>OX371287.1:12580334-13967109 GCA_947310995.1 Yponomeuta cagnagella
AACCATAGTATAGGTTCTACCTAGTTTGATTTCTAACGTGATAAATTAAATTCCGTATACTTAATATCTGTCAACTTGTAAATTAATCATAAATTTACATGTAGACCGATGTTTGTCTCTCAATAAATATCTTTATCTTCATTAATTAATTTAATATACAATTACAAGTAAATAAATAAAGCACTCACAATAAAATACCTTTTTAGGCAAAACAAAAACTAAAATTGGCACAAGAAAATGTTATCAGCAGAGCTTTGGTACAGTCGCGGAGAAACTTTTCCAATTACGTCCGGAGGCTGTCAAGTGACTCGGCCCCAGGGTTCGGTGGACACTAAATTACAAAAACTCAGAAAACCCACGCAGAAACATGCAAAACTCTAAGCAGTGACATAAAAAACTGCAATAAAAATTACCAACAACCCGACTGCTGAGCATTAACTACTAAGCAGGCGAGAGCAACCCTTGTAATAAGTTACATTATTGATTTTGGGTCCGGCCTGCTCAGTAGCTAATGAAGAAAAAAAGAAGAAGAAAAACATTTATTATACCAACAAGATACATAAATAATGCGGTCGGGTTGTTGGTTGCTTTTTATTTCAGTTTTTAGATTAGATTAATACTCTTTATAGGACATATGGTGCTACATTACCGCACTAGTGCGATAATGAGCACTTTACGTGCCTATGTCGAAACTTCAAAGGGCCATATGTACTATAATAGTACATTACGATACTAGTGCGAAAAGTAGGAAATTCGCAACGAGTGGCGATAAATTAAAACACGACCGAAGGGAGTGTTTTATATCGACACGAGTTACGAATTACCTATTCGCACGTATATCGTACAACGTTTTATAGTACATATGGCCCTTTGAAGTTTCGACATAGGCACGTAAAGTGCTCATTATCGCACTAGTGCGGTAATGTAGCACCAATGTACTATAAAAATCTTAAATATCTAAGTTACGTAGTATACAACTGGCGGTCTTATCGCTTTAGGGTTCCGGAGACGACAAGGAACCATTATAGTTTCGCCATGTCAGTCCGTCTGTCTGTGGGTCTGTCTGTCCGTCTGCCCGTCTGTCTGTCCACGGCTTAGATTAGAAACGATTAGTTCGAGAAAGTTGAAATTTGGCATAGACATACATATTAATCACACCGACAAAACGGTAGAATAAAATATTAGAAAAAAAAATTATGGTACTTCCCCTAAATCTAAATTACACCATAGTTTGGGTTCGGTGGACACTTGATTACAAATACTCAGAAAACCCACGCAGAAACATGCAAAAGTCTAAGCAGAAATAAAAACTGTAATAAAAATTAAATTAAAAATCGTTGGATCGTTTAAAAGTATTCTGGGTGTAGAAAGATATTTTTTTTTATTTTGGGGTTCCGTTTACGAAACATTAATTAAGCACGTATTTGTGTCCGAGTAGGGCGTCCCCCCCTCTCCTGGCTAAACGGTTGATTGTAGAAACTTGAAAAAATTCAAGGTAATGAACATAATGACCACTCATATAATGAACTTAAAAGGAAAACTATCACGGCTAAGTAGGCTTTATAAGTTAACGAGTAATAGGCGACCAACATATTAAAGGAAAACTTCATACAAAATCTATTGAAAATTACGTCGATGAAGTTGTTAGTTCTGTAAATCAGATAAAACTCCCTCTTTCTACGGAACCCTATACTACGCGGGGCCCGACACGCACTAGGCCGGTTTTTTTATTTTTAACTTTTTTGTAGATTATATTTTTTTTTTGTAGGATTTATGCTAATTTCGTACAGCCCATCACACTTGCGCAAACACGACAAATCAATTGAGATCTTATTTGTCTAATTCTGACCATTGGTTAAGGAGCTATGAAGAAATTTAGAATCGGATATTACTTACATACATACGTACGAGCCAAACACATTACCCTCCTTTTGGGCTCTACCGTAGTCTGGTAAAAATAAGTAAGGGACGTCCCAGGCGGATAAACGGCGACCGAATAGGGAATGCATTAGTGAAGGGCGAGATAAAAGTTCCCGAAACCGGCGAGTGTGAGCTCCAAGACTTATGAATGTTACTGAAGCAAAAAAGATTGTGGCAAGTTGTGGAAGCAAGTGGCAAACCCTGGTCTCTAGCCACATGTCCGTATATCCAGCAGGACCCTCTTCAGCAATTTTGCACATTCATTTTGCTTACGAGTATTAAAGCATTTAGGTATGTGCAGTGCAATGTGTGTTTTAGTGTGTAAATAAACATCTTATCTACAAATCAATTTTACCAAACAACCTTGTCGTCTATTGCGAATTTGCCTAAAACAAACTGGCCTTGCATTGAGAATGAGAGTCAATTATTTATGCGTGTTAGTCTAAGCCGGTACGTTAAAGAGACTAATAATTTGGCTGAAAAACAAAAAAAAAAAAAGTGCACCGGAAACACACTCTGAAAATCAACCTTTTACATCCTGGATCCTGAATTACTATTCAGGATACCCTCCTTAGCGGTTCGCCAAAATAGACTCGTACCAAAACAGACCTTTTCGACCTTCTAGCATCGTAACCGCGGCTTACTACAGGCGCAGGAGATCTAGATTCCAGGTATAGTAGGCCTACTTTCCTCTGAATCTATCTAGTACACTAACTTCTTGTCGGTTCGCCAAAACGACGATTAGATGCGAGCCAAAACAGACCTTCTCGGCCTTCCTGCATAGTGTCCGAGGTTTACTACAGTTACTGTCGCATAAAGAAGTTTTAATTGCACGCCTTGTCGCGATCAACTTGCCCGGTACTATTCGCAGCTACAGCGTTAGCGGAAGGGGGCGGGCTCAAAGGAATCGACTGGCTGCCGGGGAAACTATGATTTTGGGGGTGGAGAAAGTTTTGGCATGTAATTTGCGGGTGCGCTTTGGGTTATTTGCTGGCGGCAAGCAAATGAAGGTCTAATCACAACAGTAACGAGTTTGATATAACAATTTGAGTCTCGAATTTTATTTATTAACAGCTGTCAATTGTTTCTTTGATACGCATGCTGACCAACCGACCAACCTCTCTTAAGGGGTAACACTAGCGCCACCAAGGAAAGAAATCATATCTATTTTTGCAGATCGTTTTTGCAAAA
The DNA here is from genome assembly GCA_947310995.1 of Yponomeuta cagnagella. NCBI lineage: Eukaryota > Metazoa > Arthropoda > Insecta > Lepidoptera > Yponomeutidae > Yponomeuta > Yponomeuta cagnagella. The sequence goes on from OX371287.1 coordinate 12,583,446, forward strand.
AGTGTCTATAAAAATCTCTCAATCATTTTTTGGATTCACGGCCATGCAAAAAAGGCCAAAATAATATTTATTTATTATTATGTTGTATTTGGGTAATATTTCCCCCCTATTATATTTTATATATCTAGGTCTGAATAATAATTAGTAAGTATATTTAATATTAAGTAAGTTGCGATACCTGATAATTTTCTCATCAAAACTTAGGTTAGCTGGTAGATAATGCTAAGTAGCATTAAGCTCGCCTATGTGCAAAACTGTCTGTTTTATATGCAATAAAGGATTTAATAATAATAATAATAAGGCAAAAAACCTATCACGGACCTGGGACTTTTTGGTCGATAACGCTGTCTAGTCCTAGGGTTTTTTGCCTTAGGCTTTTTTGCATGGCCGTGAGGCCATGGGTCCTAATAATCACTATTAAAATGATTGTACAGACACTTTTTGCAAAGAAGATGTGCAATAAAAGATTGGATTTTTTTACCCTTGGCAGTGCTAGTGTTACTCTATGGAGCCCTTTAATTGTAGATTAATGGATTGTCAGTGTTAAAACAGATGTAGGTATACAAGGTAGTTTACCTTACCTAATATGTCTTATATTATATTTGACCGTTAGTATTAAAAAGGAGTACAACTCAAGTAGCAAGTCTGTACAGAACTTTAAATTTTTTTCACAAAGCATAGTTTATTTCAGTATTTATTAGACAAGACGAGTTTTTTTTATTTTAAACTCTATCAAAATAGCACAGTACAGTGCAAAAAGCATTTTGAATCCAACAGTGAAAGTCCAAGTTCACGTATAAGCCAAATACGACTGCAAGGAGTTTTTTTTTTCTCAAACTGGTTCTTAGCATAACTCCGTTCTATTGATAAGCATACAATTGATTAATGTGAGTCATACGAATAACAATAACATCAGAGTGAATTGAGGAAATAACACTGTTATATATCACTTGCTCGTCCAGAGGTTATTATCTCTTAGCTCAATAATAATCTTGCTCGCTTACGTCAGAGGGACTTAACTTTTATACTGGCCCAGGTTCTTTACCCGGTTCCTACCCGTTTCCCATAATTAATATACAGATACGGTATAAATACTCTTGCGGGTTCAAACATTCGGCACTTACTTACAAGGCTTCATCACTATGAGTAAACTATCAATTACATTGCTGTTTCTTGTCTCTTTGACTGCTGAAGGATGGTGTGGTCCGCCAAGGTTTATCCAACCTACATATCGACCACCCAGACAACAGGAAGTGAAGATTCGATACGCAAGAGAAGTTCAGCCAGGACACGCAGATTATATCCCTCAACATTTCGGTATACCAGCTGAAGAAGATTCAAAAGGCTGGACAGAAAGCGCCACGCAAAACTACAATAAGGAAGATGTTCTAGTCACAGATAATTTGGACTCTCTGACGGTACAAAGTATCAGATATCAATCACCGGAGGAAGAGTTGGATCAGACTTCACACTACCACCAAAGGAGCGCTAGAAACGTCGATCGTAATCCTGTCTGGCGGACGCCATCGACGGGCCAGCAACCGAGGCGTCCAGTGTTCATGGATGACATAAGGATCCCCAACAGAAGATACGCACGTGGACTGCGTGATTCCAGGATTCCTCAGCCCTGGGGACCTCCGAACCCGACGTTCCCTAGACCAGGCAGAGGCCCGTTCAATCAAAGGTTTAAGCGAGACTTCCAGTACCCGAAGTGGAACCCGCATGGGTCGTCGGGTCCCTGGCACAAGATTCCTCAAGATCCTTCACGGAGAATTTCGTGCTTTTAATTAAATTGTAGCTTTGTTCTCTCTGTATTCTGATCTTTTGTATTCTGATGTCCTTGTCATTAAAAACTAGATTTGTTCAATTATGTACATTATTTTTAAGTACACAAAGAGCAAACTTAAACGTAAGCGTGGATTGTTAATTGCATTGTTTAAATTTATTTAATTCTATAAGAACGCAATACAGACTGCTATTTAATTAAAGTATAATGTCTCATATATTTCTCTAACTCTAGATACCTACCAACAAACGTTTGCTAATTATAAACACATCATACTTAAGATTCTTCAAAAAAATACAGCAGCAATACTCTCAACACACAGTCTTAGGGCGCTCATACACGTGTGCAAACTGCAGCGGTCGACACTCGTGGACGGCAAGCGTCGACGCTTTGATGGCAGCCGTCGACGTGTGTCAACAGCAGCCGCCAACGGCTGACATGTCGGCGACTGCCGTCGGCACACGTTGACAGCTGCCATCGGGACACGTCGCCACCGACGGCAGCCGTCGACGAGCGTCGACGGCTGCAGTTGCCACATGCGCCGCCCGCATATAAGCGCCTTTAGGCATCTACTTTATTTTCGTAGATGGAATATCATTATTTATTTAAGAGAATAAACAAAGGCTGTATTTCAATATACAATAAAGCAAAAACCTACAACAGATTGAGTTAAATATTTTACAAGTAAAAATCTTTCTTATTCGGAGTTCAGCGCGAGGGATCTCGAATAAATAACTTCCACACAACACAATTACTTGTTCTGGCTTCAAACTAGGATACTCCGTGCTATGGCAGCCAGACAAGGACGTAATACACACAGGCTGACCCCATTTGTACAAATGTACGGCGGTGGGAATGGAACCCTCGACCTCCGGCATTGTAATAAGACTTGATACCGCGAGACCGATGAGGCAGTCAAGTAGAATCCTAGCGTCCATCCCGTCACAGATCGCCTTTGGACGGATTATTAAAAAAGTTGTTGCATAATTTCATGGTACATAGTACCTGGGGTAACCAACTTAAGTTACAAGTTATTAAGTTTCTGGGGTAACGCTATTCTATAACATCAACAAATAAATATTATTTATTTGAACATAGAGAAATAAATTTTTACTTGTTAACGATAATTACTTGGTGCCTTGACTCCGGAACTAGGCTCGGGCCCTGTATCTCACTAGCCAGTGTTGTCCCAAAAGGAATGACAAGTTGCCTCTCTGTGGAAAGTGACACATATAAAAAAAATCAATCAATTATTATAGTTATTTTTAGGGTTCTGTACCCAAAGGGAAGGGACCCTATTATTAAGACTCCGCTGTCCGTCCGCCCGTCCGTCTGTCACCAGGCTGTATCTAATGAACCGTGATAGCTTTTCACAGATGATGTATTTCTGTTGCCGCTATAACAACAAATACTGAAAACAGGATAAAATAAATATTTAAGGGGGGCTCCCACACAACAAACGTGATTCTTTTGCCGTTTTCTGCTCGATACTAATAACGCAACAGGTAGACGCTTGAAATATTCAAATGTTGTATATAGATAATGGTACGGAACCCTTCGTGCGCGAGTACAACTCACACTTGGCCGGTTTTTATACTTACTTATTCAAAAAAGAAAGTGAAATGAAACAAATACACAGTTTAATTTGAAGTTTAAGCTAATAAAAAAAGATGAACAAAGACTTAGCCATTCTGTTGCCAACGTTCAGTCGATAGCATATCAACCCGACACATACGTACACTCTAATTAGTTACATTAAGAACGATTTTACAACAAAAATGTAAAGACAAGAGACCTCCTTGAAGAGCGAGCTCGCCTCTAGGCCTCCTGGAGTCCAACGTCTTCCTTAAGGGGATCCAGGGAGGAGTCTCTAATTCTAGCTTAGAAATTAAATTATTACTAGCAATTATTGAATTTTAAAAAAATTTTCAACTTATGATATTCGAAGGCAATTTTTATCAAAATCAACATATTATAGATAGATGGATAGATAAAACCATTTATTTGCATTTCCACACACACATAGATACAGAACAAATAAAGAAAATTACAAAGCAAAATCGTACAGCAAGTAAGCACACAAAAAGAGTAACAGAAATAAGCAAACACAAATCAATAGACAATACGAGAGAGCATTTTGTGGGTGTGGTAAAAGCAAAGGGGCTCTGACTCGGCATATGCTGGAGAGGCAGACCACTCCAGCGCTGGTCTTCCGTCAGTACCCGGTAGTGTACCGACGTGCAGCACTCGGAAAAACGAATAAATTGGCAGTAATTTGGTATTTCAATGTCAAAATAAGCATAAATTAAATTATTATTGCATTATATTATTATGTGTGTATGTAATATTATATTGAGTAAATATTATCGTGTCATGGTGTGGTTTTTTATTTTATTTCGGTACATCGTCACTGTACGAAAAGTTTAATTTAATTGAGTACCTCAATAGTTAAATTTTTGAGAACTAAATTATTTTACTAGCCTTCAGGTTATCTACATAATTATAATTTCTATCTATTTATGAATAATATAATTTAAGTTTTTAGTTATTTGAAACCCACTCTAACTTTGGATGTGTCTAAGCTTTAAGGGGGTCCAGGGAATAACACTAGCGCAACCGGGGAAAAAAAATCATACCTTTTTTACAGACTTAATTTGCAAGAAGTATCAGTAGAATCTCACAATCATGTAAACAGTGATTTTTAGGACCCACGACAAGGAACCTCTGGCGTTTCTGGCGTTAATGCTGTCTAGTCCCAGGTTTTTTGCCTTAGGTTCGGGGCCATGGGTCCTAAAAATGACTATTAACATGATTGAGAGATTGTATTGACACTTTTTGCAAATTTGATCTGTAAAAAAGATAAGATTGTTTTCCTCGTTGTCGCTAGTTTTACCCCCCCCCCCCCCCCTGGACCCCCTTAAAAGGTGAATATTTGTCTCCCGATCAGGCATATTCGGGCCGCTTGATGCTTAGGCGCCGTCGTCGTATTGCCATCGCTCGCGCGATGATCGTGCGATGAAACCGCTAGCGCGATAAGAAATCGTGTGTCCTGTTTTGGAGCTCTATAAAAACAGAAATCAGCGCTTGGTCGCGCGTGCGCCTTAGGACAATCAGTACGATCAGAATCGTCTGATCAATACGATGCGTCGATGTTCGTAAAAATAAATAAACTTGGACCAACTTGGTTAATTTTTAGGGTCCGTAGCTCAAAAGGAAAAAACGTTTTTGTTTTAGTTGCAAATTTTTTTTCTAAAAAGGATGAATTTATTTTTATTATTTTATGAGATAACTGGAATGTTAATAATCGCTTCGTACATTATAAAGTGTTAAGTGCAAGTTGTGATTTCATAGCTTGAGTCAGATTTGTATGGCGCGTTTTTGTACCACGTGACTGGAATGACTTTTCGACAGGTCGGTCACATGTATGAAAAGTATTAGTCATAGACAAAAAAAACCGAACAAGTGCGTGTCAGACTCGCCCACCAAGGGCTCCGTACTTTATAGGTACTTTCATACGAGTATTATAAATAGTTCGGGAATCGAGTCTCTCAGTTATTCCGAGCTTTTCCCGAAATTCAAAGACAATTTGTTTTATGATTTAATTACAACTGTATAGTTTTCCGATTTTTCCCTGTACTTGTTAAGATAAGTATAAGACGATGTTACTTGCCAAATTTCACAGTTTTAAGTCTACGGGAAGTACCCTATAAATTTTGATTCCCTTGAGTGTCGACATACAGGGTTTTTTTTGCCACATAAAATTGCGAAGTTAATTGTTAACAGCTTCAAGGGACTGTGGACTTGAGTATGTGATTTTTATTTCAACTCAATATCTCCACGCGTTCTCGAGATAAAGGGTTTTGACAGACAGACTATAAGGGTTCCGTTTTTCCTTTTGAAGTACGGAACCCTAATAATGGCCAAGCTATCACTAAATACTTTACATCATCATCATCATCATCATAAGCCATTTGACGCCCACTGCAGGACATAGCCCTCCTTCGTGGTTTTGCCATGAGGGGATTTGCCGTAATCGCCACGCTTGGCAGGCGGGTTGGCGATCGCAGTATGCGGTTGGAATCTCAGGAAGACGCTGCTGTCCGTCTCCTGGTAATTGATTTCCTTAGTCGCCTTCTACGACATCCACGGAAGGAAATGGAGTGACACTATTCTTAATCCGGCGCTACAGGGCAATACTTTACATATATTTCCAAAAAGTTACCAAGTGAGGTTAAATTAAGGTGAAAACGTAAGCTGTTCTATTTCAAGTATTCCCAACCAAATTTTGTTTTCTATTCACGTACATAGAATAGTTTTGTTTCAATTAGATGGTGAACATTAAAGTTATGAGTTCGTGTCCTTTTTTTTAATAGACTTTAAAAATTATTCATAACACAACAAAAAGAAAAAATAAATAAATAAAAAACAGCACTTAACTAATAAATAAATGTCATAAATTCTATATTTACAAATAAACCCTTGCTCGTGTCCTATTTTAAGTACAATGTCCTTTTTCTCTTGAAAAATAAGAGTATTGTGTTAATGATCCCACCATTTCACATGATGTTTGGGCTAATTAAATAGTTTATCAAAGCCTAAGATAAAAATGGCGACTGTTTCAAGTATGTATTCCAAAAAAATCCAGTTCGGAGTATGGAAAAATTAACTTTGGTATCTTTGATGGACCACAAATCCGTACCCTTATGAAAGATACCGAATTTACGAGCCATATGACACGTATCGAATCTGAAGCATGGTTAAGCTTTCTATTACAAGTTAAACATTTTTTGGGAACACAAACCATCAGAATATTTTAAAACCCTATTTAGAGGCTAAAAATTCCACCCATGCCGGGACTTAAACCCGCGACCTCTGGCTTATATATAATCATGTAAATAAATAAAATAAAATCATTTTATTTGCTTAGAACGTGGTACATTAGGATGGCATGATATTATATATGAGCTCACATTCTGTTAGATATGTTCTAACATGCAAATATTTAATTGTAGTTTATTGTAATTGAAATGTCAAAATACCATAATGAAATTAATGAATTACAAATGTCCAATCTACTGTCAGGTGCTAAATCTACAATGTTAATATAATACAACAGGTACAGCGATATCATTCACCTAACTGCAAAGTGGGTTACTCGGGGCAGCAAGTGATGTAAATTGCTTCGGTCAGATGTCGCTGCCTGTACGTAATACAGAGAAGTTTGTAAAGAGGCTCGAAATTTCACTGATGCCTGCACTTACTCATTAGCTCAGTTGGGAGTTCGCTGGCACGGTTCGCCAGAGGTCGCGGGTTCAAGTCCTGGAATGGGTGGAATTTTTAGCCTCTAAATAGGTTTTTAAAATTGTCCTCAGCACGGGTTAGTGCAACAAAAGAATGTAATCATCGGAATATTGAAAACTAGTTGTTTGAAAATTTTAAGCACTGTATGCTCGTATAATGAGAATTCAATTATATTTTGTACTACAACCATTTGGACAGGTTCCTGGACAACTTAGGCAATTACAATGAAAAGAAAAAAGAACTATTCCTCCAGGACATTACTTTATTCTTTATGGCACACATAAAAACACTTCAATAAAACACAACATTTACAGAAAAATTTAAAAGTGTACATGGCGAGTGTCATGATTTTGCGAAATATATTTAACTTCATACGTAAGTAATAGTCTATTACCCTTCAAAGTAGGTACCATCATAATAACAGTCGGATCAGTCACCATTTTATTAAAGAGTCATGGATTGTGGGGTATGTGAACATTAAGTTGACAAGCATTAAATAGTAAAAATATTGAAGGGTAGTTGTAAAAGGAAACGGAAACCCAAGGGGGGTTTGAAAATGGTTTCACGTCGCACGCTAGCGACGAGAGGCCATTACGTCCGCGAATATGGTGCCTATCGGATCTCACGAACAAACATCATATTACGAGCTTATTTCAGCAGAAATCTCTTCCAGCAAGAGATCCCTTGGAAGAAAAATACCAAAGCCGATGGGACAGCCCTATGATAGCAGACTATTGCTGGACTTTAATAACGAATGTCCTGAGCAAAAACACTATAAAAGCCTTTAGAAATAGTTTTTTAGAGTACTTAATTTCTTTTAATCGTTTTTATATGGCCACTCATTAAATATATATTTTTATCTACACTCATATCATAATCTTCAAATTAAGAATTCAAAGGTAAAGGCTTTAAACAATACATAACTTTAAAGAAAATTAAAAAAAAAGTGTAATATAAAGTTACATTAAAGGTCAGCTTTTTCACTTTATGTTACAGTTATTTTTTTTAAAGTGTTGCTGTGATCACGGAACAAAACTTAAGTTTTTTTTTAATGTCAAAAGTTGACTCTATAAAAAACCTAATTTCATTTTCGTGGTACCAAAAGTGCAACTAAAAATACCTAAAATTGCGCGCGCAAAACTGAGTGCAGACGATTGAATGTCAAGATACTTTTGTCGAAATTGCGCCATTTTGTTTCAAAAATTTCATTATGAGTGTAGATAAAGTAGTGTATGAGACTGCACATAACTTGGTATTAAAACACTCGCGAATGCTATTAAAAAACTCGCCAAGGCTCGTTTTTTAAAATCTCGCTCGTGTTTTAATAACCCTCATTATGTGACAGTCACATAAACTACTATAATATCTCATTGTATTTATCACTGAGGCCTTTTATAAGTCACTAAGAAACTAGGGTCAATTTGGTAAATCTCGTATTTTTCTGGTATTTAGCGTACTGAACTGATACAAAATTGACTTCAACCTACCTCACCGCAAAATGACTGTTCCCCGGTAATAATCACTCTGATGAAAACAAAATGACTGAGTAGGTAGCCATTTGTGTTCTAATTGAAAAATAGTGAGAGGTGAGTCATAGATCAGATATCACACAAAGGCGAACTGATGAAATAACACTGTTTATTCACGACTTTAACGTTCAAAGGTTATCATCCAATTGCTTACACAGACGCGCTTGATTACGTCACAGGGACTTCACTTTTATACTGACCCAGGTTCTTTCCCTACTCAATATAGACCTTATAAATACTCTGGCTGGATCGAACATTCACCACTTAGTTCCAAGGCTTCATAACCATGACTAAACTGTCAATTACATTGCTGTGTCTGACTGCTATAGCTGTCGAAGGATGGAGTAATTATCCTACCTACAAACCGCCAGTAATTATACTACCAACATATCGACCACCCGTGCAAGAGCAGCCGAAGAGTCGATGGGTGAGAGAAGTTCAACAAGAACGCGCAAATTACATCCCTCAGCATTTCGGTATACCAGTTGAAGAAGACTCAGAAAGTGCTATGCAAAACTACAATACGGAAGAAGTTACATTAACAGACAATTTGGACTCTCTGAAGGTACAGAGTACCAGATATCAATCACCGGAGGAAGGGTTAGACCAGAATTCAGACAAACACCACAGAAACGCCAGAAACGTGGATCATAAACCTCTCTGGTGGACGCCATCGATGGGCCAGCAACCGAGGCGTCCAGTCTTCATAGATGACATAGGGATCCCCAACATGAGGTACGCGCGTGACCTTCAGATTCCTGAAGGGTTTTGGGCTTCTAAGCCCTGGGGTCCACGCCCTCCGAGCCCAACGTTCCCTAGACCAGGCCCAGGCCCGTTCGATCCGACGCCTATCTCCTTAAGGTTCAAGAGAGACTTCCAGTACCCCAAGTGGAACCCCCATGGGTCATCGGGCCCTTGGCACAAGATTTCTTCAAGGAGATTCTAGTTGGTAACAGAAGTTTCACCATTTCTAATTAAATAGAGTTTTAATCTATATGCTGGTGTTTTTATTCATAAAACTTTGTTGAAGGTATTTACAGCATAATATATTTATAGCATAGTATTACTTTAATGCGCATAAAATTGTGATCTTTTGCTTAAAAGGGGTTCCATGCAGAAACACTAGCGCCACGCATGGGAAAAAACATATTTTTTAGGGTTCCGTACCCGAGTGGTGCCAAACGGGACCCTGTTACTGAGACTTCACTGTCCGTCTGTCTATCTGCCTGTCTGGCAGTCTGTCACCAGGCTGTATCTCATGAACCGTGATAGCTAGGCAGTTGAAATTTTCACAGATGTGTGTTTCTGTTGTCGCTATAACAACAAATACTAAAAATAGGATAAATATTTAACAGGGACTCCCATACAAAAAATGTAATTTTTTGCCGTTTTTTGCTCCATATTAATAACGGCAACAGGTAGACGACTGAAATATTCACAGAATATTTAGTTCTATATTCGCTTCAAAAATAAATAATTAAAATAAACTTAATATTTAGGGGGGGGGGGGGGGCTCCCTAACAAACCTAATTTTTGCCGGTTTTTCTCGATCTTTGTGACTAATGTTGTATAGATAATGCTACGGAACCCTTCGCGTGCGAGTCCGGCTTGCACTTGGCCGGTTTTTTTTTACAGATAGTTTTTGCAAATAGTGATGTATGTCGTGAACAAAAGGAAAAAACCCAGGGCCGTTATTGGCATAAATGCTATCTAGTCCCAGGGCCGTTTTTGGCATAAATGCTATCTAGTCCCAGGGCTTTAAAATACAAATTCGTGCAAATTTTAGAATCGGTGGCAGTTGCCCGATAGTTTAGTTGATTAGAAATTGTATAGTCGTTTTCGATAGTTTAGTCGACCGATTCGTAATCGCCAAATGCGTGCACTTCCATACAGCCCCATACTGATTCCCCAAGCGATCAAACTATCGGTCGACTAAAAGTTGCCAGTGCGTGCTAGCTCTTAATATGATTGAGAGATTGGACATTGACTTTTTGCAAAAACGATGTGTAAACGATCCGGCCAAGTGCATAGGGGCTACGCGCAGTGTAGGGTTCTGTAGAAGGAGGGGTTTTCTACCATCTTTACATAATTAACAACTTCATCAGAGTAATTTTCAATGAAATTCGTACGAAGTTTTTCTTTTATAAGTTGGTCGCCTATTACTCGTTAACTTGTAAAGTTTACTTAGCCGTGATAGTTTTGATTTCGGGTTCGTTATATATGCTACTGACCTGATTTTTTTTACGTTTATACAATCAACAGTTTGGCCGGGAGAGGGGAAGGGGGGGGCAAATATTTCATAAACGGACCCCTTAATGAAAAATGTTTTTAAACGACCAATACGACGATACAACGAAACGATATAGACAAGAAAAAAGTCGCATTATTTATCTCTAGTAGGTAACCTAGAAAATATATTTTTTTCAAGATTTGGTCCCACAATTTTATGGGCTTGATTAATGTGTAAATCTATGTCAAATTTCGGCTTTCTAGTACTTGTCGTCTCCGTGCTAACCCGCGGACAGATAGACAGCCAGACAGTAGGACGGACGGACGGCCATGGCGAAACTATAAGGGATCCCTGTTCATTAGAAGAAGAAGAAGAAGAAGAAGAAAACCATTTATTTCAACAACAGAAACACTCACATACAAGTTACGACATAAAATATTAAATTACAATACAAAAGGTAAAAAAGAAAAAAAACGATAAAACACTTTATATTATTTTATTGACTACGGAACCCTCAAAATATATTAGGTGTTGGCTAATTGGCGGCGCTAATGTTACTGCGTGGAGCTTTTTAACGCTTGGATAGCATTTTTTTTTAATACACATAACTGCAACTTCAGAAATGCGCTTAACTTAGAAAAACAAATTGATACATATCGGGATTCGAACCCACGATCTCCCGAATGGGTGATGGCGTTGTACCGCTCCGCCACGGTGGCGATAGTAGTAGCGATACCACTCGCTAACGTGAAGGAAAAACATCGTGAGGAAACCTGAGTGTCTGAGGTCTTCACATACCTCAGAGCTTGAAATTGCCAATCCGTGGTGGGCACGCCTGGTAATTAAGCCCATACTCTCTCTTTGAGAGAAGGCCTGTGCTCTGAAGTGGGACGTATATAGGTTACATAAGAAAAAGTAATTCGATCCTCGGAACGGGCGGTGTAGACTTAGGGCCGGTTTCTGAATTGAGAATTTCACTAAGTAAATACTTAAGTAACGTTCTGTCACACTCTTTTCTGAGAAATTTCAAGGGACAGCACTACAGTTAACTATTTACTTAGCGAAATTCTCAATTCAGAAACTGGCCCTTACGATGTTTTCCTACACGACATAGAGCACATAGCAATTTTTGCTAATTCTAAACAGCCCATGTATTGTACTTACCTTACCCCAGCGCCCGTTTCGCGTGGCCTTTGTCTAACGTTCCAGTCAGTGACTGGGGTCGCAGATGGCGGGGGTCTTAATGTTTAGCATTAATGAGTCTTTCGGACCCTTCCGAGGACATCAATCGTGGGGTCAGGGGGCAAGGGGCAGCGGGTTAGTGAACTCGGGTTAAGATGGGGGCCCCAAAGATGTTGCGCCTTTTTGGGGTGGCTATGCATGCGAAGCTTAGTGGCATAGGAATGGCGGAATTTTCTGTTTTTCACCGAGTTGTGTTATGACGGGTTATTTTCGGCTTCGTCGACGTTAGATACATAGATCGGGAACACTTTATTGTACAACCAAAGGAATGAATTTGAAGTGCAAATGGTTTCTTATATCTAAGTAATGGTCATAAATATCGTGGGAAAACCTGAGTGTCCGAGGTGTTCACATAACTTAGCGCTTGAAATTGCAAATCCGCGGTGGGCACGCGTGGTAATTAAGCCCATTATCTCTCTCTGAGAGAAGGCCTGTGCCCTGCAGACGGCCGTATATAGGCTACATTATCGCTGGCCTGATATTCAAAAAGGTCAACCAACAAAAAGACCAACGTGACTTGGTTTTCTAAGTTACGTACATTTACATATCACTCGAAAACTGTGAAGAATAGCATCGTGATGAAACGCGAGTGTCTGGTGTTCACGTATCGTTATCGCTAACTCGCGGTGGGCACGCGTTGAAATTTCAATATTTCACACACACACACGCCGAGCTTTTGCTTGATTTATGTTAATTTCCTTTTATTTTCCATGTTTTTTGACGTGAAACGTCTTTCAGTTCGGTAGTAGGGTGTCACTTGCTAAAACCGCATGCAACGAAAATGTTTTACCTTGGGGAGGGCTGTACCTGACTCTGTAACTACGTGTCGTTCGTGTGCAATTAACTTATATATCGTTGGGTAGAACAAAGTAGCCATTCATCATCATCATCATCAGCCATATGGCGCCCAATGCAGGACATAGGCCTCCCTCATGACTTTCATAACCATGAGGGGTTTTGCCGTAATCGCCACGCTTGGCAGGCGGGTTGGCGATCGCAGTAAGCGGTTGGAATCTCAGAAAGACGCTGCTGCCCGTCTCCTGGTAATTGATTTCCTTAGTCGCCTTCTACGATATCCACGGAAGGACATGGAGTGACGCTATTCTTAATCCGGCGCCACACGGAAAAGTAGCTATTGCTCAGATCCTTTTCAATTGTGCCGCTAGATGGTGTCAATGCCGCTTAATACATTGAAGAAGAAGAAGAAAGACATTTATTATACCAACAAGATACATCACAGAAACAAAATAAGCAGATAAGTAACATAATATGCACAACAACAGAAAGAAAACTAAATTCACAACAGACAAAACGAATAAATAAAACAGGACCATAGATGTAGCCTGTGGTGTATCTACGTTGCCACAAAAGGCACTCAGCGTTGTGCTGAGGAAGTGATCCCTCAGCGCTGATTTTCAGTCAGTGCCTACGGTAACCCATAATTGTACTACGGAGTGCGTGCCGTGGTGCAGTTAAAGAATTAAATCAAATTCAATAACATACATACAATAAAGTAAAAAAAATAATAATAAAATATCGCGTAGTTTGAGCTAAAAATTAACGCTTACTTACACACGTTTAACATTAAACCAACGGCGGTGTAACCCGTCACAGCCCCACCCGCTTATGAAATCTGCCAAAGCCACGACATTCTATTGTTGCCAGGTTGTAAAATTTCTAAAACTGTGCTACGTAAATAAGATAGGTTGAAAAAATGTTAGTCCGTACTTGGCCTGTTTGGTCTATTTTCATAATGTTTTGTGCTGTGGAGTCTGTTAAATTAATAAAATAAAACATGCTGTTTCGTACTGTAATACGAGTTTTAAATTCTATTTTTATTTGTTTTCTTAGAAACAACACATTCTGGAGTGGTTCGCGTATTTTAGATAATAAAAGTTTTTTGTTCTGGTGACGATCCGTGATCCAATGTAAATACTCGCACTGGTGCCTTTCGGGTGATCGTCGCGCCTCTATCGGCGACGTGGCCCACTCTTCACATTGATGAAAATTCAAACGTGAGAGGAATTGCGCTCTATGTGTTTTTTCGTGATTTAAACGTAATCATTCAAAGTCGAAGACGTTAAATGTGCCAACGAGTTTCATTCAGCCCTATGGACGTTGAAAAATAATTTGTGGTGCCTGGAAAACGCCCAACAAGGACTGACGCAGAGCAGCGAGCCCGAGCGCGCTAGAGTTAAGGTGCGGAGACCGGTGAGTTGCCAGGCCGATACAAATTCTCTTTAACTCATGCACTGTATTCAAAATATCATAGCGCAGGTTTATACTTACGCTCCGAGCTTTAAGAACGCTTAAGTTACGGGTCCATTGAGTGCTAATAGTTTTGAAAACATAATATCGACGGTTAAAAGGTAATAGGGGATAAGCGACATTTTGGCCTAAAATGAGTTTTGAATGCCATCTTACTTAAAAAAAAAATCTGCGTCGAATGCGCTTACTCCCACGGCTCTACAATGACTTTATTGTCGCTTGATCCCAAGCAAAAAACTGCGTTTTTAAAGGTCGTTTTGGTGTAACCGACCGAGTTTTAGGCTTTTTTTTACTTAAAGGCGCTAGTACCCCTGTAAAAATGGCATCATTTTTGGCCTCTAGTCGGTAAGGTATTTTTACTTCCTACTGGTGTAGAGCTTCTGGGCGCTTACGGTTCTTTACCATAAGTACCTATTTTGAAAGTTGGAACTAATGTCTCTTTACCTTTGTCGTCAAAAAAATTAAGCAGCGGTTATATCTTACTACCATTAACAAGTTTACAATACAGCTGTCGCTTATAGGCAACTACTAAAACCTAATTAATATTGAACTGTCGGTTATACCCTACTACCATTAACAAGTTTACCATACAGTGGTCGCTTATAGGCAATTACTAAAACCTAGCTAATATTTAACTCTCGGTTATTCCCTACTACCATTTACAAATATAATACAACTCTGTTACTTATGCCGTATTACTTTACAACGACAATTTATTAATTGTAGCGTATGCCAATTTGTATTACCTATTCAGGTCTTTATTGTAATCAGTTACCTGTTTAGCGAGTCGCTTATCCCAAAATCAGTCGGCCGCGAAGTCACTGCTTTATTTTAATGTGGTACCTACCTACCACATTTTGAGATCGATTATTGTATTTTTTTAAGAAATATTATAATAATTATTAAATTTTTAAAATAAATTTCGTCATTGTTAGTAGCTTAATTAGTTGTAAGTAAAAGTAAAAAAATATTCAAAATTATCTAAGGCCGTCTGTCATAAAGCTAAATCCTTACTAATATTATAAACGGGAAAGTTTGTATGTATGGATCCAGATTAAATTTTGCACAGAGATAAATTATAGTCTGCATTAGCACATAGGCTATTTTTTATCCCGGAAAAATACACATAAAAATTACCACGCGAACAAAGTTGCGGGAAACAGCCAGTGCGATCATGAAAAGAATAAAATATTACAATCACCAAATAAAATTAAGACAACTTGGACAATAATAAATAGAGAAACGGGTAAGAGATATTTTGCTTAATATAGGTGACAAAATAATAACGACAAATGAAGATATCGCTGCAGTATTCGAACAGTTCTTCACTAATGTTCCAATCGTAACTATAGCTCCGTTAGAATCCTCACCTGATCGTGCAGCAAAATTTTTAAAAGACCATGTCTCCTCGTACGAACACGATTTCTCATTTAATTACATTGAGCCCCATAAAGTTGTTAAAAAATTTAAATGATTGAATTAAAAAAAAAAACGGGTATGTCAGTAAAAATTGTTAGTTCAGTGATACATATCCTAGCTTTGCCGTTAGCAAAAAATTTCAATAAATGTGTAGATGAGGGAGTATTTTCGGACCTCATGAAATATAGTAGACTAGTACCCTTATTTAAAAGAGGTGATAAACACGATCCAACCAATTCTAGATCCGTCTCAGTACTACCAGTATTAAGTAAAATATTTGAGAAGATCATCTTAGTCCGTGTGGCGCCGGATTAAGAATAGGGTCACTCCATTACCTTCCGTGGATGTTGTAGAAGGCGACCAAGGAATTAAATTAACAGGAGACGGGCAGCAACGTCTTTTTATTCCAACCGCATACTGCGATCGCCAATCCGCCTGCCAGGCGTGGCGATTATGGCAAAACCCCTCATGGTTATGTTTGAAGCTTGATAAACCATGAGGGAGGCCTATGTTCTGCAGTGGGCGTCAAGTGGCTGATGATGATGATGATCTTAGATCAATTACTTACGCATTTCAATAGTTACCAACTCCTTCATAGTCACCAATTCGGTTTTACTAAAGGGCGGAATACGACAGACTCCGGAGTCATGTTACTTAAGCATATTTTCAGCAAGTAGGAAGATCACAAGGATGCTGTAGGCATATTTTGTGATTTATCAAAAACATTTGATTGTGTAGACCACAAAACGCTACTCTTAAAGTTAAACAACTACGGAATAAAGGGTGTAGGTTTAAATCTTTTAAGATCGTATTTAGCAGGAAGGGTTCAAAAAGCACACGTAAATCGTATTAAATTCTCGGGTTCACTTGTGAAAATAGGAGTCCCACAGTGATCTATCTAAGGGGAGTTCCTTTTCCTAGTCTACGTAAGTGATTTACCGTTTATGGTAGAAAAAATGTCTAAAATTTTTGAAATAAGGAGACAAGAAAATAATCTTGACGATGCAAATAATGCTCTCTCGCAAGTACTAAATGGTTCACAGCAAATAATCTGCTGCTAACTTCCAAAAAGACAAAATTTATAAAGTTTACCTTACCTAACGTAAGATTATTTGAGAACAACATAGTAATTGTAAATGATAAACTAGAATTTGTAGAGGATACTGTATTTCTGCGCATCATAATCGATGCAAAACTACAATGGGGTCCACATTGTAAAATTAGAACACAGACTTAGCTCTGCAGCATATGCAGTGAAAAGAATTAGGGAACTCACTGACGTTGCAACTGCTAGGCTTGTTTATTTTAGTTACTTCCATAGTATTATGACCTACGGTATCCTACTATGGGGCCGGGCAGCAGACATTTAGACTACCTTCATCTTGCAGAAGAGAGCCATCTGATTTATTTACAAGTTAGGTAGTAGGGATTCGCTAAGAGATTTCTTTAAAGAAACCAACATCTTGACAGTTGCATGTCAATATATAGAAAATATTATGTACGTTACAAAAAATATCAAAGACTTCGAAAAATGTTGGCGGCCATCATAGTGTTGATGCTGGAAGTAAACACAAATTGTCATTTCCATGATTTAGACTTGCAAAAAATTTATACTTAATACTTTCGGTGTCACTAATGTCTGACATCCTCACGATGTTTTTGCTAAGCACCGTTTCTTGTGCTTCATTACCTTTTGTCACAATGGTGTGAATCGTCATATATCCTTCTTTACCTATTTTAGTTATTCAACAGGCATGTGACTTATGCTCTATTAACTCTTGGTATACGGAAACCAAATGTAGCTTAGTCTTCTATACTCTTTGTTTTTTTATTTGTAGATGTAACATATGCCGAATTACCTCATATAAAAAATACGTTCAATTGAGTTAAGCGACATAAAAGTACATAAAACAACGTCGAATGAAAAAAAATAAAATGTTAATTAATGCTCGTATTTTTTTTGAGTTTAGAGCTGTTTCCATCCTTACATTATGACAATAAATAAAAAGTTATGTCCATTTTTCTGAAATTTCCAACTTTAAATTGCTCTCCTGAACAATTTGGTTTTTGTCGCTTATACCCTATATCCTTTTAACCGTCGATATGAACTCGAGTCTGCATCCCGAATGGGTAGGTAGAGACCAGGGTCTCTTGCACTTGCCACGATCCTTGATAATATTGATTAATCCTGCAACATTCTATGTATGCCAGTTTATTTTGGCGTCCAGCATGGATAGCTTTCAGGTCTAGCGACAGTTTTTAAATATGTACTTACGGCAGACATCCAGTTCTCCCTAGAAACCACACGATTGGCAACGGAGACAAATTGAAATAACTTCGTAATTAAAAACCATTACAGACTCAGCGTTTTAGCGACTATAACATCGTCTAGATGTGCGCCCAGGGAGCTGCAAATTTTATTCAGGCAAGGGTCAGACGGGGGGGTCGAAAAGTAATTTTAGTTAGTAGTGCAAATATTCGACGCTGCGTCCGATAGTTAGGGGGGGAACCACCTCGTTTGCGCCCTAAAGGTATATGTGTGAAGACAATGGTTTATAGCATTTTGGGAGCGTCCCTTATGTCGTATGGAGGTTTTTTGGGTCCCATAGGCGGGGGACGCGGGATGTAACTTAGAATTTTTTGGACTTAAGTCAAGGGGGACACAATCGGGGCTAATAAAAACAAAAAGTTAAGTCAAATTAACGAATAGTTTTTACAATAATTGCCCTTACGTGTCCATCGCAATCTCATCCCGAATGCGCGGGTTTTTGTTCAAGTTTTCTGTCGGGTATTATACTTATATTTGCCTTACTTGTATATTCAATAATGTCATCTGCTGTAGCTTGTAACTAGCATCCGTTAGTGAATACTTAAGCAGCGATGTAATAAGATAGTTAAATTTTGCGGAAGGCGGCGCTGCTGTCTGTCACACAGTTTTATAACAACTACAAACAAACATCATTGTTCTGATCCTATCACTAGTTAAATATAAGCGCCTGGATTACAACTTTGTAGATCGTGGCGAAATTTACTTTCGCATTCTAATCATATTGTAGCAGTTTTCCATTGCCTGAAAACACGGATAAAACAACGTTCTGTAAATATGAAACCTAGCTAGATCGATTTATCGCCCCGAAACCCCCTGCATAATGAATTTCATGAAAATCGTTGGAGCCGTGTCCGAGATTCAGATTATATGTAAGTATACAAGAATTGCTCGTTTAAAGGTATTAGACAGATAGATTACATTTTCTTCAAATGCTATAATAGGATAAGTAAATGGTTAAGCTTTTCTGTGATAAATCAATTTCAAATTTCAATTTCATTTCAATCGCGTTAGCAAAGTAACTACTTGCCAGCTATTCTTTCTCGTTGTATTATCTAGGAAAATTACTGTATAACAAAAGTTCTACCTCCAGAGGAAAATAGGCAAAGTTACACAGCAATTGCGTCGTATCTAAGCAGCCGTGTAACAAGTTATGTAACAAGCTCAGGGCCGTACATGGCGTCGCTGGGTACCTGAATAGCCCAGAAGCTCATCATCCGAAAATCTGTTTCTGCTTAAAATTTTGAGTACTTTTTACAATTCTTAACTTTATTCTACCTCATTGTTTTCATACAATCTCGTATAGTCCGCACAAATCTTTTTGGCGGGAACGTGAACGTAGTCACAGATCGTTTGCAGATCGCTTACTGTCTTTACAGTGTATGTGTGAGTAATCAAATTATATAAGCCAATATTGCTTATAAGCTCGTATGCCAGTCTATTTCTAAAATGTGCAATGAGCGTTCAAACCGCGTTTGTAAGTAGCCGTGGGGATAGACTGCGCTCAGTCTAGATGGCCTTTTAGGCATTCCAACTCTCGGATTCCTCTGCTATCAACTCGGCAGATAAGTAAAGTTGTTAGGTAGTACTTTTGCTGTGAACAGCTCTGTGGCGCGGACAAGATAAATAATGCGCGAGTCTCGCCGCTATCGCCATCCAACTTTATAAATTACTTTCTCAGATAGTGTGGGCCGGCTACAGTGGGCGCGCTTCTGTCTGGAAACAAGTTGACTGCTCCTTTTGTACCTACCTTAGAAGGTAACTACATAGATGAATTAAAGATAGATTATTCTTTAATGTACTTACATAAGGAAATTACGTTAACACATACAGTTAGCTACAGCCTCAGTTCACAATGTCTTAATAGACATTGGTTAGTTAAACTGATTAAAGAGGTCGTGGGTACGAATCCCGGCATGTATCACTTCGTTTTTTGAGATATGTACATTTGTAAAGGTGTAGCAGCAATACCACTCGCTAACGGTGAAGAAAAACATCGTGAGGAAACCCTAGTGCTTGCTACATACAATGGCCCAACTATGAGGCTGCGTGCTGAAATCTAAGGTCTAACTATAACTAGTTAAAGTGGTATTGTAAAGAAGGTTTTTTGAAAAATGTTCTTTAATACGGGCAAGAGATTAATAATCCTTTTTTCAAATGCTCTGATGTTATAGAGTTACATTCGGTAACGATAATAGTCGGAAACCTATTAATTTTAAAGACAGAAAGAGCTTTTGAAGTTAAAAGCAGCAATATTGAAGGTCACTGGTTTATAGTTACTATCCGTAAAATTATACAGCAAATCATTCGTTTTAAAGATCGTAAGTTAAATTCTGAAAAATATATTTTAAAGTACATTTAAACCCCTTGTACCTCTAACTTTACGTTATTTATAAAGTAAGAGAGGGCGGACTTACTGTGGCGCACGCGCGGGTCTGCCCACAACAGCGGTCTGCAAACTATCGGGGCAACTTTTGCCGCCTCTTCCGCCGCGGGCCGACCTCACTTGCAGTGCGCTGCTGCTCGGTGCAGCAGGAACGTTTTCTGAGACAAATCGTCCTTTTATTTTTTTAACACTTCTTTTGCACTTAAAAATGGAAGGGCGGGAATAAAAGGGAGACAATTATAGAATAGGATTTGAAACGTACTTATATCTAAGATATGATTAAATGAACTTAATATAATAAGTATAACCTGTTTAAAGATACGATCTGAAAACTGGGCCTTTGGGGGAGAAGGCCTCTGCCCAGCAAAGGGCAGTTGTAGGCAGATGATAATGATAAGTAGAGACTCGACAGTAACTGGCAAGTGTGGCAGTGGCTTAAGTCAACAAGAGAGTTGCCAGAGACATTGGCTGTCTATAATATCGCGACAGGTGATAAAACCTTGTCCGTGTGGCGCCGGATTAAAATAGCGTCACTCCATTTCCTTTCGCGGATGGCGACTAAGGAAATCGATTACCAGGAGACGGGCAGCAGCGTCTTCCTGAGATTCCAACCGCATACTGCGATCGCCAACCCGCCTGCCAAGCGTGGCAATTATGGCAAAACTCTTCATGTTTATGAAAATCACGAAGGAGGCTACCCATAGGCTACCACCGTCCACCGGTTATGTGCCATAAAGCAATTCTTCAAGCGATTCGTCTCGCCCCACCGCTTTAACAGCCGGGCGGGCGGCGGCCAACTTCGCCCGCTAGTTTTCTTACTCTGGCGGACTTTTCTCAACTCATTTGCATGCGAAAGCAGATAGTGCGATGCGATGGGGCCGCGCGATGGGTACCGCCTTTGTCTGCTGGACAGGAACTCCGCAACTACGGCCGGTTGGACTGGGTAAATACTAAATAGTGCTCGAGTTTGCGCTGGGAACGCAGCTAACTTAGGGCTTTTATACCACATTCCTGAAGGGACGATAGTGGGCGTGGTTGGTGCTGATGGAAATGCCACCAAGTAGATGGCCTTGCTCTTTATTGTCGCATGTGCACACCGTTTATATTACAGACTGTAGTTGGTGCTGATGAAAACGATGTGGGGTCAAGTATATGACCTATTCTTGTATGTGAACATAGTTTATTTTGCGCGATTTACCCAGGAACACCGAATTAGCATCGTTAAGGACGGCGGACGCACGCAAAGGGAGAATAGACAAAGTCAACAGTTCATTTATTCATTCATCGTTCTCTCAGCCTCTTCATTCACTCAATGTTGGAGAGTTGCCATCAGTTACTAAGATAGGTAGATAAATAGAGAACACTTTATCACAGACTTTATTGTACATAAAAAAGAAAATTGCACAGATATTTCTTTCTTTCGATATTTTTAATTTGTTTCAGGTTTGAAACCTGAGCGGTTACAAGAATACAATCCTGTTCTGGTCCAGGACAAGACAGGACTAACGTTGTGTTGATACAGTCAAAGTCAGCATGAACAAAGTAGGATTGATCAAAGTTAAATTTCGCAGTCATCCAAGTGCAGTTTGGTCGGTGTGCGTCGAAACAGTCGTCAAATACAGTATTGGCCAAGCTGTTGCATGTCAATGCTGCTTAAACTGAGTTTGGAGTTTGTTGTGACGAGCCGCGCATTCTATATTTGAATTTCTGAATGACAATATTGACGGGGAACCAATCAATCAATCAAAAGTTTATTTTAACGTAAAGAATTTACCTATATTCCGTTTGTTGAATGTCAGTGTTCAATTTAGCCTCTGCCTTTGTGGCGAGTTTGTAGTGGGGAAACAGGCAGCGCAGAAAACCCCACTCCTTTCTGAAATCATATTAAGCATAATTAATTAGTTGGTACGAGTACTTGATGGCTTGACAGACTTTGCTCGAGCTTGACATAAATTCTTATTTAAAAAAAACTTAATTTTAACGGATATTTACTCGCTTACTTTTCCATTTTACAATTTTCCGACGTTTCGGTACTTTTGCAAGTGCCGTGGTCTCGGTAGGCTGAGGTGACAGGCGTCTTTTTGAAAGCATTAACTGTTACGGCAAAAATATTAACCACTCGTCTGCCGCGACACAGATCTGTGTCCAACTTAGTATGGGCCACCTATACGTTGCGTTCCGCGAGGGCAGTTCAGGAGTTAGGTTACGTTCCAAAAACATTTTGGATTTTTTTTTAAATTGAGATTGAAATTGAAATTCCGTTTTATTTTGTCTGGTGCTCGTGTTAGCCTCAGAAATATTTTGGCAAATTTTGAAATTGAAATTGAAATTCGGTTTTATTATGTCTGGTGCTCGTGTTAACCTCAGATAATACTAAGTTCTAATTATTATTTATACTGCCACATACTGCGCCGCGCACGTGGGCAAGTGAGGTGTTTTTATAGACACCGACTGAACTCAGCTCAAGGCTGAGTCTGCTGCCTTTTGCAGCAATAGAAACACACCGGGACAAAACTGCATAAATTGTGTTTATGTATATGTGCCGTTCTTTTTCTCTGTATTTATTAAGAGTTTTGTGTGTGACTGTTGGTGCATTAAATGTTTGTGTTTATTTCTGTATTTCGTCATGAAACAGAAACAAGACATTTGTTGGTTTCCACACCTTATGAGTAATGCAAAAAGTTATCTGCTAGCCACTTAACAAAGGCCAAAGCTGTCCGTACAAACGCCTGCCCGGTCTACCTCAGGCCAGAGTAGTTGTAACTCTGCAAGCAAAAACTAGAAGCGCTTACTTCCGCTAAGAGGACGGACGGTTTAACAATTATTATGTATAACTAAGCACTGCTACTAGAGCTGTGGCGTTCGCGGACATATTGGCCGCAACTAGTTCCTCACAGGGGGTTCCCTACTTGTCTGCGAAAGTTGATGATTCGATTTTTATTATATCGAACACGATGTGTCGATAATTCAGTAGCGCGATGTTTTATCCCATCGATGCTTTATTGGTGCGATGTAACGTTTGTCCGAAAAACCCTGTTGCGAAAATCTCAAGTGCGATTGCTCATTAATTCGGAAATTTATTAGCTCGATATTATGTTGGTTCGAAACGCATTACTGTACTCTGTAACCCTCTTTAGTAACCCTGGTGGGTACCTTATTTTGCCTTACCCTTTATTAGCTCGATAGTATGTTGGTTCGAAGCACATACCTACTCATTTATTCTATGTATGGACCACAAATGTGGTGGGAATAATGGTGGGTTTTGTGAGATACATAACCTTGTCCCTTTTATTTGTGATTTTTTCCTTCCCTGTACATAATATATCTCGAACTTTTGTTTTTGAACACACAACACCAATAATATTTCTTATCCACACGTTTATTTAAAATTAATTCATATCCATCAATAAGTATTATATCGTTTCCGCATTTAGACTTTTCCGTTTTGATAACATTGTCCGACATAGTTGCAACAGAAACCGCTCAGTACAATTATTCACAAATTAATGATTGATTTTTTTTTTTTTTTTTTTTTTTCAATTCAATTCAAATATTTTTATTCATTGTAAAAACAGAATGTTTACTTAATGAACGTCAAAGTTGTTAGTTTCACAATTAATGGATTATGTGGAGAAGAAACTAACAAAGAAACTCCACATTTATTCTTTTCAAAACACGTTTTAACTTAATTAACAGAGTTTTCAACTTAAAATATTAGTCATGAATGTGTTGAACACTAGTCACAATCGTCCTTTAAATAATATTAATCTACTGTTTAATGCCAAACATCTTTGTCTTCTAAGTAATCCTTGATGTTATAGTAAGCCTTTTTGCACAGAATGTGCTTAACACATTTTTTAAATCGCGTTGGAGGTAACTCTAATATATCTTGAGGAATTTTGTTGTAGAACCTTATACAGTGCCCCATAAAGGATGTGTTAACTTTTGCAAGTCTAAATAGTGGAAATGACAATTTATGTTTATTTCTAGTATTAAAATTATGGTGGCCACCAACATTTTCGAAGTCTTTGATATTTTTTCTAACGTACATAATATTTTCATAAATGTATTGACATGCAACTGTTAAGATGTTGGTTTCTTTGAAGAAATCTCTTAGCGAATCCCTACTACCTAACTTGTAAATAAATCGGATGGCTCTCTTCTGTAAGATGAAGATCGTCTCAATGTCTGCTGCCCGACCCCACAGTAGTATGCCGTAGGACATAATACTATGGAAGTAACTAAAATAAACAAGCCTAGCAGTTGCAACGTCAGTGAGCTCTCTAATTCTTTTGACTGCATATGCTGCAGAACTAAGCCTGTGTGCTAGTTTTACAATATGAGGACCCCATTGCAATTTTGAATCGATTGTGATGCCTAGAAAAACGGTATCTTCTACAAATTCTAGTTTTTCTTTTCCGAGTACAATGTTGTTTTCAACTAATCTTACGTTTGGTAAGGTAAACTTTATACATTTTGTCTTTTTGGAATTTAGAAGCAGATTATTTGCCGTGAACCAATCCAACACACGCGAGAGAGCATCATTTGCATCGTCAAGATTAAAGCAAAATATGAGACGTTTAGATGCAAATGTCAACATTTTTTACGCCTACCCACATTTATGCTACCAACATACCTTATCTAAACTGAAACGCCTGCAGCCAGAATTTAGCAAACGTTAAAAAGATATAAAATATTATTTTAAAAATATTAATAAAATTATTTAATTAGAAACTAGTTTAGTGTCTAGTGGTTTGATTTTTAAGCATAAAAGGAATTAATTTCATAAATGTCCATGATGCAAAATAAGGTACCAGGGTTACTAAAGAAGGTTACAGAGTACAGTAATGCGTTTCGAACCAACATAATATCGAGCTAATAAATTTCCGAATTAATGAGCAATCGCACATGAGATTTTCGCAACAGGGTTTTTCGGACAAACGTTACATCGCACCAATAAAGCATCGATGGGATAAAACATCGCGCTACTGAATTATCGACACATCGTGTTCGATATAATAAAAATCGAATCATCAACTTTCGCAGACAAGTAGGGAACCCCTCACAGGAGTCTAAAGGGAATTTTTCAAATCAACTGGTAAGACATTTAATGTAATAAAATAGGTTTAAAAAAACAAGACAGATTAAGCATAGGTTCCTATTTACCCGACTGCGTCAGAAGAAGAGTTATGTTTTTCGTATTATGTGTGTTTATTTTTTCACGCTCTGTAGCCTAAACAGCTTAACGGATTTTAGTTTGAGAGGTGTCGTTAGATTGGTCTCAACCGTGATAAAAAAGTAATGGCCGATTTTTTGACCTCAAATTCATTTACTGTGATTTTTGTTTTGTTTCCGACTGCGTATTTTTGCGAGCACTGTCAGCCAAGATCATTCAAAACCAAAAAAATATTTAACTTTTCCACTTGTTTCTATCTTTTCAGTAATTCATTTATTAAGTAAGCTTGAATGTATTGAATGTTCATTTATTTATTAAGTAAGCTTGAAAGGTTGTCTGGGAGAGATCGCTGTTAACGAAAAAACCGCTAATTGTATACGACAAAACTTAGATATGTAAGCCTTTTAATGTATTTTGTTTTCTGGTGTGTACAATAAAGTGTTCCAATCTAATGTATTTAACACCTTTTCACCTAGTGATAGGCAGGTTAGAACGTTCTCACGTATAAACATAAAAATAAAAAATAAAGTTTTTTCGCTGTTATTGAAATAATTTACAGCATTTCCAATATATTTGTGGACTACAGTGCATCATCCAATTAATACAAGTGGAATTAACATTTTCTAAGGTTAACCCGAGCACTAGACATAATAAAAACTGAATTTGCATTCGTTCGAACGTAACTTAATAATTTTTTGCCAAGGGTAGTAAACTAACAGTTAATGCTTTCAAAAAGACGCCTGTCACCTCAGTCTACCGAGACCACGGCACTTGCACGACACAAAGTACCGAAAAATTGGAATACTGTAACATGATTCAGTATCCGTGCAGATTCAGTTTTTATTACAAGTGGAATTAATTAAACGAAAACATAATTTTTCTTGTATAGGTCCCCAGCCCACCTCTACACCCACCTATACCCAACAAATCGCCGAGGTGTCAGCTGCCACAGACCTCCGCGAAGGTTACTCTGACTAGGAACTTTTCCACCACTGAGTTTGTTTAAATTAGTTTTGCTTTGGCGAAGTTGCCAGTTCTAAACGCTCTGATGATAGCAAGGGTGTTTAGTTTAGTACAGTTTTTGTTATGCAAAGACTGGCCGGTTGGTTCGAATAGAATAAATCTGAATTCCATTAGACGCCTGTGGGAAAATTAACGGTCCGTTCTGATCATTGAAAGAATAGAAAACTTAATATTCAGATGTTTCTGATCTTGTCGCTTGACCCCTTCGATTTGTGTGAATGTGACCCTATTTATCTTTTTTTAATGCAAATATAAGTCTGACCAAGATGAAGTATTCAGCAAAATTATAGGTTTAAAAATAATAAAAATGTAAAAAGTATACTCGTACTCGTATTCTTATCTTAAAACTTAAAAACACACGCTACACTACATTGATGTGTAAACCAAAATTATGATTTTTTTTAGTATGAAACGTCCATAATATGTTAGCTCAAATTATAAGATGTAGTGAGCTGTTATTGTATTTATTCATCGCAAACTATCTAGAATGTCTAGTTGGGTTGGTCTATAGGTAACCTAGAGGTTGTCTTTATACCAACGAATGGCCCTGATCTGGGATGTTTTTCATATTTGTGATGTCTAGGTGCTTTTCCATATAAGCGATGTTCTTGTCTATTTGCCATAGGACATGGTACCGTAATTTTTCAATGATCCCGCGTTGGAACATGAATCCCACACCCTCTCTCTCTCTGAGAGAAGGCCGATGCCCCTACCCTCTGTCGGGAGAAGAGAAAGCCTGTGCCTTGCAGTAGGTAGGACATACAGAGGCTACTTATACTACACCAGTTTCACAGTACGTACATGTTAACGTCTAGTAACTACAGTTAATGAAAGCGCGCCAGCCAGCGCAAAACACCGATGCCTCAACAGCCGGCGTCCAGAACAAATAGAAGCGTAAATCGCTCCGACATTACGCAAGGGCCATTAAAACTGCCAACGGCCGTATCTAAACTACAGTCAGCGAATTTTCAATTACAGGAGGCACGCGAGATATTCGGGCCGGCTGAGCGGGCCGAGCAAATAGAACCAGAAGTACGGAAGACCGGGCTTGGATGGGAGACAAGATAGGGGCAGCAGTGCGGGTCTGAAGTGGATTTCCAGCGAGAGAGAAATAGACTGACAAACTTTTGCTGATAATGTAGGTAAGTAAACGAACTTCTCGTGGAAAGAAATGCTTGGATTGAAGCGAAATTCAACCCAGTCTTAAGGATACCGTGTCAGAAATATCACGAACAAAGCCATACGTAGTTATTTACTACACTAAGGGCCAATTTTTCAATAGTCAGATCCTACAACAACAAATCTACTTTTTTTGTAATGAAGTAACACATTAACATTTTTTCCGCGGTTCTTACTCTAGAATCTTCAACATCAGAAAAAACTGAAAACTAATTGAATTTATCATCCATTTCTTTTAGTAATACAGCATGCTGCAGAAAGGCAAGTTGAAACTCAAGGGTGTTATTAATATTATATAAATATTATGTCAATACAAAGTTGCCTGACTGATTTAAAAGAGAGTGACTTTGGGATAAGGATGGGTGAACTACTGGTCAAATGCTTGTTATACGCCGATGATCAGGTTTTGTTCGCGTCGTCGTTCGAAGACCTGCAGACACAAGTAACAGTAACGGATGAGGCATTTAAAACGAAAGGAGTGAACATTAATGTGATTAATTAAGACGAAAGTAATGGTGTTCGAAAAAGATGACGAAATGAGTGAGTGTAAGATAAGGATTAGAAGTCTTTCACTTCTGTGGAACCAGTGAAAGAATTTGTCTATTTGGGGAGCTTCTTCACGAGAGATGAAAAGTGTGAAGGTGATATAGAAATAAGAGTAAAAGCGGGAAGTTGTGTAAACGGTTCCTTGCATTCCTTAGTGAGTAGCCAAACATCTCCAAAAGGCTAGATTGGCAGCTGAGTGCTGGTCCCAACACTTATGTATGGTAGCGAGACTTGGATTTAATTAGGATTAATGCAGTAGAAATGAGGTCCTTGAGAAGTATGTCTGGTGTTACTTTGAATGACAGGATACGCAATAGTTTGATTAGAGAACGGTGTGGGCTGAAAGAGGATCTTTTGACTAGAATTGAGAAAGGAATGTAGCGTTGCTTGGACATGTGGTGAGGATGAAGGAAGAAAGATTGAAGAAACAAATATATCGAGCGAATGTGGATGGAAAGCCTGATAAGGGACGGCCCAGGCGGATATACTTCGACCAAATAGGGGATGTATTAGCAAGGGGCAAGCTAAAAACCCGAAATCGGTGTGCAGGCATGCAACGACTAATGAATATTGAGAAATTTGTCAGGATCGTGGCAAGTGGCAGTCCCTGGTCTCTGCCTACCCCTCTGGGATACAGGCGTGAGTTTATGTATTTATGTTTGTACGTATATGTCACTACAAGCTACTTTTTTTATAAGACCAATTCTGGAGCAATAAAAAAGAACGTTGTCGACAATAGCTATTTTGAAGTCAATCCTTGATTGACAGTCTTCATCCGCTCCATCCTAAAAGGACAAATAGATAGATAGAGCAGATAACAAATAGCTTTGCTTGCTTCAAAACTCAAATACTCATTGCTCTACTATTGACGTTGATGGCCCATGACGTTGGCGAAAACAAAACAAAAATGGATTCGATACTGTTTAGTACAATAGGTTTTAGAAGGGCCCGCACTTTTCTACGTACATTTTTCAACGAATAAGAGTTTTTGTACTGGTTGGAGCCGTCCTTGTATTGCTCGTGTTACTCTATGACGGCACAGCGCCGTCTCGACGCCCCATGGCGCGTCGCGTCGCCATTCCACGAAGCGCCATTTTAGCGCCCTTCGACTTTCAAATTTTGAGGCACGAAGAAACGGCTTTTTTGCGTATAAAAACGCCGCTACGTGGTTGAGCGTAATAGTCCTGTAAGGATCGTGGTTTACGTGGATCAGTTATGACCTACGGAGCAGAAACCTGGCCACTGACTATAGGACTAGTCCACCGATTCATAGTCGCACAGCATGCTATAGAACGGGCTATGCTCGGAGTCTCTTTGATGGATCACATCACTAATGAGGCAATCGCCAAAGAACTAAGGTGACTGACAGTTTACGGGGGCACGTTTTCTTGCTGTGGACAATGGCCGGCCGATGTAACATTGACGATAACCGTAACGATATGACCTAATTGGACTAGCATTCAAACAATTTTAATACAACGTTCACACAACGGCCTTAATAATGATATGAAACTTCCAGCACTATGATACCGTGTCCTTACGGTTACCGTCCAAAGTGACTCGCACAGGGTAGGTATGTCGCATCCCCTACAGCGTGATTTTGAAATTCATTTTTTCAATCTGATTCACAGATTTTGAACAGAATTTTGAGGAAATACTCTTTTCATCATGATAAACAGTATTATTAATGTTTTAACAAAAACCAATTACGCGCCTCCAAAAACACCCACGCTTTACGTTACCAGTGTCTATCTAGTTTTGTAACTAAATGGTCACAAA
Source organism: Yponomeuta cagnagella (assembly GCA_947310995.1). Classification (NCBI taxonomy): domain Eukaryota; kingdom Metazoa; phylum Arthropoda; class Insecta; order Lepidoptera; family Yponomeutidae; genus Yponomeuta; species Yponomeuta cagnagella. The sequence goes on from OX371287.1 coordinate 12,613,636, forward strand.
ATTCCCACTTGTTTCTAACAAACGTCCAGCCAACTGGTGGTATTCATTAGCTCCTTAATACGTGTTATTTTCTCCTAATCCTCCAGCAAAGTTGCTTAGGTACCATCCAAATTTCAACCCTATTTATACGGCTCAATAAAGTGGAGATTCACACAGACGGGTGTAATTTTAAGTCGATTTGACTTAACACATTGTTTCGTAGACCGTTTTCCGAAAGAGAATTCGTTAATGTTCAAAACGACAAAGGGATAGTGGTTCGTTCACTTTGAAACGTGGCGTGTTCTCAGATTATCTTGCTTTTATGTTTTAAATTGGTCTCTCTCCTTTTTAGGATAAGATAAGATAATTTATTCAAGGAACATTTTACAGTGACCTTATCACTAAGGCAGTGGTACCCTGCTCCCTAAAAAAGGTTAAAACCTGTGGTTCAGGGTTCCATAGTCCGACAAGGAACCCTTATAGTTTCTTATTCTGTCTGTCTGTCTGTCCGTCCGCGGCCTAGCACAAAGACCGGTGATACTAGAAAGCTGTAATTTGGTATGTGTGTACATATTTATCACGCCGACCAAGTTAAAGAATAAAATGTTGGATTTTTTTTACTCTACCATGAATTTTTTTAACATGAAAAGTCGGGATGATGTTTTTTTCTCGTCTACCCCATCATGTGGGTCATCATTGGATTGGTCGTTGAAAAATATTGTGAGTGTAGCAAGACCATTTTTTGACATTTTTTGTCCGAGTGGAGCGTCCCCCCTTCTCCTGGCTAAACGGTTACTTATAGAATAGTAAAAAAAATCAGGGTAGTAGCACATATAATAAACTTAAAAGGAAAAGTATCACAGCTAAGTAGGCTTTACTAGTTAACAAGTAATAGGCATCCAACTTATAAAAGTAAAATTTCATACAAATTTTTTATTTATTTGTATCACCACTTAACATCTATCATTACAGGTGTAATATCTAATGCGACAGAGTTAGATAAAATTAGTAAATTTGAATAAAAAGAAATAACATTTAATATTACACGTGTCGTCTTTGCCCTGCAGTGGGACACCCATATTATGGAGGCTATATAAAAATTACACATTTATGTCCATTTCTGTTAATGTAATCTCTGTGTACAATAAAGAATATTCTTTATATTCTATAAGTCCTTAACTTAAAATCCGAATTATGGCCCTCTTGAACAATCAATTGAAAATGAGTTCGATGAAGTTGTTAGTTTCGTAAAGCAGATAAAACACCCTCTTTATGCGGAACCCTACATTGCGCGTGACCCGACACGCCCTTGCCGGTTTTTTTTCAAGCATTGGGCATCCATCCATGTCTAACCTAAATTTAAATTTGACTAACTGTAGGTTAAGGTTTCAAATTTACTAACGCTCTATGAACTTGCCTATGTTAGACTGGCTTGAACCAACGATATCTGACAGGAACATCTATCTGATTATCCATGGGCAAACTTGTAGAAACTTAAAAAAAATCAGGGTAGTAGCACATATAATGAAATTAAAAGGAAAAGGGTCACGTCTAAGTAGGCTTTACTAGTTAACGAGTAATAAGCAACGAATACCATTCGCTAACGGTGAAGGAAAACATCGTGAGGAAACCTGAGTGTCTGAACTATTCACATACCTCAGCTCTTGAAATCGCCAATCCGCGGTGTGCACGCGTAGTGATTAAGCCCAACTCTCTCTCTCTCTGAGAGAAGGCCTGTGCCCTACAGTGGGACGTATATAGGCTGCTTATGAAGCAACCAACTCGTAAACGTAAACCAATAGAAGCCGACTTTCTATCGATCGCTCCTTTAAAAAAATTAACCAATGTCATGAACAGATCTTAACCAAATTAATATGCTACCACTTTGGTGGTACACTGTTTCAAAAAAAAAAAAAAACAGCATGGATGAAATCAGACAACCCCTCATTTTTTTTAAGTCGGTTAAAAATGTCAGTAACGAACAACTTTATTTAACTACCTCTAGAATTTGAACGCGTAGATTCTGTCATTCCCGCAGGAGAAATTGCTACAATCCAAATTACTTCTTACATACCCAAACTTCCATATTCAAAACCAAATTCTCCTGTCGCGAACTTACCCTCGTTAGCGTAGCACCCCAGGGCCGCACCTACGTAAATATTATGTAAATCAATACGCCCGAAACTACAAACTAACTGAAAAGCTGTGCCTCCCCCAAGACCTCTAATAACGTAAATTAATCAAACGCACACACAGCCAAGTTGGGTTTCTACACACACACGCGAGGGCGGTAAACGTCTAAAGATAAAACTGGGAAACGGGTCGCTGGAGGCACTGCCCAACGAATCCTTTTTCTTGATCTCCGTGAAATATAGATATGAACGTGTAAAGTGACAGTGATAGTGGTTCGAAGAACCATTACATAAAAATAAAACAAAGTTTGAACAAATGAGGCCGTCAGCGCACAAGTGGCCTAACCCACAATTTTTCATATTCGTATTTATCTACTGCATTCTAACTGTCGGCCTCAAATGGCCTCAGTCTGGGTGTATTTCCATGTTTGTGAAGTCATTGCCTGATTACCATAGCACAGGGCATCCTAGTTTGAGACCAGGGAAAGTAATTGTGCTGTATTAATTTGTACAATTTGTGAGATGTGCAACTAATAAGTTATCAACTAATAAGTAAGAGTCGTCACAAAATATTGCTAAGACGCAACCGGGGTCCTGAGCTATTTTGATATACGAAAAACGAGAACAAAGGTTTATGATTCACGCTGAACAGCCTTCCACGAAAAGGATACGGCAATAATGAATTCGGGAGTCACAATTAAAGAGGGGAAGTCCGTGCGGATGATCTTGCAAGTGTAATCTAAGGGCCCGGAGGGGGGCGAAAAGGGTAAATTGGGGAGGACCCGCGTATGTACAATGTTGAATTTAATCTTTCGACGGGGGTGTGGTAAGTATGGGTAGAGTTTCGGGTGAATAATTTGTCTCTGTGAAGAGTACCTAACTAATGCCTGTAGGACGAATAAGTGGCGGATACTTTGCCTTACAGTATTCTGCTCCGTGATGTTTGTGATCTCGCTTAAGGTAACACATGCTGAGTCCAGTCACCTTTTTAAAAGCCATGACACATGTAACGTCAAACCCACTGTATTGTTAAAACTTTCCATATAATGTTTTCTATGTTAAATATATCGAGTGAATGGGGGTAAAAGGGCCGGTAAGGGACGTCCCGGCCATACTTCGACCGAATAGGGGATGTATTAGCAAAGGGCAAGATAAAAAGTACTCGAAACGACTAATGTTGAGGAAGCGAAAGTGATCTCTCAGGATCGTGGTAAGTGGCAGTCCCTGGCCTACCCCTCTGGGGTACAGGCGTGAGTTTATGTATGTATGTGTATGTAATGTTTCCTGGTCATGAGTAGGGGAGAAATATAATGTTTAATTTTAATTCATAAAATATTGTTTTCTTGTAAAGACCATAATATTAGTTTTGTTGTTGTTTTACGTGAGTTCTGTTATTTGTTTTGTTTATTTTGTTTGTGTCCTCTTTGCGGTAAACGTGAGCCAAACGCTTCATTGAAAAGAAAACTGTGATATACCTTCCTTCCAATAAGTAGTTCTTCTTAGTAGTTCACGGTTCTCGTTCTAGCTCTCGTATTATTCGAGTCGCGCTAGTTCGCGAATGACAATTCATGAATTTGTTGTCTGGCAGCTCACCATCATTATCATCAAACATTTGACGCTCACTGCAGGACATAGCCCTTCCTCATGCTTTTCCAAGCTTCCCGGTCTTGTGCCGCCCGCATTCAGTAACTCCCCGCCACCGTAATCAGGTCGTCAGACCTTCTGGTGGGGAGCCTGCCCACGCTGCGTCATCCGGTCCGCGGTCATCAGGTCAGAACTTTCTCGTCCTAACGGCCATCAGTTCTCCGAGCTATGTGCCCTGCCCACTGCCACTTTAACTGAGCAATTCTTCGAGCTATATGTAGCTCGGGTTCTTCCGCGGATCTCCTCATTCCTGATTCGATTACGCAGTGAAACTTCTAACGATACTTCATTGCTCTCTTCACTTGAGCCTTCTTATGAGGCCCATAGTCAGCGACCAGGTCTAACATCCATAAGTCATCACTGGCAACACACATTGGTTATACACCTTTGTCTTGACACACTGAGGTGTTTTGGACGCAGTAGCTCATAGTTTCCTTTAAATAAGTAGTTCTTCTTAGCAGGTCACAGTTCTCGTTCTAGCTCTCGTATTTCTCGAGTCGCATTAGTTCGCGAATGACAACGAATAAATGAGTTGTTCAGCAGTTCATAGGCTTTCGACTGCGTTAGCTCGCGAATGACAATTAAATGAATGAGTTCGCAAATGACACGTAAAGTATGAGGTATTCTTTTGAAGTAAATACATTAAGATCTGTATAGGTAGCTATGTAGGTGGCTGAGTGTTGATGCTAGCAAATAACACGATAAATCACTGATTACTTTAACGGTTTATTTGGCCACGTAGACCTATCCTTTATATACAGAACGAAGCGGATAGCGTAGACACAGATGGTAATAATCACAAGGAAGGAAGTAAAGTTCAAAGAGAAAGCAGGCGAAATCAGTACGAGCAAAATAAATAGATCGCGAGCGGTAGCGAGTGGAGCGCAAGCGTAAAACCGACACAGGCTTCGCGTCTGAGGTTAGATTCCGACTGGCGGGCGGCGCGCGCGCAGCGAGGCTGGGCGGCTGCTCCTAGTGACGTCAACGACGAACAATAGGACCAGTCATACAGATGATCGCGCGCGGGTTCGCTTGCTAAATTAATAATATTTAGTTTTGTATGATGAAAGTACAAAAGAGTGATGTATGAGAGTAATGAATGTATTAGTGTGAGTAAATAGAATACGTAAATAAGTAAGAAAATAATTATAATAAATGTTATGTACAGCATAAATAAATTACAACAATAAACTAAATATAAGGTTAAATATAACGAGTCACCTACATCACTCCCCTCCAGAGACCGGCTAAGGGCGATAAAAATCTGGGAAATGGACTCTCCGACCTGAACGTGTAGTCCTAATGGGAGTATCCTGTGACCGTGATTGAAGGGGCGGGGGTGGGGGGTGAGTGTCTGGCGGTACGGGGTCATATCGCGGTTGGGACAAGTTGTCGTCTAGTATATAGGCTGGTTTTAATCGGTCTATGCTCACTGTGACGTCTTTGTTTCGCACACGTATCTTAAAAGTCTTTGCCCCTCTCTTAAGTACCTCGAATGGCCCTACATAAGCTGGCTGAAATGAGCCGCGTGACACTTCTTCCCTAAGAAATACGTGACTGCAGCTGGCTAAATCCTTAAATACGAAGGCTTTACGAGTGTTGGAATGGTGCTGAGGTGGGACTGGTCGTATGCGCTCGGCGAAGGACTTTATGCGGGCTGAAAAATCGGTGATGTCGGTGGTGTAACCTGGGACGTCATGACCAAAAAATTCACCAGGTAGACGTAGGGGTTCACCGTACACCAGCTCGGCTGATGACGCTTGAAGATCTTCTTTTACAGCGCTTCTAATGCCTAAAAGTACAAGTGGCAGCGACTCTGTCCAGTTGGCGTCGGCATGACAGGTAATCGCTGCCTTTAGCTGCCGGTGAAATCTCTCCACCAAGCCATTACACTGTGGGTGATAAGCTGTTGTCCTACGGTGATCGAAACCGATGGACTTTGACAGCTGCTCGAACAGAGCTGATAAAAATTGAGCCCCGCGATCGGTGACGATCTCAGTGGGACAACCGTATCTGGATACCCAACAGCTGACAAACGCTTTGGCCACTGTTTCGGCGGTGATATCGATAATAGGTACAGCTTCCGGCCATCGCGTGAAGCGATCAACGGCTGTGAGGCAATACCGAAAGCCACCAGCGGACGGCAGTGGACCGATAAGGTCTAAATGGACGTGTTGGAAACGGGCTGAAGGTAAATCGTTTGTACCTAACGGTGAAGCAACGTGTCTAGTTACCTTCGTGCGCTGGCAAGTCAAACACGCTTTCGCCCATTCACGGCAGTTTTTCCGTAACAGCGGCCAAACGAATCGTTGAGCAACGAGTTTGGCGGTGGCGTTGGCACCGGGGTGGCTAAGAGAGTGAAGACACTCGTAAATCTGCTTACGCAGTTGTTTGGGAACAAAAGGCCTGGGTGTCGGTGTACTAACATCGCAGTACAACATGGCACGACTCCCAGGGATGTTCATTTTGGTAAGACGAAGTGAAGTGTCGCCTTTAAGATGCTCAGCGAGCTCTGGGTCTTGGTCTTGGAGATTGGCCATCACTTCGAGATCGACAGGTGACTGCAGTTCTTCTACGCGCGACAGTGTATCGGCAACCAAGTTGTCTTTGCCGGCAATAAAGACGATGTCTGTGGTGAACTGCGATATGAAGTCGAGGTGTCTATACTGACGTGGCGAGCAGTTACTTTTCCGTTCATGAAAAGCGTAACATAACGGTTTGTGGTCAGTATAGATAGTGAAGTTGTGGGCCTCTAGCATATGCCTGAAATATTTTATACTTTCATAGATAGCAAGGAGCTCGCGGTCATACGGTGAGTACTTTGTTTGCGTTGGGCTCAACTTGCGAGAGAAAAATGCTAGGGGCTGCCAGTCTCCATCCTTCAGCTGCTGTAGGACTCCACCTATTGCCGTATCGGAGGCATCAGTGACCAGTCCTAACTTAGCTGACGAGTCGGGGTGTGCCAAAAGTGCTGCATCACATAAGCTCTTCTTACAAGCTTCGAATGCTTTGAGGGAATCCCCTTCTATGTTGACTGGATGGGAAGCTTTAACCGACCCTGTAAGCAAGGCATTGAGCGGCGCTTGAATTTGGGCAGCATTTGGCAGAAATCGCCTGTAAAAATTCACCATCCCCAAAAATCGACGGAGTTCTCGGACGGTTTTTGGGGGTGTGAACTCAGCAATGGCCTGTACCTTGCTTTTCAGTGGTTTAGTGCCCTTTTCGGAGATTGAATAGCCTAGAAACGTGATTTCCGACATACCGAAAACGCACTTGGCTGTGTTGACAAGTACACCATAGCTGCGCATGCGTTCGAAGAGCTGGCGCAAGTGGTCTTCGTGCTCCTGTGTCGTTTTGCTGAAAATCAAGAAATCGTCGAGATACGGATAGCAAAAGTCGAGACCACGAGTTAGTCCGTCGACAAATCTTTGAAAGGTTTGTGCCGCATTCCTAAGACCAAACGTCATGTAAGGAAATTCGTAAAGTCCGAACGGTGTGGTTATCGCAGTCTTGGGTATATCCTGTTCAGTAACCGGGATTTGGTTGTAAGCTTTAACCAAATCTACCACTGAAAATATAGTACAACCGGACAGACAGTGCGAAAAATCTTGTATATGTCTAACTGGGTATTGGTCAGGTATGGTACGTGCATTTAATTGCCTATAATCACCACACGGGCGCCACCCGTTATCTTTCTTAGAAACAAGGTGAAGAGGCGACGACCAGGGACTGTCAGACGGACGTGCTGTCCCGTTAGCTATCATAGTGTCGAATTCTTGTTTCGCGATTTTTAACTTATCCGGGGCTAGACGACGTGGGGAACATGAGACAGGTGGACCCGGTGTAGTGCGTATGTGGTGTGTTGTGTTGTGTTTTATAATACCCGGAGTACCAGCGGGACGTGTTATTTCCGGATATTCTAACAAAATTTTATTATACCTACCGTCACCACCAGTCGATACCTTTACACTTAGAACAAGAGAGCTATTTATATCTAAACAGGCTACAGAACTAACATTGGTTAGGCCATCGATAAGTTTTTGTTGGCTAACATCGACTATTATGCGGTAATGCGTTAAAAAATCTACACCTATGATTGCTTTTGTGACGTCAGCGATAATAAAGCGCCACGGAAAGTTGCGGCGTAGGCCTAAATTCAAATTAAGTTGTATATAGCCGTACGTATCGATAGCCGAGCCATTGGCAGCAGTAAGTTGATAAGTAGTTTTACAACGGCGCTCACGAAAAGCAGATACAGGGTAAACACAAATATCACTTCCGGTGTCTATGAGGAACTGTGTCTGTGTAATACGGTCCGTGATGAATAGGCGACCTGTGCTTAGGTTGTGGCAGTCGGCCGTCGCCATCACTGACTGCTCGGAGCATTTCCCGGTTTGTAGTCACAGGGCTTGATACACCGACGCGCCTTGGATCCGTATTTTGAGTGGTACCAGCAGATCGGGTACCTCTGGTAATTGGAAGTGGAACGTCGTGACGTGGAACGGCTGCGCTGGTCTCCACCTCGGCGCTCGGTGCTGCGGGAGCGGTGCTGTGACTGCGTAGTAAGGGCGCTCACTTGTCGCGTCAACTCAGCTACTTGCCGCGTTAATTCCTCAATAGGTGATCCTGCTGTTGACGATGATGATGTGGTTGCTGCCACCTGCTGCGCTGGTGCTGCGATGTCATAGACGCGGTCGGCGAGCTCGGCGAGTGCGTCAATACCTAACGTCGGCTGCGACGCGACGATTGGCTGCAGCGAGGTAGGTAACCGGCTGGTCCAGATGGTCCGCACGAAGTCCGAAGGAATGTCGGGTCCGGCCAGGTGCTGCAGGTGGCGTAGGAACTGCGACGGCTTGCGGGTCCCGAGCTGCTCGTGGGTCAGCAGCTGCTTCACCTTGTTCTCCTTAGACACTGAAAGCCGCTTGATGAGCTCGGCCTTCAGCTTGGAGTAGTCGGGAGGGCCAGTAAGCACATCCTCAATCTCTGCAGCATACTGGCGGTCGAGAGTGGCCAGTATGTGGTAGAATTTTGTAGCATCGTCTGTTACCTTCATAATTGTGAACTGCCCCTCCACCTGCGCAAACCATATCGCTGGCTTTTCGGGCCAGAATGGCGGAATCTTTAGGTGGAGTGGAGTAGGAGACGCCGTCAGTGTGGAACAGGCAATCTTAGTCTTCTCGTCTGGGGGTGACGCCATCTTGATAGTATGCCGCTTGCCGCCGCGAGGTAAGACATTCACATTCCTTTGTGAATCTTCCGAGTCAGGTCCGCTTGAATCGTCTGAGCTCATCGTGTTCTTGAGAGGGGTCACCAGTATAGGTAGCTATGTAGGTGGCTGAGTGTTGATGCTAGCAAATAACACGATAAATCACTGATTACTTTAACGGTTTATTTGGCCACGTAGACCTATCCTTTATATACAGAACGAAGCGGATAGCGTAGACACAGATGGTAATAATCACAAGGAAGGAAGTAAAGTTCAAAGAGAAAGCAGGCGAAATCAGTACGAGCAAAATAAATAGATCGCGAGCGGTAGCGAGTGGAGCGCAAGCGTAAAACCGACACAGGCTTCGCGTCTGAGGTTAGATTCCGACTGGCGGGCGGCGCGCGCGCAGCGAGGCTGGGCGGCTGCTCCTAGTGACGTCAACGACGAACAATAGGACCAGTCATACAGATGATCGCGCGCGGGTTCGCTTGCTAAATTAATAATATTTAGTTTTGTATGATGAAAGTACAAAAGAGTGATGTATGAGAGTAATGAATGTATTAGTGTGAGTAAATAGAATACGTAAATAAGTAAGAAAATAATTATAATAAATGTTATGTACAGCATAAATAAATTACAACAATAAACTAAATATAAGGTTAAATATAACGAGTCACCTACAATCTGTAGTGAATGAATGTGTCATTTTACTAAGTGTAGGACAGATACGAGCTACCGACGATGCGAGCTCTGTCTCTACTCTCCAAGTTTAAGCTTCGCGATTCAGAGCGAAACCTGATTCTTCCGACGAAAATTCAAATTCCGGAGTTAAGTTAATAACGAAGTACTTCATCTGAAGCGTTCATTCGTGAACTACACAACTTCTATGCGTCAAGCACTCATCGGTCTATGCTTTATGAGATCACTTCGCTCACCTAATCATAGCTATACAGTACGAGTCCAATAACAACTGCGATAACCAATCGTTTGTCGTGCCGTCCACTCAGTTCATTAGATCGGGGCCTCGGTCCACTGAACCGCGGATCGCCACATATCTGAGATCAAACGCTCTACCTCCGACAGAGCACTTTCCTTTTTGTATTGAACGTCGTTAACGCACAGAAGGTGATATCTAAACAGAGGCCTGTTTCATAGAACTAAAATTCGTGGTTCACTATGACAATTCGATGTACATTGCAAAGTCGATTAGACCCACTTACAAGTAGGAACAGAGCCGGATTTTGAGGTCTGGAGGCCCTAGGGTAACGAAGGAGCGGAGGCCTCTAATTATTCCCAAATAAAAAATATGAAACAAAAACTACAATGAATACGACAATTTTTTTTTTTATTTGAAAAACAAACAGACGTTATAAGTAGGTGCTCATAAAAGATTGGCGTTTAATGACAGTACATATTAGCATTTTGTGGGGGCCCTTTCCTTGTGGAGGCCCCAGGGCAGTAGCCTCGCCTGCCCTCCCCTAAATCCGGCCCTGAGTAGGAAGACCCAGCTACGCAATGTACATCGAATTGTCACAGTAAATTATGAATTGTAGTTCAATGAAACCGGCCCCAGGTGTGTGGCCTTTTTCGTGTAGAATGGCTATGAAACTTTATAACGTGCAACGGGTCTGTGGGAGGGTAACTGGCGGCAGAACCCTGTGCATAGGCGCTAGGTTTGGTGGAGGCACGCTTGGGCGCTAGGTGATCGGCCTACACGGAATCTGCTACCACCAACAGGCACGCAAACGGGCGCGAGCGGGGTCCCTGGTCCACGGTCGCTACCCAGCGTCTCCACCAGACACTTGGGCTTTAAGAATCAGTGGACCCATTCCGGGCTTGGGTATTTATCTCCCCCAGATCAATGCGCGAGGGACCCGCGTTAAAGTGAACAGTGTCTAGGAAATCAGTGAGGCACAGAGCCGCTTAGACGATAGAGACGTTGTGTGTTTTAGTTTAAGTAGAGTTTAAGTGTGATAATAATATAATTACTGTTTGTTATTTTGATTGTGAGTTTCTTTCCATTCAACCCCGAGCTGAAAATAAATAGCATGCGCTTCCTGTAGGATAGATAGGTCCTTGAAGTAGCGTAGGGGTCGGTGTTTCGAGCACAGAAACTGACGATGCTTCTGTACAAACCTGTGACTTGCGACTGTTCTGAATGTACAGCGGTAGAGCTGTCGTTTGCATTTTTACGGGCCTTTTTGTTTGAGATAGATGGTTTTGCGATAACTGAAGCGATTTAATTAGTGGTTAAAGTCCTGAGTCACCGAAGGGGGCGGTGTTTCAAAGGGTACTGCGCTTAGTATCTACATGTACGGCAGAGAATGCTATTTAGCATTTAGTAAGTACGTCTCTGTACAAAATATGTTTTGACACTAGCTCTTCCACTATCCATATAACCCAAGGTTTCGGAATGGTTGCTCTCAAAATAAAATTCGAGATAATTTTTCTTTTTACGTTAAAAATGTGTGATTTGCGAAAAACTCTGCAGTTTATTTCTTTTCTGTTTTAGCACAATAAACACAATTTTTAATCCTCTTTATGTGTCTATTTACAAAGCTTTGGAAATAAAGAAGAAACGGATTTCAAAGCGTCTCTAATAATGGGCATGGTCCTAAAAAAGATCTTTATTTATTTCTTTCGAGAAAATTGGTTATCTTGAGAATCTGGGCAAAGTATTTCCATTAAGGGTGCTCAAATTAATTTCTAAAGCGAAAAAAAAAGAATCTGAGTCTACGAAACCGGAACTACGTGATGCACGGAAGTACGTCATAAGAACAAACAAAACGAAAATAATCCTACCTAATCTATGCAAACGTAGAAGAAGTCATGTTTTCTTTACAGAGCAGGTAACGAAATGTCAACATCTTGGTCTTTTTTGTATAAAAATATTGAACTTTTCATTCACGTGTGAAGCGAACGTTAGAAGGTCAAATGAAACTCATAGGTACACTTATTCACTAAAATAAAAGAAATCACTGAATATTCTTAATTTATGATTGTAGCACTATATTTACTGACGTTAGACCTTTAAAATGACTTATTATTTGTAACTATTGTCAATATTTAGGACAATGCCCATTGATAAGGTAAGATAAGATAATCATTTATTAAATTGCCACAACATACAAAGATACTACAATTTACAGGCAAAGCATGCTTACAGTCTATGCAAATAACAATAAAACAACACTTATGATACATCCAAATAAGGAGGGGATCTGCACTGTAAGGAAGTGGATACATCATCATCATCATCAACCCATTATGTCCCCACCGAGGGGCACGGGTCTCTTCCCTGAGGAAGGTATAGGCCATACTCCACCACGGGGGCCAAGTCCGGATTGGTGGAGGCTTGTAGACTAGTAGCTCGTCTACTGTCAGAAGTTGTCAAGCCGCCCTAAGGCCTCTGACTTGGCTTAACGACTGCCATCTATCGACGGCAGCCGGCACCAACAGCTTAACGTGCCTTGCGAAGCACGGAACCGCTCGGAAAAATGCCACTAGCGTTAGGCATAGACGGCGACCCATCCATGCACTGAACGCGCCCAGTGTTGCTTAACCTTCGTGATCGTTTAAGATCACTCAGGCAGCCGGGGCTACGAGCGAGCGAAAGAGGTGTGGGTACATGCACACCTGTAATTTGGCTGTGTTATTAGCTGCGTATTATGTGCTAGGTATGGCAATATAAAAGGTACCCGAACTCAGCATATGCTTCAGGTATCTTTTAGACTTTGCTTCAGTACGCAATCCTAAGAACATAGTTTGACCAATATTCCACATAACTCTTCCATTTTTCTTCACACGGTGAGGCCCAGACTCTATCCTTTGTCAGTCCGTTTCCACCCTTATTATACCAACCATCAAAAGTCCTTTCATCGCCAACAACAAAGCACGCCATCTTATCTAGCACGAAATTACACCCACACACACACGCGCGAACACTAACGAAAATCTCTCTTCACGGATCAATACTGACGAAACTTAAATTCAGTGGACCACGGAGCCTCGGACCACGGACCACGGACCACCCCAAGAAGGCACGGATTCAGAAATCAGAAATCAAGAAATCAATAATTTATTTCAACGTAAAGAATTTACATTCTGTTTGCTGAATGTCAATGTACTATGTTACTATGTTAGCCGCTGCCTTCGGGCCGTATTTGTAGTGGAGAAAAAGGCAGCGGGAAAAAAAACTCCACTCTGACCATCTTTTCTCAAATCATCTTAAACTTATACATCAAAGCCTATATGATATGATTCCGTGATAGCCACTAATAACTTTAAAAGCCAAAATAACATCTCTTACAAAAGTAGGAAAAACAGTAATGCTGCGGCCAGACACACGAACAGCACCCGTTCACGAGCATAACGCAGGGGTCAGCCATCACCAGTCTCAACCATTTTAGAGGGAGATAGGTGACCCGGCCACCACGCCACCATTCGAATGACCTTTAGCAAACCTGCAGATTGAGTTCTTGTCAGCTATAAAATGTGTGCTATAGTTATTAATGTGCAATCACGTCGTCAGTACACGTTTTTAAAATTAAATAAATTATAATATTAATAATTAAATAACAATGAAATCGCAGTGGAATTGGCTTACTACCAAGGGCTTATATCATTCATATACTCGTCTATTCTATAATAGGCTTTTTTACATAGCGATTTTTTAATGAATGTTTTAAATTTATTTTCAGACAAGGATAGAACATGTTCTGGAATTCTGTTGTAAAAACGAACGCAATAGCCTACGAACGATGTATTTACCTTGGCTAAACGAAATTTAGAATAAGCAAGCTTATTTCTATTTCTAGTGTTTACGTTATGGACGTCCCTATTTAATTTGAACATGGTTATATTTTTACGAACATACATTATATTATCGAATATATATTGGCAAGCCAGTGTAAGAATTCCTATTTCTTTGAAACGCTCCCTTAGCGATTCCCTACTGCTTAAGTTGTAAATTGCTCTTACTGCTCTTTTTTGCAAAATAAATATTGTTTCTATATCTGCTGCCCGTCCCCATAATAACAGCCCATATGACATAATACTGTGAAAATAACTAAAATAGACCAGCCTCGCAGTCGATATGTCTGTGAGTTGCCTAATTTTTCTAACTGCAAATGCAGCTGAACTCAACCTACCCGATAGTTTTTCAATATGCGGACCCCATTGCAGTTTTGAGTCTATTGTTATGCCTAAAAATAGTGTGGACTCTACCAGCTCTAATTTCTCACCAGATATTTTTAGACACGTGTCAACATTTTTAACATTGGGCAAGGAGAACTTGACGCATTTTGTCTTTTTCGCATTTAACATCAAATTGTTCACCGTGAACCAGTTTAGAATTGTAGATAGAGCATTGTTTACATCGTCAACATTACCTAAACCTCTCTTTACTTTAAAAATTAAGGAGGTATCATCAGCAAACAGTACTATCTGCGATAGTTTTTCTACTAGGTAGGGCAAATCATTTACGTAAACCAAAAAAAGGAACGGTCCTAGTATAGAACCTTGAGGAACTCCTACTTTTACATTAGATCCTGAGGATTTAACTCTATTGATATCTACTTTTAGGGTTCTGTCTGTTAAGTAAGATCGAAGAAGAGCTAGCGATTTATTACTTAAACCATATCGGTGTAATTTTATAAGGAGCGTTTCGTGGTCGACGCAATCGAACGCCTTGGACAGGTCACAGAACACCCCGATGGCATCCTGCGCCTCCTCCCACGCATCAAAGATGTGCTTTATTAATGCTATGCCTGCGTCCGTCGTTGAGCGGCCCTTCGTAAATCCAAACTGTTTCTTATGAAATAGCTTATTTATACTAAAATGAGTCTGCAATTGATGCAAAATTACTTTTTCAAAAACTTTACTTAGGACCGGCAATATTGCTATTGGTCTGAAATTATTGGGATCTTCACTATCGCCAGATTTAAATAAGGGTACTATTTTACTTAACTTTAATAGATTAGGAAAGGTTCCCTGGTCAATGCATTTATTGAAAATTGTAGCAAGGTAAGGTGCTAGAATATGGATAACCGTGGATATAAGTTTAACCGATAATCCCCACAAATCTTCGGTTTTTTTTAAGTTTAACTCTTTAAATATTTTGACAATAGCAAAGGGACTTATATGGGTGAATTGGAAGTCAGCTTTGCATGTATTTATACTTTCCAGGAGTAAAGTTTCGGCTGATTGAGGGGAAGAATTTAAGCTAGCCGTTATTTTGAGGGGTATGTTTTTAAAGAAGTTTTCAAATATTTCTGCTATGTCTTCCCTTGAATTGACTAAATTCCCTTCTACCTTTAAAGCAAATATCTGGTCCCTAGGTCTCGTTTTGCCTGTCTCTTTGCTAATTACTTGCCAGACTGTTTTGATTTTATTAGTTGACGCCATAATTTGTTTACTTATGCTAATGGATTTGGCTGCTAAACAAGTTTGCCTAAACGTTTTTGAATATTTTTTAACATACTCTCTGAACGTCGGATCGTGATTAAATTGTTTCTCTTCATACAATTCATAAAGCCTTTTCCTACTTCTATGTAAACCTGGCGTTGCCCATTCTGAAAAACCGCGATTTAACCCTGTAATTTTTTTTACGTTAAATATCTGTTCAAATTGTTTTGATATGGTCGAAAACAGCACTTCATATAATGTATTCGGATCAGTGCTATCAAAATTTAATGAATCTAACTGTGTGCCTAATTTTCTTTTAAATAATTCAATTTTTTTTTCTGTTATTGGTCTACAAATTACTTCATTACAAGGTTCTTCTAGTACTGACGGCAGAACTGCCCATAACCCGCTATGATCGGACTGTAAATTATGTATGACCTTTTTTTCTATAAATTGACAATTACAAAAAACGTTATCTATGCAAGTGGCGCTAGTAGCTGTTGTCCTAGTGGGTTCAGTAAATAAATAATGTAAATTAAATGACCTGAACAGACTAGTGAGTTTAGTTTTCAGTGAACTATCAACTAACAAATCTATATTGAAGTCACCACATACTACTATGCTCTTATTGCTAGTAAATAGGCGTTTTAAGGCGTCTTCCATAACTAATTCAAATTCATTATAATTCGATTGTGGCGGCCTATAAACACACATAACTATGTACCTATCCAATTCCACACACGAGATCTCAATTAAGCGTTCAACAGATAGACTGACAATGTCTTTTCTTTCTTTCATTTTTAAACTACTTTTTACAAATATCATTGAACCTCCTCTTATTGCGTGCTGTCGGTTAAAAGTACTTACTGCTAAATAGTCTTTTAAAGTGAAAGACATTTCAGGTTGTTTCAGCCAGTGCTCTGTTAAACACAAAATATCTACATTAAAATCCTTTAAAAATAGTTCAATTAAATTGTCTTTGCCGGAAAAACCCTGTATGTTTTGTGCAACTAAATTTAGACCTAACTTAGGGTTTTCCTTTGTCTGCGATGGCCGTTTAAATCCATCGATTCTGTGTTTGAGCCCGCTCCTAAATTATTACTAATACTAGTAACACGGTTGTCGTTTTCGTTGGTTTGTGTTATAATTCCTATAACAACTGAGTCAAAAATATTATAAGCCAATAGACTGGCTAACTTACGTCGACTGTTTTTAGAGAGGTACACAGTATCTCTCGTCATGAAGTAATTCTTAACAAACTTGTTAATGTCAAAAAACAATACGTCACTATGACGACATGTCAGATGATGGATATGCATATTCAGGCTATGTATGTCGCTGTTATCCTTTCCAGAAAGTGATTGGGAATAAGGAAAAGCGCAAAAAAATAACTTTCCCGTCTCTGGTTGGACATCCTTAGCCTGAGCATACAAGTCGAATACATTGTTAATATCCGTTTTTTTGACGCCTCGGCTATTACCTACTAATAATATATAGGTAGTATCCCTTTCAAGCGGTTTTTTGAATAAGTCTTGCACAATGTCAGTAAAACTTCGTATGTTAGTATGATTCGTATGTTAATATGTCCCCCCGAAGCGAGGGGGCCTCGGGGGCCCGTCCGAACTATTATAAAGGGTAGCTCGAAAGTTAGATTAATGATGTTAGAAGCTGGCTAGAGCACGCACGCTGGTAGAGCGACACTGTTTTTTTTTAAATCAGTAATTAGTAGAAAGTCTACAAATTTAAGATCATCATCATCATCATCAGCCTTGAGACGTCCACTGCAGGACATAGGCCTCAATCATGGTTTTATAACCATGAAGGGTTTTGCCATAAACGCCACACTTGGCAGGCGGGTTGGCGATCGCAGATGCTCGAAGATGCTGCTGCCCGTCTCCTGGTAATTTATTTGCTTAGTCGCCTTCTACGACATCCACGGAAAGAAATGGAGTGACGCTATTCTTAATCCGGCGCCACACGGTTCAAGATATTTAAACTCTATATTTAAATAAAAACTAACTGTAAAAAATGATTGTATCTATCTGTGAACTAAACGAAAATTTCGATACAGTTTTCACTGTCATAATTGTTCATCCCATCAGCTCAAAAATATGCGATTCATGAAATTCCCCAAGCAGAGTTTTTTACAACTTTTGCTCTATAAGTTTTCTTTTTGAGATTATAGTTTTTATATAATAAATATTATTATTTAACAAAAAGTTTTCAAAAGTCGTGAAACAAAGTTGTAGTAAATGACAAAATATAATGGACCACTTGCACTAAAAATGTTTTTAATATAAGCGGAGAGAGCATTTTAAATGTTAAATAAACGTGGTAAATTTTTTTTATATGAATAATACTTTTCATAATTTAACCCGTCAAAAAGTCAATATACAAATCAGGCTCAAACTATGACGTCAAAACTTGCACGTAACGCCTTATGATGTATGAAGCGTTTATTAATATTTGATTTATCACGTAAAATATTGTTTTATGTATCTACTTTACACCCTTGTACGAAAACGTTTAGAATTCAATAGAAAAACTGAATATAATAAGTTTTTATTATATGAGTAACTTTATTTTTGTTTTTTTTTGAGATCCCGAAAACCCCGGAAAAAATATTTTAATGGTTTTATTTTTAAACTTTTCCTAGCTTTTCATATGAATACATTGTATTCTATGAAGAAGAAGGTAATTTCTTAGACTCTCATGAAGTCATACACAGCCGCGCCCTTCCAACTTTAAACGTTCTTTAAAACCAACAATGCTTTTCTTTTTCAGGCTTGCCAACTACGAAAGTCAGCAGCCCCAATTGCCTAGCTGTCTCTAATCCCAGCTCAACCAGCAGAACTATAAGCTCCAACTTTCCAGGCGTCTGTACAGCTCCTATCGAGGTCCGCGGTAAGTGTGGACGATCTAACTTCGCCATACACACACACTCACACACACACACACACACATATATACACAGTCACATACACACACGAACAATGCACACAGGCGCGAAACTTTATACATAACCGTAACGCGCGGACGGACGCGTCAAAATGACGCCGCGGGCCGCGTAGGGCTTACACACTACACAGGCCTTTGAATTTGGAAGTTTCTTTTTCTTTTGATGAGCCCTTCGTAATTGCCCATGGCCAGTACTTATTGTTAAGGTACTTATGTAAATAAGATAGAACACGTCTGTTAATAGGCAGCTTAGTTCCTACATGTACCAATTATTATTACCGATAAAAAAAACTGTCTGGAATTCGAAAGCCAGGTGGTTTCTTTTTCAAATCCATTTTTTTCTCAGGATTTTTTTGCGGGTAATTTTTATGTAATGCTTTTTACAATGTAATAAATCTGTGACTCGCTTTGCACTGCTCGAGTTATGCATGAAAATTAGTCAAGACTGAACCTTGATCAATTAAGGAAAAAATTTAAATAAAAATTCAGCCCAAACTGCTAGGCTCCTACTCAAAAAAATATATTTTTTTTATACATATTTGTGCAAAATGAAACGGTTTGGAACACCTTTGGTTAGTTTGTGAGCTGCATTAAATTTTACTTTAAATATATTTTTTGCCTTTCACTTCGAAACTGTTTTTTTTATCTTCTTCGCTGACCAATAGAAACCATACGTTGCAAGTATGTACGCCGATTATTATTTCGGCGCGTTAATATTCTGGCTAGCTCACATACACATCAAAACTTACCCACATACATACACATCGCCCTTAAGTGTCCCGCCTTCAGCGCTGCCACGGATTGAAGCAGCGGTCTCTACAGTATATGGAAAATTAGGAGAGTTGTCGGTAACCTCGTGGATAATCACTATTAGGTGACAATACACGTCACTCAATAGTGATTATCCGCATGGTTATTATATATTATAAAACTTTGTCACCATTGAGGCAAAAACAATCTTCACTTACTGCATTACGTTCCGGCCGGTGAAGTGCACTAGTTTTATAAAAGAGAGAGTCTGAGTGCCAGCCTTGTCTGACCTAGCCCAAGACAGAAACTTCTGGTCTGAACTGGGAGAGGCTTTTGCCCAGTAAGAACACAAATGAGTTCTGATTTCGAAAAACGAAAAATCACTACTGCGGAATTATATTCTTTAACCCCTATAATTAACTAACTTAAGGTAACGTGTTGCAAGCTCATGGAATATTAACTATTAAGTATAAGAAGGTCAATGTCTGTCTTAGAGTGACACAAACTCGCGCATGTATAACGCATGACACTAGCCACGAATCTTATTCTGGTGCTTCACTTGGCTATTCGTATTGACATATTTGCTGAGGATTTATAATGCATTGCAGATTTTACAAAATTAGTGCTAAAGATTAGTCAGAAAACCCGGAAAAGGATAGTTAATATTAGTTTTCAAATTAGGCCAGCTTGAAGCTGAATTATAGGATTCAAAACCATAGATCCTTCACGGTAGTATCTTTTAGTTTGTCAACTTAAGTTTTTATCGTTATTATCTGCTTTCTTTGCATATCCACGCCAAGACCGCGCGCTGCCGCCCACATTTCGAATGCGAGGAGTTGGCTAAAACTACCGACTGCCCGCACACCCCGATATATTCGCGCCCCGGACGGACTTGCCGGCGTCGTCGTCGCCTCTACGCTCGCTTGTGTTGGGCTATCTTTATGTTTGTAATGCGGAGCGTTTATGCTAAGAGAACGAAGACTAACGAACCACGGATTGGCTTTTGAGAGGATAATCTGATAATATTTCGTTATTTTTAATTGCTTTTCAACTAAAAGGAAGTGAAAAAAATAACGTAGAATAAAAAAATCCAGCTCAAAGCGCCTGTTAAGGCGTGAAAGATAAACACACCGTTGCTTGAGGTGAGGTCGGAATGTTAGGGTTAGTAAAACGCTGGTACAGCGTGCTAGAGGCGTGGTTGAATCCGGCTTCTGCTTGCCACTATTTTTTCTGTGTGAAGTTTGTTTAATATTAGACTTTCACAGCTATGTTTTACACTCTACTCGAAGCTTGCTTGACCAGACCAGCTCACTTAAAGCCACGGCTCACTTAAAAAAGGTCCATAGGCCAAGAGGCCAATTCAGTATGGCCAATTAGGGGAATCAAGTGGATGATGCCTTGAACCAACAACAAAATATAACTTCGCACAACACAATCACTTGTTCTGGTCTAGAATTATCTGTGTTGTGGTGACCTGGTAAGGAAAAACACCAAGCCTGACTTATAAACCCACTTCGCTCTGGTGCTTAACTATTCCATTTTATTTATTTTTATTAAGGACATAAACAGCGAAAACAAATAATTTGATCACAATAATAAAGATACAGTTCACAAAGCCAACAACAGATATTCACAAATAGGCAGTTCATAATTACTAAAAATATGCCACGATAACGCATAGAAATATAAAAATACATGCATTTTTTTATTTAAAATAAATATAGTGTCTTATTATATTTTATACCAATCAATTAAGATTTGCCACCTTTATGTGGTTAGTATGTGTGTGTGTGTGTGTGTGTGTGTGTGTGTGTGTGTGTGTGTGTATGTGTGTGTGTGTGATGTATGAAGTGTGAATAGGGGAAGAGGGGTTTCCCCAATAAATTACGCATTATCATTGAGTATAACATAACATAACATAAACTCACGCCTGTATCCCAGAGGGGTAGGCAGAGACCAGGGACTGCCACTTGCTACGATCCTGACGCATCACTTTCGCTTCCTCAACATTCGTTAGTCGTTGCATGCACGCACGCCGGTTTCGGGTACTTTTTATCTTGCCCTTTGCTAATACATCCCCTATTTGGTCGAAGTATGTCCATCTGGGTCGTCTCGTACCGGCTCTTCCATCCACATTCGCTCGATATATTTGTTTTGTCAATCTTTCTTCCTTCATCCTCTCCACATGTCCAAACCAACGCAACATTCCTTTCTCAATTCTAGTCACTAAATCCTCTTTTAGTCCACAACGTTCTCTAATCACACTATTGCGTATCCTGTCATTCAAAGTAACACCAGACATACTTCTCAAGGACCTCATTTCTACTGCATTAATCCTACTTTCTTAATTCTTTTGCCATACCCAAGTCTCGCTAGCATACATAAGTGTTGGGACCAGCACTCCATTATGGATAGCCAATCTAGCTCTTTTGGAGATGTTTTGGCCTCTCACAAAGGAGTGCAATGCACCGTTTACACAATTTCCTGCTTTTACTCTTCTTTCTATATCACCGTCACACTTGCCATCCCTGGTAAAGAGGCTCCCCAAATAGACAAATTCTTTCACTTGTTCCACCCTTTCATCTCTAATCCTTATCTTGCACTCAGTCATTTCATCATCTTTTTCGAACACCATTACTTTTGTCTTTGAGTATTGTAAAAATACCTACTACGTTTAAAGGAAACCTTGGAACGTAGGAAAGGGTCGGCCGAACAAAAACTTTTATTATAAAGGCGAACTAGACGTATCAAGGTCGAGTTTTGGGCTTAGTTTGTATTCACAGACGAAACGTGAAACGTATCTTGTTACAAGTACGGCGAGTTCGATAAGTAGGTACGGATAGAGGCAATCCCGAGACTAGCTTGGGAGCGTCTGCTTGTCATGCAGCAACGACATTATGAGGCGTATTGTGCCAAATAGATGATATCATGTTACAGTAGATATAATGCCCGACAGATAACTTGGACCAAAATTTGCGCCGTCGGGATGTCTTTGCGATGGACAAGTAAAAGCAATTTGTTAAGAATTCTGTGACGCACCCCGTCTCCCCCGCCAATGAGACCCTAATTACGTTCGAAGTCAAAGTTATTTGTTCAAGTCAGGCGTTATCTTTTTATTTATTTATTTGGAGAAAATACAGGCACAGATAATAAATATTTTATGTTTTACAATATTGGGTATGGCCTTATCTGCCCTATGGATCCGTAATGTGACAAAGATATTGACTGCGATGAAATGTACAGAGGATGATCTCGTGCGGTGTAAACGCGACGTGAGCAGTTATTGGACAGTCTGCAGTGAAATGAGCGGAATATTTTAATTACAGAATAATTGCTTAGCCTTTGTAGTTCTGTCTGCATTGTAGAATCTAGACAGACATGCATTCTATGGACGTTACTAGTTTTATATTACTGTGCCTTCTAAGCTTTCTCAGTCTAAAAGAAGATATCTATAATGACTAGGTACAGCGTAGTAGCATTTTACTTCTATGGTGTCAATACGCGACTTTTTTTAGAAAAATAAAATCGTAATTATACATATTTTACTATTGTTTTGAATAAATAGGGCTTGAATTAATCAATCGAACGAGAATTGTAGTAAAAAAATTGAACCCGTGACCCGGCTTGCTATGACGGTGCTAAAACCGATAGTAAATACATTTTCATTTTTTTTTAAACAACTGACACTGGCATTCAGTTCCGCTCGCACGTTCTAACATTTTTAATTATTTAAAAAAAAAATGTTTTTTTTCTATAAATGTATATTTAGATAAATGTTCATTATACACAGCCTCATTAAAATTGCGTTCTTGCTAGATTAATTAAAATTACATTCATAACAAACTTTAAATGGACACCTAGTTTAACTTGTAACGTTCATTAAGTCAAAGTTTCTGTGTTATTTTGGATAAAAATACTTTAATTTTTATTTTAGATCTTTTCCGCTCTTCTTTTATAATCAGCCTATATACGTCCCACTGTAGAGCACAAGCTTTCTCCCAGAGAGAGAGTATGGGCTTAATCACCACGCGTGCCCACCGCGGATTGGCGATTTCAAGCGCTGCGGTATGTGAATACACTCAGACACTCAGGTTTCCTCACGATGTTTTCCTTCACAGTTAGCGAGTGGTATTGATACTATAACTTCACAAATGTACATAAATTAGAAAACAAAGCCATAGTTAGATGCCCGCTCTTCTTAAATTTTTGTATTCTTTTTTCATACCATTTTCACATTTCTTTTTTCCTGCCAATAATGCGATTAGTAGACAGCTTTAAACGTTCTTCATTAAACGCGTCCCTGATCTATGCCCTAATCGAATTGCCTAGGGATGCTTCCATAATATTTTAAGGGTTCCATAGGCAAGAAGCTAGACTGCATGCGCGCCGGTTTCGAGTATTTTCAAGAGATTCGTGCTGTACTAAATCCATTTAATTCGTAAGAGTAATCACGAGCTTATTCTTTACAGACAACCTTTCGATTAACTGAACGTAATGTTAGTTTTTGCGCCTTCAAAAAAGTCTGTAACCTCCTGGTTAGTTCTATCTTATTCTTTTTCTGCCATTCGTCTTTTCTTTTTTCTTATTTTAAAATATTTTCGTAACTAACACGTTTTGTCATTACATAACATTGGTTCTATAGAAAAGAATTCGTTTATTCTGCGAGGATTTACATTTTACACGGTCACGGTCGCCAAATGAAGAGTTTATCTCTTCTGTAAATCTTCGCAGCAAAAATACAACGACTTTTCAATAGAATCAATGCTTTTAATAGCAAAACGTGTTGCTTGCGCAAGTAGGTATTTTCACCAGAAAAACAAAAGACGAATGAAAGAAACAGAATAAGTTAGAACTAACAAGGAGGTTACAGACTTTTTTGGCAGGCCCAAACAATTTGAAATACTTATGAAAGTTTGGGTGGATAGGTGTTTGTTACTCAATCTGGCCAGAACGGTTGAAAAAAAAAATTGGCAAAGACACTATAAGTTAATAGGATAATCTTTATCACGAAAAATACACATACAAATTTCCACTCGCACGAATCGCGAGCAACAGCTACAAAATTATATAAGAACAACGAATGCATGTTCATGAAGAGAAAGAGCTTTGTCAGGATCGTGGCAAGTGGCAAAACCTGTTCGCAGTCTATCCCTCCGGGATGCAGGCATCAGTTTACCTGCACTAATATTGTAACAAAGAAAAGTCGCTAAAAGTTTGTAAGCTCACTTATATGTTTGTATGTAGTGGGTAATCTCGAAAAGTACCGATTTCAAAAATTCTTTCACCAGTATTTAGAATGGACCTTCAGGGTGGGTATTATTGGGTATTAAATTTATATTGCAAAGTCATCCAGGCAACTAAATAGAGTGCACGCGGATAAAGGTTAATGTGCTGACAATTGCACAACGATTTTAGACAAACCAATTTTATACGGAACCACTTGGAAGAACGAGCACCTTAACTGGAGATTTAAGTAAATTTTAATGTAATTACTACTGACATGTAAGTGAGCAATTTGAGCGACAAGCTTAACGCAATTTTGTGGGTATAGCAGGGACATGGTGGTTTTATTTTTACATTTTTTACGTGTCGTGACTGGTAGTAGCGCGGCTGGTCGTGGATTCAAATTCCGGCATACCTCAGTTACGTACAGTTGTGATTTTTAAAGCAATCATAAGCAGCCTGTACACGTCCCACTGTAGGGCACAGGCCTTCTCTCAGAGACAGAGAGTGCGAGAGAGAACCATTTCAGATTTTAAGCAATACCACTCTCTAACTGTGATGTAAAAGAACGTGAGGCAAGCTGAGTGCCTGAGGTGTTCACATACAGCAGCGCTTGGAATTGCCAAGTCGTGGTGGGTAAGCGTGGGGATTAAGCCCTTACTCTCTCGCTTTGAGTGTGAGTCTGTATCCTGTCCCAACAGTGGGACATTTATAGGCTGCATTAATATTGTTATTACTAAATGTATAGGTAAGGACAAAAAGATATAATCATCATCATCATCATCAGCCATTTGACGCCCACTGCAGGACATAGGCCTCCTCCATGGTTTTCATAACCATGAAGGGTTTTGCCATAATCGCCACGCTGGGCAGGCGGGTCGGCGATCGCAGTATGTGGTTGGAACCTCAGGAAGACGCTACTGGCCTTCTCCTGGCAATTGAGTTCCTTAGTCGCCTTCTACGACATCCACGGAAAGGAATGGAGTGACGCTATTCTGAATCCGGCGCCACACGGACATGATATAACAAATACATATAAATCTTCCAAAAGGGTGGGCAGTAACCAGGGCTTGCTCCTTGCCACTATCCTTGCAAACCACGTTCGTTTCATCCACATTCACTAGTTGCTGCATGCACGCCAGTTTTACTTCTTATCTTGCCCTTCGCTGATCATTTCCCATTTATTTGGTCGATGTATGACCGACTTGGACGTCCAACGGCCCTCTTACCCACATTCACTTGGCTGTTCTCGTGTTAAGTGACCCTTTAAAAACATGGTAGCATTCTTTTATACCGATTATTACAGTTTGTGTTTTGAAACCTCTGTTATTCTATGATTTTTTCATATTTAGGTGCTAATGTTATTCTTTACATTTAGCTATAAAAATAAAATAGCTAACTTTTACTTTAAGTTCGTTTCTTCTTATTTACAGATGTCTGTGACGTGTTGGAAGACAGCAGCTGAATCAACATTGATGGAGCAACTGAGTTTACTTTGACAACACTATTAGTGTAAGTTATTAAATTCAGTCCACGTGTATTTTTGGTAACATTATGTTTCTGAATTAAGAATTACAACACTTCTGACTGCCTCATTGGGTTAGCGGTTAACACGCTTGTAGGTCACACAGGTTGCGGGTCCGCGTTCCACTGGAGGCCACGGTACCGGATTAGTAAAAATGGCCTCGGTGTATTTCTATGTTTGCTAAGTCCTTGCCTGGTTACCAAAGCACAGGATATCCTAGTTTGGGACCAAGACAAGTGATTGTGTTTTGTGGAAGTTATAATTGTTTACGTCGGTCTCGTTATTTTTTGAAAGAAATCTTTAGCGACGTACATTCTAAAAGAGGCTCTTAGTTTAGACAATTCAAAGGAGATTCAAACCTTTAAACTAACTTTCAAAGAATAATTCAACAAAATGCGCAATTCTCGAAAGACGTGGACAAGTAGAGTTTGTGTTTTCAACAACGATTTTTGTCTTTCATATTTTTCTAAATTATTTTTTTTTATTTTTTCTACCAATGTGGCAGCCTTCGGTAAATCATCGTCATTCATGGAAAAATGTCCATTCTTTTTATCGCATTGGCTTTAACAAACTCAGACTCAAACCCACGATCTCTCGGAAGTGAGGAAAGCATTCTACTGATACAGTGTGATCTATACATGGCCTGGATCCATGTATAGAGCCCACTGCTGGGGCATTTTTTTACTTAGACTCTTTTGTGTCCCACTGCTGGGCACAAGTTGGTCTGGTGTTACTTTGAATGACAGGATACACAATAGTTTGATTAGAGAACGTTGTGGACTGAAAGAGGATGTAGTGATTAGAATTGAGAAAGTAATATTACGTTGGTTTGGACATGTGGAGAGGATGAAGGAAGAAAGATTGACGAAACAAATATATCGTGCGAATGTGGGTGGAAGGGCCGGTAAGGGACTGACCAGGCGGACATACTTCGACCAAATAGGGGATGTTTTAGCAAAGGGCAAGATAAAAGGTACCCGAAACCGGCGTGCGTGCATGCACTAATGAATGTTGAGGAAGCGAGAGTGATCTGTCAGGATCGTGGCAAGTGGCAGTTCCTGGTAGGTAGAGACCTACCCTCTGGGATACGTGAGTTCTTGTATTTATGTATGTATGTATGCTGGGCCCAGCTACCTCGTACCATCGCGGCAAGAATGCATTAAAGTCGTCCCGCCATCTTCGCCTCGGTCTGCCGCTCAGAACACAAAAGGAAGGTCTGCCGCAACGTCGGTGTCCATTTTGGGTAGGCATAGGCTTTAAGCCTATTTTCTTTTGCACTGATTGATTACCATTCCGGAGGTCGTGGGTTCGATTCCCACTGCGGCCGCCGTACATTCGTACAAATGGCCTCAGTCTGGGTGTATTTCCATGTTAGTGATGTCCTTGCCTGGTTACCATGGCACAGGGTATAGGATAGTTTGGGAACAGGACAAGTGATTGTTTGGTGTGGAAATTATATTATGATATTATATTCGTTTTGCCCTTTTATTAACCGAAGCTTTTTCTGATTTTCAGGTCCAGCTGTAAACTATGCTGTGCTGATGGAAGCATAGTTTACCGAAAACTCGATTGCCGCAATCAACTGGGTTCGAGATATTTGTAAGCAACTCCTGTTCACAATGCTTGAGCGGGCTTGCTTGCCTCCGCTTCTTGCTGCAAGGAAATATTCATCAGCCAATGTTGAAATAGAAATAGAAAGCATTTATTGCCATATTACGACAAAGGGTCGAGGCTCAGCATTATGCAACCAAGTCAACGCAGTGATCTTGGCAGCGCTGACATAGGGCTTCCCCAGGTCACGCCACA
Organism: Yponomeuta cagnagella; assembly: GCA_947310995.1. Classification (NCBI taxonomy): domain Eukaryota; kingdom Metazoa; phylum Arthropoda; class Insecta; order Lepidoptera; family Yponomeutidae; genus Yponomeuta; species Yponomeuta cagnagella. The sequence goes on from OX371287.1 coordinate 12,641,264, forward strand.
AAGAAATCGTTGTTAGAATCTTGCCGGGAGGTCATAGGACAAAACTTAGTTTTAATTCCCAGCAAAAAATCTTCATATTTAACCCAGATACAGGTGGTTACATCGGAGGAATCCATGCAGCGGAGAAGTACCGTTTCCTCCGCACGTAAAGTTAAGACAACGTACCTAAGGTGGCGCTGAATGCGCTCTGTCTAAGCGTAATTTGATGGTTTTGAATATTTGACACAAAAAGCGTGACTTCAAAAGAAAAACGGGCCAAGTGCGAGTGGGACTAGCGCACGAAGGGTTCCGTACCATTATCTATACATTAGACAAAGATCGAATTTGAGAACAGCGCCATCTATAAAAACCAACAAGAAGCGTTTAACATTGACATTTAACGACATGACATCGGCGCTGTGAAGGTTACATAGATGGCCGCAAGATGGCGAGCGCTTGTCAGAGAACGTTTTTTGTATGTATATAAATATTTAAGGGGGGCTTAAATATTTATTTTATTCTGTTTTTAGTATTTTTTGTTAGAATGGTAACAAAAATACATCATCTGTGAAAATTTCAACTACCCTAGCTATCACGGTTCATGAGATACAGCCTGGTGACAGACACACAGAGAGACAGAGAGACAGACGGACTGACAGACCGATAGACAGACGGACAGTGAAGTCTTAGCAATAGGGTCCCGTTTGGCACCGAAGGGGTACGGAACCCTAACAAAGCAATATGCCGTTCTGTAGTCATTTCAGACGCAACTTAAAAAATGTTATTACAGAACGTAGGTGCAGTACTGGAGAGCAATAAAAAGTTCTATATATATTGAGACGAAAATACCAGAGAGAAAAAGACAAAGGTCAAGAATAAAATAGGCTACGATACAAGTTAATATTTAAGTTCAGTTTCAACAATAACCTCAAGTATACCTATAGGCTCACACACAATGAAGAGTAATCGAAATTTCAATAAACGCCCTAAATTTTAACGCAATTTCGTTGCATTCCCTTTCAGATTAAGGAGGCTGATATTACTATTAGCGCAATAAATATTTTTTTGAAGAAATTTATTGTTTTATTTACCCATGTGTTGTGTTGCTTTCTGAAATAGCAGGGGCGGGGCTTAGCTTAGAGCTTACAGTGGTCTTATTTGGATCGCACAACTTGAACTTAACCAAGCTTAACAATATGTACGGTTGGGCCAATAAAGATCATCATCATCGTCATCATCAGCCATTTGACGCCCACTGCAGGACATAGGCCTCCCTCATGGTTTTGATTACCATGAGGGGTTTTGCCATAATCGCCACGCTTGGCAGGCGGGTTGGCGATCGCAGTATGTGGTTGGAATCTCAGGAAGACGCTGCTGCCCGTCTAATGGTAATTTATTTCCTTAGTCGCCTTCTACGACATCCACGGGAGGAAATGGAGTGGCGCTATTCTTAATCCGGCGCCACACGGTGCCGGATTAAGAATAAAAATCACAACCTACCTACTAGTAGGTACATACTAAAGGATTTTAATAAGATAAGTAAGATATATGGTAAATGAGAGGGAAAAATATTACATTGTAAAATATTTTATGGGGATGGAAAAACGATATTTTATTTATTGAGTAAGTATAACAGATGACATTCAGGAATTAGTAAATATAGTACACATTTAGATATTAGAATCTAACTTTTATCTTTTGAAACTTAAAGTATCCCCTTTTATTTTAAATATGTGTATTCTGATCAGTTGAGGACTTAAGGCGTATTGCGTTTAGAAACAGATTTTTACACAAATTCGAAAAAATAACTCAATCTAAATTTCAGACCCAACTTAAAAATAGTTATGACAGAACGTAGGTACAGTACTGTAGAGCATTCAAAAGTTCTCTATCTTGATATATTGAGACGAAAATACCAGAGAGAAAAAGCCAAACGTCAAGAATGAAGTAGGCTCCGATAGAAGCATATATTTAGTTGACTGTGGGAAAAAACTTGCCATCTCCACAAACTTGACATTGGCAGAATCCTAGGGGGAAAAAAAAGTTCAGTTTCAACAATATCCTCGAAATTCTTTCAATGAATAGAATTTTTTGCAATATGCAAAAGGTAAACTTGGTAGGTAAGTAGTACAATACAAGCTTGTTTTCTAATTAGGCAGATGGTGATAATTAATTAAAATGCTAAATTTTAAAACAATAGGGTTTACACAAAATCCCCATTACAGTGGGTTGTTCTACTTGTCTATGCGAATAAATTTTCATTTGGAGAAAATGTTAAGATTTTCTATACAAAATGCCGGTAGGTACTGATTTTTTTCCAACTTCGAAGTTTCCCCTTTAGCAAAAGTTGTTCGTACTGTCGAGTAGATGGAAACCCCATTTTGGTATGTACCTATATGGAGATTTGGATAGACGTTGTAGGTATATTGTTTTGTGATGGAATTCAAAATTTAAGGAACAACATGAAAGTTTTGTACAATACGATCATATATAATGACTGTCTCGTTGGTCTAGGCGTTAAGGCGTTTAGCTACCAAAACAGAGGTCGTCGGTTCGATTCCCACTGGGGGCCGCCATACATTTGTACAAATAGAACAGTCTGGGTGTATTTTCATTTTTGTGACGTCCTTGCCTGATCCATAGCACAGACTATCCTAGTTTGGAACCAGGTCAAGTGAATGTATTGCGTGGAAGTTATTATTATTATTAAAACTCCCAATTTTCGAATGTGAATAAGGCTTTTGTTCCTACCTTATATAGACAAGTGTAGCTACCGAATTACTTTAATGTAACCCTTTACGAGTACTTTAATGGACAATACAATCATATAACTATATAGTAAAAACTAAATGCTCATTTCACAAAATAGGTTTTCTTGATAATTGTAGGTACCTACTCAACCATTCCACTTTTTAATTATTGTAAGGTAGTAGTTTGTACTTACAAACATTAACTTCAAAGATTTTATTTATTCGTAATTTCAATAGAATATAGCTAATATTATTGTTTTCGAATGAAACAAAGGTTACAAAAGATATACACTGGGAAAACTGATGGACAAAATTTCAGGTACACTGGACCCCAGGATCTACGCAAAACAAAGGTTTGTTTCGGCTTATACAAGAGAAACTTATTACAATATATGGTGACGACAGTAGGTGAGAGGTTTGATAAATTGACTTAAATTAAGCAAGGATACTGGCTGTTAAAAAATGCGTAATTTATAAAACACGTTAATTTGAGTTTTTGCTTGACAAAAAGAGTTTTTCTATTCCATTAAGAAATTTTTTATCTGTTTTTTTGGGTGGTTTTACTGTATTTTTGCTTGGTACTGGCGCTGAATAAATGAGGGTTTATTGTTATTACTAGAATTGACGTTTTTCTACGAACAATTAAGATTTAATAGAGGCTGCAACAAATGTACTGGAAATGCGAATTTCACAAAACTTCGAATTTCGGATTTTTCGGATTTCGAAAAATACTTATCTCAGCAAAAAAAAATAGAACAAAACTTGTCATAAAAAACTATTATTGACGTAAATAAAATTCCTATAGAAAAAAACAGCCGAAACGGAATTTGAACTCGCGCTTCTACAAGTCTTACACGGAACTTATGTTTACAAATCAGTTGAAAACTACAGCATAACGAGATTTACGAATTTCTCATTATTAAAATAACCCTATATACCTACCAAATACCGAGTGAGTCAACATTATTACAAGCTACAAACAATGCGAAAAGGAAGACCGCAACGCAGACCAATCAAACATCGAAAGTACGGGCCTGCCAATAGATAGTAAAATGAGTGTAAGTACCCTACTCGGAAAAAATGGCGCGGAAAAAAATAGCAGCACCATCTCGCGGCGAGGGGCTGAATTTTTCATTCAGCGGTCATAACACTGCCACGTGCATTTGTTTTGGTTACTCTTTTTTTCTTAAAAAAAAGATCGCATACATAACGCCTGGACCGCTCGGTAGGTGAGCTCCGCAAAATGGTAGTCATTTTTTTCTTCTCTTTTCAACCAGCTGTCTGTCCTTTTCGGTCAAAAATGCGATCGTTATTTCTGTTCCGGTGCGAGTGTGTGCGTCTGTGCTTAGCTGCGAAGATAACTGCCAGCGCGGCCGCGCGCGAGATTCACCACCACCCGGCCTGCAACAGAGAGTCGAACGTTCATTTTCGCTTGGCACTTTTTTAGTCTTACGCCTAATGGTGGACGGAAGAAAAAATAGAAATATAGAAGCTGCGTCGTGTAGGATAAAGAGAGCGGCAGTCGTTAACGATTCTGCGCCGAAAGTTGCGCAGATTGGGTTTTTGGTGCTTTTTTTGGGGGCAGCGCCTCACACCAGCGGGTGTTTTTTACTTCTGTCTTTTTCTATCTCACCTTTCTCGCTCCTTGCGGCATCTTGTGCCGTGGTAGGGGTGCGTGCGGATAGGGAGATGCGTAAGTGTGCGTGTCTCCGGGGGCAAGCACCTAGGCTAGGCGCGCTTTTTGCGTGTTGGCCTAGGTACGCGACAGCTAAACTCTATATACCCAGATCGTTATGTGCCGAGGTCTGTATATGTCATTGTTAATATATAGAGCTCGCTGAAAACCGTTGTATGTCATTAAGGTTGAAGTGGTTAGCTTTTGTTTTTCGGGATGATCCACTCACTGAGTAAGTAGAATGGGGTTGTTAAGGAAGACAAGAATAAGATTATTCTTTATTCTACGCCAGTAATGAAACATAAAATAATAACAAAGATATACTACAATTGGCGGCCTTATTGCTTATAGTAATTTCTTTCACACAACCGACGATGTAGTTGCTGATGGAAAAGTGAGACGGGTACCGACTAACATTAAGTATAAAAAAATGTAAATATCGATATACAAACTTATACTTAACTATAATATAGGTACTTACATAAACCTTTACATATTATAGGTATGTAAAGCTCAGACAAGCTGAGATTCAACAAAATATTTTGTCCAAATGGATTATGTCTTTATTTTCAGGACAGGTAAATCTGGCTTGCCTGGTGATTTTTAGTGACCAATTTGGTTTGATGAATTCATGTCAGAAAAAATAAAGCAATCAAATGTCAGGTCTTGCGGTACAACTATTCAACTGGTCGTAAATGATATGTAATATCCGGTTTCAATGTAAACAGCGAGTGTCTACTTTACAATTATTTCTATGGAGTATTTTCGTTATATAAGCCGTGTCGATTTTGTAAAAACGACTGTTTAATATTCACTCAAACATAGGTAATAATTGGAATTTAATGGACATAATAATTATGTATTTATTTGTTCATACATAAAAAATCATCGTACAATGCGGCGGACTTAACGCCATAAGCATTTTCTACCAGTCAACCGCAGGAGGTAAAGAAAAGAGTTATAATCTTTGCTTATAATTAAACGCCTTGTAAAATAACAAAACGACAGCATATCAACCTTTACTGTACACTCTAATCACTACAACCTTTACAGGCAACTTTGCAACTAAAATGTAAAGGTTGACAAGATCGATTTGTAGGTGTGCTGTCGACTATTCAGCGCAGTATTTTGTCAAAATCTTATAGAACATTACATTAAGATAATACAATACAATACAATACAATACAATACAATACAATACAATACAATACAATACAATACAATACAATACAATACAATACAATACAATACAATACAATACAATACAATACAATACAATACAATACAATACAATACAATACAATACAATACAATACAATACAATACAATACAATACAATACAATACAATACAATACAATACAATACAATACAATACAATAAAGTATAATATAATATAGCATAAGATCATCATCATCATCGTCATCAGCCATTTGACGCCCACTGCAGGACATAGGCCTCCTTCGTGGTTTTCATGACCATGAGAGGTTTTTCCATAACCGCCACGCTTGGCAGGCGGGTTGGCGATCGCAGTATGCTGTTGGAATCTCAGGAAGAAGCAGCTGCCCGTCTCCTGGTAATTGATTTCCTTAGTCGCCTTCTACGACATCCACGGGAGGAAATGGAGTGACGCTATTCTTAATCCGGCGCCACACGGAATGGATACGGAATTAACATAGGATAATATAATTATATTCTTTTTGTTGCACTAACCGGTGCTGAGGTTTTAAATATAATGTAAGAAGAGATAACAAAGATAATGTCTTATTTACACACCAAAACAAAACACATTACTTAAATAACGTAGGCAGAGACCGGGGCTTGCCTCTTGCCACGATTCTGACAAACCTCTTTCGCTTCATCAACATTCATTTGCCGCTGCATAATTTTTTAATTTTTTTTTGTTAGTTGAACTGTTGTATTATTGACCTGTACTGGTCATGAGTCTTACGACTTTGCAAATAAATGTAACCTTCATTTACGACGAGGGTAAGTTCGTAAGTTATTCAAGGATTACATACTATTTAGTTTTCCGTACCCAAAGGGTATTTTCTAAAACACGGATTTAAAAAAAATGGCAAAAAAAAACGATCTTCTCACGTCACATTTCTATAACAAAAGCTATGTTTGTGAAACGAAACATTTTATTTCAAAAATGTACTCGATTTTATTTTCTAGTACAGCCACAATAGCAGACCACAATTTTGCGGTGAATGAGAAGCCATAGCTCTAGGCAACTCTCTTGGGATGTAGCCGTGAATTTATTGTGGTTTTCGACGTGGTTGTAAGGATCGCTTTAATTCTATTAATAAGCTGTTAGGCCGTAAAAAATATTGTATTTTTTTCTGAGGGTTAGATATAACTGCAAAAATTCAATTTTAAATATACCTACTTTTCATGAATAGACGAAAATGCAATCAGATATGATGTTCTAAGATTACTTCTGTTATCACGTTACATATTTTGTAAAAAAACACGTAAAACTGGGGCGTAATCATAGAAATTCGATTTTTATGCGACTATGATGAATAATAGCGATTTCCGCGCTACAAATCAAAGATTTAAAAATAAGATCATAAAATTGACCTACCTTTGTGCTTTCAAAGTGATAAAATCTATTTCGTTAGGGTCAGTATAATAGGAAATATTTTAAATCAAATTTTATCAAAAGAAAACTGTCATTACATCAAATTGAGTGAGTTGATTAAATAAATTGTAATGGAATTTCATTCACAAAATAAGACGATTTTGTGCATGAATTCGTAGCACGACGCATTGCTACGCGATTACTACGATCTCGTAGCAATCTCATAGATACTGCGTTACAGCGCCATCTAGTAAGGGAAAACTGCACTGTATTTTTCCTTGTTGATTTTTTGTTATAAATTTTTTACTTCGAGTGTTTCATAATTTTTTTTTTTATGATTACAAAGTCTTTATGGAGAAAAATAAACGTATTTGTATTATTATAGAAATGTCGTGAAACAGCGCCACCTAGTGGCGAGTAGCTGAACAATTTTACATGAAAATAACGCGGTTGGTGTACTTGCATAGTGTATCGCTGAGGGATAAAATTAGATGCCAAGAAATTAATTTGAAGAAAACTTTTTTGTTTTCAAGAGGTTTTTTTTATAGAACGCACCACTTTCTTTGCAAGAGGCGTAAGCAAGTCTTCAGAGAAGGACAACCATAAACTTTGAAATTAATTTTGCCACATTAGAAACCACTAATATTGCGTGATTTTTTCCAAGGTTTCTGATATCTCATTTTCGATCCAGGGCAATGTGCGTTGTGTTGACTTTATTTATTACTACTTGCAGGTTAAAACTCTGTTGGCTTGGCATCCATTCTGTTATATTAGGAAACCAATAATTCATTCTTAAAACATTGTCCCAAGTCAATAAGTGAAAGTGACAGTAAAAATATTTTACCATAAAATCAATGCTTACAGCATACAAATCAATAAAGATGTATTATTTTTATAGTAAAAAGGAAGGGTCTCAGCTTATTGCTATGACTGCATGCGTAATCAGTAGCGCTGGTTTTCAGCCCGTCCCCCTTTATGCGCATTTAAATAACATACTCTCGCAATTTTCTCTAGCACTTTTTAACTGACTCCAAAAAGGAGGAGGGTCTCAATTCGTCAGAATCCTATTTTTATGTCATCATCATCATCATCATCTGCACACTACAGGACATAGGGCTCCCTCGGGCTTTTCGCAGTCACCAGGTCAGAACTTCTCCGCACCAACGGCCATCAGATCTCCGAGCTACATGCCACGGTGGTCGACAACTTCGAGGTCAGTCAGAGCCGCCAACGTTGATAGGAGTGGGTACTTAATGGGAGTTTGACATTATTTTAGTCTTGTCTGTGTTCTTTTTAAGACCCACTCTGTTAGAAGCTCTGTTCAGGTTATTGAGCATTGAACTGAAATCCTCCAGGGTCTCATTCATAATCACTTTGTCATCGGCGAATCGAAGGACTTCGGAATACTCTTTTTAATTTATATGTATGTTCCCCGATTACTCGAAGACACCTGAACCGTTTTAGAAAATACTTGTTTTGTTTGAAAGGGTACCAAGTGGTACCATGGTCATCAAATCAGGGTCTGACGAGGGAACTCTTCAAATTCTAAATTTGAACAGATTTGGATGCCTTTTTAAAGTGATTAGTGCATTTGCTTTCGGAAAACACAATTTGGTGCAGTCGTAGGGAGAGACAAAAAAAATGTGAAATTGGAAAATGAGACTTCACAACACTACAGCACTAAAAACACGGAAGTGCTTAAACATGAATATGAAAGGAAAACCAAAGGTCACGACGTGTCACTGCTGCTATAAATGGCAACTGACTCAGCAGTAAGCTGAGGGTCAAGCCTTCAGCGCTGATTTTCAGTCAGTGCCAGGAACTACCCCCGGAGCGTTATATACCGCGGTGTGGTACAACCGTGAACAGAACTATATAGAAGGTACTTAGTGAGATATTATATATTTTTGGATGCATGCCTAATACATATTTTTATCGTCTAAGTTTGGAATAAGTGACATGTTTCCATAATATCTCCGTAATAAATGAATGATTCTCTCTCTGAGAGAAAGCATGTGCCCTGCAGTGGGACGTATATAGGCTGCTTATGAAAATGAATAAAATAAATGATTTCTGTATTTTTAGTGCTAAAATGTTTTGACGTCGGTTTTTAATTGTTTATAAGTGAAAACTTCTTTGGGCGCACGGTTTATGAACACGAACGAACTGATCAGTCACGCTCGGGTCGGTGACGCTGAATCGGATTTACTCGGCTTCTCGTGCAATATCAGTCTGTTACCTAATACTGTTAACAATCATTTGTTGTGCACGCGAAACCGGGGCTCAATATTGGTAATATGCAGTCAACGGAATCCCGCCAACACGTTTGCCCTGTATGTCCTCCAATATCCTGAGTGTGGCTGAGCCGCTGAGCTTTCATCCTAAGAGGGGCCTCTACTCTCGATGCTAATTCATCCAACTTATTACAATTGAGTGCATTTATTTATTAATTCAGCCAAAATATGATTTCAGTGTCTGATGCCCTCTGAAGTTTCAATAAGTTTTTCTATTTTAATAGCTATTTCTTACCATAATGCAGTCTATATATGTACGTCCCAAGGGCACAAGACTTCATTCAGAGATATACTTAGTATGGGCTTAATCACCACGCGTGCTCACAGTGGGTTGGCGATTTCAAGCGTTGAGGTTTGGAACACCTCAGATACTCGGGTTTCCTCACGATGTTATCCTTCACAGCTTCACCGTTTCCTCATTTCTTACATCTAAAACGTTTCGTAGTCGACATTTCTGACTTATTGCATTTAATTGTGACGAAATTTTAACACAATAGCGTCGAGTGTACTAGAGGGGCTGATGCGGCGTATCGCACTGACCGATCGAACAGGTAAAGTCTACCCCTCCGGAACTTATTTATTAGGTAATACTTTTATTGCACTTAAACTAAATGTACAATACGGCAGACTCTACCAGTTTCTACCAGTCAACCGCAGGAGGTGGAAGAATGATTGGTAGGCGCGCCAAAAAAGAGAAAGAGCAATTTAAAATACTTAGGAAATATGATTAAATAAGCCTACATATTAATGTAATGCAATCCAAAATAAAATAAGTACATAATGCAAACCTAAAAATACTATGAAATATTATAGCAATGAGACATATAACTTGCCATACTTAGGTTCGACCTACGAAAATGTAGTATCTAGATATGTAAATAAAGTAGAGGACAAACAGCCCAAACATTCAGCTGAAAGAGTTTCATCATGACGAGGGGCTAAAAGAGATTGTGAAATTGTGATTGAGCAGAGTAATTATTTTTTCGGTATACAATAAAAAATATTCTTATCTTATCTTATCTTATGTGATGTAAGTACTGTAACGATTCTTCTTTAGAGAAGCTGGCTGGCAGAGCCTTCTCGTCTTATTTTGAATATTTTGAAGGGAATCGTTACCTACGTTTTGTTTTAGGTGTCAGTCGATCCCCAGCTAGGCTAGGGAATCGATGAAAAAGACTAGAATAAAATAATATTGCTCCTTAAATCTGAGTAATAAAGTAGAGCGCTACATTTTGGTGCGATCGCCGGGTCTTAATAAAATAGCGTATTACAGTACCTACGTATGCACTCTAGGTACCTAGTAAGACGCAACGTAACTGCTAAATGTTGCCTGCTAAAGAGCGAGTTGTTTAGTTTGTTATTTGCATAGACTGTAAGCATGCTTTGCCTGTAAATTGTAATATCTTTGTTGTGGCAATTTAATAAATGATTATCTTATCTTATCTTAATGTAAGCTGCCCTTCCATTGACGTAGTTCACGGTTTTCCTAAGTTTCTACTTGGACACTTTGGGTTTTTTTTTGTGTACGATACATTTTTTTATGAAGCGTATATAACCTACCTACGTCCTACTGCAGGGCACAGGCCTTCTCTCAGACAGAGAGAGTGCCCACCGCGGACTGGCAATTTTAAGCTCTGAGGTGTGTACACTGAGCACCTCAGACGCTCAGGTTTCCTCACGATGTTTTCCTTCAACGTTAGCGAGTGGTACTGCTACTATAACATCACAAATATAATGGATGTAGATTCGAACCTACGACCTCCCGACTGAGAAGCTGGCGTTCTACCGCTCCGCTACCACCGCTATGTACGATAGCTTAAAATCTTTGCCCTTTAAGGCCGGTTTGCGCCAACGCTATCTGTCTGTTTATTTAATTAAGCTCTGTTCAGTAAATAAGACCTAAAACGTCTTGCGCTATGACATTTATAAAGCTCTTCATATATTGGAGCTTCTCTAAGCTATTCGTATTTGCCACCGATTCACAGCTAATACATTGCAAATTTTACAAAATTAGTGTTAAAGATTCGTCAGAAAACTCAGCTATGAATGGTTATATAATATTTGCCAAGTGAGCCACCGGCAATAGATAAATTTTAAAATGGACATCCCTGTCAATCAGCCAATTATTTGTATATCCTTGTACTTACTCATCCAGTGACTTGGCGCAATTTTATAGACACGTCTTAAAGAAACTCCTACCTGCATAAGCTACTTAGGTGAAGACGTGTGCCCACTCAGATGCTGTATATTATACAGTATGAAATGAAATGAAATGAAAAATCTTTATTGAGCTGAACTCTTCGAAATTTAATAATATATAAAGTAACTCTGAACCCCAAACTAAATTAAATTCTATGTTAGCGCACAGTGATCCATTCAGGGTGAACATAAATATAACGCAATATAGTGTTTGTACAGTAATAAAATAAGAATGAAATGTGCATCCAGCAAACTATAATATGGCTTAAGTCTTTTATTTAAAATAATAGAATAAACCTACATACCTATGATACAATATTTTATCGATACGATAGTTAGTTTTTACAAGTTTAATAGAATAAAATATTAGTAGTTTATGATATTGTTGCATAATAAGGGTGTGTTATAAGAACCCTTATAGCACACCTTAGTGTGTTTTAAAAAAACGAGCCCTAGGCAAGTTTTTTTATAGTATCACACGAGTGTTATAAGACCAACTTATGTACAGTGTCATACACCACTTTATCTACTCTCATACTATAATAGGTACATAAAATAATATTACAAATAAAACGCTGAATATCAACAAATTTATTTTTACTTGTAATAATTATTGATGTTCTTGATATTAAGTACAATTATAAAATTGAATTTGAACCGGACAGGAAGCGTTATTGGAGGTAGGTACTCGGAGAGGGTATGTTAATGTTGACCTCATTTCTGTTATTTTCAATACTGTTAACTGATTTATTTTACAAACAGAACCAAACTTTGTTTAAATATTGAAAGTTTTTTTTAATGTAAAATGTTGGCGCCGAGGCGCAAACATCAATTGCGCATGCGTGTTGCGTCGCAGCGGACTTGTTCATTGGAACATTTGTTTTAATTTTTTTTTTTTTTGTCATAAGAGTTTTGTTTTCAGTTTTATAATCTTTGTATTATAGTATCAGAGTAGATAAAGTATATTATGCTGGTATAGGTACAAACCTACAGTCGACAGCACATCAGAATTTACATCCTAATACTCTACTCTATGTTATGGGTGACTTTACAAACATCGACTTTTCAATTAGTTTGCCATAACATCATTGTGATGAAATCTTACCTTAAATTTGATTTTCGAAACATCCTACAAAAGAAAATAAGATAATAAATTATTTTGTACACCAGAAAAAAAACTAACATAAAATATTTACAAAGGTAGTACAAATATTTTCCAAGGCACCTACATAGATGGCCTTATTGCTAGTAGCAATTTCTTCCAGACAACCCAACTATATAAAGTTGCTGAAGGAAATGAGAGATTTATTTGATCACAAATTTGAGAAGTAATGGAGCCGGCGAAACGCCGCCATTTTGAAACGCAAAATCGTCTAGCCGGCCATTTGCAAATTTTATCTATTCGCCAGAGACACCGTTCCCGTCTAGAGTTGCCTATTTCCACCCCACTCTTATTAGCAACTCACAGCTAACTTACAGACAAACATTTTCAATCGAAAATCACCCCTAGCTTGTCAAGCGTAAGGTCTATGAAAGTAGCAAGAGTGAACTTGGCAAACTATTCGCCACCAGAGCCGTAACTTGTCTAGGCGCTTATGTGGGGAACAAAGGGTAAGTTTTTGTACTCCATTGTAAGCGGGTATATTTCTGTAGTTCTGTGTATTTCTATGTATGCTTTGGCGGTTCTGATTGGTTGGTTTCGTGACAGTTAGCATGTTTGATATAATACCTTTATTGTTCATCGGGAAATTATGTAAATATTGTGCATATTATGTTACTTAGATAAGTAAGTAAGTTTATTTTATTTCTGTGATGTGTCATGTTGGAATAATAAATGTCTTTCTTCTTCTTTTTCTAAATGTTGAAGATAAAAGTGCTCGAAACAGGCGTGCGTGCATACAGCGACTAACGAATGTAAATGACGCGAAAGGGGGTTGTCAGGGTCGTAGCAAGTGGCAAACACTGGTCTCTGTTTACCCCTCTGGGATACAGGCGTGAGTTGAAGTGAAAACTACAGTAGGTAGTACCTAATGTAAGGCCTTGTTATTGAAAATCATCTAATTAGATGCTTGAATCAAGAAAATAGTCAGTGCGAATATGACAAGATACGAAAAAACTGGCCAAGTGCGAGCCGGACTCCCGCACAAAGGGTTCTGAACCATTATCTATACAAAATTAGACACAAAGATAAAGAAAAAAAACCGGCCAAGTGCGAGTCGGACTCGCGCACCGAGGGTTCCGTACAAACCTGCAATGTCAACAACATTTTTTCACGGGTTAAAGGCAATTAGATCTAAGTATTTGATATGAATTTCAACTTGATAGCTCTACGCGTTCATGAGGAAAAAAGTAATAAGTTTATATTTATTAAAAAATATATATTTTGTAATGTAACTAAAAATTTAATTTTTCCTTTATGTGTGCTATAAAACGTTGCTTCATGCCAAATTTCAAGATTCTAGGTCAACTGGAAGTACCCTTTAGGTTTTGATTCCCTTGTGAGTACTTGCGAGTTTCAAAATATTCAGCTTAAATTGCTGTTTCTTTTGATTGCGTTGACATAGAAGTTAGATTTTGTTACAGCTTAAAGGTATTATAGACCTGAGTATTTGGTATGAATTTCAATTTAATACCTCTACGCGTTTATGAGGAAATGGGTAGTAAGTTTAAAATTATTAAAAAAATATATATTATGTGATGTAAATAAAAATTTATGGTTTTCGTAATTTTTCCTTTATCTATGCTATAAGACGTTGCTTCGTACCAAATTTCAAGATTCTGAGTTCACGGGAAGCACCCTGTAGGTTTTGATTCCCTTGCAAGTGTCGAAAATTTGCGGCATAAACGGCTGTATCTTTTGATTGCGTTGGCTTAGAAGTTTGATTTTTTCACAGCTTCAAGGGACAGTAGACCTGAGTAATTGATATAAATTTCAGCTTCATACCTCCACGCGTTCCTGAGAAAAAGGGTCTTGACAGACGGACGGACGGACGGACAGACGGACAACAAAGTGATCCTATAAGGGTTCCGTTTTTTTCTTTTGAGGTACGGAACCCTAAAAACGACGAAAAGTCACGTTTATTGTATCGGAGCCCCCTTAAATATTTATTTTATTCTGTTTTTAATATTTGTTATTAGATATAGCGACAACAGCAATACAAAATGTGAGAAAATTTCAACTGCCTAGATATAACGGTTCACGAGATAGGTGACAGACTGACAGACAGACAGACGGACAGTGAAGTTTTACTAATAGGGTCCCGTTTGGCCCTTCCTGTACGGAACCCTAAAAATATGTACTTAAACTTTTTTTTATGTAACCCATATACCTACGTCATACTGCAGGGTACAGGCATTCTCTCAGAGAGAGAATACGGGCAATTACCACGTGTGTGGTATTCTCCCCGCGAATTGGCCAACAATCACTAATGATGAAAAAAAATAATAAGATTTACGTATTGAGCCCGGTACAGGAACTGGAGACTCTATTCGATAGATTCACGTTATCTGAATAGAAAAAGAAATAAAAAAGTAAACTCTCACTTTTGAGGTATTTTTTGTCTGCGTTTGGAAGTACCTATCATTTGTTCTATGTAGCACATATCCCTACGTCCCTTTGCACGCTCAAGCTTTCTCTCAGGTAGAGTACGGGCTTAATTACCACGCGTGCCCCCCGCGGATTGGCAATTTCAAGCGCCGAGGTACGTGCACACCACAGACACTCAAGTTTCCTCACGATGTTTTCTTTCACAGTTAGCGAGTGGCATTCCTACTAAAAATTCACAAATGTGCGTAACTTAGAGAAAAAAGTAATTGGTACCTACATGCGGGCACACCGGGGTTCGAATCCACGACCTCTTCAGTGTAAGCCAAAGATTCTACTGGCCGCGCTACAACCGCAACAATTGCTGTTAGCAATAAGGCCGCCCATTGTAATTTTTCATTGTAACTTTCATATTTTATGTCTCTTGTTTCTTGTGTGCAATAAAGAATATTCTTATCTTACCTTATCTTGTTTATGTCAACAGCATGTTGATTTGCGTAATGTACCTACCTAAGATTGCAGGAAGCTGCAGTCCCTTTAGTGTGAGTGAAGGTGCCACTGGACGCTGTATAAATCATCTCATTACGTAGATGCAAAGGCCAAAGTTGTTTTAGAATGCGGTACCAAAATTTTGAAAATAAATGACCACCGCGAAGTTCCTTTGAACATCCACAACAAGGATTGGGGTTTTGTTTGACAGTCCAACTGTGCTGTAACATAAACTTATTGGACAGTTAAAAGCTCCTTTGTGGCGGAGTTATAGCAGGAATATTTTTTTTTTATTTTTTTTTTTTATTTATAGTATTTAACCTTAGAATTGTGATTTAGTTAAATTCTATCTCAAATCTTTTGAAAGCCCGCTGTAGGAGTATTTTAGTGGAATCCACTTTTTTATAAATAAGACCGTGAATCTTTAACGCAGCTACATAAAAAGCCTTTTTTACTGCCACTACAATTCAGTTAACAATTTAATTCCCCAGCAAGATTAAGCCGCGGCGCCTGCGGCGCGGCGATACCTAAAAACAATTTATCGCACCATAAAAAACCCCCGAGCACAACAAAAGCGAAAATCCTTTATCTCCTGGGAGCAAAAAAGCGTAACCGCGAAAAGGTGGCACATTTTAATACGAAAAGTCCTAATTTATACACCGTCCGTAACTGTTTTCCCACCTACTGTATAGAGTAAGGATCCACAGAAGAACCCGCCCTTTTAACTAGCACAGTTAGTTCGGTTTATTCCCCAGAGTTCCTAAACCCGTTGAACAAATTAGCTTTTGCATTAAACTATTATTAAATCCGTTCCGTGTGGCGCCGTATTAAGAACAGTGTCACTATTTCCTTCCGTGAATGTCGTAGAAGGCGACTAAGGAAATCAACTACCAGGAGACGGGCAGCAGATCAGCAGTCTTCTGAGATTCCAATCCCATACTGCGATCGCCAACCCGCCCGCCAAGCATTCTTATTTTATTTTTGAATTTTCAACCATTCTAACGTGATATGCTGACACTTTTACGTGAGTTCTAGTTCTAAATTGAGATGTTTAGTGCAGATCTAATACAGATCTATGAAAAACAAAAGAGTTCTGTGTTATAAGCCTGCTTAATTTATTTAAAAATATTATTGTTTTATTTTTGAAATTTCTGCCATTCTGACGTGATATGCTGACACTTTTACGTGAGTTCTAGTTCTAAATTGAAATGTATGGTGCAGATCTGACACAGATCTATGACAAACAAAAGAGTTCTGTGTTATAAGCCTGCTAAATTTATTTAGAAATATTATTATTTTATTTTTGAATTTTCAACCATTCTAACGTGATATGCTGACACTTTTACGTGAGTTCTAGTTCTAAATTGAGATGTTTAGTGCAGATCTAATACAGATCTATGAAAAACAAAAGAGTTCTGTGTTATAAGCCTGCTTAATTTATTTAAAAATATTATTGTTTTATTTTTGAAATTTCTGCCATTCTGACGTGATATGCTGACACTTTTACGTGAGTTCTAGTTCTAAATTGAAATGTATGGTGCAGATCTGACACAGATCTATGACAAACAAAAGAGTTCTGTGTTATAAGCCTGCTAAATTTATTTAGAAATATTATTATTTTATTTTTGAATTTTCAACCATTCTAACGTGATATGCTGACACTTTTACGTGAGTTCTAGTTCTAAATTGAGATGTTTAGTGCAGATCTAATACAGATCTATGAAAAACAAAAGAGTTCTGTGTTATAAGCCTGCTTAATTTATTTAAAAATATTATTGTTTTATTTTTGAAATTTCTACCATTCTGACGTGATATGCTGACACTTTTACGTGAGTTCTAGTTCTTAATTTAGTTTAAGGTTTCAGTTTTGATACAGAACCATCAAAAACGAAACAGTTCTGTGTCCTGAGTTCGTCAAAATAATTTTAATTGATGAATGTGGTATTTTTCGACTTTTTAAAGTTTTGTACGGGATCTGCTGTTATTTGAATTTAAAGGCAGAACTATTCTTGAAAAGTATCAGGAACTGTATAGTATAGGTGTATGCGATGAGAACTTACATAAGTTTTCGATTTGCTGCGAAATGATATGCTACGGGAAGTTAGCATATCATTTTGTCAACTGATTTTTTTGGGGTAAAATCGCCAGAACTATTTCTAAAAAGTATCAGGAACTATAGAACTCAGCTGCATGCTATAAGAACTTACTTTTTTTTTCGATTTTCTGAGAAGTGATATGCTACGGGAAGATAGCATATCATTTTTTCAATTGATTTTTTTCTATGTGAAAACGCCAGAACTATTTCTGAAAAGTATCAGGAACTATAGAACTCTTCTGCATGCGACAAGAACTCTCATTTATTTTTGATATGCTGGAAAATGATATGCTAAGTTCACTGACATCCGCCAAGCGTGGTGATTATGGCAAAACCCCTCATGGTTATGAAAATCATGAGGGAGGACATACCTGCAGTGGGCGCCATATGGCTGATGATGATGATGATGAATGTGGCGGACTTAATGCTATATGCATTTTCTACCAGTCAACCACAGGTGGTGCCAGAATTAACTGGAAGGCATACGAAATAGACGGATAAGACGATTTACTTCAACTAAAATTAGATAAGCAGATGAATACTCAACAATAAATAAGTAAATATTTATACTATAAAGTTATAATACAAAATATATATAAATAGATATATATGCCTACCTATGCAATATACAAATATATACTGTAGCAACATAAGTAGAATTGAAATTCTGAATTCCCGGCCAGAAACTGGCGTCAGTGTCACGGGCTCCACAATAATTTTAGGTTGTTATATTGGGCCACTAATTTATTTAGTCACAAAAATATCTACCTATACTATTCTAGAGTCGAATCACCGGTTTCTGAGTTTAAAATACTACTATGGCACGGTATCGGTACGACACAGTCGCGTATTTTTTGGAGACATCCAAGTAGAGAGAAATACGTTCAGGTCAAGAAATATGAAGCCGGGTATTTCTTATTAGTATTTCCTTTTTTGTATCATTAATTAAATCAAACTTAAATATGTAAAATCAGTAAAAGTCCAGCAAAATATTGGATATCTAATGTACGCTGCGCTTATTTTAAAAAAACCCCCCAGTTTTTGGATGTTTACATGTTTTTGAGGTCGTTGTTTCTGGTTCCCGCGACACAGTGTGGTATGTGTCATAGTGTGGGGCCAGAAGCAATTATGTGCCTGTATGTAAATGTTTCTTGTTTGTTTAGGTTTATTTTGTTTTCGTTAATGCTGTCTTGTCCTGCTACTACTTTCTGTTTGTGTGGCCCCAGGGAAAAATGTAGTTATTTCTATCTCCATACCTTAACGCCATGAACTCTACTATTTTCTATTGTATCTTATCTTTCGTAATTGGCAAACAGGTATATTAATCTAACCCCCGGTTTCTCGTTCACTAACAAGCTGTTAATCTACTGTGTTAGTGTACGAGAAACTAGGGGTTAATTTGAGAGGCTAACCGAGGCTAGCTATCAACACCAACGGAAAAACATTATAATTATATTTATACGTATTTGCAAAAAATCTGAAAATCTAGGATTTTATGACTTCGTTTCAAATAACCGCCGTTTTAGATAGATAGATAGAGAACACTTTATTGCACAACCAGGTGAAAGAATTACAAATAATTAACGCTAACGCTTTAACGCTTAACGTTAACGCTTTAGAGTCCCAAATTGGTATTGGAGTTTGGCGCCGCAAGTCATTCGGCATAAGCCGCTCCATTCGCAGCGTGCAATAAAGTGCGCCATTCTCTCCCTAAGTATGCCATTTTTCTCCACTCCGCTCGAGAGATATTAATAATTAATCACCATGTAAGAAATCTACGCTCCCTCTGCGAGGGTGGGGCATAAATGTGCCTCCAACCCTCGCGCAAAAACAAAAAAAACCAACCCTTTCCTCGACGCAGCGTAAAATGAACCTTAGAATTGCAGCAATAGAGAAAGTTTCACGTCGACGGGGTCGTGTAATCACCGCTGTGTCCCGCATAATATGTATAATGGTCGCGTACTTAAGCCTTTTTTTGCGAAAGCTCGTTTGTGACGTCTAACGCGGGTTCAAGATGGCGGCGGGTCGGTAAAAGAGTAGGTTTTTTATATAATTGCCGGAGTTTTTGCGGAGTGAGTGCTCTATTAGTGAGATGGTTTTAGCTGCATGATTGCGTTTGGACGGAAAAGCTAGTTAGCAGCTGTCGGAGGTAGAAAGTCTAGTGGTTTGTCTCTACAGCACAGTGTTTCATACAGGTTGTTAAGCAACAGCTTATTTAGGTTGTTTATTTTATTGACCTGTATCACCATTACACCTGTATTGTGTTATGTTAATGGGAAATAAAAAACCTTATTTCGCTCACCTCCCACTATGAGAATAAAACAATTTATAGAGCCTCCAAAGAGGTTTTATAAACTTTGAGGTGATAGAAAAGATGTGACATAAATCCTACTTCTGATTTAAAAAAATGTTTTTCACTGGCTAGATTTAACGCCCTTAAGGGGTTTTTAAGAGAGTCGGGCATAGTCTTCACTATGCTCAAGTCTTCACTTGAGCGGGAATTTTTCAATAATGCGGCTGACAATGAAACCTACAGACTCATAAAAAAGAAGAACAAGAAAGACATTTATTATACCTGCCAACAAGATACATCACAGAAACAAAATAAGCAGATAAGTTACATAAAATGCACAACAACAGAAAGAAAAATACACAACAGAGAAATCAAATCAATAAAACAGGACCATAGATGTAGCCTGTGGTGTGTCTAGTTGCCACAAAAGGCAGCTGACTCAGCATTGTGCTGAGGAAGTGATCCCTCGGCGCTGATTTTCAGTCAGTGCCTACGGTAACTCGTAATTGTGCTACGGAGTGCGTGCCGTGGTACATTTAAAAGAATTAAAACAAATTCAATAATATACATACAATAAAGTAAAAAATATCGTCATAAAATACTTACATATTATATCATTAGTTACAATAACATAAAGTCTTAAACTCGCCATGCACGCTTTAAATTTTTTTTTTAAATGTTGTGTTTTATTTACCTGTGTTTTTTATGTGTGCAATCCTTACTAATATTATAAACGCAAAAGTTTGTATGTATGGATGGATGTTTGTTACTCTTTCACGCAAAAACGCCTAAACGGATCCGGATGAAATTTTGCACAGAGATAGATTATAGTCTGGATTAGCACATAGGCAATTTTTTATTCCAGAAAAATACACATCAAAATTACCACGCGAACGAAGTCGCGAGCAACAGCTAGTAAAGTATAAAGTAGTAATTTAACGCGCAAGATTCTCGAGAGCAATCATGTTGATTTTGATTTTGGAGACGCTAATAACCAGCAGCGGTAACTTTTAACACTTAAACCCTTTATCGGGCAGAGCTAGTATAATTTTTTTATTGCTTGCGGTCTTTATTTCAAGGTGATAAGCTTGAATTTAACGCGGCAACTATAATGCCAATGCCTGATAAAAGGATAAGAAGTCACTTAAGAGAAAGGTTTCCTAGTTAGTGGGCCGGTTTGATTGATGAAACGGCGTCTACAAATATAGTAACGGAAACCAACAGTATCAAATCACACTTGAAATAAACCTTTGATCAGCTGTTGAAAAGAAAACAAAGGCGATGTACCTACTATTTGCTGATGAGTATTTGGTTTTCTATCGATACCGTAATTTGATACTTTTTGCAGCTGCTTATTTTTAGGGTTCCGTACCCAAAGGGTAAGAGTACCTATTACTGAGACTCCGCTGTCCAGCCGTCCGTCCGTCTGTCACTAGGCTGTATCTCATGAACCGTGATAGTTAGACAGTTGAAATTTTCACAGATAATGCATTCTTGTTTCCGCTATAACTACAAATACTTAAAACAGAATAAAATAGGTATTTAAGGGGGGGCTCCCATACGACAAACGTCATTAATAACGACATTAATAACGGCAACAGGAGACGCTTGAAATATTCAAATGTTGTATAGATAATGGTACGGAACCCTTCGTGCATGAGTCCGACTCGCACTTATACGGTTTTTTTAAAACGTGTAGGCTCTTAAAAAATACTGGCTACTTTAAGGACGAATCTTAATTATTTTAAATTAAAAAGTTTTTTTTAACAACAATGGTTACATACAACAGACGGTTTACTGTGGTCGCCTCTGGATTATTTACTTATTACTTCTTTTTCTAAAAAAACTGACTAAATCTGAAAGAGACAATTACGTATCCTGACGTAATGGAAATAAAATGTCTGCCGCCGGCCACCCATTGGAGATGACAGCTTAAATTAGACATTGAAGCGACAAAAAGTTTCGCCAATTTGCTAAATTTAACCCTTTCAACTCTTGACTGGTCTTTGAGACTTCGACTTGCAAATTCAGTCTGCCATTTCCTGATACTGACAATTTGACACTTCAGTCTCCGTAATTTTGAAGACGCAGTGGCCAAAATTTCAGTCAGCGTGACATAATGACGAAGGCTTTAAATAAAGAAGAAACTGGCACGTCATACGCGCGAAAATCCGATAAAAGTCGCGAAAAAACATGGCCGTCGTCCTTTTTATCGCTGAAAATATGTGTCCAAAAATAGAAGAGACAAGGACAAAACAAGTTCTAACCCACATTCGGCTACAGCGTGTCAATCGGGCCACCCATGCAGGCTCCTTAAAAAAGTAATAAAATCTGTCGGCGTCGATTTCTAGTGCGCTTGGCGCTGGAGGGTTCCGTTGAATTAGAGTTTGCAAAATGTAATAATTTTATTGCTCTATTTTTTATGTAGCCCTGATTGCCTTATATACAGGGTTGTTTTAATATGCGCAATTCCTGAGAGCAAATCTGCCAACAAACTCCCTAGTAGTTTGGCAGAATCTAATGTATATGTTTAAGCTAACGGTCTCAATAATCACGTTACTTACTAACTTACTATAACGCGTAATGTAGTACAATTTAAAGCGTTGACTTCTATGCTGTTACCCTGGTGAGGATTCAATATCAATACTAAAGAAACGGTTAAGCATATAATATTTAAAAATTTTCTTTAATTAAAAGTTGTAAGTGATCGCGAAACCAGGGACAAAACACGCTCATTAATTTCCCATTTCTTTATGGTTCCTTTTAAAAGACAAGGGGTTCCCAAATCGTGCGCAGCTTAACCCTAAAACAGTTCACCGCCGCCCTTCCACCGATAGCCGCCGATCGTCGACAAATATTGGCCCGTGTGAACCCGCCATCCTCTTTTTATAACTCCCATAGGCACCCGTGTGCAATGGGTTAATGGCACTTTCTGTTTCTTTTTTATGATGCTTTCAGAACTCTGGGCTCACATTCGCGAGGTCTTGGGCTCGGTTCGAGTGTTACTAATAACGTGGTTTTCTAAGTTACGATTGTTTGTTTAGTATAGAGGCAATACCAATTGCTAATAGTGAAGGAAAATGTCGTGCGGAAACCTAAGTGTCTGAGGTGTTCACATAGGTATCTCGATACGGTGGTCGAGGCTTTTTTAGTGATTAAGCCCATACTCCCTGTCTCTCTCTAAGATGGCCTTTGCCCTGCTGTCGGTCGTATAGAGGCTGCTTATGTTTTTTTATGGGATTGTAATTGCTCTGCAACAAGATAGGGGGTTTCTCTACAGTAAAAGTACTTCGGCATATAAAATTATTTTCGTCATTAAAATTAATGAAAGGCTTTTAAATATACAGTATCCACCATAAAAGCTTCATGGTGGAAATAAGCTTCAATGTAAAATATTCTAAATAAAGAGAAAGTGGCCTCAAAATTGTCTTGCTTATTTTCACCGAAGTCTCATGTCTTGACAGTTCAGAGGATCTTGATACTGTCAAGATTCTGATGTGGAGGATCCGGGTTTGGTTCCCAACTATTCATTTTAAAGTTTAACTTAAAGAAATGTTTAACTTAAAAGTAAAGTTTTTAAAGACTAATGGCTATTTTCTGAATTGAGAATTTCGCTAAGCAAATGGTTAACTGTAGTGCTGTTTCTTGGAAAAGAGCGTGACAGAACGTTACTTAAGTATTTAGGTACTTAGCGAAACTCTCAACTCAATCGAAACCGGCCTTAATGGTGTTGTTTATAAAGACAAGATTCCTTAAAACACTTTATTAATGCCGTAGGCTAGGTCTTCTGTTCAATAAACGATTTTTTTTTTAATTATTTTTATAATAGTATGTTTTAAATACTTCTAGTTGTAAAGACGTTACCACCACCTGGATTTATGGAGTGTTTTAAGGGAATCGTGTTCTTTTTGTCATGTTCTAGAGTCGAACCTATAGGGAACAAAATACTCACATCTCATTGGTCAAAGCGCGCGGCTAGAGATAAGCGAAACAATAAGCGAAGACGGACCGCTTCATAGGTTAGGTTTATTTAATGCAGTGGCTATTGAAGGTCACGCGCATTAAACGATGGGCGCACATAGATGATTTTGTTTGGGAGCTCGTTTCGTGGAATGGAATATAGTTACATGTTTATAGTGCAAGTGCAAATAAATAATTCATCTATTTATCCGTACCTATGCTGCACAATAGCGTATATTCTCTCTATTCTGTCTGTATTTCCACTTAGACTCCCTACGCCTATGAAAGTCCCCGTCGATTGCATCCAAATAATGCAAGCAGACCCTAGCGCCCGCGCGGACGGTAACAAAACACAATAATAAGTCGAAAAATAATAAAAAATTTCGTACACAATATTGTTCCTGTCCCGGCCAAGTCGTATCGTCATTTTGCGTAGCTCTGGAGCCATATGGCATGCGTCTACACCGACAAACAAATAAATAAATGAAAAAACTTTCGCGTGTATTTTGTTTTTATGCGGTCTGCCTGGACTTTTGCTCCTGGAAATGCAGGAAGGAACGAGTATTATAGGGAAGTTACGTACCTTTATTGTTATTCGGCCTGTCGTGGAGGATTCGTAAGGAGTTTCCGAAAAGTCAATATTGGTCACGTTTTTAACAAATTGGTTTATCTGCCTATGCACTAAATATTATTAGGTACTTAATAACGATTTGGCAAGCGTCTACATATTCTCAAATTTTTATCGCAATGAACTAATCTCCATGCAAACTTAAATCGAACTAAGTAATTGTAAACGGTCATTCCGAATGGACCGCCCATATTCGCCCCACCCCAATTTTGAAAAATTCAAAATAAGAACAGTAGCTGGCCAGTTATACAAATATGCAAAGCCGGTTGCGAATCTTTTATTCGGTCTTTATTCTTTCTTTTTTTCTGCGATGCAACGAAACGAGTTCTTGCAGCCAGTGCTCGCGAAAACGCTTTGCACGAGCTGTTTATGTAAAAAGCAAACGACAACTTTACAATCTTAGAACCTGTCAGAAACATGTTTGGTGTATCATATCTGACATAATATCTAGGTAACACATTGAGGACTTTACATTTTGATACAGAAAAATCTTTTCTTAATAATATTACAATTTCAGCGATTCCTTTTGGTACACATTATTATATACTAATTAATTATTTATTTCAAACGCATATTGTGTGTATATTAAACGATTGATGCATTGATCGAGATGATGCATTGATACATGCATTGATCCAGACGTTCAGAATTGAGCACTGTAAGCTACAAAACGTCGTTTGGAAATATAACCACTTGCAATACCTACTACGATAATTTGTGATTAATAATATAAATAGGTTTTTAAAATGAGGTATGTTTTGTTAAAAATTTTAATAATTTATCGAGAAAAGTATATCGGCACGGAAAAAAATTAAAATATCATAGTACCTATATTAAAGTTAAGTAACACTGTGATCCAAATTGCACCAGAATTAAGCGTCAGGTTTTAATTTTAGCATCCTTGTAAACATTTTTATCATAAGAAATTGCATTACATTTCAAAAACAAGGGAACGTCAAGGCATGTTTAAAACTAAATATTATATCTTAATTTTATTGAATCACTTAATTGTTGCGCATTACAACCAAATTAATCTTTCTTTAATTTTATGAGGCAAACATCTTTATGAGGCCTCTCTTGAAACTTTGGAAAGAAAAATTCATATCAAAAAGGGCTTAACATCAATAAAAATTAAAGCTTTCGTAGTCACGACGCATTATTAATTTTCTTCCGTAATTACTTAACGTAATTTTATCTGAGGAAGCTGATTTGGCTTAGCTCTGAGCTGCTGACGTGATGAGCGACCTACTCACCAAGATTAAACTTTGCGAATCAGAACGAAATCTGGTCGGGAAAAACTCTATTATCCGTCTAGTATCGTTGATTAAATCAATAATTAACTGAAGTGGTTTTTTATCTAGTCTCTATAATATCGTTTCCCACTGCAGGCCCCCACCTCATTTAGACCAAAATTTTCGGTTATTTGCCACCTCTGACCACTCCTGCAAGGATTTGTCGAGATCATCCCGCCACTTAAATCGCCACCCGCGTAAAGTAGTAATTGTTATTATTTTTTCGTTCTCTTTTGACTTGTAATTCGTAGAGCATAAATCCACCAACGAAGTTTACATCAAGTTCGCAGCTAGCCAGTCGCGGCCGGCGTAACTAGTTATTTGCAGGTAGCGCCTCTGCAGATTTGCAGGATCGAGCTCGCCGGTCCACCCTTCCCCTCGGCACTAAAGAGTATATAAGGGCGAAGGGTGCCGCGGGTAGGGATTTTTCTCTGCTACGCCGTAATTTATTAGGTAAGGGACAGGGCTTTTGCTATATAGGTAGATAGAATGTTTCCTTTCTAAGTTTAATTTTTTTTAAGTAGTTTTTTTTTAAGTTGTAAGTAGTGGTGGTGGTGCTATTGGCATGAAGCTCGTCTCGTATCCAAGAGGTTGTGGGTTCGTTTCACTGCAAGGACAGGCCTTCTCTCAGAGAAAGAGTATGTGGTTAACCCTCAACCACTGACGTGTCATTTTATTACACTGCCACTGAAGTACATTTGGTGTACGTACATAACTTTTTATACCTCCTGATGCATCAATAGAGTGGAGAGTATGGGCTTAATCACCACGCGTGCCCACCGCGGATTGGCGATTTCATGCGCTAAGGATTGTGCACGGTACTGGAACATGCCGGTTTCGAACCTACGACCTCTTTCGAGCCCAGCGAAACTCGGTTGCATCTCAAAAACGTGTATTTATGAAAAATAACCATCAAAGGCTTTTTAGGTCGAAAAGCCTTTGATGAAATATTCATTACAAAAACCCCCGGATTTGGCCTGCTCCTAATTACAGGAGCCAAAAAGTTCAGTTAACAATTAGGAACTGCAAATGGGGTTTTGAGGCGTGTTGGTACAGTCTACGTCTTTTTAGCTTTTACGTTTTAGTTTCAAACTCACCCCTAATGTCTCTGAGTAGAGTGTTCTCATATGAAGGAAGTGGATATTTTGTTGTGGGTATTGAATAAATTACAGTGTCGTTTGATTATTCGGTTGAGTATAGTGAACGCGTGTAAAGATTGATTTGCTGTTGATTGTACAACCGTAACACAAAAAATAATCAACATGACCAAAACTTGTGAGAGATCCCGACATATAAGCAGCCCTATAATATGTCTCTCTCAGGGAGAGAGTATGGGCTTAATCACCACTCGTGCCCACCGCAGATTGGCGATTTCACGCACTGAGGTATGTGATTAGCTCAGATACTCAGGTTTCCTCACGATGTTTTCCTTTTAGCGAGTGTTATGGCTACTAGGTATAACTTCACAAATGTACATACCTAACTTAGAAAACAAAGTCATAGATAGGTACATGCCCGCACTGGGAAGGGAACCTGGGTCTCTCGCTTCCGAGTCCGATATTTTACCATCGCACTCCCAATCCCGACATACTTACACAATTTCAACCCTAAGCCAATTGTATAAAACATACCTTCTTATTTACTTAGAGTACATACCTATG
Organism: Yponomeuta cagnagella; assembly: GCA_947310995.1. Lineage (NCBI taxonomy): Eukaryota > Metazoa > Arthropoda > Insecta > Lepidoptera > Yponomeutidae > Yponomeuta > Yponomeuta cagnagella. Next base: position 12,668,708 of record OX371287.1, read on the forward strand.
TGTTTTAAAAAATATAATTTCCCCGACGCACTCAAAGGCTAATTCCGACTTTTTTCCCAGCGAAAAAGGCTCATGCATAGTGAATAGGCCGTAATTGCTCGCAGACCGCGACAACGTTGCTGTCGGCGACACTGGGACGTGCCGCGCGCCTAGTGTAGCCTGCCCACCAGCCGGTTAGTACGCGGCGTGCAGCCAGCGCTACACGTAGTGAAATTTAACGTAGTTTTTCAAATTTACTGAAAGTCATCCATATGTAATTGCTTTACGTGGCTTCACTATTCCACGTGCAATAGGTAGTTACTAATGCTTATGAATAGTGAAAAGGTCGTAGGTAACTTCTCGCAGACCGCGAAAACGTCGCTGTCGGTGAGACTGAGGCGTGCCGGGCTGCTTACCAGCCGGTTAGTACACGGCGTGTAGCCAGCGCTACACGTAGTGAAATTTGACGTAGTTTTTCAAATTTACTGAAAGTCACCCATATGTAATTGCTTTACGTGGCTTCACTTTTCCACGTGCAATAGGTAGTTACTAATGCTTATGAATAGTGAAAAGGTCGTAGGTAACTTCTCGCAGACCCCGAAAACGTCGCTTTCGGCGAGACTGGGGCGTGCCGGGCTGCACACCAGCCGGTTAGTACACTGAAGAAGAAGAAGAAGAAGAAGAAAGATATTTATTATACCTATAGGGAAGAGCGGGTGATCGTGCTCTTCCACTATAAAGGGAAATTTCCCGCCAGGCAGATCGTATGCCTGGGGACGGCCGGTCCGACTGATGTTCGTCGGACGTTATATTTATGGTATGTCATGTGAAACATTTTGCTTGCGCGATGTAGGAATGTTGGAGTTTATAGTGCGCGCGCAGAGTTGACATGTGCTCGCCACATACCAACAAGATACATCACAGAAACAAAATAAGCAGATAAGTAACAGAATATGCACAACAACAGAAAGAAAGCTAAATACACAACAGACAAAACGAACAAATGAAACAGGACCATAGATGTAGCCTGTGGTGTATCTACGTTGCCACAGAAGGCAGCTGACTCAGCGTTGTGCTGAGGAAGTGATCCCTCAGCGCTGATTTTCAGTCAGTGCCTACGGTAACCCATAATTGTACCACGGAGTGCGTGCCGTGGTGCAGTTAAAGAATTAAGTCAAATTCAATAACATACATACAATAAAGTAAAAAAAAAAATACCCAGCGCTACACGTAGTGAAATTCGACGTAGTTTTACGAACTGCCAGTCGATCTTACGTAGCTTTTCTATTTTCTCATGGAATATCTATTTAGGCTTACGAATTGTGAATAGGCTCGTTGCTCGCAGACCGCGACAACGTTCCTGTCGACGACACTGGGGGGCGTGACGCGCGCCTAGTGTAGGCTTACACGTGGGAGAACTGGTTGAGCTGTCCTTTAGATGGATAGATAGAGAACACTTTATTGCACAACCAGGTGAAAGAATTACACATAAGATAAGATAAGATAAGAATATTGTTATACTTTATTGTACACAAGAAAGAAATATGTTACACATAAAACAAAGCAATAAGAACGGGTACATAGGCGAGCTTATTTCTATAGAAATTTCTTCCAGCCAACCACATCAGTTGTGAGACGATGATTTTAAAGAGGTAGGGAAATAATGTGTGCACATTAAACGAATTAAAAAAAATGTAATAATATAATAATAACGATATAAACATACACATAAAAGTTAAATACCATAATATAAAGAATAAAACAAAAAATAAATCAAATAAAATAACATTACATAAACTACTTACAACTGTGTATAAATAAGGAATAAACTACATACAATAATTCATCCTACTACTACCTATATTGTTTATTGTATACCGGAAAAAATGTTACAGAAACAGCAATGACAAAAGAAAAAATACAATTGGCGGACTTATTGGTATAGTTTCTTATATCTAAGTAGTGATACACAATTGGCGGTCTTTACAAAGTTTTACGAATCAAAAGTAACTAATACCCGTTAACCGTGTGGCGCCGGATGACTCTATTTCCTTCCGTGGACGTCGTAGAAGGCGACTAAGGAAATACATTACCAGGAGATGGGCAGCAGCGTTTTCCTGGGATTCCAACCGCATACTGCGATCGCCAACCCGCCTGCCAAGCGTGGCGATTATGGCAAAACCCCTCATGGTTAGGAAAACCACGAGAGTGGCCTATGTCCTGCAGTGGGCGTCAAATGGCTGATGATGATAGCCACCCGTCTTTCGTTACTTTCAAGTGGTATACTTACTAGCAGCCGTAGTTTTTTTTTATTTATTAATTTTTATGAAGTAACTTTTTTTGAATTGGCTGCGTAGTTGGTCTAGCGGTCTGATTACCACGCCGGAGGTCGTGGGTTCGATTCCCACTGCGGGCCTTCGTACATTTGTACTAATCGCTTCGGTCTGGGTGTCCTAATTCTTCTTAAACTTAACTTATGTAATATAAGTTAATATATATGTATATATATATCCGGACATAAATTTATACTGTGTTGTACTTACTAAAGTTGTAAGTCGAACATTTTAATTGTAAAAGATTTCGGATGCACTTGAGAAATGTGGTCTATGTCGATGCTGGAAAACAAGTTTACTCTATACTCCATTCCACAAAACGACACTGGTTAATGCGCGTGACTTTCAATAGCCACTGCATTTCTTAAGATCTTTTTATGTGACACATTCTCGGACGTATTGTGTTAATGCACGTATTATTAAAAATATTAAAGATGTCGGATATTGAAAGCTTTGAAGTGAGGAAACGAAAAAGACTTCCTTTTTCACGATGGAATCGTTCATAATTAATGACGTTTCACTTACAAGTTCAGATTCCGAGGGCGATTACTTGTAATAGATATACCAAGTTTTTATTTGTCGTGTTTGTAAATAAGTCAGAAATAAGAAATAATACATCACTCGATCATTAACACTGTTATTCTACGAAAAAGTGGTTTTTATGAAACATAAATATATAATGCATAGTTGGTGAGCACTAGCATGTAAACCAAGCCTATGAAGCGGACCGTCTTCGATTATTGTTTCGCTTATCTCTAGACGCGCGCATTGACTAATGAGATGCGAGTATTTGTTCCCTAGGAGTTCGACTCGTGGAACGGAGTACTCTTTAATTTAAAGATTTCCTAGTCGTACCGACATAGATATAATTGTAAACAAAACGGGTTTAATAATCGTAGTAATATGTATTGTACCTATATACAATCACAATAGTCTTAAAAAAAACTTCCATCTGAAAAGGCTCGAAATTTGACCAAATTAGCAAAGGGCAAGATAAAAAGTACCCGAAACCAGCGTGTGTGCATGCAACGACTAATGAATGTTGAGGAAGCGAAAGTGATCAGTCAGGATCGTAGCAAGTGGCAGTCCTTGGTCTCTGTCTACCCCTCTGGGATACAGGCGTGAGTTTATGTTATGTTCTGTTTTATTGAAATGTTTAACAATTTACTTAACCTATTTTAGCATTTGAAGAAAATGCAGTCAAATTTAACTGGTGGTAGGACTAGAACGATGACATCTGTTGTAGTTTTAGAACTGTATGATAGACAGCAACGCCTGTCTTATGCAAAATCTTGGTGGCTTACCCCCAGTTTCTCGTACACTAACACGCTGTTAATCTACTGTTAACAGCTGTCAATTGACCAAAGTGCATACAAAAAAAAAACACTGACGAGAAACCGGTAGGCACGCAAAGTTCGCGTAATCAGGACACTGGGTGAAAAGGCTCTGCCGTGTGTATAAGAGGGAATGGAAAGGGACAAAGGCTCAGAAAACCGCGAACCAGGATTGAGAAAGGTGGTTTTTAAGGTTTGTCAAGCCTAGCGTTTTTGTAGTTTAAACCTCTTTGCACAAGACGGGACTAAAATCAACAAATAAACGAACTTAGGGAGCCTATAATATATGATGTCACGGGAAATGACAATTCAGAAATTCACATTTCTGATTTGGTATTTCTTGTGACATCGTATAGGAGTGCAGGCTATCACCCGATTTTCTGAATTGTCATTTCCCGTGACGTCATATGGGCAGGCAGGCTATCACCCGATTTTCTGAATTAACTACTATTTCCAGTTACGTCATATAGGTAGACAGCCTATCACCCAATTTTCTGAATTGTTATTTCCTGTGACGTCATATAAATAGGCAGGGTATCATCCAATTTTCTGAATTTTTATTTCTCGTGACGTTATAGGTATAGGTTGCCTGTGTATAACCCCTACGCAGATACGGCGGGTCTATCTACACCATATTCTTATTTGACAAAATTCATCTATTGGTTGAGAAGTTATGAAGTTATGTCAGAAACGCACATGCACATAATATAAAAACCATCCAGTGCAGTTTGTCACTTGTTTTTCAATAACCGCTGTTATTTCTACGTAATAGGAACTATCAGAGCTATTATAATTATTATCAGAGTACTCAACGGCAGTCCTTAATACGTCGGAATAACAACGAATATTGAACAAAAAGAGCACCCGTATTGACTCTGCGTCGCGTGGAGACAAAACTTGCACGCACAACACTAATCTATATGCAAATCAAGATCCGCCAATAATCGAGGTCTAATTTTGTCTTGTTCAGGGAAAAAAGAGGCAGCAATTTTGCCATATTTCTAACTTAGGAGGCTTCCATGGTATTTCGATGTTATCACACAAAATTAGTCAACTGTGAAGGAACACATTATAAGGAATGCTTGCCGTGGTGATAAAACGTGTGATCAATAGGTGATGAAATAAAATATAGCCACCTAACAGCAGAAAAAAACAATACTATTTTAAGCAGAAAATCACGACATAAAGAAAAAACGCACAATATTCCAATCGGACTCTGTTACAATTCAGCACGATTGTGACATGATTGTGTCTAGGTTTTTTAAGTTTGAGACTCTGTTACGAATAAATGTGAAGTTTCTGTATTAGCTTCTTCTCCACAATTTATTATAATCAATTTATTGTGAAACTAACAATTTTGACGTTCATTAAGTGAACATTTGGTATTTATAATGAATATTTGAACTTGAACTCGTTGGACGGAAACATTAAAAACTGTGTTACTTTGGGAGTACGAACAACGTGAAACTTTTAAGTTGACATAATCTTTTCAATAGAGTGACTTAGGTATCTGAAAATGCATAAAAACGTATGCGCAAAACGTATACCTAAGTGAATAAAGTGCGTCCGAATCCGTGTGGTGTCGGATTAAGAATAGCATCACTCCATTTCACTCCGTGGATGTCGTAGAAGGCGACTAGGAAATAAATTACCGCGAGACGGGCAGCAGCGTCTTCCTGAGATTCCAACCGCATACTGCGATCGCCAACCCGCCTGCCAAGCGTGGCGATTATGGCAAAACCCTTCATGGTTAGGAAAAACCATGAGGGAGGCCTGTGTAATGCAGTGGGCGTAAGAATGGTTAATGATGAATGAAGTGCACGTTCATTCAATTTCATTCATCTTTGTTCTAAATGTAACCAAACCAAAAAATGATTAAGATACGGCAAATAATAATGCCTATCAATCAGAATATTTGCTTGTTGTTTATTCATACGAATTTCTTGACTATGGATAAAATACTATTTATTGCATGTACTCGTATATCAGGAATTACATTTCATACTTGAACAATAATACAGTATATTACAACTGACTATGATGTGTTTAAAAAAATATCTACACCAGACCGAAGCTTAATGAAACGAAATATGTATAATAGTATGTAAAACTTCTTCAATTCATAATCCAAATAACAACTAACCCCTGCGGCAGTGAGTGTACTATAATATCGCGTTGTACAATAATGACAATACTCGTAACGTGTCGATCGGGACGAGATTTTAACCTCCTTGATTTGCCAGCTCGATTGTAAAGCCAAACACGATGCATTCTGCAAAAGAACCAGTTTCGAATCACACTGGCCACAGAAATAATGGCTACAGAAAAAATCAATGAAAAAAGAAGAATAAATACAAAATGGAACGGGTTCTAATTTCAAATTCGGCAAGGGTGCGTGCGTTCTGCAACTGACCGAGGTATGCGGAATGCAAACGTGAGCTGCAGGTTTGGAACAGGTTTACAAACGCGATTATGTTCTCTACAATACTATTGTTATTTGATGAATGAATATGTCAGATATTACGTTGAAGAACATTCAAAACTTATTTGACACTGTCGTAGTTGACATTTTCTGTTAGATGAGTGAATTAGTATACAATTTCAAGTACCTAAATAATTCGTTGCTAAAATTCGGTTTTACGTTGAGCAGTGCGCAGAAGCGTCGGTAAGTGACTCAAAAAAAAACTAGATTTTTAGTTTAAAAAAATCTTATGGAATTTTATTATTAAACAATTACATTTACATTTCAGCGTCTTCATTTGCCCAAATCAAAGATCCTCTTTAGCAATAATGCTGCTTAACTAATCCGCTTTTCATACGAGCTAAAAGACCCTTGTAGCAAACAAACGCCGTACGAAGCGCAATTTCTTTTACAAAATCGCTAAGCTAGTGCATTTCATATCACAAAGCAACATAAAAACCTAGAGATACAGTATAAAAATCAGCCACCCATTTTCTGCTAAGATAACAGAAATGTAGCGCCGCGCGAAGCCTGAAAAGAATTATCAGAGCGATCTCGCTCGCACTAAATCATCCTCTATATAAGGGGAAGAGGACCAGTATTTACTAGCAAACGGCCAAAATAAATGTTTTTATTACATAATGCGAATTTTCTCTTAGACTTTTACAAGAGACTTCTAGGCAAAACTCTATCTTAACCCTCTCCGCATAGAGCCGAGTTCTCTGCAGCCGACGCTGTAATTTCTACAAATGTTTTAGTCACGGGAAACGGAGGCGTATTGTCACAACGTTAAGGTAGTTTTTACTGTGAAATAAAATGGAATAGCAGACGGGTTAGCTACATAAAAGGGTCTGGTGCTAAATTTTAAGTAGGGGATTTGGGAAGCGGCGCGGCGAGAGGCCTGCCTGCAATTACTGTGTTTTGTTCGCGGAATATAAAACAATGCTTGGGAAAATTAAAAAAAGGGAATAATAAAAAAACACCCGCGAAATAAAACAATATAGAATGGCAGCGGAAAGGGCCTTGTGACCCTTTTTTCGGTGGGCGCTTTTAAAGTGCTCAATTTCCTCTGTAGAGCCTTAGGGCGCAATTAAATTCCTTATATCTACACGAGGTACTATGTTACTAGCGGTGATGGCGCTTTGGTAGGATGCTTACCTTACGTCCGAGAGGTTCTGGATTGGATTCCGGCATGTAAAGTCAGCGGTGAAGCGGTGGTAACGCAGCGCCAAAACATTCGGGAGGTCGTGGGTTCGAAACCCGGCGTACGATTTGACTGTGTATGCATGTGACTTTGTTTTCTAAGTTACGTACATTTGTGAAGTTATAGTAGCACTACCACACGCTAACAGTGAAGGAACACATCGTGAGGTAACCTCCATACCTAACCTTCATACCGCTTCAAATTGCCAATTCGCCATGGGCACGCGTGGTGAATGGTGATACAGCCCATACTTTTTTTTCTTAGACAAGGCCTGTGTCATGCAGTGGGACGTATATAGCCTACATAAAAAAAAAGTAAAGTCAACAGCATAACAAAGAAAGAAAGAAAGAAAGAGAGAGAGAGAGAGAGAGAGAGAGAAAGAGAAAGAGAAAGAGAAAGAAGAAAGAAAGAAAGAAAGAAAGAAAGAAAGAAAGAAAGAAAGAAAGAAAGAAAGAAAGAAAGAAAGAAAGAAAGAAAGAAAGAAAGAAAGAAAGAAAGAAAGAAAGAAAGAAAGAAAGAAAGAAAGAAAGAAAGAAAGAAAGAAAGAAAGAAAGAAAGAAAGAAAGAAAGAAAGAAAGAAAGAAAGAAAGAAAGAAAGAAAGAAAGAAAGAAAGAAAGAAAGAAAGAAAGAAAGAAAGAAAGAAAGAAAGAAAGAAAGAAAGAAAGAAAGAAAGAAAGAAAGAAAGAAAGAAAGAAAGAAAGAAAGAAAGAAAGAAAGAAAGAAAGAAAGAAAGAAAGAAAGAAAGAAAGAAAGAAAGAAAGAAAGAAAGAAAGAAAGAAAGAAAGAAAGAAAGAAAGAAAGAAAGAAAGACATTTATTATGACAACGAGACAAATGACAGAGAAAAACAGGAGTGAAAATAATACAACAAAAACTTGTGACGATGATGACGATGACGATAATGATGTTTTCCATCACCGTTAGCGAGTGGTGTTGCTACTATAACTTTACAAATGTACGTAACTTAGAAAACAATGTCATTGGTACATGCCGGGGATCGAACCCACGACCTCCCGAATGAGAAGCCGGCGTTCTACCGCTCCACTACCCCCGCTCTACTATTACCTCCTTAATAATGATCATAATAAATAAATAACCTCCATACAATACCTATACTAATCAGATGCCCTGAGCTATGATAACCTTGTCATCTTATTTTGAATTTTGATTTTTTTAAATCATTCCTCAAATATTTACTACTAGCTTTTGCCCGCGACTTCCTCCGCATGGAAAGAGCAATTTACGGCGTGAAAAGTATCCTATGTCCTTCCCGGCCGGGACTCAAACTATCTCCATACCAAATTTCATCTAAATCCGTTCAGCCGTTATTTCGTGATTGAGTAGCAAACATTCAAACATCTTTACAAACTTTATAAGTAGGAGAGATAGATAGAGAAGAATATAAAAATACCTACAGACTGTTCTATACACTGAAAGAGCTAGATAATTATACAGAATACCTACAGATCCTCCTGCCAAAGAACAGTAGGCAAATAGGTATAGGTATAATCGTACCGTTTTCCCATTTGTCTCGCCTAATGCTAGCCTTAAGCACGACCCTGTAATTGGAAGCCTCATAAAGGGGAGGCCGGGGACAGCAGGGCCGATTTGGGAGGCCGGGGTGTATGGAAATGGTGCGCCACCATTTTCGTTTTTTGTATTTGATTATCCTTTCAAGACAATATTTCGCGGGGTCCGGAAATTATGAAGGCAATTTATGCGACACGGTACGGCTGTTTGGGGCGTTTTTGTTTAAAATATAACCCTGTTTCTCTCCGTTGGTTGTGTAGATGTGTTGGTTGGTTTTCCGTCTGCCTTTTTTATTCATAATTGGATGGTGGTGGCTGGTTCTTTCCGCGTTTTTTCTATGTATTTAATGTGGCAAAATACGCTTTATGCAAAAGACTGCTTATATTGTTACTGTAAATATAACCTAACTTAATTTTGGTTATATTATTTTTGTTGCACTAACCCGTGCTGAGGATAATTTTAAAAACCTATTTAGATGCTAAAAATTTCACCCATGCCGGGACTTGAACCCGCGACCTCTGGCTAATCGTGCCAGCGCTCTCCCAACTGAGCTAATGGGCAAGTGCAGGCATCAGTGAAATTTCGAGCCTCTTTACAAACTTCTCTGTATTACGTACAGGCAGTGACATCTGGCCGAAGCAATTTACAATTTGCAGCCCCGAGTTTCCAAATGTTTTCTTTTCAATGGAGAAAGAAGCTGAGGCACTTTTATTTTACTGAAGCTTTTGCGTAGTACTTAAGTCGGGAATAGACAACAATAATATATAGTTATATTAGCTGACTCGGCAAACGGTGTTTTGCCACATTAATTAGCCTATGACCTATTCTCAGACCTACCAAGTATACACAAAAAGTTCATACAAATCAGTGAAACCGGTTCGGAGGAGTTCGATGATAAAAACTGTGACACAAGATTTTCATATATTTGATAATAAACGGGTCTAATGACGGTTATTTAAGGGCAGTAGGTAATTAAATGTTACCTAATAAATAAATGCGATGGAAAAAAAAAGACAAATGGACCCATTTAATCACGAGTCATTCATCATCAGCCATTTGACGCCCACTGCAGGATATAGGCCTCCCTCATGGTTTTCCAAGCTTCCCGGTCTTTTGCCGCATGCGTCCAGTGACTCCCCGCCACCGTAACCAGGGTCGGCAGACCATCAGGCGAGGGCCTGCCCACGCTGCGTCGTCCGGTCCGCGGTCGCCAGGTCCGAAGTTTTTCGCCCCAACGCGGCCATCAGTTCTCCGAGCTATGTGCCCCGCCCGCTGCCACTTCAACTGAGCAATTCTTCGTGCTATATCAGTAACTCGGGTTCTTCTGTGGATCTCCTCATTCCTGATTAGATCGTGCAGCTCTCTCCATTGCTCGTTGGCCGACCTTGAGCCTTCTTATGAGGCCCATAGTCAGCGACCAGGTTTCACATCCATAAGTCATCACTGGCAACACACATTGGTTTTACACCTTTGTTTTGAGACACTGAGGTGTTTTGGATGCAAAAATGTGTTAAAACGCAACTCTGCCCATCCGAGTCATTAAAAAGTATCATAAAATAATGTAATGTCGAAATTGCAACAACAGCTACAAAACTTGGTCGCAAATATGGTACAACGTAAATACGTAAGTCTCAACGTTGAAAACCATTTAATGTCATTCAGTTTTCGTATAAAGAATACAATCAGTACTCTATCTCTGGAACTGACAATTCCAATTCCTGAAATAAAAAGAAACGAAACCAACTCATTCATGTGGCTCGTTAAAACAGTAATTAACTCTTATTGCGTCAATCTTCAAAGAGATTATCAAAGAGCTTATTAAAGTCTGCATAGAAAACCTCCCCGAGAACGAACGGTTTCACATTGGACGATAACCGTAACGACACGAGATCTACCGCGTGATTTTGAAATAGTTAGTTATATTTTGTGAGAAAATTCTTTTCATTAGGTATTATAAAGAGTATTATTAATAAATTAATAGTAATTGTATAATATATTTTTAAGTATTCGTAATCTGGCCGTTGGTTTGAAACTGTGAAACAAAATTTAAAGTGATAGGAAACACGGTAACGTTGAAAAATGTTTTCTATTATGCTAAATGTTTAAGTTCCTGCACAGCGTTAGATATGTGTAAACAAGTGAAAAAACAATTGACCATAACACGCTCGACCCATCGATTTTTATTGCTTTTTATAACATAAACTCACGGCTGTATCCCAGAGGCGTAGGCAGAGACCTGGGACTGCCACTTGCTACTATCCTGACAGATCACTTTCGCTTCCTCAACATTATTTGTTTATGCTTAAATGGAGTAATTTTGAGTAAGAAAGATGAATTCTTTTTGACTCACCATTTATTTCAAATCTAGTGCCATATATTTCTTCCTTATGATTAGAATGTCCCGTTCATCATCATCCTTATCATCATCGGCCATTTGACGACCACTGCAGGACATAGGCCTCCCCCATGGCTTTAATGTCCCCTTAAAATACGTCAAACGAATTCGGAGTCACCCTGTAGTTTCATACATTTGCTACTACCAGCCGTTGTATGAAAAAAATATCGTACAGTAACCCGTATCGTCCAATGGGAAACCCCCCAACATCGGAATGCACGATAAAAACAAATACCGACCATCTCTTTTCTATCAACACAGCTGAAAAAGAGAAATACTACACTGCGTTTCACATGGGAACGGTACTACGTTTTTTCAATTTTTCTTCTCTTATTAGTCAAGCACTATGACGAAAAGTTTTGAGTTCTAACAGCAGCAATCGAGGTTTGACAGTCAATTCCTTTTACTTTATGTGGAATGTACCCATTTACTCATAAAATACTTTTATTGTTTCTGAATAGGATATAACAAAACAAAGACAAGAGATACACAAATACAAATACAGTACTTGTATCTTTGCAACTATGCTCCCTACTTAATTCAGAAATCAATTTGCTCTATATTACGAGTTTACTTTGCAACGAAAATATAGAAGATCAGGCTGTGATATTGACGCACAAATCATTACCATCATCATCATCATCATAAGCCTACCGCTGCCCCTTGCTGGGCCTTTCCCCCCAAATGCTATCTTTCATGTTTCTGTTCCCGACTCAACTATATCGTCCGACCATCGACGCACACATTACTAACAGAAAACCCTTCAAAATAAGTTATGATAATGTAGTATGCATGTTTTGTAATCTAAAAAAACTATTTCTCAACAACACAAACACGAGCAAAAACAACAAAAAAATAATACTATTACGTCGCTGGCTTAGCGACCCGAAGTGGGTCTTGGACTCCGATCAGGGAATGCAATACCGAGATACCGGGATCCCGAAATACCGGAATCCCACATATATTTGGCGGGACTAATCTCGGACGAAAATTTAGCGAGATCACGCTTGACTGTCGGATTACAGAGAAGCGTGGATCATAAGTGTTACTCTACGCTTGGCGGCGCGTGGCTGTCAATGGGTTAAAATTAAAAGTATGCAGACGAGGTCTCTTAGGTCTCTATAATGATTGACTTCAGAGGTGTAACTCAACCCTGATGGATCCCGCAAATACCTGGATCCAGTGGGACTAAGATGGTTCAGCCCTGCAAATACCTGGATTGAAATTATCTTGCGGGATTGCATTCCCTACCTCCGATACATTAAGTCGCAACTTGTCTCTGTCCTATCTCCTACCAGTCACCTACCTGGAGTTCACGCAGGTCCCTGACCACTTCGTCCTTCTAGCGATATCTGGGCCGGCCAACAGGTCTTTGACAGCTGGTAGCCCCAAAAACAAAATAAATCCAAAAATCCCCTCCCATGTAAAACCAGTCATAGAGCGGGCCTTTTGCCCGCTCTTCCGTATAATAGGAAATGAGAAAATTAATTAAGGGAAGGACAAACATGGCGGCCAATAAGCGCGTTGTTTGCTTAGGCCCCGGCTCGGGCTGGTGGGCGAATTTGCACATTGTGTTTTTGTAAGATCGCTTCCGATTTCGGCTGCTCTAGCGCGTCCATTGCGTTGCTAAATGTGCGATGAGGTAAGACGCATAATTATTAATTTAAGGGCGGAATCACTTACCTACTTAAATTTGTCGGAAGAGATGCCTCGCCCGCAGTCTCATCTGTCATTAAAATATCTTGACCGAATTTATATAGGACCTTTTAGTAACATAAAAAGGTATGAATGTAACCAGGTATTATGGTAAATCTATTAAAAAACGTAGTACAAGAAATGGAATGTGTGTTCTTATGAAAGTTAAAACTTATATGATTTTCTAAATTAACATGATGACTGGAGCCGTGTATTTAGCGTCACCGACCGACTGGGGCCGAGTATACCCGATTGAGCGTCACCGACCCGAGCGTGACGGTTCAGTTTTGATGACTGAAAATAAAAGCTCCTGAAGAAGTTTTCACTTCAAAAAATATATATTTTGGTTACAAAATTGCACAAGTTGCATGCTTTACCCGAATTAGGAAAGATTCCAGATAGTGACCTACAGTAGCCCCCACAGTGAACCTGCCCATTAACATAATGGACGAAGAACCTTTACGATTTTTTACGCTGAGCAGTTGTTTGTTCATTATTTCGCGAGATCAAGGCTGCCGATAAGGAAAGGTTATATCGGATTATTTTAGGGGGAATTTTTGCTGAGCAAACAATGTCAAAATGAGATTCTGTTCAATGATTCGAGTCAATCGAATTGAGATTGTGCTTCAAGATGGGCGATGCCGATGCTACGCTGATCCTACACGTGCGCTGTAATAATGCTACGAGTGCATTAAGTGATGTAACGTATGCGCTACGCTTTTTCTATGCTGATACCACGCGTGCTTTACGATGATGCTACACGTGTGCTACGCTAGTCAGAATCAGAATCATAATCAGAAATTATTTATTCATGAACATAGGTACAAATATAAAAGGTATTAAATATGTTTAAGTTCTTACCATGTTCTACCCATTATGGGCGTATGAATATTCATGCAGGCATGCAATAAGTTAATTTCAATAATATTACAAGTCCAAGAGAGATAAAAAATAATAATGTCAATAATATAATAATACATATTATTAAACTAAGAGAGGCAAACAATTATTAAAATGTCACGTAATAACCAAAATTACCTATTATTATTACGATTTAATTGTATAAAATTTTCTTATCACACAAAAAGTCATTAATACTATAATAACATTTTTCTATTAAAAATATATATAATTTATTTTTAAATTGTCTTAGTTCTAGGTCTTTAATGCTATTAGGGATTTTGTTAAATATCAGTGGGGCCATACAGAAAACACTCTTTCTCATGAGAGCAGTGTTGAATTTTTGTAAACAAAGTCTATGTCTACGCCTAAAGACATAGACTTTGTTTACAAAAATTACGCCTACGCCTGTCAAAGTCTATGTCTAGTGGTACGCTACTCTATACTGCACCGTGCTACACTGATGCTACGTGGGCTTCAAGCTGACGGTACACGTGCGCTACGCTGTTCTATGCCGTGCTATACTAAGGGCCCGTGCACACCACGTTTTAGAAAAGCGCCGTCCACGCACGTTTGCGTGCTTATCGCGATACAGACGGGATAAGCACGCGAGTCAGATGCAGCCTGTAGACCTTTGCATACCTGTATAATTTCAAACACGCGTTGGAATCGATACAGACGTGTGTGTGCGTGTGTGCGATGAGATGAAAAGATTTGATAAGAATTGCACACTAGAAACAAAAACAAAAATAAGTGTAATAAAGTAATCAAATAAAGTGAGTACATAAACACCTCCCGTAGGTACTTTCCATACATATCTAAAAGCTGCATCATATAAGTAGGTAGATGGACTTTCCACTAATCGCCACGAAGCCCTTCCCCACGGTAAATAAGGGTAAATCCCGGCGTTTTAACCCGTCGGTAACTCATTACGTATTCCCGTAGAGGTTTTACGTGAAGGCACCAAATTACCGGTCCTTGCGGGGCTGACAACTGTAGGTTAGCACAGAAGGATGCTTCTTTTGTAGCGAAAAAAAAACTGTATGTATATATATGTATGTATATATATATGTACATATACATATGTAGGTACATATATACAGTGTACTATTTCTAGTGTGCAATTCTTATCTTATCTTTTAATACCTTTAAACGAGCAATTCTTGTACACATATATTTCGGAAACGGCTTCAACTATTTTCATGACATTCAGTATTCATCAGCCATTTGACGCCCACTGCAGGACATAGGCCTCCTTCGCGGTTTTCATAACCATGAGGGGTTTTTCCATAATCGCCACACTTGGACGGTGGGTTGGCGATCGAAGTATGCAGTTGGAATCTCGGGAAGACGCTCCTGCCCGTCTCCTGGTAATTTATTTCCTTAGTCGCCTTCTACGACATCCACGGAAGGAAATGGAGTGACGCTATTCTTAATCCAGCGCTACACGAAGCCACTGCTTAATAAAGAGAGTTTATTGTTCGTGGTAGAAGTTTACATGCGAGGCTTACCCCGTTTTTCTCGTAGTTTTACCCACGTTTCACTAGTTAAACACGTGTTTCAGTGTTTAACTACGAGTATATCAACGTTGATACCTGTTCTAGTAAAAACTGTATCACAGAGTTTTCAACACTGTGTTTGTTTAATTTGGCAGTAGCCATATTTTAATAAAGTAATTAATATAGTTTTTTTATTAATAAAGGGTGTGAGATCGCTAGAGCGTGTTAAACGCGAATTCAGTGAAACTACAAAAACCCTGATATGTTAAAATTATTTCTCTGTTTTCAGTGCTGTAGTGTTTTGAAGTCGGTTTTAATTTTTTATTTATTTATTTTTTATTTTAAGCTACGTTTTCAGATTAAGATGAAGTTTACTAGTTGTCCCCGCATTACATCCTAGTATGGTATGGCAAAAGTATTTATTATTATATATATTTTATTGTCATATAATATATGTTCTTGTATATAATGTAAATGCGGTATTCCTAAGACACCACAATTAGAGTTTTTATTTAAAAAAAAAATATTTCAAAATTTTTTACTACGACTCCACCGAATTTTGTTTTCCGAAAGCAAATGCACGATGCACTACAAAAATGTCCAAATGGCTTCAAGTGTGACTAAAATTTGTCAACTTTTTGTGACTTTAAAATTTGAAGATTTCCCTCAATTTCTCCAGGATCCCATCATCAGATCCTGACTTGGTGACTATAGGACCACCTGTGAATTTTACTCTTTCAAACAAAAAAATAATTTAAATAAAAAACATAAAAAATGGACTGATTGATTGCCCTAGGTTGCTATCGTTGTTATCATTCAGGGTCCCAAGAGCGTCAACCAGAATAAAATTACTTTTTCAAGTTCCATTCAGCCGCAGCAGTTATGGGCAAAATAGCGCAATGCAACGAATCATGAGCACTTACAATAAGTACTTTAATGACATTGTTTTATTTTATTTTAGTAAGGAGTCTTTTAGGAGTCACGTCTACAAAGGGATAAATGCTTGATTACTGCGCTAAAAACCTATTAATATATTCTTCTTGATCTTTCTTCATTCTTTCATTATTTTCAGCGTGTCAGATTTTTATAAAGTGTTTTAATTTTAACCTATAATTGGGCCTTATATTTAACTTTTGTTATGTATTTCTTGTGTTTTATCGTGTCTGTTGGTTTTCTAATAAATGAAATAAAAGTAAAATAAATGAAAATCCAGACGAATTGAGAACCCCCTCCTTTTTTTGAAGTCGGTTGACAAATAACTCCTTAAACAGCGCAATCATAAGCAACCTATATAAGTCCCACAGTAGGGCACAGGCCTCCTCTCAGAGAGAGAGTATGGGCTTAATCACCACGCGTGCCTACCGCGGATTGGCGATTTCAAGCGCTGAGGTATGTGAATAGCTCAGACACCCAGGTTTCTTCACGATGTTTCCCTTCACGGCGAGTGGTATTGCTACTATAACTTCACAAATGTACATAACTTAGAAAACAAAGTCATAGGTACATGCCTGTACGATTCCCAGAATCGACCCTGGGTCTCCCGCTTCCGAGTCCAATGTTCTACCCACTAGGCTACCACCGCTTCAAATAGCACATTAAATTGCACTATGATTAAAGACAAAACAGTGATCTCTAAGATACAAGCATAACATCTATTTAAGTTATGTTATTTTTTAAGCGTGTAATATAGAACTTCTTAGTATTTTTTTGTACTAATAGCTTTCTTTAGTGGAATAAACTCAAACTAATTTCAGCTGTAGAAAAAGTTTAATAAAAGTCATCCTTTCATCTGACCGTTTTCATAAAGGACCCCCTGCGCCTGCGGGCTACTATGCTGAGGGGGGCGGGGCGGGGGTAATAAATGACGCGGACGGACGTGGAGGGGTGGGCTTGCCAACTTTTTGTGACAAATTGCTTTGGATGTACTTGCTGGGCTAAATGTCTCCTGGCTCAGTACCTATAAATTCTATAATATTATGAAGCTTGAGTAGCGTCGTCTTGTTTAATTCCATCCGTGTTGTACCTACTCAATGGGTGCCAAACGGGTTGTTTTAATATGCCTATGACAACTGTTTGTCTGTCCATCTGAACGATATTTGTAATCACTATCTTAAACACGTCTCAACAATAACATAGAAAGTTACCTGATCTAGGTTGGAATGTTTCTTCGTAACACGGTCGCAGTTGCTACCGCTCTTTCAGGAACCCACGTCCCCTCTACCTCATAACCATCATTTTTCCAAAGGTTCAAAATCTCGCATTTTCTTGTAGGAATGCATCTAGGTAGTATTTTTACGCGTAATGTATGATACAGACTACCTTCACACAAATAATGTTCGTATGTATGTATGTATCTAGGTATATTTTTATGCATGATTGTGTGAAACATACCTTTTCATCATCTTTCACCTCTCTCTGAGAGAAGGCCTGTGCCCTGCAGTGGGTCGTGTAAAGTGCTTTTACTTATATTATGCTTAATACATAAACACAAAAAACGGGCCCAGTCAAGTAAAAACAAGGGACTGCGCAAGGGGAAGGTAGTGATTAAAATAATATATTCATAATGAAAACAAATGAGAGGGGTCGACACGCGCCTGTTCCGTTCAGATATGATTTAGGGAGGTTACCTTGACCCTTATGTACTCGGAGGTAAAGATAAACGGCTATGTACTGGGGCTCATTAGGTTTTTGTGGTGATATCTACGTAAATGTAGGTGCATGTGGGTAGGTGTTACTATAAAGTAACGGGTTCGTAATATTACAGGGACAACTTCCGAATCGCGAAAAAAATGTCAACTGTAACGTAGAAGCGTCCAAGAGCTCGTAGGGTTCGAACCCCCACATGTACCAACGGCTTTATTTTCAAAGTTACGTATTTTTGTGCATTTGTAGTAGCAATACCACTTACTAACTGTGAGGGAAAACATCGTGATGAAACCTAAGTGGCTGAAGTGTTCACATATGTACCTCAGAGCTTGAAATCACCAATCTGCGGTGGGCACGTGTGGTTGGTTATTAAGCCCGTACTTTCTCTCTGAGAGAAGGCATACGCCCCAGTGTGATGTATATTGGAGGCATTATTATATGGGGATTTTGTTAAACCTTATATGGCCAACATAACCTTACGTATCCTACATCTTTTTATGACACATTTCAGGGGCCCTTCTACCTGCACAGTACAATATACCCTTTCACCCTTTCTTTCACAGCCGTGTTGTTTCAGGCCCTAAAGGGCCGGCGTAAATGGGAAATTCATAAAAACGCCCCGTTTCACATATAAAAAGGCCCAAATAACTCAGCGGCACCCTTTCAGGGGGCCCTTGGGAGGGCCCTGGGTTTCGTAATTGAATTTTTGCCTTCAGCCACGAAGGGCGGGCCCTTCTAATTTGTCATTGCCCGAAATAACTAACGACAAAAATAAAAACCCGACTGCCTAAAAGTTTTAAACAAGACTTGTTGAGAGTCTGGTGTTTTTTCAACTTCATCAGTCGGGTTCCTCTTACTGTTATAGGTAACTTAAAACGATTGAAATGGGGTTAAGCATTCAATGCCCTGAATGTGGGTGGAAGGGCCGTTGCGGCCAGGTCCCAAGCGGATATACTTCGACCAAATAGGGGATGTATTAGTATTAGTAACAACTAATAAAGGTTAATGTTGATATTTTCATACATACTCGTACATACTTATGTGTACATCTAGTCGAGGAGATAGAGTTTTGCCCCAATTTTCTGTCAGTATAACTCTACGACATCCACAATAATCGAAGTTGTAAACTCTGGGTGTACTTGTCGTTTTTTCCGACTAACAAATAACTATTTATCTTATGAAGTATCGTGAAAATGTGAAAACGAAATGTATATTCATTTCATCTAATCTCATCTCATATCACCTCGTGTCATTTCATATATTCATACATACAGACAGCCATACGCGCGAAAAGCATAACCCGCCTTTGTTTTCGCAGTCGGCAAAAAGGGTTGAGTGGGTGCCTTGCAGTGGATGGCTGGAGGCTTTCGAGTTAGGTAATCTCTATGGTGATTAAATTCAACCAGTATACATGGTCCGTAACCGCCAATTCACCGCGGATTGGTGATTCGCACCGCTGAGGTATGTGAACATCTCAGGTTTCCTCACTGTGTTTTATTTCACAGCTATCGAGTATTTTATAATTAGAAGGCTAAGTTTTCTGTTTTGTTGTCCATTTTTTCTCAAAAATTATCTAGAGTTTTGAAATGGACACCTAGTTTAACTGTAACGTTCATTGAGTCACAACTTCTGTGTTACTTTGAATAAAACATTGTGTTTTTTTTTATTATATATGTTTTTTCTATATGTGTTTGACTTTTCTTAGGATGAGTTAGCGTTGGACACGTAAGGGTAATTTTCTTTGGTTTACTCAAATCAACTTGGTAATTTGACTAAACTAAAGTCCGAAGAATTCCAAAATTTGACCCAAAATACGCCTATGCGAAGTCAGTCATTTGTTCGAGTTATTTGCCCGGTATTACACATGCTCATATTGGCAATGCAAAGTATTATGTAGGTCGCCAATTGTACCTTTTCTTTCGCTAATAAAACCGGCCAAGTGCAAGTCCGACTCGCGCACGAAGGTTTCCGTACCATTATTTACACAACATTTGAATATTTCAAACGTCTACCTGTTGCCGTTATTAATATCGAGCAAAAAGCGGCAAAAATTCACGTTGGTTGTATAGGAGCCCCCCTTAAATATTTATTTTACTGTGTTTTTAGTACTTGTTTTTATAATGGCGACTGAAATACAGCCCTAAAAAAGGGGGTCATTGTTCTCAATTGTACCAAAAAAGGGGAAATAATCGTTTTTGTTTTTTTTTTTTGAAACCGAAAGGGCTCGACTGATCGAGACAAAATTTTAAAGTTTCCATCGGACATTAATTAGTAACTAGTAGGTAAGTACTCGACATTATAATATTGACAATTATTTCTCCCTGTTTCACCCATCGCTTCGACTTCACTTCCGCTATCGATAAGTCCCCTGGAAAAGAACAAACACCAAACCAACCCTTGTTGACCCAGCTCCATCAATACGAAGAACCATTACAAAAGTCCATTAGTCGTATTGACCCGGGCGCGGTCAGCGAGGCAAAGAAACCGAGAGCAAATACGTAGAAAGTTATCGACTTGTGACTAGTCGTAGGATGATCGATGGACGTAGGGCGACCGGGCTCTTTTTTTTGTAACCTAGGCATGGGGCACAGTCCTTCTCTCAAAGAGAGAGTATGATTGAGTCCATACTTTCTGAGAGTAGGTGGTGAGGCTGCCTTATACATACACGACCTGTCAAATTGAACTACAAGATTCTGAACCCCTATTTTATGTAGCCTATATACGTCCCACTGTAGGGCACAGGCCTTCTCTCAGAGAAAGAGTATGATTTAGTCCATAATATCTGAGAGTAGATGGTGAGACTTATATAGGCTGCCTTATACAGAACCTGTCAAACTGCGTAAATTGAATTACAAGATTCTACACCCCTTTTTATGTAGCATATATGCGTCTCACTGCAGGGCACAGGCCTTCTCTCAGAGAGAGCATGGGCTTAATTGCCACGCGTGCCCACCACGGACTGACAATTTCAAGCGCTGAGGTATGTGAACTCTTCGGACTATCAATTTTCCTTGTTGAGAATGTTTCTCTTCACCGTTAGCGATTATTGCTATAATTGTTATTACAAGTTCACCAACGTACGTACGTAACTTATAAGACAGTCCATCAATACCTAGTTGTGGCCAAGGCTTGTATATGATTTTTCTCAAATAATGCGTGGAAATTAAAACTAAGTAGTACTAAGACAGAACTTTTTATTTGAAAAATTCAATAAACTTTCAAAATCAGACGAACCACGAACGAACAACAATAATTTTTGCCGCGTTGAAGTGTTCTTTTTTTTCAATAGGGTATATTCAATTCAGCTTGCCGTGTGGCGCCGGATTAAAAATAGCGTCACTCCATTTCCTTCCGTCGATGTCGTAGAAGGCGTCTAAGGAAATCAATAACCAGGAGACGGACAGCAGCGTCTTCCTGAGATTCCAACTGCATACTGCGATCGCCAACCCGCCTGCCAAGCGTGTCGATTATGGCAAAACCCCTCGTGGTGGAAAACCACGAGGAAGGCCTGTGCCCTGCAGTAGGCGTCAAGTGGCTGATGATGATGATGATCCAGCTTTCTATCGCAAGCCAGTTCGAAATTTAAATAAAACCTCTGATAAGTTACCTCCTTGGTTGTCATTGATCGGAGTAAAAGATCGTTCCATTTTTAAATAACACGACAGATATGAGTTTAGCATGTAATTTATTTGGCCGCAAAACACGACAGTTATGAATTTTCATATAACTTTTTCCGGACGCTGCTCGCGTGTAATTGGCCAGTAGGTACAGCAATTTCGATTTATCTCCAAGAAGGTTGTCGAAATAATGCTCAAATTTCTAAGCATATTTTAGAAAAAATATAGTCGGCCAAGTGCGTGTCGGGTGACGCGCAATGTAGGGTTCCGTAGAAGCAGGGGGTTTTTACCTGCCTTACAGAACTAACAAGATAAGATAAGATATAAGAACTAACAACTTCATTGAAGTAATTTTCAAGTTTTGCTTTTATAAGTTGACTTGCTTTTGGCCGGTTTTTTTATGTACAATAAAGTGTTCTCTATATTAGTCGTAACTTGCATGCGCGCCGGCTTCGGGTAATTTCGGCAGTAAGTAATAATAATAGTAACTTCCACACAACACAACCGGTTTACTAATGTATGGCCAAAAATCGTTTCCCAAAGTATTACTTCCCAAACTATTTTCCGCAAATTATCACTTGGCAAAAAAACATTTCTCAAAACAACTTAAAGCAAATAAACAGTTAGCAAAAGTTATTATGGCAAGTTATTATTTACCAAATAAATACTTGGTCAATATTTGCTTGGCTTGGAAATTAACCTACACTAATAATTTCGGTTAGTTTTCGGTCTTACATGTTCAACCTAACACGCTCCTACGCGCTACGCGCTTCGTCCTACTTATATTTTTAGCATAATAAACGTTTGTCTTAATAAAACTTGACGCAGTAAAATTATGCGAAATGATAATTTGACCAAATGAATAAAATGCGAAATGAAAACTTGCTAAAGTTTCATTTGGGAAATGAAACTGATGCCATAAGTTTATTGGGAAGTAAAATTTGGCGAAAAATACTTTGGCTAAACGGCGGTATCCCAACACAACCACGTGACCTGGTCCCGAACTAGTGATTATTAAGACCATTTTCCGTTCTCGTATAGATCCGTTACGCTTGTCTCAGGATACGCCTTCAAACTATTGAGGGATTTCATACCCGCGGCTCCAATTACACTGGCGGTTGGTCCCTCACTTCGGGAGCGTATGACGCATATTATCTATGGCACATGTCAAAATGAATAATTGGACAGAGGCACAAAATGTGTAGCGAGCCGACCCGCATGCTCGGCCGGCAAAAACTTATTTTACTTGTGTAAACAGGTATACCCAGCAATATAATAGGGGTTAAAGTATGAAATTGCCGTTTTATTGCAATAGGTTCTTTGAATTGACATAGAATCTTCATGGTTTGAGGTTTTCGAATGAAACTTTTTTCAAATGGTTTCTATGATGTTCTTTTTTTAAAAAATGTGAAACATTTGAATATCGACTTTCAATTGTTTTTGTTATTCAATTAAGACAAGAAAGATGGATACTGCGAAAATTCGAGTGATTTTTGAATACGAGTTCCGACGCGGAACTAACGCGGCAGAAACAGCCCGCAATATCAATGCTGCGTTTGGAGAGGGGTCTACTAATGAACGCACCGTGCGATTTTGGTTTAAACGCTTTCGTGATGGAAATTTCGACTTAAAGAACGAGCCACGAGGAAGACCGCCCACACAGGTGAATAACGATGAATTAAGAGAGATAGTGGAAGCAGATCCTAGTCAAACTACCCAGGAATTAGCGGCATGGTTTAACGTTACCTTACCCACAATACTGACTCACTTGCGTCAAATCAATAAAATAAAAAAATACGAAAAATGGGTGCCTCATACATAATCACTCGAATTTTCGCAGTATCCATCTTTCTTGTCTAAATTGAATAACAAAAACAATTGAAAGTCGATATTCAAATGTTTCACATTTTTTTAAAAAAGAACATCATAGAAACCATTTCAAAAAAGTTTCATTCGAAAACCTCAAACCATGAAGATTCTATGTCAATTCAAAGAACCTATTGCAATAAAACGGCAATTTCATACTTTAATCCCTAATATTATTGCTAGCTGATCTGGCAAACGTTGTTTTGCCTTATTAATTAGCCTACGACCTATTCTCAGACCTACCAAATGCTGAAATAGCATCATTGTCCCACGCTCACCCGTAAGAATGTTTGTTTGTGGCAATAAATCATTAATTCATTCAAATATACACAAAAAAAAACATAATAATCGGTGAAGACGTTTCGGAGGAGTTCGATAACAAACACTGTGACACGAGATTTTTATGTAAGTATTGGACAATTTTTATACATGACGTCATAATCGATGTTTAAGTCGGTGCATTGGACTATAATATATAGCTATGATTAATGGTTTTGTGCAATTAGAAATTATCGGTGTTATTTATAAAACCACGATTCCTCTAAAACACGTCTCAGAGGCAGTTTAACCACCCATAATCACCCCTTCCCACCATAACCCATCTGTGGTGACTTTTTTCCCTTTAGCACAGGCTACCTAATCTGCCTCTGAGGAGTATTTTAAGGAATCGTAAAAATAAGTTTTATAAATAAGACCGCAACGCTTTCTTATAATCAATAAATCGGACAAGGTAAACATAAGTACCTACAAAAAACCGGCCAAGTGCGTGTCGGGCCACGCGCAATGTAGGGTACCGTAGAAAGAGGGTTTTTTTATCTGCTTTACTGAACTAACAACTTCATCGAAGTCATTTTCAATGGATTTTGTACGAAATTTTACTTTCATATGTTGGTTGCCTATTACTCGTTAACTAGTAAAACCTACTTAGCCATGATATTTTTCCTTTTAAGTTCATTATATTTATTATATTTAAGGCTTAATATTTCGCAAACGAAAGCCTAAATCATAAAATGGTCTTCCTACACCCACAATATCAACCAATCCAAAGATGCCCCACATGATGGGGTAGACGAGAAAAAAAAAATCATCCCCGCTTTTCATGTTAGGGGAGGCGAAGTAAAAAATTTTTTTGTCCAGTATTTTATTCTTTAACTTTGTCGACGTGATAAATATGTACCCATACACATACTGAATTACATCTTTCTAGTACCACCGGTCTTTGCGCTACGCCGCGGACGGACAGACAGACAGACGGACATGGTGAAACTATAAGGGTTCCTTGTCAGACTACGGAACCCTAAAAAGTAACAGTATCGTTGAACATATGTAAGATAACCTCACAGATAAACCTATACAGGTTTGAGTGAAGGTCTGCTTTATTAAATATGTACTTTGTGAAATTTCTTGAATAAATAACTATAAAAAAAGTACAAAAAAACCTGTTTACCTCCTTCTTTTTTTAAGTCGGCTTATAATTATGGCCACACAATATATTTAAAAAAAACAATTTTTGTGGTCATTTTTGTGGTGGCCCTTGTACGCGCTAGGCTAGGTATATACCCCACGTCACGCTTCCAGCCACCACGCTTTTGATAAATTGTACTGACAACTATATTTTATTGAGATTTTCTTTTCCTAAAATGGAGTCCTTGAATAACTTCTTAACAAATTTTATCTGGTGACTACAAAGTCTGAGAGTAAAGTACAGAAAACGCTAAAAAAAATTGAAAAAAAAATAACCCACCAAAATTGATTCCATAACCCTTCAAGTAAAACGCCAAAATACCGTATAAGTATAACGACAGCGCAATTAATATTTGCTCATTCATTTTACCTTTGAGCCGGCGCTAATGAAAACCGCTGCAGGCTAACCTGTGTATTTTAATATAGCAAAAACAAAATCCAAGGGAATACAGCGCGGCCTAATAAGCTGGGGTCCAAAATTAAAACAACACGACATAATAATGAATTCCGCCAACATAAGCCTGGCCACATCAAAACACCCTGCTTTAGATGCCATATAAAAACATGAAAACAAAAAAATATATAAAAGCCGCAGCGATTATTCATAAAGGCCCATCAAAGCCGTGACGCTCAAGAAAGATGGTCGTAAAAGCGTGCCCAAAATAATAATACGCCCCCGAAATGCCCCCAAGAGTACCCGTGCCCCCGTAGGGGGTGGGGAGGTGCGTACATGCGTAGACCGCCACCACCCTCCCTCCCACCGGCTTAATAGGTACCTAAGCGGCCTTCCATTTTGTTTTTTGCCGGGAAGATCCGTTGCTTTTCGCTTTGTAGTTTTGTTTCTGTTTTTTTTTTTTTGCGAAAAAATACGCTTTTTGTGTGATTTGCGGCGTAGCATACTTCATCTCTTTTGTTTTTCCGGTTCGTTTTTGTTTGCGGGTGCCATTTCTGATTTTTTAAAATTGTATTGCTCTCTATTTGTAGTAAAATCTATATCTGTGGGAAAGTAAATAAATAGGTATTATACGTACTTACCCACCTAGGTTACGGCGGAACGGCTGAAAAATATGTTCAATAAAAAGCTCTAGTAAGGCATGACAGCAAATAAATGCGCGAGCGTCTGAGGTGTTCACATCCTTACACGCCTTATGTCGTCAATCGGGGCACTTGTGTTGATTAAGCCCACACTCTCTCTCTGAGAGAAAGCCTGTGCCCTGTAGTGGGACGTATATAGGCTGCTTAATGTTACGTAGGAAAACGACCAGTCACTTATTATCTGACGCTCTGACTCTGCCTTGTATTACCTATGTTGTATTTATGTAACTTGTTTTTCCTTTGTAGGTACCTACTTGTTTATGTTACTTGCCTTTTACTCTTGTGATGTGTTAATTTGTCCCAATAAAAGTCTTTCTTTCTTTCTCATAGGTTTCATAGACCCGTTGGCCGGACGATGTCGTTGAGTCGGCTGAGGGTCCATGGATGAGGATGGCAAGGGACCGTGAGAGATGGCATTTGGGGAAAACGGCCTATACCCAGCAGTAGGCAGCGGTGGGCTGGTGATGATGATGATGATGAATAGGTATGTATAATCATCATAAGCAGCCTATATACGTCCCACTGTAGGGCACAGGCCTTCTCTCAGAGAGAGAGTATGGGCTTAATCACCACGCGTGTCCAACGCGGATTGGAGATTTCAAGCGCTGAGGCATGTGAATAGCTCAGACACCCAGGTTTCCTCACGATGTTTTCCTGATGGACCCGCTTTCGAGTCCAATGTTCTACCCACTAGGCTACTACCGCTTATGGTACATTATACAGGTATGTATAATGCTCGACAGATTTTAACTTGAACAGAAATTTGCGCAGCCGGGATGAGTTTGTGATGGACACGTTATAGGATTTTTTTTTATTATTGGTTTAGCTAACTTAGCTAAAGTCCAAACAATTAAAGTTCCACAGGAGGTCAAAGTCATTTGTTCAAGTTATTCTTCGGGCAATCGAATGCCACGTTGGTCTAGCGGTCAACGCACTTGACTACCAAGCCAAAGGGAGGCCGTGGGTAGATTCCCACTAGGGGCCGCCATACCTGATTTGTTCAAATGGTCTCGGTGTATTTCCATATTTCTCTCGTCCTTGCCTGATTACCACAGCGCAGAGTATCCTAACTTGGGACCAGGACAAGTGATTGAAGAAGAAGAAGAAAGACATTTATTATACCAACAAGATACATCACAGAAACAAAATAAGCACATAAGTAACATAATATGCACAACAACAGAAAGAAAACTAAATACACAACAGACATAACGAATAAATGAAACAGGACCATAGATGTAGCCTGTGGTGTATCTACGTTGCCACAAAAGGCAGCTGACTCAGCGTTGTGCTGAGGAAGTGATCCCTCAGCGCTGATTTTCAGTCATTGCCTACGGAGTGCGTGCCGTGGTGCATTTAAAAAGAATTAAAACAAATTCAATAATGTACATACAATGAAGTAAAAAATATCGTCATAAAATACTAACATATTATATTATTAGTTACAATAACATGAAGTCTTAAGCTCGCCATGTACACTTTTATTTTTTTTTTGTTAATATTGTATTTTATTTACCTGTTTTTTATGTGTGCAATCCTTACTAATATTATAAGTTATACCGAAAGCGTAGCCTACCGACTGCCTACTCTCTTCGGCTGAAAACGTTTCCGAGCATTCCAAAAACCAGGTGATGGTCTAAGGCCAAAACAGCTTGATCAACAGTTCACAACTAACGTCTTTCATTGGGATTTCAGGATCTGAAGGCTGAGCTGGCAGCAATTCGATAGCACAGGATCGCCAAGTGAACTCAAGAAAGACATTACCTACTTTGTTACCTACCGGTAAGTGGTTTCAATTTCTTTCCTGACCGATTACCTTAATCTAAGTTGGGATCATAATAAGCTTGCCATGAATACTTTTTCAGTTTGTGTTTTTCTGTTTTATTCATAATTAATTTACCTATTAATTTCTTATGTTTTTACCTGTGCAATAAACAAAAGTATGTTACAGTGAGAAATATTGGCTTAGTCTTGCAGGATCAGCAAAAATAAGACGTAAAGATCTGATCAAGGTACCATTTATTCGAAGACAAAAGCTTGCGAGGACATTTCCTACTACCCCTTAGATAATAATATTTTTTCTGTTTTAAACTACCTACACTACACAAAGATAAGTAGACATATATACCTACTTGGCGGTGGTAGCTGGTCGGAAGAAACCTGGCCTCCCTTTCGAGAGAGCGTGGGTATGAACCCTATGATCCTAAGTATCAATGACTATGTTTTTTTAAAGTTACGTAAATTTGTAGTAGCCACTCACGTACCGTCAAGGAAAATATCGTGAGAAAACCTGAGTGTATCAAGTGTTCACATACGTCAGCGCTTGAAATCACCGATCCGCGGTGGGCACGCGTGGTAATTAAGCCCCGAGAGAAGGTCTGTGCAGCGGGACGTTTACCTACGGGTTAAATAAAAAAAAAACAGTGTCATACCCGCAAGCTACTTTGGAATCGTTTTTTTTCCACACGCGCACGACAAAATCTCTCCTTATGTAACAAAACCTTTCAGGCTATATCGATCAAACCCCCCCCTGCAGGAGGGCGGACAAAAAAGGCTCGAGCGGCTTTCCGAGATAAATAGAACGATCACAATGATGGATTACAGCCTGCGGGCCAGTAAGGTGCCACTTATCATCCTCTGTAGGCGCGAGGTAAATATATTTTTGCGCCGGCCCGATAGGCACTCATCCCCTGCAAGAAGGGTTAATCCGGTGGAAATTCGAGCTGAAAAAAAGTTGACAGTGTCCAGTATTCGATTGGTGCTGAGGAAATAAACAGTTTTTAAACTGAGTTCTTGTACTACGTATGGTTGAATGGAAGAAGATGCTTATAGCATGAAGTCTGCCACATTGCCATTGTAATAGGGGTTAAAGTATGAAATTGCCGTTTTATTGCAATAGGTTCTTTGAATTGACATAGAATCTTCATGGTTTGAGGTTTTCGAATGAAACTTTTTTCAAATGGTTTCTATGATGTTCTTTTTTAGGGTTCCGTACCTCAAAAGGAAAAAACGGAACCCTTATAGGATCACTTTGTTGTCCGTCTGTCCGTCCGTCCGTCCGTCTGTCAAGACCCTTTTTCTCAGGAACGCGTGGAGGTATGAAGCTGAAATTTATATCAATTACTCAGGTCTACTGTCCCTTGAAGCTGTGAAAAAATCAAATTTCTAAGCCAACGCAATCAAAAGATACAGCCGTTTATGCCGCAAATTTTCGACACTTGCAAGGGAATCAAAACCTACAGGGTGCTTCCCGTGAACTCAGAATCTTGAAATTTGGTACGAAGCAACGTCTTATAGCATAGATAAAGGAAAAATTACGAAAACCATAAATTTTTAGTTACATCACATAATATATTTTTTTTTAATAATTTTAAACTTACTACCCATTTCCTCATAAACGCGTAGAGGTATTAAATTGAAATTCATACCAAATACTCAAGTCTATAATACCTTTAAGCTGTAACAAAATCTAACTTCTATGTCAACGCAATCAAAAGAAACAGCAATTTAAGCTGCATATTTTGAAACTCGCAAGTACTCGCAAGGGAATCAAAACCTAAAGGGTACTTCCAGTCGACCTAGAATCTTGAAATTTGGCATGAAGCAACGTTTTATAGCACACATAAAGGAAAAATTCCGAAAACCTTAAATTTTTAGTTACATTACAAAATATATATTTTTTAATAAATATAAACTTATTACTTTTTTCCTCATGAACGCGTAGAGCTATCAAGTTGAAATTCATATCAAATACTTACATCTAATTGCCTTTAACCCGTGAAAAAATGTTGTTGACATTGCAGGTTTGTACGGAACCCTCGGTGCGCGAGTCCGACTCGCACTTGGCCGGTTTTTTTTTTAAAATGTGAAACATTTGAATATCGACTTTCAATTGTTTGTGTTATTCAATTTAGACAAGAAGGATGGATACTGCGAAAATTCGAGTGATTATGAGGCACCCATTTTTCGTATTTTTTTATTTTATTGATTTGACGCAAGTGAGTCAATATTGTGGGTAAGGTAACGTTAAACCATGCCGCTAATTCCTGGGTAGTTTGACTAGGGTCGGCTTCCACTATCTCTCTTAATTCATCGTTATTCACCTGTGTGGGCGGTCTACCTCGTGGCTCGTTCTTTAAGTTGAAATTTCCATCACGAAAGCGTTTAAACCAAAATCGCACGGTGCGTTCATTAGTAGACCCCTCTCCAAACGCAGCATTGATATTGCGGGCTGTTTCTGCCGCGTTAGTTCCGCGTCGGAACTCGTATTCAAAAATCACTCGAATTTTCGCAGTATCCATCTTTCTTGTCTAAATTGAATAACAAAAACAATTGAAAGTCGATATTCAAATGTTTCACATTTTTTAAAAAAAGAACATCATAGAAACCATTTGAAAAAAGTTTCATTCGAAAACCTCAAACCATGAAGATTCTATGTCAATTCAAAGAACCTATTGCAATAAAACGGCAATTTCATACTTTAACCCCTGATATTTATTTACTTAAGTGCGTCAAACATATTAAATATAAAAAGTTATTTAGGCACTCTTTTTAAATAGTGAACAACGGTGCGTTCATTAGTAGACCCCTCTCCAAACGCAGCATTGATATTGCGGGCTGTTTCTGCCGCGTTAGTTCCGCGTCGGAACTCGTATTCAAAAATCACTCGAATTTTCGCAGTATCCATCTTTCTTGTCTAAATTGAATAACAAAAACAATTGAAAGTCGATATTCAAACGTTTCACATTTTTTAAAAAAAGAACATCATAGAAACCATTTGAAAAAAGTTTCATTCGAAAACCTCAAACCATGAAGATTCTATGTCAATTCAAAGAACCTATTGCAATAAAACGGCAATTTCATACTTTAACCCCTAATATATATGACGAGAGACGGGGGGGGGTAGTACTAAACCGGGGTTGAATTTGTATTGGAAAAAAAGGTAGCGAAAAAAGCGGCAGGGGCTGAATTGGCATAGAAACGTCTACGAGTAGGTAAGCGTTAATTTTTAGCTCAAACTGCGCTATGTGTTACGCCCTGGCACAGGCGCCATCTAGCGTCACGAGTCAAGTCGGTCTGACTAATAGCTACTTTGTTCTACTCAACGATATATAATGAATTGCACACGACACGTAGTTACGGTGTTACAACACAGTGCGAGGCTATATGTTTTGGTTACATGCGGTTTAGCAAGTTAAATCTACCAAACACTCCTTTATAAACACATAACGTAACATAAACTCACGCCTGTATCCCAGAGGGGTAGGCAGAGACCAGGGACCGCCACTTGCCACGATCGTGACAGATCACTTTCGCTTCATTAACACTCATTAGTCGTTGCATGCACGCACGCCGGTTTCGGGTAGGTACTTTTTATCTTGCCTTTTGATAAAACATCTCCTATTTGGTCGGAGTATGTCCGCCTGGGACGTCCCTTACCGGCCCTCCCCCCACTTAGCTTGATATATTTGTTTCGTCAATCTTTCTTCCTTGATCCTCACCACATTTCCAAACCAACGCAACATTCCTTTCTCAATTCTAGTCACTAACTCCTCTTTCAGTCCACATAAAATACCTATTGTCTGCATTTCAGAACAGCCAAAGCAGCTACAAATGGTCATCGCCGAGTAAGGACTTTGAGAACAATTTCAAACGTAACGTACCCTACAGTTGACAGCAGATCAACCTTAACAATTTCATGGCAACGTCGCCCGTGTTGTAACTGAGTAGAGTGCATTCTTCTAAAGTTGGATTTTACAAAGCCAGATAAGTGCGAGTAGGACTCTCGTCCTCGGGGTTCGGAACAAATTTACACAAACTTAACTTTGTAGTATAGTGGAAAAGTAGGTTTACAATGTCAATTGCATAGAGAAGTTTGCAATTGAAAAAATGTGACAAATCACCAATTTTCCAGAAATCCAGGTTCTCACCAACTTTCGTACCTATGTAATCGTAAGGTTCATATAGGAGCATTATAATTATAATTTAATTTTGCTGTAATATATCACATATCGCAATAAATTAAGCTAAAAAAATAATTAGGTTTAGATAAAAACCTATTTGGAGGCAAAAAATTACATGTATTAATTAATAGGGGTAATGGCACCCCAAGAATATAATTAGGTTTTGATAATTTTGCTAGTAGGTACCTATCTACGAAAAATCTGACAATTTATTATCTTTCTTCTGGCTGTGCCATAAAGATACTCTATCGAACTATTATTTAGATCGTAGGTATCTTCTGATTGCGTTTACTCAAAAACTGGAACATAGTACACGTTCAAAAGGGACCGTGGGCCTTTCTTGGAAAAAGGATCTTGACAAACGGACAACGCAGTGATCCTATAAGACTTACGTATGTATAGGTTCACGTTGTCGAGATAAAGAACCCTCGAAGTACTAGACATGCAATATAAATACATAAGTGTGCTTACTACTAGTAAGGTAGATAGCGACTGATAAAAAGTGAACCCTTTTTCAGATCATAGGTGAAGGGTGCTTAATTAGATGCCATTTTATTCCGTCAATAATTTACACGCAAACGCTATCACGTCAATAATTCGTCGTGATTGACATATATCGTTCAAGGCTACAACGCTCGTGGAATTCCAGTCTTTACTTGTAAGAAGGCGCATGCCGAACCCCAGTTTTTTAAATTCATGGAGACCCAATAAAATTTCATATCTATACCTAATTTAATTTAATTTTAATTGCAGTCTGTTGTATTCGAACGTGATCTGCAACTTCATCGACCTTAGAACCACTTGCCAAAAGGCTAGCAGGCGGATATTGAGGTGACTGTTGTCAATAGAAACCGTAGATCGACCCGCAACATTCCCCAAAACCTTTGTCCAACCGAAAGCCTGGGCCGAAAGCCCGTACAGTCGCAAACAATAGATTTTATTACCACACTATCACCAAGACAGATGAGAAATGGACAAAGCATCCCCATTTACCCACCGGTCCCGGGCACGCCCGCAAAACTCGCACCTTCTTTGTACATAAAATCGAACAACAAAAACAACGCGCGATTGTGGACTCTAATGTTGACGCGCTAAAACATTCTTTCGAATCGGCGAAACGGATCCGCTTCAAAAATCGCAGCGCTTTCTTTTACATATACTGCATTCCTTTCTATACGTCCCCCGAAATACGACTTTACGCCCGCCGTGATAGAGTCTCATTTTGTGGCAGTGACAGCGGCGTATTTAAGGCGTTTCCGTGGGGGCTACGGTCAAAATTTATCGTTCATAAATGTACCTCTGGCTAACCCGGGAGTTTAGAGTGGGTAGCGGGCCAGGGCGCTGTAGGCTTAAAAATCGGGGTAAGGGGCGAACGGGGGCGTTTTTAGCGTCGGCACAGCGGCCCATTTGGGGTGTTGATGACGCTCAGGGCCGGACTGGGGCCGGATTAATGAAGAAGTGATGATGATTCCGTTAATTTGTCGTATTATAACACATATTTAATTCCGTTATTGTAAAATATATTGTGTACAACGTTTTACAAAAGCAACGAAAAACCTGAAAACCTGAATATGTGAAATATAAGCTTAAACACTTCCAATAAAAGCTTAAAATTCTATTTTTTCGTACAATCTTGGAACTCGACGCGGTCAGTTTGTATGAAAAATGGTTTTGGGTTATTTAAATAAATTTCTGAGAGTTTATGTTGACCGGAAAAAATATTCCAGAAAATGCCGCATAGCGAAGATTTATTCTTTGTACTGTGGGAATACGTAAATGCATAAATACCGCCAACATCCCAAATGATTGGGGCATAAGGTACCCATTAAATATTTGTTTTAGGTGTCAGTCGCGTATAGGCCTTAAAATAGGACGTTACTTGCAAAAACGTAAAATGAATTATAGTATTCTCCTGCTATCGGAAAGCCTTTAGATAGGGCATTACAGTACTAACAGTCAACCAACTTATAAACCATCTTCTTCTTCTTCTTTCTAATAGGTACATAAAAGGCAAAGTCCTGACTGACTCATCAACTCTCACCCTAAGCCGTCGGACTCTGACAGCTGTTTTGCACAGAGAGTCGATTGGTTAGAAATAAGGCCGGATTTTACGAAATAAACCCTCAAAGGGGTGAAAGGAGGTGTCAAAGTATATAAAGGAATTAAAATATTTATGGTTAGATCTATACGAAGCTCGGTACAAATGTTCGTTAATATAATTGATAAGAGTTTTACGTATTTTTAAAATTCTACTCTACTTAAATTCTATCAGATGTAAGTTCACTATGCTATGCCCTTAGACGTACAAGACTGCATAATTTTTAGTTATTAATTAGTTTTTTTTAATATAACATTTACTGCTAACCTTAATACCCCTGCAGTGTTTATCCCACAGGGGTACTTACTTAGATCCTTGGGATCCTGGGGAATATCTTAACTCCCTGATAAGTAGGTTGTCATTAGGTATGTATTTTAAGTAAGTACGAGTATGTATTTTCCTTTTATTGTTTATGTAGTTTATTCTTTTCATTATTGAAAAATAAACTTTGGAATACGGGTTGTCTCAACTGTCTTGACGTACATTTAATCTTTGTGTACAATAAAGAATATTCTATCTATCTATCTATCTATCTAATTAAACCAAGTTTCATATAAAGATTGGCTATCCATAATGGAGTGCTGGTCCCAACACTTATGTATGCTAGCGAGACTTGGGTATGGCAAAAGAAGCAAGAAAGTAGGATTAATGCAGTAGATATGAGGTCCTTGAGAAGTATGTCTAGCGTTACTTTGAATGACAGGATACGCAATAGTGTGATTAGAGAACGTTGTGGTCTGAAAGAGGATGTAGTGACAAGAATTGAGAAAGGAATGTTGCGTTGGTTTGGACATGTGGAGAGGATGAAGGAAGAAAGATTGACGAAACATATATATCGAGCGAATGTGGATGGAAGGGCCGGTAAGGGATGACCCAGACGGACATACTTCGACTAAATAGAGGATGTATTAACAAAGGGCAAGATAAAAAGTACCTAAAAGTACCAAGAATGTTGAGGAAGCGAAAGTGATCTGTCAGGATCGTAGCAAGTGGCAGTCCCTGGTCTCTGCCTACCCCTCTGGGATACAGGCGTGAGTTTATGTTATGTTATGTCATATAAATCTAACCATAAATATTTTACTTCCCGTACAAACTTTTACACACTTTTTCGATCCCTTAGGGGTTGAATTAAAAAAAAAACTGAGAAAAACGTGTTTCATTAATATATTATATTTGTAATACAAAAAACTAATTAATAACTAAAAATTATGCAATCTTGAACATCTAATACCTAATCTATATATACCTACACTATGTTATACACTAAATAAATAAAATGAACTCAACTGAAAAATCTTTGTTTTAAAACTGAACATCATCACTACCACTGAGTTCATTTATGAGTAATTTATTGAATTTTGACAATTTATTATTATTTTAAAAACCTGTTTAGAGGCTAAAAATGTGAACGATGAGCCAGAGGTCGCGGATTCAAGTCCCGGCATGTTAGTGCAATTAGTGCAACAAAAATAATATAATTTATTATTATTATTATTGATAATAAGTTTGTTGCAAATAAGTAAAAAATATAATGGCAATGTGGCGGATTATAAACATTTTCTACTGTCAACCACAGGTGGTGCAAGAAACTAGCGGGTAGGCATACGAAATAGACGGATAAGACGATTTACTTCAATTAAAATTAGATAAGCTGACAAATATTCAATAATAAATAAGTAAATATATACACTATAAACTTACAATACATAAAAACTGTAAAAACATAAGTAGATATAAATATATAAGGAAGAAAGATAGTAGTGTGATTGCAATTACACAGCTGAGATCTTGGCGAGGGGATCAGGAGGGCTCGCGATAACAATGTCGAGAAAGTGTTTGCGGACAAGGGCTTTGAAAGCATTTCGAGATGGGGCTTGCTTATCATATCTCTTATATCTTTCGCATCTCTCACTTTATGACATTTGTATTATCTCCTGACTATAGTCCACATCCTCTAAAAATGTTGATACAAGAGCGCTACATGCGCAATGTGGCAATGAAATAAAATGAGCTTGCTCATGCAGTTGTCATTCGCGTAGATTGTAGATTTTACAGCAAGGCATTAACAGAATCTAGACCCTCATTACGGCCCTGGCACGCGCTTAGCCCGCTCCCACCCACTCTACGCACATCTCACTCGCACAAACTACAAAAAGAACGCTCTGTCGCTTTCCACCCTTTGCTTAAATTATTGCACCTCCATTCCGGCACTGGAAAACTGGACGTATCTAATCTGCCCCGGCCAGACAAATAAGACATTTAAAACAGGGACTGCAAAGTTGGTTTTTCCGCGTGAATGCAGATAGATTCCCTAAAGAATGTATAGTTCTACAGAGCCCGTGCCCCCATTAGATACGGATCTAACTTCTCTCTTTGCTACGGGCAAAAATAAACTCTACGCCGCAATGCTTAGTTCGTATCTTCGCTCAAAGGGGCGAACGTAAAATCGGTCTTTTAAGAATCGGACGGGGCATGAGTGCAAAGGCGATGGGCATTAAAAAGGCCACCCAGGAGGGGTGGGTGGTTCGGGGGACTGGGGTCAGGTGGGGACAGAAGGGTCTGCTCGCATGTGGTGGAAAGACGCATTGCTCGGTTAGTCTTGGGGGCGAGAAGACGGCTGGCTAGATAGCTTAATTTTGAATGTTACGAAAATAATCTCTACCTAAAAACGTCAGAGCAAAATTATAATTTTGTTTCGATACGGGTTTGAAAAGCCAAGAATGCGACACTTATTTTTGTATCGGATAAGCTTATCTGTTTGCTTTGATGCTGCAAAACATGCATGGTAGTGAACTCGCTTTCAAGATTTGTTTAGTAACCTCTTAGGGATATAAAAATAGCCTCGAAGTAATACAAATAAAAAAGTGTAAAACAGCAATAAAACGGCGTGTAGTTTATTATAGCGTCCAAAAAAGAACTCACAAACAAGCCCCATGTAGGTAAGCAGGACCTTTACGCTCGTGCACTCTACTCACTTACCCTTACGGGTGATTTTGCAACTAAAATGTAAAGTTTAATTATGTAGGTTTAACAAGTACTTACAGTATTCATCATGATGATGAATCTACCCCGCCATACTTCGAGTTTGTAGAAATTCATTATGGCAAAATATGAAGAGTTTTTTTATAAATCGCCGACGTTATTAACAAAGTCATATGATGAAAATTTGCAGCTCAACGCTTTAGCAGCTACTTGGGTGTAGATAGTACAATCAGCACAAAAGGTCCCTCGTATTTAAAAGACACATATTAATTGCAACTCTAAGTACCCTGAACCTGATACAAAGTACTTCCTTCTAGATAATACAATCCCTTGTCCTGTTTCCGAAATAGATTCCTACTCTGTGCTATACCTTAGTCACCAGGCATGGACATCACAAATATGGAAATACATCCAGACTGAGGCCATTTGTAAAAATCAATTAGGTGCAACTGCCTCCAGCGGTAATCGAACCCACGACCTCTGTTTTAGCAGTCAAGCGTGTTACCGTTAGACCAATAAGGTAGTCTTTTGATCTATAGTTAATACTTCTTCTGCTGATAGTAGGTATTTGCCGTAAATACCGTAATCGGGGACACTCCCCCTGGTGGCGACGGGTCGGACAGGCGTAATTTTTCATTACATTAGCATGGGAAAGTTGCCCGCAAAGATAAAAACCTGGGACCGCCCCTGTACCACGAAACGGACAGGGAGTTTTGTCCACAATTTCGTTCGAGAGATAATCTGGATAATTTCATCGAAGTTTGTGTACGTGTCACTGTGTGTCATGATCGTGTTTTTCATGAAACACTACACAAAACAATAGGCTTTCAATGCGCAAAGCATAATTTATTATTTTCGCCTCTCCTAGCAACAAAAATGTGTTGCGCATGGAAAACACATTATTTTGATGTGTGTTGTTATTAGTTGTCAGAAATGTTTTTAGCAGGAACCAACGTTTATCTGTACACTCATAAGTTGAATCGTAATTGTGTCATAAAAATCCAATAGGTATGTAGAAAAAAAATCGTTTCCAGTTTTTACTCTTGCTATGTAGAAATCCAGATTGTCACGTTTGTTATTGATAGATATTTCACGGATATTTAAAATATATTTACGCCAATAATTCTGCCATTTTAGCGATACAAAACGCAACACCACTTTATATGTTGGGTGGAAGTTTTTGTAAAAATCTGACTTACGCAACTTTTTGCGAATACTCCTACAGATGGAATAGTGACAGTTATACATTATTTCGCAATAACAGACGGAGAATTTTTCTTGTCGTGATTTTTCTCTGAGCTAAAAAGAACATTTCGTGAATAATTCATAATTTCTGAGATAGAAGGTACTTTTCGGACCTAGCCACAACGCGCACATGCAGATTTTACGCAAAAAAATATTTTGCAATATTTTTGTGTAGAGTTTCATGGTAGTGGCCGTTATGAGAAGAGGGTGTCGCCCCTCAAAAAATTAATGGCTACTTGCAGATGACTTCGCTAAGGGTGGACGATAGCGCCCCAGCCTCCCACGAAGTTCTCACCTTACGCGGTAGATGGCGCAATGTGCTGAAAAAATGCTGAACTTTTGAAAAGTAGTTTCTATTGAAGAGGGTCTTTCGAGGCAATTCCCGTGCAACCGTAGATTGGATTTAATTTATAAATGACATCCGGATCGCTTCGAGACTTTGACAATATTTTTAGAGGACTGAAAGGTGTATAACTGCAAATAGGATTATAACCAAATATGTTTCCGAGAACGGCTAAATAGTGATAAAAAAAATATTAAAATAAAACTATCGAGAAATTGCTATGAAAATCTCCTAATATTTTAATTTCTTTTACAACTTTAACAACTTTTGCGAGTATTTATCCTCAATTCAAACCGCGATGAAACCTCGATTTGTATCCTCTGACGATATTGACGAAGTTTTATTGCTATTCCGTGTTTCGTTGTAAATTAAAGTCAAACTACCTTTGTATAGAAATCGCCTCGTGAGGAGAGAGCGCCTCAAGGTTTTTTCTGCTAAGCATTCGGAAACAACCTACATTTTCGAACTCATTTTGTCTCTTTACGTAGGTAGTTACTTAATTACTGGGTCCTGTTTCAAGGAACTACAATTCGTAGTTTACTATGACAATAGGCATGATGACTGATTTTGAGAGACTGTTTTATATTGTTCAGAAGTATTTACTATTACCAAAAAATATCATATTTCTGTATAAAATAATGTTTTTTTAAGAAAATAATGCCATTAAAATTTCAAGTTTAAATTTCACGCCAAAACGCTCGGGAGTGTCATGGCAGCACGCCATGACGTCACGCTATTGTAAACTGTAAACAACAAGTGCTAACCTATAACAATATTCAGTTATTTTACGTGATTAAGATGAATTCTAAAACATACAAGTGGTGTGCAGTTCCTGATTGCGTTAATACATCAATAAAAACTCCGAAAAAGTTATTTGTTCACGTGCCAAACAACAAAACAGTGCGATTTAAATGGTTTAATCTTGCACGACGAGATCCAACTGCTGTGGGCCTAAATACTGCTGTTTACTTCTGTGAAGATCATTTTGACGTAAGTTTTTACTTTACTTTGTAGATTTTGTATAGTATATGATTTTGTTTGAGGTGTAAACTCTCAACATATGTACTTTATAATTTCAACAGATTGAGGTTAGAATAAAATCTTGTATTGTTCTATTTTTATCACATACTTATTGGGTATATTTAATTTCCAGTTGCCAAATGACATGGAAAATTACATGGAGTATCATGTGATGGGGTCTGTGTCACAGATCCGCATGAAACCAGGGTGTATTCCCTCAAAATTTGAATGTCAACCAGATAGAAGAAAACGCACATCTAATACTACAGAACGACCATATATTCTGAAGAAACAAAGAAAGATGTTAATTGAAGAATGTCAAAAAGATACCGAAGAAGGAAGTAGTATTACGAAACATTTAGAGCTTGGAGAGACTTCATCTGAAAGCTCAGGTTCCTACCTATTGTTTATATGTTTAGGGATACATAAATAATGTTAAGTTATCAAAGAAATTATGTGTACTTGTTAAATAATCTCTCTAAAAAATGTGGCAGTGCAATTTTGAAGACCTTACTGTGTACTTGATTGATGGATTTAATTTTTTTAACTGTATTATATCTTTTTTTTTTTAGGTTTACATGGAAACATAGAAAATATTACACAAGAAGAAGTACTTATGAGAGTGGATAAAGCTATTCAAGTCAAGATTATAAACAAATTCAGAAGTAAAGCCATACAAACAGAAATTAAGTCAGTAAGCCAGATGACATCGCCCTTGAAGCCCCATCTTCAATCTGTTGCTACTTCTCCATTCAAGGTTACAAGCGGCATTACAACACAGCCATCAACATCTTCCTTACCAAGGAAACTATTTATCATTGAAGATCAATCTGATAGTGATATTTCTTTTACACCATCTGTAACGCATCGGGAGTTGTCATCATCAACAATATCTCTCCAAAAATCTACTTCAGACTGCAGCGAACTGATACAGGATTATAAAAAACAAGAGGCATCTAAAATTCTGGATTATACATTACTTAAAATTGTGAACAATCCACGTTCTTACATTGGTGTTCCTAAAGATTGTTATTTCCTAATAGATTTTATTGAGGAAAATACAAGTATTCCTGCTAACCATATACTTATGTGTCTAAAAAAAATTAGATTAAACAATCCATTTAGGGAACTCGCTGATGAATTTTCTATAACACCAACTTACGCAAGCAAAATATTTTTAAAACATATACCTTTTTTAGCAAGTGTAATGCGGCCTTTCATTGTAGATTTGAATAAAGAGTCCATAAGAAAGAATTTACCAATGGCATTTAGGCATAGATTTTCTAATGTAAGTTGCATTATAGACTGTTTGGAAATAGAGGTGCAAAAGCCGTCTAAAGCCTTGAATCAAGCTCTCACGTGGTCAGAATATAAAAAGGCAAATACCATCAAATACCTAGTGTCCTGTACCCCGAATGGTTTGATAAATTATATTTCGCCAGGCTACGGAGGCCGTATAACAGACACATGTTTGGTTGAATCATGTGATTTTTTAAAGTCTTTGCAATCAGGCATGTGTGTGATGGCTGATAGAGGATTTAAGCATATTGAAATATATTTACGTAAACAAGGGGTGCAACTAGTACGACCTCCAAGTGTTACAGCTGGGGTTAAGCTTTCAAAAAGTGAGGCAAGGGAAACAAAACAAATTGCCAGTCTGAGGATACACATTGAGAGAGTGATTCGACGCTTGAGGGAATTTAGTATTCTAAAGCCACATGCATGTGTAAATCATAATTTAGTTAAAGTTCTCGATGATGTTATTACCATTGCTTGCGGTTTAATAAATTTGCAAGATTCTTTAATAAAATAATACAAATTTACCATGATTACGTTTTATTTACCCATAACTTAAAAAGCACTTTTACATAATAATGGATACACAGTATTTTTCCACAAAGAGACTAAATCTTTAATAAAGTCTGATGTATATTTCTTGTCATATGGAACACTTATTATATCTACTTTCTTATTTTCGCTATAATTCCAATCAGCTACACAGAAGTAGCCCTTTACACCCCCTGTCAAATGCATTTGTAGCTGCATCTGCGCATAGAACTTCTGGGTTGGTTTCCCATTTTTAATATAATTTTTATAAGTTCTTTCACTTGTGGGACATTTAATTTCTATAATGCACTCTTCACAGATTCCATCTGGTGATCCTGCTATCATAGGATAATTTTTAGATAGCATTAGGCCGCACTTTTTTATTTTTTGTCCCAGAATAGTTCCAACTGTTTTACGGACATCATCCTCCAATGTTCTGCCACGTTTCATTGCCGGAGTGTCCGGGATTTTACCTCCCATTATTAGTGCCATCAAGGTTCCATCACTAGTTTTGCACCGAGTAAATTCATATGCTCGTGAGGCTGTCACTCTGCCATATCTCAACTCATGCCAAAGGTAGCTTTGATGTTGATCTCTTGTGTTTTCTTCAATCATTTTA
Source organism: Yponomeuta cagnagella (assembly GCA_947310995.1). NCBI lineage: Eukaryota > Metazoa > Arthropoda > Insecta > Lepidoptera > Yponomeutidae > Yponomeuta > Yponomeuta cagnagella. The sequence goes on from OX371287.1 coordinate 12,710,823, forward strand.
ACATCGACATCAGTCAATACTAGTTTTTTCAAAAAGGAATCACAAGAGTTTTCTTTGTATTTTAACACCAATTTATGCATTGATAATCCTTCTATTTGATTGGGTATATAGCTTTCTTGGTATTTTATTAATTCGCAGTTGTTGAGTTTCCTTTTCTTAGCTTCATCTAGAAATTTTTCTAATACAATGCTATTTGATGGTAAGCCGGGATTACCTTTGTACAGGTCCTTAGCAGTACTATATTTAAGAGTACTTCCTACTCTGGAAAGTTTTGATTTCTTCCAGTAGCATTCTACAGAAGTACAGGACGGCTCCTCACTCCTGCGATGGACCCACATGAGAAATGCTATAGCATGTTTGCAGCCTCCTTGTGCAGCAATGCAGTCATGGCATTCCACAGATTTGACTGCTTCATCCTCTTCGTCAACTATTAGTGTCACTCCATATAACTTTGCATGCACCTTATGTTCCGGGCAGATTTTTGCTTTTACTGTGCACAAATTACCATCGCGTTTTAGCTGCACGTAGCTTACAGCGTCATCGCCATAAGATGGCCTGGAGGACCTGAAATAAAATGGTCAAGGTGTTAGCACGGTAATATTATAAACATTTTAATAACCTATAAAAGTATTGGTATATCAAGAGTACAGGTAAACATTAACTAATTTTACGGCTTTTAAACTTTTCAATTATTGTATAATTTAAAGATTATTTGTACTTACATGGAGGTTTTAACATTTCTGAATTCTGCTGAACAGAAATCGTTATTTGAAGCCAGGAAGTCTCCTAGCATCAGCAAGTCCACTCTAGGCAAATTGGTGGTGTTTGCCTTGGTAAATCCTTGTTCCATTGCTTGAATTTTGTTTGCAAACACAAAATAAGGAAGCTGTCTGTCGAAAATCACAAAATATATGATAAACTCGTTCGCAAAGTATCAAAAACTGGAGAGAAATGTCGTACTTCAAACGCAGTAAAATGACATTTACAATAGCGTGACGTCATTCGCTCTGATTGGCGTTTAGTTTAACATGGCGGATTGCCGTATTTTAGAGTTTTATTTTATCAAATAAAAAATAAATCTCACTCTTATTATGAAAATAAATACGTTTTTCAGAATCTATGAATACTATTTTATTACATAGATATGTAATTTTTGTGATTTTTTATTACTGTCATCATGCCTATTCGATGTGATGTGATATTCACACAATATGGTCGGCATTAAAAGCGATAGCAAATAAATAGTTGTCCAGTCCCTTTCTTTAATTAATAGCAGTCCCTTTCTTTGTCATACCTACACCTTGCATATATCTCTCACTTTCTCTCCACTCTCTGAGCTAATATTTTCTTGGCTAAGGCTTGCTATCCAAGTCCGGCAATCACCAAAATGGACTAGACAGAACGTAATTATTAATATGCCATTATGCACATCTAACTAAGCGCAGACAAAATCACGCCACTCTGGAAAAACAGAACCGCCCACACTTTCCTCAAACGAAACTGTAGAATTACTCAGTCTGTAAAGTCTATTGTAACATTGTTTTTACCGGTTAGAATGCACGAAAGGGGTTATTCCACTACCTATCTGTTTCTATTCGATGGACCGTTTTCAAACTAATGAGTAACATACGTACCTAGTTTAGCCTTTAAATTACTTATTTCTGGTTTCTAAGCTTATTTTTTGGGCAGATCAAACTGTATTTTGTTTCTTTTATGGTGAGCAAAGTAAGATGACTAATTTTATGTAGTGGTGGTGTGAATATCTATATATATAGAGCATCTGCCCAGCACGATAATCACGATAGGTACTGACCTCACTAAGTTATTAAGAAGAAAAAGTCTGTTGAGAGAGAGCAAGGAAGTCGTGGCTTAGAAACATCAGGGAATGGACGGATGTAGCCAGCGTTGAAGACCTGTTTCGCTTGGCAAGAAATGAAGAAGCTGATGGCTAACCTCCATAAGTAGAGATGCACAGGAAGAATAAGAAGAATAACAGAATAACTTTAGGTAGACCGCCAATTTTCAGTTCATACAACGTGGAGAAGGCAAAGGTTTTGGACTAATTCTAAAATGTGAAATTGTTCTAAGGTTACTAAGGTTAGGTTATAAATTCATCACCTTCATGGTTAGGTTATAAATTGCGCCCACCTAAATGAGACCCTGTATCAGCGCCTGTCAGTCAGAAGGACCAGTTATGTGTCCTCTTTTGATAAGATAAGATAAGGTAAGATGAGATGAGATGAGATTAGATGATACGGGACGGGACGGGACGGGACGGGACGGGACGGGACGGGACGGGACGGGACGGGACGGGACGGGACGGGACGGGACGGGACGGGACGGGACGGGACTTGACGGGACGAGACGGGACGGGACGGTACTGGACGGGACGGGTCGGGACGGGACGGGATGGGACGGGCCGGGACGAGACGAGACGAGACGAGACGAGAAGGGACGGGACAGGACGGTACGGGACGGTACGGGACGGGACGGGACGGGACTTGACGGGACGAGACGGGACGAGACGGGACTAGACGGGAAAGACGGGACGAGACGGGACGAGACGGTACGAGATGGGACGAGACGGGACGGGACGGGACGGGACGGGATGGGACGGGATGGGCCGTGACGGGACGATACGGGACGGGACGGGACGGGACGGGACGGGACGGGACGGGACGGGACGAGACGAGACGAGACGAGACGAGACGAGACGAGACGAGACGAGACGAGACGAGACGAGACGAGACGAGACGAGACGAGACGAGACGGGACGGGACGGGACGGGACGGGACGGGACGGGACCAGACGAGACGAGACGAGACGAGACGAGACGAGACTAGACGAGACGAGACGAGACGAGACGAGACGAGATGAGATGAGATAAGATAATTATTTACACACCCAAAACACACATTTTTTCATTTGGTTGAAGATGTCTTAATATGAACACTAAAACTGCACACGGTACTCACTCGTACTTCGTCGTATGAGTCTAGATTTTCGCAGTTCGCAGCGAATATTAAATTAGTTTTGTTACATGAGTGTTGTCCCGTTACGGGCAGACATTTTCCCGTAGTTTGTCTGATAAACTAGCGAGTTTTAGTTGTCGTTTGATGCAGCTGTTCTATTGTTAACGTGACAGTAATAATGCGAAGTTCTCGTCGTTAAGTTGTGCATTCGTCGTGGGTAACTCCTGAAACTATTTCGTCATTTGGCAAAATGATACAAAACCAAAATTTTTGCTTTATAAAGTGACGTATACACCATGAATTTTGGGTCGTTTTAAAGCCATAGCAAATTGAAACAAATACGCTAGATTGGTTTAAAAAAAATGCACTTGCCAAAATTATAATCTCGGATCTTATTTTCTCTGTTCTGTGGTCAGAACCATTAGTAGCAACCTAAATTTGGTCCTTGCGCGCCGCGGGTCCGCGGGTCATGGTTCTGATAGACGGAGAAGCAGTTAATTGATCGCGAATTTGATCGAAACAAACTTTCTTAACTCAATGTTTTTTATGTTACATCTATACTTAAAAGTAATAGTCTAAGTAGATAGCATTATTATTGCATGTTTATTTGGTATAACTTGGTAGAGTTGTAGTTTAACTTCAGGAGAACTTTTTTTAAGTTTAGTTTAAGGGCCCAGGAGTAAAGATTCTGTGATCTTATTTCAGGTACCTTCACTATTCTATGTTATCCGAGATGGCCTCTTAAGGATTTGAACATTACAACACACTTCCAATGCCAATAAGTCACAGGGTCAGTAATTGAAAACAGCAGAAATTTATTTTAAGGGGGACTGCTTCTTGCACGGCCAGTTTTACGTTGCCTGCTATATGAGCTCTCCCATCATCCTGGTCATGTGAGGAAATAACGTCTAACGTAGTGTATAAAGAGATTGAGAAAGATATTGTACTATAAATATAATTGCAAGAGATTAATTAAATCTAGTAAATACAAAACACGTATAGCCCCAGTTTTCAGATGTGACAATAGAATCACGAGTTGTTTAAAAAAAGGTAAACTCGATCAAAACTCGGCCGTAATTTAATTATGCTTTGCACACTATTTTTTTTTTTTTTTAATATTTGTTTCACACGCGCTAAAAGCATAATGTAACTTATTTAGAACCACTCTTATCAACTAAAGTCCGCGCAGACGAAGTCGCGGGCAAAAGCTGGTTAGAAATTAAATATTTGCTGGAATATTCACATTTACATTCTAACTCGTCATATTATCAAAACATTTGTGTACAGTGAATAATTCGCAGAAGATACCAAAATTACTTATCAAAAATGTACAACCACATCCTTCCAGCAAAAACGAGAAGACAAGATGGCGCCTTCTTTTCTTTTTTTAATGATATCATCACATGAAGGTTTCATACCTACCATACTTCACCATTAGTCTTGATGGCCAAGTCAAATATTGAAATTATGAAATTACTCAAATTTAATATGAATACCATTACACTCTCGAATCTGTTATGTAATTACTGTCTGACTCGGCAAACGTTATTTTGCCATATCAGCCTACGACCTATTCTCAGCCCTACTAAATATACCTATACAAAAAATATTATAAAAATTGGTGAAGCCGTTTTCGATAACAAACACTGTGGCAGTAGATTTTTATGTATTAGATGAATCCAATGAAACGCTATCACTAATAATATTTAAATTATGAAGTATCGCTGGCAATAGTTTACCTTCATACGTTTTTTTATATACATCTGTTAAGCCCATGAACTGCTAGGAATAAGCCTCTTCCTTACCACGCCAACGTTGAGGAGTAAAGAACAGTTGACAGCATATCACCGCTGTATATGCGTGCACCTTTACCTTTAATAGTTGAGGAATAGTATATTTCATTACAAGTGCGGAAAGGCTGTCATTGCAAAGAGTTCCGACAAATGTCTACCCGAGCCGAGGCGCAGCCGAAGGCGAGGGTTGACAGTCGGAACAAGTTGCAATGACGGTTCCGCACGTGTACTGAACGACTATTTTTAATACAGTTGCGAAAAAATGAAAAACTATTTGCTTTTTTCTCTTCTCTCCATGCAGTATTCGTCGTATGTAGATATGTAGCGACTTTTTGACTTTTCCGGTAAAATGTTCTCCGAAGCATTTTGTGCAAATTATACTGCGATCCGATGGTGTTAATTCAAAAAAACTAGGGTCGAAATTACTCATCTTGTGCAACAAACAACTAAACTCGCAAAGAAAATTTCTGAAAAATGGCGCCAACCGTAGAATATAAGCAGAGTTTTTTTTTTCTTCACCCATTCTGGTAGGCAAAGGGAACTATGCCCATACAGCCAAGTCTTCAGTAGAAGTTTTTTATTGATATGAAATGAAAATTAAATTTAATGAGATGAATAAATTAAATGAAACCTAACCAAACTCATTCAATCAAATAATTAAATCTGATATTGAAACAAATTAGTAGCTTCTTTTTAGAAATATACGTATTTGCATGAATCATAAAAACTTCTGTGATTTTTTTTAGTAAAAACTTCATGGTTGGTTATTCTTTTTAATAGACATTATTTTGACAGTTGGGAAAGAGAACGCACGAGTGCGGGAAAGGTAAAAAAAAAGCACGAGTGTGTAATAGCCCACATCCCGAACGCTATACGTCCCTGCAATACGCCACTTTTTGAGCAACTGTATTAAAAACATCCTTAACGAGTTGAGTCGTAAAAGTGGCAGCCAATTGGCTGCAATTAATTTACCCTGCCCTAGACTAGCAGTCTGTTAATTGACTGTAACAACTTTACTGTAAGTGGTTTTTCTTTTGTATGCACTTTGCCCAACTGACATCTGTCACCTGTCATTTTTTTTTATGTAGCCTATATACGAACCACTGCAGGGCACAGGCCTTCTCTCAGAGAGAGAGAGAGAGAGTATGGGCTAAATTACCACGTGTGCCCACCGCGGATTGGCAATTTCAGCTGATAAATTGTAGATTATCAACAATTAGATTAGGTATTGCTATTCCATGGCGAGCGCTTGCCATAACGGTACATGTTATTTTTATTGTTTAAATTTTAATGTTTATAAAAACGCCTGCTAGTTATTTTAAATATTGTAGGTATGAACTATCCCAAAAAAAACCTTATCTATTTTCATCAATGAGTTTTACAATATCTTGATTTTGCGACACAAAAGTTGTATTGAATTTCTTTTCTAGTGCAGTCAATAGTAAGTCAACCTTTACATTATTATTGCAAAGTCGTCCTTAACGAAACGGATTAATAGAGTGCATGTATGTAAATGTTGATGTGCTGTCGGCTGTACATAACACCTTATTGTTATGAAATATACAGCGCGAAATTGTAATTCGTCTCCGTTCTTTTGTTTTCTCTCGACATTCTCGCCGTTCTTTTTTTTTCGAAACCATAAATAATGTTTAAAAACATAACGTTCCAAAATGCCCCCAAGAAATCCAGCCAGTGCGGAATTTCCCTAATTCAAAACTGCACCGAACAAATCTCAGACAATAGTACATTACTTCAGAGGGAAGAAAGTGACAGTTCCATACCGAGATTATGGCATTTGCGCCACGAGCTTGCGAGGGGCGCAAACCATTTGAGGTATGGAACTGTACTTTATCCTGAGGTATGTATAGTGCTTTTTATTACACCTACGAGGAAAATATCCATGTTTTACAAAAAACACAAAGATAAATGCTAAATCAATCGAAGTTTTTGCGAAAATGCGCGGGCTTTTCCTTTTTTTATTCGCCTGTTTCTGGAGTAGGCTAAGATCATAAGGTCATGCAGCCACTTCTTCCGTGATTTCGCGCGTTTTATATACAAAAATAATTTCGTTTTTAATTTTCTGTATGCACCAAGGAGGTTGGTAACTGGTAAAAAAAAACTGGATGTGGCCAGTAACAATTTACTAGAAATTTAATTAGTAGACAGTTAAAGTCTCCTTGCAGTATGACTGCTGACAAATTAAAAAAAAACCGGGTATGTAATGGAATTTCATACATACTTCCCACCCTTGGGTCGGAAGGATTTTCATACAAACTTCCATACCTTGGGATGAAAGGATTTGAAGGGCGGGATAAAGGCGTTTCTTCCCTCTAATTGGTATAATTAGTATGTATTTTCAGAGCAGGTGTGATAAAAAAGACTTATACGCACGCACCTGCATACGTTTGCTTCGGATACAATGTACGTGTTGCCAGATACACTTTCCCTAGATATAAAGAAACCGATAAAAAAGTGTTTTATGCAATTTGAATTTCGCGCCTTTAATGTAAGCTCACGCTTGGCATTCAACCATTTTCTTTTTCTCTATGCTCTCTGTACTCGGTGACATTGTTTTACGAGCGTAGTTAAACCTTTATGCTAAAGTAATCTCAGTCGACTTTAATGTATTCCACAAAATTGTGGATATAAGGAAAAATGGTGTCTGGCTAATTATTTCCGGGGTTTAGAAGTCTACTTAAAGCGTACCTAGTACCTTTAGTACTAGTTCAATAGCGTGGTGTTAGCACGGTAAAGGCAGTTATTTGATACTATTACGGTATCAAGCTATTAATCTAGTATATAGACTCAGCCTTCTGGTCATAGGTTATTATTTATGCATCTCTTATTTATCTGTGTAATTTCCATTTTTATGTAGGTACAATAAAGTTTTCTTTATCTGTCTCATTGATTTAACAAATAGTACCTACCCATTTCAGCTTTTTATTTCTAGACTTTCAGCGTATTTTAAGAAACCGCAATTTGTATAAACTTTTTGCACAAAAGTGCTATGTGATATCATGTCTGATAGATAACTTAAACAAAAATCCACGCAGTGGGAATGAGTTAGCGATGGACGGGTAATATTTTTTTTATTATTTGTTAATTTAGCTAAACTAAAGATCGACGAGTTCTAAGTTACTTAGTCGATGTGTCATTTAGGTAAATACACCAATGCTGACTCCGTTTTAATTTTGTGTGAAGAATTTTAGTTAATCCTTATTCGACCATAGGCATAATAGTTCCCACTTTAAATTGAACCTTACCTCCTTGAGATAAAGTCCAAAACCAATGAAAAATTTATGCTAGCTATGGCCGTTTGAGGGTTAATAAATTAAATGCCACGTTTAAAGAAAGCATTGGGTATGTCTTTATTATCTTCTTCATGTGGGTCATCCATCAGACGGTAAGTACCTACCCGTCCACTCCTGGACATAGGCCTTCTGAAGGTACGCGACTTCTTTCTGTCCTCGACCATCCTCATCAAGCCACTGCCAGCAATCCGCCTCAGATCGTCGGTCCAGCGAGCTGGAGCCTATGAGATTAGCTGAAGTGGCAGCGGGCCAGCCGAAGAACCGATGGTCGATTGGGTGCAAAGGTACTCGAGTGGAGACCACGAACTGACAAAAGCAGCATAGGACGCCCACTAACTCGCTGGACCGACGATCTTTTTATGCATATATACATAAACTCACGCCCGTATCTCAGAGGTGTCGGCAGAGACCAGGGACTGCCACTTGCCACGATCCTGACTTTAGCTTCCTCAACATTTTATTAGTCATTGCATGCACGCACGCCGGTTTCGGGTACTTTTATCTTGCCCTTTGCCTGTACATCCGCCTGGGACGTCCCTTACCGGCCCTTCCACCCATATTCGCATTCGAACTCTATGAAAGTATTAAAAAAAATGTTTACAATCCAGGGAACCTGTGTCTGGCGCGAAATGTACCTATATTCACCTCGGATGTAGGTATTTTTCAGCAATTTCCCGACAAGTGTTTACAAGTCTAAGTAATTAGTTTCAGAGGGTCACTTAATTAAAATGCTTGGCGGCGACGTGGCCGGTGTATTTGCGAACCCAGCCTGGTAGGCAACAGCAGGAATAATGCGAAATGTCAAATAAATAAGGTGGGGTCGGGGGACCTCATTAGGGAAATACTTTTTCAAGAGACGCGGGCTGGCGAGATCGTTTTGTTTATGGTGAGAATATAGTTACGCGTAGAGAAAGACAGTAAATAAACTAACTACTGGGCCCTTTCTAAACGGGTTTAAATTTGTTAATAATAGTTCTATTAAAGAGTTCTAATCTATTCTAATTAGTTAGACGTTTTAATTTTCTATTTTAATTTTTCAAGTTTGTAGGTTAAATTTTATTATAATACAAGATGTATAAATACAAAATAACATTAGTAATTAAATTACTCGCAATATTTACATATTTACAATAAATGGGGATATTTACAATAAATTTCGACCAAATAGGGGATGTATTAGCAAAGGGCAAGATAAAAAGTGCCCAAACCGGCGTGCGTGCATACAACGACTAATGAATGTTGAGGAAGCGAAAGTGATCTGTCAGGATCGTAGCAAGTGGCAGTCCCTGGTCTCTCCCTACCCCTCTGGCGTAAGTTTATGTATGTATGTATGTTACAATAAATATTAACTTATACCTATACAAAAAAATTGTCTCTAGACCGCTGCCGATGGGGAGAGTTCCCAAGATGCTGGCAACATTTCTTCTCTGAATGGCCAGGCTGACCGAGGTAGCTACCAGCTATTTTGTAAAGTTTACGTGCCTCTAGCGTACTGAGCTCAAAATTAAAAACCACTTTACAATCTCCCACCTTTCTGAAGGGTCCAGTGAAACTTAAAAGTGTCACATCAATACAAATCGAAACAACTGTCAAATGTGAAATGTTAGCTGTTCCATACCAAATTTTGAAATTTGCTCTAGCTAATGTATCAAATAGATGATATGCATTTCAATCATTTGGAGTTGGTCAGATAAGTATTTCAATGAAACAAACATTACCGTACTAATATCTCTCTATTGAAAATCTAGGCATTTTAAAGATTCGCCCCCAGGGCTCAGTACATTACTATGTATTATGTATTTAGAAGCACTAGCCTTTTAGACTACCAGCAAACTCTCGTAGAAGTCATTAGGAAACTCCTCCCTTTTGCCGCTGGAGTAGTGCCTTGCGCCAACGAATCCAATTTCCACAACTCCAACCATGAGTTGACGCTAATCCGGAGCTAAGAAATCGGCTTTGTTGAAGTGAGGAGTATTTTACGGAACGGTTATTTATACTTGGTAAGGCATAATAACAGAACGTATCTGTTATCAGTATGCAGAATATGTGTTGCTACAAAGTTATTGGTGTTAAAAAATCGTATTTCCCGAAAGCCACAAAATGTTTATGTGCAGTAAATATATTTGTTCTTTGATCGAAAACTTTCGTAAGCACAACACATTACCGATTTAATTCCGGAATCACTTAGATACTTGCATTTTTGTCGGAAAAGTGCAACCTTCGCTCTTATTTCTTCTTTCTATTTGTAATGTACCTACATTACAATTTAAGTACAAACAATAATCTTAGGTACGTTATCACTTTCTCAGAGTATCATCCATTGCGCACAATTACTGTTTTTGTGTCCTTCCTATCATATAATGGGTGACTGGTATACAATTCTATGTATATTGCCAAGTCGATTAACTCAAAGATTAATGAGTAAGAAGACTCTGCTACGCAATTTAGATCGAATTGTCATAATAAACTAAGAATTATAGTTTTATGAAACACGGCCTAACGCAAGTAATTTTCTATTTGGACGACAGTATTTTAATTATATTCTTTTTGTTGCACTAACCCGTGCTGAGGAATAGGTTTAGGTTGAGGAATAGGTTTTTAAGATAGTATTTTAACTCTCTGTATGTCTATACAGGAGCTTACTTCTATCCAGAAGTAAAGCTGCTGACATACTGGAGCATTCACTTATAATGAGCATTCTAGCGAATGTTCATTACAGGCATAGGCTCACAAAATAAACGGGAGCGTTTTAGCGAGCATTCCAGCGAGATTCTAACGATACGACAGTACTTGGAGCTTTTTGCCTAACCGAGCAATTACGTCATTGTTCCACCGTGTAACATCGTAATACATTATGAGTATGACAAGCATTTACTAATGAATGTTCGCTAGAATGATCGTGAAAATGTTCGTAGCGGTGTTTGGCTGAGTTCGTTGTTCAGTTCGACAAATTTAGGAACGGCGAATGGTCGATGTTCAGTTACAGGTGATGCTCGGGTCTGTCACCATCTTTACGTTCGTAAATGTGGCCACTCATGGCGCCCCCAGGGTCCGGCGGTAGATTCCAAAGTTGCGGCAACTATTAAAATGTGCATAAAGTTGAAATTTTCCAGAATTGTCTGGGCAACTGCTTGCCGAGAGAGCGCTCGCAATTAACAAGTTGCGGCCCGGTTTAAAGTTGAAACCTCTCATAAATATCCATTAGGTGTAAAATACGAGGGAAGTGCAAAGTTAGACAGCGCCGCCATCCTTTGGTGCCTTTAAATTATGTGCGGCTTCTGCGGGTAGTGGCAGCAGCGGAACCGAGTAACAGGAGATAGAGTTTAAACTTAGGTCATGTATAGCAGCGACTCCTAAAGTGGGTAATGCGGAAACCAGCGGTTCCGTGGTAAGCAGCTTAAAAATAAATAATGCGCTACTTCTGAAACACATTAATTAGAGTTTGTAATTTACAAATGCTACCTACGACTCTTTGTTTTTAGGGTTCCGTACCCGAAGTGGCATCCTCAACGTACGTACCCACATAACGTACCCGAACGGGACCCTACTACTAAGACTTCACTGTCCGTCTGTCTGTCTGTCACCAGGCTGTATCTCATGAACTGTGATAGCTAGGCAGTTGAAATTTTCACAGATGATGTATTTCTGTTGCCGCTATGACAACAAATACTAAAAACACAATAAAATAAATATTTAAGGTGGGCTCCCGTACAACAAACGTAATTTTTTTGCGTGTTTTTGTTCGATATTAATAACGGAAACAGGTAGACGCTTCATTGTCCATCATAGAACATTTAGTTCTATATTTGCCTCAAAAATAAATAGTGAAATTAAAATAAAATAAATATTTAAGGTGGGCTTCCATACAACAAACGTAATTTTTTGCCGTTTTTTCTCGATCTTTATTTCGATAATGATACGGAACCCTTCCTGTGCGAGTCCGACTCGCACTTGGCCGGTTCTTTTTTTTTTTCAATTTTCCATTTGCATGTCACCCGCATCCCCGGCCACTGAGTCAAAATAATTTATTCAAGTTATTTGTCGGGCATTATGTCTAAACTCCATATGTAACAAAATACCTACTATGCGAACAGTTCCTCTGGATACGGAGGCGGTTGCTGGGCGGTAATTGGACAAAAGTTCCAATCCTCAGCTCGCTCCGTTCGTCCACGCCCCGACTCTCCTTAGCAAGATTAATTCGTAGCAAGACATCAACTTGGATAGATGCTTATACTAGGTTAAGAATCTATTAACTGTAAGCCCCGCTTCATTGATACCTTCATCACAAAAATATTCTTTGATATTGCACGCACTATACCTACAGGCTGTGGTTTTGTTAAGTGACGCCCGAGGCAGGGATGTCTATAAACATGACACAGGTGCAGGAAAAAAAAACGTGTTTTAATTTTATGAAAAAAATACGTTAAAATCATTAGACGTAGACACAGTCAGGCCGACCTAAAAGTCGCGGCCATTTTAGAACAATTTTTTTTATCGTTTCAATGAAAATGATGTATATGAAAAGTAAAAACAAAATTTTTAGTAATAAGTATTACTTAGACTACCCTCTCTGAGTCGGGCGAACATTTCTATAGTGATACAGGCTGCGGTTTTTGTATCAAGACCGCCAATCAAACCGGGTACTTGGTGGGTATGCATGGTGATTAAGTCCATATTCTCTTTCAATCAACAACGTCTATAAGAAAGGGCCTTCACCCGCCAAAGTGGGACGAATGTAGTCACACTTGGTTTACGATACAATTGTTCAAAAATGTGTAAATAAACATTTGGAGAACAGAAACAGAAAGTGGCTATGACAGGGCCCTCATTTGGCTAAGTCGATTTTCTGCACGCCGGTCCTACCCCAATTCCCGTGATAAGGGCATCGGCTATCCAAAAATCCTTATAACGAGCAATAGAAACCTGATAGAGCCTGAAATCTAATTAACTGACTCCCCATTGGGAGGAAATTTTAATCACCAATCAGCGAAGTTGTGTAATCAGAATTTAGATTACACTTGTGCTAAAAGTAAGATTGGATAGGGCTGGACGGAAGTTTCACTTAAGGAAATTTGTCTCTACAATTTTACATCTATAAAATTAGCTTATGTTCTGCAGAGCACAAGTTTTATCTCAGACATATATTATGGTCTTAATTCCTGCAAGTGCTCTATGTAGATAGCAAATTTTAATCCTTTAGCAATGTATGTACAGCAATGTTCAAGGAAGAAGTTAAAGTTAAAGAAGTTAAACTACTCGCTTTATTAATTAATGCCGACTTCATCATCCATTAACCATCCATACTTGGATAAGATTTAAATATAACACCGACGTTTCCTGCTTTGTAACCCTCCGGACGACTTTGACATTAGCCAACGCGTTCTGACCTGGAAAGCAGCAATCATTTATTTAGCGGCCAATCAATCACCTTCGGTCAGAACGCCGCAGCATGTCGTTGTTTGGATACTCGTATCTGCGTAGATACATACAAATACTGCTGCAGTAAATGACCGCCTCCGGCACTTTAGTTTATCAGTTCCTTTAAGTGGCCCTTCTATACCGCTAACTGTCTACGGAATGAAATGGGCCGGGCGAGAGGTTTGGGGCGAAGTCGAAGTTGGACAAACAGTGGGCTTGGGCGGCTCTTGGGCGACCGCGCCGTAATGAGTTGGGCGGTCGCCCGCCCGGCGGTCACCGAGATGCTTCAGTCTAGATGTGACACTTACAAAAAAAGCGGGTTGGGCTAACCCAACCGGGTTACACGGCCGTTGTTTTGACGGTTTGGATGCAAGCCGCTTCCAACCGGTCTTTTCGGAAATCTATGGAGGAGGCCTATGTCCAGCAGTGGACTTCTTGTGGCTGAATGATGATGATGATGATGTGTATAAGTAAGCGTAAACTTTTAGCTCAAACTGCGTAATGTGTTACGCGGCACTGACGCCATCTAGCGGAACAAATCAAGAATGAATTGCACAGGACACGCAGTTACAGAGTTACAGCCGACGCCGAGGCGACATAATTATTTTCGTTGCACGCGGTTTTGGCAAGTAACCCCCTACTACCGCGCTGAAAGACATTTTACGTCAAAACTCCGAGGTACGCCACTTTCTTTCCTTGGCTGTCCTCGTCTAGCCCCTGCTAGCAATCTGCCTCAGATCGTCGGTGCAGCGAGGGCCTAAAGTCTAATAAACACATAGTTGTTCAATAGAATGATATTACCACGACAGCAGAAGTTATAGTCTACTAACCGATAGTACAATGTTTGGAACTGGTACTGGTACACTGTCGTAAGTGTCGTAACACTCCTTCCAGGAAGAAGGAGACCTGGGAGACCGAGGATATCATGGCTGCATAATTTTACTGATAATAGTTGCAAGTCTGCGCGAAGGGTACTTACTCTTTGGCCCAAGTGGAAATTTCAGCCGTTTTCAGTGACTACAGATATTTATCTGGCCCGGCGCGCTCGACGGAGTTTTTTAATATAAAATGTTCTTTGTTCTCGGCCGGGAAAGTTTTAATGAAAATTCATAAAAGGACCGCTGTGCCTACCCTTAGCCACTACTTGGGTACGGACGGTGTTTATTTTTGCCCGTTGAGTTCTATTGTTTTGTCTAATTAGACTAAAACTTTCTCGAATGAGTTAATTTACGTAAAAAAATATTTTAAACGCGTTGTAAACTTATACAGGGTGTTACTGTTAAAAAAGTCTGACGAACCTCGGCTTGAAGTAATGCTCTGGGGCGTATTTGATAAAATTAAAACACATTTATAAATAAAAAACGACAAAGTTCGAGTCGGACTCGTACACGAAGGGCTCTGTATTATTATCTATAAAACCTTTGAATATTTCAAGCCTGTTGCCGTTATTATTATCGAGCAAAAAACGGCAAAAAAAAATCAGGTTTGTTGTATGGGAGCCCCCCTTAAATATTTAATTTATTCTATTTTTAGTATTTTTTATTATAGCGGCAACTAAAATACGTCATCTGTGAAAATTTCAACTCAACAATCACTTGACCTGGTCCCAAATTAGGATACCCTGTGCTATGTATGGTAACCAGGCAAGGTCGGAATATTTGTAAAGAATTGTTTAAAGGCTGACGTTATTACTTCATCATCTATCTTTCTCCTGGTTTGGTTTTACCAGTTTTCCTATTTATAATAGTCCGGATTGTTTTAGATTTGTTTGAAGACTGGAGGATTTGTTTCTTTATATGTTCGCATTTGGCTTTGTGGCAGACGGCCCTAACAAATTTATAATTTATAGTTTAACGTACGAGTACATACTCTATAAAACTGTGGCCATATGTGTATGTTTTTTCTTATACAATGCATACAGTGTATCTCTACTCTTTCAAATGTCCGCAGTGGCCCATTCGTTAAATCCTACTTTATTTTAATTGCTATAATTTCCTTAATTTAAAAACTTTTCCAAATCTATCTGAAACGACTTTATAGAAGTCTTCATACTGGGCGTTAGCATTTATGGTTTTACCTTTATGCGTAATTAAGCTACATACTTAGTTTTATTTTATTTATTTATAAGACCAACAGACACTTATAGAACATAAGAAAATACATAACAAAAGTTAAATATAAGGCCCATATAATAGAAAACAAAACAAATTTAATTAATTACAATGGCTCGCTTAAGATCGGTAAAACTAAACTATTTCATCTTTTCATTTACTTTAGGATCGATCGAACTAACCTATTTAATCTTATCATTTACTTTATTTAATTTATTATATTATATTTAAAAATATCTGCTTATATATTTGAAAATTTACATATTTATTATTATTATTTAATTATTTTATTTTTCCTAATATCTATTGTGTGTGTCTTTCGTTTTTATTTATTTTCCTTATTAGGTGCCGACAGAATACCAGCGTTACAGAAGGTACCACTTTTGTGACAAATGCTGAGTCGGGTCCTTTCACAAACGCAGTGCACTGGCTTTCCTTGCATGTTTCTTTTTAATTTATAATTTAAAATTGTACTCTGTCATTGTACTGTGTTTTAAGTGAATAAATTATTTCAATTCAATTCAATTCAATAGGTTAACATTAAAACACTATAAAAATCTGACACGCATTAAAAATTATACACGCAAAAAGAATGAAAGAATGAAGAAAGATAGTATACATTGACAGGTTTTTAGCGCATAGGTGACCAAGTTTTTATCCCTTTGTAGACGTGATTCCTAAAAGATTCCTTACTAAAACAAAATAACTCAATATCATTAAGTACTTATTGTAAGTGCTCATGATACGTTGAATTACGCTATTTTGCCTAATATTAATGAAACTTGATAAAGTAATTTTATTCTGGTTGACGCTCTTGGGACCCTGAGTGATTGACCCTTAGTTGTTGAGACACCTCCATTCCATTTTATGATGCAGAGGATCTCCCTTGCTGTACAGCGCAGTAATGCAGCCAGCGTTATGGGAACCGGTAGGTCGGTTATGTACAGGGGACGTTTGATTTACTAATTTTATATTGTTTGTGTGTACATTCTTTATTGAGTTTCTTTCTGACGCATCAGGACATGTCGTAAGTACCTACTATTCAAAGTGAAAGTAAAGGTGAACTACATTTATTGCCAAAACACACTTTATACATAAATATAGACATAAGCTTACATAATTATCGTTATCTTTAATGTTTTATAGGAAATTACAACATAAAGGTGCTGTTTTCTGGTGTGTACAAGGTGTGTAAGGTGCCTTGTCGTTCAATGGATTTGTATTAACACGGCAATCGCTAATTTATTGACTCTGCTTGTAGTCTACTAACCAATCTTATTTATATGGTTTAAGCTGTGCAACTTAAGATGATCAAACTCCTTTCAATCTGTACCTTTATTAATTCTTTATGTTATTATTTTAAACATTGTCTTGTTGACAAGTCTTTCCTGTGGGCTAGGCCGACTAAGCTGTCAGGATGGTATAGGTGCCGGGCAAGCCTACTCCGTCTAAAAAACAGTGTACCAGGCACTGCAGCGTCCGAGTGGTCCCTTCACCCATCTAGTGTAAGTGAAGGTGCCACTGGACGCTGTATAAATCATCTTACTACGCAGATGAAAAGGCCAAAGTTATTGTTTTAAATTACTTTAATAGTAAATAAATAAAGTATAACTTTTTTCAATTTCTAAGTTACCTTACTTATATCATACATAAGCAGCCTATATACGTCCCACTGTAGGGCACAGGCCTTCTCTCAGGGAGAGAGTATGGGCTTAATCACCACGCGTGCCCACCGCGGGTTGGCGATTTCAAGCGCTGAGGTATGTGAATCGCTCAGACACTCAGGTTTCCTCACGATGTTTTCCTTCACCGTTAGCGAGTGGTATTGCTACTATAACTTCACAAATGTACATAACTTAGAAAACCAAGTCATAGGTACATGCCCGCACTGGGGATCGAACCTGGGTCTCTCGCTTCCGAGTCCGATGTTCTACCCACTAAGCTACCACCGCTGATACTTATGTCACATCGTTAAATAACTATGCCGTTAGTAGACTCCAGGCCCTGTACTTCATACGTCATACACACTTGTCGCAGCTATCAACTTAACTACAGTTGAGCCTGACAACTTCCAAAACAACTACTCCTTAAATGGCAATTCAACAGACAGGTCTGACACTTACTATCATTTCATAAGCCTTGCCTTAATTAGGTGACACGTTTTTTCGCTCAAGCCATAAAATGTAAACTGCCTACAGACCATCAACTTTTACACGCCTACAATCTACTCAGTTACATTACGAACGAATTCGCAACAAACATGTAAAGGTCGATACGCTCAGCTTAGATATAGCTCCTGTCGAGAACGGAATAAGTGTCAGTATTGCATAAACTGAGTCTACCTAATGAGCACATACTCCGCTGCAGCGAAAATCAAAATTACGCTCTGCGCTTTATAATATTACCGCACATTTTATAATCAAGCAAATTGTTTCGTGTGGACCTGTTAAAAACTTTTACATACGTCGACCGAATGAACGATTACCTACTAGCGAAAGGCGGGATAAAAATTACCTAAAACCGGCGTGCATGTTGGTTGTGTTGCCGAAGCAGAAGAGGTTTGTTAGAATCGTGGCAAGAGCTAAATCATGGTCTCTGTTACGTTTACTGAAACATTTATCTTGTCCCACAGCCTTTTCCCCACTTTCTTTAAATCTATGCTAGTCGAAAATGGCTGATTGTACTCGTCAATACGAACTACTTTTAAGGAAAATATCGTAGTGAATAGTAGAAATTCTAGATTGGTTAGGCATGATATTGCCTGAAAATCAAAGGAGAAAATAATCATAACAAAAACTGAATTTGCACGGATATTTACTTGTTTATTTTTTCGTTTTACAATTTTCCGACGTTTCGGTACTTTTGCAAGTCCTGTGGTCTCGGTAGACTGAGATGACAGGCGTCTTTGTGAAAATATTAACTGTTAGTTAACTACTCTCTGGAAAAATTACAAAAAATCATTAAGTTCCGTTCCAAAAGAAATATACGTGCAAATTCAGTTTTCATTATGTCTAGTGCTCCTGTTAACCTAACAAAATACTATAGAAAATAGTCAATGTGACAAATTTTTTTGAAACTTCAAAATCGCTAAAAAATATTTTGTATTCTACAAAATTTTTTAAATAAATAAAATATAAGTAAATGAAAAATATAATATTTCAACTAAAAACAAGCATAACAGTGTACAATAGAAATAAAATCTTAGTTTTGTAAAAATAACATATTTGTGCTTTAACTAGTTTAAAAATAACCTGAACTCTCAAGTGTCTTAATGGCTCTTATTGTCAAAAAAATATCTTAAACATATATATATATATATATATAAATCTAATATATTAAAATCTCGTGTCACAGTATTTGTTATCGAACTCCCCCGAAACGGCTTCACCGATTTATATGAATTTTTTTTGTGTATATTTGGTAGGTCTGAGAACAGCTCGCCTGTATAGGCTAGTTATATTTGACAAGTCCACAAGTGTAGGAGGCAGTTTTTACCTCCTATCGTCCACGTACTAACCGCACAGTGAGCATAGTTGATGAGGTGGCCATATTACGTACGACAAAATGAGCCTGTCACGCAAAAAGTATGCAAAATGAGTGTTGGATTTGTCAAATAAATCATCTTCAGTTCCGGCTTTCACAACAGGCCCTCTACCCTCGTCGTAATTGAGTTCAAATTGCGTCACAATTACGTGCAATAAGTCAGAAATAACGTCTTAGTAAACGTTTTAGTTGTAAGAAATAGCATTACACGTATTGAAACTTCCGAGTGGATCGGAGACTGAAAGCATATTTTGGCTAAATTAAATATGTGTCGTGAGTAGAGGGGCTGACCACAGTAGTGGCCAATTTTGCGCCTTGAATGGGGAACTTGCATCTCACTTAGATTGGAGTGACATAGCTTTTATACGATAAGATAATAGTAATAATTTTTATTTTATTTCGTGTAAGTAACACTCATTTTAGATAGTAGGCTTAAAACTATATATGTTAGTACTTATAGCTGAAGACACAATATATTATAAGATAAGATAAAATTTATCAACCAAAGAAGTAAAATCCTGACTACATTGTATGTTTTTATAGCTAGTTAAAAACTTAAATTAAATTAAGTTTATTTTTAACACAGTAAACATATAAAGACTCAGGAAAAATTACAAAATAGAACCATAAACATATTTATTTCGATGTTTTCGGGATCACAAAAATAATTTTGAATTTTTAAATTTAGTAATTTTTAATTTTTTTATTATTTTTAAATTTAGTCTGTCTAATATTGAAAAACTTATTAGATTTAGTTTTTTTATTGAATTCTAAACTTTTTCTTGTAAATGTGTAGGTAGATGCATAAAAACATTATTTTACGAGATAATTCAAATATCGATAGGTGCTTCATACGTTATAGGCCGTTACGTGCAAGTTGTGACGTCATAGTTTGAGCCCGATTCGTATGGCGCGTTTTTGTACCTGGTGACTATATTGACTTTTCGACAAAAAATACCCAGTTTATTTATGTTTCAAGATGGTCTTTCCAATTACACTAAAACATTTTTAGTGCAAGTTCTCTATTCAAACTCATCCATATTTATTTGTTCCGAAACCGGTACCTACCTGGTGAACTGAGCGTCTCCTCTCCACGTGGTCGTAGGACGGTGGTTTTGTTATTGCCAAATCAAATGAATTTAAAAAATGTCTGTGACACTCTCAGGAACGGCAAAATCAGCCAAGATGACAAATCAGAAATCTAAATATTTTTTCGAAGTAAAGAATTTACATTTCATTTGTTAAATGAAATTTATGTAATATTTCACTGCTGCTTCAGGTCTACGCGCGCACACGTACCAAACCTTCTAATCAGCAATTAATATTTAAAAAACATGTCACGTGACCCGACAGTGAATGTTATTGTAATGCATTGACAAAACGAGGTCAAGCAGGGGTAGTACGACGACGCTAGCGCGCGTTTTAAATGTCAAAAGTCGTGACTTTCCAGTATTTAACTGTCAAATTCTGACATTTTAGCACCACAAAACGCGCAACTCGTGCTATCGTAGTACCCAGGCTAAATATGTGTATTATACATAATAAAAAATATTTTTAATTTTTCAGGAACGGACAGCTTTGGAGAGAGATTCAGGAAATGGCTGACGCAGCGATTGACTCAGCATTGATTTTAATCAGAAAATGTTTTAATGGTACATAGAATATTTTAACAAAACGCTTGCTTGTGCTTTTCCTTACTTCTTCTTTTCATTTAGTACCTTCTAAAGTAAAAAAAAGGGCTATCGCTCGTAGCCCCGGCTGCCTGAGTGATCTTAAACGATCACGAAGGTTAAGCAACACTGGGCGCGTTCAGTGCATGGATGGGTCGCCGTCTATGCCTAACGCTAGTGGCATTTTTCCGAGCGGTTCCATCCTTCGCAAGGCACGTTAAGCTGTTGGTGCCGGCTGCCGTCGATAGATGGCAGTCGTTAAGCCAAATCAGAGGCCTTAGGGCGGCTTGACAACTTCTGACAGTAGACGAGCCACTAGTCTACAAGCCTCCACCAATCCGGACTTGGCCCCCGTCGTGGAGTATTGCCTATACCTTCCTCAGGGAAGAGACCCATGCCCCTCGGTGGGGACATAATGGGTTGATGATGATAGAACAGTTTTCACCAAAAGTACACAAATTTCCATAAGAGTTGGATACAACGCCTGTTTGAAAATCGACAAAACAATATGATTTAAAATTTTTGTAATTAATCCCCGAAAACCTCATTAAGCTTAACCCTCAGCAAACTTAACCTAAAAAGAGAAGGCATTTTATAAAATAAAACAGTGCCTACCACACGCACCTACCGAAAAAAGAAACGTAAACCGCATTTTCGTACATAAAACCCGTACGTGTAGGTATAGGTTTCTTGTCGAAGAGCGAAAAACTCTAGGGCAGGTCCCCGGAAAACTCTTGAAAGTACCTGTTTACTTGCTGTCTTCCATCACCGCTTTAGGAATAGTTAACTTCACACATTCTATATTGCATTACAGCGCAGCAAACAAACCCAAACAGCAAACCCAAGGTTCGATTCCCAGTGCGGGCATGTACCTACAAAATATATACCAAGATGATTTTTCCTTATAATTTTTTTTGTGACCTTTTCCATTGAATCTATGGATCTTGGTCTGAAATAAATCATTTCATTTCAACAGATATTTTTCTATTCGTGGTGAAGACAAATATAACAATCCAAGATCATAAAAATCGATCCAGCCGTTCTTGAGTTATAAATGGTGTAACCATACTTTGTTTCATATATTTATAGATAGGTATATAAGTTTTTCGGGACGATAAATAATTATACTGCTTTTTTCCTCTTCTTTAGCACATGATACCCTAGTATTTTAACTACCGCAATCAATATTTCTCACTTTCACTTTATAAAGAGCCAGAGCGCGCTTCGCGACTAAAGGTCTATTAAATAGAGACCCTTACTTCGACCTTTTTGCCTCACAAAATTAAAATTCTCAAACAGCAGCCCGCACTTTGAACAAGATATATGAGGGTTCTTTCATCTCGTAACCTTAGCCGTTGCGGGGGGCAGAACGGACCCTAACGGTAGCTGGCTCGCAGAATATTACTGGGCACAGAAGGCTAGGGACAGCCATATCTGACCTTTTTTTACCTGACTGCGGCGGAACCCAAAAGGAGGGTAATGCGTTTGGCTCGTATCTATGTACGTATTTAAGTATGTCTGACCTATGATCCCTCATAACTCTTTAACAGATTTTCAGATTTTGACAAACAAAAAACCATTAGCTCAGTTGGGAGAGCGCTGACACGGTTAGCCAGAGGTCACGGGTTCAAGTCCCGCCGTGGGTGGAATTTTTAGCCTCTAAATAGGTTTTTAAAACAAAAATAATATTTAAATAATAAAATTAAATCGGACTTCATTCATCACTTGAGTTCAAATACAGAAGTTTTTATATAAATAAGATCTCAATCAATTCATGAAATCAGCAATTAAATGAAACAAAAAATTAAAAAAAACATTAAAAAGACAAAAAAAAATAAACAAAAAAAACATACAGCAACCAAACTGCTGGACATTAACTACTAAGCAGACGGGACCTGTTCCGTGTGGCGCCGGATTAAGTGATGCTAATCACTCTATTTCCTTCCGTGGATGTCGTAGAAGGCGACTAAGGAAATCAATTACCAGGAGACGGGCAGCAGCGTCTTCCTGAGATTCCAACCGCATACTGCGATCGCCAACCCGCCTGCCAAGCGTGGCGATTATGGCAAAACCCTTCATGGTTATGAAAAACACGAAGGAGGCCCATCTCCCGCGGTGGGCGTCAAATGGCTGATGATGATGAGACGGGACCCAAATTCAACATTGTGTTTGACTCGCCTGCTCAGTAGTTAATGTTCTCGGGTTATTGGTTATTTCCTATTACAGTTTTTTGTATTTGTTTACGAGATAAATGCTTGAAATGACTTTAGTTTCTCTCAATCTTTTTCTCTTTCTTTTCCCAGGGTCCCGTAGTCAACAAGGGACCCTTATAGTTTCGTCTACCCTTTCGGTCGGTCTGTCTGTCTGTGGCTTAGCTTATAGATGCTTAAAACTAGAACTAGCTCAGTACGAGCTGAATTTCAGCACGCCGACAAAACGGTAAGATAAAAGTTAACTACGGCTAACTACGGAACCCTAAACTGCACGAGGCTGGTTTTTTTAGATAAGAAGAAACGTTGTAATTTTACCATAGTTTTAGTAAAAAGGGCATTATCAATAAAACCGTAATAGGTCTAGTTAGAATTTTCACAGCGCGATTCTGTGAAAATTATTAAAAATATATAAACTGTAATCAAATATGTGGAATTTTCTTTTTAAGTTTTTTTTTTACTTTTGCATACATTGTAAAGACGATAATAGGTACATAAGTGTACATAAGTGAATAAAAACCGGCCGAGTGTCTGTTTGACTTCTGCTAAGAGTCCCAAAATGAATGAAACACAGTTTTTTAGGGTTCCGTATCCGAAGGGTGTCAAAGGAGACTCTTAGTAATAACTAAGACTTCACTGTCCGTCTGTCTGTCTGGCTGTGTGGCACCAGGCTGTATCTCATGAACCGTGATAGCTACGCAGTTGAAATTTTCACAGACGATGTATTTCTGTTGCCGCTTGAATAACATATACTAAAAACCGAGTAAAATAATTATTTAAGGGGGGATCCCATACAACAAACGTAATTTTTTG
The DNA here is from genome assembly GCA_947310995.1 of Yponomeuta cagnagella. Lineage (NCBI taxonomy): Eukaryota > Metazoa > Arthropoda > Insecta > Lepidoptera > Yponomeutidae > Yponomeuta > Yponomeuta cagnagella. Next base: position 12,734,664 of record OX371287.1, read on the forward strand.
CCGTTTTTTGCTCAATCAATAAATAGATAGACGCTTGCAATATTCACAGAATATTTAGTTCTATATTCGCTTAAAAAAAATATATATATAAATATTTAAGGGGGGCTCCCATACAACGTGTTTTATTGCCATTTTTTCTCGATCTTTGTGTCTAATGTTGAATAGATAATGGTACGGAAACCTTCCGGCGCGAGTCCGACTCGCACTTGGCGGGTTTTTATTTCTAAATAAGTAAGACTTATTCATTTAGAAGAAATACTTTATTATTACTCCCGTGCCACGGAAGCCTCGGTGCACGAGTCCGCTTCGCGTTTGATCCGTTTCTTTTACTACGCTCTCCGATTTTCACAGTCTGTAGGTATTTCTGTTCAATCCACTTCTTTGCTGGCTGGTTCGGGGGCACGGAGGGGGCGTTATTTATGGGTCTCTTGAGCCGGGTGAAGTATATACCCGCTGAATATAAATCCTCGGTTCGGGACTTAAAATTCTAAATAAGAACGACTGGGCTGGTCTCGGTACCGCTGGGATAGGGCCACTGTTCAGCCAGGCGATTCGAGAATTCTTATAAAATAAGTACAGGAAAATGTGTTCTGTACCTACCTATGTTATTTGGTTTACAATAGCAATAAGCCTAAGCAGCGTATTTACATATCTAATTGTAGGGTATAACTCTTGTTTCAGTTAGAGAATAATAATAGATTTAGCCTCAGTTTCTGAAAGAGTGTTCAAATGTAACAAGAGATTAATCTAACATTAATTCAAAATACCGGCACATGATTGGCTGAAATTAGCTTGACGTGAGATTAACATGAGATTAACATTTGATAGCTCTTCTAGAAACCGAGCGTTAATCACTGAGATATATGAACTCCTCGGACAATCAGGTTTCCTCACGATGTTTTTTCCTTTGCTGGTATAACATTCGTGTCCGGTTATTTTGGCAATATTCCTCTCACATCAATATCCACAATAGTTAAATACTTCTTCACCTTTGATTACGGTAATAAAATAGAATCTTAATGTTTCTACATGAGCATCATCAGCCATTTGACGCCTCTGCAGGACATAGGCTTCCCTTATGGTTTTCCAAGCTTCCCGGTCTTGTGCCGCCCGCATCCAGCGACTCCCTGCCACCGTACCCAGGTCTTCGGTGCCCACGCTGCGTCGTCCGGTCCGCGGTCACCAGGTCAGACCTTTTTTCGCCCCAACGGCCATCGGTTCTCCAAACTATGTGCCCTGCCTACTGCCACTTCAACGGAGCAATTCTTCGAGCTATATTGGTAACTCGGGTTCTTCTGCAGATCTCCTCGTTCCTGATTTGATCACGCAGTGAAACTCCTCCATTGCTTATTGGGCGACTTTGAGCCTTCTTATGAAGCCCATAGTCCGAGCCAGGGACATAAATAAGTGACCTCATTTCTGATCTTAGGGCAGTATTCCGATCTTGGTCTTCGCGACCTGACTTCTGCCACCTTCATGCATCTTTTTAGCGTCAAAGGTCTTTCCAGTACATTTATTCGCTCACATTTTAGCAAATTTAACAGGAAATGTTTTCAGAGAAACTACAATGAGTTAGTATATAATGCGTCATTTGACTAAAATTAATTTTTAACTTGCGCATGGCAAGGGACCGTGAGAGAAGACATTCGATTGAAAAGGCCTATATGTAGCAGTGGGCTGACGACGATGATGATGATGATGATAACTATGTAGAGTCTACTTTTCAGTCGAGCTTGCGGATAACCGCATAAAGGGCTCTAGCCCTTATGGCAGTCCTAAGCATGTCATGCAAAAAAGTCCCTAAACAAGCTTGACCCCAAACGTAAAATTTAACACGTCGGTTTGCAAAACAGACACTGACGTTTCACTATTCACTTACAAACATGCCAATTTCACTGCCCTAAACCTTAACTCAAAGAAGTAAGTTACATTTTTTAACGTCTGGGTAGTACAATAAGTATGTAGTTTTTATCCCGCAAACGTGATGCCGCAAACGATCCCTCAATTTGTTAACCCGTAGCGTGTAGGGTCGTGATACTCGTGATACTTTGCAGAACAAATTATTGTGACATAAATTTCTAAATTCTAAAGGTACCACTGGCTTACTCACTTTCTCGTTATGAAATCAAGAACCTATCCTTAGAGCTGGAGCTTTTATTTTAGTAGGTATTTTTATAGCTACCTACTTTTGAGGAGCATAAATTCTCAAGAGACTTGATGCTCCTCAACGTAGCGTAGGACGCCCACCAGCTTTCTTGGCGATGTAAGGTAGATTATTATTATTATTATTATATTATCTATGGAAAACCAACAGATGATAAACAGTATAATATGCGACTTATACAACTAGTAAGTGAGCCAATTACAGGTTTTCACCTATAGAAATAGAAATAGAAAATTTTTATTTGTCTTCAATATATAGCAACAGAGTGCTAGTTTTCTGCTAATACTAAACTTAGACTTATAGAAACTTAGACTTAACTTAGAAACTTATAGCAAAACGTACATGGAGCATCGCACTATGAAATACTGATGCATATCAATTGGAGGTATGGATTGCTGGCAACGGCTGAATGAGGAGGACCAAGGGCAGAAAGAAGTAGCCTTCCTTGGGGTGGCCTTTGTCTAGCAGTGAGCGAGTACGGGCTGATTGATAACACTAGTTTTAGAGCCACTAAACATCTGAAATAATTATTTGAAGTGAAAGCTTTTTGAGGCGCACTTTGCGCTCTTTCTCAACTTTAAACGAAACATGCACCGTTTTTTTCTTCGTCAACGGGAAAATCGTCAACGACCTAACCCATCTCTAGATGGGTCTAACCAACCTAGCCAGCCAACACCTACCGGCTTCGCAGCACGCGTAAATATAATTAATGAAAAACAAGAGCGAAACCAGAGCACAGCCTTTCTCTTACCCGACCCACGGACGGGCGGCCACGGCCGAAATTATCTTATGAAAGAATAAATAATGAGCTGACGAGTCGGTACAGGCGCTCGCTAGAGGAGGGTACCAAATGAGACCGTATTACTAAGACTTCACTGTCCGTATGTCTATCTGTCTGTTAATCTGCCTGTCTGTCTGTCTATCCGTCTGTGTTTCTGTCTGTCACCGGGCTGTATCTCGTGATCATGTATTTCCGCAGAATAAAAACAGAATAAAATAAATATTTAAGGGGGTCAACATACAATAAACGTTGTCTAAAGAAAGCGCTCGCCATCTAGCGGCCATCTATATGTATAAAATTCACAGCGCCGATGTCATATCGTTGAATGTCAATGTTAAACTGTTCTTGTTGGATCCATAGATGGCGCTGTTCTCAGTTTCGATCTTTGTCTAATGTTGTATAGATAATGGTATGGACCCCATCGCGGGCGAGTCCGACTTGCACTTGGCCAGTTTTTATTTTTTATAGTCTATTAATACGTCCCACTGCAGGGCACAGGCATTCCCTCAGTGAGAGAATATAAGCTTAATCAGCACGCGCGCCCCCCGCGGATTGACAATTTCAAGGGCTAAGGTACGAACACCTCAAAGACTCAGGTTTCCTCACGATTTTTTGCTTCACAGTAGTAATACCACGTAAACACTAACGGTGAAGGAAATTATCAAATAATTAACAAGAAAAATGCTTTTACGTGTCCGTCCCAAACCCATCCTAACTGCCCGGATTTTTGTACAAGTTATTTGCCGGGCAATTTACTAACCTATGTTTTTTAGAAAATAAGAATTAAATTTGGTGTATTGCTATATTTGGACAAGTTTTCTGTTTGACGAAACATTTGGTGGACATTGTACGATGCAAGTTTTTATTTTGCAATTTCCTATTTTGTGTGTGACATAAATTTCTTCTTAAATTAAATCGCTATGTACAATAATATTAGCTTTTCCATACTTAAGTGACCACTAATATAAATTAAAAAAAATATATTTATAATAATAAAAATATTTCAACGTAGAATTTACATTTTGTTTGTTGAATATCATAATACTCTTTATACCCCGTATAATACATGTATTTCAAATGTGTAATATGGAGAATGAGACCTTCTTCACTGAAAACCCTAAAAAAGGGTTTGCAAACAAACCTAGATATTGCTAAATGCCCCAAGTTGCAACAGCAAAGAAAAATTAAAAAAAATAGTACCTACTTGGCTGTTTGTCACCTGGTCCTAAACTACCAAATATTATTTTTATTATTAAATCCTTTATTGCACAAAAACAATTTTGTTCCCCGTGTGGCGCCGGATTAAGAATAGTATCACTCCATTTCCTCCCGTGGATGTCGTAGAAGGCGACTAAGGCAATAAATTACTAGGAGACAGGCAGCAGCGTCTTCCTGAGATTCCAACCGCATACTGCGATTGCCAACCCGCCTGCCAAGCGTGGCGATTATGGCAAAACCTCTCATGGTTATGAAAACCATGAGGGAGGCCTGTGTCCAGCAGTGGGCATCAAATGGCTGATGATGATGATGAATTTTGTTTATTGCACAAACCTATTGCTGAATGTTGCAATAGCAAAGAAGGATTTAAAAATAATAGTACTTGGGTGTTTGTAACCCGGTCTTAAACTACAAAATATTATTGTTATTATTAAATCCTCTATTACACAAAACCCAATTTAGTACAAAGGCGTACTTAATGCTAAGTAGCATTTTCTACCACTAACCTATGGTTTGATGATGATGGCTGGTTTATGGCTTAAAAATTGTTGAATACACTCTTGGCCTACTGTCCAAGAGGGAAAAAGGACGAGATAATTTATATTAATATTTCGCCTGAGCCTCTCCCGAAATTGGCGTCCCTTTTGTACGGAGACAAAGAGAATGGCGGATAAAAGGGAGGGGGGTAGGCAGGAGCACGGTTTAGCGGCCACCGACCATGACGGATATTGTTGTAAATTGAGGAGTTACACCCTGTACCCGCGTAATGTAAAGTGAGCCTAAACACTGTTTACAAAAATCGGTAAAATTAAAAGAATAAATTATTAACTTAATTCTGGAATCGCCTACTTGAATTTTAATAATGTGTTTATAGTATGTACTTACGAAAGTTTTAGTTCAATAAGAATAAAGCTTATTTGACAATATTCGAGTAGGTTCAAACATTATAAAATGGGGTACCCGCTAATAAAATTGTATCAAATATAGGTATTTATTGGTAGGTGTAGGTACCTAAACATTAGAAATACAATTTTTTTAAAACCTATTTAGAGGCTAAAAATTCCACCCATGCCGGGACTTGAACCCGCGACCTCTGGCTAACCGTACCAGCGCTCTCCCAAACGTAATACAGACAAGTTTGTAAAGAGGCTCGAAATTTCACGAAATTGCACTTGCCTATTAGCTCAGTTGGGAGTGCGCTGGCTGGGAGGTCGCGGGTTCAAGTCCTGGCATGGGTGGAATTTTTAGCCTCTAGTTAAGTTTAAAAAAAGATTGTTCTCAGCACAGGTGAGTGCAACAAAAAGAATATAATTAGAAATACAAAGTTGACAAAAATATGCCCTCGGCTTGATGCCCAAGCATCACATACTCTCCAATGAGATCGAAATTATTTTTTTGCGATCTCATTGGAAATTGAGATTTATTTAATATATTTAAGAAATTGCCACCCTTATTTACTGACAGACTTGGATTAGTATTTGGTATAATTAAATCTATATTATATAGATAGATAGAGAGAAAGGAACTAGTTACTGGAACAGAGTATACATTTGTCGTGTTTGACGTGTGTACCATTATGACGTGACGTTGGTTTCCGTTTTAACTTGTGACAGTTCTCCTTCGGCTTTACAATGAGGGCATTTCAATGACAGCTGTCAGATGAGTTTCATTTAAAAAAAACTAGATGGCGCTGCAAGGAGAACAAATGTCATCATACGTTTTAAATGTTTTACATCGTTATTAATCTGTGATAATCTAATCATCTCCTCTCTTCAAAGAAACAAGCAAGCAACGTGACAGAAACCACAGAGAAGTTACAGTGATGTCATGTCAATTTTGACATATCATGTGACGTCACCACCATCTATCGGTAACTTGTGGTACAGTATTTTTTTAATGAGACGCTTTGAAAAGCCCTCATGATTATTTTATCTGATAACGCAGTAAACTTCAGGGCCGCGTTCCATAAAACTACAATCCGTAGTTTACTATGACAGTTCAATGTACATTGCGTAGCAGAGTCTCCCTACTACTTAATCTGTGGGTTGATCGACTTTGCAATGTACATCGAATTATCACATTAAACCATGAATCGTAGGTTTATGAAATATGCACCTGGGAGAATAGTTTACCCAGTCCGCCCTACAAACTACAAAAAAGTCATGAAAATGACGCTGCTATCGTTTCCGAAAGACACAAATATTCAACAGCACTCTGCGTACCGCCTACCCGCAGGGGTATCAAACGGGCAACGAGGACATTTTCAATTACTCGCTGCAGCTGCTGCCGGGCGCCGGGCGCTCCTTTTTGCCCCGCAATGGACTTGTCACTGTCTCGGGTAATTGATTGGCCTGCGGGTAAGTAGCCACCGTCTATTGGTCAGAAAAAAGGCGGCGTTAAACAGCTACTTAATTTTTATAAGGGACTAATAAATATCCTCACTAATATTATAAACGCGAAAGTTTGTATGTATGGACGGATGTTTGATACTCGTTCACGCAAAAACGGATGAACGGATCCGGATGAAATTTTGCACAGAGATAGATTATAGTCTGGATTAGCACACAGGCTATTTTTATCCCGGAAAAATACACATCAAAATTACCACGCGAACGAAGTCGCGGGCAACAGCTAGTATAGTAATATATTATACCTAATATTTTTTTTTGTCGCTAGTTTTCCTAAATATTAAATAAATAAATAAATATTAAACGGGTTTAACCGCGATCATTTATTTGGCAAAATGTAACCTTTGACTAAATATACCTACTTACTGGGTCTTGGCTCTTGTTCCAATCTGCTAACGCTGGCTATCTATCAGCTCCATCCTGTGAATAAGTCCAAAAACGTTTTGCACCATGCAATTTGCAGAGCTGTCCACAACCCTGTCAATCAGATATTTATTCGTCTATCCTTGGATACGCTTTTATCTATTTCGTCCAAAAACATTTTGCACCATGCAATTTGCAGAGCTGTCCACAACCCTGTCAGTCAGATATTTATTCGTCTATCCTTGGATACGCTTTTATCTATTTCGTCCAAAAACGTTTTGCACCATGCAATTTGCAGAGCTGTCCACAACCCTGTCAATCAGATATTTATTCGTCTATCCTTGGATACGCTTTTATCTATTTCGTCCAAAAACGTTTTGCACCATGCAATTTGCAGAGCTGTCCACAACCCTGTCAATCAGATATTTATTCGTCTATCCTTGGATACGCTTTTATCTATTTCGTCCAAAAACGTTTTGCACCATGCAATTTGCAGAGCTGTCCACAACCCTGTCAATCAGACATTTATTCGTCTATCCTTGGATACGCTTTTATCTATTTCTATTTTATTTCTATCTATTTACTTACTAATCCCTAGCTGATATCGTTATGGACCCTGTCTGGTTCATACAAAAGTGTTATACGTAAATTCTTAGAAAATCTTATAACTAACGTCTGTTATCACTTGTTTCCTCCTATCAGCTTTGAAGTAATTGATACTTTTATTGCACTTAAAGAAATCGTACAATGCGATGGACTTAATGCCATATTTTCTACCAGTCAACCGCAGGAGGTAAAGGAAAGAGTTGGTAGGCGTGCAAAGAAAAAAGTTAAAATAAATTTAAAAATATACTTTTATAAGGTGTAATTAAATCACATCACTATAGACTTACATAATACTGATAATACAATATAATAATACATGAATGTCAGTAAACACGTAGCTCTGTATCTGCTGTGGGTAAAATCAGAATATATACTTTTTTTTATTCTTTGCACAAAAATTCAAAACAGTGACTTTGAATTCGTTCACTGTATTTTAAGGGGGTATTCTAACCATCATTTAGAAAAATATAGGTTTTAAAAAAATACGGGGGATTTTTTTTTTTTTTTGTTACCCAAACTTACTTCTATTAAGCACAGACAAACATAAGGATGAATAGTAATAAAAATAAAACATAAACTACGTTTTGAGCGTCTTATGGTCGGTGCCGGCCAACTCAGTTGTTTGTTTTATTGTTTGTTTACGCATATCGAACGTCAGACTCTTAAGCATTTAACATATTAGAAAACATTTTTCAACGTTACTGTACTTTCTACCACTTCGAATTGACAGTTTGGAGACAAAGTCCGAAATTACGAATATTTACAAATTATGTTGCACCATCACTGATAAAAATCATTAATAATAATACTATTTATCACAACCGAAATACGGTAAAACAATTCAAATTCTTCCTGTAGTTACATATTTCCTGTAAACCAAACCACCTTAACGACTTTCCAACGCTTAAAATGTCTCTATCCTGTTCCAAAAGCGAAAACTCGCCACAAACCGTGTTTCTAAAGCCCCTATCTTGCAGGATACAAGACACGAATAAATTCCGTGCGATTTGTCGGCGCAGATCCAATTAGATCTATTCTGCTGTAATCTGCAGCCATCTGGGTCCCGGCTTGTTCCGTGTCCACACTGGGAGACTGTAAATAGATTGAGAACATTTTATTGCACACTAAATCATAAGGTTGGATTGAAAGTGAACATCATTATTATTGTGATGAAAAAAGATAATCGTGTCTGTAACATCAGAGAATGGACTGGAGTTGTCTGCGTCAAAGATCTATTTCGCGTCAAGGAATATACAGAGTTATCGACCAACCTTCAGTAGTAGAGAGCCACTGAAAGAAGAAGAAGATAGCATACATTGAGTTGAATAAGAAAAACATCTTCACAGGACTAGCAGTGTCGTTAACATCGTTTGCATGGGATTCGGAAAAAAGAAACCCAATCTTCTAGTATGTGCCATCGAAAACCGTTCAATCATTTACGTGGCAACATTGCATGACACACACAATATTCTTTGGGTTGAATCAGTAAGACCATAAAATTTTATCGTCAATTCCAATATGCAAACACTAGAAAACATCACTTAGCAGTCCCCAAATTGGAACAAGAACCCAGCCGGTCGGCTTCGCCGCTTACATATTTAAGTTCCCGTGTGAACGTAGCTTTATATATTTATTTTTAGCTCCGCCTTATCGATCGCAGACGGAGTCCGCTACGATTCAGTTACGTTAATTGAACAATTTGTCTCCATTGTCCGGCGTAATGAAGATTTCAGGCCTCTTCGCTTTGCGGCCTGTAGCGGGGGCTGCCGATTGAGTGTTCTGTGGTGTGACCGTGGTTTAACTACCTGGCTACTACTTGGTTAGTGATTTAACTACTCTGCTAGCGGTTTACGCGTCGATACGTGTATTTACTGCAACAATGAAATGTTTCTGAGACCCAAAGAGAAGTGTCAAAAGCCATGATACAGGCTTGGTTTTGCATGTGAAAACATTATGATCCACTTTTACGCCTGCTTACTAAATTAATTGTATTCAAGACATATGCATTCTTCATACAGATGTTCATCATTGCCATCATCAGACCACCACTGCCCACTGCTGTTAATCAATCGATCAATCAGCCTGTTCTCGTCGACTGCTGGACGTAGGCCTCCCCAAGGCACGCCACTTCTGTCCTCGACTACCCTCATCCAGCCAATGCCAGCAATCTGCCTCAGATCGACTGTTCGGCGAGCTGGTGGGCCTCCTACGCTACGTTTGACTGCTGGGAATAGGCTTTAAATATTATAGTATAGAAGACTGAATTGGCAATGGGCGGGATAACTGGCGAAGCGGGATGACGGCAGGTGGACGGTGGACCAGGGCCATCACAGGGTGGCCACCGAGAACAAGACAACGGTCAGTGGGCAGATCAGCAGCCCGATGTTCGGACAATATCGCTGAGTCAGCGGAAGGACCATGGATGCGAATGGCAAGGGACTGTGAGAGATGATATTTGGGGAAAAGGCCTATACAGATCTTCGTAACGCAATCAATTCCTTCTTCATATACGTGTTACGTAGTATCAATTCTACGTTTTCAACGACGGTGTAGTAACCAATAATAGTAAGCAAATTTTATTAGTTAGGTACTACACTATTTTACTATCTATATACTTAGAAAGCCGATTTTACTCTGTAAAGACTTTAAAAAATTTACAATCAAAATGGCCATGTAAGCAGCGCACTTTAAACCGCCACAAGACGGCAGATTAACGGCTAAGCCGGGCTTAAACTGAACTCAGTCTTGCCGCAGCTGGAGCGAAGGTAAAAACTAAACGAGCGGCCAAGTGCGAGTTTCAGCTCAACGCGAGGGTCCCGTACAGTGACTGTACACTGTTACGTTTTATTTTGAACTTTTCCTTTGAGTAAAAGTTATTCAAATTGACAAGTACAATCCAGCTATTCTTTGGATATATACAGGGACTTATTTACTGTATAGTCCTATGAAACCTTAAGCAGATATCAGTGTACATTTATGTATACATACAAAATTAATAATTAAATTGAATAAAAAAATAGAATAAAAATCTTACCAGCCAGAAATCAGAAATCTAAAATGTATTTTAACGTAAATAATCTACATTCTAGTTGTTGGATGTTATGCGCTGTCTTCGGGTCGAGTTGTAATGGAGAAAAAGACAACAAAAGACGAAGTTACACCTACAGAGTAATGTTTACGCTATTTTGATAGATCGCACTTAATTTATTCAATGATATTGATTCCTAAAGTTGAGAATTTCATACATGTATTATATTAAATTCTCTTATTAAAATAAATTCATGATATTATATGTATAGGCGCACCAAACCAAACAACACATCATCCTTAAGAAATCAAGGGCTCTTCCTTACTGAACCCTAAGAACGAGGGAAACTAACATTTTTCGTGTACACTTAAGCGTTTGGTGGGGATCCTCGTTAGGAGACGGTCATTATTTAAGGGATTACCTTACACGAGTTTAATCTAGCTTTGAGGCATAATTGTGTGATTTACTATTTTCTTTGGCAAAGTTGCCAGATTTTTAAAACTCACTACTCAAAGAAAAATACTTACAAGAATAATAAATATCTTGTAGGAGTGTTTTTGTTTTACCTAATAAAACACATTTAAAAGTAAATTTCGTATTTGTGAGAAAAGCTTCTAAGTATCATAAATTAAGCCACTAGGAAAGGATCAACTACTGCCACCTATAAAAATAAACCAAAATGGTCAAGTAAGAATCTCAGTCGATACATACTAGTTGATTTAAGCATTAACTTTTTACAAAAACAAGTTCTTTAACAGATCGTTTTTTTCAAAATATGTCTTTCAATTCTCTAATCTAGGATCAAGAAGGACTGGGACGGTCATTTTTAGCGACAACGCTACCTAAGACTCTGAGTCACGCTTGACCCATTTTTCTTTCTTTCACGCAGCAACAGATGTTTACAATCATAGAGTTTGTAGCCTGGACAGTGCCATAGGATACTTTTCATCCGAGTCACACGTGAACGAAATCGCGGGCTCAGCTAGTCCAAAGCAAACGCAAATAAACTCTTCACTTCCTCGCGCCCTCCCTCGCTAGCAGAACAGAGCAGAGTGTGAACGCCTCAGTCCACAGACATCGTACCGCAGTCAAAGTTTACTTTTAGCGGCGCTGTGTGCTCACGACATTCAGGTCGTCCGCCTGTCTGTCTGCTAATGTTTCGCATAGAGTGTGTTAACTGATAGACAGGAGCGCAGACACGACCGTGTAGCTACGAGAATTGCCACGCTATCGTTTGGGCGCTCCTGGCATCCATATTTTAACATGGACAGAATGACTGATGAATAGGTTGAAAGAAAAACTGAAGAAGTGTGTCATTAAAATTATCATTGTTTTTATAATAACACTTTCATAAGCACTAGGTACACATTTTTATGCTTAAAACTACGTACGTTTACGTTTCGACGCTTACGTTATTTTGCTAGCATTAAATTGAGCCGATACGTCAGATTTCAATAAAAATGTAAACAGTTTAACCTATAAAAAAATTTACGATTGTGCCTGCGACTTGGTACGCATGAGAACCACTTTTGAAATTTCTATTAAATACCCTTAAATCTAAATTGAATTTCCGTCATACGAAGAATTTTCCTATTATAAACCAATAGCAACAATCAACTTGTGCCATACAAGAGGTATTCATATTAGTGAGGGGTTTATCTTCGATTACCTACTAATTTAATTTCTCTATTAATTTCCCCAAGTGGCAAGTGGCAAACCCTGGTCTCTGCCTATGTTTATGTATGTGAATTGAATTTCCTCTGTCTGCTCTGTATAACTTAACTCAATATTTTTTCTCAAAAAGCAAGGTTGGATTTTTTGTTCTTGTTATTCATGTCGTTGTGCAAACATCACACATAACAGTCTGATTTACATGCGCTAAACATTCGTCACTAGCAGAAACAAAATGAAACGATTGCTTTGGCGAAAAAATACGAGCAGGGCACCAGGCTCATCAGTGGTATAAATAGAATAGAAAAAGGGCAGACTTAACTTCCTCTTTCTCGCATGCAATTAGTAGGTATCACTCTTCTAAATAATTTCTTCAGATACGGTTACACGGCCGTGTCTACGAGCTCGCTAAACATCACCACCTAAGCTTTTAAACTTTTAGTGCGGACTGCAAAGCTTCTAAACTTTAAGCTACAGCTCTCATATATAATTCTAAGCTCGGCTTTGTTTCTCCGGGGAAATAGAGAGCTGACTTCGCGTGTTCCACATTGTATAATTATTTACCAGTACTTAACCGCGTCTGAGATTTTATGTGCGGAATTAAAACGGCTTGTTGGCTTTTCGTTTCGTTGTTTCTTTTCGTCGGGGATTTCGGAGACTAGCGCCGATTTTTCGCACACTAACAATCTATTGTTAACATAGTTGTCAGATGTTTTGTACGCACTTTGACCAACTGACAGGTGTTCACAGAATATTAACAAATTGTTAGTTATCGGGACACAAGGGGCACAGAAAGTATACTCTTACCTATGAGTTTGCTATTGAGTACTCATTTCACGATGCTGTCTACAAGACAACAGCTTGAGAACGCAATCAAGGTCAATCACATCATTAAAAAGGCCCTTGTTGCTGGGCACCTACTAAATAAGGATACAACGAGATTATATGTATTTTGAGTTCCTTTTTTGTATATCGAACCCTATTGTACTTACCCGTTTACCCGTATACCTACTTACTTACCTACTTACCTTACCTACTCATTTACTTACTTATGAGTAGGTACCTAATTATTACCTAACCTATCTGTGTAATTTCCATTTTTATGTACAACAAAGTGCCTTTTATCTCTATCTATCTATCTATCAATATAACTGTAGAATAGATTGGGTATTAAATTTAGATATAACACTGTTAGTTAAAGAAAGGGTCCAGTCGCATTCTACTTGATTCTCGGTTTTACACTAATGCCGTCCATACTGTGTGAGAGAGGCAAATAGTTATTCAATAACAACAATAATAATAATTTACATAAGAAATAATCTCGATTAAACCCGTTAAACGTGTAACTAAATAGTTATCCAGTCGCTTTCTTATACTAACAGTGTTATAGCTGCTCTCTCTAGGCTGGATAAAATACCTACCGTAACGTCACAGGCAAAACAAATGCTCCCCAAACCAAAACACTAAAGCCCGAATGTAAACCAATATCCGACTAATTGAATCCGGAATCCTCACAGCATTTACCTAAGCAATCGACCCAAAATAGGACGCAGGAAACCCGAAAAAAACCTAACCCAGCGCATTCTCTCGACCGTTACATCTAACTCCATTGAATCAATTTAAACTTCGAACGAAATCTCATCTCGGAGGGAGCGCCCCTAATTATCCTGCGTTAAGGGTTGGGGGTTGCAAAAACCTTTTTTTCTCGCTTTGAAACAATACGAGCGGTTCTCAACCCTATTTTTATTACAATAGAGCCTATTGCCAAACTGGATAATAAGAATAGAAGTGCAGACATATCTTTGTCGCGGCGTAATCGTCTGTTTTGGGCAGGGATCGGATAAGGGTATCCAAAATGGCGGACAGCGTAAGATTTCTGCTTGTATTTTATTAAATCTTCATGATTTATGGTCGACGGCGAGGCGAGTCGTAACACGTGTTGTGTATTTTGAGTTATTTATGGTTTTTGGTAATTAGTGGCTGAGTACCTTCTTTAGATGGTCAGTTTTTATTATATATTTTACAGTTTATGGAATAGGGGCGGGCTATAGTGGGTCAACATTTCTAAGTTTCATGGAAAGTAGTATGCAACCTCTTTGTTACCGCCTCATTGATACGTTTTCAAAGAAAATAAGTTTATATAATTTTTTGCAGTGTCCTCAGAACTTTTATGTTCTGAGGCAGTGTCCTTATAATACTAGTTACTTATAAAACTCTTTGCTCGATTACGTAAACATAACCAAACTGAGTACTTTGAGAATTTTTTTTTAATGTTCATTAAGATAAGACAAGATAAGAATATTCTTCGCTAACCGTCTTCAGAAAAGGAGGAGGTTATATATTTCTTTATGTATGTGTGTTCCACGATTACTCGAAGACGCGTGGATCGATATGGAAAATTCTTTTTTTATTGTTTGAAAGGGTAGACTTCACTGGTGGTCCCATAGTTATCAAGTCAGGATGGGATCCTGGTGACATCGAGGAAACACTTAACATTTTAAATCCACACTTGAAACGATTTGGGCGTATTTTTTTTTTAAGAATCGTGCATTTACTTTTTGAAAACACAGCTTCTCGAACGCGTAGTTATATTCACAAAAAATCGTGAAATATATTTTTTTAAATAAAAAGTAAATCCGATTTTGAAACACTACAGCACTAAAATCAAAGAAATAATTTAAAGGCATATGACCTTTAAATCGGATGTAGGTATTGTAGAAATATATTTTGGAGTCGGCGCCTAAAATGTATGTTCTGGTCATGTATCTCGACACCGGCTCCAAACTATACTTCTACAATACCATCGAATTTAAAGGTCATATTCTTTTAAATTGTTTCTGTGTTTTTTGTGCTGCAGTGTTTGGGAGGCGGTTTTTACTTTTTATAAAAGTTTTTTTTTTTATAGCCTATTATCGAGGCCAATACTCACTTAAAAAGATTCGTAGCCCAAGAGGCCTAGTTTATCTGCACTAGCTGGCCAAAATTTGAAACTACCGTGAATCAACGTAAATGGAAATCTGTGGTTGAGCCCCTATACTCCTGTAGGAGTTAAAGGACTGAAGAAGAATAATGTAAACCGTTATCTTATTTCCTCTTTAGGCTGCTCTTACGTCCGGCATACTGTCTCGTTCGCACTGATTGTAAAAAAATGTTCTCTTTTGATAAATGTAGTCTGACGCTTTGCATTTTTTGCCGAATTGTAGATAGCCATCATTAAGAAGAAGAAAAAGAAGAAGAAGAAGAAAAACATTTCTTATACCAACAAGATACAATTAAAACCAAACCTACCATTCCTTATACCTGTTGTACAACAAAGAATATTCTATTCACAGTATTCATTTGCGGTGGTAGCGAAGCAGTAAAACGCCGACTTCTCATTCGGGAGGTCGTGGGTTCGAATCCCGGCATGTACCAATGACTTTGTTTTCTAAGTTACGCACATTTGTGAAGTTATAGTAGCAATACCACTCACTTACCGTGAAGGAAAACATCGTAAGTGTATGTGTATGGTCATAGTCGTTTAGATTATATATAATGTAGGTAAAAGAAGTCTTTGTATAATATATTCATTTATTTATCTTACTGACTAATCCTATACTATATACGCAGTTTCTGTTACTACCCCACTATGCCACTAGAGTTGAGTATAGTATGTCTTTGACTAAATTGTAAAATGTAACAAAACTAACATTAACGGTAAGCGCCTAGTAATCATAATGTCAAACCTCCGCCTGGTTATCACCGCACAGATTTACGCCTAGTGTGGTAATCAACGCAAACCATGCTTGTAATGTCTTTCTTTTTAATAAAACATTTTGTATTTTGTAAGGAAATCGGCGTGTCAGAGGTGTTCACATACCTCAGCGCTTGAAATGGCCAATTCGCGGTGGGCACGCGTAGTAATTAAGCACATACACTTTATCTGAGAGAAGACCACTGCCCTGCAGTAGGAGCTATATAGGCTACATAAAAATGATCCAAACGTGCTTTTGCGCTTACTCACATAAACGCGTTCGGTTTTATACCCCTTGTATCACTTCAATCCAGCCAAGTTCGCGTAGTTTTCTTTTGTTGCACCGTCCGTATTGGCAATGCATTCCAACCGAGTGATATGGACGTAAATGGTCCCATAGAGGTCAGTTCCGTTAGCTCTACACTTCACCTGGCAGTCGCTGGTTGCTTTCTTTTCCCCTGCCACTTAGCACGACGTCCACCGCCGTTTTCAATCTAAGTATCGAATTGGTGGCTCTGTTACTTCCTTAAATGGACTTTTGTGTGTTTGTAAGCCGATGGCCGAAGCTGTGCTGATGGTGCGACGTCATCCTGCTTTGTATTTTTATACTTTCTTTGTACCGTTCTCAATCGGTCAACATAAACATAACATAAACTCACGCCTGTATCCCAGAGGGGTAGGCAGAGACCAGGGACTGCCACTTGCTACGATCACTTTCGCTTCGGTCAACAGTCGAAAAAATATCTGATGAAACAACACAGACGTACAGTCATCGAAAGCTTCCTACTTTGTTTGATACTCAGACTTATGATGACCCACGAGATACCTAAGAGGACTGCCTCGTTGTTCAAATGGTAACAAGCTTTGTTGCAAACACAGGGGTCGCACATTCGATTCTGCGATGGGGGCCCATTGTACTTCGAATGGTATAAATCGCCTAACTCTATTTTCTATGTTTGTGATGTACTTGTCTGGTTACCATACTACAGGGTATCCTAAGTTATCTTGTGTAAAAACAACTGAAGAGGTCAAATAGAGAAAATAGAGTTCAAAATTTAAAGCTCATGTCTTTCATATTCCTGGTGCTGTCGAACTACGAGCCATCTACAAGCACATTAGAATTAGAGACAGAACGCACCTGCAATCAAATGCTGGTGTGAACGAAATAAAAAAAATGTTTTAGAAATTTAATAATGTTCCATACACTAGTGCGCTTCAGCCCTTAGTACCTTCGCAATAAAGAAAGTCGCCACCGTTGGAGCAAAGTTAGAACAATAAAAGCACCGACTCTGGTGAGTAATGAAGTGCGGCGCAGCTGCCCAGCGCGCCTCATCCATCACGAGGGCTGTTCTAACGCTCGACTGCCAGTAATGCAGTCGATAGATTGATCGTGGATGCTGGCTGATAATTAAAAAAATAAAAGTTGTTTTTTTTTTTTTTTTTGTTTTAGCGTGAGCCATGTCCAGACGATGGTGTTTTAGCGTGAGCCATGTCCAGACATAGAGAATGAGGGCAGTTTAAAAATAAATAAATTGCATAAGACATGTTTTTTTTTTTTTCGAACACAGAACATGGGTGTCGTCATTTAGTCGCTGTTCGCCCTAGGAGGAGTTATTAAAGTTTTGAGGTCAACGAAGATTTAAATTTATATTGCCCACCATAAAGGCCAATGTATCTGTGATTCTTGCTAAAAAGTACATTTGAAAAGGTGAAATAAGTCAAACTATTTAATAATTTGTTTGGAAATAGACTACTGAATGTTAAGATGACTCTACGTTTTCATTTCGCTGCAATTTCACAGTGAATGAACGTAACTACCGTTCAATCATATTCAATTGAAGTAATTAGGTACCTTTTAACAAATTGAAAGTTAAGATAAAATAGTGTCCCGCCAAGAGATCTCTGTGTATCTATCTATTTATCATTATTACGCTCCACTCAGTTCAAGATGAATCAATTAATTCCGTCGGAGGCACTCGAAGACAAGTGGCGACATCTGCCGGTGACGCGTGACATCTTTGACAGCCACTTGAGCGCACCTTGCCACGTGAGATGAGGACGTCATCAATAGACGGACAGAGGGGTGGCGCAGAGTATACTCTGTACTAAATGAGAGTTCTCTTGATTTAAACATATCTTTTCACGTGAAACGTCTTTCAGATCGGTAGTAGTCTCTTGTTAAAACCGCATGCAATAAAGATATCTTCTCGCTCCGGTGAGGGCCGTAAATCTGTAACTACGTGTCGTGTGCAATTCATTTATCGTTGAGTAGAGCAAAGTAGCTATTGCTCAGTTTCTCTTGACTAGTGCCGCTAGATGGCGCACTGAGCTAAAAATTAACGCTTACTTATAGATGTTTCACGTTAAACCAACGGCCATGTAACCCGATACAGCCCCACCCGCTTTTTTTAAAACGATATAGGGGAGTTAGGGATGGGTGTTTCTCGGACCAAAGAACTAATTTATCTAAATAAGAAAAATCGCTTAGCGGGTAGCAAAATTTGTTTGTTTGTCTGTTGACCCCGGTCAACATATTACGCCACTACTTATTGTTAAAACCAGTTTGACCAGAAATACACCAGATAGGTAAGTGCGAGAAGTGCCTACTCACGCCGAGGTTTCCGAACAAACATACAAATGAACAATTTTCGTATTTTTCCTTTACTTATGCTTCAAAATCTGGATCCTGACCACATTTTTTTGTTTTATACTATTGCTTATGCAATAAGTAATTTTTAAAAGAACTTGAACAATGAATGAAACATGTCATATCATAACATAAACATTTACATACAGGCACATACAAAGAAATGAATTATTTATTTTACTTCATTTTCAACTTGATAGCGCTAGCGCTATCCATTCTTGAGAAAATAGAGTCCTGTTTTTCGTTTATTGATTATTTTTTTCTTTTAAGGTGCGGAACCCTAAAATTGCAACTTCTAAACAGGAAGGGGAAAATTCGCACATTACATAGATAGAGATAGAGAACACTTTATTGTACACAAAAATGGAAATTACACAGATATTTCTAAACCTAAGAGTACCTACAGATGGCGGCCTTATCACTATTAATACTATTATTGTTATTAGTGCTTATTTGATTAGATTCGATTAGATTAAACTCCTTATTACACACCATACATTATAAAGATACATGAAAAATCTTAAATATCTTAGCACCAATGGCAACACCTGTAACGTTGACATATCACCCTCGACGCTCGCATCGCTATCTAAATAAACCGGACAGCTGGTTACTATGCGCGTTTGTTCCACAACTGTGCGTATTGAAATCTGTTAATTATAAAAAACAAATACTTAGTCCTATTTATAAAAACACGATTCCAAGAGTGTTTTAACTCTTAAGACGGAGCTAAGTCCGGCTTATAATAGAGACTCCTGCCATAAGCCGGCTCTAACCCCGTCTTAAGAGTGTTTTAGTGGAATCGGCTTTTCATGAATAAGACTGAAATTTTTACTCAATGAACGCAAAGCTGTTAGTTTCAGAATTAATAGATTATATGAATGAATGAATTATTTATTGCCACAAACAAACATGCTTACATAACAATAATAGCATATAAAAGAATTGGGTATTTGACAAAATATCAAATGAGTTACTTTTAAAACGGATTTTTGTATGAAAATACTTGCTTACGACGTCACATTTCAGAGCACTCTTTTTATGTTTAATCTATTTAAAAATTTTAATAACTAGTAATTGACTAAAAGTGGTACATTTTCTGTAATTTTCACATATAATTTTCATATGTCGCGCATATGAAATAATTTATTGTTGATCGTGTCAAATACCGTATTGGGCGTGTGACAATTTCAGCGTTGGTTTTCAAATAGCATCTCCGCAACTAATGAAGAAAACGTGTCATCCAAATAGGGCTCATCGCTAAAAAAAACTCAATCAGCACAACGCTGAGTCAGCTGCCTTTTGTGGCAATGTAGATACACCACAGGCTACATCTATAGTCCTGTTTTATTTATTCGTTTTGTCTGTTGTGTATTTAGTTTTCCTTCTGTGTTGTGCATATTATGTTACTTATGTGCTTATTTTGTTTCTGTGATGTATCTTGTTGGTATAATAAATGTCTTTCTTCTTCTTCTTCTAAAACTACTAATTGAAGATCAATAAATAGTTACATTTTTTCCAATTAAGAAAATTATAAAAAATCTAATATAAATATCGTTTGTGTCGATTTAGGAGAATATCTTTATAAATCACTTCATTAGAATCGATCCAGCAATAGATCAATCATTGCGTACGAATATAATAATGAAGCCTCAGTAAAGTTGATGTAAAAATGTAAGAAAACATGCAGATATATGTAAATCTTAAAATGCAATTTTAGCTATTGTGCGTGATAGGCAATAATGTCATTCATAAATAAAAATCAAATAGTTACTCATAAAAATAAGACAAGTGGCGACTGCTTGTGTCGCAGGCCAAGACCCACTTCGGGTCGCTGAGCCAGCGAAGTAAGTATAAAAAAATATACTAATAATATTTTTTTGGTTTTTTTCTCTAATATTTCTTTAATTTCATATGCCGTTTTATTTGCCCCTTCACTGTTCATGAGCTGATTTACGTGGATTCCAGATGATAATAGGGTATATTCAATTCAATTCTTTTTTTATGGCACACCTAGGATTCTGCCAATTATGGTATATTAAATGTTTGAAATAGGTAGGTAGTAGTTTAGAGCTAGGATTTTTCATGGCCTGGGGTCCACCTTTTTGGTTAATCGTGTTTTTTGGAAATTATATTTAGACACGATGAAAAAAAGGGAAAAAAATTATAAAACTGGAGACATCAGGACTCGAACCGGCGACTTCTGGTTTCGGGACAGCCCGATTTCCCACCTGAGCTATTACAACCTTGTAGATGGTGGCAAAATTTACCTTCATATTCTAATGATATTGTAGCAGTTTTTATTGCCTGAAAGCACGAATAAAATGACGTTTTCTAGAACTGAAACCTAGCTAGATCGATTTATCGCCCCCGAAACCCCCTGCATACTAAATTTCATGAAAATGGTTAGAGCCGTTTTTCCGAGATTCAGATTATATAGGTATATAAAAAAGAATGGACATCTAATAATTTTTATGCAGGATAAGAACGGATACAAAATCGCATAAAACAAGGGAAAGGGCAAAGGGCCGCTTCTCATTCCGCCAACAATTTATTAGACGTTTGTCTATCCTATTTCGCAAATTGCGAGTCGGAAAAAACGGCTATGTACTTACTAAGACCCGTAGTGGCAGCCGCGAGGCAGAAAGGGTTAAGCGACATTGTTGTATAGTACTCCTATTTCGATATTCCGAAATGAATATTTTAATTTTCTTTTTGTTATTTTTATTATTATAATGTTTATTGTTAACAAGAAACATTTATCTATGTAACTGAAATATCGAGGCATGTCGCTTAGAGCTTTTTGCTTATTAACTGTTGGTTCTACATGAAGGCTTTCAAAAAGGCCCTGATTAGCATCTCCGGCGAGTAATTCCCAAAACGGAAGCGGGTCCCTTTTGTTATTCGCAAATTAGCCAATCCTCAAGATAACAAAAACATCCCTTTATGCGAAAGGACAAAGCCGGGGTGGATTTATACCCGCAGTACGATGTTAGACCCGCGTGATATCCACGTAGATATTTTTTTTAAAGTAGTACTTTACAATACTATTTGCATTATCAAAGGAATATTTATCCGCGAAACTGAACATTCTTGTTGTACAAAATCCTCACATATGTCTAAAAATGTTCTAAAATAGTCAACAACATTCACCTTTTGGTAAACTATCGATTCTAAAGAAACAATTTGTTTTGCTCACACCTATATTCATCATCATTCAGCCACGAGAAGTCCACTGCTGGACATAGGCCTCCTCCATGGATTTCCAAAAAGACCTTCCTGCCACTGAGGTCATCTGTCCATCTTGTGGCTGGTCGTCCTACGCTGCGCTTGCCGATATGTGGTCTCCTCTCGAGAACTTTTCGGCCCCATTGGCCATCAGTTCTGCGTGCTATGTGCCCCACCCACTGCCACTTCAACTTACTAATCCGCTGGGCTATGTCGGCGACTTTCGTTCGTCTACGGATCTCATCATTTCTGATTCGATCTCGTAGATATTATTATCAATATGTTATTCCACTTAAACTGCGTACGTAGCGTATACGGCGGATTTAATAAGCATTTTCCTGAAGGGGTAGGCAGAGACTAGGGTTTGCCACAATCCTAACAGACCTTTTTCGCTTCATCAACATTCATTGGTCGTTGCATGCACGCACATCAGTTTCGGGTACTTTTTTTCTTGGCCTTTGCTAATATTTAGCTACTCGTAGTATTATCTATTTTGTCGTGACATCCCTTACCAGCCCTTCCGCCCATATTCGCTCAATATATTTCTTTCGTTTCCAATTATTTAATTTCGGTCGCTTATTTTACAGGAGAGACACAATGATTAGTCAAAGCGTGCAGAGCCAACTGACTTGAATAACCTCACGATATTTTCCTTCACAGTTAGTGAATGTTATTGTCGCAATGTGGCTATGTCCTTGCCTGGTTACCATAGCACAGGGTAGGTGCCCTAGTTTGGGACCAGGACGGTATTTATAAAAGAAATAAAGAAGTAACAAATGAACACGTTATTATTATTACTAACATATATTCACAAATATATATTAGTAATAGGTAATAATAATCCGTGTGGCGCCGGATTAAGAATAGCGTCACACCATTTCCTTCCGTGGATGTCGTAGAAGGCGTCTAAGGAAATAAATTACCAGGAGACGGGCAGCAGCGTCTTCCTGAGATTCCAACCGCATACTGCGATCGTCAAACCGCCTGCCAAGCGTGGCGATTATGGCAAAACCCCTTCATGGTTATGAAAACCACGAAGGAGGCCTATGTCCTGCAGTGAGCGTCAAATGATGATGATATTTACAAATGGAACTCGGTACGGTTCAGCAGGTGTAAATTCACCCCAGCCCCCTTTATTTTATTGACGGGCGAAATTTATTCAGGGTGGGGTTTTAACTATCTTTCCGCGAGGGCCAAAGCGCTTATATTTCTCCTCTGTTGTGTAGGTGTAGGTAGATAAATGGACCCTTGTTTAATTTGGCAAAATAATAATAATGTATCTTTACGTTTTTAATGAACATACCGCCGGTTTCTGAATTAAGAATTACACCAGAAATGTTTAGAATGTTGTTCTTTTTTGAGAAATCTCAAGACAATGAGATTTCTCAAACTTCTGAATATGGACCTACTTAGTGAAACGCTCAATTCCGAAACCGTGAATTGTATCTTTTACTGCACTAAGTATATGCTGAAATATTAATAATAATAACTTTCACACAATACAATCACTCGACCTGCTCCCAACCTAGGAGAATACCGTGTGCTATCGTAACCAGGCAAGGACATCGCAAACATGAAAGTAAACCCAGACTGAGGCCATTTGTACAAATGTACGGCGGCCCCCAGTGGGAATCGAACCAACGACCTCTGTTTTGGTAGCTAAGCGCCTTAACGGCTAGACCAACGAGGTAGTCATCCATCAATATCGTTCTGTCTCGTTCCTTTTTAAGAAATCTGAAAGACAAACAGATTTGTAGGTATGTATTGAATAAATATAGGTATTTAAGTAAATACCAGATACAAATTAGACTCTAAGTAAATGCAAGTACTTACAATGACATTAAATCCAAGCTTACCGACAAGTGATTGTGTTGTGTGGAAGTTATCACTTTATTATTATTACTGCTTTACGATGTTCAGTTTAAATGGTGAAACAGATATTATAAACTCAGTTTAGCAACAAACCGCGATTAAGTTAACTGAAAGACGCTTGTATGAAATCGCTTCCGGAGGAGAATTAGGTGCTCAGCCGACATTTTAATTCTTCCTTCATGCCGCCGTCAGATTAACGGATACAGAACAATTCTCAGCCTAGAAAATTGTATGCGATCATTTTATTATGCACCGAGAATTAGCGATAAGCGTAGATGCGGCAATAATTGATTTACAAAGCCTTCAATTATTCTATAGAAATAAAAATTGGAAAGACTGTTGTTGTTCAGTTCACCATAGACGCCGCGAGTCGCACGTTTTGTAGCGATTAAATGACAGAATTTGATAATTAGTGTACTTCGCAACTTTTACTTTAAGGCTGGGTTTTCCGACATTACCCCTAAATCAGGTGTTTTTTGGTGTGTTAGTATTTAAAATATTATTATGACAAAAATATATATAACTTTTGAATGACCTATATATCTAGGGCCCTCGGTCATTATTTTTATATGAGTTTTTAAACTTTAAAGCATCCAAAAAAATCGCGAACATGGGTCTAAATTATCACTAGATATGGTTTCATTTGAGCTGTTCTGAGTTTTGGATAATAAGGAATATACCAAAATGACTATCACTAAATGTGTTAGTGACGTCGGTCGTCAAAATTCTATTAAAAGGATTTGAAGGGGGGAAACGAAGAGGGGCCCAATCGACAACTTTTTCGACCGTTTTTTTTTTTATAAAACGTCTTTTGGGTATAGCTTCTAGGTCGTCGTATGAAGAACGACCCAATTTTTGTACTTTAGGTCCGGTTTTATTTGTTCGTTTTGTCTGTTGTGTATTTAGCTTTCTTTCTATTGTTGTGCATATTATGTTACTTATCTGCTTATTTTGTTTCTGTGATGTATCTTGTTGGCGTAATTAATGTCTTTCTTCTTCTCCTTCTTCTATTTGATTTTTTGGTAAATAGAAGACAAGCCTACTCATTTCTTAAAATTGTGCCGTTTTTCTTTAAAGTTATGTTATGTTAGCTGTTCTGAAAATGGGCCCCTCTTAGTTTCGCCTCTTCATTTGTAAAGTCAAAGACAAAATTTTTTATTCACTATAAAAACAAAATTAATGAACGTCAAAGCTGTTAGTTTCACAATTAATAGATTATGCGGAGAAGAATAGTGGTTACTCTAATATATCTTGAGAAAGAGAAATTGTATTCCTGTAATTTCAAAAATACTTATTTTGGGTCATTACCCTCAGCACAATGCTGAGCCAGCTGCCTTTTCCAGCAACAGGGACACACCGCAACTTACGTTAATATAAAGTGTTTTATTGTTTTCTTTCTTTTTTACCTTTTATATTGTAATTTAATATTTTATGTTGTAACTTGTTAATGTATGTGTGTGTTTCTGTTGTTGAAATAAATGTTCTTCTTCTTCTTCTTCTACTTTTCCCCCAACTATTCGCTTGCGCAGCCCAATAAGTCCAATACAAATCCGTGCACTCGGAGAACCCAGCCTTAAAACGCGCGACTCCCGTCCGCCGTGCTAACTACGCTGATTTGGTTTCTATTTGCACTTAAAAATTTCTAATAAATATGATATTTTGTAAGCTAGAAAGTGTTTGCATACTAATGAGCATTTCTGCGCTCTCATACTCTCTGGTGCCTAAAATATGCAAACACTTTTTGCGCGCCCCGTCCCTAAGCCCGACCCTTATGCTCTATAAAGATAACGGCCTCCCCGAAAAGGTCCCTTTTTATTTAAAGACATAAAACACATTGGGGGAGGGTGGGGGCTTACTATCCTTGCAGTGTAATCAGAGGGGAGGCCGGGCGGATTAGGCTACGCGTCTTGCAAACGCTGCGTGACCGCCCGAGGGTGTATGCTATCTGTCCCCACCGTCCCTTTGCGGTGCCCGGAGTTTTAAGGGCCAGGGAATTTAGTAAAACCTCCTCTTCTCGTGAAATTAAATTGGAGAGTGTACCTCTAGTTGTTTTGACGAGGACTCTGCTTTTCACAGGTAATTGGAGATGTGTTGAAAATAGGAGATGTGATCATATTGTACGTATATGTATGTGTATATATGTCTTTATATTGTATTTACGTGTATATGCATGTCGCTGTTAATGTACTCGTAAATGTAAATTTATTGATTTTTATTGTGTTAGCTATATGGTTTTATTTATTAGTTAGCAGCAGGCCACGCTCCGCTCTAGAGCACTTGGAGCTATCGGCACTGACTGAAAATCAGCGCTGAGGGTTCACACCCTCAGCACTATGCTGAGTCAGTTGCCATTTGCAGCAGCAGCGACACACCGCGACAATTTCTGAAAAGTGTTCCTATTATTTTTTGCTGTCCATATTTTGTCTTGTTTTAAGTTTTAATTAATGTGTGTTGTTTGTTGCTGCAATGTTTCTCTTTCTTTCTTTAACGAGTAGAGCAATGACAGTTTTGACAGGCCAATGCTCACTGAAATTTTCATGGGAATAAATGACCTTGTGGCTGTGACATTCCGTGTGGCGCCGGATTAAGCTCGCTCCATTTCCTTACGTGGATGTCGTAGAAGGCGACTAAGGAAATCTATTACCAGGAGACGGGCAGCAGCGTCTTCCTGAGATTCCAACCGCATACTGCGATCGCCAACCCGCCTGCCAAGCGTGGCGATTATGGCAAAAACCCTCATGGTTATGAAAACCACAAAGGAGGCCTATGTCCTGCAGTGGGCATCGAATGGCCGATGATGATGATGATGAACTGACATGCCACTCTGACGGGAATATGCACCTGACTATTTACTGTGAGAGTACGACAAAGCAACGGACCGCTATCATTGGGAAGCTAGGATTCAATCAGGAGTACTGCTGGCTTCCTGGAGAGAGATAGCCTGGTTGGAGAAGTCCTACAACCTTGCTATGTAAAATGGGCTAACCATGAGGCAAAAATCTTAGGTCTATGTTGAAAATACCAAGGAAAGCTTGACTGAAAGGGGTCTTGGCTCAGCTATTCGAACAAATCAGCCTAGTAAAAGAGTTTCACGCCAACCCTTCTGAACTCGTGAACTGATTTCCAGTGGCTTTCACAAATATCAAAGGCCATCCGGCTAGTGAAAACTAAACTACCTACACACACGTATTGCACACACACACACACACACACACACACACACACACACACACACACACACACACACACACACACACACACACATGCACGCACGCACGCAATCACGCACGCACCCACGCACGCACGCACGCACGCACGCACACACACACACACGTATTTCACACTTGATACCTTTGTGCGCGCTCAGTAGCTACACCTTCTTGGCATCAACAGAATAAAGGAACGTCTCTGATATATTTTTTCTATACTTCATGAACTTCAGGTGTTTTGAAGGCCAAAGCAAAATGAACTAGCCTTAAGGCTGTTGTTATGTCGGACATGCTGTCTCGCTCGCACCATATAACATTTTAATAAAATGAGTATACCTACTTTTGATAAATGTGGTCTGAGGGTTTAATAGATAATAAAATTGCGGACATTCACGACATCTTTTTCTTATCCTATTCCTAGTTTTTGATTGCGAAAATTTGATTCCAAAATAAAAAATTTTGGAAACAACTTTTCTTTTATAAAAACTACATAATTATAGGAAAACACGAATTTATTTTTCACTTCTCATCCTCTGAAAGTGCTTATTTGTGCAGGATATAGGCTGCACAAAACCGAATTTTGTGCACAAGTGCATTAACGTATCTCCTCATAAATGTATCTGTATTAAGAAAATGAGCCATACAGCTAAACATAATAAGAAGTTCATAGATAGAATTTGTTATTTTATTATATTTACTTTATTTTTTTGCCGTATGTGTTTTTTAAGACATAAAATATATTAAAATGTAAATTCAAGTACCTACGGCAGGTTATTTAATTAATTTAAGAAAATCATTATTGCAACATTAATTTAATAGTAGGCTGTATAGGTCAGCAACCCAAGCCGGTGCCGGGCTTAGTACCTATGTTTCATTATTATAATTGAATAAAATAGTAATAAAATGCAGATTCTCTTGCCGGAAATTTAAAGAGATGCGGAGCTTGCTAAAGAACAAAGCTAGCATCTCAGCAAAAAACCTATAATTAGTAAATGAAGTAGGAACAGATGTTAACGCTTTGTGTTAGCGGTATTCACTCGCAAAACTTTTTAATTTCCTCTTTGATGGATTCTATTCGAGCTCCGGAAACCTAATCAAACTCGTCCTTTATGTAAAAGCACTTGGTAAATAATAAAAACCACTTTAATTAAATGTTTCTCCACAATATACTAACCTGAGAACATCTTATAGTGACCATATCAATATTAAAAATATTTTATGTTTTAAACAGATAGATTGAATTGGTAATCGCACTTAAAAAGTAATTTAATATAGTATTACTTGTGAGATACGTTGTGTTTTCATGCGATGGCCAAGTCAATCTATTTATTTAAAACTAAAAGATTTTTAATATTGATATGGTCACTATAAGGTGTTGTCATGTTAGCTAATTACGAAATAACTTAAGACAAAGGACCCCTAAGTAGGCACTGAATAAATTAACCGACTTGGTATTACATGGATCTCACAACTTTTTATTGTAGAAGAAATTAGTTGCGAGACTTGGTTTTTGTACATTTTATGATTTTAATGGCATTTTCTTTTATGTTGTATATTAGGTAACAACCTATTTAATACAGAAAAATCGAAGCAAAAATATTGTTTTATGTACCTATGTTAATTTAATATTACTTACTTACTAATACATACTATGCGATTCCAACTCGAACATGGCCGGTTTTTTTTTGCCAAACTACGAGTATATGTAACGATCGATCTATTACCCTAAACAGATAACAATATGATTATAAATTTTTAAAAATAAAAAATATTTATATTTGGAAATATAATAGAATTTCCTTAAAAAATCTGTTGCAACTTTGGGGAAAAATTTAAGAACCTTCAAAATTTAAAAGTTAACGTATTTGGACACAATAAACATGTAATGCACACTAGAAACCATATTCACAGAGATTACTATATAATACTAAATGTGTATCATCATCATAAGCAGCCTATGTACGTCCCACTGTAGGGCACAGGCCTTCTCTCAGGGAGAGAGTATGGGCTTAATCACCACGCGTGCCCACCGTGGATTGGCGATTTCAAGCGCTGAGGTATTGGAATAGCTCAAATGTGTATATTGTGTATATTATGTAGGCCTTACAAGTAAATATATATTCTATTTTTATTTTAATCCAAGTTTACTACACTCCCCGCAGCAATAAAAAAAAACAAGGACACCCCCAGACGCAGCTGCTACGAAAGTCCATGTAGCAACTTTATTTTTTAATCCAGCCAGTCCGTTTTTCTTACTGCGCTCTTGGGAGACATTGTTAGGACCGACACGCTGGCTGGAAATAAAATAAAATAAAAACTTTCTGTATAACAAATTACTGGTGTGCAGCGTACGGAGTAAATCTAACTGTAGCATTTTATTTACTGGCAATGCTGCTTAGGGTGGAAAATGGTAGGGTTTTTGTAGCGTTTTAGCAAAAAGGAAAGTTTTTAAGTTTGGACTTACAAAATGTACAATTTTCTTTAAGTTCTCATAGTTAGACTAGCTAATTCGTTTTTGAGATGCTTGACAATAGTACATTGCTACCCTAGGGGTGAAAGTAACTTATTTAGTCCTGAGACAGGGTTCTAGATAATAGAAGTAATAGAAATAGTTCGAGGGACTAAATAAGTCTTTAACCCGAGGTAAAAACTGAGCTTTTTATTATAAATATAAGGAAAGTAAAAATAAAATAAGAAAAAACGAGAGATTTTTTTTACATAATTCAGCGACTTTGGTGCAATATTTATTTAGCCGCTTTCTCACCTATTTTTTTTCTGTAGCCGGCCAGCTATTTAGCCACTATTTTTCACTTTCATCATTAAAAAAATGGTAAATATTTTGCCCAAATCTATGTTATTTTAAAGAAACAGTCGAAAGTAAATTATAATAAAGTAATTTATTTAAATTCAAATAATAAACAACTTTCTGTTATTTCAATTTTACATCGCGCTGTAAATGAGTGGCTGTATAGAAAGTTGGAATATCGTTCAACAGAAATGTGAAAATAGAATGCCATTAAAAGCATAACTTGTAAAAAACAAAGTCTCGCAAGCTCGCAACTCAGTTCTTCTACAGTAAAAAGTTGTGAGATCTACGTAATACCGAGTCAATTAATTTATTCAATAAATCATTGCATAAAAACACAATGTATCACTAAACACTAATTGTATTCTAAATTTAAAGCACTGATGCCTTAAGAGTTCTGATGATCGGTCAGTCAGTGAGTGACAACCCTAGGGCTGAGAAGTATAACTTTCAACCCGCTCCTCGGGCCACTTCAGGCCTATTTTCCGTATATGAGTAATGAAAAAATATTGCGGCATGGAACATCACAAAAAACGTGAATGTGAACTCGAAAATAATTAGTTTACATTGTACTATATACATAAGTAGGTATACTTATTTCACTTGCTGTTAACCAGGGCATAAAATAAATGACAAAGCTTAACCCCTAAGCTGGAGGCAGAGTTTTTCCCGACAATTAAGCGATGGCAGAAGATGCAGCACCAGATATATTCAGGGGGCTAATGGCCCCCGTTAAACACCATCAATGGCCTCGTTAGGACGCCAAATTAAAAATGACGGTGACTCCGCGTTTTCTTTTTTGTTCCAAGGGACGAATTGTAAAAGAATTTTTGGGGGACCCGGGGTCATTACGACACCCCGTAAGCGTCGCATGGATTATTACGGTTATTACCTTTTTATTAAGTTTTTCGCTGCTTTCATTGAAACCTACACGTAAATGTATCTCTAAACGCATCTATCTTTAAGTTTTTCCTTCCATTGCTCTTAGTTAATTTTCCAGCATTAATCCCATGTTAAACTGATCACTTGGAAACTTCACTAGAAAGATAACAATGGGGTCAAATTGTATTGGTAAGAGCACTTGCATTTTTCTTTTTTTTTCTTTCAATGTAAACTTTATTAATTTATTGCCTTTAATTTTTGGATTTTCATGGAAATAAAAACAAGAGTTGAACTCGGTCTTTCTACGCAGGCCATTCATTAATAAGGATTTAAAAACGAGCATTTGCGTAAAGTCTGTGAAAATTCTCGCAGAGATTTGCCCTTTACATAATTAACTAAAAATTTTCGCCCAAAAATTAAGCTTCTAGGAGTTTGGTGAAAATTATTATTAATGGAGAGTTTCACGCAAGAACGTTTTTGGCAGAGCATCCTAAGCCTTTAAAATGTAATTTAGGCCGGCGCGCCGGACCGCGTTATTTAGCATTTTAATTAAAATTAATAGGCGATTATTATTTGGAAAATTTTACGTGGCTACATTTCATCTTCTAGCAGGCTTTTAGCAAACCTATAAGATGCGAAAAGACGAAAAATTTAAAAGGCCATTTAACAAGTACATCATTATATTACAAGGATAATTAGCATAAGGGTTACTCGAGTAATAAGTAAATACTAGATAAAAAATATCCAGATGAATAAATATGACAGGGGATACTAATTTACAATGTTTACTTAACATGGGTTTCGTAACACAGGTTTCGACTTAGTACAGAGCCCCAACGACGTGTTTAATCTATAACCGCTGCTTATTGAATAAAGATTGTATTATTATTATTTTTTCTCAGCCATAGAATTTGCCTATGGCTTTGAAAATGTCATGGTGCAAATATTTATGGACTTATTCAATGGATAATTAGGGCTTATCCATGGATAAATAGTGTATAGATGGATATATAGTTCTGTCAGATACCGTTGGCGCTTAAAAATTGTCAAAATATTTTTGGAACGTAACTTAATAATTTTTTGCCGAGGGATGCTTTCAAAAAGACGCCTGTCACCTCAATCTACCGAGACCACGGCACTTGCAAAAGTACCGAAACGTCGGAGAATTGTAAAATGAAAAAGTAATCGAGTAAATATCCGTTCAAATTCAGTTTTTATTAAGTAATATCGTCTTATCCTACAAGTTCAGGGAAAAATCGGAAACTATATTATTTAAAAAATTGTCTTTTAAATTCGGGAAAAGCTCGTAAAAATCTACAAATTTGTAAGAAACTCCGGTGGGCGAGTCCGACTCGCACTTACCCGGTTTTTTTCGACTAAAATATAATTTCAGGTGAAAAACAACTATTGAACAAGCCTCGGAGGCATAGGTTATCTTCTAAACACGTTAAAACAATAGCAGCCGGCCGCCACCGGGCTCAAACCGAAAAAAAGTCAAAATTCTCACGCGCCCGTGAAAGTGCAACGGGCGACTCTCCTTTTACCCTTTTTCCAATAGCTATCGACGAACCGCCTTTCGATTTCATTACGGACATCCCGCTTTTTTTATTTTTAAATCACACCATGCTCCACGCGACTTGTTTTTTTAATCCATTCTTTTTCTTTTTTCCCGCCGATCTCGTTTCTGTCCACTTTTTTTTTATTCCACCGAGCCACAAACAATGCCATCGTGGCCAACAAATTAACTCCCGCCTTTTTGCCTTTTGGCGCCAATAAAAATATTGTAATTCTACTGTGTGGCGGTGTTAATTAATAAATAATATATTATTTTCGAGCGCGCCGTTTAATGGCATCACTTAACACGTGTTTCAGGCGATTGTTTTTTCGCGCATCGTTTTCATGAATGGAATCATGTAATGGGTTAATGTCAGTGGCGGCAATTTTACGTTTTTTATTCGACAACGTGTTCTGTTTTTTTTTGCGTGTAGCGAGCGTTCGCGGGTCATTGGGACGAGTGCATCGAGTTTTAATTTTCAGTGTCATTATCACTTTCGCGGATCGTACAAATATTTTATTTATTATGTCGGTTCCGCGTTTTTTATTTTAGTCAGGATTGTTAAGTGCGACTTTACTCTGAAAAGTTGCATTTAAAAGTTAGTAGAAACAGCTGATGCAATACGTGGATGCAATCTAAAACAATTCTTTTGCTTATTTATTAGCTCTTCTAGATTTAACAATACAAGTTACGTCTATCAAAGATTTGAAAAATAATACATATCTCCTGGTATACCTTTTATACCTGAAATATCTCCAATTTTCAATAGGTCCATCAAAGTTATCCAACGGTTACACGAAAAAAGAATTCAGACATCCATGTTTCAGTTTTCGAATAGGATATAGCATTTTTGTTTAGGAAAAACAACAATTCCAACAATTAACTTACACGTTTTTATGATCAAAGTTTGTGACAGTATGCATGTTTTCACAAAACGTCCACCGTCAGTTTACAGAAGAGTAAATAGATCCAGACATCCACCGCATATGACTCTGTAAATCAATAATATGTTTGCTCTCAAAGGTGAAATAAGTAAAAGAGAACTAAAGTGCTTGATATTTTGTCTTCTTTGCGCACACTTCTGAATTTTAATTATCTTATATCAATCATTTCTACCCAAGGAACCTTGCCGAAATTTATAACCTGTTCTTTGGAAAACGAATTTTAAATTTAAACGCGCAATGTTCAAAACATCGAGATCTCGACCAAACTTAGCGATGATTTATACTTACACTCAGCGCCATAAGAACTTTGACAGTTGTACGTTCATTGCATGCTAACCTTTTTGATAATTTAATAACAAAATAAAAAATATTTCACAGCACAATGTTATGTGTAGAGTTGTTTGAATTCTAGTAGTAGTTGTATACAGTATGCGCAGCAGTATTTTAAAACCCTATGTATGTAGAATTAAGACTTGTTCGGACCCCCTCCCCCACCTCCATGTCGTTTTATATAATAAATGAACAGAACATAAATATAACGATACTTACTCAAACACGACCAAACAGTTTCACTCACTCCATGCTAAAAAGATCAAGCTATCCTTCTAGTATATTTTATTTCATGGGTCAACTGGAGAACTCGTAACCGGCTAAAACCAGTTTTTTATATTGTGATTTTGACAAATGGACTATTTTAATCGCAAAGGGCACACGGGGGTCAAATTGTGAACTTTAGTTCAGGTTTAGTTACAGTTAGAATGGTCGCTGGCCGTTTTTGGCACGCGCAGACGGGTATGGTTTGATTCAATTACTTATTAGAATTTTTTATTTGAAACTAGTATAGTCGCAATTGATGGTTGTTGCCTCTTGACTTTGAAGATACGTTTCACTTGTTTCAAAATAGGCCAGGCTCATTGCAGGTTTAAACCCTAGTTTAAATGATTTGGTAATATGGATAGATAGATAGATTACACTTTATTGCACAATTAGAAAAAATAAGAAGAACAATTAATATTTCTTAAATCTGAGTAATATTATACAATTGGTGAGGATGATATGGAGAGGATGAGGGAAGGAAAAGATCTAATGAAATAAGATAAGATAAGAGATAAGAATATTCTTTGCTGACACCAGAAAAGAATAACAGAGACAAAAGTTACAAAAGAAGAGGGATAATTAGCGGCCTTATTACAGATAACAAGTTCTTCAAGGCAAGTTTTCTTTCTGTTGTTGTGCATATTATGTTACTTATCTGATTATTTCTCTTATGTATCTTGTTGGTATCATCATCATCATCATCAGCCATTTGACGCCCACTGCAGGACATAGGCCTCCCTCATGGTTTTCCTAACCATGAGGGGTTTTGCCATAATCGCCACGCTTGGCAGGCGGGTTGGCGATCGCAGTATGCGGTTGGAATCTCAGGAAAACGCTGCTGCCCGTCTCCTGGTTTTTCCTTAGTCGCCTTCTACGACATTCACGGAAGGAAACGGAGTTGGTATAATAAAGGCCTTTCTTCTTCTTCTAAATATAGGTATCGAGCGAATGTGGGTGGAACGGCCGGTAAGGGACGCCCTCGGCGACCAATACATATGTCGACCAATTAAAGGATATATTAGTGAAGGGCAAGATAATAAAATACCCCGAAACTTTTGAGTTTCGGATACTTTTATATTTTTGGTATTTCAAAGATTTTTATCAACAGTTTGTTTACATTCAGGGTACTCCTACTTGACATCTAAGATTTTTTTTTTGTCGGTGTCAAAATATTATGGACATACTAAGCCGACATAAGCCGACGCAGCCATAAGCTGAAATACGAACCAATCTTCAGAAATCAGAAATCAATAATTTATTTCAACGTAAAGAATTTACATTCTGTTTGCTGAATGTCAATGTACTATGTTACTATGTTAGCCGTCTTCTTTTAGCCGTTAAACTTCTTTTCCTTTATTTGTTGGCAAATCCGTGATCGATGCATAAAGTTCGTAGTAATATAGTATATTAAAAACAGTTTTTTTTTTCACCAAGAATAGTTATTTGTTATGCAAGGCTGCAAAGTTAATTTTTGGCGCGAGTACCTTGTATTGAGCCACGAGCGAAGCGAGTGGTTCAAATATAGAATCCTGAGCGTAGCGAGGGTTTCAAAGGTACGAGACGCTAAATAACTTTGCTGCCGAGCGCAACACACAACTTTTCACCTCACTAAAGCGAGGAAAATGTTAGGTGCAAGAAAAACAGTTTTAATAAATATTAAATTACTGTTTATTTATTTCAAAAATTAAAAGTAAAACTACTACAATTGGTAATATTGAAAGTTATTATTTTTTTTTTAAATCAAATTTTCTTGCCGGCCAGTGCGATTCTTTAAATGAGGCTGGCGCATGACATGAAATAAGTATTTGCATTTCAATCATCAATGGACTGGCTGCAGAGAATATAAACTATTACGAAACCAATGAGGTTCTATATTATATGTAATTTATTGTACGAAACCTTTATTGAATAAAAATATTCGAATTTTAAAAACACTTTCCACGCTAGCGGATAAAGTGCGATTTTCCATGCAGATTTCGAATGATAAACAGAGCTTTTACGAGCTAGTGAGGTGAAAATAAGGTTTCCTTCTATAAGAAGGAATCTATTACGAATCAAATTATAATTTCATAATGATAACTACGTAATCTGCTGGTAAATTTTATTTCCGATCAAAGCTTATAAATAAATATACTCACCTGTGTCCCGGAGGGTAGGCAGAGACCAGGCCACTTGACACGATCCTGACAGGTCTCTTTCGCTTCACCAAGATTCAAATAAATTTTTAAGTAAAAAATAACTTAAGGTATTTTAAGAAAGAAGAAAAATTATTTATTAAAACTATATTTTTAGAAAAGAATACCAAGTATGGATGTTACTGCTACTTAGCCCGTTGCTAATTATTTAGTAATATAATATTATAGCTTTTTGAGTACAGATATTCGAAAAAGAAACATATTCTTGTTTAGTACCAAAAAGGTTTGGCTCTCTACAAATTATTTTTCTTTTTGGAGCAACCCACTATGAAGGTGCTATGTTTGCAAAAAGCATCAATAAAAACCTTTTTTCAGCGAATTTTTTCAACGGCCTAGCTACGAAAAACTTCAAAGCGCTGCCTAATCTCCTGTGCCCAACCCTTTCGCTGGGCAGGCTAATATAATATCCTGGGTGTCATCAATCACGTAGGACGGCCCGTTAAGTCGACACATGTAAATTCAGGCCTGAATTATGCGGAAGGCAGGGTGGGCGGGCGAAGTCGTTAGTGTGGATGGGGGCAGCGTTTTTTTTTTTTTTTAAGAAAAAACTCTTGTGTTTTTATTATTACGTAATAGGGAAACTACGTCGAGTCTTCACATCGCCAATCCCACAGAGTCTCAAGACGAAAGTCTTTAACCAGTGCGTCCTACCCGTCATGACATATGGTGCCGAAACGTGGACACTCACGGTGGGGCTGGTCCACAAATTTAAAGTCGCTCAGCGTGCTATGGAAAGGGCTATGCTCGGGGTTTCTCTGAAAGATCGAATTCGAAACGAGGTGATCCGACAGAGAACCAAAGTCACCGACATAGCGCACCGAATTAGCATGCTGAAGTGGCAGTGGGCCGGCCATATTATCCGAAGAACTGATAACCGATGGGGTAGACGAGTTCTCGAGTGGAGACCGCGGATCGGTAAACGTAGTGTGGGACGTCCTCAGACTCGGTGGAGCGATGATCTTCGCAGGGCGGCTGGCAAGAGCTGGATGAGAGTAGCCGAGGACCGTGCTCAGTGGCGTGCTATAGGAGAGGCCTATGTCCAGCAGTGGACAAGCATAGGCTGATGATGATGAGGAACACTTTAACCTCTTTACACATAATTTAATTAAGCCTTATTTTACATGTGTTTGTTTACATGTAAAGAAAACCTGAATAAAATTTAATGTAAAATGGTTAGTGTTTACGAACATGTTCCTATAACTCAATAACGGACACGTTCATGTAATCGTTAAAATACAGGAAACAATAATTTCTATCAAGTTTCTTTCTCGTCCTAGGTCTTTCATTCATGTCATTAATTCAATAAATATCATCCCCTATTATAAATTTTTTGAACCATCAATAGTATTTTAAACAAATACACCCAGCCGGACCAAAGCTAGTTGCAACGAGATTTACAAAGAAACGTGGCATTAAACTGCATCCAGTGTAAGTTTAAAATAAGAACGTTTTGGTAATGATATGGAGTTCTAATTTCAAACTTCAACTCATCATAAGACCGTTAAAGTATCTATGTAAAAATACTTATAGCTTGGTCCTCTTTCTCACCAGAATCTAGAGCACTTTCAATAAATAAATTCGGTCTCCAAAAATACCGAGTGGATTTTATTTTCTAATATCGAATGGATGAGTAGCTTACTCCTTAGAACTTTTAGTTAGCTTAATGTTTGCTTAATTTTTGTACTTTGACTTTGCATAGGCGTATTTCGGATCTTTTTGGCGAAGGAGGCGAAAAATGTCTGTCGTAAATACATCCCGACTGCGCGGATTTTTGTTCAGGGTGTCTGCCGGGTGTTATACTCATTGTATTAAAATTTCTATTTTTTTGGACAAATTTTTTTCCGAGAGTACGAGTTGTTCTAATACCTACCATAATTAAGAAAAATATTACTCACTATACACTCACACACACACGCACGCACGCACGCAAGCACGCACGCACGCACTCACCCACACGCACACACACACACACACACACACACACACACACACACACACACACACACACACACACATACACACATACACACACACACACACACACTCACACACACACACACACACAAACACACACACACACACACACATACACAGTATTTCTGTACTTAAAAGGAAGTTCTTGCCCGATTATGCTACTTTTAGTAGAGTAAATAAACGATTTTATTATTATTACTATTATTTTTGAGAAGTGGAGGAAGTTATAGTGAGCTGACGCTCAATTTATGAGAGGCACACGAAGAACGAGACTTTACCTAGCAACTTAATTTTCGGTTGACTACAAACTCCTTCAACACTGATGTCGTACCTACTGCTCAAGCTGTATCATGAAATATTTGACCAGCTTTTAAAGATAAATCAACTATGAAGCGTTGATTGCCTAAGTTCAATCGATATTTGATATACCCAAACCTGTATTTCAAACTGACATTTATTGCAAGGCCTAAAAGTGACGTACAATATCTATTCCAAAAAGTTAGTAACAATTGGAATGTGCATGACAAAATTATGAGACTCAGGGAATAGGGTACCTGTCGTAGCAGCTTAACCTTTACATTTTTGTTTCAAAGTCGCCCTTAAATATTACGTAAAAGTTTATGTCCTGTTGACTGCACTCCTAGACTGAACGAAACGGTAATATTTACATCAAAAGCCGAGAGCCGTTACTAACCCTCCAGAGACCCTTTAAAAGCAACGTAAATACAGCTACCTACACACGAACGATCTATTGTTTGCTTACCGAACCCTAGGGCCGGCGAAAAATTGCCGGAAAAACAGCGCACGAGCCCGAAAGATATTTCACTGGGAAGAGCGCCATTACGACATCATGGTGGGGTAAAAAAATTACCCCGGTC
The DNA here is from genome assembly GCA_947310995.1 of Yponomeuta cagnagella. NCBI lineage: Eukaryota > Metazoa > Arthropoda > Insecta > Lepidoptera > Yponomeutidae > Yponomeuta > Yponomeuta cagnagella. Next base: position 12,773,423 of record OX371287.1, read on the forward strand.
TTGGGTAAAAAGGGGTAAAACGGCTACCATCAATTAGTGGAGGGAGCGCTGGGCAAACAGACAAATTCGGACGTACGAAGTAATCGACGGCTCATTTACGTGGAATTTTTGCTAAAATACACCCGATAATTAATGAAACAGAGGTTCCAGCCTAATCTTTTCATTTTTTTGCAATTATTTGTTTTTTGCGAGTCAACCAATCAATCAGCCTGTTCTCATATAGGTACTGCTGGATATAGGCCTCCCACAAGGTCGCCATATCTCTCTGTCCTGTCCAGAGCAATCTGTCCAGGGAGCTGGTGGGCGTCCTATGCTGCCTATGCCAGTTCATGGTATTCACTCGAGAACGTACTGTACTAGAATGTACTCTGCGATTTGCAATCTAGCTCATACACATTGAAGTTCAATTGCCCGAACCTACATTGCCTACTTAGTTCAACACTGTGCTTAATCCATCCATGCATACGACGGCATGCAGTGGTAGCCTAGTGGATAGAACATTGGACTCGGAAGCGGGAGACCCAGGTTTGATTCCCAGTGCGGGCATGTACCTATGACTTTGTTTTCTAAGTTATGTACATTTGTGAAGTTATTGTAGCAATACCGCTCGCTAACGGTAAAGGAAAACATCGTGAGGTAACCTGAGTGTCTGAGCTATAGATATACCTCAGCGCTTGAAATCGCCAATCCACTGTGGGCACGCGTGGTGATTAAGCCCATTGTGTTTGAGCTGAACTAATTCTAATCGACTTCAAAAAAACCATGAGTTTCACCGAGAATTCTTTACCGCGTAGTCGATTACTTAATTCTATTAATTATAATTTTATTCAATAATTAATTAAATTCTATTATGTTAAAGAGGGGGTACATTATTATTATTATTTAATACTTTTATTGCACTTAGCCTAATGCACAATACGGCGGGTGCATCAAGGGTGGTCCCGCATAAATTTGGTCAAGATCTGTTCATCAGATCCACGAGAACATCATCGAACTCTTCTTATTAGTAAGTATAAACATAAACATTTACATACAGGCACATACATTGCGTCTGGCCCCACACTAGGATACCCTGTGTTGTGGGAACCAGAAACAACGACATCACAAACATGTAAACATCCAAGAACTAGGGTTTTTTTTTTGTCCCCAGCCGGGATTCGAACCCAGGACCTCTCGCATGGTATGCAGATGCACTACCATGCTGGGCCACGAGGTGGTCGTATTTTTCTTGAAATCGGTTTTTTTTTACTAAAAAGTTTTCTGTGCTGAAATAGATTGAAATCGAAGCTGACGTTCTGTTTTAAATAGGTTCTATTCCTATATATTTATTTTGTGAACCCCTCTATACCCTTTGGGCTTCCTTTACTGACCCTTGTTTACTAGTCATTAGACATGAGATAGCGCCGGTTGCCGGGTTGAAAATTACGTGTTTTTTCGACGTTTAATCTTTCGGGTCAGTGGCACTACTTTAAAGTAATAGGCAGCATCACTGGCAGCCGGGGGTGATTGCCGTATCTAGGGCATATAGATTAACATAGAACCCTGAGCTAAAATATTCACCGAGGTCATTGACCTTCCAAATAATAAAGTTCTATCATAGTGTAAAATTGATTGATTCTTACTATGCTAATATTGTGATTTATTTTCTTTAGTGTAAGCTTTGGATCTGGACAGAATCGTACAAGGTACTTTTTGTTATTTTTTTTTTTTGACTTGATTTTTTTTCTGACATTGTAGTTTGAATCAGGAATGGGTTGTTTTATTTTTAATGAAAATACGATTTAGAAATTTCCCGCTTAGTAGGTTGGTCATTTTGTGATGCGCACCAAAGAGATAGATAGATGGATAGAATATTCTTTATTGTATGTACACCAGGAGTTACATATGATAATTTAACAATAATATAGTACAGTATAATTGGCGGCCTTATTACTAAAGAGATCCTTGACGCTGCTTGATGCAGCGATGATTTTTTTTTTATTCATAGCCTGAAAAAATAACTTAACAGTCAAAAACGTTATCTTTTGTTTTTAAAAGGCCATTAGTGAATTTTAGTGAACACAAAATAAATCGTACGTACTGGCCAGCATAATAATTGTATAGAGTAAGGTTATAGATGAAGTTTAAATAAGCAAGAACCTACGACCCTAATGTTGCTCTACTCTCGCCCATGATGAATCTTCAATGAGAAAAAGCGACGAAATTATATTGTCAGTACGCCGATTTCCAGCTTGTTACACACTACCTGTCAAATAACTTTTTTCTTCTTAATCTGTAATCCCAAATCTGCCGCATCGGGTTGTACCGATCGGACATACAAATGTAATTGACATCGACAAGGCATCGTATTTCCTTTTAATTGAGTTCGACTGTCCGTTATAGATAGACGCCTACGTTTGGAACTAAAATATTTGAAACACGATTTCTAAAAAGGTTTGTGATCCTGTTCACTTCGAGCAAACCATTGCTGCAAGAATAGGTATACAAAAATTATTTATCGAAGGCTGCAGTATTGGTAGAGCGCGTAAAGCGCGAATTATATAAAATTATGAATGTTATCCCTGATACATACAAAAACAGCCTATATAGGTCCCACTGTACGGCCCAGGCCTTCTCTCAGGGAGAGTGTGGGCTTAATCGCCACGCGTGCCCACCGCGGATTGGCGATATTGCTACTACGAGTATAACTTTACAAATGTACATAACTTAGAAAACCAAGTCATAGGTATATGCCCGGACTGGAGATCGAACCTGGGTCTCTCGCTTCCGAGTCCGATGTTCTACCCACTAGGCTACCACCGCAAAAAGAAAAATTGTCAACAAGTTATTGAAAGACATTTACTACAATTGACGCGTTTTAGGTGCTTTTCTAACACAGTTACACAGTTATCGATAACAATTTTCCCGTGGCTATAGTAGCGACAAAAGAATTTGTTTATTTTCTAGATTTTAGTATGATTTTCCTATTTAACGCCTCAATTTTCGTTAGTATCGGAAAATAACTGATAGAGAACGTTAGTACGTTGATGTTGTGCGGTTTATTTACTTGAGAAAACATGATTTATTTTGTACTTACTTGTGATAGTTGATATTACCACTCCATTTTTCTTTATATCCTAGATGTTTATAGTCCATTTATCTATCTCTACATGTTGAAATAACACTGAATTCGTTTTATTTCTCTGAATAAAACTAGAAAAGTCAGTCTCAGACCTCTCTAAATTGATAAGATTGAAAATCGACTAAGTTGAAAAGAAACCAACAAGGTTAGATATATCTATGATATTCATTAATCTGAGGTAAGTTTACACAAAAACTCCTTCGCTCATAATCTTATCCGGTCCAAAACGCGTTCGAAATTCAAACTATTTCCCGCAACGGCCAGCGGTAATTTCGGTGCAGCGTGCTCATTAAGCTAAGAATTCAGCATTAACATTCCGCTAGCGCCGCTCGCTGTAAGCGCTTTATTTCCGAGCGCTGCCTAGTCCATGGGATAAAGAGAGTCAGAAGCTTCGTTTCAAATTATTGTGAAAATTGGCGTCTGATTTGAAGCTAAATGCTTGGTAGATAGGTTCAGCCTACGAATAAAAAAACCAAAGAAGATTTCTTCCTACAAAATTCACTCTCTAAAACGGCCCCTGTCCTCTCGATTAATCTGTACCAATAAAATGAGCCCAAGATGTGCTGTAGAGTAAATCACTCTGTGATTGGTTCTTTCTGTGCGCCATGAGTGACGACGTGAACGTTGACTGGGCGATAGTAATTGACTACGCTGTCAATTTATTTATTTATTTAGTTTTAGGACAGCCATTAACATTATATAACTTAATACTATTTAAAAATATGAGAACAGAAAGTCATTAACAGGCTTCCACTGATAGCAACAAAATATTAAAACTAGTAGTTAAGAAGAACTAACAATGAAGTCACCGCAAAAACGGGTGTCTGCATAGAAAAATTTTAGATTTAGATTTATGACTGGTTTTATACAAAAACGTCAAACCATTGACTTCAATTCAACTTGTTGAAATACCTAGGTACCTCGCAAGATGGCGGTCTGACAGTGGCAGGTGTATAGTTATTATGCCGGTTAATACTGATCTAGCTCCGTTTGGTAACACAATTGACCCCGCCCGCCTTTCCACAATTGAACATGGGGTCATTTTTAGCGCTAGTTAGAGATATATGTTTTTAACTATCACTGAGTTCAGCCAAATTTAGAATAAAATTAATCATATGACTGTAATTTCACAACTTCAAACAGGAAAATCCTCAAACCTATTATTGACCACTGTCTCATGTTAAATCACACTGCCTTACATAACTGCCAAGATTGCTCGCAACTTTCGTTTGGAAGTATTCCATATCCAAATAACCATAAGGTAGTCTGTGTCTAAATTTCGTATAACTCAGTTATGCATCACAAATGCCCTGACACTAAAACAAACATGGTGTTATTTATTTATAAATATTCCTCTGAAAACGCCTAAAATCAAATTGGCCACTTGTACGCTATAGCATACAATACATTTATGTATACATGTAGGATTTTAAAATTGACCCCAGCACGGGTCAGTGCAACAAAATAGTAGTTTATGCAACTGTCATATAATGAAGGGTATTAAAACACGAGTGTGAGTTTATGAAACGAGCGCAGCGAGTTTCATAATAGTAACGAGTGTTTTAATACCCGTGTTATATGCAGTTGCATACACTAGGTACTTTATCTTCACTAATGCAATTAAAAATTAAATTCACGCGTACGTGTATAATCACAGGATTTTGCCGCCATTAAAATTTAACCAATGAGAGCGCAGCTGCGCGCTTCAATAAAACGCGACCAACCTGATTGGCCCTGCAATCAAGTTGGTCGCGTTTTATTGATGTTATAATGAGATTTTACGATATCGATGTGAATATTATACCATCATGTGAAATTGCTTAAATTGAGTGTTTTGTTGTCTGCGCTATAACAGTAGTAATTATAAGTCAAGTATTGAAAACATAAGTAGAATTTTACAACATTAGTGTAGATAAAGATTTATATAATACATGTAAGTGTCAAATTTAGTAAGAGTATAGTATAGCCTTATAAAATAAATAATAAAAACCGCCCAATTGTGAGTCGAACGTCACGAACTGAATGAAAGAAAAGTTTTATTGCTAAATACATTTTTAATAAGCCGACTCTACGTCCCACTGCTCGGCTAAGGCGTCCTCTTAAGCCTTCCACTCCTCTCTGTCACTGGCCATCCCCTGCCACCCCGGCACAAATACCCTGAGGTTATCCCACCATCACTGCCATGATCGGCCAGATAAATACGTAATGTTATACTGCAATAATTTTGGGTGTTTGAAATATCGCACTTTTCAAAAATATCTCGGCACAAACTCGAATCTATTAGAACCATTAGTGGCCATCCAGAGCGGTGCGTGGGTGCCGCGGGTCCGCGGGTCATTTTTCTGTAAGACGGAGAGCCGGTACTAATTGTTGGTGCATTTTTTTAAACAAGATTTCTCAACTCGAAACTTTTTTGGTTTACGTCTATACTTAAAAGTAATAGTCTAAATAGATGCCATTTGTAATTACTACTTACATAACCGCGGTTTTCAAACCATCCAGAAATGAGCGTGTATTGATAGTGGTACATAAACATCACTGCGCAAGTCCGAATCGCACTTGGTCGGCTTTTTTTAATGAAATTATATTATTAATTGATATTGAAGCCTTCCGCTTCCCACTACTTATTTTGTGCCTATCCGATGCGAGGCGAAAAATGTGCGCGCACCATTAACTCGGGCGTCCATCATTCAGCGATTTTTGCACGCTCTAATCTCTTCCTGTTCGCGCTGTTTGGCTAGTCGGCTCGCACGTTTATGCCTGCTTTCAGTAAGAGCTCTATCAATAAACAAGGATGTAATTATTAATTATATAAACATAATTCTAGGGTCGGCAAGCTAAATCACATAATTCCAAAACTCAAATTTTTGAGGACGTGAGAAAAAAGCTTATCATAAAATTGCTCTATAACATTTATATTATCTTTATTAGTACATCAATAGAGAGTTGTCGTGGAACAATGACGTGAACAAATGAACATACATGCTTCTTACAAAAAATAAGGGAACTGTTATTTTATGTGCTTATTATCCTATTTATTACTTGCGGTAACAATCGATATTCTATGTTAGGCTTCTATGTTACTGTAAAAAATATGCAAAATAGAGTTTTTATCAGGCAGGCTTTTATAAATTCAATTCAAAAATTCTTTCTTGCACAAAAATGTGTTTGTTTATAGGCGAGCTTAATACTAATAAGTATTTTCTTCCAGCTAACCTTGAGTTATGTGGATAGTGCCAAGAAAGATTTATGTATGACTTACTAGGTGTCCCGGCGAACTTCGTACCGCCACAGAATTCTTTTATACGATTCTTGCATAACGCTATCTATTTTAAACTTAAAACAAATATCATTCCACGGAAACGCATTACCAGGATATTAAGTATGCTATGTCTCAATTCAGCGCTTTGTCTATCTGTACGCCAAGTTTCATGTAAATAAGCTTAGCCGTTATTGCGTGATTGAGTAACAAACGTCCAAACATCTTCACAAACTTTCACATTTATAACATTAGTAGGATGATAAACGACTTTAAAGCCGTAACAATTTTTGTTCTAATGATAATTCTGACCATGTTTTATTCACTTTTGTATTTATCTACATATAGATATCCAATACTAAGATTTAATTGCCAATATATAGGTATGTAGAGTCTTAGGTATGATATTTAGATAAAGCATATGGATATTTGCGAAGAGCCGGATAGAGAACTACAGAATTCTTCCTCTATTATCAACTCGCACACTGCCTGTCTGTCAAGAACCATTTTGTCAGAAATTCATATTAACTACATGTCAACAATCCCTTGCAGCTGCAAATAAATCAAACTTCTAAGACAACGCAATCTAAAGATACCTACTCGATAAAGATTTTGACACTCGAAAAGAAACTAAAATCTGTGGGGTACTTTTCGTTGACCTACACAAGAAGCAATACTTTAGGCAGAAAAATCCGGAAAACGTTAAAAAACGATGAAAAACTCTTACAAATTTGTGCTACAATTTATGAGATAAGGAGTACATACTTTTCTATTGCAAAGTTACCGGTAACGTAACTGAGTAGAGCGCATATTAGTAAAGATTGACCGTGCGTAGACAAAATGTAGGTCTATAAAAGGACTATGTATAGGTCACTAAATAAACACTATAACTTTTCACGAGCCTACCTTTTAGGTGGGCTAAATAATCAGGCGACCTATTCAACAATTCGTTTTTCAAAGACCCACAAATTGCACGATTTGTCCGGTCATAATATTTGCATTTTGAAACAAAAGCCCGTTTCGGAAAATGAAAACTGACCGAAAATCGAGCGGCTATGGTTGGGTTTTCAATGCGCCCCCATCGAGTTCAAGGTGCAATAGTTTTGTTTGAGTCCGCTTTTTGGTGGTTTCGTCACATTTTATTATGCTTTCTACAGGGTGTAACAAAGCCCCTGTTTATATCCGAAAAAAAATTGTACTAAAATCAAATAAGTATTAAAATATTAAATTGAATTTAAAATTGTACTAGCGCTGGTAAGGCATCCGGCCTCACATTCGGGAGGTCGTAGGTTAGAATCCCAGCATGTACCAATGACTTTGTTTTCTTTCTATGTTCATAATCATCATCATCAGCCATTTGACGCCCACTGCAGGACATAGGCCTCCTTCGTGGTTTTCATAACCATGAGGGGTTTTGCCATAATCGCCACGCTTGGCAGGCGGGTTCGCGATCGCAGTATGCGGTTGGAATCTCAGGACTTTCTAAGTTACGACATTGGTAAAGTTATAGTCGCAACACCAGTCGCAAACTGTGAAGGAAAACATCGTGAGAAAACCCTAGCGTCTGAGATATTTACTTACCTCGGCGATTGCTACATACAATGGCCCAACTATAAGGCTAAGTGCAGAAATCTCAAGTCTAACTAGAACTAACATCTATCCGACAAGGTGGGTTCTAAGAGTCCTACATCTCGGCAGAAATGAATCTAGTAAAGCTTTCTTTTTAGGGTTCTGTACCCAAAGGGTAATTTAATCGGGGTTCCCATACAACAATAGTACATTACATAACTAGAGCCGTGAAATAAAGAAAGGCCGATCTCGCAGAAGTTTAAGGCGACTCGGGCGCAGGCGAGGGTCATAAATATGCGATAGAGGGCTTTCTATTTTACAGTCCGTGTTGTGTACACAATTTCACGTCGTCACTTGGCCTCAAAGTGCGTTTTCCCGTACCCGCTTTTTCGCCAGGTGTGGCATAAATGTATTTCTTTTGCCTCCTTTTGCTGGATATTAATAACGGCAACAGACGCTTGAAATATTCAGATGTTATATAGATAATGGTACGGAACTCTTCGTGCGCGAGGTCGACTCGCACTTGGCCGGTTTTTGTAGAAAACAAATTGTTCATTCCAACGCGCAATGTAGGTACCTATTTAATTTGCGCGGGTTGTACCATTGGCATGACTTTCCACTGCTATTGCTTAGTAGACTAATAACGGATATTTTTACTAAGCAAATAACGGATATTTTAGTGCTTGCTTTCATTGAAAAAACTACTTGTTTATTAGACTATAGGTGCAGTTCTAGTCGCCTTTCAAGACAAGCCTTCTCTACCCACTATTTGCTAGCGAAAGCTGGCCCTCAACCTACGCTCTACCTGCAATTCGATGGAAGTCACATGGCTAATGGTCCATTCAATGGCAAATCGGTGACGTTACACGCAAATTGTCACTCTCGATTTCCTCCCGTGTACGGTAGTCTGAGGCGTTCTGTGCCTTCAGCTGGAGTTTACTAGGAACTTGAACGTTTACGTATTGACGAAGTAAGCTATGTATATTTCAGAAATCACTCATTTTTTTGTTGCCTGTATAGGTCCCACTGCAGGGCACTGGCCTGCTCTTAGAGATAAAGTATCGGCTTAATTACCACGCGTGCCCACCGCGGATTGACAGTTTCAACCGCTGAGGTACTTGAACACCTCAGACAGTCAGGTTTCCTCACGATGTTTCGCTTTTAGCAAGTGGTGTTGCTACTACATCTTCACAAATGTACGTAAGTACGTATGCCGGAATTTGAACCCATGACCTCCCAAATTTGAGGCCAGCGTTCTATCGATACGCTATCACCGCTCTCCAGTAGCTTCAGATACATATATGAGATTTTTACTAAGAAAATAAGAATTTACTTAACCTATCTTTCTTGAAAACAATAATTAAAAATCATTATTATGGCTAGTCGGGCTAGAATTCTACAGATTAAACAACAATACTTTATTTCCAGGGTAATCATACTTTGTTTATAAAATCCATCTATGCATCCAGTTGTGTCTACTCGTCAATACGGACACATTTTACTATGGGGAAAACATTGACATCGGATATGGAGATTTTGCTACATCCTGCATATTGTTGCCATACAAACTTATTTCCAAGATCATTCCATGATTTCTAACCGAACTCGATAAAGATATCATCAAAATACTTTCCAGCGTAAGCTTGTCTGGAAGAAATTACAATTAGCCGTATTAGATTTTTTTCCGGTGTAAAATTCAGAATATTCTTATATTCCATCCACCATCCAAAGGTTGTCTGGAAGAGATCGCTCTAAGCGATAAGACCGCTAATTGTATAACATAGTATTTTCAATGACTCGCGATGCTAATACAATTAAACGGGTCTCACCGCGATTATTTATTATTTTTATTTATCATTAAGTACTTAAAACTTCAGTCGACCCGTGACCCGGCAGCTGCAAAGTTGCCGAAAGGTCGGGAATCAAATGTAATGAAATTTTACCTAATAAATAATCGCAGTTGGACCCGTTTAATATATCAATTGTATAACATTACTTAGAATCGCTCGTAGCCCCGGCTGCCTGAGTGATCTTAAACGATCACGAAGCAACACAGGTCGCGTTCAGCAACACAGGTCGCGTTCAGTGCATGGATGGGTCGCCGTCTATGCCTAACGCTAGTGGCATTTTTCCGAGCGGTTCCGTGCTTCGCAAGGCACGTTAAGCTGTTGGTGCCGGCTGCCGTCGAAAGATGGCAGTCGTTAAGCCAAGTCAGAGGCCGTAGGGCGGCTTGACAACTTCTGACAGTAGACGAGCCACTAGTCTACAAGCCTCCACCAATCCGGACTTGGCCCCCGTGGTGGAGTATGGCCTATACCTTCCTCAGGGAAGAGACCCGTGCCTCTCGGTGGGGACATAATGGGTTGATGATGAAACTTAGATTTAAGAAATAATAGTTGTTCTTCTTTTTTTTGTTGGTGCAATAAATTCTCTATCTATCTATCCTATGACTTACCTAGAAACTTAGAATCAAAAACCTAGGACTGGATAGTATTATACTGATAGTACTTATGTGGCCTCAAGTTCTCGGTTGTGCGTTCTTAACATCACTATTAACATAATTTAAACACATTTTTAAGATTTAATAAACCACCCCTTCACTGGGTTTCATAAAACTTCAATTTCTAGTTTATTCTGACAATTCGAGGTACATTGCGTAGCAGAGTCTACTTGTTAATCTGTGAGTTAATCGACTTTGCAATGTACATCGACTTGTCATAGTAAACCATGAGTTGTAGTTCTTTGAAACCAGCCCCTGGTCTTAATTTTGTAGCTTAGAACGTAGGGTTGCTCACTACGAGCTCCAGGGCCGGGTTTCATAAAACTTCAATTTCTAGTTTATTCTGACAATTCGAGGTACATTGCGTAGCAGAGTCTACTTGTTAATCTGTGAGTTAATCGACTTTGCAATGTACATCGACTTGTCATAGTAAACCATGATTCGTAGTTCTTTGAAACCAGCCCATGGTCTTAATTGTGTACCTTAGAACGTAGGGCGTGCTGACTATGAGCTCCAGGCCTACAGGAATTAGCGACGGTGGTTATTTCATGAGCAGTCGTTAAACGTCCCACTGTAGGGCACAGGCTGTTTAGTAGGTAGGTATCAATTCAGCATTCAGCATCAAATCAATGTGTTAAGAGCCTAACATCAACTAACGTGCGGTCGGTTAATAGGCACTCTCACTGTCGTTTGCGGTGGCCCGTATATAGGGTGGCTCAAATAAAGACACCTTGGATAATTTAATTATTTTTGGGGTTCCGTACCCGAAGGGTGCCAAACGGGACTCTATTACTAACACTTCACTGTCCGTCTGTCTGTCTGTCACCAGGCTGTATCTCATGAACTGTGATAGCTAGGCAGTTGAAATTTTCACAGATGATGTATTTCTGTTGCCGCTATGACAACAAATACTAAAAACAGGATAAAATAAATATTTAAGGTGGGCTCCCACACAATGAACGTATTTTTTTTTGCCGTTTTTGCTCGATGTTAACCACTCGTCTGCCGCGACACAGATCTGTGTCCAACTTAGTATGGCCTACCTATACGTTGCGTTCCGCGAGGGCAGTTCAGGAGTTAATAACGGCAACACGTAGACGCTTGAAATATTCACAGATTATTTAATTCTTTGTCCGCTTCAAAAATAAATAATTCAATTAAAATAAAATAATTATTTAAGAGGGGCTCCTATACGACCAACGTGATTTTTATCCATTTTTTCTCGATCTTTTTGTCTAATGTTGTATAGATAATGTTACGGAACCCTTCGTGCGCGAGTCTGACTCGTACTTGGCGGGTTTTTTGTACTTTTGTCGACCAGTAAATAAATAAAATTTTTGGCGTTTTCAACGTAAATATTGCAAAAATACGTCAGTCAGTACGAAAAAAATACTTCTTGCAACTGAGGGTAGGGATCTATGAACGAAAATTCCAAACTACTAGAGGGGTTTCTTAACAACTGGGATTGGTCAAGAAAATCCTATTAGAGGGCCACTTAATAATAAATCCTAAAATCTCAGTTTCATACTATAAAATAAACAATAAATAGGCTCGGAACTGGTAAGGGACCACCGAGCCGGATATACGTCGACCAAATAGAAAATGTTCTTGCGAAGAGCCAGATAAAAAGTACGCGAAACCAGTGTCCGCGTGCATGCAACGAGTAATCAATGTAGGAACTAATGAAGGATCCTGGAAAGCAGGTCTCTGCCCACCCTTCGAGATACAGGCGTGAGTTTATGTACGATTTTTCGTGAATGACGTTACTGTATAACAAAAATACGCACTTATGTAAGACTTACCGTGTTTAACAGTTATATCATGACTACACTTGCTTATAAAACATTTCCATCATTCCCTTATGCAACATCATCAATACGGTTACGTAAATTTCGCCCACCCTGTATCCTAATACACAGCCTGTACACAGGTCATTGATTAAGGCGATGCGAAATATCTACGACAGAACGGCCGGCTTCACATCAGATGATATTTGTAACTGCGCGACATTGTTGGACTAGTATTCACACAACCTTTACACAATGTTCATACAACGGCTGTAGTAAATAACTTCATCTCTTATCTTCAATCACTTGCGCTTCACTTGAGAACGGCTAGACTGATTTGGCTAATTCGTTTTTTAAATGTTTGTAATAATGCGGATCGTTGGTAAGCACATCACTATTTGGACTAATTTAGCCGAGTTTTTCAAAATTTTGGTAATTGTCCGAACAGGGTTTCTAGGGGACGAAATTGGAAAACTTGTACGGAAAACTCGGAAAAAGCTGATAGGATTTTACGAAAGATTCACACACAAATTTACTTTGGACTGAACGTCTTTCAGGTCAACTAGTTTTTAATTTTTCAATTTCAGTCAATTTTTATATTGCCCTTTGCTTGTACATCTCCTAATATACTCGACGTTTTTCTGCCTGGGAAGTTCCTGCCCTGCTACATATTTGCTGTATTTGCTTATGTGCCACTAAAATTAATAATTTTGAAATGAAAAAGGCAGCGGGAAAAAAAACTCCACTCTGACCATCTTCTCTCATGTTAAAGTTAAATTTCTTAAACTTAGTATTTTCTGAGGTTAACACGAGCACTAGACATAATAAAACAGATTTTTAACGGATATTTACTCGTTTACTTTTCCATTTTACAATTTTTTCCGACGTTTCGGCGCTTTTGCTTTTCCACGAAAATTGTAAAATGGAAAAGTAAACGAGTAAATATCCGTTAAAAATCAGTTTTCTTAAACTTAATACATCAGAGCTTATATGTTAATTTCGTGACTGCCATCAATAGCGTTAAAAGCCAAGGCATTACTTAATTTTCTTACAAAAGTAGGAAAAATATTAATGCTGCGGCCAGACACACGAACAGCACCCGTTCACGAGCATAACGCAGATTTTCAGTTTCGGCAAAAGTCAGTAAGTATTCAGTTACAATTTTAGATGTTTTATTTTTTGTTAAATTGACAATGTTGAGTTTAGACTTAAGATGTAATGTTAGATACGAGCAGCGGTTATTTCCACCGGACCTGTCTACAAAACCCTGCAGAGTTAGCCATAAACCCGACCTTCTGTCACCTTCTATCTATTTGTTGTGGACACATAGCGTACACATTATACCTACCTACACATATACACATATTGTGCATATGGGTTGCCATTGAAGCTTTGAGGCGAGGCTTTCACTCTCAGTCTTCGATAAGATATGTGTGTACGTTGCCTGTTGGCCTACCTTGACCTGTTGGTCAGCAGACGTTGATATATGGACCCGACGATAACTGGCTTAGTACATGCACACAGTACATATAAAACCTTTATACAGAATTATTTCTTAGAAGCGCAATTCTTGAAGCACCCCAATTAGAGTTTGTGGTTTTAACTTTTCTTCTCATAGAAGAAAAGTTAAGATTTTTCTCAAATTAATATTTTTCACGGTGACTTTGAATTCGACCACCGTATCTTGAGGGAATGTTATTTTTGTTGTGAAACACAGTATTATTAATAGTTTATCAGTAATGGTATAACATATTCGTAAATATTCGTTACTTCCGACCTTTGGTTCCAAACTGTGAATCCAAATTCGTTGTGGTAGAAAGTAGATACCGCAACGTTGAAAAATGTTTCCTAATATGTTAAATGCTTAAAACTCTGACGTTCAATATGCGTCAACAATTAAAAACACAATTGAGTTGGCCGGCGTCGACCATAAAACGCTCCGAACATAGTTTTTTTTTTTTTTATTACTTTTCGTCCTTAAACTCTTTGTTTATGCTTAAGTGAAGTAACTTTAGCTAAAAAAAAATTTTTTCACGGCACTATTTTTGAGAGTATTTGCCTATTTGCTATACTCGCCACGCTTGGCATGCGGGTTGGCGAACGCTGTATATGGCATTTCCGCAGATCCGCAGGAGGCGCTGCTGCCCACTTCCTGGTAATGTGTCCCTTACCCGGTTTGTACGGCACCCACGGGAAGAGATGGGGGGGTACTATTCTAAAGCCGGCACCATACGGCAAGTATTTTTCAAAACCAGCACCGTATGTTTCTAAATAATGGTTAGAATGTCTCCTCAAAATACGGTGAACAAATTCAAAGTCTCCCTGTAGTGCTTACATAAATTTATTAAATTCGCGCTTTACGGGCTCTACCAATGTCGCAGTAGTAAATTATTGTATGTGTAGAAGAATGTTCATCCTATGTAAAACATATGATTTTAAGCATTGTTTGTATATCAAACATGCCATTACGAAGAAGAAAGCTGCATTTTTTTTAGTCAATTTTGAGTCCCGCTGCTCCTAAAAAAGCATCCTAAAAAAGCCGATAATTCTATTTAAGTTTCATTAATAAAGTGCGTGAAAGTTGACGGGATGTCGACTCTACTGAACTTTGAACAGAAACTTTTACATTAAAACATGAGTGGGCCACTTGTAACTTTCATATTTTATGTCCCGTTTCTTGTGTGCAATAAAGAATATTCTTATCTTATCTTATCTTATCTTCGTAACATGTTTAAATGTTTGACGATTGTGCATAAACTGTTGAACGGGCGTTTTTATAAAGTTTTTATAAAGTGCTCTCACCCCCCTGGACACCACCATCAAGACCGACCTCAGAGGCAAGAGCTCAGTATTAATACCGCTCTATACATAATGCCTAGAAGGCCGAAATATAACCCCACGCAGCTAAGCTCGAACCCATCTCAACCCTTCCCCGGGCACCTACGCACGCGATTAAAGAAAATTACTGCGGGCTCTATCGACCGGCGCCCAATTAGGGGATAAGGCGCGGTTGCCTAGCAACGCGGAGGACCCTTTGAGCCCCATTTAACACGTGCGAGGGACTTGCCTAAAAGAGTTCGTAACTGTACGGAAATAAAGAATAATAACGTACATACGGAATAATACGAAGGTATGGGCGTTATTGCGTGTTGGAGTAAAAATATTGGTTTATTTACATCCTCGAGGTGTATTTGGAGGAAAAACTTGCCTTCGCGATAAAAAGACCCCCAGGATCTTGTTTTGTACTGTATGAAAAGGAGATGACATAAAAAGAGGTGGTTAGTAACTGGATACTCACTGCTCAAACTAAAGCAGTATTAATTTAACCTTATCGTAATAAAATCATCCGTCAACCTATCCATCAACGGCGACCCGTATCAATTTTTTGCGCGAGCTGGGATACTGTCAAGAAAAAAATAACATTCAAATAGGCAGATAGCGTCAGTACATACTCAGATCTACACAAGATACTCTCACTGCCCCCATGTAAACAGCCCTCGGGCGCCAAGTAAAGCCGCGACGCCCGGGAGGCCTGTGGCGGACGCACCCCCGTTTTTCGGCATCGATCCGCCCGCCTGCGCTTGCGTGTTAACGAAAAAGGCAAGGTCACACACTTGGGCCTTCTTTTTGGCCGCACGAAGAGAACTCGCGATGCGTTGCTGTTCACAGAAAGCCGGTTCGTGGCCAGGCTCTGTAGAAAAACGAGGATGGATTGGTATCAGGTCTTCAGATGCGTATGGTGCTTTTACACAATGAACCAACACACCAGTACTAGTAAAAAACGAATCCAATCTCACCGCAAGTGTCTGACTAGGTCTCCCTCTGATGCGCAGATCTTAATCATGGTGCGTAAAGACGGAGCTTATTTTTGACTAAGGAAGTGAGTCCGGACCGGACTACCGTTTTAGTTCAAAAACGTGGCAGCCTTTTCATCGTCAATGTTGAACCATATAAAATTTATTTAAATAATTATCTGGATCGTTTTACCCTTTTATATTTGGAACCTACACTTAGGTAAATATTTAATGAGTGAACACTTGAATAAGTGTTCACCTTGCCTCATTCTATAGTGTTTCCTGCTCCACTCTACTAAGATTTTAGCCTATCTCTACCCCTTGGTACTTCGGTCACCTCTATGTTGTATCCAAAAACAACGACCCATCGGACGTCACTGTCACTCAGTTACTATGTGCGATAGAGAGGTCATGAATCGAAACGAAAGTTACTGTTGGGATTTAGAGGCAGTAAGAGACGAGCGGTAGCGGAGATGTAAGCGGAAACGTTGACACACTTGAAAATCATCAGAAACAACTGGGCTTGGGTAGACGTAGCCAGCGATGAAGACTTGATTCGCTTGGCAAGAGATGGGGAAGTACTAACGTACTCAACGAGCCTCCACTAGAGGAGAGGCAAAAGAAAGAAAATTGAGGAAGCCTTGATCAAAGATTAGGATAAAAGCAAATGTTAAAGTCAAAATTGTTTTATTCACAGAAACTGCGACTTCATGGACGTTACAAGTTAAACATAAGTGCCAATGTCTTGAAATCTATATCTTCATATAGATACTACACCTAGTCCGTTCAATTTTGGTCCTTGATTAACTCTGTAATATCTCCGTTTTAAATAAATAAAAAAAGAAATTAAAAACCGAGTTCAAATTATTATTCTATTACGTAGAAATTTTCTTGTGATTTAAACAATCTTTAATGTTATAGTAGCACTCTTTACACAAAGTGTGCTTTACACACTTTTTTGAACCGCGCTTCTGGCAATTTTATTGTATCTTCAGTACTGTACCCTATCTCAGTGACCACAAAAAGACCTCACAAAATAAAGTAATACAGACTGAAGCGATTTATTTCTACAAATTGTACGGTGACCTAATTGTGATAGAATCGGTATTTTTATTACGATAACAATCGTGGTAAGAATGCCATTTCTTTCAGAATTGTGTTATTTGAGCCAATGAAATATTGACATAAAGGTCAATATTTCATTGGCTCAAATAACACAACTCACCTATTCGTTTGATTTCCACTGACGCCCACCGTATGTTTGTACAAATTGCCTCAGTCTGGGTGTATTACCATGATTGTGATGGCATTGCCTAGTTACCATTGCACAGGGTATCCTGCTTTGGGACCAGGATAAGTGATTGTGTGGTGTGGAAGTTATTTATCATTATTTATTCCTGTCCTTAAATCCCCTCTTCCGCTCGTCGCTCTCTCCTCCAGCAAAGACAAACATTTAAGTTCTTTTTTGTAAAAACTGGAATATTGAACGCAAAATCATAGCGAACAAGTGTTGGCCGTTTTGCAGGCCCAGTTCAGTGGCACACTTAGATTTTTGAAGGTCCACGGTTTCATCGATCAATCCGATTCTTTCAATAGGTTTATTTTGTAACCCCTTTATTCGTAGTACTGTGGCGGTTCAAGGTTGTTTTTCGTCTGACCGCGGACTCTTTCGCTGTATCGTATTTCGACCGGTCAGTGGGCAGACCATGGGCCTGTTTAATGTAACTACAATTCATTACTTACACAGTTCCTTGCCATCCGCATCCTTGCCTGGTTACCATAGCACAGGGTATCCTAGTTTGGGACTGGGACAAGCATTGCGTTGTGTAGAAGTTATTATTATTATTGCAGTGGGACAGAAGTGGAAAGCAAAAGGTCGATCATCGTCAGTATCAGCTAACCATTGCCAATTATAGGTCCAGGCCTTTTACCTCAAATGCCATCTGTCGCGGTCCCTTGCCATCCGTATCCACGGACCTTCTGTCGACTCAGTGATATCGTCCGACCATTGGACTGCTGGGCCGCGTTTTATAAAAATCATAAGCAGCCTATAAACGTCCCACTATAGGGCACAGGCCTTCTCTCATGGAGAGCCGTGCTTGCGTGCCCACCGCGGATTGGCGATTTCAAGCGCTGAGGTATGTGAACACCTCAGATACTCAGGATTCCTCACGACGTTTTCCTTCACCGTTAGCGAGTGGTATTGCTACTATAACTTCATTAATGTACATAACTTAGAAAACAAAGTCGTGCTAGGTACATGCCCGCACTGGGAATCGAACCTGGGTCTCTCGCTTCAGAGTCCAATGTTCTACCCACTAGGCTACCACAGCGATTTATAAAAATATGTGTGCGTAATTTCGTTACTATACACAAAATTACGAACCATCGTTTAATCATCGACACTAAACAAAATAGGCTGTATTTCCGTGAAACTATCCTACCTGAAATGTTTGTTTTCGGCTAACAAAGAGCCGGGATTTGGTTACCTATCGCGATCAGTTGCCATAGCAACGTGGACTAAAAGATTTTGTCATTTTCAATTAATCGAAAATGTGACAAAGCCGCGGGCGGATAAAATCGATTATCGCCTAATCTTGTTAGAAATTATAACATAGTTGTCGGCTTACTGATCCCTTGTCATTGACTTAGGTACTCGAGATAGCGAGAGACCCAGGTTCGATTCCCAGTGCGGACATAGGTATATAGGTACCTCACTTTGTTTATTTTCAAAGTTACATACATTTGCGAATTTTTAGTAGCAATACCACACGCCAACTGTGAAGGAAAGCATCGTGAGGAAACCCACGCCGCTCCGCACGTATTGACTTGTCTTTCCTGTGGGCTAGACCGACTAAGCTGTCAGGATGGTATAGGTGCTGGGCAAGCCTACTCCATCTAAAAAACAGTGTCCCAGACACTGCAGCGTCCGAGCTGTCCCTTCACCTACCTGCCACTAGACGATGTATAAATCATCTCATTACGTAGATGCAAAGGCCGAAGTCATCAGGCCTCTCCAGTGAGATCAAAATAGTTTTTGTATGTTGTGCCTTTAGTGTAACTAGTCTGTGTAATCCGCGGAAGAGTGAAAAAAGGAATACATTGAGCAAATGTACTTAGAAAGGCCGGTATAGGATGCCCCGAGCGGACATATGCCGACCATTTGAGGGATGTATTGAATGAATGAATGAATGATTTATTGCCACAAACAAACATGCTTACATACAATAATCGAAAATAAAGAAGTGTGCGTGTGACAATGATACTATTTCAGCGTTTGCTGTTTCTATTAGCGAATGGGAGTAATTAATGTAGAATTTAATAAACTTTACCAAGCAAAAGAATTTTGTCAGATCGTGGCTTGGCAAACTCTAGAATCCGTTTACTCCTCTGGGATTTAGGTGTGAGTTTATTTATGAAGGTGTATTCCGTATTGCTTTACGATAAGAAAATTTCATTCAAAATTCCTCTTTCTCCGTTGCATTTTCACGAATAGTTTCATAATTGTGAAATAAGATAAGACGTAAAATAAATAGATAATCTTAGATATTTAAGATTTGTATGTACCTTTAAATGGTGGAATAAAAAGTATTAATCTAATCTAATCTACACAGGAACCAGTGCCAACTCACTCCTACACTAAATATGCGAAATTACCAATTAATTACACTCTTTAGTAGTTAGGACATTTTTTTACATACCTAGAGTAGAAATGCTAAGAAAATAAACTCATACAGAAAACGCTCAAAAAATTACACACCCACACAAAGATAGGTATCTAAAGAACATAAACGTTACGTTATTATAAAAGAGCCCCTAATATGGGTCCCTAACAAAGGAGTGAGGGTGGGGGTGGAGGGGGAGACGCAAGGGTAGGGGAGGGCTGTCAGCGTTACCGAAATCAAGATATGATTCGGGCCGACTTATATAATTTGTGCGGAGTCGGGTTGGAATGCGGGAATGAAAATGTACTAAATTTTGAACCTTTTCGCTTGAAAAAGGGGCTGCCGAATGGACCTGTTATAAATATTCGGGACAATGTACCTTGGATTCAATATCTCTCTTATAGTTAGATAGAACACTAGATAGATAGATACAACCAGACGAAAAAACACGAAGAGAGATATAAAAGAGTGGAAAAAGAAATGAGAAAGAAAGAGCAAAAATATTAAAAAGGCTAGAAAAAAGAAGAAATTATTTTCTTCAAAAAGACTAGCAGGTAAAATGCATTTGGAGAGATGATTCCAATAATAATTTATCGGTAGTCGTATTGTACAAATAATTTAAATTGCAATAAAATAATAATTAAAGCCGTCTGTCAACCATCTCCCTGCCTTGTTTTGTTGACGATTCGAAGAGGCAGATAGGTAATTAAGTATTAGTGAAATTTTCCGTTCAGATAAATTATAATGCCCAACAGATACAAACGGGTTTGCGAAGGACGGTAGCAGCATTTCTTTTAGTATTTGTTGATTTGACTAAAGTTTGAAGACTTCTAGAGTCATTCGGTCTTAACTCCAGCATTTGTGTGACGTAGTCACATTGTGTACCAGATCCTTAAACAAAGATTAAAAAAAGAATTCTAGTCACACCCGCATCCTCGGCGAATGAGACCCGGAATGCGTCCATGAGAAGTCAAAGCCATTTGTCCAAGTTTATTGACGGACGATAGGTAATCCGGCGGTCCATATAGTAACTTGGAGTATGTTTTAACTTAAGGATTCGTGAAACTTACATAGATTACATCTAACGAATCTAGCTAGTGATAAAGCTTAAATGTAGAACAAAAATTAACTTCCGCACAGCGCAATCAGTTGGCCTGGCCCCAAACTAGGCAGCCCTATGCTACGGTAAACAGACAAGGACACTCGGACATCACAAACATGGAAATACACCTAGACTGAGGCCATTTGTACAAATCAAGTACGGTGGTCTCTAGCGGGAATCGAACCCACGACCTGTGTGACTAGGATTAGTAAGTACTTACGTTTCTTAGAAGGCCAAAATAATCCAGCTTTAAGAGTCACCAACAAACAATTCCAAGTTTTCACTACGCCGGCATCAGACATACCTAATTAAAATATGTAAAATATTTAAGTAGGTATACCTATTTCACAATTACACGTAACAATGAACTAGCACTTTTCAGAAATAAACAGAAACTTTCTAAGCAGAATAACTATTAACCTCTTCGAACACGAAACCTTTTTCCTGTCTCTCTGACGGCCAGTACCGTTTCGCATAAAAAGCAAACTAAGTGCACTTTACTGGAACTGAGAACAAACCAAAGCGTTCTGAGCAAAAAGTTTGTATGTATTACGACAAAAAAATGCAAATATTTTGTAGCAGGCCGTGAGAGGAGTCCGTTAGACGAAAAAAAAACAAAGCAAAGGAACAAGTTATGCAAATAACTTTATCTTTATGCTATTTTGGTTAATTTTATGCGACGCACAGGTGGGGTCAAGCTGGCTCCTTGCAATTAAAAGGGTTGAGACGGTTTTCGTACATATTTTAGCATGAGAGTCTGTTTAGAATGCTTATTAAAATTTAATCTTCACCTGGTCTCACGGTGTTTTTCGAGCAGAGGATATTTGCATTTTAGTTGTAGTGCTTTTTGAAATGAGTACTTTTTATTCCATTTAGCTACTTTATTCCCACCAAGTAACAGTTTGACCAACAAGAGTATTTTATCGGGCAACTAAACATCAATCGCCAAATAAAATAACATTTATCTTCAGAATTTATGACCACAGAATGGTTCATTAAACATTCGGTCCAAATTTTTTAAGTGTTGTAAGAATAGGACACTGACTATCCGAAGGCTTCTAAATTCAGAATGTCTACCTACATACTTACCGTAGCATGCTGTCTCTTTACATTTCTCACCAAAAGAACAGGACAGAACGATGCTCGAGTATCTATTTATATTTTCAACCTAGAAACCGGCGGTAAGATAAAACCGACACAATCATGCGATTCATTTATAACACTTTTCAATCATACTACTTTCAAAAGACTGAAAAATCAGTTCAGAAATTTGTGCGAGACAATCATACTTCGTACTTTATACTTTATTGCACACATAAGATCACATGAATAAAACAAAACAAGCAAGCTTTCACAAATTATTAAACATTAGTGGAACATCGAAAACATCCACCAGACTATTTAAATTTAGTTCCATGCGAAGACTATCTCAAGGCCCATTTGTAACCCTCCACTCTGAGGAGATCTTCTCTGCTTAACCATGCAAATGGCATGCGAGGCACACGACGGGGTCAGATGTCTTGACCTCAGCGCTGCAGGGTTGACTTGGCATGAATATTCGTTAAACAGGTCCGTGCGACCCCTGACCTCCTTGGGTTTCTCACGCTCTAGCCGATTTAGGGTTAGTTATTGTGACACGATGGGTGTTAGGAGGTCAAGAGATAAGTTAGTTTCGTAGTCGGTTGTAGGAATTGTGCCTCAAATAAGGAGACCGTGTTAAAGGGTTACCTACTCTGTGCTGACTAACGAATGGGAAAAAACATATCTTATTTTATAATATGTATATGCCTATATACGACCCACTGTAGGGCACAGGCCTTCTCTCAGAGAGAGAGTATGGGTTTAATCACCATGCGTGCCCACTGCGGATTGGCGATTTCAAGCGCTGAGGTATGTGAATAGTTTAAACACTCAGGTTTCCTCACGATGTTTTCCTTCACCGTTAGCGAGTGGTATCGCTACTATAACGTCACAAATGTACATAACTTAGAAAACAAAGTTATAGGTACTCGCCCGCACTGGGAATCGAACCTGGGCCTCTCGCTTCAGAGTTCAATGTTCTCCCCACAAGGCTACCACGTAATAATAATTATGTACTTTTTTGCAAAACGTGAACGTCGCAAGAATCAATAATGAAGATACCTAGCTATTTTTAGAATGTAGGGTCAAAAACAAGGAATTTTTTTGCCGATAAAGGCCAAAAACAGACAAATAAGCATTTGCTATTTCAGTTGGGTTCATGCTTTCTTTAAAAGTAGACTAAAAAGTACCTAGGCAAATACTTAGATGAAAAGTTATACGCATTTGGAATACCCCGGCGACTCCTGACGGTATAGGAGGGGAAGTCCGGTTAGGAAGTAATTTTTTACTGCCTCGTTGGTCTAGCGGTTAACACGTTTGACTACCAAAACAGAGGTCACGGGTTTGATTCCCACTTGAAGCTGTCATAGGTAAGTACTTAATTTGTACGAATGGCCTCAGTGTTGATGTTTTTTCCTTTTTTGTGATTCCTTGCCCGGTTACCATAATACCTACATGATATTATCCTAGTTTGGGACCAAGATAAGTGATTGCGATGTTTTTTTTTTATCAGAAATCTACAGCAGTCCAATCACAGTTAAGAAGCCAATAATGGGTTTAATAATTTAATTAATGTATCTAATATTTATTTTAAAATGTAACGGTACTGATAAAATCCATTTCATTTTAGGGTTTCGTACCAGAAAAGGAAAAACGGAACCCTTATAGGATCACTTTCTTAAAAATATGCGTCCGTCCTTCTGTCCGTCCGTTTGTCAAGACCCTGTATCTTGAGAACGCGTGGAGGTATCGAGTTGAAATTAGAATCATATACACAGGTCTCTTGAAGCTGCGAAAAAAGATACGG
The DNA here is from genome assembly GCA_947310995.1 of Yponomeuta cagnagella. Classification (NCBI taxonomy): domain Eukaryota; kingdom Metazoa; phylum Arthropoda; class Insecta; order Lepidoptera; family Yponomeutidae; genus Yponomeuta; species Yponomeuta cagnagella. The sequence goes on from OX371287.1 coordinate 12,797,107, forward strand.
CCGTTTATGCCGCAAAAAACGAATATTTCGACACTCCAGGGAATTATCCGTTGACCTAGAGCTATGGCTAATTTAGCAAGTAATATTCTCTTAAACAACAAATACGGGAAAAATCTGAAAAATATAGGTATATTTGTAATAAAATCATAAAAAGTTCGGTAAGAGCTCGGAAAAAAGTGCGAGACTCGTTTCCTGGACTATATTTATAATATGTTAGTCTCTACCTACAAATTTGTACGGAACCCTCGGTGCGCGAGTCCAACTCGCACTTGGCCGGTTTTGTTTTTAGTAAGTGTAGTTCGAGAAGGCCTGGGCCCAGCAGTGGGACACAAAAGAGGCTAGGTAGGTAAAAAAAATGGTGGTGGAAAAAATATATTTTTCATTGCCTGAATGTGTAAATAACGTGGGCACTTTTCTGTTTAATGCCCAAAGCCAGCGACTACTCACACATTCACCCAACCAATAATGTTTTTTTTGTAATCCTATAGAAAAAAATCAGCGGATCTTTATCCTTTATCTATCTGAATAAGTATATATTATTTTTGTTGCACTAACCCGTGCTGAGGACAATTTTAAAAACCTATTTAGAGGCTAAAAATTCCAAAGGCCAGAGGTCGCGGGTTGAAGTCCCGGAATGGGTGGAATTTTTAGCCTATAAATAGGTTTTTATTATCTATGTAAGTGTCTTTATTTAGATCTTTATTTCATACGAGAGGAAGGTTTCAACGCGCCATCGCCGTAATCATCCTTCCACGTACAAAAGCCCGAACATAGATAAAACCCCACGTCCACTCTGTTTACCAAAAAACCCAAACACTTACCTGAATAATGTTGGCTCACAAAAGCGGTAATTTACTATCTATTCATCTGCCCACGCACATAATTATACATACAAATAGACATAACAAACCCCCCCCCCCTAATATTACACGCAGCGCGGTCGTTACCCGACACCACCCTGCCACCCTAAAACGCACCATTTTTCACCCTACAAGATACCAAAACGCCAGTTAGCAAGACCTCCCCTGAAGGTGAGCCTCATACAAAAGCGGTCAGCGCCGGGAACCCGAAGAGCTCAAACTAAGCTGGGCGTAGTGCAAAGACCAAATAAAAAAAAGAAAACGCTAAAAATATCTTCGTCCCATTCGTACAACGGCGGGGCCGCCACGTGCGAGCGGTGCGGTGGCTAAGCCGCCGAACGAGTCACGAAAACTTGGGCTCCGCCCGAGACCGCTGTCTCTATCCGTCTCGTTCGCTTTTTCACACTTTTCAGTCTCACTTTTACAACGGGCTCTGGGCGTAAGCGCCCGCGTTCGCTCAAACAAAAACCAACCTTCCCACGCTTTGAAATTAAAGCGCAATTTCTCTGTTTGGGTAGGGGAAATTTTTGAATTTTGGCTGTTGGCAAGGGAAGGTCTGTCTCTCTCGCAAAAAAGCGGGTGCGGGGAGGGGCGCGGGGCGCGGTAGTGCCGCCATGTTCCGACGGCAAAGACAGGGCTTAGTGCCGCCGTCATTTCGGAAGACTCCATAAAATTGTCAGCGGTAGAATGATGATCCTGTCTGTATTTCATTTCGTTCGACTTTTCACTAGATGTAGGTACTTAACCAGCCGTTGCATAGAAACCGTTTAAAGCAATAATGTCTATGTAGTAATTTAATCTGGTTCTGAGATCAGGGACAAGAAATTTGCAGGATGGGTATTTCTCGAATTACCTAGTAAGATAAATTAAACTCTAAAGGTAAAAAAAATAGACCCTTCTATTAATTTATTGATTTTGAAAGTTTTTTCAAACAGTGTATTTTATACATGCAGGGAAATCCTCCTCCATCGCGGAGGTCTACACCCTATGGGCACTCTCAAGTTTATAAGTTTTTATAATATTAATAAATTGTGAACTAACGTCGTAACTTTAAGAATCTAATACACCTACTAACCAAAGTAAGATACTGCTAAAGTGTTATTAAAGAGAGTGTAATAAAGGCTATTTTATTTTATTTATTTATTTAGGGAAACCCTGTATGAAATAAAATATATTTATTTTTTATAGACACTTATATTCCACTTACATAAAAAAAAAAATTACAATGTGGCGGACTTAATGCCAGAAGCATTTTCTACCAGTCAACCGCAGGAGGTAGAGGGAAGTGTTTCGTAGGAGTGCAAAAAGAAGTAAAATATTTAAAGGAAAATCTAAAAATATAAGATAATTTAAGAATATTCTTTATTGCACACAAGAAGCGAGACATAAAATATGAAAGTTACAATGAAAAATATACATACCTACTTAAGTATATAAATAAAGCGTCTATCCATCTATTCAGCCAATGAAAGAAGCCCAATGCTGGGCATATACCCTGACGATGAATATTGAGAATGTTTTTAATAGATAATAGAGGAGTTTCCCAAAAATACATCATGCGTTTAAACTTCGATCAAAAAATCGTCCATCGTTCATTCAATAAAATAAAAGTTAATAATTTATTGCGCAGTGATAAGTGGGTACCTCGGTAACTACTTAATAGGTACCTAATACGTTAACCAATTTTTTGGTTAACTTTCTCTTGAGAAAGTATTATTGGACAGTTAGCCACAAACTTAAAAAAAACGTAATAAGTACCTAAATAAATACTTGAATAACTTCCACACAACACAATCACTCGACCCGGTCCCAAACTAGGATACCCTGTGCTATGGTAACCAGGCAAGGATTACAAACATGAAAGTACACCCAGACTGATGCCATTTGTACAAATGTACGGCAGCCCCCAATGGGAATCGAACCCACGACCTCTGTTTTGGTAGTAAGCAGCCGATTAGTACAATTAGTCTTCCTAGTCGTTATTCTGTGGGTTAATCGGCTATGCAGTGTACATTGCATAGTCATACATCGTACATCGAGTTGTCATAGTGAACCATTAATAGAACTACTATGACATGGGACCCGGAAAGCTATTCGAGAGACAACAGTTCCAAAGGTAGGTAAAATTGGCAGACTCATTGCTAATAGTAAAACCTAATTGCAACGCGTTGTTGACATCAACGAAAGTAAAATAATGTAAGCGAAGGGCAAGATAAAAATTACCTGAAACCGGCGTGCGTGCATGCAGCGACTTATGAATGTTGATGAAGCGAAAGAGGTTTATCAGGATCGTGGCAAGTGGCACACCCTGGTCTCTGCCTACCCCTCCGGGAGACAGGCGTGAGCTTATGTTTGTTATTCATCAATCAAATCATCAATTTGTTATATTGGAGACTATTACATGAATAAGTAGATTCAATGTCAAAAAAAGTAAACACTTTGAATGTGAAATGTTAAATCCTAATATTTTATGTATAATTTTAGCTATTCAAGATTGATTCAATTTTTTAAATGCCTCTGTGGTTTACCTTATAAATAAATGAAATAAATAAAATCAACAGTAACTCTTCCATTACTGTCAAAATCTGGATTGTTGTTCAGATAGCGTGTTTAATTAAAACAACCAGGAAATTTTACCAACTTTACAAGGACTAATAAAAATAGGTAGGTAACGATATATTTTCAGGGGTCAAATCGTGTGTGATTTAATAAAGATCTAATTTTGTAAATATGATGGAAATCGAAAATACTTTTTTTGTTATTATTTCAATCAGTGTTTTGTTATGCTAACGCTGCTTTACTTACTAAAATTGATTTTAACGCAGAAAAGTCAATAACGCTATCGCGCTTGAGCCGTTTTTATCCTCCTAGTAAGAGAGAGATTTATCGAAATTTTCGTACTATAAAAAAAAAGATACCTAAAACAGAAAAAAAAACGATGGAAGATTTATAAAACAGATCCTATTACATAGATAAGATAAGAATATTCTTTTAATCCTCCAATCTCGGAAAGAGTATTTTTGCTCTTCGATATCTGAGTGCAAAAGCCGTTTTTATCCGCTAGAGGATAAAGTGAATTGAATTTAGAACATCGAGTGCACTAAGTTTGTAAATTCAAAACATCATTAAATTAAACCTATTTACTTCTACCTCCATGGCGCCGAATTTATCATTCAACTTTTTTTAATTTCTTAAAAACTCAGGAACCTCCTTTGTGTTTTTTTTTTTTGCATTTAGTCATTTCCTCGCTGAGGTGGGATGAAAAGTTACGTGTTGCAATCGAGTGCAAAGATTTTTCACCTCGGGCTCTTTTGATTCCCTCACTGCGCTCGTGATTCAATTTCAGAATCCTTCGCTTGCTCGGTCATCAAAATGAGCACGCGGTTAAAAAGCAACTTTGCACTCTTGTACCTATAACAAATAACTATTATCGTACACTAGAGCAGATGACATATACCTAAATACACAGACTCAATTGGGGGCCTTACTATTAGTCTTATTCAAAGAGAATATAACCACTACGTGTCTTATTGCCACAAACAATTGGACCCAAAAATATCGTCACGTATTGTTGTTAGGCCCTATATAAACGGAATAGGTAACGAGGAGCCTTGGTTTCGAAAAGAGGATTATCTATGGAATAAATTTAAGGGAACTACATGTTAACTGAAAATCCTCGAAAGGCCTTAAACCCGAAAGGCCGAAAACCTGTCAGTCGATAAAAAACCCGACAAATGCGAGTCGAACTCGTCCACCGAGGGTTCCGTACAAATTCGTGGTTATTTATATAAATAGTTCAGGAATCGTTTTTTTAATGATTTACTTACAAATGTACAGTTTTCAGATTTTTCCCCGTACTTGTAGGATAAGACGATATTTCTTGTCAAATTTCATAGTCCTAGGTCAACGAAAATAACCCTATAAATTTTGATTCCCTTGTCGAAATATACGTTTTATGCGGCATAAACGGCCGCATTTTTTTGCGTTCACTGAGAAGTTTGATTTTTTCCCAGCTTCAAGGAACTGTAGACCTGAGTATATGGTTTTAATTTCAACTCGATACCTCCATGCGTTTCTGGGATAAAGGGTATTGACAGACAGACGGACGGACGGACGGGCAATTAAGCTATTCTATAAGGGCAAATACTAGTACCGTGGAATTTGTAACCTTAGGTAGGTTCTAATCTATCTAATCTTTTGTATCAGATCTTGATACAAAATCACCGTTTATTACATAGCAATATTTACACGAGAGTTTTACAAAATATGGCTTTAATTTACAGTATGGGTTACTTTCCCAGTTTAAGTTTTTCAAGAAAGTACTATGCTGGCAACTATGACAAATACTTAGGTACCTAAGTCAACAGGACAAGATTTTTACACAACAGCAATACGATTTGGTTGAAAGGGTTTTTTTTATAAAATTTGATAATCGCTACTTTGAAATACGTTCTTATAAGAAATAAGGTTATAGATGTCGCGGCACTCGCTTTTATCGGCTTAGCGTGCACATCTGTACCGAACAAACTTTAGACAATTAGTAGCGCCATCTGTGGTCGAGTAGCGATGTAAAATTATGACCACATGAATGTTACATTTTAATATAATATTTCTGCTTTACAAATTAAATGATTACGTTCGTTAATTTCAAATAGGTTGTTATTATTTATTGAATTATTTCCCGCTTGTCCCCTTTTCTGTGTCACTACTCGTAATCACTACTCGGCGGTAGATGTCTCTGAATTTTATAGTACTTTCATTTGCCACTAGATGGCGTAGCTAATTTTCAGGACATTCCAAATAGAGTGCTCCTACTGGACCATAGATGGTGTTAACATCGTTTCTTATCAGAATAACTGTCGTTCCTAGTAGAACTTTCTTCGTATTGTACCTTTTCTAAAAATAAGTGTAGCCCTTATCTGAATATACTATCAAACCTAAATTACATTGAATAAGGATAGATGGTAACCAGAAGTACCTAGTCTTTGAACCAGAATGCGTCGAGTACCAAAGGTAGAGAGAAAGATAAAAAGTATTTATTTAAGTAACCACAATTTGAAAGGCACAGATGAGAAACTTACAATATAAAGGTAGTGGTAGCATAGATAGAACAAAGCAGGTGTCGAGAACCATTCAACAATTGCTGCAATGCAATGTCTAACATATAGGTAGTAAGGGAGTTGAGGGCACACCTACAAAGATTGTCTGTCGTCTGTACTGTACTTATTACATTTTATAACTTTCACTTTCGAGAACAGCGAAAGCAAGTCCAACTGAAGATGCCGGAAACCGGCGCACTCGCAGTACATAATCGAATGACACGAGCCCGTCACTCCACACAAAACAAGCGACAAATTGCAAATTACGTCGTGAAGCCGAATTAAAACGAATAAAGCGGATTCGCAGCCGTTTCGGACCCGCAACCAATCGAATTACCGTCAACGGGTGTCAGCAAGGAGTCCGGGTAAGACCGGAGACGGGGAGTCCGCCAGTGGATCATTCTGGGAGGCTCTACACGAAAAGAAACTCGTTGAAGGTCGACGAATGTTGTAGGAAGCAATTTAAAGAACAAGAAGAAGAGACATTTCGCAAGGAGACATTTGAATAAATGTCTTCTTTGTTTCTTCAATTTTTTTTCCTACGTAGCTTTCATAACACGGTCACATTATAAGCTGGCCTAAGTATGAACGTTTAGGTCCACTTTTTTTCATGGCAATCAAGACCTTAAAAGCCTATTTAGAGGCTAAAAACTCCACCCATGCCGGGACTTGAACCCTCTAAATAGGTTTTTAAAATTATCCTCAGCACGGGTCAGTGCAACAAAAAGAATATAATCAAGACCTTACTTGAAATAGAACCTTTGTTTATTTAACTTTAAGTTCAAGTAAGATCTACGAATCTAGAAACGGTTCTTTAAGCCACAGTTTGTGCGTGGACAGCAACATCGTATCGTTACAACTATTTTCCTACGAGCTGTCATATTTATTTCCCACTAGATGACCCCGTGAACTTCGTATCACCGACGTCAACCGTTTTTTTCTTCTCACCGTTTAAACCTTCCCTGGACGTCCACAAATATATAAAAACAACAATTAGCCAAATCGGCCCAGCCGTTCTCGAGTTTTAGTGAGACTAACGAACAGCAATTCATTTTTATATATAAGAGATAAGAACGATCTTGCATTTCTTTCACTTAAAATGAGACAACAGGACTGTAATTATAGTAAACATAAACATGCAACACGACACTCAAAATTTCACTTATTAGATTATAACAAACGCTTAAATTTGATTTTTTTCTTTTCCTTATCTTTCGTCATGTAATTTTATTATTATGAATAAAGTAATGTAATGGGAACTTAAATAACAAACCAAGAGCCTCTCAAACCCCACATTCGCATCGACTATTGATCGGCAAACTTCTTAAGTTATACCCCTGACCATTGGCCCGTACAAAGTAGCAAGAGTAGAGACTAGGAGGCCCCGACACCCCTGCTCCGTCCCCCGGGCCCCCAGCCCCCTTTTCCGCAAATCATCTTCACCCCGCCTTTTCACTGATGAAGATATGCTAATGCGCCGTGGCTAGTTCGGTGCGGCAATTGGGCAGTTTGACAATCGGACCGTGTTACACAGAAACGTACCAACCCACAGAAAATAACTTTCGAGAAAAACGCTTTTTATGTAAGTATAACAAACATTGTTTGTCCGTAGTTTTGTTCAGATGTGTTTGATGTTTTAATAGTGATTACAAATTAAACTTCTGAATAAAAACATGGAACAGAACAATATTTATTTATTTGAACTTTTATTCATTTGGCTACAATGGCCCACATAGAAAAATAATCTTAAAAACTTACAATAAAAACAAACAAAATCATATTTTCTACCGCACTGGATGAGAAATAATTAATTTTCCCATCCAATGCTGCAGAATCGGGCTATCTAATTTTTCAGATTTTCTGCGCATGAGTGGGGCGGTCCGCTGAAGGATGATTTTTGCCGTTAATGCTATCTAGTCCTACGTTTTTTGCCATAGGTTCACGGCCATGGGTCCTGAGAATCGTTATTAGTAACATGATTGAAATGTTGTACAAATACTTTTTTGCAAATTCGATGTGTAACAAGATATGATTTTTTTCCTCGTTGCCGCTAGTGTTACTCACTGGTTACTTGCAGACTTAACATGAGGTCTCCGACAATTACAGGCGAAGCTGTAATGAAAATCACGATTATCCGGACCACTATAGGGGCAGCCACCCTGCGCCCCAAGGTGATATAGTACATTACGATACTAGTGCGAAAAGTAGGAAATTCGCAACGAGTGGCGATAAATTAAAACACGACCGAAGGGAGTGTTTTAAATCGACACGAGTTACGAATTACCTATTCGCACGTGTATCGTACAACGTTTTATAGTACATATGGCCCTTTGAAGTTTCGACATAGGCACGTAAAGTGCTCATTATCGCACTAGTGCGGTAATGTAGCACCATATGTACTATAAAAGGAATTACGTGACTTTACCCCAAGTTTGGGTCTTGTTGAGTGGGCGTATAATGTTGACGGTTTGTGGCCTCTGTGAGAGCAAACTGTCGAAAATGGTCATTGCACTATATGTAGAGCATAAATACCCATTGTTGACGAAAGACGTAATAAGGGAGTTGTTAAAACCACCAAATATCGATAGAAAACACTTTAGCGCACACCAATAAGCATATGAAAAGCACACACACATATACTATTATTCTTGTTACTACCAGAGCCTCGATTCAGTATTTATAGTACTTACGCTGACAGGTCACGTCACATGTTTTTTTTTTCATTTCATTGACTCCTATGCGGTGTGATACGTATACGTGAGTACACTTGAAGCGGTAGTGAAATGTAATCGACGCGTTCACGCAATTGTCAGTGTACTAATAATGAACTAACAGAATCGAGGCCCTGTACAGTTCGAGAATACCGCCCTAGCAGTTCACCGGAAGATCATTATCTAGCAGGAGCCGTTGGGAAAGTTTCAGGAATCTAGTTAGCCCGTCTTCCCCTCCCCACGGGCGCCCCGAACTTGTTATAACCAGTTTAAGCCAGTTCAGTTTAGTTGGGCAGGTAGGTGGCCATTTGTCTACTAGTTGTTGGTGTTTCGAGCTCATCCGTATACAGGATGCTCGGAGAGGTCAGAGATTTAGATTGTTTTGATGCCATGTATGTAACCATCGAACGTGGAATATATTACAGCTGGTTAACCGTTGCTTTCACGTTATTTAGAGAGCCTAATTTAGAGAACACGATGTGATTGGGATTTAGTCGACCAGTGTCTTCATCATCATCATCATCAACCCATTATGTCCCCACCGAGGGCCACGGGTCTCTTCCCTGAGGAAGGTATAGGCCATACTCCACCACGGGGGCCAAGTCCGGATTGATGGAGGCTTGTAGACTAGTGGCTCGTCTACTGCCAGAAGTTGTCAAGCCGCCCTAAGGCCTCTGACTTGGCTTAACGACTGCCATCTATCGACGGCAGCCGGCACCAACAACTTAACGTGCCTTGCGAAGCACGGAACCGCTCGGAAAAATGCCATTAGCGTTAAGCATAGACGGCGACCCATCCATGCACTGAACGCGCCCTGTGTTGCTTAACCTTCGTGATCGTTTAAAATCACTCAGTCAGTGTCTTACTAGTTGACTAAAGGCCGGTTTCTGAATTGAGAAGTTCGCTAAGTAAATAGTTAACTGTGGTGCTGTCTCTTCGAATTTCTCAGAAAAGAGCGTGACAGAGCGTTACTTAAGTATATACTTAATGAAATACTCAATTCAGAAACCAGCCCTAAATCCCAATCACATCGTGTTGCTCAATAGAATCATATTAGTTGGTACAGTATTAGTTGTTCATTGGCACTTTTGGTAGTCAACTAATCAATCGCATTCCAACAGTAGAACATTGGACTCAGAAGCGGGAGACCCAGGTTCGATTCCCAGTGCGGGCATGTACCTATGACTTTGTTTTCTAAGTTATGTACATTTCTGAAGTTATAGTGGCAATACCACTCCCTAACGGTCAAGGATAACATCGTGAGGAAACCTGAGTGTTTGAGCTATTCATATATCTCAGCGCTTGAAGTCGCCAATCCGCGGTGGGCACGCGTGATGATTAAGCCCATACACTCTCCCTGAGAGAAGGCCTGTGCCCTTCAGTGGGACGTATATAGGCTGCTTATGCAGTAGTAGAGAATATGCAGTAGAGAATCGCTCGTAGCCCCGGCTGCCTGAGTGATCTTAAACGATCACGAAGGTTAAGCTACACAGGGCGCGTTCAGTGCATGGATGGGTCGCCGTCTATGCCTATGCTTCGCAAGGCACGCTAAGCTGTTGGTGCCGGCTGCCGTCGATAGATGGCAGTCGTTAAGCCAAGTCAGAGGCCTTAAGGCGGCTTGACAACTTCTGACAGTAGACGAGCCACTAGTCTACAAGCCTCCACCAATCCGGACTTGGCCCCCGTGGTGGAGTATGGCCTATACCTTCCTCAGGGAAGAGACCCGTGCCCCTCGGTGGGGACATAATGGGTTGATGATGATGATGATGATGCAGTAGTAGAACCATCACTCAGCGTCTCGCTCGATTCAATTTTCTATTTAATTTGTTTGATGTATTTTATTTAATCTTACCTCAACGCTTGCATCCGCGGTGAGCGCGTGGTAATTGAGCCCATACTCTCTCTCTCTGAGAGAAGGCCTGTGCCCTGCAGTGGGACGTATATCTATAGGGTACATAAAAAAAATCTTATAACTTATTTAATCTGTGCGGGTAGTCGTCCCCCCCCTCCCCCTCTCCTGGCTAAATGGTTGATTGTAGAAACGTGAAAAAATTTATAATGAACTTAAAAGGAAAAGTATCACGGCTAAATAGGCTTCGTTAACTAACGAGTAATAGACAACAAACTTATAATAGTAGATTATGTACTAAGGGAATAAAACCATGTATTATGTCATGGGCGGCATATTGAACCCTGAGCGGAGCGAAGGACTCCGAGTTAACTCGCGAGCGCAGCGAGGGAGTTAAATTTTAACTCCTGAGCGAAGCGAGGGAGTTATGTAGAGTCCTGAGTGAAGCGAGGGGTTCATACCGCCCGAGACTAAGACATGTTTTATTCCAGAGGTGAATACTCTACTTTTCACACCATCTGGGAGACAATAAAAAGACAGGGCTGCATAAGTTGAAAATATGTATTAAAACCTGAAATTAAATATAAAGTCCACACTCTTTTACGGCTTAGCAACTTAAATTGAATATAACTTTTAAATTCGTATTTGCAATTCGCGCCTTTTTTTCTTTTTTTTGTTGGTGTTTCGCGCGGTCACAGGACACAGTATTTCAGAAAAAAAAGAAAAAAAAGAGGTGAGTTTCGAACAACAATTCGAATTTCGAATTGCAATGCGGGGCTTCTCCATAGTTTTCATGCGAATTTTGACATTCTAAATTCAAATCACTTTATTCCCTAGGGAAATTCTTCATTATTATTGCCCTCGAGAGACAAGGCCATGCTTTACGATGATATTTGACGGTACGTAATAAGGCATTGTCGAGCAGGAGGTGTGAAAAAGTAAAATTTCGTACAAAATCCATTGAAACTGGCTTCGCTGAAGTTGTTAGTTCTGAAAAGCAGATAAAAAAAAACCTGTTTTTACAGAACCCTACATTGCGCATGGCCCGACACGCACTTGGCCGGTTTTTTTTTATCTTTCCTCAAAATAACACCCACTGACGAGCTGTTATCATAATATTGAACTACTATGTGTGTATTGGACGGCCCTGCCGGGCCAGCCTAAATAAGATAAGATAAGATAAAATAAGATAAGAATATTCTTTATTGTACCAGGAAAAACACAAACATGAAATTTTTACATAAATGCAGTACAATTGGCGGAGAATGGAGAGTTGTTGAAGGAAAAGTGAGACGGGTAAATATTTATTGCAAAATAATAAATAATTGTTATTTTGCAATAAATACCTATCTGAAATCTGAAAATCTGGTTGCTAGTGATCAATGCACGCGGACAAGCGAATATTTCAAGATTCAAAAGCGGTTATATCACTTCAGCTATAAAATCTCACGCCAATGTCTCTAGAAAGGGCAAACTTCGCTGAAATAGCGAGTGTTCATGGTCGTTTCAGTATGAACGCGATAAGAGGGTTAACCAAAGCCCCAGGTGCCTTAGGGTACGTGGACAGTCGCTGCCAGAAGTGCTAACACAGTCTAAGGCCGATGTGTTTTTGATTTTAAGTTACGCGTTAGGTTTATTTTTCACCCGACCCGCCTTAATGGGCTCCATAGATTAAGACTAGCGTCACCAATGAAAAAAAACAATCTTTTTTAGGGTTCCGTACGCAAAGGGTAAGGAACCCTATTACTAATACTCCGCTGTCCTTCCGTCCGTCCGTCTGTCCGTCCGTCCGTCCGTCCGTCCGTCCGTCCGTCCAATGCTGTATCTCATGAACCGTGATAATTAGATAGTTGAATTTTTCACAGATGTATTTCTGTTGCCGCTAAACAATAAATACTAAAAACAGAATTGAATTTAAATTTAAGAGGGGCTCCCATACAACAAACGTTTTTTTTTTACGTTTTTTGCTCGATATTAATAACGGCAATAGGTAGACGCTTGAAATATTCAAATGTTGTATAAATAATGGTACAGAACCCTTCGTGCGCGAGTCCAACTCGCACTTGGCCGGTTTTTCATAGATCGTTTACTATTTCTGGCGCTACTGTGGAGCCCCTTAAGTAGGAGGAGGACGATAGTTTGAAAGAACTTGAACAATGTATTTCGGGTCTGATTGGCGAGGACGTATGCGACTTAAAATTCTTTGATAAATTAACAAATAATTAAACAAAATTTGCTCAACGCGTGTCCATCGCAAACTCATCCCAGCTGTGCCGATTTTTACTTCCTTGTCCGGGCATTTTTTATTTTGTACATTAATTTTCTATTCTTTTATTTATGTACAGCGTATTCTGATAATGCAAGGGATACAATTAAAAACGCATCCAGAGTTCTATAACAAGCAACGTTGTTGTCAACTGTACAAAATAACCACCTCTTTACGACCTTCGGCAAATGGCGGCAACTTTGTGTACTAGCTCCTATCTGGAATAGGAAATCTACAAGCGATTTGTCTGTTTCTAGATGGTAAATGGCCCGGGGGGCACCACAGGACTGTATTTAGGTAACTTGAAGGAAGGAACTTAAGAGTAACGGAAACTGGGCTACGCAGTTTGGCGAAATTGTGTATTATATTAAGGTCTTATTTTTTTTAATAAATAAAAAAAAATAACTATCAGTGGACTTAGAACTCTAATCTTCGACACTGAACGAGACCATGTATTGTGTGTATTTATAGACAGCCCGTCCGCGGAGCTTTGATAAAATAAAAAATCCTGGTCCCAAACCTAGGATACCCTTTGCTACGGTAACCAGGCAAGGACGTCACAAACATGGCAATACACCCAGACCGAGGCCTTTTGTACAAATGTACGGCGGCCACCAGAGGGAATCGAACGCGCGACCTCCAGTATGGTAATCAGACGTGATACTACTAGACCATCGGGTACCAAAAAATAGAGATAAACATTAGGAATGTACATTACTTTACAATAAAAACATTGTGTTTTGTGACGTTATGTTACGGCACGTCACGTCACGCGACACAACGCAACGTTAGGTTACGTTTCATTACATGAGGCAGTTGACCTCTGCGGTAAACCCCTTAGGGGTAATTCGTGGCACCCAGAGACTCCTTTTCGTCCATGACTGTTCTTAGTACTGATGATCGACAGTTAATCATCTTTTGCATTTTCGTTGCAAAGTGGTCCGTCACGTACCTAATATAGCAAGCTGTTATCACCGTCGAAGCACCTAAATAATTCATACCTCAGTCATGCAGGTTTACTTACGACATTTTCCAAAACTAAGGTTGACTTACACCAATTTCTCAAACGTGGCCTATCTTAAAATCTTCATACAAAAAGAAAAAGAGCGAAAGAGGTCCGTCAGGATCGTGGCAAGTGTCAAACCCCAGCGTAAGTTTATGATTCTTCATACAAAATTCAATTGAAATGGCTGCTTAAGTGACGTTTAAGAAATGGTGCGAGTCGGCCCTAGCCTCCATTAAATTCCTATTAAAGGCTCTATAATCACACTTAGCCCTCGAGCGGGTGTGGGGAGTTGGGGGGGAGGGGGGAGGGTTCTAGTAATGACCACGTCTTTATGACCCGAAGCGAACGGCTCAAAGTTACACAGCGGTAACACAGAAGAGTGACTCTACAGCAAATCGAATTTTCGATCCAAGTTCTTCATATATTGAACACAACGGTAAAAACCTCGGACCTCTAAGCGAAAGAGTTGGAGTTGGATCAATGGAAAATGCAAAAAAATACGTTTCTGTTTCTGTTTCGGAAAAGATATAATTGGCATCTACAAAGCAATAAATTGTGAACTTCATACGTCTCAGTATTGCAACAACAGGGTATTAAAGAAACCGGCCAAGTGCGAGTCGGACACGCGCACGAAGGGTTTATGAGATACAGCCTGGTGACAGATGAACGGAAGGACGGACGGACTGCGAAGTCTTAGTAATAGGTTCCCTTACCCTTTGGGTACGGAACCCTAAAAACTGACGCCCGCCTCGAAAGCTACACATACTTACTGGTCACCAAAACATGCTACCTACTTTATCCATAATACTTACCTATCTGGTTTTCTAATATCTTGATTTTTCTGCGGTATAAAGCAGCTAAGTGCTTATCGATTAGTGGAAGGTTTCTTAGAATGAGGGGTTTTTTGATTGATATTAGGATTTTATTCTACCAGGTTTACACAACTGACAACTTCATGAATTTAATTTTCAATGGAATTTGTACAAAATTTACCATTTTTAAGACGATCGACCGTTATTTGTTAAAAAGCTGTGATAGATTTCGTTCTAACTTCTTTATATTGTCTTATTATACGATTTTTTTCACGTTTCTACAAACAGCTGTTTAAGCCTGGGGACGCTGTACTCCAACAAAAGTTTTCTCTTTGAAGCTTAATATTTCGTTAACGGACCCCTAAATAAAAAATGGTTCTCCTACACCTACAATATTATAAACGACCAATCCCACATTATGAAGTAGACGAAAAAAAACGATCCCTAATTTAGGTTTAGGGGAGGTGTGGAGTTTTATGAAACGAAAGAAAGAAAAGCGCACGAAGGGTTCCGTACCATTATCTATACAAAATTTGAATATTTCGAGCGTCTACCTGTTGCCATTATTAATATCAAGCAAAAATCATTGTATGGGAGCCCCCCTTAAATATTTATTTTATTCTGTGTTTAGTATTTTTTGTTATAGTTAAAATTTCAACTGTCTGAGCCTGGGGACAGACGGACGAACGGACGGACAGCGGAGTCTTAGTAGTAGGGTCCCTTACCCTTTAGGTACGAAACCCTAAAAATACATACGCGCGTAGTAAACCATGAATTATTAGCTTAATTCCGGACTCACTTACTTGTCTATGAAGTGTCATTGTCGGAATGCTGTCCTTTGCGATAGCAATTTGTATGGAAATTGACAACTAGACGATTGGAATTATTCAGGATTTTGTGCACGTAATGTAGGAGCCAGGTTGCGGTGGTAGCCTGGTGGGTAGAACATTGGACTCGGAAGCAAGAGACCCAGGTTCGATTCCCAGCGCGAGCATGTACCTATGACTTTTTTCTCTAAGTTACGTACATTTGCGAAGTTATAGTAGCAATACCACTCGCTAACCGTCAAGGAAAACATCATGAGGAAACCTGACTGTCTGAGCTATTTTACATACCTCAGCGCTTGAAATCGCCAATCCACGGTGCGCACGCGTGGTGACTAAGTCCATACTCTCTCCCTGAGAGAAGGCCTGTGCCCTACAGTGGGACGTATATTAGGCTGCTTATGTACCTATTATAGGAGCAGAGCGGGCCTTCTTTGCCCGACACCGCTCAGTGCCAGTCACTTTCGGATCGTAACTAGATGGCCGAGCCCTTATCGCGCGTGGCAATCTTGCGACATAGGTTTATGCGAGCCCTATGACTATGAATGTTAATTCGCTGACGATCATAGTTTTTAGCGGTCATAGGACGTGGATGATCCGACGTCAGGAAGCCGTCGCCAGAACCAAAGGTTTGCTAGAAGGGAATGCTTCCTGCATTAATCACGCATTGTACATTTACATTGTGTGCAATAAATTATTTTATATACTTAAATAATTATAATATAGATAGAGACTGTTGATTAATTTATGTATGACGACCTCTGTGGCGCAGCGCTAGCGTATCTGCCTACAATGCGAGAGGTCCCGGGTTCGAATCCCGGCTGGGGACAAAAAAGAAACCAGGTCTTGGATGTTTATATTTTTGTGATGTCGCTGTTTCTGGTTCCCACGACACAGGGTATCCTAGTGTGGGACGAGAAGCAATGAATGTGCCTGTAAAAAAAAATTAAAATGCATAAGTACATTGGTTTAAATGTATACATACCTACGGCCGGCGCTTGAAATCGCCAATCCGCGGTGGGCACGCGTGGTGATAAGCCCATACTCTCTCCCTGAGAGAAGGCCTGTGCCCAACAGTGGGACGTATATAGGCTGCATATACATGTGAGTATATTACCCTATTATTACATAAATTCATCTACTTATGGTGCCTCTCTGGCTCACTTGCCGATGTACTTATAATTAGTTTTCCTTTCTCTTCGCTGTTTTAGCTATAAGACAGCCAATTATATAACATTACTTAGGTATAAGAAATCATATTTTTAATTTTTTTTCTGGTTGTGCAGTACAGTGTCCCCCTATGATAAAGTTGACTGGAAGAGATATATCTTAGAGGTCATCTCGCCTTTCCACATGTTATTCGTTCTGTGAAATGTTTCATGTGCAATAAAGTAGAATGTTAATAACAACAGACATAGCTAAGTGTAAACTCGTTATCCACACCAATAACGTTATGTGATAGTTAGCAAACGATTACTGAAAAACTGATCCTGAACTCTAAATTTCCTTGCAAGTTACTTTACTTCACTGTTAATTCCTCACCCGTTCCTGTTTTCGAACTAAAACTTTAGTAAGCACTACTCAGTATTAGCTTAGTTCCGGATCCACTTACTTGATATTTATTAGTCAGAGACGAGCGACCGACGACGCGAGCTCCGTCTCTACTCACCGTGATTAAAGCCGGGTGTTGATGGTCTTAGTACGCTCGGACCGTGAGCGTACAGTTTTAGTTGATTATGACGACGGTTCCGTGTGGCGCCGGTTCGAAAATAGCGTCACTCCATTTCCTTCCGTGGATGTCGTAGAAGGCGACTAACGAAACATACTCCAGGAGACGGGCAGCAGCGTCTTCCTGAGATTCCAACAGCATACTACGATCGCCAACCCGCCTGCCGAGCGTGGCGATTATGGCAAAACCCCTCATAGTTATGAAAACCACGAAGGAGGCCTATGTACTGCAGTGGGCGTCAAATGGCTGATGATGATGACGACGGTCAGTGCGCTCGGACCCAGTGCGTCGTCATAGTGAACTAAAACTGTACGCACACGGTCCGAACGGCTTAAGCCCTGTCAATAAGAGCGAAACCTGGTCGGACTCAGGCGACAAAAAATTAAGTAAGTGAGTCCGGAATTAAACTAACAAAATGTGGTTATTTGAACAAATACTTAATATCCTATTTCATCTTAAGTTATACGGGGCTGAGGCTTGTAGCAATCTACGACCGTTTGTCTTGATTAAAGAGTCGCGGTGATGCTGTTGGTTTACACCCTCCTTTGTTTAGATACAATGTTGCTTTGACTGAGACTTTATGTCCGTGCTTAGTGCAACGTATCTAAGTACTGTGTGGTTTTACTACTACTTAGGTATTTTATAGATTCGGGTTGGGTAAATTCTCCGTTTCTTAAAAAAATACGGTCTTAAAACTCTCCTCAAAACACTACTCAGGAGCAGTTTAATAGTCTGCGGTAAAGGGAAAGACATAACTACAGGTTATTTAAACTACCTCTGAGGAGTGTTTTAGAGGAATACTTACATATTAAAAACCTATTTAGACGCTAAAAATTCCACCCATGCCAGGACTTGAACCCGCCGCGACCTCGACCTCTGGCTAACCGTGCCGGCGCTCTCCCAACAGAGCTAATGGGCAAGTGCAGGCATCGGCGAAATTTACTAAATATTTATTTATTTATTTATTTTAAAAACCTATTTAGAGGTTAAAAATTCCGCCCATGCCGGGACTTGAACCCGCGACCTCTGGCTAACCGTGCCAGCGCTCTTCTAACTGAGCTACTGGGCAGGTGCAGGCATCGGCGAAATTTACAAAATATTAATTAATTAATTTTAGAAACCTATTTGGAGGCTAAAAATTCGACCCATGCCGGGACTTCAATCCGCGACCTCTGGCTAACCGTGCCAGAGGACGATCGTTTTTTAAAATTGTCCGTTGTTGAAAGTGCAACAAATAGAATATAATTATTCATTTTAATTTTTTTTATTTAATTTTACTCACTTATTACATACATACATACGCAACCTCACGCCCCTGTATCCCAGAAGGATAAGCAGAGATCAGGGACTGCCACTTGCCACGATCCACTTACCTATTACGGATTAGCAAATGCCCCATTATTTTCCTATTCCCACTTGGCCGGTTTCCTTTCCACGCTCTGCTCGCATTTAGGGACTTTCACTTATGTATCTAAGTGAAAGTCCTTAAATGTGAGCAGAGATGCATGATGAATGATGTATCTAAGTAGGTACTGTGTATCGATCCTCCTACAGGATAATTTCTGCAGCTGAGCAATCTAAGGCGTCGCCGGCCCGCCCTCCAGTGTGGGATCATTTCCTGTCGCTAACTGATGTCCGTTACTACCGCCTTGCGAATGGGGGTGGCGGAGACACACTTGTAAGAGTTTCTGTAGTTTCTGTAATTGAGAACTGGCACTAAAAATGTTTTAATGTAATTGGAGAGGGCATGTTAAAAGATAAATGAACGTGGTTATGTTAAGTAATTTTCACATTTTAATGCTAGGTACTATGGATTTCCGCAAAGTAACGCCTGATTCCATACAATTATGTCATTGTGGTTATGTTTTTTCTCTACGACTAATACTTTTTCACAATATAACCTGTCAAAAAGTCAATATAGTCGCGTGGTACAAAAACGCGTCATACAAATCGGGCTCAAACTATGACGTCATAATTTGCACGTAACGCCTTATATATTAAGCGTTAATCAATATTTTCTATTTTTTATTTTATTAATATTTGAGTTATCTCGTAAAATAATGTTTTTATGCATCTAGGTACATCCTTGTAAGATAACATTTAGAATTCAACGAAAAACTAAATCTAATAAGTTTTTTAACGTTATTTTTCACATTTTTTGTAATCCCGAAAATTTTGAGAAAAAAGGTATTTATGGTTATATTTAATTTTTATTTTTTTTAGTTTCTATATGTTTTCTATGGTATAAAAGCATTGTCATTCCAACGTTTTTATTCAAAATAATATGTGTTCATTTCAAAATCTAGAACGTTTTGGAAAAAAATAACAAAAAAGCTCAACACTAACGGTATTTTTATAAAAACACGTTTCCTCTAAAAATGCTCCTTAGATGCAGTTTAAATAGTTTGTTCTAATAATCTGTTCTTATTCGCAAAATAAGAGGCAGTTCCCTGAGTACCTAGTGTTTTAAGGAATCGTGTTTTCGTGTGTCTTTCCAATTTTGGTCCTTTGCTTGCTTCGCTTTACTTGCTTTCAAAGGAAAGGGATGCCACTTACATCTTAAAGTGCATCCGAATCCACTCGTGAATCAAGTAATGGTTAGGACCTACGATAACGGTTTCCGGCTCCCAAGTAAACCCGGTTCCACAGTGCGGTCTCAAACCACAGACAAGGATTCCCAGAGAATCTAGTGTCGCACTGAATCCCACGACACCGTTAGAGGACTCAATGAGACAGGTCAAAGAGACCAAAGTTCGGATTCAAATCGCCCGACTATTATTCTAGACAACGTCACTTTGGTGGCCTACAAACTTATACCATTAGTAGGGGAGGAAGGGTGACTAGACTATTAGGAACAAGATAGGGATGCTGCATGTCCATCTTATTTATATGCACACACCTTTGCTGCGATAACATTTCATATTTGACACCCAATTTCGGACTTTAATAGCAAGCCGATAAGGACGGTGGAAGTAAAAGTGAGATGGAGAGTAAAATGGCCCCCTAAATTCATCCGGTTCGTACCGGTTTCAGGACAATGCGTCGACCAATTAACATAACTCCTTGACCGGATAATACTGGACACTTATTAATATTTATGTTTTTTTTTTTCCCTTTATTTTTCGTTTTTGATGCTTTGAGGTGCGCTCAGTGCGTAGAGTGTTGCTGGCCAGTTGACATGGAAGCTTGAATTTTGAAGCCGTTGTCTTTTCATGCAGTAAGTCTTTCTAACTTTCTTTTTTTTTGAAGTGCTCTCGAGTTCCGAAAAAAAAATTGTAGCAAGTATCTAAGTAGGTACAATTTTTGAACTAAACCTTTCGTAAGCACTACACATTATTAGCTTGATTCCGGATTCACTTATTTGATTCTACTCACCATGGTTAAGCTCTGCGAATCAGAGCCAAACCTTCACGACCCCTCCTCCCGCCATTAGATCTTTACATGAGCGCTGAAAGCGACCACGCGCGCCACGTGGGGCGAAACGTTCGCGCAGATAATCGGGGGAGGTTATTTTTATTACAATTATTTATTTTACTATCTCTGTATATATGTATCATTATAATCATTCTACATGTTAGTATATTGTTTAATACGAAAGCTAATTAAGTACATTAAAATATCGCACCCTTAATCCAATACTGGCACTAAGCGAAAAATGTAAATTGTGCAGGAGAAGCTATTAAAGATTTTCAATGTGTAGAAATGTATATAGTTCTGTATTATGCTTCGTTTTCCATTAACAGTTTTAAATAGGAATTTAAGTGAACTAGTCAGCGCTTAGTGTTACTTTGTAATATTTGCAATGGATGGCATTAAAACCAGAAATTTAGAGATTTTTATTTAGTGACGGTATTGGATTAAGGGTGCGATATCATTACACCGTTTGGCACTACCCCTACCCTTTCCACGTCACCTGTTGGTTGGCAAGAATATTTTTCTGGTCCCAGGTTCGTGATCCTGGGTTCTTTGTCGTAAATCACTGTTAACATGATTGAGAGATTGTACTGACAGTTTTTGGAAATTTTATCTGTAAAAAAGATATGATTTTTTTTGCGCTAGTATTACTCCCTTGACTCCCTTCGAGGTAACCTTGTCTAGGCTGTTCGTGCGTTCGGACACGTGAGGTCCATCTTAAAAACCTATTTAACCTATTTGTGAGGTCCACCACTGCAAAACTATCGTGGTGTCAGTAGAGATCGATCGGATTCGGTGGGCTCATCACTAATTTACAATTTTATGGCTTGCGGGAATCGACGGGGGTGAGGCGGGGACGCGGGCGCGGGGAGGGGGCACTCCATTAGGCTGCCCCACCCCCCGCGGCCCTCTGACGACCCTTCTTGGAGGGATTGCAGAGAAAGGGACTCGGGAGGATAATGTTAAAAACTGAAAAGTAATTTCTCAAGTGTGATATCGTGAATGAAAATCCTTTTACAGGCTGCTTTGGTTGGTCTAGCGTTATCATGTCTGATTACCATGCCGGAGTTCGAGGGTTCGATTCCATTGGGGCCCGCCATACATTTGTACAAATGGCCTCAGTCTGGGTGTATTTCCACGTTAGTGATGTCCTTGCCTGGTTACCACAGAACAGGGTGTCATAGTTTGGGACCAGGATTAGTGATTGTGTCGGGGCTATGCCGTACAGGAGTTGTTAGGTTGGATGTTCGTAATGTTATGTATCTATGTTTACAGTTTATCTGTAAAAAGAGATATTATAAGTTATAATTTTTCTAAAAACACTTATTTACTGAATTGACATTTTTTATCACTGGCTCATCGAGAATTGCTATAAATATAACGCCTTAAGAAGTTGTGAAGTATCGTATTCTTAACCGAATTCAAAAAAGGAGTACATTCTCAATTCGACTCGTAAACGACTCGATATGTGTTTTTTTGCCATGTTCTTGCATAACTCCGTCAAATCTTAATCGATTTCGACAATTATTTTTTTGTTCAAATATATATAACGTCCCATTGGTCCCATTTTAATTTGATGAAGATTCTAACAGCAGTGAATAAGGCCTAATGGGGGCCCCATTAGGCCTTATTCACTACATTTTTCTTTTTTTTTTATGCATATGTTTCATATTAAAGCGTAAACTTGCGTAAATGGGACTACCAGGGTAATTTGTTGATGTTCTGGTGAAGACTTTCGGAGATGGAAGTTGTGAGCTTCAAATTTTAAAGCAATGAATTAAGTAGAGTAAATTATTCTTATTAGGGGCTTTTTTTTTGTCCCTCTCCGACACAAGAAATTGAAAAATAATAATTTTATACGGCAAAACTTAGACATTTAAGCCTTTTAATGTATTTTGTTTTCTGGTGTGTACAATAAAGTGTTCTAATCTAACCTAATTTTTAAGTAAAAAATAAAACCGATTTCAAAACACTGCAGCACTCAAAAGTTATAAATAATTTAAAACGATACCTTTCAATTACAAGCATAATATATACATGTAGGCTGGGCAGCATTCCGGAAACTTAGAAAAGTCTTTTCGTCTAATATACCTCAATTGCTCAAGACAAAATTATACAACCAGTGTGTGTTACCAGTGATGACTTATGGCACTGGAACGTGGTCTCTCACTATGGGCCTCATAAGAAAGCTCAAGGTCACGCAACGAGCTATGGAGAGGACTATGATATGCCTATTTACGTCCGAAAGTTCTCGAATGGAGACCACATATCGGCAGGCGCAGCGGAGGACGACCAGCCACAAGATGGACAGATGACCTCATCCAAGTGGCAGGAAGACGCTGGACGCAGGCCGCTTCCAACCGGTCTTTTTGGAAATCCATGGAGGAGGCCTATGTCCAGCAGTGGACTTCTTGTGCCTGAATGATGATGATGATGACACATGTAGGTATTGTAGAAGTATAATTTGTAGTCGGTGCCCAGTTTCATGACCAGCAAATATATTTTGGGCACCGACTCCAAATTATAATTCTACAATACCTACATGTATCATAAGCAGCCTATATAGGTACGTCCCACTGTAGGGCACAGGCCTTCTCTTAGTATGGGCTTTATCATCAAGCCACACTTTATGCCCACCGCGGATTGACCTGCATGTATACGTACTTCTAATTTAATGGTATTCTTTTAAATTATTTCTAACCTTTTAGTGCTGCAGTGTTTTGAAGTCGGTTTTTATTTTTTATTACATGTTTTTTTTGCCATAATATTGTCCAAATGTGTTTTAATTTAACCAGAATCCATCTAAGATCCTAGCTGGACAAATCTCTCTCCCGGACATTATACGAATTATTGTAAAATAGGTAATTTGTATTTTTCAGAAATATGGTACAATCAAACTCTGAGTAAATTTTCACATTTTTTTAATTTTCGCGATCTGATCTGAACTCAAAAAACCATTTTCTCTATCGAAAACTTAATATATGGAAATTAAAATACGTCTAAAATGTCCGTAACATTATTTTCTGGAACTTAGTTTGACCTCATTTTTCAAAAGTATGCAAGTTTTTTACAATCATAAAAAATTATAGAATGTGCAACGAGAAGTGTCCTGGAAAAGAGATAATAGCTCAGACACCCAGCTAAAATTAATATAAACGGTTTGCCCGAAAAACAATATAAAAACAGAGTTTTTTTAGGATAGTGCAGAATTAGGTAAATGTAGCTTCAGTGGCTTCTCGTACACCAGCAACCTGATAAAATTACATTAAAAGATCACTAGTGTACAAAAATGGAGGTTAAACACTCAAGTTACACTTACCTTTTTTTTAAAAAGGTACACAATTTATTAAGGAAATTATATAAAACAAAAACAGTTTTATAAAAAAAATTACCTCCCGTTGTCGACCTTACCCCCACGCCCAGCGCGACAAGAAACGCGTGCAAAGGAGACGCGGCGAGAGCGGGAGATCTTAAAGATACGTTGTCATGGCGACGGCCGTCCTTACGACCCACCCACACTCGCGCGCCGGTAGATGCGCGATAGTTGGCACGCACACTAGCACGCGGGGCCTTAGGGTTGGCCTAGACTTGGCCTATCGGCAAATGTTTGCGTGCAAGATTTGAAACGTTTTAGCTAAGACTTTGTCTTAAGATATGTGTACGTGTGACATTCCTTTGGGTGACCCCAATGAAAGTTCCATGGAAAAGTTATGAATAATTGATAGCCCATTTTTATTTTCCTGTGATTACTGCTATCAAACTTTTTCTTAAGATATGTGTACGTGTGACATTCCTTTGCGTGCCTCCAATGAAAGTTCCGTGAAAAAAATATGTATAATTAATAACCCGTTTTTATTTTCCTGTGATTACTGCTACAAAAGGGCATGCCTTAAAATTCTGATAATTTTCTTTTTGTAGTCGCCATCGCAGGCAGATAAGAGATTGTAGCACTTTTAAAAAAAAATTCAAAAGTACTTTATTGCACAAAAGGGTGTTTGTACAAAGGCGAGCTTAATACGAGTGAGTATTTTTTTTCCAGCTAACCTTGGGTTATGTGGATAGTGCAAGGGGTAGTGCCAAGAAAGATTAAAATAAAAAATAATAATTACATAAACTATATTATAATAAAATTACATAGTTATTATAACAAGATACAGACCAGAAATACTATGAATGTTGATGAAGCGAAAGAGGTTTATCAGGACCGTGGCTCGCCTTTGTACAAACACCCTTTGTGTTTGTACAAAGGCGAGCTTAATACGAGTGAGTATTTTTTTTCCAGCTAACCTTGGGTTATGTGGATAGTGCAAGGGGTAGTGCCAAGAAAGATTAAAATAAAAAATAATAATTACATAAACTATATTATAATAAAATTACATAGTTATTATAACAAGATACAGACCAGAAATACTATGAATGTTGATGAAGCGAAAGAGGTTTATCAGGACCGTGGCATCTGGCAAACCCTGGTCTCTGCCTACTCTTCCGGGATATAGGCGTGAGTTTATGTTATGTATGTAGCCCTTAGAAATAAAAAGGTATTATTTCCACCCGTGCGCCGAGTCGCGACATTGGTCGACAAAAATCGAACTATCTTCGCACCTAACCTACTCGCACCCTTAGCTTGGTTGGTATTAGGAGAATTTCGACCCAAGCCCCTGAAGTTTCTCTTATTAAGCAAATGCTTCGTAAACATTTTGGGTGCTTACCTTTCTATGTGTATGTACGGAGTAGTGGGGTCGGTACCTACATTATGTAGGTGTTTGGACGGTTTAATTCTTAGGTAAGGCTGGTGGAGAGAAAAGCGGTTTTCGTTCTTAGAATACTGGTTTTCATAGGAAATAATTGGTTTGCTAAACAGGCAGCACTAATATACAGGGAGACTAAAGCTAATACTTTGGCAAGCTTTTCACATTATTCGGAGACGGTCCGATAAGCAAAAGTTCAAAGTTCAAAAATTTCACCTCCAATGAGCAAACGTTGCAAGTCCCCGATGTTTATTTTGTAGAATGTATAGAAAAATTCAATCAAAATCGCGAGTTAAATTTATTTAAATAAAAAACTAGAAGTCTGTTGTTTGTGTCAGTATAGAAGAAAAATACATGAACAATATTTTATTGGCCCAGGTTTTAAGGTGATTCCAAATTATAATAAAACACGAGAGTCATCGGCATCTTCCTGGTGGTTACAAAATTACAAAGGTTACAAAGTTACTACACAAAGTAGTTAAGCCTTTTTTTTCTATTTTAACTATTTGAACAATTTGTTCACGTCCAGGGCCGTGTTTTATGAAATTACAATTCATAGTTTATTATGACAATTCGATTTAAAGTGGGTAGCTGATTAGTACAATCTAATTGATCTGTGAGTTAATCCACTATGCCATAGTGAACCATGAATTGAAATTCCGCAAAATAGGTCACTGGGACACCGTATCTCTTTAAAACTATCGTTTCACGCACGACGCATCTGGTTGGCTGAAAGAAATTTCTATAGAAGTAAGCTCGCCTATGTACTCGTATGAGTTAGGCTTATGTCTTGTGTCTCCATCTCTATATATCTTTCTTTGTGTACAATAAAGTATTAGAGTACCTATTACACAATGTATTTTATGTTCCTTAATATGTGTGTAAAATACGACGTCAAATGAACCCACAGAAAGTTAAATTGCGTCTATAAATCAGAGCCTAAGTTCCCGGTCTAGATCGGCGACTCACCAACAAATTGCTTTAGTTTACCAACAACTTCCGTCAACTTTCCCTATATTACTGTAATCGGTTAACTATTACGCTCACTCGTTATTTATGTCTTAAAGTTTACTTGCTGTAAACCAAGGTTTGCCTTTCTACCCACGAAATTAATATGGTCATCCAATCTGTTCAATCGGGCCAGTTGTTAAAGAAAAACGTCTTACAAAATCCATTGATAATTACTTTGATGACTTTGTTAGTTCTGTAAAGCAGAAACAATCCCATTTTTACGAAACCCTACACTGCACGTGGCCCGACACGCAATTGGCCGTTTTTTTTTTTAATTTGTTTTAATGTGACTCAACTAAAGTTGGAAGGTTAAAGTGAACGGGTGTTGTTCACATGAAAAGACACATGTCTGGCCGCAGCCATCATGTTTTTCCTACTTTTGTAAACAATCAATCAATTTATTTATTTGTAAACATAGGTAAATAATACAAGATGTCATAAAATAATCAAGTCGCTCTATGTATTGCCTTTGGGCGTACAAACTTAATTAGTTTAGTTTTTAGTTTTTTTGGGTAGTGGCTGAAAATCAGCGCTGCCAAGATCACTGCGTTGACTTGGTTGCATAATGCTGAGCCTCGACCCTTTGTCGTAATATGACAATAAATGCTTTCTATTCTATTCTATTCTAATAATGCAATAAAAATTATGTTAAATAAAATGTCACTACATTGTCATAATAAATGTCACTACACACACACACACACACACACACAGCAATTCAAATTAATGTAAAAAAAAAATATATTAACTAATGTTTTGGCGTTTAAAGATATTAATGGCAATCGTGGAATCTTATCGTATAGTAAGCAAATGATGTATTAGGTTTAAGATGATTTGAGGAAAGATGGTCGGAGTGGAGTTTTTTCCACTGCCTTTTTCTTTACTACAAATTCGGCCTGAAGGCAGCAGCTTACATTGTACAGTTGCTGAATATCCAGCAAACCGAGTGTGAATTCTTTACGTTGAAATAAAATTTTTGTTTTGCTTTGATTTGAAGAATTCTAAGTCACATTCCGCGTCCTGGCCCTGACCCAAACAGGTCCATGCGAAGACCAAGTCGTTTGGTCAAGTTATTTGTCGGCCATTATACCAGTGGCCTCCGCCAAGGCACGCCATTTCTTTCTAACTTGTTCATCCTCATCTAGCCGCCACTGTGTTCCTAAGTTGAAAACCACAAGGGTTGTCACTCGTACAATTTATCTACGGGTAGCTCTACAAGTGTCGTTTTTGGACTTAGTCACTTGATAGAGCTTCCCCGGGTAGAAAAGACAAATGGTGCTTTCATAAAACCGGCCTTACTTATCCAGTGACTTGACCAGTGACTACGGCGAAAATGAGAGGGGCAACCCGCGTGCCTAGTGGTCTTGGTCGACCAATAGAACGTCAACCCAAGGCGCTGATCAAATTATTATTCAACCAAGTTCAAGAAAGAAATAAACAACATATATAAAAGAAAGGAACTTCAAAAATTAGTCTGTATATTTTTATGTATGTTCAGCGATAATTCTTTACCACGATTTCACAGTTATTTTTTAGTTTTTTTTTTTTTTTTTTGGTACCCCAAGCGAAGTCCCATACAAATTTGCTCAAGATTCGTTGTAGGTTTCCATAAGAAATTCATCGAACCCTACTTTTTATCGCGCATTTTTCTTGAAGTCGGTTTGTTTTACCAAAAAATTTTACTCGCAACTAACCTCAGTCCACACTCCACCATCTTGCGCCCCACATCCATCTAATAAGTTCGTCTAAGCACCGGCCTCTAATGACGGGGCTTAAGACCCCTCCCCGGGCCCACCCCCGGGCCCCCAGCCCCCCTAAGACATATTTCATCGGCAACTCTGCCTTAACTAGCGCTCCGGGCGCCTAAACTTTACGCCGTATTTCACATATAAATATTAAATAGGAGACGTGCCTCGAAACTAGTGGGAAGATATAATCATAGACTAGAGCGCGATATGATTACACTGTTTGCTCGTTTGATATAAACTAGGGATAATAATTAATAACTAACTAGGCATTAGGACCCATTATCGAGAGGTCATGGGTTCGATTCCCACTGGGGGGCGCCGTACATTTGTACAAATGGCCTCAGTCTGGGTGTACTGTCATGTTTGTAACGTCCTTGCCTGGTTACCATAGCACAGGGCATCCTAGTTTGGGACCAGGTGAAGTGATTATTATTATTGTGTGGAAGTTATTATTATTATTGACTAGGCCCATAAGAATCTGGCTTAAAATCTTCAGACGTCACTTTACATATAAATATGGAAATATTAAAATATTCCGTAAAATAAATCTTTATTATGCTCAAGTTAGTTAAGTTTTTCAACCTATAAGTAAATGTAGGTCATAGAAGAGCTGGTGTTCCTGTCACAGGTATTCCATACTTAAAAGGGAATCCGAGCAAAAGTTGTATTTTAGTAATAGTACCTAATGGTTATATACAACCATACTTGTCCAACTAACCAACCAACAAATTGAATACAAGTATTTATTCATACATGAATATATATTTAGTTTTGTTTTATTTGAACGCCTAAAAGTAGGTATAACCCGCACTAAATGTCATGTAAACTAGTTATAATGGTTAGTTCCTTGTTAGTTAAAATATAAACCTTTCAGGCAACAAAAAAAAGGTTATTACCAAATTTTAACGTATGAATCTTATTACATGAACGTTTTGGTGGATGAAAAAGAAGAAGAAAAACATTTACTGGGACAAATTAACACATCACAAGAAAAAAAGCAAAGGAAAAACAATTGGATGGATGTTTGTTACTTAATATCGCCAGAATGGCTGAACGGATGGGGATGAAACTTAGCACAGAGATAGAGCCTAGAATAGCTCGTAGGCTACTTTCTATCCCGAAAAACTACACATTAAAATTTCATACGCATACGAAATCGCTAGCAACAGCTATTTAAAAAATGTTATCAGATAAGTAAGTTACCTCTACTTTATTTCGCGGCTATAATCCGAATTCGCAGCGTCTGAACCCATTTTCAGTTTCAACCTGTCAAGAATCGGTATCCGACAAGAGACAGTGCCGCTAGCCCCTACAATAGGAGGCAAATCGGTATCGCCGAAATTATTATTGGAAATTATCCCGTCAGGGCGCCTTCAACTTTATTTAGATTGACGCCTTGAGGGGTCGATGGCTGTAGCTGATAGGGAGCCGCCCCCGAGGCGTGGGCGATCGCCCTAGACGCAAAGGGGGCCCCGCAAAATGGGGCTTCGAGTTTTGAGGAGAAGACTTCGTGATAAGGCCAATATTGCGCAACGAGCCAACGTAATATTAGAATCGGTAAGCAGGGTTATTCTGAGTGACCTGTTAGAATAAAAAAAAAAATTGATTTCACACAACACAATCACACCGGTCCCAACCCAAACTAGGATACCCTGTGCTATGGTAATCAGGCAAGAACATCACAAACATGGAAATACACTCAGACTGAGACAATGAACACATATATACACATACATAGACTCACGCCTGTATCCCACAAGTATAGGTAGAGCAGGGTTTGCCACTTGCCACGATCCTGTCGAACCTCGTTCGCTTTAACAACATTCTGCCAAAACACGGGTCGTGGGTGCGATTCCCACTGGGAGCCGCCGTACGTTGTACAAATGGCCGCAGTGTGGGTGTATTTTCATGTTTGTGACGTTCCTTGCCTGGTTACTATAGCACAGGGTATCCTAGTTTGGGACGAGGTCAAGTGATTGTATTGTGTGGAAATTATTATTTTGCGTACTTTTTATCTTGCCCTTCGCTAATACGTGATTGGTCATGTTTGGTCGATGTATGTTCGCCTAGGCCGACCTTTACCGGATCTTTCACTCACAATTTATAATTCGTTGGTAAGTATATCAAAAAACAGAGACGCGTCTCTGACTTTCAATGGAAAAAAGCTAGCGAAAAGCGATAATATTGACAATATATTTTAACCACGAACAACGAAATCACAACGCATTCTAGCCACGTCAAGTATATTATTGATATAAAAATTATCACCTATCAGTCAAAAATTTGAAACCGCAATGTTGTCATTTTCCCTTATCATTCGGTCACAGTAAAATTTATAAAAGGAATGTCATAAAAGAAAATCTCTAGAAAGAAATCTCTCTGTGAAAATGTAGATTAGTTGACCCATAAAATTGGAAAATGTAATTTGGAAAAAAAAAATGCCAGAAACAAATCTCTTAGTAAAAATGTTTATAGTATAAACCTCATTGCTCATTATGCAAGATCGCTTTACCGATAACGCAACCAAGTTTCAAGCACGCGATACAAAAATATAAATCTAATATATCGTCTCGAATGTAGCGTCTGCATAAGAGCCCATCGTATTGACACAACAAAATCGAAACCCACTTCATAGGGAAAACCTACAAAGACATCCGAGTCCAAACTGAGGCCATTACAGGGACAAATGACCCAATTTCCTAGAGAACCGTACACACGGATAGGTGCGCCCTTGTTTATACAATATTAAGACAAGTTATACTGCTCTGAAAGTTACATCTGCTAGAGTCACTTATAGGTATTCTTGCCTATACCGAAAAAGGCAAAATTTTTTTGATAAAAAAAAAACTAAGCTAGACTTTCAGACTTTGGATCCGTAAATGTCGTAATAGGAATTGATAAGTTTTTGACTGTTATTTGCAACACTCAAGCGAGGTGGTTTCCAAGGCGTACAGTTGACAGCATATACTTTTTTTAGCCTTTAGATTTTAGTTGCAAACAGTCAAGTAAACGTAGAGTTCACGCATGAAAAATTTTATGTAGGTATTGTCGATAATACCTACCGTAACGCAAAAAGAATATAAGCGTTATTTAATAAATTATGTGATAGGAATGAATATGTATAATGGCTTGCCTTGTGAAAAACTAAAATATTTTACTGAATTGAAATATTACGTATTAACGTAAATATCTTTCGCCAAACATATAAAAGGTATTTATTTCTCCAAAATAATTTATTTTACAACCTTTTGTCGAACGCCATTTTGTACCATCGCGTTCGACATCCCGCTCCGCCCACTTAGGTCATTTCAAATATACCTGTGTAAGCGGACGTAGCATTGGCATCGTTTAGAGGTTCAATCGTCGTTGATACATTGGTTACAAAGTTATTTATAACTAAAATTCAAAATCGTCCTGCTATACGGGATACATAGTAGTCGCTCTCTCCTCTTCCTCGTCAGATCAATCCATTTTGCTACTGAGTGTCCAAAACGTGGACCGCACGCCGCGCGCACGCCCCGACGGCGCAGCGTAGGCGCGGCGTCGTCGCGGTTTGCTCGCCGAAGTCGCTGCGCAATCGCGGCGAGGTCGCTGCACAATCGCATCGCTTTCAAATCGCTCGCAAATCGCTAGGGCTGTGTTAGGGCTGTTAATCATAAGTTACAAAAGTAACGGTGGATAAAATCAAATCAAAACGAAATAATAAAATGGCTATAATTACAAGCTGAAATAATAAAACATTAGGTTATAATACTCGGGATTTAAGTTTCATCCGCGAAGAGACTACCTTCTTCCGCCCGCGTGTTTACACACAAAGGGACTCGCCTCACACCCTACCGGGCCTAGGCGAAGGTAATGTACCTGAGAGGGCCGCTCTTATTAAACTTAGCCGACTGGGCAATATCCTGGGCTTGATTATATAAATTAACTAAAGTAGTGTGCCCCAAGATGTAGTCCGTAAGCAGAGTTACCTGTAAAATGCGCTATTGCGGAATACGCCAATTATTGAAATTGAAAAAGCTTATTTAACATGATCACATTAAATAAAAAGTACTAATATTAGTTTATTTAATAAATTCCAATCGTCGATTCCTGCCGTCGATAGATGGCAGTCGTTAAGCCAAGTCAGAGGCCTTAGGGCGGCTTGACAACTTCTGACAGTAGACGAGCCACTAGTCTACAAGCCTCCACCAATCCGGACTTGGCCCCCGTGGTGGAGTATGGCCTATACCTTCCTCAGGGAAGAGACCCGTGCCCCTCGGTGGGGACATAATGGGTTGATGATGAACAAATTTAAGATATGGATGAAAAAGAGTTTGCTCAGCCTAAATGTCGTGTGTCGGAGATCACACGGATGCAAATACACATATTAACAACACGGCAAAAAATTATTAAAGGCAAATTCAGTTTTTATTATGTCTAGTGCTCGTCGCGACGACCTCGTGGCGCAGCGGTAGTGCATCTGCATGCCATGCGACAGGTCCCGGGTTCGAATCCCGGCTGAGGACAAAAAAAAACTCCAGGTCTTGGATGTTTACATGTTTGTGATGTCGTTGTTTCTGGTTCCCACGACACAGGGTATCCTAGTGTGGGGCCAGAAGCAATGTATGTGCCTGTATGTAAATGTTTATGTTTATGTTTGTGTTTATGTTTATGTTAACCTTAGAAAATACTAAGAATGATATAATTCGTTTTTGAGTTTCACAACTTTTTTTTTTCAAAGTCAGAGTCTAAATGCTTTTATTACAAGTAGCACAGTGTTTAACTATGCAAGTTAAACATAGGTGGTCATTTCAAGATCTAGATCATTTTAGAGAAAAAAGGCTAGCTAAACTTCAAACTTAGTCTATCAAATGTTGGTCCATAATTAACAGAGTTTGAATTATTATTTCAAAATCCAGAACTCATACACGGAACTTATATTTTTCGCAATATCTGGCCCTACCAAAATCGCAGCCCCCGGTAAATCATTGACCTTTATCGAAAAATGACCATTATATTCATCACATATGGGTTTTAAGCAATATCTGTCAAACAGCGCCACTACAGTGCAAAAAACGTAAAGAAAGAAAACAAACAAAGAGAATTCAAAAGTCGTTGACCTAAACTAGAATCATGAGTTATGGCGAGCTATGTATTAATGGCGCAAGACCTACTTGCAAGTGTCCGTTTTTTGAGTTGTGTGAAGAGACAGATAGATACATAAGATTTACTCAGTTCTAAATTCAGAAACCGTCAGTTGTTAACATGTGTATTCGCTAGCTAGCTGGTGTCTGTATTACATAAATGGACACCAGCTAACTATATACTCCCGCTTGTATCCCGAAGGGGTAGGCAGAAACCAGGGTTTGCCACGATCCTGACAAACCGCTATCGCTTGAATTGAATTGAATTAATAAAAAGTACCCGAAACCGGCGTGCGTGTATGCAACATTCATTCATCGCTCAAATATTTTTATTAGTTGTAAAAACAAAATTTTTGCTTAATGAATGTCCAAGTTGTTAGTTTCACAATTAATAGATTATGTGGAGAAGAAACTAAGAAAGAAACTCCACATTTATTCTTTTCAAATCAGTTTTAACTTAGTTAAAATAGTTTTCAACTTAATAATTATTATAATTATTTATTAGATAATTATTATCTTGCCCTTCGCTAAAACATCCTCTATATGACGTCCCTTACCGGCCCTTCTACCCGCATTCGCTCGACATAATTTGGCTGGTGTCCACATTATCATAATTAAGTTTAGGGGGTGTAACGAAAATCTTGAAGGTACCCCAGTTCAACGGGATATCCCCTGGCAACGTGCTTTCATTAAAACTTGTATGGGTTCAGACGTTGGGTGCCGAGTTTCGTAGCACTTGCAAAATGGCGGTCGTGTAAGGCTTTCGAGAGTCGAGTTGTTTATTAGACCGGTAACTCGATATCGCAGAGCCATTTACCGCCGAAAATTACTTTGGGTGGAGTACATGCTTACAGCTATTATTTGTTCCGGAACGCTATCAGGCTACTGTATCAACTATAACACTAATAACACAGTTTATGTGTATATTTCTGGTGTGCTTCCTAGTTACCCCCTATAGGCGTCCGCACCATTTGCAGATATATTTAATAAAATTAATAGTTGTATTCATCTTCTTTATGCGCCGTCTCCTATCATAGGTCTGTAACGGTGTAAACCTCTTTACACCATTTTTTTTATATTTCATTCATTTTGTCTATCATTTTTATTTAAACCAAAATTTTCAGATACTCACCCACTCTACTCTTTTAGGTTTTCATTGCTGTCTTACATTTGACGAGACATTATCGCTGACAACTTTCACTTTGCAAATTAACTTTTATTCTGTTTTCTATTTATCATTGAAATAAAACTCAGTTTTGGAGGGTTTTATATGTAATATATTGTATCATTTACCTACACTCTCAATTTTCGAGTCCAACGTGGGACTAAGAAACTAAAATTGAAATAAAACTCAGGTTTGGAGGGGCGTATATATTACAAAATTGTATAATTTACCTGCACTCTTATAATAACAACTTCCACACTATACAATCACTCGACCTGGTCCCAAACTAGGATACCCTGTGCTATAGTAACCAGGCAAGGACGTTACAAACATGAAATTACCCAGGCTGAGGCCATGTGTACAAATGTACGGCGGCCCCCAGTGGGAATCGAACCGACGACCTCTGTTTTGGTAGCTAAGCGCCTTAATGGCTGTACCGTCGAGGTAGTCAAAAAGTCAAAACTCTCACAGGTTGACAACCAATGTTACTTTTCGAGGCTGCGAATTATACAAGAAACTATATAGTACTCTGTTCAAACCACTGTCACAAGTTGTGTAGCCAAAATATCTTTGGTCTCCCGGGTCTCCTTTTGACACTGGAAATGTCTTTTCGTTCGCTCCAGTTTAGGCTATGATTTTACGAAAACGTGCGATCCCCTTTTATCTCGGAGAGTTGTGAAGATATGATATTTTAAAAAAAGATTCAAAAGATGCGTATTCACGAGAGCTGTAAGGTGCAAAATTATTCGGGAAAGTCAAAAACGAAAAAAGTTATGGTTAAATAGAGAAATTTTGTTTTTCCGAATTTTTAATTTTGGCACTCCATATTTTGGAAACGAAGATGACATCAAAAATTTGAGAATAACTCCTCCGGACAAACTAGTCAGCTACAGCCTAAAACAAAGGCGATCGGGTCAAGGGTTTGCCCTGTAGCCTAACCTTATCTTATTATCTTATTATACTTTATTGCACACAAGACAATCGGCCAGATATCAGGGCTGGAAGTAATGTAAATTGCTTCGGCCAGATATCGCTGCCTGTACGTAATACAGAGAAGTTTGTAAAGAGGCTCGAAATTTCGATGATGCCTGTATTTGCCCATTAGCTCAGTTGGGAGAGTGCTGGCACGGTTAGCCAGAGGACGAGGGTTCAAGTGGAATGTAGCCTCTAAATAGGTTTTTATAGTTGTCCTCAGCACGGGTTAGTGCAACAAAAAGAATATTATAGTATCAGTAATTGTAAAACATATTTGTAAGTATTCGTGACCTTTGGCTTCAAACTGTGAATCCAAATTTGAAGTGGTAGGAAGCACCGTAACGTTGAAACATGTTTTCTAATATGTTAAATGCTTAAGAGTCTAACGTCCGATACGCGTTACAATTTTTTTTAAAACAATTGAGTTGGCCGACGCCGACGGCCTGGTATTATTTGTTTATAATTAAGTGAAGCAATTTAGGGGAAGAAAAAAATTTTTTAACGTGTAATTTTCTTTAAATCTATCACCATATGCTTCTAAGTCATGGTTAGAATGTCCCCTTAAAATACGGTGAGCGAATTCAAAGTCACCCTGTAGATGGCAAACCATGCCGGCCTAGGTACAATTCAAGTATACGACGTCAAACTCCCTGAGCACATCACGTACTGGAGACAAACAAACTGCCTCGCCGTTCGAGTTTAGTACACTGTTCATTGTGCGGTTTCAGCTTGTATCTCACTACTATTACTTGCCAACTCAACACCATACTGTATAATTCAGTCTGTGGGTAGGACATACCCTTCTGAAACCCGGTGTCCTCACACGATGGCATAACTTGAGCCAAGAACCAGGGAACCTAAGAAAGTAGGTCTGGGTTTAGACTTCAGGAACATAGACTAGAAGATTAAAGAGCAATCGAAGTATATTGCGTAATGTTCTACTTGACAGGACGAAGTGGCCAACCCTGGTCTCCACCTACCCGTCCGGGATACAGGCGTGAGTTTATGTCAATTATGTATGTGAATGTACTTGAAAGTCTTACTTGCCTTACGCGTAGATGATGATTTCTTCATGCCTTTTTGCACTTTACCACCCTTTTCCGTCTTTCAGAGGGTGGAATTTTAAAACATTCGCGGTTATTTCTAAAAGGCGCACCTTCTTAAGGCTGCTGTTACGTTGAGCGTGCTGTCTCGCTCGCACAATCTAACATTTTTAGTTTTAATAATAAAATTTGTCTACGTTGAATAAATGTGGTCTGAGAGTTTGATAGATAAGTTACGAACTCTTTAAAATCATCGTCTCACAACTGATTTGGTTGGCTGGAAGAAATTTCTATAGAAATAAGCTCGCCTATGTACCCGTTCTTATTGCTTTGTTGTATGTGTAACATATTTCTTTCTTGTGTACAATAAAGTATAAAGTATAAAGTACGAACATTTTAAATATTTTTTTCTTTTCTAATAAGTAGGTTTTAATAAGGAAAAGTTGGTTTCAAAATTATCAATTTTGGAATCAAATTTTGTCAGTAAAAAATTAGGATATTAAAAATATGTCTTGAATGTCGCCAATATTATTAAATATCAAATCTTCTGATCACATTTATCAAAAGTATACTAAAAATATTAGATTGTGCTAGCGAGACAGCACGCTCAACATAACAGCAGCCTTAAACATAGAGTTTGTTATTCAAAACAACATTAGATGACTTTTGAAATAATTTAAAGGAAAATAAATAATTTTCGTGGATTTTCTAATTCCTAGTGGCACTGTCTAAATTGAAAAATTCTTTATGGCACTAAAAGTAATTTTGTGTAAAGGCGAGCTTAATACTAAATCGTATTTTCTTCCACCTAATCTATGATGGTGTGGAGAGTCGATGGGGTTGTGCCAGAAAAAAAATATGGAAGTAATACAAAAATATATTAGGCTAGGTGACAAAATGACTTACCTGCATAAGCATAAGCAGCCTATATAGGTCCCACTGTAGGGCACAGGCCTTCTCTCAGGGAGAGAGTATGGGCTTAATCACCATGCGTGCCCACCGTAAATTACTTACCTATACAAGATTAATATTATTTAAATACACATTTCCGTGTGGCGCCGGATTAAGAATAGCGTCACTCCATTTCCTTCCGTGGATGTCGTAGAAGGCGACTAAGGAAATCAATTACCAGGAGACGGGCAGCAGCGTCTTCCTCAGATTCCAACCGCATACTGCGATCGCCAACCCGCCTGCCAAGCGTGGCGATTATGGCAAAACCCCTCATGGTTATGAAAACCACGAAGGAGGCCTGTGTCCTGCAGTGGGCGTCAAATGGCTGATGATGATGATGAAATACACATAAGTAATAAAATATACTGAAAAGAATAGACAGTCATAAGTGGAGATGGACGGCATTGGACGGGCCACATGCTGCGATGCAAGCGGGAAAAATGGAGCAAAGAGGTAACCAACTGGTACCCAGGGTGAAACGCAAGGAAACGCGGGAGACCATGCAGTAGGTGGGAAGACGATATAAAAATGACAGCAGGACCAAATTGGAGAGGGGTTGCTAACGAGAGTGAAGCCAGTGGAAGTGGTTGGAGGAGGCCTATGCCAAGAGGCACCCTGAAGTAAGGGACATCATTTAAAAATAATAATAAAAACTCTGCAAGCAATTTTTCAATTAATTAATAGTATAATTCATTCAAATATAATAATAAATATTTCATTCACAGTACAAAGGTTAATAACAAATCCTAGAAATGTCCTCTAATTCAAAATAAATGGGTATTGTATTTTTATTTAATAAAACATAATATTACGCTTAGAAAACTATTTATTTTAACTTCCATACTAACAAGAAATATTACTTAGGTACATAATATAGCCTAATAATATAACTACGTACTCGTAGATGCGGAATATCTCTATTGAAGTCTCGTGTTATTTAAAAGAACAAGATTGCTTAAAACATTTCATAAACGTAGTATAAATCATCATCATCATCATCATTAGCCCCTTGACTCCTACTGCAGGACATAGGCCTCCCTCGTGGTTTTCATAACCATGAGGGGTTTTGCCATAATCGCCACACTTGGCAGGCGGGTTGGCGACCGCAGTATGCGGTTGGAATCTCAGGAAGACGCTGCTGTCCGTCTCCTGGTAATTTATTTCCTTAGTCGCCTTCTACGACATAAACGGGAGGAAATGGAGTGACGCTATTCTTAATCCGGCGCCACACGGCAGTAGTATAAATAGTCTTTGGTAAATGAAAAGACTACCATAGACAATTCATTCTGCGTTTATCGAGTGTTTTAAGGATACCGTAACGTTGGACCTCAAGAACGCCATAATTACGCAAACAACACATAGGTACTCTCATCTATCGGCTAAAGCAGGTTTATACATTACGGTCCAACTAAGATCATAAAACTACAGCACTATATCAGGCGACCCGAATATTAATATTCAAACATTTATCATCACCCCCTCAGGATTCAGGATCCACCCCCGCCCACCGACCGCCATCTTTTGTGTAAGAAATTCGTCCGTTACACCCCCGCAAACAAGTTTCGCCCTACCCGCCGTTGCATAACGCAATAGGGATCAACCTCAATATACATAGTACGCGACTTTTTTTTACATTTTTTTTCTAGCAACTAACACGCTTAACAACAAAACCAGAGGTCGTGGGTTCGGTTCCCACTGGAATTCACCGTACTTGATTTGTATAAACGGCCTCAGTCAGAGTGTATTTCCATGTTTGTGCTGTCCTTGCCTGTTTACCATATCACGGAATTCTAGTTTGGGACCAGG
The DNA here is from genome assembly GCA_947310995.1 of Yponomeuta cagnagella. Lineage (NCBI taxonomy): Eukaryota > Metazoa > Arthropoda > Insecta > Lepidoptera > Yponomeutidae > Yponomeuta > Yponomeuta cagnagella. The sequence goes on from OX371287.1 coordinate 12,836,250, forward strand.
AGAAGAAGGCCGAGGCCCTGCAGTGGGACGTATATAAGAAAAAGACAAAGTTTAAATTATTACGCTTAACAGTTTTCCAATTATAGTTTTATTGTTAGAGGTTAGTAAACCGACCGAATCGCTCGTAGCCCCGGCTGCCTGAGTGATCTTAAACGATCACGAAGGTTAAGCAACACAGGGCGCGTTCAGTGCATGGATGGGTCACCGTCTATGCCTAACGCTAGTGGCATTTTTCCGAGCGGTTCCGTGCTTTGCAAGGCACGTTAAGCTGTTGGTGCCGGCTGCCGTCGATAGATGGCAGTCGTTAAGCCAAGTCAGAGGCCTTAGGGCGGCTTGACAACTTCTGACAGTAGACGAGCCACTAGTCTACAAGCTTCCACCAATCCGGACTTGGCCCCCGTGGTGGAGTATGGCCTATACATTCCTCAGGGAAGAGACCCGTGCCCTTCGGTGGGGACATAATGGGTTGATGATGAAAACCGACCGAAGTGAGTTAAAAAAAGATATTTGACGGAGTTTCCAATTTAAAGTAACAGCAAAATATTACTAGTGAATGCAGTAGGTATACTTTAAACGAATTTTAACTTAAACTTTATGTTATCTGTGACTTGCTTGGCCCTATTTAATTGTTTGGCCGTAAGAGAGAGCACTCCAATGTCTGATACAAGCAATCGCGTAACAACACCTTTGGCTTTAAGCCCTTAGTAGTCCCCTGATACAGCTTCTATGGCTCCGCGTCCCCTCCCGCAGTTGCTCAACGGGTCCAACACAGAAACGTTCATAGTCAACAGAGAAACTTGTGCGGTCGGGTTCTTAACTCGGGAGCTTCGCCGGTCGTTGGAGGAAAATTGGAAAATTCCGCCGGCACATCCCACTCTCCTCCCTATTCCTTCCAAGCGTAAAGACTAAAGTCCAGTGAACTACTTGACTGTTACTACCCAAACCTAGCAGCAACGAAAGCAGCTTTAAGGTTGGAGTGGTAGGAGGTATTTTCGCTTGTATTTCGGTTCGCCGGAAGGGTAGAGTCGTAAGGAAGTTTGGCGATTATGTTTAGTCAGCCCTGCTCCCTTACTCTTGAACCAAATTGCTTTTTGAAATTATTTTCGTCTTTTCGTGCCTCGTTTCTAAGTACAGTCGCCAGCACTTTAATCAATATGTGCATGCGTTATAGTCAGTTATACCACGGGTGAGTTTGCAACAAAAATATTAAGGTGAACCTGTTGTCGAGTGTACGTGCATTACGTATTCGCTTCGTCTCATTTCACGCAAGTTTTTAATAGACAAGATAAAGGTGTTACATCGAAAACGACTTTCAGTTGTTGCAAATGTGTAAGAAACGTTAGGATATGTTTTCCTGTCAGACTAATCATTATTAGATAAATAACAATTAAAAACATCAAAAGACAAAGTCCAAATGTTTTTATTCAAAGTAGGCATATTGTAATGTATCCATTTCAAGAGCTAGGTCATTTTGAAGAAGAAGAAAAAACATTTATTGTAAAACCTGTTTAAAGGGGAGACGAAATGGACAAAAAACCGGCCAAGTGCGAGTCGGACTCGCGCATGAAGGGTTCCTTACCATTATCTATACAATATTTGTATATTTAAAGCGTCTACTTGTTACTTTTATTAATATCGAGCAAAAAACGGCAAAGCACTTTTATTGTATGAGAGCCCCATTTAAATATTCATTTTATTCTGTTTTTAGTATTGGAAGAAGAAGAAGAAAGACATTTATTAGACCAACATGACACATCACATAAACAAAATAATTATTTGTTGTTACCTATAGCGGCAACAGAAATACATCATCTGTGAAAATTTCAACTGCCTAGCTGTCACGGTTCATGAGTTACAGCCTGGTGACAGACAGACTAACGGACAGTGGAGTTTTAGTAATAGGGTCCCTTACCCTCTGGGTACGAAACCCTAAAAACTACAAACGGTCTATTCAATCCTTAATTAATATTAATAGAGTTTAAATTTATAATTCTAGAACCTAGAGCTGAAGCATTGAACTGGCTTTAATTCCATACATCTTTGTCATCTAGATAACAGCTACCATCACATTCTAAATAAGATTAAGATTCAAAATAATATAATGTGTCAAACTGACTGCCTCGTTGGTCTAGCGGTATCACGTCTTGTTACCATACCGGAGGTCGTGGGTTCGATTCCCTCTGGGACCCGCCGCACATTTGTACAAATGGCCTCAGTCTGGGGTAGAGTTGATGAGGAAGTGAGGAAGCGGAAGAGGAAGAGGAAGAATGAGAAAGAGAGTGAATTTTAGTTGTTGGAAATTCAAATGAAACAAAATATTCATTAAGCTACTGCTCTTTTTTTATTAATAGTCAAAATCAACAATTGGGAGATTAATTTGGATGCTGCTTTCCCTGACAAGCGATTTCTTAACTAGTTCATCGTTACTACTTTACTTACGCGCATGCGCGATGAACATTATTTTAAAGGAAAGCGGTAACGATTGAGGAACTCCAAAAAATGCGGAACTTCCGCATTATGAGGAAGCGAAAAACGGAATCCGCATGAACACTAGTCTAGGTGTATTTCCATGTTTGTGATGTACTTGCCCGGTTGTCATAGCACAGGGAATCCTAGTTTGGGACCAGGACGAGTGGTTGTGTTATGTGGAAGTTACTTATTATTTATTTCTGTTATAGTAGCCATTTTTGGCACAAAGTGAGCAAGATGCATGAAATGTCGACCAAGCCAACTGCGCTTAGAAAGATAAACACTGGCCACAGTGCTTACAGAAAAAACAATTGACACCTATTAACAGCACATTCATGTTAACATGGTAGGTACCGACTTCTTCAAGTTATTACGATGGGCTAAGAATAAAAAACCATAGAAGTGTTTCTTCCTACGAAATCCGCGCTTACAAGCGTGGCCATAGAAGAACCGAAATGCGGCTGTCAAAATTAATCTGCGCTAAGCAACCATTTGACAGACGTGTCCTTGTTCTTGTATGTGCACGCCTATAAGCGCCATCTATGAAATACTTTGTAAATTTGTGCTGAAAACGGCTCATTGAACGTGGGATATTTTTTTAGCGCTAGTCCTTCCTTCCTTGCATCCTTGTTTTTAAAAACTGATAACTGACGAGGGGCAAGATTGAGGGAAGGAGGTGAGTTGGGAGAAGGAGGAAGACGTGGCTCCGAAACAGCAGATCAGCTTAGTAAGAAACGAAGAACCTCCATTAGTGGAGTGGCTGACGAAGAAAAATAACTTTTGCCGCTAACAGATAAACCAAAGAGGTTTCCGAGAGCAGCTAAATAGTTCTAAGTAAACTTTAAAAATTTATTTCGAAAAAAACACTGGATTTAAAATTAAAAAAAAAAACACTACAACATATTTTTAGTGCGAGAGAAATTTATTATCCATAGTTGAGGTGTGTCGTGGTAAGTAATTATCGAGAAGTGGTCAAGTAATCAACCAAAAATCGCTATTGTAATAACACCAAACTTTTTCCTGAGGTCATCAGTAACATTCACTGACTTAAGTTTATTTTATATTACTCAAATGCATTTCAGGAGTCTATTACGTGGAACTTCATGCGGCTCGCTTTGATAACAAGTTTCTCTCTCGTCGAGAGTAAGGGTCCCCGTAATGGAAAGGAAGTTGGGATCGGGGTAAGATGGACGCGAGACGACCAGACCCCGAACGGGGATGGGGCAGGGAGGGCGAGGGGGGCGGTCTATTTGTTTCCATGGTCGAGGTGGGTCGTGGTCCTTTTGAAGCGTAAATTATCAAGGAAAAGTGGTCGAAGAATGAAACAATAATCACTATTATATAACGCTGTTAATTAAAGACAGGGGCTGGACAAATATTTCCCTCTTTCTCATACAATATTGCTGAATGTTTTGTGTGAATGAAATACAAATAGTTAGTCCGTCCCTTTCTTATTATGATAACAATAAACTTTTTTCTGATGTCAGTGACTGAACAATCGCAATAATTAGACTCGATTGTGACACTCGCGCTGTCAATATAGTTCATTAACAAAAAAAACCGGCCAAGTGCAAGTTGGGCTCGCGCGCGAAGGGTTCTGTACCATTATCTTATCTACATAACATTTGAATATTTCAAGCGTCTACCTGTTGCCGTTTTTAATATCGATCAAAAAAAAATCACGTTTGTTGTATGTATGTATATTTATTGTATTCTGTTTTTAGTCTTTGTTGTTATAGCGGCAACAGAAATATATAATCTGTGAATATTTCAACCGTCTAACTATCACGTTTGATAAGATACAGCCTGGTGACAGACGAACGGACGGACGGACAGCGGAGTCTTAGTAATACGGTCCCTCACCCTTTGGGTACAGACCCCTAAAAAGTGAAAGACAGAAAAAGGTTTTAGATTTAATTTGTTCGCTTAACTACGGTTCATGGTTTACTATGACAATACGATATACGTTGCATAGCTGACCAATCCACAGGTTAACATGTAGGAAGACTCGTCGGCTATGCAATGTGCATAAATAAAAATGTGTTAATAAAGTATAAATTTTAGTTTTATGAAACGCGGCCTAGAGCGTAGAGTCTAATAAACATAAATAAATGTTCAATAGAATTTTACCAGCATGACAAAATCTGTAATTTGCCTCTATTCTCGAAATAGACTAATATTAAATGATAGCAGTGCAATGTCATTCCAATTGTAACCCGCGCAAATTAAACTCTCGCGTAGAAATTGCACGGGTTATACCATTGGAATAGTTAGTAGACTGTCAATATTGTTATTACAAATATCACTCTATTGAACAACAATGCATTTCAAAGACTCGCCCCTAGGGCCTAGTTTCGTAAAATAGTTTATTACGACAGTTCGAAGTACATTGCGTGGCAGTCTTCCTTCTCGTCCATCTGGTGGATCGACTTTGCAATGTACATCGAATTGTCATCATTGTGCGGGACATGTGTGAGAGACCTCACTTTTGCTTCAAAACCCTGCTGTTAAGAAACGTTATTCGTCCTTGCCACGTTATTAATTTATTAAAACAATTATATTAATCTGTACATTTCTAAATGACCCGATCGGGCCACCATAACAATGGTTTAAACTTAAAGTGTTTTTTTTAAGGTCATAATCTAACAGGTTAAGAAGACTGTTGACGCTGCTGTGAACCCTGCGCATTAGAGAGGCATTTCTGTCGCGCACTATGGTATAAAAAATTTTGAGTACGCGCACCGACCAATATTGCAGATGCGCTGCAGTATCGCGGCAGCGTCATCAGTATCCATTTTCGCCTAGTTTTTGTCCTGTATATTTGAGAGCACACTTCATTCAACCATTACTGCCCTAAAAACGCCCCTGCAAACACTTTCAGACCTCAACAAGCTGGGCCACTACCAGTCCACTGACCCTACGACGCGTAGAATTTCAAACTAGAAAGGTCTTTGTGAGAGCCCTTCTCAATTGCTTGAAGTGATGAGGTGTTTTTGAATACGTATTCGATTTTGTTAGCGCGGTTGAAGTTGCTTTTAATTTTCTAGGGTAATTCATCATCATCATCATCAACCCATTATGTCCCCACCGAGGGGCACGGGTCTCTTCCCTGAGGAAGGTATAGGCCATACTCCACCACGGGGGCCAAGTCCGGATTGGTGGAGGCTTGTAGACTAGTGGCTCGTCTACTGTCAGAAGTTGTCAAGCCGCCCTAAGGCCTCTGACTTGGCTTAACGACTGCCATCTATCGACGGCAGCCGGCACCAACAGCTTAACGTCCCTTGCGAAGCACGGAACCGCTCGGAAAAATGCTACTAGCATTAGGCATAGACGGCGACCCATCCATGCACTGAACGCGCCCTGTGTTGCTTAACCTTCGTGATCGTTTAAGATCACTCAGGCAGCCGGGGCTACGAGCGATTCTAGGGTAATTCAATATGGCTAATTCAATATTGTTTTTAGACGTGGAGTTGATTGGTTATTTAGACTGAAGTATGTTCAGTTATAGGTGATGCTACTAATCCCTGTAACCCAGGCGACTGTAAACGGCCCTGTAAGCCAAGGGGCAGCGTTTTATAAAACTACAATGACAAAATGACATAACAATTTGATTTGTGACTTGAGAATTCGATTTATGATACGACAATTCGATTTACACGGCGTAGCCGAGTCTTTCTACTTGTTAATCGACTTTGCAATGTACTTCAGATTGTCATAGCATATTGTATTGTAGTATGTACTATGAAATCGAACCCAGGCAGCGTTTTTATTTTGACTATCTTTGCTAATTTACTCAGCATTCTAATTCTATGAAATGGCCGTCCCTTATAACCATCTATCTGGTGAGATCGGTTATAAGTAGTATAGTAATGGGCATTCTAGGACACTTTTCCAGAGAGAGTGGCTTCGCCCCTCCTCTTCCAAAGTGTCCTAGAATGCCCATTACTATACAGGAAAATAACGAATTGATTCGACACTAAGGATAAAAAAGTGTCCTAGAATGCCCATTACGATCGTGGTAACTTTTCAATACAAGTGAAGGAAAATGTTTTGGTTCCACGTCCAGTCCAATGCGTTCAGATTATGTATTTACTTACTCTCAAAATGCATCATCGGAACTTTAAAATAAAAATAAATACTAGGTGAGCGATTTCGCCCAAAAATGCACAAGCATTGTTTGTACAAATTAGTGTTTACAAGGTATGCACTTACCAAAAATACTCTACTGCATAATTTTCACTGTTTTACAGTTGTTTTCCCACTAGTTACACTTAACTAACACCACTAGCAAATTAAAAACAGAAGGTGCAAGGTCAAATTTTTATTTCGTTAACACCGCAAGGTTCCCTTTAAAATTTGTTCCACACGTACACCTTTGCCAGTTTGCCACGGATGACTGACTCAATTTCACATCCAGATTTTGCTGGTGTAATAGGAAACAATACAATCTTGAACTCACCGCGCAGTAGGTGCAATATGCATAGCATTCGCTATTTTCTTTAAACCCGTTACACACATCGAAGATACTTTATTATTCTATCATAAGGGGCTGTGTAATTATTAAGTAAGAGAATTTTAACCAGGTTTGGACTAGGCTACGATAAAAACACCTTATTAAGATTACAAATAAAGTAAGATATATTAATATAATACTCCCGTGTATCTTCTTACATAATATTAGCTGGATGACCGAGCTTAGCTCAGGATTTTATTTTTTTCTAATACGTGCTTCTTGGAAATGAAACCTAGCTTGATCGACTTATCAATCACCCCCAAAAGCCTCCGCATACTACATTTCATTATTTAAGCATATATACGAGAATTGCTCGTTTAAAGGTATTAGATATGACCATCCATTTAAATTGTATCCCCTGTTGTATTGAAGATTTCGTAAAAATACTTGTACCATGGTTACACGAAAAATTTGAGTAAGTTTTCAAAAAACCGAAGATCTTTTAATAGTCTGCGATACCCTAATAATAATATACCTTTAGTATCTTGATATTAAGTATCAATATCGTAACTTCACTATATGTCTGTCACGCCTTAAGCACGGCCTCTCACGCTACGACAGTGAACATCTGTATAGTCCATGATCCGAATCGGTAAGGTAGGTACATGAACTTAACTATGTAGTAAAAGCATATCGATTTAATTATGCAAAATTTATGCTCTGTAAAATATTGTTTCCTACTGGGTTCGATTCCGTTAGTTTACCTATTACGAAAAATCACTTTCTTTCGGCATAAGAAAACTTTGTCCTTTGTTTTGAATATTTCGTATAAGAATATGAAACAAGTATTTTTGGTACATAAATAAGCTTACGTTTCATTTATATTGTGAAATTATAGAATTACTCGACTAAACGTCATCTGGGTTTTGAGAACCTGGACTACGAGTTATTTCCAGCGAATAAACTAGCTTGCTTTTTTCGGTCTTATCTCACCATGTGATTTTTCTGTATGCATTTGTATGGGTGTGTTTGTGTGTGGGTGTGTGTGTGTGGGTCTGTAAGAAAGTTTACCAATACATACATAGGAAATTAAAATTTTTGATAATAATATTATGAGTACGGACACAAACCTATTAACTATTTATATCATTATCATTAGCATTTGAAGAAAGAAAAAATAAGTGAAAATGCATGGCTTCACTCTTTAATGTTATAAGTTAATTTTAAATAAAGTACTTACTACATCAAACACCTATAATATGAAAAAAAAATATATATATATATATCCTGCAAACTTAATATCTAGTCTACTTCAGTAAAATTGTAATTACCAACATATTTCTTATCTATGTCAATTTAGAGTCCTGAATGGCATTAAAACATTCATTGACACGTGTTCCGAAGCATACGCAGAGAATAACAACTCAGCAAAATGTGTACATTCCCATGGAATTGCAGGTACGAACCTGTCGACCACCGACGGCGCCATGTAAAGGAGCCGTATCAATTACATAATAGGACTCCGCTTGATTCCGATAAACTTCACACATTAATAAAATTATTTTTGTTGTTATAGCATTTTGTGCCCTTTTAGGGTTAGCACATTTTAGAACTTTTTGTATATTTAATCACGTGTTGCTTTGTCTGTCGGTCTGCAATCTTTGTGAGCATGACTAAAATAATTTAATGAAGACTGTAATGCCTTAGGTAAATAATAATAGTTTATTTTGTCCCACTTCTGAATTTCTTAGTCTACATTACTAATGTTATTCGTGATATGTCGGAATTTAATTGGTTCACAGTATCTAGGTATTTATCGACATTTAAAGTCGTGTTTAACACTAAATATTATACATTTCGTGAATGTCTACTAACATGATTATATTTTATTCAACGTCTCAATTATTGGTCATTATAATTAATGCTATTTTTTAATTTGTTCATAGATATTGATAACTCGCGGCAGGCAAAGTCGAGGTCGACACTATGTATGAAAGTATTAATTTCATGATTTGACAACCCTATAAATTTTACATGTTCCTATGTATGGAAAAGGTATGATGAAGTAAATATCGTACATGTATTAGTAAAATATCGCTAGCGAATCATTTATTCGACTATAAATTGTGACCATTTTCTGAACAAATCACATTCGCCAGCTGCAATTACCAGTGATAGTAATCTGGACTACAAGTAACCAGCTCTACCCAATCTTCGAGAGAAATGTGAGTGAGTACTCTTCCCTGCTAAATTGGTACCTAGCTACGGACCTGGCCCTAGGCCTGCCGGCTCGGTAACAAGGAGGCTTACCAAATTGGTATCAAGCTGCGGACCTGGCCCAGGCCTGCTGGCTTAGTACCAATGAGGGTTGCCGAGTTGATACCTTGCTTGCTAGACATCGATAAGGTTTTTTTTTACGCCGCCACCAACCCATAAATTCTCGTATTTTTTCATCATCACCAATAACAGTCCACTGTACCTATGTCTGATCACAATGTTTGGCATCCGATCCTCGATCCCTTAAATTCGAATTCAAAATTTTTCAACGGTATGTTTTTTTTTTCTTTGTATATCAGTAACATTTTTGTTTTGGTTTATATTCAAGGTCGGACTCAGAGGCAGACTCCATCTTTAATCAGGCGCAGGAGAAAAAGGCGCGCGCTCCGCCAAAGCGGAAAAGCAGTCACGCAGACCAGTCTAAGTAAGTAATGCGTAACTTAAAAACGTTCAATAATTTTATTGTAGACTTCAGAGTGGATTTTATTATATACGATACGGATACGAAGCTGTAGTTGCTACAGCAGCTCACCACTCTGTGACCTCTTCGCTCACAACGAAGGTAGCCAACGGCTCGCTGCGGAAGACCGCACCGCTCGAGGGTGAATACTTCATAGAGGTGAAGGTGTACGCCACGCGGGACGCCAAGAAGCCAGAACACTGGAAAAAGGCGCAGCTGCTGCTGAAGGCGCAACTGGACCGCGGTTCGCCGCCTTGGGATGCTCTGCAAGGCTTTATCAGGAAGGTAAAGCCGCTCTTCAAAGACAGCGAGTCCACCTTTTACACAGACGCGGTGAAATAAAATAATTATGTTTAGTTAACTAAGTAACTCTTTTTTTTTTCTTTTTTTGTGGCCGTCATGTTTTATTCGGTGTAGGTAGGTGTGTGGACAGGCTGCCTTCATGATTGTACTAATCTAGTTACATCTTATTTGTTAATTAAACTTTGTTTCTGTGTGTTGTACTTAATAATGCCGTTCTGTACAGCTTGTTCCGTTCAAGTTGAAAAAAGGTACTGGGTGGATCACTTACGTAGTACTGCACACAAAAATAACTGTGCTGCTCCAGAATGCGATGGGGTGATTCAAGTAGCAACAGCATTTCGCGGTCGCATAGCATCGTATAGAATTATGGCATCAGATTCAGAACACTCTCTACCTGAAACATTTATCGAACAGATAGCTCCTAAAATTGAGAAACTTTTGCGAGACTCACTAGCAAAGCATGTGAATGTGAAAGTAAACTTTGAATTTTTTGGTAATTTCGTTCTGTTTAAGAATGAAGGACAGGAAGTAAAGTCTTTTGGAACAAAAAATGTGGCGTTGCACCGCAATTTTGATTTCAAGGAGTTGATAACTAAGACGATAGGCAATATAAAAAAGAAAATAGAAGAGTTTCAAGAGCGCGACAGCGGGTGGACATTTTTGAACAATTTGTATTTGGAATTAAATATCAACAAATACGAAGTACTGCGTGGTGGACATCATATTGACTTGCCTCCATTCATCAAAAATAAAAAAGCGTGTCTCAACATGCACAGTAAAGATAACGCCTGTTTTCTTTGGAGCATTGTCGCAGCGCTGCATACTCCAAAAGGCAGAGCTGACCGAACATCGTCTTACCCGCACTATACCAAAGTATTGAATACCGATGGCTTAAGCTGTCCCATCACTACAGCGGATATTAAAACATTCGAGAAGAATAATCCAAGTATAAGCATTAATATATACTCGCTGAAAAATAACCGAACTGTTGTTGGACCCATATATAAATCAGAATACAATGACAGGAAAAACCGGGTTAATCTACTCTTACTAGAGAAAGGGAATAGTACTCATTACGTTTTGATAAGAAGTTTATCCCGTCTTGTACGCAGTCAATTAACCAAACATCATGGCAAGCTATATTTTTTGTGAAGATTGTCTGCTCTTCCTTTCATCCGAGCAAGCCTTGGAAAATCACCTTTGTAGAGGAGTTGCAACAGTTCTTCCCGGCATAGAAACATATATTCAATTCAAAAACTTTGCACGTAAACAAGATATGCCTTTTGTCATTTACGCTGACTTTGAAACGCTTTTGGTACCCTATCAAGGCTGTCAGCCGAACCCTAATCAGAGTTTCACAGATAATTCAAAAAAACACAGCCCGATCGCTTTCGCATACCACGTTGTCTGCTCATTTGACACGGCATTGAATCGCTTTGTACAGTACCGCGGACCTGACTGTGTTGAAAAATTTGTCCAACTTCTCCTTCGTGAAATGAAAAGAATCTATCGTTTTCTAAATAAAAACCGGCCAAGTGCGAGTCGGACTCGCGCACCGAGGGTTCCGTACAAACCTGCAAGGTTTACAAAGTTCGTTCATTACGACAATCGAGTCATAACTATGGTATTTTTATTGCAAAACATGAGGAAAAAAGTAATAAGTTTATATTTATTAAAAAATATATATTTTGTAATGTAACTAAAAATTTAAGGTTTTCGGAATTTTTCCTTTATGTGTGCTATAAAACGTTGCTTCATGCCAAATTTCAAGATTCTAGGTCGACTGGAAGTACCCTTTAGGTTTTGATTCCCTTGCGAGTACTTGCGAGTTTCAAAATATGCAGCTTAAATTGCTGTTTCTTTTGATTGCGTTGACATAGAAGTTAGATTTTGTTACAGCTTAAAGGTATTATAGACCTGAGTATTTGGTATGAATTTCAATTTAATACCTCTACGCGTTTATGAGGAAATGGGTAGTAAGTTTAAAATTATTAAAAAAAATTATATTATGTGATGTAACTAAAAATTTATGGTTTTCGTAATTTTTCCTTTATCTATGCTATAAGACGTTGCTTCGTACCAAATTTCAAGATTCTGAGTTCACGGGAAGCACCCTGTAGGTTTTGATTCCCTTGCAAGTGTCGAAAATTTGCGGCATAAACGGCTGTATCTTTTGATTGCGTTGGCTTAGAAGTTTGATTTTTTCACAGCTTCAAGGGACAGTAGACCTGAGTAATTGATATAAATTTCAGCTTCATACCTCCACGCGTTCCTGAGAAAAAGGGTCTTGACAGACGGACGGACGGACGGACAGACGGACAACAAAGTGATCCTATAAGGGTTCCGTTTTTTCCTTTTGAGGTACGGAACCCTAAAAATGTTCCTATAGTGTTCACAAGTGAAAACGCTAAACAGCACGAGGAAGCAGATTTCTGCCACATATGTGGGCGTCTTTTATTCGCAGATAAAATTCGCGATCACTGTCACCTGACTGGTTTGTTCAGAGGGAGCGCGCATAGCTATTGCAACTTAAAGTACAGGGTTCCAAAACTAGTTCCAGTATTTTTCCATAACCTAGCAGGTTACGATTGTCATTTGTTCATTAAAGAACTAAGTAGTCTTTGTGGTCCCATAAAAATAATACCAAAAAAACAAAGAAAACTACATTTCATTCACGAAGTTTATTCAAATTTCTGATGATGAGTTTGCCCAAGTCCGCTTTGTTGATTCGTTTAAGTTTTTAGGTACATCACTACAAAAATTGGCTGCTGGATTACACAAAACTGACTTTGCATACATGTCAGAATATTTCCCGAAACAAAACGAGTTTGCATTACTTACTCGTAAAGGGGTTTATCCGTACGACTATATGACGAGCTGGAAATCATTTGCAGATAAGCAACTGCCGGCTAAGTCACTGTTTTACAACTCTATGATGGATGAAAATATATCTGAAGAAGAGTATTCTCACGCTCAAAATATATGGCAAACATTTAAAATCAAAAATATGGGAGAGTACACAGATCTTTATCTGAAGACAGATGTACTGTTATTAACAGATATCTTTGAAAATTTTAGAAAAACCTGTAAAACTTTTTACAGTTTAGATCCCGCTTTCTACTTGACATCTCCCAGTTTATCTTTTGACGCCATGCTATTAAAAACTGGAGTTCAACTAGAACTGATAAGTGACTTGGAAATCATTCGGATGTTCCAAAAAGGAATCAGGGGTGGCATTTGCATGTGTTCTAAAAGACACTCAAAAGCAAACAACCCATATATGAGCTCCTACGATCCGACCAAAGACGATTCGTATTTGGTGTACATTGATTGTAATAATCTATACGGATACAGTATGTGCCAATCGCTTCCGATTTCTGATTTCAGATTTTTGAGTGAAACTGAAATTGAGAATTTGAACTTGACAGACGTTCTGAATGATGCCCCGTTCGGCTTTATATTGGAAGTGGACTTGTTATATCCTGATGAATTACATGATTCACATAATGATTATCCATTCTGTGCAGAGAAATTCATTCCTCCAGGAGGTAAAACAATTAAATTGACCCCTAATCTGTATCATAAATTTAACTATGTAATACATTACGTACACCTGAAAACATGCTTGGCAAATGGATTGATCCTTGGAAAAATTCACAGAGGTATAACATTTCGCCAGAGAGCATTTTTAAAAGAGTACATCGACTTGAATACGGAACTTAGAAAGAAAGCCAAAACACAGTTTCAACAAGACTTGTTCAAGTTGAACAACAACTCAATTTTCGGAAAAACGCTCGAAGACAGTGAAAAACACGTCGATGTAAAACTGGTTACAAAATGGTGTGATACCACCAACAAAACTAAAAAACATCAAACAGCTAACAAATTAATCGCACGTCCAAACTTTCACAGTGCAAGCGTTTTTTCGGAAGATTTGGTTGCTATTCAGATGAAACCGGAAAGAGTAATCTTGAACAAACCAATTTATGTGGGTTTTACTGTTCTGGAACTTTCGAAAAGTCACATGTATGACTTTCACTATTCGGTAATAAAACCGAAGTACGGTGATCAAGTTCAGCTTTGTTACACTGACACAGACAGTTTTGTTTACGAAATCCACACAGAAGATTTCTATGATGACATGAAGGAGTCCTTGGCGGACTTTTTTGATACAAGTAATTATAAAGTCAACAATAAGTTTGGCTTACCTTTGAAGAACAAAAAAATACCTGGATTGTTCAAAGATGAATTAGGTGGCGAGATTATAACGGAATTTATCGGTCTTCGTTCCAAATTGTACTGTATCAAAACCGACTGCCAAGTCATAAAAAAAGCAAAGGGCATAAAAAAATGCGTAGTGCGCAATTTAGATGTAGTAGACTACCAGAACGTTTTGTTGAATGATAAAGTCATTAGAAGAAAACAGAATCTCTTCAAATCTATACAACATGAAATTTACACGCAATCTGTAAACAAGATAGCTCTATCTAACACGGATGATAAACGATGTATATTGCCGGACAAACTGTCCACACTGGCTTGGGGACACAATTCTTTGTTTTGAAACTTTTATGTACAAAAGATTGTAAATAACTGTAATAATAAATACTTATGTAAAATTAGCATAGCATGCATAACAAAGTGTCCACATTGTCTTAGGGACACAATTATTTGTAACTTTTATATACAAATATTGTAAATACCTACGTACTGTTTAAAGAACGATTTTGTAATAATAATAATTACTTATGTAAAAATTAACATAGCAACACGGATGATAAATAATGCATACTATTGCCGGACAAAGTGTCCACACTAGCTTGGGAACACAATTTTTTATTTTGTAACTTTTATGTACAAAAGATTGTAAATACCTACCTACTGTATAAATAACTCTTTTATAATAATAATTACTTATGTAAAGTTAGCATTAAGTGGGGTTAATAAAAAGGTTTCATTATATAAAAATCCTGTTTTTTACTTCATCATCAAAATACCTGTCAATGCCTGTTTCATCGTGGGTAAACCTACAAAACAATTGCAGAGTCAGTAGTGTATCAGATGTCTTTAACATTAAACTGCCCGCACCGAGGTGCGGGCGGGGCGGGGGGGGGGGGGGGGGGGGGTGCACAACGTGGCAATGCTTGCATTATCACAGAGAATATGAAATTTGAGGAGCTCCCACGTTCCGTACCGTACTGTCATTCGCATATTAGCACCTGCAACAGACGGTCGATCTTGCACAACGTATCGACACACGTTTTAATTGGTGAGTGGTTATGTATATCCGGACTTTTCTCCCGTAATAATTTACTACATTGAAATATTATTCTAATTTCGTTTTATTCTTTTCAGATCATCATGACATATAGCCCTGCGATGTCTGAACCTTACTTCTACACTCAGCATAATATGCTGACCGGGTACGACAGCGAAGTCGAAGAAGTTCTCGTTCGAGAACCGCAGCCCGAAACCTCAACCACAAGACCTCAAGTGACTAAGAAAAAGCAGCTGAATCTGGCGTCATACGTCATAAACAGGACGGCGCAAAGAGGCAAGCGTATCATCAAAATTAAAGTGAGTGACATTATACAGGACGAACAAAGTGAAGTGAAAAGTGTTAAATATGTGGTAACGGACTCATATGACGATGTTTTAGACATGACAGAAAATTTAATACGCGTAATTGGAAAAAAAATAAGTGACAGAAATTGTGATTAATGATTTTTACTTAATATTTCTAGTGTACAGTTTTTATGTTACTGTTGCTAGGTATTAATATGCGAATGAATAAAGTGTAAAAAGGAATTGTGTCGTGTTTTTTAGGGTTCCGTACCTCAAAAGGAAAAAACGGAACCCTTATAGGATCACTTTGTTGTCCGTCTGTCCGTCCGTCCGTCCGTCTGTCAAGACCCTTTTTCTCAGGAACGCGTGGAGGTATGAAGCTGAAATTTATATCAATTACTCAGGTCTACTGTCCCTTGAAGCTGTGAAAAAATCAAACTTCTAAGCCAACGCAATCAAAAGATACAGCCGTTTATGCCGCAAATTTTCGACACTTGCAAGGGAATCAAAACCTACAGGGTGCTTCCCGTGAACTCAGAATCTTGAAATTTGGTACGAAGCAACGTCTTATAGCATAGATAAAGGAAAAATTACGAAAACCATAAATTTTTAGTTACATCACATAATATATTTTTTTTTAATAATTTTAAACTTACTACCCATTTCCTCATAAACGCGTAGAGGTATTAAATTGAAATTCATACCAAATACTCAGGTTTATAATACCTTTAAGCTGTAACAAAATCTAACTTCTATGTCAACGCAATCAAAAGAAACAGCAATTTAAGCTGCATATTTTGAAACTCGCAAGTACTCGCAAGGGAATCAAAACCTAAAGGGTACTTCCAGTCGACCTAGAATCTTGAAATTTGGCATGAAGCAACGTTTTATAGCACACATAAAGGAAAAATTCCGAAAACCTTAAATTTTTAGTTACATTACAAAATATATATTTTTTAATAAATATAAACTTATTACTTTTTTCCTCATGTTTTGCAATAAAAATACCATAGTTATGACTCGATTGTCGTAATGAACGAACTTTGTAAACCTTGCAGGTTTGTACGGAACCCTCGGTGCGCGAGTCCGACTCGCACTTGGCCGGTTTTTATTTTTTACTTTTACTCATATATCTCATAAATGAAACCAATGTTAATCTCATAAAAAATTTATTACCCATGAAAAAATACATTCAATAAAATTATTAACTAACAAAATAGTACTCTAAAATTAACCTTAAATTACTAGCTTATTTTCTAAACACCATTTTTTTAAGCATAAAACATTTTTCAAAGCACAGTAATCATTGTGAGTAAGACAATTATACTTGCTGCATTGATTTGTATAGTAATAACTTATAATTTTTTTGAGATTGGGAATTTCTTTATCTCCTATATCTTTGACAGTGCAACTAGGACATAGTTTTTCCACCCATTTCACTTTCTCAAGCCCTTTTACAATCAATGTTTTATTTACCAAATGTGATTTTATAAACTGTTGAAATTCTTTATAGCCGATTAATCCTTCACCCCAGTAAATACCTCGATTTCTTCCGAGCCATAGCACTTGTTTTTTTTCGGCATCAGTTGATTTACGAAATGGAAACGGGGGTTTTATTAAAAACACTTGCGTATAATCAGCGGTTGCCAAAGCGAACTCTTTAACAATGAAGTTATTTTTGTAATCCTTAAAACCTTGTAAATCTACAAAAATACTTTCTGTATTCATATTAGTTTTCTGACAATATTCGACAATGGCTTGTACTCCACAATACAGTCGTTCAATATGAGGCAGTACGCAGAGGTTTGGTCAGGTATTTCTAAATCGCTCTCAATTTCGACACTGACATCAACAGGACCGGTTTTTAAGGTTTCGTTTTGCCGACAGCAATCTATCATGAATAAGGGAGCCTTTTCTTTGAATTCCTTTAAACTAAGCAATGGCTCACAACGGCGACCGTAATAAGACTGCTGAAACCTAGCGTATTGCTCGTATATTAATAAATATTTGTCTTCTGCAAATTTAATATTAAGACTTTCGTATGGAAAATAGGTAGAATTTAAGAACACTTTAATATCGCGTAAATGGCAATGATCAAATTGTGACATGTCTCCTGTTCCAATGTTTTTACGGTTGGTTTGCAAGCCGATAATAACAAACCGCGGTTTTTCGATTTGCGACGTGGTTTTTATCGACCAAGTATGTTTTGTAGTTTTAGGTAAAAGGGGGTATTCATAGAGATCCCAGTTTCTAAACGCTATAGTAATAGGTCTGTCTTTTTCCAAATACTTCAACAAGTTAATTCTCTCACGATCCGAAACTTTGATATGCGGAACTCGCCATACGATTTTATTTATACTAAGACTGGAGATGATTTCATCAGTGCTTAATTTTATAGCGTTTATATTGGTGTTGCTGCGTAACAGGATTAGTTCATGCTTACAGTTCATAATAATTTTGTTGTAGTCTTCCGCAAATCCAAGAATTTTGCTAAGAGGTATGCAGACAGAAAAATTACCTGTAGTATTTTTCATACCATTCGTATCCCAACCCCATAACCTAGACATCGTTGATTCATTCTCATTCATGGATAGTAACGATTTTATAGTGGTCGTGATGCCAGCATTTTTTATTCGGTCTATTTCTATCCCGTTCAATTCGTAACGAATATCTTGAAATAAAAACAGAATGGCATTGTTCACAAATTCAACGCTTTGTACTTTCTCCACTTTTTCTGCGGTGTTTCGATGAACTGTAACATTACCCTCTATATACAATGTACTTGAAGAGGGCAGCACATACAAATCCTGCTGATTAATAGGAATACGAATCTCATCGTTCGCATTAAAACTGCTTACGTAAGGTTTGTAAGAATGAATTTGATAGCTTTCAATGCTATTGTCATGACCGAACGAGTCTGCAATGTTCAACATATTCATTTCAATAGTTTGATGTACTTGAGAAACTGTCTGTTTTCTTTAGTTAACTTTTTTCTCCTTATAGATGACCTCGGTTGCGCTGCATGCGGCGTACTGACAACATTTTTATTAGGTTCAGATATTTTATTGAAATTTATCATTTTCGTCTTAGATGCAAATAAAGCTGTACTTCTTCGTGGCGCAAATTTATTAAATTATTATTTCCATCTAATAATCGTATATTAATCTCACTCACAGAGTTTTGATTTACGGGGAAATATATCAAGTTTTTCGGAACCTCAATTATTCTGTAGCCCGGAGGTACGTTGGGAGCGAATTCATAGATAATATGACTGGGTTTCCCGTTTATGTACGATCCGCTCACGATATCACATTCTATTCGTATGATGGTTGTAGGTAAAATGCTGACAGGAAAGCGAGAGTCATGTAATATATTGCTTTTCAGCAACTCTGGACCGAATCCTAACATTCTGCCAATTGAACTATGTTTTTCAAAATTAATATCTTCAGAACAAAATATTTGCGTACTTAAAGTGTTGTTATTACAATTCAATTTGAATTCACAGTTTTTTAAATTTTTCGTTAAAAAATCATTGATGTCTTCAAGTTCGTACGATCCCTCCGGTATTTCAATCATGTCATTATCACCATAATAAAATCTATTATTCTTACTGTCAATATTCGGTATTGAGTTAAAGGTAGAAAAATAGATCAGTCCGCATTCATATTCCTCACTTAGTTGTAAGGCAGGCGAATAATTTGTTGATAAAGCGGTTTCACAACCAGTAATCGATAGTGTGAAGGACATTTTGGAAATGAAATGGTTAGTGCATAGTCTTAATATAAATGCTTCTCCCAAAAATTGAAAAGGAACTTTAAGCATAAATGTCCACAATTGAATGAATTTGTTCTTTGATAGTTAACATAATTATAATAAATGTCAACATTCTTCGGTAGATAATTTATGAATTCCAAAGGCGGTTTTAAATCTCCATAGCTGTCAAAGTATTCACTATAGTTATCAATTTTGACGTAGGCTACCCAGTGCGTTCCAGGATTCTCAGCACTATCTAAATTCACAACAGCACATTCAATTTTATTCGGTTTTTTAGGGAAATCGTTTCTCATATAAACACCGCGAAAGTAGGGGATGTTATGAGCATACTTCATTATATCAATATTAGTGAGCGCTCTCCTGGGTAACCTGGTTACTAGTTTTTTGAAGGATGTAGATATAACCCATGCCCTTTTTTGTACGGTTTTACATATAAGCCTTTGCCTAGTGCTATTGATTCCATCATTTTATTATGTCGAGTAGATTCTGCTAAACTTTTTTGTGCTGCTTTTGAATCGTTTACTGCTTTAGCTATACCAGCAGCACCTCCAGCTAAAGCTCCTAATGCAGACAGCCCGGCGAAGATAGGTATAAGTGGGAGAATTCCGCCTGTTTTCGGAATAGGAATTACTCTAGGAAGGCTAACGTTCTTCTTGGAAAATAATTTTTTAGCCGCCGAATAAGCGAACTTAATTACCGATTTATTGTTTTTTGGCTTATTTTTTTTCAGTTTTGACTTGTTTAGATACCCCCACTTTAAATTTTTTTACACCCGCACCAGATCTGAGCTTCACTTTCATAGCCTTATTCACTAACCACGATGCAATTTTTTCTCCTGTATTAGCATCTGTTGATCTCAGACGTCTTTTCGCCATATTTTGTAGTTCTAAGTCAGCTTTATGACGGTCTTGTAAATTTGTGTACTTAGAGTAAGCAATGTCGTGATGCATGCAAGCGTTGTCTAAAGGATTGATACCTCGGTCACCTCTTTGCAATCGTTCTTTTAATCTGGTTCCAGGTCCACAGTAGTTATATCCAGGTAAATGTAATTCGACAGGTAAATTGTTTATTAATGTGTTGAGAAGTCCTCTACCTTTCATGACTCATAGGTTAATGAATACTATGATTCTCACCGTCTTATAATATACACAAGTTAGTTTTTAACTATGGCTTTCTTGTTAATCCAGCTATTTTCGCTACTATTCAAGCCAAGCCACTTAACAAACTACTTGTTTCCACGTTTTTTGATAATTTTTTCTATCAAATAAATATTTGGATTGTTAGTTTTTTGGAGTTCTTGTTCGTAAAAGCAGCCTTTAATTGTAACACAATGCTGGTCCTGAACCAGGTATGTGGTAGGTACTGTTTTATTTACTTTTGTCACTGTAAATAATTCTGTAGACCAATTTGGAGTATAACCTTTTTGAAACTCTCCCTTATATTTACTGATACGGACGCAATCCCCTAAATTAAATTTACTTTTCTTCGTAGGCAAAGGTTTATGAGAGTTTCTGATATTGTCTGCTACAAATGACTGGTTTTTGTTATTTACTTGAGATGGTTTATACCTTGTAGTGCTATGAGTTGTATTATTATAGCTATACTGAATATCTGCTAAAGGTTTTCCAAGCCAAATGTAGTTCCCCACTAGACTGAAGTGTTTGAATAATTTATTTTTTAATGTTCTTATCAGCCTTTCCACTATGGATGCCTTTTTTGTTGAATATGTGGAGTAATGATGAATTTTATAATTTTTCAAGAGTTTTTTAAACACATCGTTATAAAACTCAGTACCCATGTCGGTCTGTAGGTTTGATGGCGAACGCCCCTTATTTAAAATGGTCTCAAATGCTTGAGACACCTCGTTTTTTGTCTTAGTCTTCAAAGGTCTTAACCAAGCATATTTGGAAAATGCATCAATAACAACTAAGATAAACTTGAATCCCTTGTTGCTTTTCTGATATTTTTTTATGTCAATCAGATCCGCTTGCCATAGATCATCAATTCCTTTTAGTGTAACATGTCGTCGAACAAAATTTTTTCTAGCTGCCTTATGAATTTCATTTACAACAGCCTGCTTACTCATGATATTTTTCGTCGATGTCTCTGATCGCTACTATATGATTTTTGACAATATTACTCACATCCACCTTTGTACACTTTTCTTCTAACTGTTTCTGAAGCAGCTGTATTTGACCCTTTATAGTTTTGAGCTCGGTAGAAATATCTTGTTTCTTGCAAAAAAAATTACAAGTTTGATCAACATACTCTTTGTTTGCTGCCTCATCAGGTACATGAGGTAATTTCAACCCTATTAATCTATTTATTTGTTTTAAATCATAGTCACCGGAATCGTTGACCACCAAGGCCTTGTCAATAGTATTTACGTCAGGCAAAGTCTCTGACCTACGCAGCCTCTTATGCACGTAGTGTCCAAATTTATCGACATTCATTTTGAATGAAGTAAGTTCGACGGTGGTTGTCGTAATAATAAATAAAATTATCTTTTGCTAAGTATTTATTATCGTGTTATTATTCCACATTCCCTCAGCTCTTCAATTATTGAGATGATTTCATTATCCACTCCAGTGTTACCAGCATCACGAGAAGCAATGAGTAATTTTAGTCTTTCTACTAACTCATTCGGGTCATCCCAGTAAATAAAATCAACGTTTTTTTTTACTTTTTTAAATATAGGTATCCCGCCTCCCTTTGTTACATTTTCATGACTTTTTTGGTTAAATAGAGGTTTTATTACATGCATATATTTGTTTCCTCGATTTGCGTTTATAGGTTGTTGGGGATCGTATTTGCGGTGATGGGCATTAGTATCTAGCAATATTAATTTATAATTCTGTTTATCATTCTTGGAAACGATGCTCAAATCTGGAGATGGTTTAAACAACAACTCAATGAGGCCGCTGGTTTTGTTGTAAGTTTTTCCTGAAATACTCAATTTGTCGCCGGACATGAAGAGTGGTTTTGAGCCTATCATTAATTTTCCATTTTCAGTTCTTACTCCATAAGGAACATCTTTGAATACTTCAGATGACATCGACCAAGAAGATACAGATTTCTCGTTTGGAGTAGATACCGAATCAAGATCAGCTTCAAAAAATTGATCACTTACATTGTATTCCGTATCATTTGAATGTGAACTGTTATCATCCTTGTTCTCTCCAGTTGACAATTCACTTACTTCAGAAAATTTCCTCTTTTTTGTTGTATTTGACTCATTTAAAAAACTACTAGGAGAGTTTTTTGGTTTTGTATCATTGGAACTGTTCGAGTTTTCTTTGAACTCTAAGTTGTTATTGACAGCGCTATTGCTGTGCGCAGCTAATATATTAAGGGGTTCCGTTATCGGTTTCAGAATATTTCCTAGCAACATTTCACTTTCTAGTTTATTGTTTTTCATTAATTTAATCTTCTTTGTTACAGCTTTTGCAGCTTTAACTATCTGTTGTTTCATTGCTTTTTCGTCACTCATCTTCGGTTGAATGCACAACTTCTTGGGAGGACGACAAAAGTGATAATGATAATTTGTCAAAAAAACTTTTAAATAAATAGGTTAAAGCGTTCTTTATATTTCATTCATCGAAACTAATAAATGTGTCAAATTTATTTCTGTAGCACCCATTATTTTTTTGGCAATCTTTATTTATAACCAAAAAACTGTAAGGATCACTCCAAATTTTCGAACACATTTCACGAAACTGTTTCCATGTCATGTCTGTGTTGACGTGTTCATCGTAGACATGACGCAAGTTAATATCATCTTGTTTAAAAAGAACAATGAGATTGGTATTATCGCGAATAAGCTGTTTTGGTACTTTACTATAGGTTTGATTGATATAAAAGCAATCTATGTAACGGTGCCTACCCATTGCAAAATAGTCGCGAATGTTATTCTGATTTTCACATGCAACATCATCAAATATTATCACGGAATTCGGAGACGCTTCGTTTGAACTTAAAACTTCTTCATTATTGTGATATTTATGGTAGGACACCTCAGGACATTGTTCTAATACCTTTTCTAAAAATAAATACTTAGGCTGGTAAAGAGTTTTTGAATACACGTAAACATTATGGAAAGTGAGCCCATTCGGATGAAGAAGAAGACCAATCACCAAATTAGTTTTTCCACAGTTGGACGGTCCGCACACTAAACAACGAATTGAATTAGGTAAGAGCTTTCCATGACGAGATCCTTTTTCGGAAGAACTAACGCAGATTTTATCGAGTTGTAGTGAAGTCGTCTGCTTTAGAAATTTCATTTTTTAACAACTTCAGGTGTTTAGCCGGGTACGCCGCTGTTTCTGTAATGCCATTAAAGTGTTACGATCTTGATATTTATTATACCCAAAACGTCGTAGAATAGATCAAATTTCGAAAGATGTATTTCGTTGGACGTGGAACCTGAACATTTCTTTCAATACAATATCAGTTTTTCCAAAGAGTATGGCTTTGTCCCTCCTCTTTTATCCAACCTAAACCTCACGATATCGAATCAATTCGTTATTTTCCTGTATAGTAATGGAAAAGTGTCCTAGAATGCCCATTACTATACTACTGTTATATAAACTGAAAGTAAAAATTTCACATATTTCTACTATTTATGTACTTACTCTATTATCGCATTTTTATGTCTCTTGGAGAATATATTCATACTTCCAACATAATTATTATTACATAGTTTCAAGAATGTGTCAGAAATCTTAAAATAAGACTGAGAATTTTAAACTTTGGAAGTGGTTTAATTATTAAAAACCTATTTAGAGGCTAAAAATTCCACCCGTGCCGGAACTTGAACCCGCGACCTCTGGCTAAATGTGCCAGCGCTCTTCCAACTAAGCTAATAGGCAAATGCAAGCATCAGCGAAATTTCGAGCCGCTTTACAAACTTCTCTGTATTACATACAGGCAGCGACATCTGGCCGAAGCAATTTACATCACTTGCAGCCCCGAGTAACCCACTTTGCAGGAAATGCAGAAATTGCGAAAAATATATAATAGTGGTTTAATTAATCGAAAATAAAGAAACGGTACTCAGGTTTTGCCTTATTTTAAACATTAAATACAAATAATAGAAAATCCGGTATTTTTTTTTTTCATTCTTTTACTGACTTCAATGCAACTATACAGAAAAACAATGGCCTCATTCATCGATTTACTGGTGCTTCTGTAACCCTTTGAGAATAAAGTCGTGAGGTGTGAGCGAGTAATTTTCATAAAACCAAACTTGCTCCACGCCTTATCTCCGGCAGGTTTTGCCAACCATCGGCTCTACGTCATAAAGAGCGGGTTTTGGCGCCACTTAGATTTTATTACAGCGCATCTCGGGCCAGCGACAAATCGTCCGTGTGAACAACTCCGCTATAAACTAGAGCGCATAAACTGGGACAGGGGTTGGCAACAGTTTTCCTGGATTCTTGTCGATATTTTTGTCTGTAGGTTTTGAGAAACGTGGTTATTAAATAAGATAAAATAGTATTTTAAAAATAGAATTTTGAAATAGTATTATAAATAAGATAATATTTTGAAAAGAGATAGGTTTAAATATAGATTACTTTTTTTGTTATCTCCGTGCCTTTTAGAAAGAAATATGGTGATCCATCTGTGAAATATGGAGAAGTATGTGGCAATTATTGGGAGATTCCGTATGTTTAATATCAAACTTTATGTTACACTGCTGCTAGATAAGTTACTGTGGTGATATTTTTATCGCCGCAGCGGTTAGAAGTCACTCGAGTAAAGTTAGCAAAAGAAGAAACAAGCCCACAGAAGTTTTGTTAAAAGTAATCTATATATGTTCAAAAAGTTCGTCCCTATAACATTCGAAGTGACCGAGTTTGAAATTTATATATTTGACGTCACGAGTTGCAGTTCAGTCAGTCGATAAAACATTTTCCTCTTATGTTTATAAACTCCATTGTGTCGACGCTAACATATCTTAAAGCATCAAAAAGTTTTATAACGCTTTGAAACTCACACGAAACATGCTAGTGGGAACTTCTAACATTAATATTTAAATCCTACAACTCACCGGGAAAGGTTGCCAACCCCTGCTATCGATCGTAGACTCGAGGGAAGACTAGCTTCCTAGGCTACGATTAAGTCTAATTGCTTTTCAAATTTACAACCTCGACGCAGCCAGCGGCGAACTTGTTCAAATAATCATAATGTCGTGTCGTTCTCTTCCGAGACTATAAATTACTTCGTTGGAGATTTTGGACCATAATATCTTTAGGAAATACCTACCACCCTAGGTCGGTTCCCGGTGTGTACTTACCGACTAACGACTTTGTAAGTTACCAGTATATATTATACTACGTATATACTCACGCCTGTGTCCCGGAAGGGTAGGCCGAGACCAAGGTTTGCCACTGTGACAAATTTTGTTTATTCTTTCGGAGAGAAACAGACGTTAAACTGTTAGATTATGACCTTGACAATTAAAAACCTTTTTTATGGTGGTCCGATCGGGTTATTTAGAATTCTACGGAATGAAGTAGGTACGAATTAGGAATTCGGAATTTGGAAGTCTGCCAATGACTTCGGTGAGGTTGATTTGTTACGGATAAGTTTGTGTTCTCCTTAATAAATACAAGCTTAACATAGAGAGGTATTATCAAACCGTCTGTACTGTTTTAGTCCATACTTTCTCTCTCTCTCTCTCTTTGAGAGAAGGTCTGTGCTGCAGTGGGACGTAGGCATATAGGCTACTGCGTCACAGAGAAATTCACTGTCACTGTAAAAAACTACTTTTTTAACCCTTCGAAATCCGACCGTTGCACCGCGGACCCCGCCTCTTGTTTGCACTGACCTCGTGGCAGGGCCATGACCTTTCACACAAAAAAAAAACCATTTCCACTTGTCAATGTTCCACACATCCAACTGTCAATTTAAATATGTGAAAGTTTAAATATTTTTTCACGCAATCAATAAAGGAATGACGAATGATTAAGTATATGCTTTAAGCTCAATAAGACCCACTCGAATTTCCTAAAAACGTGGAATACCTAGAAACTAAACTTTTATAGTTAAAGTAAAATATCATAATCAAATTCATCATTTTCAATCATTATCAAACATACCCGTTTATTTAAGTTGGTCTGAACATGTCTAAGAATCTTTAAAATACAAGTCCACAGCAACAGTATAAGTAGTTTTTACTTATTTCTCACGATATATTTTCTCGCCAAACGACCTAAGGTCATATTAACCCCATCTCCTCTTTCTCAACAAACCTGCTATGCAGCATCCTTGTTCGTTTTTTGATCTCACGGTGTCCAGTATTATTGTGACCTGAGGTCATCTGGACCCTTCGATTCAGAGCTACGTTCTCACGAAGCTGCATCCAGTATAGGGTTGTTAACCAGTTTGAATTTCGAACGTTTTTTTAAAGCCTACTTGGCTTTGGATCACGTACATTTCAATTTTTTTTCAAGCCTTTTTTAGCCTGGATTTCAATTTGGCATATTACAAATACCAAATAAGAAACATAACGGTATAAAAGGTCCATCCAGAAAAAGGTTAAAACATTATTATAAAAACAAAAGAATAATTTCGAAAAACGAAATCGTAAAACTATTTCTTTAGAGAGTTAAACACAACTCTTGACTCATTCCTGCGTAATTTTTTTTGTTTGATTTTGTTTTGAGCTTGTGTCTTTAACAGGAATTGAACTACAAATTAGATATCAAAGGGCTTTATGTACTTTGCATTAGTATTAGCGAGCAAAACATCAAACCATCTAAGTGCCAGTACCATCTATCTATCTAAGTTTATCGGAAGTATAATATTTTATCATAAAAACTTTAGAATGTCAGAGCGAGACTATATTATAGACGTAACAGCAACCTCAAGGACCTCAGGTTTGATCGCTAGGACAACTAGGGCTTTAAATGCAAAATATTAGTAAGAAATCAATTTTTCGAGTGTATGCTTGAAATGAGAAGTCCACACCTATGTATACAAAAAAACGTTCTTACTCGATATAGCTTCCTTCTATGATTATTGGTTAAGTTGCTAAAGCGGTTCCCCCTTAGGGAAAAGTTACCACATCCACAGTTTTAAGTAATATTTATATACCGTTACCAGACGGAGTGTTACTTAAGGGGCTCCAGGGTGTAACACTAGCGAAACAGAGGAAAAAAATTCATATCTTTCTTTTACAGATAGAATTTGGAAAAAGTGTCTATACAATATACAATCTCTCAATCACGTTTAGTAATTTGTAGGACCCATGGCCGAGAACCTAAGGCAAAAAACCTAGTACTAGATAGTATTAACTCCAAAAATGGCCGTTAAAGAAGCTATGATTTTCTTTTCATTGGTGGCGCTTAGTTAGCCCACAGGATTCCCTTAAATATAATTACTGAAACTTAGGATTCCATTGTCAAATCCATCCAGAGACAAACCGCAAAGTAACTGTAACAAAACTGAACTGAAGCCAGTCTCAACCAAATATCTACAGAATTTGGTAAATACATCCTAGCTTAGTATGAAACATAATATTATTCGCCAACATAATAATTTTACATAGGGGCGGTATGATAAGACAGGTTTGGGGGCGGTCGGGGGGTGGGAGGAGCGGTGGGGTGGGGATCACGTGAAGACAGCATTTTGCTGAAGACGTAGGGGGATCTATCTAGAGCTGACGTGGGTCTCCAATGTCAGCCCAAAAAATGTACTTGCACAAAAAAATGTTTAAATCTGACTATAGAGGCCATATCAAAAGATAAATACCATGCTTATATTTTCTCTGCGACTAGTATCTGTCAAATCGTGTCGAACCCGTGTATCTAACTATGACGTCACAACTTGAAGGTAACGCCTTATAATGTATGATGAAGAGTTTATGAATATTTGAGTTATCTCGTAAAATCTAATGTTTTATGCGTCTACGCCTGTATTAGAAAACTTAAGATTCAATGAAAAAACTATTGTATTATTAGAGTAACTTCGATTTTTTTGAAACCTGTAAAAACCTGCAAAAATATTTTTACGGTCTATTTTTTATTTTTTTCTGAATTTTCTACGTTTTTCATGGTATAAAAACAATGTCACTCCAATCTAAGTTTGATAATTCAATTATACCTTTGTAGTCTACGACCCGTTCATAGCTCGTAGCATCGTAGTTCAGTGTCGTAGCGACCGTAGCGTAGACGTTTCGTAGCACACGCTATGTAAAACGAAAAAAACAAAAACAATTAAACAATCATTTATGTATACTTGTATCTTTTTCTGATTATATATAGATTTATTTTAAAGTCTGAAATATATGTTGTATTTATTATATTATAAGGATGGTGGTATGTTTAATTCCACAGCAGCTCTATACGGATTCCAGCTGAGCTCGGACGACTTTCGCAAGGGTGAAAGCAGTTTGAAAGTCGGGCCGGTATTGATCGAGTGTCTTGCCCCGCCCGTGCCCCGCGCCCCGCGCCCCGCCTAAAGAAGCGCCTAATTCCAGCGACGGGCCAAGTCGCTCGAAATGACGCAAGAGAGCGCATTGCGTGGAAGGACCACTTTAACCAAAAAAAATTATTAAAGATATAATCCGAGTTCAAAACACTACAACACTAAAAGCACAGAAATAGTTCAAACGAATATAACCTTTAAATTCTAAGTAGAAAATTTGGAGCCGGTGACAAGTTACATGACTAGCAAAAGTTTTGGTAAGTACCATAAATATGTGTTCTTGATGTTTACACGAAAGAAAGTACGTCACGCAATTACGCGTTAACGGTTGAACGAATTTCGATTAAATATGGCACACAGACACAAACGCACAAATTGAAATTTTTCTATCTCTCTATCTAATAAGCCGGTAAACAGAGCACACTGTTAGACATAGGCCTCTTCTCTTTCACGCCAACCCAATCGGTCCTTTTATAGCTCCCAGTCACCTTCACAATGTCGTCGGCCCACCGACTTTTTATTTCAGAAAATCTCTTTGTCTCACCTAGTAGCCTATCCTAAGGTGGGAGCCATTTTATGCCACGAAGGTTCGGTTACATATCGGATGGGCTGACCTTTACAACCCTATTATAAAGTCTCAGATAACACCTGAGAGGTAGCCCCAACGAAATTAGACTGATATCTCCACGCGTTAACATGCTTACTCCTCTCTGATCCAAAAAGGTATTTTCGTCGCACATTATTACTGTTCTGCTTCTTTAATCTCGATGCTAATTTAAGCCAATTTGCGTTATAGTTGAGTGCATTTATTTAATAATTTATCCAAAATATGTTTTCAGTTTCCCACGCGCTCCGAAATTTCAGTACTTTAATGCTATTTCTTACAACTGTAACGTTTACTAAGTCGTTATTTCGGACTTCTTGTATTTAATTGTGACGCAATTTGAACATAGTAAGGTCGAGAGTAGAGGGGTCTCTGTTATAATCCCCTGCCCTTAGATACTGTATGCAGAGGAAAAAGCTGACACGACAGTATGATGTTTATATAACGCATTTTTTCCCTTACCATTTTTTGGTCAAAAGATCTGCCAATACCCCAGGTGGCCTTGTTAAACAGATCAAAACAAACGATCAGACAGGAGCCGCACCGCGTGTAAAGCAACGTGACACGGGACCGCGTCTCGACTTACAGGCTGTCTCCGCGTGATTTATGCCGCACTCAACTGGCCAGTGATTAGCCACTCGAGACGATATTGCGCGACAAAGAACGCTGATAACGTTACCCTAACCTAATGACATGGCTAACATTTGATTTGAATACCAACACATATCTTCCAATAACCTTTGAAGAGATTTATCCCCCTGTAAGAATACGATTACTTTTCGATAGAATCAAAGAGTTTAAATAATATATTTATGTTGAATAATATATAATAATATGTTGCTTGCGCTAATACATTTGACAATAAAAAACAAATGACGAATTACTGAAAATGAAAAAGATAACTAGCAAGGAGGTTAAATACTTATTGGGAGAATTACCTACGTGCGCTTGTGAACTAGTTGCAGCAGTAGGACTTGCTAATGAAGGTACTTTTTTTATATAATCGTAGAGGCCATGTTAAAAGATAAATAAACGTGATATTTTTTTCTCTAACCCCCAGTTTCTCGTACACTAACATGCTGTTAATCTACTGTTAACAGCTGTCAACTGACCAAAATGCATACAAAAAAAAACCACTGACCGTAGTTTACCGTAGATTAACAGCTTGTTAGTATACGAGAAACCGGGGTTAAGTCTAATACTTTCCATTATATAACCCGCCGAAAACTCATTCTAGTCGCGTGGTAAAAAACGCGCCATACAAAATGGACTCAAACTATGATGTCACATAGTGCACTTAACGCCTTAGAATGTATATAGCGTTTATCAATATTAAAAAATCTTTATAATTTATTTAAAAAAATAAATCTATTAAGTTTTTTATCATTACAGTTAAATATTTTTCTGGATTTATTATTAAATTTTTCCTGAGTTTTTATATGTCTGCTATGGTATACTCGTAAAAGCTATGTCACTCCAATTAAGGTTTGTCGCAACTTTCCCTTTGTGAAGGAAAACAGCGTAGTAAAAGTTGATAATATAAATGAGAAGGAACTACGCATGATCGGATAATTAGGTTTTGATAGTGCTTTGGTAGATCAATTGACTTAAAATTCAAGGCTTTGAGGCTTGATTGATAGCGGTTTGAAGTTCCTTGTTATTTCTGGGTGGCTTGAAAGCCGCCGTTATGTAATTAGTAATTTAAAATGGCATCTATTTAGTATTTTAGACTATTACTTTCAAGCATATAGGTACGTAAATAAAATAAAATAAAAAACAAATCTGGTTTCGAGTTGAGAAATCTTGTTTAAAAAAATGCGCGAACAATTAGTACCGCTCTGGATAGTTACTAATGGTTGTAATAGATTCGAGTTTGTGTCGAGATATTTTTCAAAAGTGCGTTCCTTGTTTAAAAAAACAAACTAGCCTATTCGATAGCTATTGTCAGGCACGTTCATTGTGCTATGCCCTTCAAACCACTCAAAATGAATGCAGTATTGGCAACCTTTAAAGCGTTGACATAGAACTATGAAAATTGGCAAGTAATATCCTCTTATACTTGAAACAAAGGAAAAATCTGAAAACTATACAGTAAAACTATACATAAAATAATAAAAAATTGTCTTTGAAATTCGGGAAAAACTCAGTACCTACAAATTTCTACGGAACCCATGGTGGGCGAGTCCGACTGGCACTTTTTCGATTTTTCTACTGTCTTGATGATTATTTTCCTTTCCCAAAGTTTCGTATTTTTTGTACGTTTGGTCCATATTTGTTACATGCTCAAATTCTGTGTCTTAATATATAAATGGTTATTTAGTCCCAATTTGAACGTCCCGATCGAACGAACGGCATATTTGCGTGCGATTCCCACACTAAAATAAATTAATCGCGTCCTATTACGGTAAGATTTTTTTATTATTATACATACACAAGACATTACATAAACAAAGGCGAGCTTCTCTCTGTAAGAGATTTCTTCCAGCAAACCTTAGGGTATAGGAGTATAGGAGAAGCAGTAGAAAAACGTGTCTATATATGTGCACAAAATAAACTACATAAACTACAAAAGTCCTAAATAACAATCTATTTACACAAGAACTGGAAAAAAAAAACTAAAAAATACCTACTGGAATTCTGGTTCGAAGTTTATATTTGCACGTAAAAAGTGGCTATATGTGTATGTAATTTAGAATCACAAATAAATTTGCAACTAAAATGCCAATTTTTTACCAAGGATATTTTTTTTCTGTTTCACGGGAAGAAAATAGGTCGATTTTCGAGTAATTATATTTTCTGAACAAATTTGTATTTGAAATTATAAGTACCTATTTCGGTTTAAGCCGTGAAATCGGGTCTCCGAACACACATCGTTAAACATTTTTTTCAAACTCTTTCGCCGTATGTAACCCAAAAAAAATGTTTTTCAGGCTCAGTTATGGTGTCGTCTTCCAGCATTTTGGCACATTACAATATTTGTATCGCGAGCTGGATGAGAGTAGCCGAGGACCGTGCTCAGTGGCGTGCAATAGGAAAGGCCAGCAGTGGACAAGCATAGGCTGATGATGATGATGATGATGATATTATCACCTACATAACGTTAAAAACGAAACGCGCACACATAAATTCACTGAGACAGACCGAGATCAACCAAGTGGCAACGTGGCAACCAGGCGCGCGATTCATCGGAACCTATGACGTGTCAAGCGTATGTCTCGCGCCCGTTTTTTGAACCTGTGCACTAAAATCGCTGTAACCTTGAAATTTCTTACCCGATTTCGATATTTTTCCACAGAATATATTGTTTTTGATGTCCCTGTAAGACTGCAAACTAATTGGTTCAAAACGTGAATGAACCTCATTCATCATCATCATCAGCCATTTGACGCACACTGCAGGCCTCCTTCGTGATTTTCATAGCCATGAGGGGTTTTGCCATAATCGCCACGCTTGGCGGGTTGACGATCGCAGTATGCGGTTTTAATCTCAGGAAGACGCTGCTGCCCGTCTCCTGGTAATTGATTTCCTTAGTCGCCTTCTACGATGATCCTAATTATATAAGCCTCATCTTGGGCCTGCCCTTGAGATCCCAGCTATTAATTTGTGAGTTCTGTAGGTATGTATGTATCTGTTGCTCAAAAATCATTTTGCCCCTCAATTTACCTACAACAGCGACCTTTCCGTCAGCCTCAACATCCGAAAGCAAAACTACCATCCGCCCAACACATTCCGGGTTTCGGCAGCGGTACAATTTCACACTAGTATAAATAATGAACACCCTACAAAGTGGGCATTAAGAAGGCCGGGGCAAGTGACCCCCCCCCCGATCGATGCGCGGGTGTCCACACTTTAAGGGGTTTTCGAGACCGCGGGGGTTTCTTCTTACGCTCCTTGGCCGCCCGGCGGTAGCCGCCCCTGCCTAATGCCCATCTTATCACGACCTCCCCAAAGTTGTTTTCCCAACTACATTGCGGTAAAGCGCTACGGCTGCGCGGGAGGGTCCGCAGCTCAAGCCGTTTTGGCGGAGTTTATATCTTGTTCCATTCCTTACTGCGGGCGGGGCGGGTTCGGGGTGGTCTCGCCTCTGTGTGCGTGGGTTTTCTCGCCAACTTTAAGACTGGGGCCGCAATCAGCGCTAGTGCTTTTCATTAGAGGAGATGGTTATCGCGGACGTGTTTTGTTTGATGAGAAACTGGCCCGGACCGGACGGATCCGGATCGGGGTGGTTCGCGGCGGTTTTCCAACTTGTTTGCTTTGTCTTCCAGCGTTTGAATGCTAATGACGGATGAATGGGTTGTTTTTGTTACATTTCGGTTCATTGGGTTAGAAGGACGTCCACGTATATACTTCGTTTACCTGGAATAATAGTTGCGAATAAATGTTATTTTAAGACAAGATTTGTAGTCAAGATTTTAAGTGGCGTTCTGAAAATACAAACGGAATTTCATGTCTACTCTCGGACTAATAAGTAAAAAGCTGAAAGCTGAATAATTTTCAGGCTCATTAGGATGCGACGTGGCTTCCTCCGGCAGTTCTTTATGGCACTCGAGTAAAAAGCAGCCTTATGCATAATTCTAGACGAGAAACGAATTTCTTTTTCTCTTAACTATCCGATTGCACATGGAAGAAGGCCATATGTCCCGTGTTGGTTTGTAAGTTTGTTCTTTTGTGACTTTTGATTGTTAATGATTCTGTTTCGAGGCGCAATAAAACTTATTCTCAGCTTATCCAACCACGACTTTGCTAGGTGTTTTATATTAGAAGTATTTATGTATATCTTTAAAAATGTAGTTTGCCGTAAACAGTTGAAACTTAAATTCTTTGAAAGAGCGAGTGAAATGAATTAAGAAATTGGGAACAAAAATGTGTTTAAGTTTCAGTTTTTATTATAATTTGTTGAGTTTTTAGAACTTCAATTCCTAGACAGTTACATAAAATGGAAAAGATATACCACAAAAGGGGAGGCGAGGTGGTACAAGGAAGCCGGAGAAAAATAATTTTAGCTCCGCGCGAGTCTGTTTATACCCGCGTTAAAGGAGCGGAAAACAGATTTGCATAAAATTGTCTTATTATAAAGACTTCTAGACCTGGCAGTTTGCAGTTTATTTTTGTTTTTAAACAAGAACGTTTTACGCGAATAGAATTTATGGAAATTCGATTATCAAATTAAGTTATGTACTTTTTCTCGTCCAGATAACTTACGATGCCAGTGTTATTGGGAACGTCTCCTCCACTTAGAAAGATTTTCAACGTAAAGAACACAATTAAAGATTCCAATTATTCTTTCCCTATTTTCCAAAATTTTATTTTCATTACTTGCCTATTACGAAGTAAGAAATAAAAAGAACAACAACGGAACGTCAGGAACAACAACGACGGAATTACGTTTTTTTTTTTCAACATTCCGGCGTGCGTGTATGTAACTACTAATAATATCGTTGATGAAGCGAAAGTGATCTGGCAGGATCGTGGCAAGTGGCAGTCCCTGGTCTCTGTCTACCCCTCTGAGATACAGGCGTGAGTTTATGTTTATGTTTATTAAATACATAAAATGCATAGAACATAAGACACATCAATAAAAAGTTTTGTCCGTAAAAAATGCAACAATACAGCAAATTCAATTCAAATAGACCTCCGCGCTCAATTTAACGTAAGGCATTTAATTAAATAGGCGCAGCCTAATGCGATCGGTCAACTAAATGAGCAGAATTGCAATAAGCATAAGGCTCAATTTATCGCCTTAATAAAGACGTTTGAGGCAGATTCTCCATTCACACGGCGCACTGGGTCTGTCCAATAAAGAAATTCCTAATCGTGCAATCATATTCAGGGGCCTACTGTCAAGATAATAAATTTTGAGTAAATGCCGGTTTGATTTAATTCCATTTCCGCACAATATGTACACTTGTCCTGGTCCCAAACCAGGATACCCTTTTATCCATAGTAAAATTTGACGAAGTTGGTACGTATTAACGCGGAGAACACGCATTTTCGGAATAGAAATTAGAGCTTCTATAAAAATAATAACTTCCACACAACACAATCACTTGTCCTGATAAGAAGGATACTCTGTGCTATGGTAACCACGTAATGATATCACAAACTTGGAATAAACCCAGACTGAGTTCATCTGTACAAATCAAGTACGGTGTCCTATAGTGGGAATCAAACCCACGACCTCCATTTTGGTAGTCGAGGCAGTCTCATAGCTATTATACCTAGGAAAACGACGAGTTTCACGAGATTAATTAAAAGATCTGACAATATTTCGTGAAGAAAGGGTTGAGCGTTTCTTATCAGACGGACGCCTTACATACGGATTAAGAAACTTTTTTCTTAATCGAGTTTTCAGGCTCTGTCCACACGCTAATACTCCATCGCTTAAAATGTTAATCCTGCAATATTTATCAACATCCACCGTTTTCAATTATTTTCTTTTAATGCCACTACATTGCACGTACTCACCGGTAAAATTTTTTCTAAATTGCCTGCCAAGATTATTAATTTCGATTTGTCGCATTTAAAAAAAGTTCACTGCATTTGTATTTGGAATAAGGTCAAGAGTAGCCGCCCCGAGTTCATCTCATCTCGACGTACTCATGGAAATCGTCAAGAGGACCGCGCGAAATCGCCGGCGACGGACCAACGGACTGAATACGGAATAGACCCCCGATTCATTGCCTCGATGCGAACTGAAGAATTACTCTAGACCGCTTATTTGCACGCCTCGAGAAAGGCGAGGATGGACAAAGACTCGCGTCATGCTGCTCTCATACGCAGTGTGAGCGCAGGATGGAGCAATCCCTCTATAGAGAAAAGTCTATCTTGAGGTGTGAAATTGCTAATCGATCAGGAATCATAAACACGCCTTGGCCACTTAGTTTCTGTTTTAATAAATATACGTGACTCCCATTTTTTATAGGTCTTCGTATGTTACAGTCCGACATGCACAATCAATCAAAGCCCAAGCGTCCAGAAACACTCGAGAAAACCAAAAGCAAAACGGTTCGAATGTTCGAAATTCGAATCGAGTCGCCTAGAATGGAGAGGCCGACCCAACCCCACCTAACGCCCCACCCCCCGCCAGTCTTCATTCCCTTCTTCCTAAATGTGTAACAAAGACACCCCACTTATACACCCGTGAATTTCTACCGTTTATAGCCGCGCCGTCTCTGTGTGCGTTTAGTTTTGCCCCTTCACACTATTACGACGCAGTAGGGTGATTTCGAAGACTCGCTCGGTGAAAGGGTTCTACGTTCGTCGATAGCGGCAATACCATTGCTCGAAATACCTACGTGTTCGAAAATGCAGCTTTTCCCCGCCGCACTGCAAGGCACAGACCTTCTCTCGGAGAGAGAGTATGGGCTTAATCACCACGCGTGTCCACAGCAGATTGGCAAGTTCAAGCGCTGAGGTATGTAAACGCTTAGTGCAGTCAGTTTTCCACACCATGTTCTCCTTCACAGTTAGCGAGTAGTATTCCTACTATACTAAATTCAAAAATCGAATGGTTATATAGCAACAATTCCAATGCTATACTTTCTGTACCTACGAAATTTAACTAACCAGATAACCGATTTATAAACCGGTTATTTATATAAACTTCATTATTTTTACACTAGGTATGTACTGGTGTACCAGGAATAATAAGATACATGAATACCCACAGTAGTTGAGGAACTAAAAATGTATGGGCTTAGGTACAGAGAACGACTGTACTATGTAGGTACCTAAATCCGGGTTTTGGGTCCGGGTCTTAGTACGCTCGGACCGTGTGCGTACAGTTTTAGTTGATTAGGATGACGGTCAGTGCGCTCGGACCGAGTGCCTCGTCATAATCAATTAAAACTGTACGCACACGGTCCGAGCGTACTAAGACCGTCAAAACCCGGCTTAAGCCCATACATTTCACAATAATCCACTGGCTTAATACCAGACATAATGTCAGGCGACAGAAATGAACACGCGTCCTAGATGACAAATCCACTAAGAATATATAGTCAAAATTCAACTAACTATCATCTCAACGCCAGATCTACCCAGAAACCATCTGATTATAGCCAAACAAGAGCTGACGGCTGATACAAAAGAGATGGAAAAAAATGTACGAAGAAACTGTTTTATTTTATATCAGAAACTTTTGTAAAGTAACATGTTGTATAAACGTTGAGGTCACCATCAAACTCTACGCACGGCTTATTTTCCCTTGCGCCTGTATTAGTTTCAAGTTGGGAAGGTTCCCTTTGTGTGCGTGTTTAATAGTTTCAAGTTGTGAAATATATTTCGTATTAAATTTCGGGGCCTCTATCAATATAAGTTGTGTGTTTGCCCGGGTTATCTTTTGTGATACGTTAGGTTAGACTCCCTTTGTATTATAATGGATTTTAGGGAGTAAGTCTGTCTATATTATTATGTACCTGATAATAGGTCAACACGTACCTAGCTGACTCAGAAAAATCTTTTACAAAATATACTAAGCTGTAGTTGCTATGCTAAAGTGGGCTGGAAGAGATCTCACTCAGAAAAAAGTTGTTGTCTAATTTCATGTTATAATTTTTCTCTTTTTTTTGCAATAAAGAATACTTACATATAATGTATACAGTAAGTTATTTGCGACAAGGAGTTTAGCATTAAAATAAAAACGGTTTTGTGTTCTTTACTGCCATTACAGAAAAACAACTTGACCATCCTAATAATAATACTAATTGACCATCCTAATAATAATACTAAGAAAATTACTCTTAATTTTAGTAATTATTCCAATTTTAATGTGCATTTTAATTAATTTAACCTTCCTTTTTTCTTCATGAAATGTCTATTTTCACTTAAATTATTTCTTTTTCTCGTAGTCATGGTGTAAAGTATAGGAAGCAACTTTTGAATAAAGTACGGATTTACATTGAGGGCCATGAATGACTCGAGTCGCTCAGAATTCTAACACTTGAATCACTCAATGAATCACGCCCTACGGTCGTGATTCAGTAGTTAGAATCCTTCACTTGCTGGTGATTCAACTATGGCCATCGCTTTAAATCCGTCCTTTATTCATTAATTGCATAATATACTATTAGGTATCAACATCATTTCAAACTGAGTTTCCTGCTATTGTAAAAACAATACAATCTTACAAACCACTGGGGGCCGCCGTACATTTGTACAAATGGCCACAGTCTGGGTGTATTTCCATGTTTGATATTTCCTTGCCTGGTGTCGCTACGAGATGAGTCGGTAATTTTGTAGGTATCTCAGGTTCTCTGTTCGTGTAAGTTCGTTCGGAGGATGATCAGGGTTGCCTAGGTATAACGGTATCTTCATATCTCGTTCGCGATAGTTTATTATAATAAAGAGAACTTACCGTAGATGCTCTTAACTGCCTTTCTCAATGACTGCTTCGCCGCTCGCTATTGTAGCTCAGGTACACTGTGAGTAATAGTTTAGTCACGACGGATTCCGTCCACCTCCTGTAATGTTATAAATAAGTATAATGCATTTGTTAGCACTCTAAGCACATGCAGCGTTGATACCTCCTTTTCCCTGTATAATTACACTGGCTACTTTACTATGGCCAAGGGACAGCTTATCTTACCGTCATGATTAAAGACCTTTAGTTATGTATTATTGGTACAACTGAAGTCATCGTCACGACAAACCAAATAGACAGGCCACATCGCATCACATTATTTCTTGTATCGCCTCAGCAAGGCCCTACGAGGAACCCTTTACACAAGGTTATAATCCCACTTACATCCTGAGAATCTCTTAAACCAAGATCTGAACCAAACAACCAGACCACATCACATCACATTATTTCTTGTATCGCCTCAGCAAGGCCCTTCGAGGATCCCTTTAACCAAGGTCATAATCCTCACCACATCACATCACATTATTTCTTGTATCGCCTCAGCAAGGCCCTTCGAGGATCCCTTTAACCAAGGTCATAATCCTCCCCACATCACATTACATTATTTCTTGTATCGCCTCAGCAAGGCCCTACGAGGATCCCTTTAACCAAGGTCATAATCCTCACCACATCACATTATTTCTTGTATCGCCTCAGCAATGCCCTTCGAGGATCCCTTTAACCAAGGTCATAATCCTCTATACTTTCTAAGGATCCCTTTAACCAAGGTCATAATCCTTCTATACTTCCTTGCTCATAGTCTGAACCAAACAACCAGACCACATCGCATCACATCATGTAAACCAACAACCTCTCATACAAATTTAGACTCATACTTGCGTTTCTGATGTACTCTGTAATCCGGAGCCCAGAACACGTTAGCCAGCTTGCCTTCTTCATAATCTGAAAGTTCTTAGGAGAAACTGGTTCGTTCAAGATTGTGTACACCCTAACAGTCACACGTGGGTCAATTCTCATTTGTCGTGAATCTTATTGTCGCTGGATGGAACAATTCAAAGCGATCTTATCCCCCAGTTAATGAATTCAAGAATTATCCTTTATATCACTATGAATTGTCCCAAACCATGGTCAAAATTGAAGATACAGAATGTGTCAAAGGTCTTATATCGACACAAATCAAATTACATTAATCATCAGCAATTATACCAGGATAACACCCTGCATGTACTTAGCTTTCAATCCTGTTCGCCTTGATGCCTTTTGTTGGTTGATCACTTCGATATTTATGAGTTAAAATTCTTGCACCTTTTCACCTCCTCTCACTTTGATTTTAGAGAAAAGAAAAAGCAGTTTTTTATGACACAGAAAAGTCGATACCACAGACTATATCAATCATCATTCATTCGTTTGGTGTTGCCAGTCACCTTATTTCCGTGAATCAATTTAAATACATAAATGCTTACCGTTTTACTGTGGATTTCGCGTTTGTCGCGACACCTGGTTACCACAGGGTATCCTAGTTTGGTACCAGGACCGGTGATTGTGTTGTGTGGAAGTTATTATTATTAAGGTTTTTATTAATGCGACAGGGATACCAGGGCCACATTCCATAAAAATAGTATTCTTAGATGTGATGTAGTACATTGCGAAGTCCATTCTCACTTGTTTATCTGTGGGTTAATCGGCTACGCAGTGTACGTCGAATTGTCATAGTAAACCATGACTCTTATTTCTATGAAATGGGGCCCTGATGTAAAAGCAGCCGTAAAATGTGATTCTATAAATAGATAAAAATAAAACACTGGCAACTTTCGTCTTTCGAAAAAGAAAAACAAAAGCGAGTTCTGAATTCAAACTGGGCGGGACTACGAAGTTTTCTTTCACACATAACACCGCAAAGTGGCGAGACCATAGAGTAGCAAAACGCAGATGTTTCCTTCAAGGAGTTCCTACTGACGGCGTTTCAAGGGGCTATTCGTGTTCGAGTATTTGCTGACGATTTATAACCCATTGCAGGTTCTACAAAATCAGTGCTAAGGATTCGGCAAAAAACCTGGCAATGGATGGTTAATATTTACCAAATATCAGGGATCACTGGTAACATGATTGTATAAATTTGATCTGTAAAAAAAAGAAATTTTTTTTTTCTCGCTCGATGGCAGTAGTGTTACCTACACCCAAAACTGTTTAGCCCCGTAATTTCACTGGCCATTCAATGTAACTAATGGGTATTACATGAATACCCTGAACATTGCACGTTACGGTAATACCGAGCGTACGCTAAAATAATAGAAATCATGAGTACTGGAAACTGGCGATAGTCTTGCAGCGACTAATGGATGTTAATCAAGCAAAAGTTTTGTAATACCTAATACCTAACTGTCAGTCAAGAGTGTTGTTGAACGCCTGTAATTTGGTTAAGCTAGATTATAAGTTCTATAATGTGTCTGTGATATTTTTCTAACTTAACGTCTGTTGGCTGTGTCTATTAAATAAATAAATAAAAGATATTATAGGGATAGGGATGCAGTATATGACTTAAAATTCTTCGGACTTTAGTTTAGTTTATATAACAAATAATTTAAAAAGTTACCTCTTAAGTGTCCATCGCAAACTTAATATTTTTTTATCTTAAAATAGTAGGTAAAAGATATTTAATCTACCTGCACAATGAGATGATTTATACAGCGTCCAGTGGCACCTTCACTCACACTAGATGGGTGAAGGGACCACTCGGACGCTGCAATGCCTAGGACATTTTTTTTTTAGATGGAGTAAGCTTGCCCAGCACCTATACCATCCTGACAGCTTAGTCGCCGATGGGGCCGAAAAGTTCTCGAATGGAAACCACATATCGGCAAGCGCAGCTTAGGACGACCAGCCACAAGATGGACAGATGACCTCATCCAAGTGGCAGGAAGACGCTTCCAACCGGTCTTTTTGGAAACCCATGGAGGAGGCCTATGTCCAGCAGTGGACTTCTTGTGGCTGAATGGTGATGATGACATAACTTAAATGACGTTGTTTAGGTATTTTCAAAGCTACGTGCAACTGCGAAACAATATTTAGCGATACAAATTTTTAATGCCCCACACTAGGCAAGCCTGTATCGTGGGTACCATACTATTCTCCATTCTACGAAACGAGCTCCGAAAGAAAATCGTCTATGTGCGCCCATTGGTTAATGCGCGTGACCTTCGATAGCCACTTCAATAGCGGACCATCTTCGCTTATTGTTTCGCTTGTCCTCTATCCGCGAGTATTGACCAATGAGATGCGAGTATTTGGTTCCCTAGAAGTTCGACTCGTGGAACGGAGTATAGAAGTAAGCATAATGGTTCGAATGGCAGGATGGATTTATCCCAACCGACCCGTAGTCACACCAGATTGCCACACTAGTATCACCATTGTTAATTTTACGTATCCGTTTATCCATAGTTAACCGAAATAAATATTCCAAGTAGAGCTTTTATATAATCCTGTGTAACATGGTGGGACGCCTGAGGTTTTTTCTTCGCCAACATTAAGCGGGAACGCAATTAGCGTGAAAGCCTTTCTTATTCGACCACTTCACTTTATGTGCTGCTATTTGTTTCGAAAGGGGTATTATATGATTTATAATATTGCAACTTTGTTATAGGAATATCTTCTAGCCCAAAAAGTTTCTACCACTTGTGATTCCAATCGACTTTCGTTTTGGAAATCACATACGACAGTTTCTCGCTGGCAAATTCTACCTAACATTTTCGTCGATTGTAATAGAAATTTACCTACTGAACAAAATGTATGGAACAGCTGATTTTTTTTAAAGATAAAGAGTTGGTCCCATAGTAAAAGTTGTTCGTATTGATGAGTAGAAAGTACCTTGGGCCGGGCGTTGCTTTACAAATGAACGCCTTGTATAGGTGAAGTGACGTGCATAGGTGGCGGTGGGAGCGCAGCGGTAGAACGCCGGTCTAATATTCGGAAGGTCATAGGTTCAAATCCCGGCGTGTACTCGTACCAACGACGTTCGTTTTGTAAGCTACGTAGAATTTGTAAAGTTTTAGTAGCAATACTACTCGCTAACCGTGATAGAAAACATCGCGAGAAAACCTGAGTGTCTGGGGTGTTCCATACCTCAGCGCTTGAAACTGCCAGACCACGGTGGGCACGCGTGGTAATAAAATCCATACTCTCTCTCTGAGAGAAGACCTGTGCCGTGCATTGGGACGTATAGGTATAAGCGACATAAAAAAGGTGAAGTGATTTTTCGGAAGAAACCGGTTCGCGACACTACATCTCACATATTTTCGAAATAATGAAAAATCGAATCTCCTCGTTTCTGGCACTTCGTGGGAATAAAAGATGCACCTATAGCGTAAATACATCGATAGGCAAACG
Source organism: Yponomeuta cagnagella (assembly GCA_947310995.1). Classification (NCBI taxonomy): domain Eukaryota; kingdom Metazoa; phylum Arthropoda; class Insecta; order Lepidoptera; family Yponomeutidae; genus Yponomeuta; species Yponomeuta cagnagella. The sequence goes on from OX371287.1 coordinate 12,879,328, forward strand.
TACCCACATTGTGTTGTTATCGCTTTATACGTTTGCCAGCCACCTGTTACAAACATTGCTCACACGCATAGGTACTTGAGGTCTATTTTCTAATATTTATCACCCCGACTAATGAATGTTGACAAAGAAAAAGAGGTTTGTTAGGATCCAGACAAGTGGCAAACCCTGGTCTTTGCCTATCTCTCCGGGATACAGGCGCGGGTTTACATAATGTGGGGTATGTTAGTAAAAATTGTTAGTTCAGTGATCCATGTCCTAGCTTTACCGTTAGCAAAAATTTTCAATAAATGTGTAGATGAGGGAGTATTTCCGGACCTCATGAAATATAGTAGACTAGTACCCTTATTTAAAAGCGGTGATAAACACGATCCAACCAATTTTAGGCCCGTCTCAGTACTACCAGTATTAAGTAAAATATTTGAGAAGATCATCTTAGATCAATTACTTACGCATTTCAATAATTAACAACTCTTTCATAACCAGCAATTTGGTTTTACTAAAGGGCGGAATACAACAGACGCCGCCGTAACCGGAGTTATGTTACTTAAACATATTTTCAGCGCGTGGGAGGATCGCAAGGATGCAGTAGGCATATTTTGTGATTTATCAAAAGCATTTGATTGTGTAGACCACGAAACGCTACTCCTAAAGTTAAAACACTACGGAATAAAGGGTGCAGGTTTAGATCTTTTAAGATCGTATTTAGAAGGAAGGGTCCAAAAAGCAGACGTAAATCGTATTAAATCTTCGGGTTCACTTGTAAAAATAGGAGTCCTGCAGGATCTATCTTAGGGCCGCTCCTTTTCCTAGTCTATATAAATGATTTACCGTTTATGGTACAAAAAATGTCTGAGATAGTGTTATTTGCTGATGACACGTCATTTATTTTTAAAATAAGGAGACAAGAAAATAATCTTGACGATGCAAATAATGCTCTCTCGCAAGTACTAGATTGGTTCACAGCAAATAATCTGCTGCTAAATTCTAAAAAGACAAAATGTATAAAGTTTTCCTTACCTAACGTACGAGTAGTTGAGAACAACATAGTAATTGGACATGAAAAACTAGAATTTGTAGATGATACTGTATTTCTGGGCATCACAATCGATGCAAAACTACAATGGGGTCCACATATTGTAAAATTAGCACACAGACTTAGCTCTGCAGCATATGCAGTGAAAAGAATTAGGAAGCTCACTGACGTTGCAACTGCTAGACTTGTTTATTTTAGTTACTTCCATAGTATTATGTCCTACGGTATACTACTATGGGGCCGGGCAGCAGACATTGAGACTATCTTCATCTTGCAGAAGAGAGCCATCCGATTTATTTACAAGTTAGGTAGTAGGGATTCGCTAAGAATTTCTTCAAAGAAACCAACATCTTAACAGTTTCATGTCAATACATTTATGAAAATATTATGTACGTTAGAAAAAATATCAAAGACTTCGAAAATGTTGGTGGCCACCATAATGTTAATACTAGAAATAAACATAAATTGTCATTTCCACTATTTAGACTTGCAAAAGTTAACACATCCTTTATGGGGCACTGTATAAGGTTCTACAACAAAATTCCCCAAGGTATATTAGAGTTACCTCCAACGCGATTTAAAAAATGTGTCAAGCACATTCTGTGCAAAAAGGCTTACTATAACATCAAGGATTATTTAGAAGACAAAGATGTTTGGCATTAAACAGTAGATTAATATTATTTAAAGGACGATTGTGACTAGTGTTCAACACATTCATGACTAATATTTTAATTTGAAAACTCTGTTAATTAAGTTAAGACGTGTTTTGAAAAGAATAAATGTGGAGTTTCTTTGTTAGCTTTTTCTCCACATAATCCATTAATTGTGAAACTAACAACTTTGACGTTCATTAAGTAAACATTCTGTTTTTACAATGAATAAAAATATTCGAATTGAATTGAATTGAATTGTATCCAACCCTCTCCAGGTTTGCATAGCAAACAAAAAATATATCTACTTCAGTATGTACTTACTTGCTGTATATTTTGGTTTGCTTTTAAATAAATATAGGAGTATCTTTGCATATTTTTCGCGAGGGTTGGCGCGGTGTCTTCGCTGATTAATGTTGTACTTCCGACGCGCCAGTCATTATGCAAATCTCGTACGTTTTGTGTATTACTCGCCTGCCTACATGCTACATGGGACATTGTTCGCGATTTCATGCCATTGCTATGTTTTTGTACGTAGACTTGGTGGGTGGGACTATGTGGAGTTTGTGTGTCTATATTCGACTTCAAGGTAACACTTCATAATTAACTTTAATAGTGTATTAATACAAAATTCAATTTCAAAGGTAACATTTAAGAATTGGAGCGAATCCGTCTTATAGATAATCAGTCTACGAGTCCGATGATCGTGTAATCACGGGCGCACTGAAGCTTGAGACCTGTTTACAGGCGTTCCTTCCGGCATGCGGCTCTTCCTTTGAAAGCCACAATTTCCCGCACCAACGGAGCGTTATAAAGAAAATTACTCAACAGTTGAAAATAGGCATTATCTGAACCCATGACCTGGTTAAGCACTAGCCCTTTGTCGGGGGAAGTGAGCCGGCGACGTCTGTTGCGCTTCTGACTCGTGGGGCTGTTTCAGAAGAAGGGACCGTAACGAAACTTATTTATAAAAAGCCCAATTCCCCTAAAATACCCCTCAGAGACAGCTCAAATAATCTGAGGTTACGTCTTTCCCTTTACCACAAACTATTTAAACTGCCCGTTAGTCAAGGACCGTTAAGTGAAAGGCCGTTAAGTTTTAAGGAAATTATGGAGCTCACAATGCGCACTGTCCCAAATATTGACGATAGTTACAAGTGATACGGCATTTTAAGGGTCAGTAATAACAATGCTACAATCGTAAACCTACTTAGTCACTGTCTTTAAAACTAGACTTGAAGGGCTCATTTTTCAGTAAGCACTTTGATAAAAAAGGAATAAGAACTGGAAATAAACTGATAAAATGTTAGAGGCATTAGCTAAAGCTCACGTTTAAAATGTAGGTAGCGACATCTCGTGTTGAGTAGAATTACTAATCAGATTCTCACTACCCCTCAACAGATGGCAGTCATTCCTAAATTAGTTTCTATTTTTTACGATAGAGGCGTTTATAAAAATACGTAGCGACATCTGTTGCTGAGTAGTTATGTTAATAATTTCGCATTTTATTTTGCTGTTTTTTTTTTGTTAACCAAAATAACTCCAGAATGTGATGGATTTTATATTATTTTTCAAAGTTCTTTATTAACTTTCTATAGTTGGTACAACTCTAAGCATGATTTTAACAATTCTGTGAGGTTCACTAGCGCTACCGATGGAAAAAAAACATAGCTTCTTTCACAGATCGTTTTTGAAAAAATTGTCTTTCTATTCTCTGAACATAAATACTGGTTTTTAGACCTCACGACCGGGAACTTTTTTATCATGTAGTTAAATAGTTATTTTTAGGATCTACGACCAAGAAGTTTTTGACATCCATAAAATTTTATGCATTTGGAATAGATCTCGTAAGTAAGGATTTATTTATTCGGTTATTTCGATTGACTTTGGTATACAAACACCTCAGCACTTGCTACACACAATAGCCCAACAAAGAGGCTAAATGGCCTCAGTCTGTGTGTATTTCCGTGTTTGTGACGTCCTTGCCTGGTTACCATTGCACAGGGTATCCTAGTTTGGGACCAGGGCCTCGATTCTGTTAGTGCATTGTAGTATAATGACAAGTACACTGTCGGGTCACGTGACGTGTTTTTTCGTACCATTGACGCCTAGAAGGTTTGATGGGTATGCCCGCGTAGACTTAAAGCAGCCATGAAATGAAAACTGCCATGTTCATGCAGTTGTCATGTTACTACAATGCATTAACAGAATCTAGGCCCTGGTCAAGTGATTGTATCGTGGGGAAGTTATTATTATCATTTATATCGATGCAGTAAAGTTTAAATCATAAAATAATGGCTGACGCCCCTAGAGAAGACATTGAAAAGTAATAAGTATTAAATTTCTTAAGATTTCACCATTACAGAGTAAAAAGGTATTTTAAAACACCTGTTTTAGGGGTACAGTCGGGGAACCCAGCCTTAAGGTTTATTTTAGTCTGTATCGTTGCGCACAAAAATCGTGCAAAGTTACAAACATAATATCTTCTTTCCCGGTACATCTGTCGTAGGCCTGAGACACACAGAAGGGACAAGGGGCAAGGGCGCGGAAAAGACGCGTCGTCTTTCCAATTTACTTTCACACAAAATGAAAATGTACTGGAGGTACGGCACGAAGCCTACACAGAAGAGACGGGGGGAGGGCGCGTACTCTACGCAACGAATCGCGTCTTTTCCGCGCCCTCGCCCCACGTCGCTTCTGTGTGGCCAGGGCCGTAGACCTCGCGGTCGGTCGTGGTTCTCATGGAGCCGTGTTATTGTGGAAAGACCTCGGGATGCCTCGCCATTCCTCACGATCAAATCCTACTATGGTGCGTCCATGCAGCATCCTGCCCACAGGACTTAATTTGCTCCTAAATGACGCACATCAAATCCTGAACGATTCCAATCGTCTAACTGTCAAATCCCATACTAATTACTATCACAAATGTCAGGATTCCGATCGGATTTCGTGCGCATAATTAGGCCTGTGGGGCCTCCGACCGATGACTGACCTCTGAGCAATTAGTATGGAATTTTACACTTATTTTATTTATTGCATTACACAACAGATAAGTAACATTGCATGTTCTAATATCATGGTGAAAGCTTATGATCTAGTTACATATCCTTTAACGAGTGATGACAGTGTGCTAGAATATGGACGAGAACCAAAACACATCAAGCCGCATATAACCAAATACGACTACCCGGCGCAAAATATCGTAGACACCCCGCACCGAACGGTCGCATAATTATGCGGGACATAATTATGGCCTGATCCGCTTTTACAAACGGATCCAACAGTTCTCCTTACGCAAATAGGTATTTTTACTAGGTATAATATAATAAAATAGGTAATTTACTAAATTTGGAGCTTAATTAATTGTGATTCAAAACGATTGAGGTGTAAAAAAATGTCAAAAGCGTCGAAGTTTTTATTTGATATTTCGTTGAATGACCGACACATGTTTAGGTTAAAGGTTCGTGGTGTGCCCTTACAGTTTTACACAGACTTTTTACGAGCACTTATCGGCACATTGATCCCAAAAATGTGTTAAGGGTCGCATAAAGTATTTTGTGCAATGTGCAATTTTAGGTCTACGCTTTTCTAGAGTCCACACCTTAAATTTTTCACGCTGTGTTCCGCTTTGGCAACCAAGTTTCGCGACCAGTTGCGAAACGGGAACCCTACCTCTTCCTTGGCAACTAGTCGCGATAGAAGATTATTTTCTCTCGTCACGCAACCTGGTTGTGAAAGAAGAATTTTCATACGATCGACACTCATTGAATATCTCATACTCATAATCATGCAGATTTGGTGCGCAGAACATAGGAGCTGGTCGGTCCATCGCTTCGATGACGAGTGCTTTACCGCGAGCTCTGGCGCCCTCTACCTTCACTCGTTCGATACGCTCGATGGAGTGGTCGTCGCAAGCATGAATTATTAAAATTTAAATCGGTCCACTACACCTTTGATGCGGTGTCCAAACATTTCAATGACAATGCCGTCACGACTCGCCGCGAGAGGAGCGGCCAGCTGCCCGACCGGTCCACACTTTTGTGTTTTTTCGGGACTTTTTGATGACACTGTACCTACACTTCTTCCCCCTTTGTCGATGTATTTATAGGCAAATAAGATTAAGATAAGTATAAAAATTTAAAAATCGGTGGAAGCCCAGTATCAGTTGTGTATCAAGTTGTTTCAAATGCGTGGGGTTCCAATATCTACCAAGACAGCATATGAACCTTTACATTATAGTTGCAAAATCGCCCGTGATGTAACTGAGTAGAGAACACGCATGCAAATGTCGAAGAGCAATACCACTCGCTAACATCGTAAGGCAACCTGAATGTCTAGGCTGGTTAGTGTTTACACCCCAACGCTTGAAGCCTTTGTGCTGGGCACGCGTGCTGATTAAGCCCATACTCTCTCTCTCTCTCACAGAGGCGCTGGTTTGAATCCCGGTTCAGTCCAACATTTTTCTTGCCATGGGATGTTTTGCCAAAATTCATTGTGTCCACTTAAATCAACTGTAGAGTCTACATACAGCACATCAATCTTTACATACTTACGTGTACTCTAATCAGTTACGTTAAGGACGACTGAACACTAAAAATGTAAAGGTCAACCTTCTTTCGACTACTAAAAACTATATTTTTGGAGCCAAGTCGCCCGTAACGAAACTAAACAGAAAATTGAGAGCACGCGTACAAATAAATTATAGGTAGGTACGCAGTTGAATACACACATACTTAATTTAAAGCGTTCGATTGCTAGAAATGTTTATAGTATCATGCACGTCGTATTGTATTGGGAGTTACTAAGATTGTTGGGCAATGAAAATATTACATAAATAGATAAATGGGGGCAAACATTTCATTTTATTTATCGAATCAAATATAGAACTTGATTTAAAGAGGTAGAAAACGAGAAAGTCTGCATCTACGAATGACTGCGCTTGTTGTCTGTCTAATAAAGTACAGTTATAAACGAAAGCATCGTGTCCGAACTTGTATTTTATCCATTTGAAAACCAACAACAAAAGAAACAAGAAAAATATGTCGCGAAAACTAGTAACAACATGCGAAATAAAGCACTGTTTCCGATTTGCCCTATTAGTTTGTACCGGCGCAATAAAAACTAAAACGAGCAAACGTTTAAAAACACTTTTGAACTCAGCTCTACCTGTTGAACAGCGTCTTTTATTTTTTTCCAAGCCCCATACATTGGCGCGTAAACTAAAAATCGAATAAATCAAGAATAACCGATTTGAGCACAAAAGAGCACGTTCAGAAATAAAAACCAGTTTTTTTTATTGTGTTTTTTCTAAAACCGCGCAGCATCCGTCTGGATTGATCTTTTGTGCCAGCTCTGAAAAGACAAAGTATGGTGTGATAACCGGTTTCTTCTTTTTTTATCTCCCCATTCAGCCAGTATCTGGGTCACCAACGGCCAGTTCGTGGATTTTTGAATGAGCAGTCTACCTTGGTCTGTGCCTCGTGATGGTGTTCGATTATAAAAAAAGTTACTTTTTTTTCAAAGAAAGTGTCTTATGAAACATATTGCTCTACTGAAAACTTTTTGTAAGTACATTTTATTTAACTAAAAAAATTGACAAATCTTACCTAATATACTTCATCGCCTATTGGAAATTGTTTTGTTTTTTTTTTTATATTGAACCTTTTTTTGTTCAAACCTGTTAAATTCTATAGATAGTTTATTTCCAAAAGTCTTACGAATGTTGCTACGCTGGTAGCAGACTTAAGCTACGAATCACGACTTTACAACGTTTGTATTTACATAACAATAAAAGCTACCAAAATATCGCTGTTGTCACAGCGATATTGTTACAGTGCATATCTCAATCTCAGATAAAAAAGTAATACACTCCCACTCAAAAACCAATAACAACACCGACAAAAAAACGCACATAAACACCCTATCGCCGTTCGAGTATCGATTTGAAGCCCCTTTCTCGGTATTATTATTTTTTTCTCCATACATAACAAAGAAGAAAATATACAAGGAGGCGTTTCGCGTTCACCCCCAATGCTTTTTGTTTCAATGTGTGCTGTCCGTGTGGGGTAATGGGATAGTGGCGGGCGCGTGTGTGCGTGTAAGTCGGAGACGATCGGGGCGAAATTGGGGGAGTGATTCCCTAGCGGGACCGCGCGGTCTTGGTACTTTCGCGGAGATGAGATCTGAAGTAGAAAAAATATTTCAACGTTAATTATTTAAATTCTGTTTATTGAATGTCAATGTACCACGTTATCGACTGCCTTCGGGTCGAATTGTATTAAAGAAAAAGGCAGCAAAAAAAACTTCACATTGACTCTGACCTAATATGTAATTCCTGGTGTACATACAATAAAGAATATTATGTCTATCTATCTATCTGATGTCCCACTTAACAGGGCCCCATTTCATAGAACTACAATTCATGCCTTACTATACAATTCGATGTACATTGCACAGCCGATTAACCCACAGATTAATAAGTGGGAAGACTGCCACGCAATGGACCTCAAATTTTCTTAATAACCCATAAATTTTAGTTTCATGAAACGCGGTCCAAAATTTACCAACGACATACTTGAAAATTAAACTTTTAAACGAATTTGTTTAGAGAAACAAATCAAGATTTTATCGTGCTTAAAATTGAGAATAATGTCGTAAAAAAAATTATAGATTAGAGCCAGGCTCATTTTTATTCGACCGCGAATAGAATCGTTGTAATAACTAGTGCTCGCGATTGTAAGCTAAGTTAGTCCTTCGAGTCTAGGAGTAGCGGCTGTTCTTTTAGCTGCCTACCACTATGGCAAATTTTATTAGCAGATAAACCCTCTCTTCTTTTTCTTTTTTAGTTTTAGGTATATGTTTTACTATAATACATATGGTTATTGTTGTGTGTGTTACTGTCGGTGTAATACATGTATTTCTTCTTCTTCTGTAGGATCCCTTACAGAGATAGGCACATCGGCCTTTACATGCGTGCACTTTGCCTGGATATAGATTCCGTTAATGCATTGTATAGTACAATGATAACTGCATCAACGCGTCGATTTTATTTCATTACCGCTTTAATTCTGCGCACGCACACGCATCAAACCGTCCATGGGTCAAAATGGTACGAAAAAACACGTCACGTGACTTGACGATGGTCAATTAATGAATCTGTCATTATACTATAATACACTTAGAAAATCAAGGCTCTTGACACTTGACAGACGAAACTATCAAGTCACTTCCCTCGCACTATAAGAAGCGAGGGTCCAAAGAAAGCACTCTTGGCTTCTCTCTTCCCCTCCTTACGCACACAAATGCATTCCTCAAGTCCTCACACAGGCAGAGTTCCAGAAAAAAAACGCACACAGACGACGTATCAATACATTCATTAGAAGCATTTCTTTGATACGGCCCTTTGCTTTTAGCTGCGTAATTACGTCTTTTACTTGGCGGTTTTTTACACATATTATTCTGGGCACAGATAAGACACAGAGAGACACTCGAAAGTTTCGTTATAATTAAGACACTATATAATGTTTTGCAAAACCCCATGTTATGAAAACCGCTAAGGACACCTATGTCCTGCAGTGGGCGTCAAATGTCACCACAACAAAATGCGTGGGATTGAAAAATACACCGGTCCATTTCGATTCATATTGAAAGTTTAACTATAAAAATTTGTTGTGCTTACAAAAGTATCAGAGTGTGACAGATATTGGATGTTCCTTGTCAGGCAATATTGCCACATAGGTAAACTTCCTGGGCGGCGTTTCAACGACTAATTCATATTGATGAAGCGAAAGCGGTGTGTCAAGATCGGTACAATGGCAAACCGTAGTATCTGTTTACGCCTCTCAGATAGAGGCGTGACTTTATGTATGATTGGTTTGCTATTTTGCTAATGCGGTTCAGAAATCAAAAAAATATTTCGACGTAAAAAAATTACATCCTGTTTGTTGATATCAATGTACAGTGTACTTCGGGTCGAGTTGGAGTGGAGAAAAAGACTCCTAGCTAATAACCTAAGATATTCGCTAAGATTCAGATAATAAAGAATTCGCAAAGACTATTTTTTTTCTTGAGGGCTGAATCAAAAACCATTTCGAGATTAACATCTAAGTAACCATATTTTCTATGTTTAAGATAAATATTAAGGAAGATGAGCGTTATTTTTTCCAAAAAACAATAACCTTCATTTGACCTTCTGATGACGTCACATTTTAAAATAAACATAACATATGGCAACACTACGTTACTTAAAAAAAAGACTTGCTGTCATAACTGTCATATGCATATCATTTCCTTGTCTGTGAAAAAAACGTCTGTGACAGCAAATCACAGAAACAAAGTGTGACAGTTTGCGCGACGTTTCGGCGTGTGCACTCGAAAAATATGACGTCACGCTTTCAAATATTTTAAATAAATAATTTATAATAATAAACTTAACAAATCGCTGAAAAAATGAAATTAGTCTCTAGAAATTACTTCTGCTTTAAGAAAAAATATACTGCCCGAATTACAGATTTATTTCTCTATCGTCCTAGGATATTCGGATTATTCAATAGTTCTCTATTATCCGTTCCTTATCTAATATCCTAGGATAATAGCTATGATCGGAATTTTAAAAAAAGCCTACGACATACAATAGATATTATGGCCATTTTCATGTCAGTAACCAAGAGGTTAAACGTTCAATCCGGCCTTCCGTGTATAGGTACCTATTTTCTAGTTTTGTGAGTACAAACTCCGACGGAAGGATTGTGGGGTCTTTTGATGTGAGTGCCGTCTTAAGATTGATGGCGAGGGGATGCTTTATGAGGGATTTTGGTGCTCAGCCTTGGTCTGAGTCGTCTGTTATTATTTTTGCACAATTTTACGACTATGTATAATATTTTAATAATAATATTAATAATGCAGCCTATGTACGTCCCACTGTACGGCACAGGCCTTCTCTCAGAGAGAGTGTATGGGATTAATCACCACGCGTACTTACCGCGGGTTGGCAATTTCAAGCGTTGAGAAATGTCAGCACCTCAGGCCTTCAGATTCCCTCGCTATTTAAATGTATATAAAAGGGGTCACGTACTGTGGGTACGTTTTCTAATGGTAGAGTTATCTAGCATAGTTCCGTTCCGTTATACATAGCGATCCAAGGCCGCGTCTCATAAAACTACAATTTGTAGTTTATTATAGCAATTCAATGTACATTGCGCAGCCGAGTCTTTCAACATATTAATCTGTAGATTTATCGACTTTTTGTACATCGAATTGTCATTGTAAACCATGAATTGTAGTTCTGTAAAACAAGCCCCAGGTATTGTGTCAAGGAATAGGACCAACGGTACCAGGGCCGGATTTAGGGGAGGGCAGGCGGGGCTACTGCCCTGGGACCTCCACAAAGAAAGGGCCCCCACAAAAGGCTAATATGTACTATAATTAAACGCTAATCTTTTACGCAATTCTTTTAACGTCTGTTTGATTTTGAAATAAAAAAAAATCGTCGTATTCATTGTAGTTTTTGTTCCGTATTTTTTATTTGGGAATAATTAGGGGCCTCCGCTCCTTCGTTGCCCAAGTCCCTCCAGACCTCAAAATCCGGCTCTGAACGCTACAGAGGCTCGGTGTGTATTTATGCGATCGAGTCCAATATTTGATTTTGATTAACGCCTACAGTCTGGAATTTGGGGGAGAATCTAATAAGTTTGAGAGCTTAACCGCACAAAAGACGGTCTTAGGCCCTGAATGGATACAGGCGAGTAATTAATTAAAATCGATTTATGAGCCCTTTGGAAATTATTTCGGAAGAAACATAACACGACCTGACCGCGTATTAAATATTTTAACTACATTGACTTTAGTCTAGGTCAAGTATTTCTACTTATTTGCCTTGGCGTACTTGAATAACGGGCCCCGAAATGGGCCTGATAGGAGGAAAATATAATAAAATTATAAATTATAAAATAATAATAAGAAATATAAAAAAATACGTTTATTGAACGTGCTTGTCTCAACACATCACAGATATTATTTTATGTTCAGCCCCTATATTACGCTCACCAAATCCTGAGCGATTCCAATCGTTTAACTGTCAAATTAGTATGGAGTTTGACAGTTAGACGATTGGAATTGCTCAGGATTTGGTGAGCGTAATTAGGCCACAGGTTTTTTATTTTTATTTTACAAAAGTGGTTGGGTCGGATAGTTTTTTTTAAGACCAAAGAGTTTGAGAATTCTTTTGTTGGAACAATAAATTACTATAGAAGTAGGATTTCAGAAAAATAAGTAAAAGTAAAGAAAGTAAAAAGTTGTTAAATAATAAAAATCGTTTTACACAAGCAGACAGTTTACTGTGGTCGCCACGCTAGTGATTTAAAAAGAAGAAATTGTGAGTATTTAAAAATTAAAATAGTACGTACTACACGAATATATGAACAACTTCCATTCCAATTTTAAATTAAACAATTTAAATCAAAATTTTTTATAAAATCCATTATAGTACTTTTTTCCCAATCAAAAACATCTCAAACATTTTGTTCTTTTAAAAAATTCGTCAGCCAGGCCTTTTTGTAAATAAACCTTTTTGTTAAATAAAGAAGAAGAAAATTACTAAATAGTTATCCAGTTCCTTTCTTATAAACTAACAGTGCTATACATACAACCGTCCACATTGTCGTCCAGACCTCTGCTAAAGTGAAAACATTTCTTGCGTAGCAACTCATTGTATTTGCTATCTTTAGAACCTTTAAGCTTCGGTCACACACGGCGAATAGTCACACACGCGAATACTAGTCGCGGCCTGCCTGTCACACACAACGAGTTCTACACGAGAATTTCGACCGTCAGTGCGCATTTGCAGCGAGTAAAATTGAACATGCTCAATTCTAGTCGCGGCGACTTCAACTCGCGGCGAGTGAATCTACTCGCAGCGAATAGCCTGACACACACAGCGAATAATCGCGGCGAGTAGGCACTCGCAGCGCTAAGTCGCTGTGTGTGACAGGTTATATGCAGCGACTAAAATTCAACATACTTAATTCTAGTTGCAGCGACTTCAACTCGCGGCGAGTGAATCTACTCGCAGTGAATGGCCTGTCACACACAGCGAATACTCGCGGCGTTTAGGCACTCGCAGCGACTAGTCGCTGTGTGTGACCGAGGCGTTAGTTGAGCACAGAGAAGGTAGATTTTCCCAGCATGGTGCCGAGTCCAGCGAGGCATAAGAAGGGGACCGTTCAGGCGCAGAGCACGGAGACACGTTTTCCTTATCTTGTTCAACTAAACACGCGCTAAATATACTGTGGTCGATAGAAAATTGATTACCCGAGATACTGGCGTGCAGGGCTATCTTAGATTACATTAGTTTAGAATTGTTAATTGTATATGCCTCACATGTTCTCTTCACGATTGTTTTTGTTTTATCTCTGTTTTGTTGACGTTCGTGTCTTTTGTTTGTGTAACTTTTGTTTACTTTGTGTTTCTGTGACAATTTAAATAAATATCCTCTGTCTTTCTTTCTTTCTTTCCTACTGACCTGCCCCTCTACTCTCGACGCAAATTTATCCAACTTGCGTTGCAATTGATTCCATTTATTTATTAATTCAGCTAAAATATGCGCTGTGAAGTTTCAATATTTAGTAAAGTTTCTATTTCTTGCAACTAAAACGTTTACTACGTAAGTCGTTATTTTTAACTTATTGCATTTTACGCGCGATAGAGAACACTTTATTGTACTTAAAAAAGTAAATTACACAGATATTCCTTAAAGAGGAGAAATCTAAACCTTAAACCTTTTATTTGAGGCAATATAGCGTGGCGATGGGTGGTAGCGCGGTGGCAAGAACGTTTGCCTCACACTCAAGAGGTCGCGAGTTCGAACCCCGGTGTGTCCGCATGTACTTTGTTTTCTAAGTTACGTACATTTGTGAATTTGCAATAGCAATAAAGAAAAACATATTGAGGAAACCTGAGTACCTGAGGTGTTCACATACTTTATACTTTATTGTACACACGAAATAAATATGTTACACATAAAACAAAGCAATAAGAACGGGCGAGCTTATTTCTATAGAAATTTCTTCCAGCCAACCAGATCAGTTGTGAGACGATGATTTTAAAGAGGTAGGAAAATAATGTGTGCACATTAAACGAATTTAAAAAAAGTAATAATATAATAATAACAGCGTAAACATAAACATAAAAGTTAAATACCATAATAAAGAAAAACAAAAATAAAAACAAATAAAATAACATTACATAAATTACTTATAACTATGTATAAATAAGGAATAAACTACATACAATTATTTATGCTACTATATTACTATATTATAGATAAATTATAATATTAGCAAAGAGATAGCAGGTGCTCTTTCAGCTTGAACTTAAAGAGTGCAACAGATGGACAGTCTCTTATGGTCTTTGGCAGAGTGTTCCACAAGCGCGCAGCACGGACAGAGAATGAGTTATAGTAAAACTCGGTGTTGCAGATTGGGACTCGCACAAGGTTCGATTGTCACACGTTCTCTGTGGTCTGGCGCGTGGAGGCTACGGTATGAACCTCTCACGAAGATACTGCGCAGAGCTGGGGTTCTTTAGCACCTTGTAAACAAGAGACAACATGTGCATATTGCGGCGCAACCGTATAGGTAGCCATTTAAGTAGACTCCTGTATTCTGACAAGTGGTCGTACTTGCGCAAGCCAAATATATATCTGATCGCCAAGTTCTGAAGACGCTCCAGCTTATTGACCAAGACCTACGTGGCATCCATAAAACACATCGGCGTAGTCGAGAAGCGGTAGCAATAAAGTTTGCTCAAGCATCACCTTCGTTTTGATTGGCAAGAAGTTTTGGAGTCTTTTCAGTGACTGAAACGAGAAGTGAATCCGCTTACTAATCTCATTCACTTGTGGCTGCCAGGACAAATTACAATCCATAATGAGACCTAACGCTTCGGCTACTTCGGCGCTTGAAATTTCTAATCCGTGGTGAGCACACGTGATGATTAAGCCCACTCTCTCTCTCTCTCTCTCTCTCTCTCTCTCTCTCTCTCTCTCTCTCTCTCTGAGAAAGGGCCTGTCCCTTCAGTAGGACGTTTATAGCCTGCATTTATTAAGTACAACGTCTCAGCAAAGGACCTATAGCGCAACATCTCAGCAGGTCACCTGCCCAGCGAGGCACGAACCCCTTCTCCCCAAGCGGTCAGTCGCAGGAGATACTTTACCACGGCTCGATACACTTAGCTGTCGATGAACAGCACTCCCAAGTAGAATATCCCATGGTCGATACTGCAGACTGTCCCGAACCAGTAAGCTTAATAGATACCGTAGCATAGCACGAAATAGCCTAGCCTAGCATGACATGACATAACATGACATGGCATGGCTTGGTATGGAAGGGTATGGCTTTCGTATGACTTGGTATGGCTGGGCATGGCTTTGCTATGGCATGGCATATCATATGGTCGTGTAACTTATAGAGCGATTGTGGGTGAAGGGGCTGGTAAAGGGCGTCTGGCCGTTTACCAGCCCTTTCACCTTCCAGCCAAGGGAAACTGGCGTGCGTGCATGCAAAGAGCGAAAGAGGTTTATCAGAATCGTGGCAAGTGGAAAACCTTAGTACCTGACTACCCCTCTGGCATACGGGCGTGAGTTTATGTAATTTAATGTCGTATAACTTACTTCTCCACTTTCAAATCCAACTTTGACCTTCATTACTGGCCGTTCGGCCTTCCTACGAGTACCAACCGAAACAGCTTCCTATTTGAAAATCGAACGCCAGCAATCAGATTACCGTTCACGTGATGATTTCTAATTGCAGATGCGAGTGCAACTCCGGCTACTTCCGGCGGACGTCCCCCGCCTTCCCGGCCGCGCGCCCGCCCAAGGAGCCGCCCGCCCGCCTAAGAGGGAAGAAGAATTAAACAAAACCCGACTGCTAAAAAACTTTTTTGGAAAATAAAAATCTCGAACAAAATGGCGGACGTTAGCTATTATATTGTGAGTAAAAAGTCAATAAAGAAATTCAAATTTAAGAATATAAGCTCGACTGCTAAAAGAATTATTTCTGAAACAAACTTTAGTTTTCATATTGTTAGTAAAATATTAAACGAATATAATAAAAACAAAAAACCCTACTGCTAAAAAGTCCTAAAGTCCTGCATTTTTAAAATAAGTCGTTTTTATTTTAGGCTAACAATATTTAATATTTTTACTAATAATATGACAGCTGACGTCCACCGTTTCGTGTTTTTTTAGCAGGTAAAATTCATTTGACACCTATTTTGTCAAAATCGGTACATACGTTTGACCTCTACGCAGACACTAAGAAAAATATATAACTCCAAACTTATTAGCACAGCTTATTTGGGATTACCAATTGCAAATAAACAATGGCGTTGCTCTGTAAACAAAGTATTTTATTTTAGTACTTACATACGCTAATAATTAATTACACCGTCTATCTTAAATCATACTATCTTACCTGTAAACAAAAAAACGACATTTAAAGTTTATTATTTAAACTGTCACTTCCTTTTAATGGTATTTTTATAAGAATCAAACCATACATAAACCATGGTATCTCAACTCCAAATCTCAGCTGCATAACCAACCGTGTTGGTCGCCATGGCTAACAGCGCCATCTATGTAATACTGTTTCACCGACAGAAAAGCGCTGTACAAAATAAAGAAATAATATTATACTTTCTTTACATACATATCAAATACATATAAAAGCTTCGTCAAATGAAAAAAAGGGAAAATTAAAACAAAACACGCTTAAAAGAAAACACACACGAAGAAAACATGACTGTAAGAAAATAAGTCGCCCCGGTACACATCCGACGTGAAGGTCCCCACTACACTGGCGGCGCATAAATAAACTCACGCCTGTATCCCAGAGGGGTAGGCCTCTGGGATACAGGCGTGAGAGACTGCCATTTGCCACGATCCTGATAGATCACTTTCGCTTCCTCAACATTCATTAGTCGATGCATGCACGCACGCCGGTTTCGGTTACTTTTTATCTTGCCGAAGATAAAAAGTACTTTTTATTTGGTCGAAGTATGTCCGCCTGGGCCGTCCTTTACCAGGCCTTCCACCCACATTCGCTCGATATATTTGTTTCTTCAATCTTTTTTCCTTCATCCTCTCCACATGTTCCGGCAACGCAACATTCCTTTCTTAATTCTAGTCACTAACTCCTCTTTCAGTCCACACCGTTCTCTAATCAAACTATTGCGTATCCTGTCATTTTGTTTGGGGTTCAGAGTTACTTGATATATTGTTGAGTTTTGTTCTGCTCAATAAAAAAAAATCAATCAATCAATCAATCAATCAATCATATATTTATTGTCATAAATTACATGTGCAGGGTTGTTCATATATACATGTCAGTTTCAATGTAATTTTACCAATATGGTGTGACAATATCGAAACATAAATTATAAACTACTTAAATCATGCATTTTATAAATGAGACTAAAAGCGTATTGGGATTATAATTCAACATAAGTTAATTCTATCGGACCTAGAATGCACGCTCATCCAGAAATTCGGTTATATTATAATAGCTTTTCGTATCATTTCATTACATTTTCATTCAAAGTAACACCAGACATACTTTTACAAGGACCTCATATCTACTGCATTAATCCTACTTTCTTGCTTCTTTTGCCATACCCAAGTCTCGCTACCATAGATAAGTGTTGGGACCGGCACTCCATTACGGATAGGCAATCTAGAAAAAAGTATGCGCGCTCAGAACAGCCCTTCTTTGCTCACACAGTCGGGTAGAAGTCACTAATTAGGTAACTTTGTGAGACGCGCCAGTCTTTGAAACCGGAATTCTAAGTAGATTAACTATGCTGCTACAGCAGGAGCTGATTTTTTATGTAGCCTATATACGTCCAACTGTAGGGCACAAGCCTTCTCTCAGAGAGAGTGGGCTTTATTACTACGCGTGCCGGCTCGGATCCGATCGGCCTCAGACACTCAGGTTTCCTCACAATGTTTTCCTTCACAGTTAACGAGTGGTATTACTACTACAACTTCACAAATGTGCGTAACTTAGAAAGCAAAGTCATTGGTACAGGCCGGGATTCGAACCCACGACCTCCTGAATGTGAGGCCGACGTTGTACCGCTGCGCTACCACAGCTTCTATATAAGTGCTGAATAGTAAAATTCATATTCAAATTCAAAAATTTTTATTCAAATTAATACAGAAACTGTGACCTTTTGAACGTTACAAGTAAAACTAGGTGTCCCTTTCAAAATCTTAATCATTGTGGAGAAGAAACGGGCAAAAAACTCTAAACTTAGTTTTTTGTTCTTAAATTAACAGTTTACAATATTATTTTAATCTTCTAAAACCTAGTACTAATGCATTGAACTGGCTTTAATTCCAGACATATGTGTCATCTAAATAACCCTTATTGCTTTAGTAACCCTTTTGGCAGCAAGTGCGCTTTACATATTTTTTGAACTGCGCTTCAGGGATCTTATTTTGGAAACGTATGCAATGCCCCGTGAAGGATGTGAAGCCTACATTTTGGGAACGAAAGTTTATGTTTATTTCTAGTATTAACATTGTGTTGGCTACCTCGCCATCATCATCATCGGCCATTTGACGCCCACTGCAGGACATAGGCCTCCCGCATTGGTTTCCTAAAAATATTTTTCAAACGTAACTTAATAATTTTTGCCGAGGGTAGTAAACAAACAGTTAATGCTTTCAAAAAGACGCCTGTCCCCTCAGTCTGACGAAACCACGGCACATGCAAAAGTACCGAAACGTCGGAAAATTGTAAAGTGGAAAAGTAAACGAGTAAATATCTGTTAAAAATCAGTTTCATTATATCTAGTGCTCGTGCTAACCTCAGAAAATACAACAAACCGTATGTTTACATATAGATAAAATATTTCTGAAATGAAATGTGTACTATATTTGTGATTAGGAAAGATATATATTTACGTAATGATCACCAACTAAATGTATATTTCGTCATCATTGATGTTAAAGTCCGTTAGGTAGAGGTACAGTCAACAACATTTCAAATTACTTTACATCCCTGAACTCTACTCATTTACTGTGTAACGAAAATGAAAGGATTAATCAGCTGTTGACTGTACCTATGAATATAGAGATAGAGACTGCATGTAAAACCATTCAGTGCATGTCGGGAATAGACGGGGGATAGTCTTGGCGGAACACAGAAGGGGCTGGAGACTGTGATTGAAATCCTTTAAAAAAATAACGGGGTGTTAAAATCTGAAATGTGACTGGAAAGCTACGCATAATAGTGGATACCTAAACAACAAACGCTTGCAGATCATCATCATCACCCCTTTGACGCCCACTGCAGGACATAGGCCTCCCTCATGGTTTTCATAATCATGAGAGGTTTTGCCATAATCGCCACGCTTGGCAGGCGGGTTAGCGATCGCAATATGCGGTTGGAATCTCAGAAAGACGCTGCTGCCCGTCTCCTGGTAATTGATTTCCTTAGTTGCCTTCTACGATATCCACGGGAGGAAATGGAGTGACGTTATTCTTAATCCGGCGCCACACGGATAACATGTATCATGTAATATAATGATTTGATATTAACTGTACATAAACGTTCTTGACTGTATTTAACATTACTGTATATAATACTTAGTGGTCACATTTATGTGACTCCCCCTTCCTTGGTGTTACGGCACATATTTCAGAAATTATTAAATTGGAACAAACTTACGCACAAAACACAGAAAATTATCATTTGATACAAAGTTTAAACCTCATAAAGCTGGTAATATTTTAAGTTTTTCGCTAAAATCGAAGTTTTGTGTTTCAATACTGTCGATTTATACTGTCTGTCACACAATGTCACACTTTGTTGACCTTTTCTCCCTCCCCCTTTGCGTGCAACTTAATTTTTGGATGGCCCCTTATGGATACCATATAAGCAGCTCAAGCCACTGCAAAGTTTGCGTTGCACGACACTAAATAAAACGAAAATTGGAAATTGTCTCCACGTAATTTCCTGTCGTAGCCCTGAATCATTAGGTATTATCAGAGAACCGCTGTTGAGTAAAATGGTCCATTTCCACTCACCACGTGACTGTGTTGCAGCCTTTTATTTACCTGCCACCTGCAATTTACAGAAATATTAACCAGCCATGTTGAATCAATGGCTAAGTAATTCTGCAGGCCCTTGATTCGGTGTTAAACTTTGCTGTCTCCAACAGGGCTGTTATTTTATTCCTTTTATAGTTATGTATCTCATTCGGTCTTCAGTATATTTTTCGAGTAATATACAATCCTGTCATCAAATCGGTTGTTACGGGTAATAATAATGGTGAACTTTTATTTTATTGTGAGGGTACGTAACCCTTGGAGCTGTCAAATTACGCAATGAACCGAGCGCTGACTACGGTACTTTTTGTAAAAGAAAAAACACTCTGGTGACCCCAAGATTACAAAAATACGTTTAAAAGGGTACGCCACAATAATCATCATCGTTTGGTTGCACAATAAATTCGCAAATCCCAATAACACTGGCGCAAGCAACCCCCAAAAACGCTCCCCTCGAAATATGAATAGGAAAGAAAAAACAAAAAACAAAATGGCCGCCTTCCCCGCGTCTTGTCTTTAGCTGCAAAATAATTAGGACCAAAAGTACAGGCTTAAAATTCCAAACCTAAGTCTTGACTTTTTAGGGACCAGCGCGAAAGGATCCACATACATACAGTCAATAAATAAGTTCCTGTTAAGCCTTCTTACAGGGCCTTCTAACAAGGTTTTATTTTTTTTTATTTATATAGGTACTCGCAATTCTTAAGAACGTTAAATCTCTGTTAGTGTCACCTTTCATTCATTCTTTTCGCGTTACATAACGTTCAAAATATTTCTTTAAAAGAACTAAGGATAAAATCTACCTTACATGGCTTGATGTTTTGAATACGTTTTTACATAGTAATTTTCGTAAAAAGTAAAACGTGACTTACTTGTAGCTTTTTACTTTTTTACTTCGAATCGACCAGTTATGTAATGCGTTAATTAAAATTATTGATGAAGTGAAACAATATACGTACCTAGTTGTTTGGAGCAGTTGAAGTTGGGTTTATATACCCCCTTACCGACCTAGGTACCGATACCGACTTATTTGATTTCACTTCACAAATAAAAAAATCTACAAATAAAAATAGGTCACGCAAAAGTAGGTAAGTACTTCCTTAGTTCATTGGTTCGAATGAATTGTTCTATTTCACTCAACCCCAAGACGAAACGTCCGATTGATTCTTCGGCATGTAATCACTCTGTGCTTTATCTATTCCTTATGTAAATTGCGAGATAAATTATCGAATATTTTAATGAGTTCGAAGAACTTTGCCGACGTCTACGGCGCCGATGGCCCGGGGGCATCCGGCAGTCTTTTGTTTCTGTTCTTTGTTTAAAAATACTCCAACGGCCGATGTGCGGGAGCAAAGAAAATCGAGCAAAATCGAGGAGAACAAGTCAGTGAGATTTTCACTGGTGGAATTTCTTCAAGAAAATAAGAGCTAGAGAAAATTCTTCTTGTTAGACATTTTTTGCCTTTTTTTTATTAAAAGATTAACCCGCTTTTCATTTTAAAAAAAAGGCAAAACATCTAAGTGAACCATCCTCGGAAGTTGAAGCAGTGGGAATGTTCATTTATTTAGAGGGCAGATAGATAGATAGAAAATTCTTTATTCTACATTAATTACATGAGGAAACACATCGAATAAAAATAATTAAAGGTAAATTTTGTTATAAAAATAACTATAAGTTCACATTAAAATAAGTATTTTACGTTTAGTCATTTTTAGCCGATGTGTTTCCCTATGTAACTAAACGTAAAATTAGCTATTTTAATGTGAACTTAGTTATTTTTATAACAAAATGTAAATTATTTACATTTAGTTATAAGTTATAACAGATATTTGTATTTAGGTATTTGTTATTACGGACAAACCGGCACGCGTGCGTGCATGCAAAGACTAATGAATGTTGATGAAGTGAAAGAAGGTTATCAGGACCGTGGCACGCAGCAAACCTGCTTACTCCTCCGGGATACAGGCGTGAGTTGTAATGTAATGTAATGTTGTATTTAATAGCTGGAACTGGAAGCCGTTGATGGTACCTATTTTGTAAGCAAATGTAATAAACATGTTTGCGTATACCTAAGTTTCTGCATTGTTATCTATCTACTGTCTCCAAGCTCCTTTAATCTCAATTCGGTGAGCTCATCAGCAATCCCCGAATTGTAGATTGGGTATTCAGTTGAAGGTATTACGAATGTTACTCCACATATAACTACTTACTCGTAATTTTGTTTGAAAAGCCAGTAACATCACAGTAGGCAGGCATTTCTATCGCAGCAGCTAGAATAGAACAAAACAGAGTAGCTACAGAGAGCTACACGTATAATGTAAGGCCTTATTACACTAGACTAGATATCCACGGCTTAACGCGTGCCCACCATCGATTGGCAATTTGTAAACACTTCAAGCACTCATTTTTCCAGGATGTTTTCCCACTATAAATTCACAAATCTACGTTATGTAATTAGAAAACAAAGTTATTGATTTGGCGAGATTAAGGTCATGTTGTCTTCGTCGGTGAGGTGGCCCTCGAATCTGTCAATATTCGGGAGTATAGATAGATAAATAGAATATTCTTTATTGTACACAAAGATTACATTAACAGAAATTCAATAAATCGCAGTACAATTGGCGGCCTTATTACTACAAGCAATTTCTTCCAGGCAACCATAGGCGGAGACAAGAAAGAAGTTAGAGACGGGTAGTCGGTGCAATTAAGATATATGAGTATATCTACTTACTTACCAGCCACATGGGCAGAGGCACTTCGAGAAAGCAGAGGCCACGAGAGGATCCAACTGGGTCGGGCTGCGTTCGGAGAAACGCTGGGTTGTCCCCTCTGAGCCTAAAAAAAAAGATTCTTTAACCAATGCATCCTGTCAGTTGTGATCTACGGAGCCGAAATGTGGACACCGACACGGTAGGATTTGCCCACCGATTCAAAGTCTATTTTAAACCACTACGGACTCTTAGTCCCATCACCATTTTGTCACACCAGTGTGACTACGAGGAATTGTTTTCCTCGTAGTCATACTAGTGTAACATGGTCAGTAATAAGTTATTAAAGTATATGTGTATAGACGAGTGACAGGTGTCACTCACTTACTTTTCCTGCGTCAGATAGAAAATACATACGTTTGTTGATTGTTTGATATTTATATATCTCAAAATATCGGAGCTTACATAATTTTGCACCTTGCGCATACCACCAATTTCGCAGCCTGCGATTGAAGAATGTTCTTGGTATTTAACACGTATTAAGTTTTAAGCATTGTCTATCAAAACGCACAACTCCAGAGCAGAAACCAACAATTACATTATAAAAAATATTAAATATAAGTATGAAAAATTTACAATAAAAAAATAAAGTCATAGTAGGTAGTTATGTTTTCTTTCAAGTAATTTCCGCATTCCGCTATCTGCAAATATACTAAGTTTACTGTAAATTATTGCGAAAAAGCTAAAGCATACAATTTCAAGTTGTCGTGCTGGATCATTCTCTCAGAACATAATCTCAGTCTAGTGTAATTTAGTCCTAAAGGTATTTTACCACTTTGCGAAGAGACGGAAGGATACCACCTATAAATCAAATCTTAAACTGTTACCCTAAGATCATCCGAATCCCACACACTCAAGGAAGCTCCTAATATCGCATTCCTCCGTCCCAAGTGTTCGCCGGAAACGGGCCGCCATTGTCACGACGCCGGAAGTAACCAAGACTTCCGGTGTGCCATAATTTCGGCGGGAAGGTTTTGGCAAGCGCTCGCGGCCCCTAGTTGAGGTTTTGGGGGAAGGCAGAGAGACGATTTGACTATTTGACGACGATCTTAGAAAGCAAACGAATCTAAAAAAAGCCGTAGTTGCAAATTGTTAACAATGAAATACATAATATTCTGAAAAAAAGGTTCCGTAGACGGAGGGGTTTTGAATTAATATTAAGATATGAATTTCCGTGTGGCGCCGGATTAAGAATAGCGTCACTCCAATTCCTTCCGTGGATGTCGTAGAAGGCGACTAAGGAAATCAATCACCAGGAGACGGGCAGCAGCGTCTTCCTGAGATTCCAACCGCATACTGCGATCGCCAACCCGCCTGCCAAGCGTGGCTATTATGGCAAAACCCCTCATAGTTATGAAAACCACGAAGGATGGCTATGTCCTGCAGTGGGCGTCAAAGGGCTGATGATGATGATGAATTAACTTAATTACCTACCTGCTTTACAGAATTGACAACTTCATAAAATAAATTGTCAATAGAATTTGTAATAAGTTTTCCTATTACAAGTTGGTCGACTATGACTCGTTAAGGGGCTCCAGGGAGTTACACTAGCTCCACCGGGGAAAAATAAGCATGTCTTTTTTACAGATCGAATTTGCAAAAACTTTCTGTACAATCTCTCAATCATGTTAATAGTGATTTGTAGGATCCTTGGCCTTGAACCTAAGGCAATCTAGGAACGTCCGTTTTTGGCATAAAAGCAGTCCGAGGTCCATGATCCTGAGTTCTTTGTCGTGAGACCTAAAAATCACTATTAACTTGATTGAGAGCATGCACCGACACTTTTTGCAAATTCAATCTGTAAAAAAATATATGAGTTTTTTCCTCGGTGGCGCCTCTCTGGAGCCCCGTAACTTGTAACGTCTACTTAGTGCCATAGTTTTCCTTTTAACTTCTTTATAATTTGTTAATTAAAAAATGCAAGGCCCTCCCAAGAAATCGGCAAACTATTGTTTAGCCGGGAGAGGGAACATATTTTATTCTACCATTTTGACGGAGTGATTAATATGTATAAATATGCCCAATTCCTAGTGCGTTTCAGTATTAATTGTTTCTGAGCTAAGCCGCACAGTCAGTGAGGCGGACGGACATACCGAAACTGCAAGGAATACGGACTACGGAATCCTAATTAAAATAACTTAACTCAATAATATGTTAATAGCCATTTTCCATTACTAAGCCCTTCACCTGCATTTTCCTAGCGCACAAACAATATTTGTAGTTCTTTGTCACTTTCTTCTGTTACTGAATTTAGTTATAAGTGCTGGCGTTGCCGATGTTTGCGTTTTGTATATAATATAATCATGAAATCTTCCACATAATACAATTACTCGTCATGGTCCCAAACTGGGATACCCTGAGGTATGGTAACCAGGACATCACAAACATGGAAGTACACCCAGACTGAGGCCATTTGTACAAATATACGGCGGCCCCCAGTGGCATTCGAACCCACAACCTCTGGAATTATTAATTAATAGCAGATATACTTACTTGGTTTTCTATCGGAAGAGTCCGACCAAGTAAGTTTATCCGGTATTAAGTTAATAGGTCATGTATAGGTTTTTTAAAAATGTATAGTGCTTACGAAAGTTTTAGTTCGCAAACCTCCGGCATGGTAATCGGACGTGATACCGCTAGGCGAGGTAATCCACTTTGAGCACCCGCCTAAATAGCACCAGCACGAATAGCACCTGACCTAGTCCACATTCAGCACCTATTGATACTTTTCGCAGGTACTATTAGTGGATTCAAATGTATTTTTACATTTTTGTCCACGAACAGCACCTACAATAGGTACAGCAGCTATCTTTCATTTAATAACGTCTTGCCTGACAAACGCTAGCAGTCAGCACTATGCTGCTAAAAATATATTTGAATCCACTAATAGCACCTGCCAAAAATATAAATAGGTGCTGAATGTGGACTAGGCCTGGTGCTATTTATGCAGGTGCTATTTAGGCGGGTGCTCAAAGTGGATACCTCCACTAGACCAACGAGGCAGTAGTAGTTTTTTTATATTATAATACACCCTATATCTCTGCTAAACTGCAGTTGAATTGGATTGGTTATTGTCAATTTACGTTAATAATTTAATTTATTAAAGTAAACACCTTGCAAGTGTGTTTTTTTTACTGCTTGATATATTGTACTGGATTTATTGTTACAATAACTTATTTAATTTTATGTTACGTCGTGTTGCGTATTTCGTTTTCTTTCTGTTGTTTAAATTACGCCATTTGTCTCCTTATATTTTTTTCTGTGATGTGTCCCATTCTTTCTTTATTTTTCTTTCTGTCAGAATAATAATAAGTAACACCTAGAATGATAATAAATTCCCGACAATCCACCGCGACACGATAAGTCCCTAAGTAGTGAACTATGCTCAAACTGCCATCTTGTTGTTACCTCCTTCGGATAGCAAATAATTTACAATCAAGCCGAATTGGCTAAGTGCTCTATCTGCGAAACTGTAGCTAGGTACTGAACTGGTTGGATGCAATGTGACCTTAGTTTTGTCAACAGCTATTTTGTTACCGGACAACGCACCACGAATTTGTGGCTCTCGGGTCAATTTTTTTCTTCTTTCGTATTCTATTTTCTAGTTTATGACACTATTTCTATTACTATGTTAATTATAGAGGTGAGCGTTGATTCAACGAACTGTTTTAAAAAACCGTTTTTTCTCAAACAACAAAGCAACTGCTTTTTGCTAAACTAAGAACCCGTTTCAAAAAGAACTACATTTTTCCAAACCCGTTGACTAACAGTTTACTTCCTTACCCCGTTAGAATAAGAACGAAATCTAACATCAATCGCATCGCCAAACCGTTTCTTGTAACGCGTTCTAATTCAACGGAGGCAAACGAAAATACACGGAAATAGCCGAAAGAGGGGAAGCGCGCGTGCCGCGTGACCTTGATGCAACTCTCGCTACATGAATATGCGGCTCGTTTAAATTTGCACTTTTGGTCGATAATGGAAAGAGTTAGATCCAAATAATTTTATTGTGTACTTTTAGGCAAATTTCTAGGTGTGTATGAAAGAGACACAAAAAAGAAAGAGGGCAATTTTGTTAAGAACAGTATTGTTTGCGTTGACTGTTCTAGATATTTGAATTCCACTCTTATGTCTTAATAATATGGTCGGAAATAAAACGGTGCGATTACCAATCAATGTTACGTAATTTGTTTTGATTTTTTGTTTTAGTAATTTTGAATTGCTAAATGAGTGACACGTGCGCGTGAAAGCTCGAAAAGCTCGGTCGTTAATTAATTATTGTGTGGTTCGCTCCATGCTAATAGTGTAAAGTTGTAAATAGAGTTCATTGTTTAAAGTTAAATAGGTACGTACTTAATGTTAATACTAAATAGTGTAAAAAATAATATTTTAAATTATTGTACATAATAAAATGGCGGCGCGACAAAATCTTAGTGTTTTATGGTACTGTTTTGAAAAAGACAATGGTAGTGGTCAGAAACAGGTAAGTATAAAACGTTTTTCCCGTCGTTGATGCAACCGCTCCTCAAAGCCGCTTCAGCTGCAGCTAGTTTTGTATGAGGAGTCCTCATACAAAACCAGTTGCAACTGAAACGGCTTTTGAAACTAGTTTTTATTTCCAAAAAAGCAGTTGCGTTTCGTTGGCCGTTAAGTCGTCAACGACTCACCTCTAGTTAATTAATAGTTATTTGTTATGCAAGGCCGCAAAGTTAATTTTTGGCGCGAGTACCTTGTATTGAAAATTTGAGCAAGCGAAGGATTCTAGGATTGAGCCACGAGCGAAGCGAGTGGTTCAAATATAGAATCCTGAGCGTAGCGAGGGTTTCAAAGGTACGAGACGCTAAATAACTTTGCTGCCGAGCGCAACACACAACTTTTCACCTCACTAAAGCGAGGAAAATGTTAGGTGCAAGAAAAACAGTTTTAATAAATATTAAATTACTGTTTATTTATTTCAAAAATTAAAAGTAAAATTACTACAATGGTAATATTGAAAGTTAATTTTTTTTTTTAAATCAAATTTTCTTGCCGGCCAGTGCGATTCTTTAAATGAGGCTGGCGCATGACATGAAATAAGTATTTGCATTTCAATCATCAATGGACTGGCTGCAGAGAATATAAACTATTACGAAACCAATGAGGTTCTATATATATGTAATTTATTGTACGAAACCTTTATTGAATAAAAATATTCGAATTTTAAAAACACTTTCCACGCTAGCGGATAAAGTGCGATTTTCCACGCAGATTTCGAATGATAAACAGAGCTTTTACGAGCTAGTGAGGTGAAAATAATTTTTTCAATGCAGTTGCTCGTAAAGTTTTCTTTTCTGTGTAACAAAATTATGCGGAAACCGACTCTTTATTTCACGCGTGAAATAAAACAGTATTGAAATCCTTTATTATAATTAAATGATGATAAACACCATAACACATAAGATTCTTGATTATCTCATTTAAAAATACGTGTTGTGTTTCCGCAAACAAAAATATTTTTCACATTATTGGCTGCATGTATACTGTACCTTTGCCTCAAGAAAAAAAACTGTATGAAACGCGCGCTCTGCAAAGAAAGCACGCTATTTTGTTGTAATAGGCTTTGGTGAAATAAAATTACTTTACTATACTTATTTTTTTGTTGTATTTCTTCGCAAAATGCATTGAAAAAAGTTGTAAGATACTTGAGCGTAAAATGTTTTTATCCGAATGCGTGCCAATGAAAACACTCGCTGCGCTCGTGTTTTCAATTTGGCACCTATTCGTATAAAACCTTTCCGCACGTGTATCTTAAATAACTATTTTTTGTTGCACTAACCCGTGCTGAGGACAATTTTAAAAACCTATTTAGAGGCTAAAAAATCCACCGGGATTTGACCCCCCCGACCTCTGGCTAACCGTGCCAGCGCTCTCCCAATTGAGCTAATGGGCAAGTGCAGGCATCAGTGAAATTTCGAGCCTCTTTACAAA
This sequence comes from Yponomeuta cagnagella, assembly GCA_947310995.1. Taxonomy (NCBI): domain Eukaryota; kingdom Metazoa; phylum Arthropoda; class Insecta; order Lepidoptera; family Yponomeutidae; genus Yponomeuta; species Yponomeuta cagnagella. Next base: position 12,907,852 of record OX371287.1, read on the forward strand.
CTTCTCAGTATTACGTAATGGGCCAGCTAGGCCCAGGTTTGGGCCTGTAGAGGCGGCTAATAGCGGCAAAACACTAAGGGCCAGTTTCTGAATTGAGAATTTCGCTAAATAAATAGGTTACGGTAGTGTTGTCTCTTCGAATTCCTCAGAAAAGAAAGAACGATAATTAAGTGTTTACTTAGTGTAATTGTCAATTCAAAAACTGGGCCTAACTCGCAAGTGATGATTCAAATTATTTAATTTAAGAAAATTCTAGCCTATAATACACCCCACAGCAGGGCACAGGCCTTCTCTCAGAGAGAAAGTAGACCACCGCGGATTGGCAATTTCAAGCGCTGAGGTATGTGAACACCTTAAACACTCAGGTCTCCTCACGATATTTTTCTTCACAATAGCTAGTGGTATTGCTACTGTAACTTCACAAATGTATGTACCTTAATTAGGAAACAAAGTCATTGGTACATGCTGCCGGGATTCGAACCCACGAGAGGTCGTGAGGACGAATGAGACGCCAGCGTTCTACCGCTCCGCTACCACCGCTCTACATTATATATGAACGAAAATCAATGAGATGATCCTTATATAACATACCTACATACTCACCAGAATTATAGCTTAGGTTCCCGTGTAACACATAGGCTGCATAACTTTACACTTAAGTCCATGGGGGGAGCTAAGAAAATCACCATAAGCTGTGAGGTCATTGAACAGTGTCTACTGTGGGTTTACCACAATGACGGATACATTTAACCAGGTTATGATGAACCAGTCAGTGTACGCACTACCCGTCGGAAGTACTCTTTATCTGTCACCGTGGGAATCACAATATTGCGATGCACCTAAATAATTCTGCCGGGTTACCCGGTGTGCAAAATTGTGTCTCTTATTGTAAGTCTCTTAATTGTTTTACTAACAAGAATTATAAAAATAAACTGCTAATGCAATGTAAGTAAACTCAGTACTGCACATATTCAAAATGTGATAAAAGAACTCTCATTTAGTTCTTTTATCGCATTTTTAATATTCAATTTATTATTTAGAACAAAAGTGTCAGAAGTAAACATTCAATATAACCAAATGGCTTCACCGATTTTTATGTTTTTTTTTTTTGTGTATATTTGGTAGATCTGAGAATCGGTCGTCGTAGGCTAATTAATATGGCAAAACAACGTTTGCCGGGTCAGCTAGTCTCATAATATGTAGCTCAGTAATGAAGGACGGGGGCAGCTAGTGCTATGGATGCAGGCTAGGTAACTGCCATTTACAAAAGCCTCCCAGAGGAATTATGAATTAAAAGTTTTCAAAAAGCACAATTGCACAACTGTGTGGCGCTGGATTAAAAATAGCGTCACTCCATTTCCTTCCGTGGATGTCGTAGAAGGCGACTAAGGAAATCAATTACCAGGAGACGGGCAGCAGCGTCTTCCTGAGATTCCAACCGCATGCTGCGATCGCCAACCCGCCTGACAAGCGTGGCGATTTATGGCAAAGCCCCTCATGGTTATAACCACGAGGGAGGCCTATGTCCTGCAGTGGGCGTCAAATGGCTGATGATGATGATGACAATTTAAAAGGATGCTTGAGCGCTTTGTTGTAAGCAGTTTATAAACCCATCCTATGCTTCAGATTTAGAAAGTACTACCGATACTGTTTGTTGTGTAGATTGTCTAAGTTATATAAGGATTGTTACCAAGAGCTTGCCGATAAACTGCATTAGCAGTTTGGCAAAGTAACGAAGTTGTGGTTTTTCATGTTTTATTGAGAATAAGTATTGAGAGGAAGCGAAAGAGATCTGTCAGGATCGTAGCAAGTGGCAGTCCCTGGTCTCTGCCTACCCCTCTGGGATACAGGCGTGAGTTTATGTTTATGTTATGTTATGTAAGTATAAATAAATAAATAAATGCTGCCTAAGGCAGGCAATACTGCTAGCCCGCCTCTGTGCCTATAGCTACATTATTCATAATGGTAAGCTACGCTAACTAGTGTATCAGCTGTTCTGCTCCTACCCAAGTGGTTCCCTTGTGAAGTCCCGATACAAACTATCCTTCGAATATTCCATAAATCGACAAGTGGCAAGTCCAAACACCGGACTTACGCCCGAAGAAAGTATCCAACTCGCTTACTGACCGTCCACTTTCGTTTAGTGATGGGGCTAGGTTTTGTTTGTCGATAGTAAAATTATAACTTTATTATTTTTTCAGGCTCAAGATATCCCAAAGCCTGGACAAGGCCTGCACTTCTTTTTGTGGTTTCAAATCCGGTGAGAGGTCAAAAAGAACCCTACGGAAAATATTTTGTAGTTGGACGTAATAATAGGAAGTTTATTTAACCGAAGTGTAACAAATTTTTCACAAATCGAAGATTTCTTATTTATCTAGGCCTCCATAAGACAGTTCAAACTGTAGCGTTGAGGCCAATGGATAAATTATATGTCATATCGATGCAACTAATACTTTTAATATTGTTACTTTCTCACCTGTGCCATTCAATTAGTGATTATTTGAATAAAAATACTTTTATCCTTATTATTTTTAAAATATTTTGAATGGATCCCCTTTTTATTTTCATCCTTATTGGTGCGGCGGGAGCGGCAACTGGGTGGACTGTATTGGCGAACAATGGACAACACCAGGAGGGTGCTTGTTGGTAAGCGTTGGGGTGGACGTACCTGGATTTCACACCGGCGGATGACATTCCGGAATACTCTTGTGTTCCAAAAGTAGATCAGGTTTCTTCAGTATAAATTCAAAGAAAATAAGGCGACTTTTCACAATTCAATCCCAAACGTATGTCAATGTTATTTATCATTGCCACTGTCACTTAAAATTACGCTGTTTTCGGCCAGGAGTCCAGCGCAAGTGCTGGCTGTATTGACCCGTGGAATCCGCGAAGGGAGAAACCAAAGTTCTCACCCACTCCCAAGCCTCCACGAGCCCCTCTCACTGTTCGCCATGTATTCGCAACTAACAACCCGTGCCAGTTGCCACTCAGGCGTAAACACTTATCGACATCTCGTTATGTCGCCACGCTCCCATCCCTAGCTAGTTGTTTGCGGGCAAGTTGGAACGTTTAAGCTGAGACCGGGGCTTACTTATTACCTGAGATGGCACAACTTGATCTAACAACAACTGGCCACGCCGAATAAGGCTGTAGCTGAATTTGCGGTTGGAGCTGCTCTCTGGTAGTATAATGAATGACGCTAGTCACGTATTTCAAATGTCAAAAGTCGCGACTTTCCAGTACATTAATTGTCAATATCCGACACTTTAGCGCAACAAAACGCGTGACTCAAGCCATCGTACTACCCATGCTAGTCATAGATCAACAATTCATGGTTTACTATAAAAAATCGATGTACCTACATTGCAAAATCGATTAACCCACAGATTAACAAGTAGGAAGACTTGGCTACGCTATGAAAATAAAAAAACTTTATTGTAAAACGGTTACAAAAAAGAATGGTTGATGGCTCCCAAACTAGGACTCCCTGTGCCATGGGAAACAATGCACATCGAATCGAATAGTAAAATATGAAATGTAGTTTTATGAAACGCGGCGCAGGATGGCGCCAAAAGAGTAGCATTACTGACTGATTCCCACGATTTAAATTGGGACCATTTCGAACCCACGATCTCTGTCATGGTAATAACAACCAAGCAGACCTATTAGAACTATTAATTTGCCAATATTTCGAGCAGCAACAAAGCACCATATTGACATTATTTTTCTAGAGGTAGTCAGAGCATGGAGAGTGGCCACAGTTGTCTATTCCCGCGCAAACAAATGTACAACTAAACGACTATCCACATTACAACGGGCCAGTGACGTGCGAGCGTAACGATACTTAAACTAAAATAAACCTAAAATACTTTTTAGATTAAAGACTACACTACTAGCGCAAAAACGCAAATTGCCCAACGGGTACAATGGGAACGGGTTTTATTGCACTTGTATTGTACCTTCGTAAGTATTTAAGGATTATTTTAGATTGACATCACACCACCCGCCCGTCACGGGGTCGTTGTACCGTGGACAGACCTTAATTTATCGTTCATATATGGGTATATAAATTCCTATGATTACATGTACAAAGGCCAGCTTATATCTGTAAAAGATTTCTTCCAGAAAACCTTGTAGAGACGGAGAGGCAGTAAACTAACATAAGTAAAACATTTTTGTGTCATGTGCTCTAGTGTACAATAAAGAATATTCTTATCTTCATATATATTATACGTACGTGTCATAAATCTTCCTTAACAATAACCTAATGTTATTGCAAACAGGACTGCCAGCCCTACGCTAAGGCCCTGGATCTCAGTCCATGTGAAATGAAATATAATATAAAAATAAAATGTGTTTACTAACCTACCTTACGAAATACCTGTACTAACACTATGGACTTATTCCGACTTAAAAAATTGCCTACTTTCAGCATGTCGTTAAGTCAAAAAAATATTAACAACATTTTCCCAATTTCCCACTTGCGTCCTTATCCATTTACGTCGCCCGGGCACTTGGTTAGCCAGCGCGCTTACGCCGCAACAAACTGTAAACAATCGAATTATTAATAACATAAGACACTGACTACCAAGTTACCAATAAGTTTTGAGCCAAGTGCTGGGCTTTAGTTACTCGTATGTACAGTCCACCGCTAGTCAACCTTTACATCTTTAGACCCGGAATTCTACTTGGAACTTGTATAAGATGTATAGAGTCACAGACCACAGTCCTCGCTCTGCGTTCGCTCTTGGTCTGTGACCCTATACATCTTACCGCGCCCTCGCCCCACGTCCAATCTGTGTGTCTCGCGTCCTTCTGGAATTCTCGATGTTTGTACATAGGAATAAGACTTTGAACGTACTCTAGAAAGACTAGTAAACTTTTTAACTACCATGCCAAATTTTGACCATGGAATAATTTTTCCGTTTCAGGGGAAGAAAAAAGGACAGATTTTTAAGTACCTACCTCCTCATATCTTCTACTAAACATATTTGGCACTAGCGTTTTCTGGTCTACTATTGGAAATGATTAAGTCTTTCGGTTTATGTAATAAAAATGGGCCGGACCGAAAATCATGTCTCAGAACATACTGCGTATGGCCGAGGAGGAACATTGAACAGTCGACAGCATATCACCCTTCACATACGTGTACTCTAATCAGTTTCGTTAAGGGCGACTTTGCGATGAAAATGTAAAGGGTACAACCTTTTTCGTAGAACTACAATTTATGGTTTACTATGACAACTCGATGTGCATAGCATAAGCGAATAACCCACAGATTAACAAGTAGGAAGACTATTTTAATCGGCTACGATTGCGTAGCCGATTGAAATAGTCTTCCTGCTGCGAGTACTTACATAGAATTGTGATAATAAACTATGAATTGTAGTTTTAGCAAAAGTGGAGGGTTGAAGGTTTCAAGGGTACAATGCACTCTTAAATAGCTATACTTAAAGAACTAATGATAAAATAAAATAACTACGCCTATGTACTTAACAAAACATTACCCGCATCGTGTTATTTCGTTCGGCTTTTGTCTTAATGTAAACAATTGAGCAACTTGATCGACGGTGTGGAATTGGTATATTTGCGATTTCTGTCAACGGTTTGTTTGAGTATGGACTGAAGCCGAATGAATTTAAATATACGTTGTTTATGTATAAGAATAATATAGGTATAATATAAGTAAATAATATATAGAGATAGAGCGCTCCGCCAACAAACTGCTACGCAGTTTGGCGAAACTGTGTACTACACCGAGGTTTTTTATTTTTTTTATGCCACACTTGGCCAAAAAGCGGGTTTTTCCGCACGCTACGCGTAGGTACTGGAAAAGTCACTTTGAGGCCAAGTGACGACATAAGATTGTGTACACAACACGGGCTGTAAAATAGAAAGCCCTCTATCGCATATTTATGACCCTCGCCTGCGGCTCGGGCATTAAACTTCTGCGATATCGGCCTTTCTTTATTTTACGGCCCTAGTCGTGTAAAATGTTATTTTTATTATATAAAAAAAAATACGAAAATTCTTCACTGTTAAATCAATACGAGTAAGAACTTAGTCGTGGACTATAGCTGCGCCGGGTGGAAAGTATTCCGAGAATGTTGTGCTGTGTGTAAGTCTGTTCCAAAGCAAATGGCTTCGGTTTTTAACTTTTTGCATCCAGTCTTTTTCTGCAGCCTTGACCATCAGTCCTCGTCAGTCCACCTCGTTGGTTACTTGCCCACACTTCTGCGCCCATCTCTAGGTCTCCAGACTAGCACTTTTAGACCCCATCTTTTGTCTTGTCACCACTTCTTACGGGCAGTCGCCGTGACTATGTCGGTCAGTTTTGTTCTCCTTCGAATTTCGGTGTTTCTGATCCGATCCGGGATTGAGATACCTAACTATGACTTCGTTAAAATTATTCCGCTCAGTTATTCACCGTAATCCACAAATACACGAAGTCTCTCGAGTTCTCTGAGAACATTTTCCACAGCCCATCAAATTCAAAAAGTCAAAGTCAAAGTTTTTATTCAAAGTAACACAGAAACTGTGACTTATTGAACGTTACAAGAAAAACATCACTGGCCGTGACTGAAATAGAACCCCAATAACTAAACTACATCACTGTAAACTATCGTCAACCTACAGCTACATGCAAAAGTGCAGGGGCGGCCAGTCTGTGGGGTAACTTATAGATTCCTAATCAAAGATGCGGGCCGGTCGAATCTTAGCAAATTAGTTAGGGGATGCCCTGGCTGAAGTAGGGCTGCCAAGTCCTTTTCTATGTATAAAATGATTAAAAGTTTACTTACTAGTAATTTTGTCAGATGAGCCCGACTCTGGTTTGCCAGGGCCGCGTTTCATAAAACTACAATTCATAGTTTATTATGACAATTCTATATTAGTAAAATAAATTAGTCTCCCAACTTACATCGAATTGTCAGAGAAAACCATGAATTGTTCCACGAAATTGTGCCCAGATCTATTACAGTCACTACAAACTACGTCCCTAGTAAGTAACTATAGTATGGCACTCTGCAGCCTTTGATTGGTCCTAGGTTCGATTCCAACATGTAACAATGACTTGGTTTTCTAAGTAAAGCAAAATAAAGTAAAAAGTTGTGTATTAATAAGAATGGTAGTAACATTAATTTGTAATTTGTAGCAAGAAGACAACTTGCTAGCCATCAAGAAAAACATCGTGAGGAAACCTGAGTTTCTGAGGCAATATACCACAACGTTTGAAATCCTCAGTGGGCACGCATACTCTCTTTTGACTCTTTCTGAGAGACCTATTTTACTCGCACCAAATCCTGAGCGATTCCAATCGTCTAACTGTCAAATTTCACAGTAGGTAATTGCTGTCGCAAACATTAGGATTCCGACAAGATTTGTGTGCATAGTTAGGCCCCAGTGCTCCGCAGTGAGACGTATAAAGGGTGCTTGTGCATCGAATAAGGTGACAACCCTAGCCTTAAGGACGACCAGGGAGTCTTAAGTGGGTTGTCGCCACTAATGTCCATCTCAAAGAGGCCCGTTTATTCATATCATGTCTATACAAGCATGACGGTCTAATAGATGAAGGTATGTGCAATGCAGGCTATTTGTTATAGCGTCAGACACCATACATTTTGGGTGGTTTGAAAGCCTCGTGGCGCAGCGGTAGTGCATCTGCATACCATGCGAGAGGTCCCGGGTTCGAACCCCGGCTAGGGTCGAAAAAAAAACCCAGGTCTTGGATGTTTACATGTTTGTGATATCGCTGTTTCTGGTTCCCACGACACAGGGTATCCTAGTGTGGCGCCAGAAGCAATGTATGTGTCTGTATTTAAATGTTTATGTTTTACCTGTTTCTTTTTTTAAAAAGAATGGCTCCAAAAATATCTCAACACCAAATAGGGAAATCGGTCGGCGCCTGAGAAGTCGTGGGTATGACCATCGTTCCGGGGCATACCTGATGCAGAGGATTTCCCTGGCGGTGCAGCGGGGGAACGCTGCTAGCGTCATGGGAACTTTTGGATCGGGTGTGTCCCGGAGCGGTATATTTGATTAGTTTAATTTAATATTTAGTTTAAGGTTACTTTAGCCTACAACATTAGCAAGCTGAAGTGGCTGTGGGCTGGTCACATATGCCGAAGAACCGATGGTCGATGGGGAGTAAAGTTTCTCGATTGGAGACCACGAACTGGTAAACGCAGCGTAGGACGCCCACCACGCTCGCTGGACCGACGATCTGAGGCAGATTGCTGGCAGTGGCTCGATGAGGATAGCTGAGGACAGACGGAAGTGGCGTGCCTTCATGGAGGCCTATGTCCAGCAGTGGACGAGTAGGTACGGGCTACTTGGTTGCAGTATAGGTATATGTAAAAACATAACGTTGATGAAAATAATTTGAAATTCGGAAAGCAATCATGTCTGTCAAGTGGTTTGATAGACATGCTATTAGTAAAAAAATATATATCTTCTTTAAATAAAAGAAATTTTTACCACGATCTGAGAGACTAGAAGCTAGATAAATGTCGCTAAAAATACAGCCAGCGGCATCTAGTGACGAGTAGGACTACTAGAGATGATTTAGTAGCGCCACCTGTAGATTTATTTATTTAACTTTTCTTTTACAACCGCCATCTAGTATCGGGTAGCAGTACTAAAAAGATTGTTCTTAAATAGTTTTTAATCATCTTTTTTATAATCCTAGCTGGTTAACTTCTGTAAAAATATATCTTTCAAGTTTGATTGACGTACGGTATTTTGCATGTTAATTTTACTATGACTTCGTTTCATAGTTTTTATTGCTCTGAAAACTAGAAAGTAGCATTATGTTTAGAAAAAGAGTTATTCGATTTGTAAGTAGAAAGTGTTTCTTACTTACTTTATCCAACTCTGTTTTAACAACAACAACATTTTAATCTGTACGGCCTTGTCTCTGCACTTTATTGATAAACAAAAAAAACCTTTATTATAATTATAGTCTTAGCCAAAATTCTTAAGCGTCTAAGGCCCTGTCCATAGTGGCCATGCAGAAAGGACGTGGGGCGAAGGCGCGACGCGCCCTCGCCCCGTCTCTTCTGTGTGGACTTCGTCTCGTCCCGTCAGTACAATTTGTATGAAAGTGAATTGGAAAGACGACGCGTCTTTTCCGCGCGCGTCCCTTCCTTTCTGTGTGTCCCAGGTCTAAGAATGTAGAGCACACGGTATCACTGAATACTGGAAAATAAAAGAAGAACAGAATATGAAAATAACTTTTCTTTTCAGATAAGACAAAGCCTAAACACATGGAGTCAATCAAAGTCCAACTTCATAATCAGAGCGTTTTCAACAAAACCTCTGTTTGTCATCGGGTAATTTCTTCTTATATATTGCCACTTTTTAAATTTTCCTGAAACATCTTGATTTTTTTGGTCGCTTTTTATGTGGTTTTAAAGATTTTCTGCATTGTAGTGACACTGTCTGTTAGATACTTACAGTCTTATTTATAAAAACACGATTCCTTAAAAGACTCCTCAGAGCCAGTTTAAATAGTTTATGGTAGGTAAAGGAAAAGACGTAACCACAGATTATTTAAACTGCCCCTGAGGAGTGTTTTAGAGGAATCGTGTTTTTATAATTGACACTGCTTACATCTAATGCCTACAATAACCTATGATTATTAGCTTAATTCCGGTTTCACTTACTTGGTTTTTAGTAAGTGAATCCAAAATTATGCTAATAATATGTAGTGCTTACGAAAGTTTCAGTTCAAAAAAAGACAATATTAGGTATTTACCGGAAACTGCGCCGACATTGGTAAGCGTGTATTTCATTATCGCCGATATTTTGAAAAATATCGACCTGAAAAAGTGCTCAAGGAACTAAACTTGTTTTTCCTTTGTGCTTGTTTATTTTTTGTTACTTGTTCATTTGTCCTAATAAATTTCTTTCTTTCTTTGAAGTTATTGTATCTAAAACCAACTCTAATTAGCATGTTTCAGGAACTGCGCATTTAAAAAAATCCCTGTATTTCTAAATAATGCGCATGAATAACTTATTATCCGTACCTGCCAAATTCAAGTTAGTATCTAAATGTCACCAACTGTTGATTACATCTAATCTAACCTTTAATCTGTTTTAGAGGAAATCCTCTAAAAACAGCAATTTTTGGCAAAAACTTGTAATTTTTCCAAGGCACGCCACTAATGACCGCGGTACACAAGTGTGCTACGGCACACACTTTGCGGACCACTGCTCTAATTGACAAAAAAAATGTATGCTGACTAGGTTGACGAAGTAATTCAATATCAATACCTACTTTTTAGGGTTCCGTACCCAAAGGGTAAGGGACCCTATTACTAAGACTACACTGTCCGTTTGTCTGTCTGTGACCAGGCTGAATCTCATGAACCGTGATGGCTAGACAGTTGAAATTTTCACGGATGTATTTTTGTTGCCGCTGTAAGAAAAAATACTAAAAACAGAATAAAATAAATATTTAAAAAATATACAACAAACGTGACTTTTTTGCCCTTTTTTCTCGATGTTAATAACGGCAACAGGTAGACGCTTGAAATGTTCAAATCTTGTATAGAGATAATGGTACGAAACCCATCGTGCGCGAGTCCGACTTGCACTTGGCCGGTGTTTCTCCTTTGACCGTAATTCGCAGTATTTTAGCTTATTGTTTATTTACATCTGAAGAACTTTCATTTGGTACAGTATATACTAAACTCAATATCGTCGTTCGGCATCCAAAACCGCGAGCGTGACTTTTATAAAATTTTACAGGAGACACTTACTTTAGAAATCATACCGTCGTAAACGTACTAAAAATTCGAAATAATGGTTTTTATAACTCAAACCATGTTGGTCTAAAAACCATTACCTATTTCGAAATTTTTGTATGTGTACGACGGTTTGATTTGTAAAGTTTTTAGTATCTCCTGTAAAATTTGATTAAAGTCACGTTCGCGGTTTTGGATGCCGAACGACGATATGTCAACCAACTAATTCGCGGGTTTCTTTACGTGTTTTCCAAACAATTCTTTCCTCCACCGTCAACGAGTGATTGTGTTTGGTTGCTACTACGTAAGTCCTCTACTGTATGGAGTTGTCCGATTTGACCTACTCCGAACTGTCAGATACATTACATATTTTGACACTTTGGAGTCGTCAAAATTGCTGAATGGAGAGTTACTTGATAGAAGGTCTGTGCATTAAGCCGATGGACGAGATTGGCAGCGGACCGAGTGGGTGGGCGTGACAGTAATGGGCAGGATACATACTGAGCAGGCCATCCAGACCATATGTCCGAGGCACTACAGCATCTGTGGTCTCATTAGGTACATAGTTAGTGTATACGATGTAGAAATCATCTAACTGGTACTCGGAAATACTTTAAAAAAAAAAATCTAAAATATTTATTACCTACCATAGCAAAATTTTTACATGAGCGGTACACAGCGGGCCCCGCACTAGGTAAAACCTGTATCGCGGACGCCCAAAACAGATTTTTCAAAGAGTGGCACAAGGACTTGGAATCACGAACTTTATAGAGTGAGAGATGATACTGCGCCTGTTGGAGAATACCTACGTGAGGTTAATACAGGAACTGTAAGAAAATAATCCGACTAATAAATTAATGTTGATGAAGCGAAAGAATTTAAGATTGTGGCAAGTGACAAACTCTGCCTACCCCTCCGAGATACAGGCGTGAGATTATGTAATGTGTAAGAAAAGCTACAAAACCAACGACATTTTTTTTTCAGAGACAACAAAATCGTGTACGAAATAAAGGTCGTCCCCCACTCAATCAGGCGGTCTCGGAACATTCACGTCGGCTCACTGCTACTTGAAGTAGTGGAGGTGAAGGCGCCAAGCTTTCCAGACTCAGTGACGACCGGTGATGCTAAGTAGGCACTTAATTACCCTTTATCATCATCATCATTCAGCCACAAGAAGTCCACTGCTGGACATAGGCCTCCTGCATGGATTTCCAAAAAGGCCGGTTGGAAGGGGCCTGCATCCAGCGTCTTCCTGCCACTTGGATGAGGTCATCTGTCCATCTTGTGGCTGGTCGTCCTACGCTACGCTTGCCGATATGTGGTCTCCATTAGAGAACTTTTCGACCCCATCGGCCATCAGTCCTGCGTGCTATGTGCCCCGCCCACTGCCACTTCAACTTACTAATCCGCTGGGCTATGTCGACGACTTAAGTTCGTCTACGGATCTCATCATTTCTGATTCAATCTCGTAGAGAAATTCCGAGATAGCCCTTTCCACAGTTCGTTGCGTAAACTTGAGCCTTCTTATGAGGCCCATAGTGAGAGACCACGTTTCAGTGCCATAAGGTATAATAAATGTCTTTCTTCTTCTTCTTCTTCTTCATAAGTCATCACTGGTAACACATTAATTAATAATTACCCTGTATATCCGGCACTGCTACGACACGCATATGCTTCAGGAACGGTTGTCTTTCTTTGTTGTTTTTATTTTCATTTTTGTGTTAATGTGGGTCTTGCAACCTGAAATAAATGCATTTTATTTATTTATTTATTATTCAATCAAACCTATAGTGACTTGGCAGGCAAGATCGTGGCAATCGGCAAACCCTGGTCTCTGCCTACCCCTCCAGGATACAGGCGTAAGCTTACAGGACTTACCTACAGCCAGATTCTAAATTGAGAATTTTTCAAAGTAGAGACATCCGTATCGTTTCGTTTTTTTAAGCAATCTAAAGAGACGTCACGATACCTACCTAAGTATAAATTTACTAAGTGAAATTCTCAGTTCGGAAACGGAAGGTTAGAAACAGAATAATCACAAACAACAAACTGCACATTCTAAACAACCTACTCCAAGAAGTACCTATGTATTACCAAGGGCGCTTATACACGGGCAGCACGTGTGCCAACTGCCGCCGCGTACGCCGACGGCAGCCGTCAGCGGTCGACGCGGATATTCCACGCTCGACGGGGATATTCGACGCTGACATGACGGCAACTGCCGACCATGTATAAGCGCGCTTACGAGTATAAGGAGCTGCTACTTTCTCTAAATCAACTCGTTACCGACTTGGATTGTTTTAATCTGGGCGACAAATTTATAAAAAGAATCTCTTAGATGAATGCATCGCAGATCGCAGCTAAGGCTTGAGGTGTAAGATTATAATCTTACAGAAAGTTCCTATTTTAAGTCGTAACTACGCTGCTCAAAACAACTAGGGGAATAAGATCATCATCAGCCATTTCACGCCCACTGCAGGACATGGAGTCTCGTCTCAGGAAGACACTGCTGCCCGTCTCCTGGTAATTTAATTCCTTAGTCGCCTTCTACGACATCGACGGGAGGAAATAGAGTGACACTATTCTTAATGATAATAAGGTATCAAAGGTCTTTGTTTTTTAATTATAACTGCGCACCAATTATTAACGTGACATTGTTCTAACTGTCCCATTCCCATTCCATACTAATGGCCTTCTTTAACGTCAGGTTTCCGACAGGATTTGGTACGCCTAATTAAGCGCGCGCTTGTACGCGCGTCCGCAAACATGCAATAATTTCCACAGGCTCCTAAAGAAGGAGGGTGACGCGGTGGCGATGGATGAGATCGTGATGGAAATAGAGACGGACAAGACGGCGCTGCCGGTCATGTCGCCGGGACACGGCAAGGTTGTCAAGTTCCTCGTGCAGGAAGGGCAGCCGGTCAAGTCGCAGCAGCCCTGCTTCCAGGTGAGGATCGATGGAGAGAAATGAGAAGAAGACTCATAGGTATATAGGTACCTACAACGTAGTTAAACATTTAACGGATCAAATCGCGATTTTGGGTCTAGTCGGGAACTGAATAGTTATCTTTACTTACCTAATAAATAATCACGATTAGACCCGTTAAATTTATAACTATATAAGTATAGCGAGTCATAAAAAACCTACTAAAACGCTCAGCAGCGTGGCTTTCTGTTGGTTCTCCACGTCGCACCACCATTTCTTCAGGACATACCTATTGTTAACGCCAGAGGTTGCATGTCTGTCCTCTTGTAACTTTTTCTTATTATTAAAAGATACATCCTTGTCTATGATTCGCCTGTCTCTCTTTCATTCTCTTTTACTCTTCTTCTTCAACTGACCGTGCACAAAACATATTTTTTATGACGCCTTAAATATCTAATATGTCTAATAATCGAACGGCCGTTCTTAGGGACAATTAAAAACAAGTAAACAATTTATTGCACACGGTGAATCAACCTCACGTTGTCTCCAACGCCGCGCGCGTCGCCACCCGTAAACTCGGTAAGCTTTTATTTTGAACAACCCCTTTCCTCTTCAAGCATTGTTAATTAAATTCACTTCCAAAAAGCAGAAAGTCGAAAATTCTCAATTGTATTTTTTTAAATTTTAATGCGGTTTGTTAGAAGACTAACATTTAGTAGACTCATCGTCCTAGTCTTTCCCATCGCAAGATTCCAGAATACCTCATACTTCACAGGTCGACGTGACGGGGCAAGCCCCCGCTGCGGCGCCTGCACCGGCAAAGGCCCCCCCCGCCCCCGCCCCCGCCACGCCCGCGACCGCGCCCGCGCCTACCGCCGCCCCCCGGCCCGCTCCCGCGCCAGTCTCCGCCTCCGGCCCCGCCAGGGTTGATGTCACCACGAAGAAAGCACCGGCCGGACCCACAGTAAGGGAAACTCTTCTTCTCTAACTCCTTCCAGTCGGCAGTATTCTTGACATTTTATATCATTGACATTTTTTTCTGTATTCAATTGAATTAATATTATAGCTTTAATGTAATTATTATCTATTAATTTGACATGTAATGAATATTACCAATAAATTATGTCGTCTATGTCTATGTCAAATTCTAGTATTATAGTAGTAAATGTCATATCAAAGATACAATTATTCTACGTCAAGTAAAATTATTATGATCTAAAAACTAGTATTGGTACGCTAATCCAGCACTTTAGAAAATGTGCCTATAGGGATGTTTGAGGAAGCTTGTTTTGAAAATAGCCCATTATTTAAAATAAAAAAAATATTTACAAAATAGAAAATAGGCCACGTATGCGTAACAATGAGATAGTAGCTGCTGATACATGTTATTTAGTATCATCACATCACCTACGAGTACTGTACCTACTATCTAATTTTCAATTTGTAAATCATCTTGATTTTCCGTTAGGTAGGTACATCTGTATTTTTACTACGTAGCACATAAAATTGGTGACGCCAGCATCTTGAATAAAAAACGGTAGATTTCGAGGTCTAAACTTTTCACTGTTTTAGAGAATTAAAAAAAAAATGTAGATCTACAGTTAAAACAACAACACTGATGGTCAGACATATCTTGAAGAGTTTAACATTAACAGTCAGCCGTTCTCGCGAGCACTAAACGGTCAGCACATTTTGTGGACAGAAAATAAAGAAATATCTTATCTTATCTTATCTTATCTTATCTATCCCGTGGTAGGTAATTAGGCACCACATTTTAGACTGCCAGCACATTTCTGCGAGTGGTAAACGGTCAGCACATTTTCACGACAACACATCTTCCCACCACCAGCCGGCAGCACAGCGCAAGTTGGACCCGGCCACGACGATCACGGGTACGCGCCACGAGCACCCGGTGCCGATGAACAAGATGCGCAAGCGCATCGCCGAACGGCTGAAAGAGGCGCAGAACACCACAGCTATGCTGACCACATTCAACGAGTGTGATATGAGGTGAGTGAGAATTTTCATTACAATTCATCTATAGCATATAATATTATCGTAGGTAAAATTGATCAAATTTAACTTTTGGTACTTCGTAACAATTAGTGAATAAATATAAATTGCTGATTACCTATATTACACTGATGCTCTATAGTCTATACAACAGGCACTGCCTAGTTTAGACATCAGGCATTCATTATTTAAGTGTAAACCTAGTATAAAAAATGTACTCTACAATGTTATTGTACCATAACTGTGTACTTATCTCTGATTTTGATGAATAAAAAATCTTATCTTAAAATCTTATCTTATTACGGGTGAGCGCAAGCAAAATGTAAATGTCTACACGCTGACCATTGTATCATTATCTTATATACCAACTTCTCAAAATCCCTGCTAACAATACTGGAGCTTACGGTGACTCCTTCACGGTCCTTTCGGTTAGGCTGTGGAAGGCACTGCCACAGAAAAATATTTATTTTTACTAAAAGTAGATTAATGTTTAGGATTTTGGTAATTTATAGTTGCTTTTGTGCACATACCCTTTTATAGACCCGTTTTTTTTACTGCTTCTCCAGCTCTTCAAGATTTGCCGTAACAAATCTCTTACAGAGAAAGGAGATCCAAGCTCACCCTTGTACATGATATTTCTTATGTAATGTACTTTATAAGATCAATTTTTTTTACTTTGACTTTGACTAGGTATCTGTAATATCCTGTTAGGTATATGTTTCGTTTGCAATAAAATAATTTATCTACGGATGGCATTTCTGACCTACACTCCCATCCTTCTTCTAATATATTATTAAACTGACCTATACAGCATTCTACGAAACGATTTCCCAAAGGAAATCGTCCATGTGCGCCCATTGGTTAATGCGCGTGACCTTCAAGAGCCACTGCATTAAGTAAACCTACCCTATGAAGCGACCGCTCATTGTTTCGCTTATCTCTAGCCGCGCGCATTGACCAATGAAATGCAAGTATTTCGTTCCCCAGGAGTTCGACTCGTGGAACGGAGTATAACCTGCTTCTTTCTCTTATCTTCTCTTCCAGTAAACTGATGGAGTTCCGCAAAGCCAACCTGAAGGAGTTCACAAAGAAGTACGGCGTGAAGCTCTCATTCATGTCTCCCTTCATTAAAGCGTCTGCCAACGCGCTGCTAGACCAGCCCGTCATCAACGGGGTCATTCAGGGGGACAACATCATTTATAGGTGAGCTTTCGTAGCACAGCGGTAGAACGAGGTCTCAATTATAATGTGTACCTCCCGATCGGGAGGTCGTACATTCGAATCCCTGCGTGTAGCAATGACTTTGTTTTCTAAGTTACGTACATTTGTAAAGTTTTAGTAGCAATACCACTCGCTAACCGTGAAGGAAAACATCGTGAGGAAACCTGAGTGCGAGATGTTCACATACCTCAGCGCTTAAAAATGCCAATCCACGGTGGGCACGCCTGGTAATTAAGCCCATACTCTTTCTCTGTCCAACAGAAGGCCTATGCCATCCAGTGGGACGAACATAAAAAATAAGCTACAAATAGGTACTAAATGTACCTAAGATAACATTAGCGAGTTGAAGTAGCAGTGGGCTGGTCACATTAGCCGAAAATCCGATAATCGATGGAGTACAAAGGCTTTCGAGCGGAGACCATGAACTGGCGAAAGCAGCGTTCAGACGCCTACCAGCTCCGGGATCGACGATCTGAGGCAGACTGCTGGCAGCGGCTGGATGTGGATGACCGAGGACAGAAAGAAACGGCGTGCATTGGGGAGGCCTATGTCCAGCAATGGACGAGTATGGACTGATTGATTGATCTGATATTCCGTGTGGCGCCGGATTAAGAGTAGCGTCACTCCATTTCCTTCCGTGGATGTCGTAGAAGGCGACTAAGGAAATTAATTACCAGGAGACGGGCAGCAGCGTCTTCCTGAGATTCCAACCGCATTCTGCGATCGCCAGCCCGCCTGCCAAGCGTGGCGATTATGGCAAACCCCTTCATGGTTAGAAAACCATGAGGGAGGCCAATGTCCTGCAGTGGGCATCGAATGGCTGATGATGATGATGATTGATCTACTCAAGTATCCCCAGTCTCCCAAGTAGATATCGTTGAAAAGATATGTGGACGAATTGAGGGAGATAGAATAGGAGAAGGAGACATGGTATGTTTTGGTAACAGATATCAAGACCACAATGGATAGTTGGTGATTTAATCCAATGAAAAATACCTACCGAAGTCGGCACGACTAGTGCCGATGCTAGTCGACCGCAGACTTTGCGATCATTGTTACATTTCGTTCGGCTATATTTTACCGTACTGAAGACTCTCCAACCTAAATGAATGAACCAGTCTTCTTGCTTCAGGGACTACGTGGACATATCGATCGCGGTGGCGACACCGCGCGGGCTGGTGGTGCCTGTGCTAAGAAACGTTGATGGAATGGACTTCCCTCAGATTGAGCTCTCCATGAACGCGCTTGCTGAGAAAGCGCGGACTGGTAATGCCGTCCTCATCGTCAACCATCCACATCCAAAGATACTCTAGCACAGTAGTAATAAAGACAATAGTAGGTATTCAATAGTAGTGAATGCCTACTAGCGTCCAGTAGGCATTCACTCGGCATTCTAACACTAGTGGCATGAATATCAGCGGAGTTTTGAGAGCAATGGACTCGGTAGGTCGGGAAGATACCAGAGGCATGCGCACAAAATCCTAAATAATTCCTGACGTCTAGCTGTGAAATTCTGAACTAATTAATTGCTAACACAAACGCCAGGAGGCCTCTATTCTCATCTATTCCACATGCAGACAAAGAGGGTTTCTTTGGCGCGAAGTTTTTTAGTGTGACTTTATTTATTGAACCTGACCAGTGATACAGGACTAGTATTGTACTGCAAGTCATTAAGTTGTTTGGCTCTTTCCTCTTTGCGAATCTATGGCCAAGCTCAAGAGTCTGCTTAAGCAAAAGTGCAAGAAAATTTTGTCACACACAACCACCGTGTCCGGTTCCCCGTTTTTATCCCAATGCAGCTTTGAGTTGGCACGCACAAATGCGTCAAATCTTTACACTGGTCTGGTACACTTTTATCTTTAGAAAGACAGCCCTCAGGAGTACAGAGGCCAATAGGCATAATAATGTGCGTCAACTGCTATCGGAATCCTGACGTCTGCGATAACAATTATAGTACGTATAGAATTTGATAGACGATTGCAATCTGGTGCGGTGGGAGCGGCAACTGGGTGGACTGTATTGGCGAACAATGGACATTATGGACAACACCAGGAGGGTGCTCGTTGGTAAGCGTTGGGGTGGACGCACCTGGATTAAACACCCGCGGATGATGATCACAGCAGCCTAGGTGGGCACTGGATTGTCCCGGCCTCTTGTATTCCAAAAGTACAGATTTCTTTAATATATATGCGGATCAAAAAAACAAGGCGACTTTGCACGATTCAATCCTAAACGTAGGTATGTCAGTTTTAAAAAATATGTTTGTCATTGTCACTTCGAATTTATACGGTGTTTGGCCAGGAACCCAGCGCAAGTGCTGGCTGGACTGACCCGCGGAATCCACGAAGGGAGAAACCAAAGCTTGCATCCACTCCTAAGCCTCCACGAGCTCCTCTCACTGTTCGCCATATGCTCGCAACTAACAGTCCCTGCCAGTTGCCACAGGCGTAAACACAATTATTCAGAATTTGGTGCGCGTAATATAGGAGCTGACACAGTTATTCTTAACCCACAGGTAAGCTGACCCCAGCTGACATGCAAGGCGGCACGTTCACGATCAGCAATGGCGGCGTCTTCGGGTCGCTGCTCTCGATGCCCATCATCAACCTGCCGCAGTCCGCCATACTGGGCATGCACGCCACGTTCCAGCGGCCCGTTGCCATCAATGGCAAGGTACGAACGAGATACATACTTACATTAATCGTCATCATCAGCCCGCCTCTGCCCACGATGGCGTTTTTCCCATCTCGCCATGTTTCACGGTCTCTCGTCATTCGCATCCACGGGCCCTCTGTTGACCTGACCCGACCTTCGACCTGTTGATTTACCCATTGACCGCCGACTGGTTCTCGGCCACCACTCTGTTACTGCCCTGGTCCACCTGCCATCTTCTCGCCAGGTTTCCCGCCCATCACCACTTCAGACCAGATTCGGTCACCAAATCAGCGCTGAGGGATCACTTCCTCAGCACAACGCTGAGTCAGCTGCCTTTTGTGGCAACTTAGATACACCACAGGCTACGTCTATGGTCCTGTTTTATCTATTCGTTTTGTCTATTGTGTATTTAGTTTTCTTTCTGTTGTTGTGCATATTATGTTACTTATCTGCTTATTTTGTTTCTGGGATGTATCTTGTTGGTATAATAAATGTCTTTCTTTTTTTTTCTTTCAAATTCGTCTACAATATTATATTACATAAATTCACTCCTATACGCCGCAGCGGTAGGCAGAGACCAGGGTTTGCCACTTACGAGCCTGAAAAACCTCTTTCGTTAGTCGCTGCATACACTCATGCCAGTGTGGGGTACTTTTTATCTTGCCCTTCGCTACCGAACGAACGAGATCACCAATAATAATAAAATCAACACAACACAATTACCCTGATTCAAAACATGAATTCACTGTGATATGGTAACCAGACAAGGTCAGAACACATGGAAAATCACCCGAAGCACTTTGCATAAATTAAAGTATGAGCGGCCCCTAACGGGAATCGAACCTACAATCTCTTGCCACGGCAATGAAACGTGATACCGCTGCGCTTTAGAAACAGGCACTCTATGATGCCCTTCCTCCTTGAGTCCTCGTCGTAGTACGAATTTATGAGTTTGCGTTTGTTAATGCGTATGTTGTTTAAAATGCCTAATATCGTCAAATCTGCAACCAACCATTCTCGTAATTGTAGCATGCTTAATTAAAGAAAGAGACTGAATTCGACAATTAGACGTAAGAATCATGGATTTAAACTGAATAAATAAATAAATAATAAACTTTTCGCTCTCACAATATAGATGACAGTATTGTACCTATGAGCGAGATGCAAATAGTTGGCCAGTCCCATTCTTTATTGAACAGTGTTTGCAACGCCCATTGTACACCCGAGGTACTTTTTTATGAATATAGACTTCATCCCCAATTTTTAACCGACTCCGAAAAAGGAGGAAGTGCTTAGTTAGTCGATATCTTTTTTAGCTTAGTGTAGTCTGCATTTTTACCTAATTGTTAACGTGCTTGCAACCGGGTGTAAAAATCTAATAATGTATGGAAAATCAATCGTTTGGACGCCATCTAGTGGCGGGTACGTAGATTGAATTTACGGAAGGAACTTTACAAATTGCTTGGGGCGCCATCTAAGTATTGTTTGTAAAGAGAAACTAATTTTAACCCTCCGTTGCAGGTGGAAATCCGGCCTATGATGTACCTGGCACTTTCGTACGATCACAGATTGATCGACGGTCGTGAGGCAGTCATGTTCTTGCGAAAAATCAAGTCGGGAGTCGAAGATCCCACTTCAATACTCGCGGGAATGTAATTATCGTTTAAGTAATTTTACGAGAGAAAACTCCTTACAGTGTTGCAGGAAATCTATTATGAGAAACGAGCTAATAAGTTTTTGAAGTTTTGTAAAAACTCATTTTTTTATAATAAAATGTCACTTTTACTTGGCTTTTCCTCTGTAATTGAAAAAAACCGTAAAATGTTTTCTATTTCTTATTGAAATGGCAACCAGTACCACAGTATAATGAACACCAGTAGGCAATGTTGGCTGTCCGCTGGATTTAATTGCCTATACGCTCGCTCGATCGGAATAGGCGCGACAGGGTTGACGAGATTATCGTCTCATTTACTAGGTATTTCGAGAATTGTAGGTAATTATTTATATTGTGCTTTTTTAGTATGAAGTCTAATAAGTTGAAACGAAATAATAGGTATGTCTAGTTTCTACTCACAATGTAACAGAAAGATGAAGTTTGTAGGTAATACATTCTCATGAAAAAAGAGCAGGAAAGCAAAAGTTAACTCTGGTCTTGGTACTGTATAGTTTAGACATCCATACACCGAGGCGACTACAGAAATCAATTACCAGGAGACGGGCAGCAGCGTCTTCCTGAGATTCCAACCGCATAGGTACTGCGATCGTCAACCCGCCTGCCAAACGTGGCGATTATGGCAAAACCCCTCATGGTTATGAAAACCACGAAAGAGGCCTATGTCCTGCAGTGGGCGTCGGGGCTGATGATGATGATGAACACCGAGCAATATAGTCGACGTGATTTCGACATTTTCGTCTAGCTAGTCGATCTGACGCGCCGTCCGTCTGCACTCACGCGCGCGCTGTGAACACCGGACTGCGGTGTGCCTGAAGCTCGCCGAAATCTCGCGTTTCGTAGTAATGTATAGGCGCGTTTCGGACGTTAGTAGGAAGATTGGTAACTGATTCTTATTTAAACTGTGCCAGTACCGTACAAAGTTATTCGTGCCAACTCTAAAATATTGTCACAACTCGTAAAGTAGCTACAGGCACAGAATTCGAAAAAAAAATTTTTGATTACAAGCGAATGGTCTATAATCCAGCCGCGATGGAAAACAGAATGCAAAGGCTCGTCACAATGCCATGGGCCCATGGCATTGTGTTCTCGTCGAATGCAACTCGGATGGGCAGCGTTTCGGAAACTAAAACACATTTTCGCGTCCAAAATACCTGTGTCTCAAGACAAAGGTGTATAACCAAAGTGTGTTACCGGTGATGATTTGGATGTGAGACCTGGAGCAATGGAGAGAGCTATGTTAGGAGTTTCACTGCGTGATTGAATCAGGAATGAGGAGATCCGTAGAAGAACCCGAGCTACTGATATAGCTCGAAGAACTGCTCAGCTTAAGTGGCAGTGTGCGGGGCACATCAAAATTAAATTAAAAGTGTTTTATTTCGTTACCAACTTATGAATTAATTTACACTGTTGTGGGGACTTCCTTTTAAGTGTTTAGACACTTGTTCCAGGGCTTCCTGGAACAAGTGTCTAAACACTACATTGCAAAATTAGCACAAATCTGAAATTGACAAGTTCAGAATACAACCTAAAACAAAATTGGCTAATTTAGAATCTGACAGCTATCGCCCAAATCATCTTATTAAGTTAGATAATCTAAGAATTAAAAGGTAAATCATTCATAAATACATTGTTATTTACCGAGATTTTAAAGATTTATATTTATTACTGGAGAAGTGCTTCTGTCTCATCATAGGTTTTAGGTAGTAACCAATCAGCACATAGCTCGGAGAACTGATAGCCGTTGGGGCGAAAAAGTTCTGACCTGGCGATCGCTGACCGGACGGGGCAGCGTGGGAAGGCCCCCCACCAGACTGTCTGACGACCTGGTTACGGTGGCGGGGTATCGCTGGATGCGGGCGGCACAAGACCGGGAGGCTTGGAAGACCATGGGGGAGGCCTATGTGCTGCAGTGGGCGTCAAATTTCAAACAAGCCTTTGACAGCGTGAACAGGAGACTTTACTTCGGCATGCTACAGCTTGGTGTGCCATGTAAGCTGGTAAGACTGGTTGAGGATACGCTCACACACTTAAAGTCAGTTGTAGCCATCCAAAATGAAATATCGGAGCCTTTCGAGATATACAATTGGGTCAAACAGGGAGATGCCCTATCGACAATAGTGTTCAATTTGGTGCTTGAAGCTGTTACTCAAAAACTTAACATCACGGGACTAATTGACTATAACACCACCCAACTGGCCGCATACGCCGATGACATAGTCATAACCAGCAAATCAAAAAGCAGAATGTCTTATCACAGTCAGAACCTTGAAGCAGAAGCAGCAAGGTACGGACTGCAGATAAACGTAGCTTAGACCAAATACCTCGCGTCAACAAGGCAACTTACGCCACTAGAAAACATCGCAGTAAGTGGCAGTGAACAGCTTCAAGTACCTATCTAGGGTCGGAGCTCACGCCCAGAACAGAACATAAACATAAACATTTACATACAGGCACATACATTGCGTCTGGCCCCACACTAGGATACCCTGTGCAGTGCCGTAACTAGGGCGGTGCCAGCGGTGCCCAGGCACAGGGCGCAGACCCTGGAGGGGCGCAGAAATGACCAGACCAGTATCTAGTTTTGTTTCATGCATGGTAGTTAGTAGGTACATTTTGTTTTATTGCGAATATGGTGTAGACGCGCCCTCTGTACTATCTATATCTATATGGCATTTTTCAAGCGATCTTGAAACAACAACACTTGTAAAGGTGGTTTTATATTTGTCTGATGTGTCGTGACGTGACGCGTCAGAACGGTATCGGTTTCATACATTTAGTACTAGCTGGTGCCCGCGACTTCGTCTGCGCAGGATTAGTATTTCGAACAATATGTTTATAAATTGTAGCCTATGTGTTATTCTGATGTATAAGCTATATTATTGTAAAGTTTCATTAAAATCCATTCAGTAGTTTTTGCGTGAAAGAGTAACAAACATCCATCCATCCATCCATACAAACTTTCGCGTTTATAATATTAGTAGGATGGTAACGTTCACACTAGTGCGTAACGTGTTGTGTTGTGATGGCTTATGTATGGAACCGATACAGTTCTACTTCTGACGCGTCACGTCACGACACATCAGACAAATATAAATCCACCTTGTCTTGCTCGCAATATTACATACACAAACAAAAGTACCTATACCGTAACTATGAGACAATTTCTGTCTATATTCATTTGGAGGGCGCCACTTCTAACTTAGAAGTTCTAAGCAAATGTGTCAATCTAGCTGAGGAGATGTACATATAGTTCACGTTACGCTGTCAATGCTGTCAGCTACATTCATTGGTCCTCCCTTTATCTTTGATTTTATTCATTAACTACGTGGTGGAACTGGATTTAAAGGAAATGTTTCCCAATGTAGTAGTCGCTATAAAGATATTTTTAACGATGCCAGTGACTGTAGCTTCCTGCGAGAGATCATTCAGTAAGCTCAAATTAATAAAGACGTACCTGCGCTCGACGATGGGCCAAGAAAGATTGTCTGGCCTAGCGATTTTGTCGATTGAACGCGATATAGCACGGCTCCTGTAGTGCGACAATGTAATCAAGGACTTCGCAATGAGAAAAGCGCGGAAAGTAAATCTTTGAGTAGGTAGCTGTCCTTTTCTTGTGATTACGGTTTACCTTAGCCTTGGGTCTTTACTATCGAGTACTTTGTGTCATTTCTGTATTTGAGCAAATATTTTTGAATAAACAATTTTTATCTTAAAGAAATCTACTAAGTACCTATACCTTCGTAAACAAAAAATAGATAGATTTATTTTTATGCACATTTGTCCACTTTATTGTCAGAGCCTGGTTAGAGCATTTTTCAAGGGCGCAGTTTTGAAAGCTCGCACCGGGCGCATAAAAGGCTAGTTACGGCACGTCCCTGTGTTGTGGGAACCAGAAACAACGACATCACAAACATGTAAACATCCAAGACCTGGGGTTTTTTTTGTCCCCAGCCGGGATTCGAACCGAGGACCTCTTGCATGGTATGCAGATGCACTACCGCTGCGCCACGAGGTTGTCAAACGTCGTCGAACGGAGGAAGAGATAAAGGCCAGGATTATGGAGGGAAACAGATGCTATTACGCTTGTAGTAAGCTCTTAAATTCGAAGTGGCTCAGTATCATTAAGCTTACCATATAGGTACCGCATTATCATCAAACCAGTAGTCACCTAAGCATTCGAAACCTGGTGCCTAACTCAAAGAGACGAGCAAAGGCTTACGGCGTACTAGAGAAAAGTGCTCAGATAAATTTTCGGACCAGTCAAAGAAGGCGAAGGGGTAATACCGCCAGCGTATGAACGATGAACTGGAAGCACGTAATAACCACGAAACCATTATCAGATTTTGCAAGTCACAGAGATTAAGATAAGCGGATGCCGGACTCTAGGGCAGCAAAAGTAATGACCAAATGGACGCCACAGCCGAAGAGACCTAGAGACAGACCAAGGAAGCGATGGAGTCACTGTGCAGAAGAGGATCTGCGTGCGATGGGGAAGTTTACCAACTGGAAGAAGGTCGCCAAGCTTCGCGACAGCTGGAAGGAAACTGTGAAAGAGCCCAAGACCCACAAAGGGTTGTAGCGCCACCGGAAGTAAGAAGTAAGTAAGGTCTATAATACACAATCACTGTCAGATTATTTTAGCGAAGCGTGTAGGGCATGCTCACAATCGGTTGTCTAAGCGCACCTTACACTTCAACAGTTGTACTCTGTGTTTTTTGTGTCGTTTTTGTACTCTGTGGACTATTACTATGGCAACACTGAAAAAAAAAAGCCACCGAAGTGTCAAACATCAAACATGGATTGTTTGAGATTTTGTTGGTGAAGGCTAAATTGATCAAACTCACATTTTTATCTGGCGTAATTCACCGAGTAAGGGGAAAAAAATATTAAAGTGTGCTAAGCCTTTTATTGGTATATTCATTTTATTTGTAGGATATGTGTCGCTGAAAAGTGTAAAGATGAGGCGAGGCCATCCTGTCAGGGGCGGCTGGAGATCTGATAGTCCCAGGCGTTTTCGGCCTAGAAATGTTGGTTCATCGGGCTTTAGGCCTCCCAGGCCATTCCAACCTTCCCTACATGATATGCCGAGGTACGTACTACGAGTCAATCCTCATTTGTACTAAAAAAAGTTGAATTAACATTTACGCGCCATACATTGTTTTGACAATAATTAGACGTGAAAATTGTTAGAATGCATGAAATGGTTATTAAATGTCGATAGAGGCCGATTGTTATGGGTTTCTCTAACTAAAAGTCAAATCTAGGTGATAAACAAACAAAACGCCAGTTAGGCCTTGAACCCAAAAGTAACCTTAAACTGGTCAAATCAATCCATCATATCATGCATGTCAAGATATGACTCAAAATCAATTACTTCCCATCTGTATTAAATAGAAAGTCCCAAGATTTTTATTACTATTTAATATTGGGCAAGACATTTTCCTGTCAAAATTTCGTCATGCAAACTGCACATAAAATTGCTATAAAAATTGCAAATTGTTAATCTTTTCATTTATTAATAGTTTTTGCCTAGAAACATAGTTATTTTTTTCTCAAATTAATTCAATCTATAAACATGTTACAGGTTCCCAATACAAAACCAACCACGTTTTTCGTTCCGAGGCCCTCAACCGGAGCAGTACCATGACCGCAACAAATACCATATGCTCAACCGACAGCTAGAACACCGAAATCAAGACAAGCCATCAGTTCGCACATTCAATCAGCCTAATGACCGTCCAAACTCCAAAGAACGATTCCCAGCAGACCGCCATGACAGGTACCATGTTAACAGTATGGGTGATGTCGACCAACGTCAACTGCCGTTCAATCAACAGCAAGTACATGAAGCCTTTGCAGAACAACTTCCACCTTGGGCTAGCCGCAATCGCGCTAGACCTTTTTCAAGGCATGATGATTCACATGAAAACCAGGCAAATAAACTCCCTGTGCAAGATATTGCTTACTCAGGCCACCGGCCCCCTGCGTCAGACCACTATGAAGCTCGAAGCCTTGGAATTGACAATTCTAACACATTCAGCCGTTCTGTAGATGATACAGTTGATATCATAAGGCGGAAGTTACAAAATCGTAATGACCCACAAAGTCAATCTGTGTCGAGTCAGGAAGAGGAAGCAGTCATAAGAGAACCAGTAGAGACATACCAACAGAGAAATGTGCATCAGGAGCTAACGCCACGGAAGAAAACTCAAAGGCCAAGACAAAATTTGAAGTCAAATTGTGATCAAATAAAAAACAAAATTGTTCACCAGCTTTTCAAAATGGATAAGGACAGGATTCACAAGTTAATGGATAACCCAAACTCTTCAACTAAGTTTGAATATGCAATAAATAGTCTTATAACTGAATCACAGAATAGCTTCAATAGGCACTTGAGAGAAACCGCAGAGAAATCCCTCAGCACCAGAAATGACATGATGCCTTATAATGACGAAAATGATACCATCTATGAGGACACATTCATGAAGCAAATGCAATGTATTTTAGACCCGCAAGACACCATTTTGCTTGAAGACATAAAGCCTATAGTTATGGCTGAGCTAAGCAAAGTACTGCAGTTGAATGAGTATGATAAAATACAGCCAGTTTCTAGTGAAGAAGTGGACTTGCATCCAAATCGTTGTGATGAGTTTGGCCCATATTCTGAATATGCTGGCGACCCTCAAAGTGACCCTCAGTATTACGAAGCTCACTCTTCTTACACAGAAACAAATCAGTTTGAGGAATCCTATGGAAGAGCTGAACAGCGAGCTTCTGAAACCAATATAAAAATGGAATCAGGCAGAGAAAAGGAGAATTATTTTAATAGCCCTAGCTCCATATTTGAAAGGAGGGCATCCAGAAAGAGTTGTGACTACAGCAGTGCAAGGAGTGCCAGCTCCGAAAGTCGCCGCGCCAGTGTCAAAGCTGACAAGTTAGTTGACGAAACAAGCCCCAGAACTAACTTGCCTTACTTTGACGTTAATGCCGAACATATATCCGACGACGACGATCCTTTCGCGGAACTAGACAAGCAATACCACGTAGCGGTTGACCATAACTTTCTTGCGGCAGACGATATGATCCCCGAAACGTCGCATGCATTGGAAACGCCACATGAATTGGAAACACCACACGCATTGGAAACGCCACATGCATTGGGAACGCCACATGCATTGGAAACGCCACAACAGAAAGAAAGGAGAGACTCGAGGCAACACACACCTAGACGTGATAGCCATAAGAGCGAACGTCACAAACGCCACATAAAACAAGAAAATTGCAACACTTCACCTGATTTGCCTTTAGAAGTGCTAGAAGTGGAAAGGAAGAATATCCTTAGTGCCTTAGACAGTCATATAAAGAGTGAATTACTAAGCGCAGACTCTATAAAACAACTTAGCGATACTATACCAGAGCAGAAAGACGTGTCAAAGAAAGAAAGCCCAAATGTTAAAAAAGAAAGGTCCCATGAAAGTAAGGAAAGGGAAGAGATAATAGACAAGTCTGACTCCTCGAATATATCTTCAGAAAAGTCTTCATTGAACTCTAATTCGCGTAAACGCTCCACTGACCAACGGCCTTCACATAGAAAGGAAAAACGCAAGAAATCTGAAACCAGTCCAAGTGACTCTAACAAACAGATTTTAAATAAAAACATAATAATAAATCTCAATAACGACTGCGCGGCGAAGACCGCTGAAAAGCATGACTCCAATGCAAAATCCATTTTCAACCTTTACTTCGCCAAAGAAGCAAGTGGCAATGAGAAAGACATTAAAAAATCCGATGGCTCTACAAGCAATTACCCAGAAAAATACGTTAGGAGAAAAGAATCTCCACAGAAAACAAACAAACACAAAAAGCCAGATGACAAAGAAAAGAAGGAAAAGCCAGAGGAAAAAGTAAAGAAGGAAAAGCCAGAAGAAAAGAAAGATAAAAGTGATAAAAGTATTTTTACTTCACCCAATCATTCCACACCACATACTAAAGATAGCAATACTAGTACCGATACAGGAACCTCAAAAGGCGATAACAAAGTTAAACTTAAGCCTATAGACATGTTCACAGAGCACCCAAAGAAGGTACCCAAGCCCACAGTCCATCAAGCACACAGAAACACTGCCACACCAGTGAAAACTCCAACTGAAAACGAGAAAAAGTTTCCAATAATAAAAGTCAAACCAATGAAAAGCATTGGCAAAGTAGTAACAAGAAAACACGTTGCAACGCAAATATTCAGAAAAACGTGTTCGAAGGCAATTCAAACTGATGTAAAATATAACACAAAATCTGTACAAACCGAGCCAATTTGTTTTGAAAAAAGCAAAATTAAATCGGCTGACGCCTTCGAGAGAATGAAGGAGATTGATATGGAGATACAAGCGTTAGTTCAAGAAAAATTTAAGTTGTATAACTCTATGGAAGCCAAAGAGGCACCAGGGTCCATGGGATCATTAGGCATGACTGTCCTGAGTGTCCCAGTTGAGGACAAAGACACGCTAAGTGCCGATAATATCATAGACGAATTCACAAACATACCCGAGGAGGAACTAGCTGAAATCGCTCTAGAATCCGTAGCCAACGACGCTGATTTCGACGAGAAAGGCTTTAAGAAAACAAGACACCAAAAGATGAACAAGAGAGAGAGAACCTGCTCTCAGAGTCCAACCATGAAACAGGTGCAAAGAAATAAAAAGGCAAAAACGCCAAATATTTCCCTTATTGAACAGATAATTACAGACGACCGACCTCTCGAAGACATCATATCCCTAGACGACCTAGAAACCTCGCCCGTGAAGACTCAAAAGAAAAAGAACCGAAAACCCACACCAAAGACATCCAGACCTAAAAAAGCGCCTCCAAAACGGAGAGTCATCACGCCAACTTACCAACAAAAAATTCGTGGAGCGACTCTCATTTCTCAATCAAACCACAACATCAAACCCTGCTCTGTGCTCCTTTCAACAACAGATATAACTAACTACCTCAAGCTCAGACGTGAGAGTCAAGACGTTATTGACATAACTGATAACACCATACCAAACCAAGTACCTTTGAAACCAAACAAACCTGCTTCAGAACCAGCACAAGTCAAATCTGCAGCTTTCACTGAAGATGTAATCGAAGAGTCTGTGGAGAACGATTTCCATTTCCAAGTGGACATGCTGGATGTTTCTGAAGACATTGTCATAGGCAGCGAAGTTAAGATTGATGATAAAGAGTCTGAGTCCGTTCCTGTGCCTGTTACTGAAGAGATAGTTCTGGACAACAGCCAGTCGAGTGAAGATGTTGTCACGGACGCAGAGGAGCCTCAGGCGGGAGGTTGTAAGATGTACGACTTTTCTGCGGACGAGGATTTGAAGCACGACGCCGTGGGAGTGAGCGGCAATGGTGACGCCGTATTGGCTATTGAGGTGAGAAATTGTAACACACAGCACTGCAGTTTACACTGACATACAGCTGCATTTACACAAACACAGCACTGTAGTAAATCGACGACACTCGACGTAAATTGTGTGGAAGTTTACTTCATATGTGAAATACTCGCGAGGATCTGTAGGTGATCGCACCCGGCGATGGGCGAGCGCTTAGAACTTCAGAACCTAGGACTTAAATTCGAATCTAGATTGGATTTTTTATACAATTGCAATTGAAGTTCTAGTTGGTTCTCTTTTTAACTGTTTACCTTCTGTTAAAACGGATTATAAAAGAAGATCGTAAAATTCGCTTCATTTTAAAAATTAATGATTGGCAGATAATTTATCTGAAACTTATCAAAGACTCCTGGATCCACTTACACATAATTTTGTTAGAAGGGAATAAGAGAGGAAGAGAAAATACATTTATTTGCACCAATAATCACACACACACAAAGTTATAATCACTGGTTATGAAATTAACAATAAATTGCAACGCTATCAAATAAGATACATACATAAGTACAAAAAAAATACCAGTCACAGTGTGTCTGCTGCCACACACAAGCTGCCTTTTGCAACATACTCAGCATTGTGCTGCCACGTTTAATTGAACCCATGGTACCTTACTAAAACCCGACCCCACGCCACAGTTTGTGGAGCAGAACTTCCTCGCTGCCTGTCTGGACGGCAACGTGTACCACTTCAGTGCGGACGGACAGCTGCTGACCACGCTCCGTGGCTCCAACCTGGCTGTCACGTGCCTGACCATTGTGAAGGAGAAGTATGGGACCACCGTCTATACTGGCTCGCTGGATTCGAGGATACGGTACTACGAATTGGAGGTGAGTGTGCGTTTTGAGACTATTCTAAAAAGTGGGTCACTAGCCACTACAGAGTTAGAATAGTCTCAGGAGACGATTTCGAAATCGTTAGCAATATTTTGAGTGAATGGTCCTTTCACTTAGATAGTATTGTTAATGATGGTTAGTGATGAAATAACATATTCGTGATTTCGGGCCTTTAGTTCGAAACTGTGAATCCAAATTCAAAGTGGTAGGAAGTACTATAGCATTGAAAAGTGTTTTTTGTTATGTTAAAAGTTTGAAAGTCCAATATGCATAAAAAAGTGAAATCGACAAAACTACAACAACATCATTTGTAAAGATCCCACAGTAGGTATTTTTTCGGATTCTCTAACTATATTCATGGTTAAAATACAAACAGTAAATTAAAGTTTTAGTTTGTTTTAGGCCGACTTTCTCCACTTTCTTAAATGTGCCTTAGAAAGCATTCTACTGAAATTCTTCTTACAAAAGTCGATTTAAATGGTGACTTACGTGACATTATAAGAGGTGGTGCAAGTCGTCCTTAGTTCAAAATTTTTTTTTGCTGAATTCTTTTTTAATGAAACCTTTGTTTTTTTTTTAGTTTAGTGTTCTTTGGTTTTTAGTTCGTAAGTACCTACTTTCAATAGTGCTCCTCCTTTTCTGTTGTATTCCTTTGGGCGCACAGCAGTCTTGCAAATTTTGATTTAGTGCTTTATTTGTCTATGTGTCTAAATAAATAATATATTTGTAGACATATAGATGAAGAAGACATATACATATATTTTATTTTATTTATTCAACAGAAATCTACAGCAATACAATCGCAGTAAACAATAGGTTCTTAATAAATTATATTGTACTTATTTTAACTAATCCAAAAAATGTATTCTATTTTATTTTATTTCCGTGTGGCGCCGGATTAAGAATAGCGTCACTCCATTTCCTTCCATGGATGTCGTAGAAGGCGACTACGGAAATCAATTACCAGGAGACGGGCAGCAGCATCTTCCTGAGATTCCAACCGCATACTGCGATCGCCAACCCGCCTGCCGAACGTGGCGATTGTGGCAAAACCCCTCATGGTTACGAAAACCATGTGGGAGACCTATTTCCTGCAGTGGGCGTCAGATGGCTAATTATTATTGATGATGATGATTCTATTCTATTGAATCAAGATCATTCTCGGCCATCCAAGGGCAGAAAAAAGTGACGTGCCCTAGGGGAGGCCCGTGCCCGGCAGTGAACGAATACGGGCTAATTGATTGATTGAGGAGTAAATAATTTTTTTTTTTTGTTGAAGGTAGGTATTTCTAAATATAAGTGAAAAACAACAATGCAAGAGAATTACGGTTGTTATATGGCGCCAAAAATCGGCCATTTTAATATTTATAATTTTTATATACTCGGTATCACTCTCACCATTAAGAAGAATCTAATGACGCCTGAAGCGAGCAAGCCAAAAAAATATGCATACATACGTACACTCGAAAAACCAAACCCTCCTTTAGGCGCAGTCGGGTAAAAATAAAACACAATTTCCATTTCATTACAGGATGGCCTGGAGAAGGGTCCAGAGTGCAACGTGCTGAGCCCCATTCAGACGATGGACCGCGCGTGGGACACTGTCTTCGTGGGCACCCGGACAGGATTTGTGCTGCAGTTCGAGTGCAAGGTTTGTGCCATTGTTGCCGGCCTTTTCTTAACTAATCTATCAACGGCTGGTTGATTTTGTGACGCGAATCCATTATGCATTTCAAGTTCCTAAACTATTGCTCTTAATGGGTTAAGACTTAACCCATTGAGCAATCTCAAAGGGTTAAAATATAGTACCGGTATCGGGTACTTTTTATCTTTTACCTTCGCCAGTATAATGTGAACAAAATCACTCGGTCCCTTACATAGCATGCATGCTACACTTTCATGGACTGGGTGACAGGAGGAGTATATATTGCTTTAGTAAGTGGTTGCTTGTATACAAATTGTAATTTATGTCTGTTGCAGCCTGCTAGTGTGCCTAAATAAATACATCCCCTATTTCGTCGACAAATGTCCGCCTAGCCACCGGCCCTTCCACCCGCATTCGTGATTGTCGAAAGAAAAACACACTCGTTATATTCAGGTTCATATCCACCCTTCATCCTCTCCAAATATGAAAACCAACACACCATTCTTTTCTCATTTCTGGTCAGTTCTCTTTCAATCCACGACATTCTCTAATCACTCTGTTGCGTTAATTAATTGCCTCTGTTCCAACAGAACAACATGCTGATCCCAGTGAGCACGATCAAGTTCTCGGACCAGTCCATCCTGGCGCTCCGAGCGCTCAAGGAGGGACCACGTAAGGTGCTTCTGGTGGCTGCGCGCAGCGAAAACGTCACTATCAAGGTATCAACACTATGTACAATAAAGTGTTCTCTATCCATCTATATCGGTGCTTCTGGTGGCTGCGCGCAGCGAAAACGTCACTATCAAGGTATCAACACTGTGTACAATAAAGTGTTCTCTATCTATATCGGTGCTTCTGGTGGCTGCGCGCAGCGAAAACGTCACTATCAAGGTATCAACACTGTGTACAATAAAGTGTTCTCTATCCATCTATATCGGTGCTTCTGGTGGCTGCGCGCAGCGAAAACGTCACTATCAAGGTATCAACACTGTGTACAATAAAGTGTTCTCTATCCATCTATATCAGTGCTTCTGGTGGCTGCGCGCAGCGAAAACGTCACTATCAAGGTATCAACACTGTGTACAATAAAGTGTTCTCTATCCATCTATATCGGTGCTTCTGGTGGCTGCGCGCAGCGAAAACGTCACTATCAAGGTATCAACACTGTGTACAATAAAGTGTTCTCTATCCATCTATATCGGTGCTTCTGGTGGCTGCGCGCAGCGAAAACGTCACTATCAAGGTATCAACACTGTGTACAATAAAGTGTTCTCTATCCATCTATATCGGTGCTTCTGGTGGCTGCGCGCAGCGAAAACGTCACTATCGGGTTATCGATACTGTGTACAATAAAGTGATCTCTATCTATCTATCTATATCGGTGCTTCTGGTGGCTGCGCGCAGCGAAAACGTCACTATCGAGTTATCAACACCATGTACAATAAAATGTTCTCCATCTATCTATATCGCGGCACATTGTATGCTTACTTTAGATAGCCGTACATTATCTGCCAAATCAAGCTGAAACTGCCTTTTTGGTCTAACCGTTAAGGCGCTTAGCCACCAAAACAGAGGTCGTGGGTTCGTTTCCCACTGGGGGCGGCCGTACATTTGTACAAATGGCCTCAGTCTGGGTGTATTTGCATGTCTATGACGTCCTTGCCTGGTTACCATAGCACAGGGTATTTTAGTAGTTATTATTATTATTATTATATATTTATTTGTCCAAAAATAGGTGTATAATATGTTTGGTCGGAATAATTACCGGAACATTCCCAAAATTATGTGTTTTGAGTCAAGTTTGCAGAATTATTAAGAATTGAAGAATTTCTCTAATCACGAATGGTAGAAGTCAAACGTTAATTGTAACTAGGTACTATAAAACGACTTCGATCAGTAAAGAAACAATTATTCTACTGTATATTTAAAAATTTTACACATTTTTACTCAACAACTTAACATCAATTACTCAAAACAGAATATTTTGAAATGTGATCTGTCAGGATCGTAGCAAGTGGCAGTCCCTGGTCTCGGCCTACCCCTCTGGGATACAGGCGTGAGTTTATGTTATGTTTTGTTCCAATAACGATTTCGACCCGACGATACAGTAGTAGTGATGTAGTTGTAGTTTGTACTATAATTAATATTATAATCATTTTATTTCCTTTTCTGCAATGCTACGTTTATTGGCTGTTTATGAAAATATAGTAGAAGGCCTGAACATAATATGTAGTATTTTGTAAGTAAACTAAACAAAATCTGTGTTTGCCTGCAAGTTTTTCTTTCCACAAAGAACAGAAAAGATTAATGATGTACCCACCACACACTATTTTGCTGTCAAATAGGTATATAAGGAGATAGTGCTTGCGCGGGAAGCAAATGAAAGTGCCGCCATCTTTATTTCCCAAACAATATCTGATGAGTCTATTATGGTGATTGTGTTGTATACATACATAAGCAGCCTATATACGTCCCACCGCAGGGCACAGGCCTTCTCTCAGGGAGAGAGTATTGTTATTTATTTATTTTAGACGATTCACTGAGGCGATGGTCAAGGAAAAGAATGGTACCCTTTTAAGATCGTTTTCTTGGCCGTCATTATTGTACTTATGTATTAGGCTTAATATGATTGGAAAAAAGATGGTCAGAGTGGAGTTTTTTTTTCCCTGCCATTTTTTCCACTGTGGCCTACTTAGTCGTAAGTTACATTTACACATACAAATATAATACACATGTACAATACATAGTATTTATATACACAAATATAATTCTTATAAATATATATATATATAATTACATACATATATACACGTATACATATAAATACATACATAATATTATAAGCCATCATATTACATACATAATGCCTACCTATCGGTCGAGTATCGATATATCGTAACGCAGCGGCGAACATTGTTGTCGGCGGCGGCAACAAACAGAATGTAATTTCTTAGTTGATTTTTTATTTCTAATTTCTGACCCCTTTTCT
Organism: Yponomeuta cagnagella; assembly: GCA_947310995.1. Taxonomy (NCBI): domain Eukaryota; kingdom Metazoa; phylum Arthropoda; class Insecta; order Lepidoptera; family Yponomeutidae; genus Yponomeuta; species Yponomeuta cagnagella. The sequence continues at coordinate 12,943,991 of OX371287.1, forward strand.
AGGGAACAGATAAAGCTATCAAGCCTACCTCCCTAAATCTTTGTCAAAGACTTGAGTATCAGACACATGATTTTCATGTTTCATTACATTCCCAAAGGACGCGCAGACGGGCTTGCTCCTACGCACGCTGTTGGGGCCCAAAATGACGGTGTATACATTGCTTTATGAAGACGGAAAGGTCTACTGTGGTACCAGCAGCAATCAAGTGCAGGTGTTCGACTATGCGGTGAGTATAACTATCTTTGCATAATGGCTCAGAATCCCTTTTGTAAAGGAAAAATCCGACAATTCATTTGGATGAACTCAATTTATGGTTCATTCACTCGTTCATTCCTCGGTCACACAACATGATCAAAATTAATGGTAATTTTTATAACAGTGTCAAATATAAAAGAGAGTTGAAGCAACTATTGGCCTGTCCTTCAGGTGAGCATAATACTTACGTGAGCATAATGCAATGAATTAATCTGAATAGATGTCCATTCTATGTTTAAACATTTCACTCTTCTTTAATTAAAAAAAAATGAAATCAATGAAAGGTGAATGGTTTGAATTGGCCACAAGCTCTCCCCACGTCGCCAAACTATGTGTCACTGAACAAACACTTATAACACGGGAATAAATGCCTCGGTTCTGTGATGGCATGAAGATACAACGGACCGCCGTTGTTCTGCGTGACCGGTATCATCAAGTGCAATCGGCATTGTCCTAAAAAAACGAGTTCTGTTTTATTTTTATTTTTTCCTCAACATATAACGTAGATTTTAGTACCTGACAGTAGATTTGACATTGTATTTCATAACGGTATTTTTTTAAATTAATTTTAATTATACATTTTCCTGTTAGAACATACATAACAGGATGCAAGATCATATTTAATAAGATGTCATCAAAATGTACCACGTTCTGACCAAATAAACTTATTTTATTTATTTAAAATCAGCGTACTCACAAAACAACTGTCTTTTCGCAGAGCGGCACTCACATCGGCGAACACGACGGCGGCAAGGGTGCGGTTTGCCTGCGCGCGGCAGGCGGCCTCCTCTTCGCCGGCTGCTACGACGGCTGCGTCTACGTCTTCAGAGCCGGAGAGCGACAGCCCTTCTCGCAACTGCGAGGGCCTGGAGTCATGCTGCTGTCTTTGGCGGTTGTTGGGAGCAAGGTAAAAGCTGTTCTAATCCCCGTGTGGCTTTAGATAGTGCTAGTATCGTCGGAAGGTAACTGACAACGTCTTCAGATCTTGAGAGAGACAGCCTTTCTGGCAACCGCGAGGAGCTGGATTTGCGAGAAAGGCCATCATGCTGCTGTCTTTGGCGGTTGTTGGGAGCAAGGTGAGGTTTGCTATGTTCCCAGCGCACGCCGATAGGTGGCACTAGTTCGTCGCAAAAATCCCTTCACGGTTGTTTCGATAGCTGCGTCGTATTTCTAGAGAGCGACAGCCCTTCTCATCATCATGAATCATGCTGCCGTCTTTGTTGGTTGTTGGGAGCAAGGTGAGGAATGCTATATTCCCAGCGCACGCCGATAGGTGGCACTAGTTCCTCGCGCAACTCCCTTCACGGCTGTTTTGATGGCTGCGTCTACGTTTTCAGATCCGGAGAGAGACAGCCCTTGTCTTTGACGGTTGTTAGGAGCAAGGTAAAAGCTTTTCTAGTCCCGACCAAAGAGTATGTAATCACTACGTTATAAGAGTCGGCACTTGCTAACAACACGTTTTCAAAATTATGAACGTAGTTTGTACCAACCTAACAAAAAATAGTATAATACCAACATGAGAATGAAATTGCAAAACATTAGTGATGGACTGCTTATCGATATCGATAAAAAAAATTCGAGACGTCTCTCCTCTTACCTCATTTTCATGCTTAGGAAATTAAAGTAGGTGATAAATCCCAACATAGTAGGTCGACTCAATTATTTCGAGTATGACATGGTGTGAATGGATTATCGCTTACTTTCATAATGAAAAAGGCATTTTTTTAAATCAAATCATTTATTTAGCATCAAGTGTAGAAAACTTTATGTCACCAATGCGTCACGTCGCTATCGAAACTTTGCACTTTGGTCGAATTTCAGATTTTTGGAGTCTGCAACAAACAAAACAATAAGTCAAAAAATATATTATCTATACCATATTTATTTGAGGCTGAGACAAAATGAAACTTTTTAATACTTTTAAAATGATACCGTCTGATAATGTTGTATACCTACGTATTTTTTTATAAAGTATTAAATCTAATTCAATCTAATTTACTAATTCCTTAGTGTAAAAACCGAAATAACATTTTTCGACAATGAAAATAGTCTAAAGAGTACTGAAAAGTTGTTTACACTCACTGAAATCAAAATTATATATTTGACATTGTCTTCGAATAAAAATTTTTACAATTAAGGCAACCATTCTCTCCGTCATATAACGGTGGTTATTACAGCTCCACCATGCAAATCTTCATTGCCTGTCGCTTTAACCCATAAGCGGAATCTAGAATACAAAACAAAGCGGTGCAATTTATTTTTAAAAATATAAAACAAAACTGAATGCTTTGAGCAAAATAAAACAACATAAATCATTTCTGTTCTTGCTGTGTGGTGTTCGACGTTTAAAATTAAGTAGTTGTGGTCAATTTTAGACAGCATGTAGAAATATCTGGCAGAAATCAATCGTCCAAAATATCGATAAAAAATGTACCACATGGGTACCGCATTACAACCGGCGTTAATTTAAATTTGTCAAAATCGTAAATTGTTCTAAATAATGCAGTTGTTTTATCCAAGCGCATTAAATAAATATCAAAATTTGCGTACATTTATTATGATAAACTTGCTAATTTTACCTGTTTGGCTCCAGTAGATATCTGGCTAAGAATATGCCAGACGTACATTAATTTCTGACTCTTCTAATGCCACAAATTTCACATTTCCTCAATGCTTTTCCTCCCATATTTCTTGTTTAATCACTTTTCACGCACTACACCTATTGCTAAAGTTAAAATAAATAAAATAATGCCACACAAAAACAAAAAAACGAACAAAATTACCGGCCATTTGCAAAATACGTAATACCAACATTACCAACATTGGATTTCACACAAAGAGTATGTAATCACTACGTTATAAGAGTCGGCACTTGCTAACAACACGTTTTCAAAATTATGAACGTAGTTTGTACCAACCTAACAAAAAATAGTATAATACCAACATGAGAATGAAATTGCAAAACATTAGTGAAGGACTGCTTATGGACATCGATAAAAAAAAATTCGAGACGTCTCTCCTCTTACCTCATTTTCATGCTTTAGAAATTAAAGTAGGCGATAAATCCCAACATAGTAGGTCAACTCAATTATTTCGAGTATGACATGGTGTGAATAGATTATCGCTTACTTTCATAATGAAAAAGGCATTTTTTTAAATCAAATCGAGGTAAAAGCTGTTCTAGCCCAGACGTGTGGCTCTAGATGGCGCTAGTATCTTTGGGTACTTTGCGCCACGTCTCTGGGGACGCTACTACGATAACTTCGGCTGTCTTCAGATCCGGAAAGAGACAGCCTTTCTCCTATTGGCCTACAGTCCCGCTGCTATTTTTGGCAGCAATACAATATGTCACACTACTCACACTAGATTAGTGTCTACTGCCTACGGAATTTCACTTCGCCTAGTCTGCTGTCTCACGCTAGTGAAATAGACAAATAATCGCTCCATCTCACGCGCTTGTAGAGGGTAGGTACGAAGTTCGAAAATACATTCACACTACCGAATACTAATTTGTTTTTCTTTGTTACAGATTATCGTTGGCTACAAGGACCGAAGTTTGTACATATGGAAGATACCAGTAAATATATTGAAAGAAATGGTTCTATGAATTCCTTTACGGAAGATTTTAGTTTCATGCAATAAGCACCTATCTTCATAGCTCTAACACATAAGCATGTATTTTTGTTAAATACTTTTAACTGTTCTTTTGTTTATAGTACAGTGATGTTAGATTTGTACATAATAAAGAGTTTTGACTAGATATTTGTTTACTTGGCCCCATATTCAATGATAGACAGAGGCAGCCGTTTACCAAGATGACGACAGGTACCAAATTACTGCTGTTACGAGGGGTGTAACAAAACTGCATTTTCGAAAAATGGGGGGTTTACTCTTGACGGACAAATTTTATAATGGAAAAACCTCGAAATTGCGAAAGAAATATCAGTTCCCTAATGAAGTAAAGTTACCGCATGCGGCAATAAAATGTATCGAACAGCTGATACGTGATTCACACGATTTCCGTCTGTTCACCGTATTATGTTCGTTTTGATTTTCTTACGCCTGTGGGTAGACACCAAAAATTAATTATTACAACAGTCACTGGAGAGCCGATGGATAAAGATCTGTTTCATTTTAGAGTACAGCCACGAACAGCTTAACTGGCAGAGATGGTATTTTAGGTATAGACATAATGGGGTGAAAAATTACCACCCAGTTGAAGTGATGTTGATACTGCTCAAATGAGGATCATTCAGACATCGAAATATTGGACTTCCAAGTAGGTATTAGGGCGGATGGAGCCAGTGTGCCCATCTCAAAAGTGGAGAATCTGCCACACGCTGGGCCAAAAATCTGCCAAACATGACACCAAAAATTTGCCTTCATATTATCACCTTCAAGAAAACGAAAAAAATTAAATACATTATGTAAATTCTTTAATCAACATTCTTCAAACAAAAAAATTACAATAACTAAAGTTATCACTGACTAATTGAAGTAACTTAATGGAACTGAAAACTACAGCACCTGCTCCAATAAACTAATTAGACCAGTACCTACCTATCACAATCACAAATTTTCACAGACAGACCGGGAAAAAACAATTTACAATCTAAACTTTTTTACTTCCTGGTTACTCAACCAAATCGGAGTTTGCCAGTTTGGTAAAATAATTTTGTACCAAATATACTTATATGGAAAATTAAAAATAATTTTAAGGCGATTGAAGATGACTTCATTGAACATTAAAACCAATACAAGTTCACTTGGAATCTTTCAAATCTGCCATTTTAGTAAATCGTCAGCATAATCTGCCACAGCTAAAATTTTGGAGCCAAATCTGGCAAAATGGCTGAGATCTGCCACAAATGGTCACACTGGATGGAGCACAATAGTACATTGTACACCGAGGGGAGAAAACGATTTATTTTTAGAAAACTCGAGAACAGAAATAGAATTTTCTCCCGAGTGATACATAGTGGTGAAATTATTTAGGATAAAAAGCGTACCTACGTATTGTTAAATTATCAATTTAACAAAAAAAACAAACATATTGCCGCGAATGTTTTTTTTTCGTAGTGCAGAAAAGGTTGCCTGTTTAATTGAAAATCGACCACAAAAAAATTCCCACGTTTTTTTTGCTAATAAAATTATTCGATATAAAACCTTTTTGAGATTTGACGTTTGTATTTTTTTATGTTCGCTGCTAAAAAACAAAAGAACGCTAGAATGGATTTTCATACAGCGTCCCTGCCCTACTACGGAGGGCAGGAAAGAAATTCCATATAACTTTTGCCGCCGCCCAGTTATAAGGGAGAAATAAGGAATTATGTAACCCGTTTATGAACGAGCAATGAGACACCGCCAAAAAGATAGTTACAGACTATACTTGTTTCAAAACGTGAATGAAATGAACCTCATTGATGGTGCTCCATTAATCTGTCATAGACTGTCCTAATTAAGAGATGGAACATAGAACCTCCTTGGTTTGAATCACTCCGTGGTTTGAATAGTTAGTGGATAAAACTATAGACAAGCAGGAGTAAAGTTTACCGCTACGGCTAATCATTTGACCCAATAGCGAATTCAGCGTTATTCATCTTAAAACTGACTTTTGAAGCTAAACATCTTCTTGCTATATTACTAAACCAATATTTTGCAAAGCATAAAAATAAATAATGCTTTCCAACGGGTTTTAGGATAAACCAACATTCGATTTTTTTTCGATTCTGCAACCGATTCTCACCGTGTCAAGTCAAAATTCTTGAACGCAGTTTTAATTTTGGCCAAGTGGCAGTACTGGTTATCTTACGTCAGTCAGTTCTTCGTTGGTTGGTTGTGGGTGTTTCTGTGTTGGCGGCCATTATTCTACATAAAATAAAATTTTTTGCTAGTTTACCAGTACGAAACAAAGAACTTTGATATTTTCAATATTACCCCGAACGCTAGCTGATATACTAAATTACCACCATAGTACAAAATGAATCCAGAATAGTAAGTATCTTTGTGTAGTGCGTGGTGATAAAAACAAGGATGGGCTGAGACCCTATTCTATTCTGCATATTCATTGTCTTCGACCTATGGATTTTATCTCGATTTCAGCCCAATTTTGCTGTTTCACGGTCCAACAGTCTTTGTCACTTGTATTACTCGATAAAACTAAGTTGGTGACTCATCTGTGTATTCGTGGTAACTAATGCGATTCCAAAACGTAATCGCTGAATCCTCGTGAATGGCGCAACAGAACTCGTACATCGTAACGCAGTCACTTCCTTATTCTGTCAATACTACGTACCTGCTTATTTACATTCACCATAAACATACCCTGTTTTTTCGTGGATATGCCTACTATGAAAGAGAACTATGTGATGTAAATTGACCAAATCTGTTGTTTTCCAGCGACTACTTGTTCAAGCTACTCCTGATCGGAGACTCGGGTGTCGGTAAATCATGCCTGTTGCTCAGATTCGCCGACGACACCTATACAGAGAGTTACATCAGTACCATTGGTGTGGACTTTAAAATTAGGACAGTAGAATTAGATGGCAAGACGATAAAGTTACAAATATGGGACACAGCAGGCCAGGAGAGGTTTAGAACTATCACCTCGTCATACTACAGGGGGGCGCACGGCATTATCATTGTTTACGACTGCACAGACCAGGTGAGCTAGATATATTTTTCTTGTTAACTTATAATAAGTTTTTTTTACTTGCTAAGATTGAATCCAAAGATTAGTCAGAATCTGGTAAACTGAAGATCTTATAATTCAGTATTTGACACGATCAACAATAAATTATTTCATGTGCTCTATTAAAACAAAAATTACAATATATCTCGGAAAATGTATCTCTTAGTCAATTACTAGTTATTACAATTTTTTAATAGATTAAACATAAAAAGAGTGCTCTGAAATGTGACGTCATAATTTTCATACAAAATTCCGTTTTAAAAGTAACTCATTTGATATTTTGTCAAAAAACCCAATTATAGTTAGTGTAATTGAGTTGCTATTTCAAAAAGAACTATGCAACTAAATACCATTCAGTATTAACACATGTCTGCACTGAAATAACACATGTCTGCTAGATCCATTGTAAAGGCCAGTTAACCTTTTCAGCTTTTTAATTTTTAGAATTATTGTTGATAAAATGTGATAAAATACATAGCATTTATTGCTGAAGCTATGACACATGGCTAGTTTTGAAAACTGGCATATGTAAGTATCATTCTGGCAGTATTTTTCGTCACTTAGAATTACAAAGTGTTTAGTCAAAATAGTTACATAGCAAATTTGGACCACATTATGATGATATGCAGCTTATAAACATCCCGCTGCAGGGCAGTCTTGCTTTGAAAGAGAAATATGACTTTAATCACCACATGTACCCACTGAAGATTGGTGATTTCAAGCGCTGTGTCATGTGAGATCATTAATGCTCTGTCAATTTATTTACATACTTATCATGTTCTCAGTCACTCGGTATAACCTTACAATATTTTTATTTGTTTAAACTGATACTGGAAGGAACTTAGTCATTTGTATGTGTATAGAGCATGGAATGTTCAGATAATATGGGTTGAATGTATTTGTCATTCTTCAACTGATGGATGAGTACAAAGAAATAGCTTTTTTCTGTGTTTAGTTTGTTTACTGGAGAATGTTACTGTATCTCAGTAATTTTGCTTTAATAATTGAAATTAGAAAATCATTAATTTATCACACATAAAGATTTAAAAACATGTGCGTAATGTAACAAAATTAGAAACAGTTATGTGATAACAAGGATAGGGCTCAGCCTAGTTCTGTAATTATCATACCGCTGATTTTCAGCCCAGTGGGTTCTAAGTAACTAAAAAATACATTAAGGAAAAAAAGGAATTAAGGTAATCACATTTTACCTAATAAAATTACGATTAGACCCGTTTAATTATATGACTTATACAACTAAAACATAAAGTTTAGTTAAAAAAAAGAGAACACTATAATAATTATAATAAAACTTGAAAAAAAAAACAGTAACATAATGATTCGCAGTATCTAGCGAAAGGCACATGGTGGACATACAATGTACAGTAGATAATAATATAGAAAGCAATCAGTTAGTGAATTGTAATAAAATTTAATTATAAATAAAAGGCGTTTAAAATCGTTGATATACATAATGAAGCATGTTTAATTATTACGAAGTTAACAAAACAATGCTCTTTGTCCTGTATTCTTGACAAATACTTGAGCAATTTGAGGGTCGAACATTAAATGATTGACGCGGTAACCTTGACAGCATTTAATGCAATAACAATGTGCTAGTTTTCTAGTAATATAATAAGGTATTTTGATCAAGAAATGATACAATGTTTATATAATATATTTTTTTATATAGCCTATAATTGTCCCACTGCAGGGCACAGGCCTCCTCTCAGAGAGAGAGTATGGACTTAATCAACACGCGTGCCCACCGCGGATTGGCAAATTCAACCGCTGAGATATGTGAACAACTCAGACACTCAGGTTTCCTCACGCTGTTTTCCTTCACAGTTAGTGGTATTAGATAGATAGAGAACACTTTATTGCACAACCAGGTGAAAGATAGTACAAATAGTTTCTTATATCTATCTAGTTATTACTAATAATCACAAATGTACGTACTTACTAAAACAAAGTCCTCAATATTACTCCCCACAATATATATTATTACGTTTATTGCAAAAACTAAAAAATACAATGGCAATGCTATAAGCATTTTCTACCAGTCAACCACAGGTGGTGCAAGAAATTAACTGGTAGACATACGAAGTAAACGGATAAAACGAATTACTTTAATTCAATTACTGTTAAATTTTTTTGTTATTCTTATGAGTTTCTATTTAAGCTGGTTGTATGTAATGGCAGTTTAATTATTCACTTTATTAATGTAGGAAATGGAGCGGTGGTAGTGCGGTCGGTAGAACGCTTGCCTCACATTCAGGAGGTTGTGGGTTGGAACCCGGCTCATGTACCCAGTGTATGTACTGTGTTTTCTAATTTATGTACATTTGTGAATTTGTAGCAGCAGTACCACTCGCTAACTGTGAAGGAAAACATCGTCAGGAAACCTGAGTGCCTGAGGTGTTCACATACCTCAGCACTTGAAATCGCCAATCTGTGGTGAGTTACTCTCTTTGAGAGAAGGCCTGTGCCCTGCAGTGGGACGTATACAGGCTGCATTGTATTATAAATGTTATTATATATAATGAAGGAATTGACATTGAGCAGGAACCTATCTACATACATAGATCGTTACAGTTACTAAGAAAAAGAATGAATGAGTTACGTGACAAATCTGAAATTAAAAACCTCTAGGGACCTGAAAAAGAGAAAAACCTATCCAAAAGTTCTAGAATCTTCTCTAAAATATTTCAGTACTGCTATTGTTATTTGGGATATTACCCTTATACCTACACTACAGTACTAAAGACACATTACCTTCATGCAGTATGTTGGACGGTGAACTCCCAACTAACCCACATTCGCCTAGGTATAAACAAAGAATTCAAGGGGAAAATTATTGAATTGCGATAGTAAACTCAAGTGGACTTGGCACAGAGCCAAACCAAGACTAATACTCTCTTCAGAGTATTTGCTTGTTTATACATTATGCTGTGTTCACACACATTCCTCGGCACTTCCCAATCCGCGGTGGGCGCTCGTGGTAACATTCTACCTCTCTGAGACAAGCCCATTCTCCTTCTCTCTTTCTGAGAAAAAGCCAGTGAATGGCCTGCTTATCCTTATATTATTCTAACTTATTGAAATTGTCTGACCACCTCATTGATCTAGTGGTATCACATCTTATTACCATGCCAAAGGTCATGGGTTCGATTCCCACGGGGGGCCGCCGTATATTTGTGCAAATGGCCTCAGTCTGGATGTATTTCCATGTTTGTGATGTCCTTGTCTCATTTGCATAGTGCAGGATATCCTCAGTTTGGGACCAGGACTAGTGATTGTTGTGTGGAAGTTGTTTATTTTTAACCGACTTCAAAAAAGGAGGAGGTTATCAATTCGACGCGTATATATTTATGTATTACTAGCTGACTGGGCAAACGGTGTTTTGCCATGTTGTAATTAGCCTACGACCTATTCTCAGACCTACCCAATTTACACAAGAAATTTCATAAAAATCGGTGAACCCGTTTCGGAGTTTCGGTTTTTATATATTACATATTTTATCTTGTACATTGTACATTGCACATTATTTTGTCTGCCTTTCCGGACTCTTTACATTTACGAAGAAAACAGGTACTTAGCAAGAAGTTTGAAAGAATGAACCTGTGTAGCATTCTAAGCTCAAGTAACTACGTATATTTTAATTAACCAATTAGGTAATGGCTGCTTTAATTTGCAAACTTAATCACGCACAAATAACTACAGATATAATCACAGGCGTCATAGATAACATTGTTTATTCCATCCAATGAGATATGCATCACTATGGTGGCTCTATACAACGGCCATTCAACCGGTTTCTGAATTAAGAATTTCACTAAGTAGGTATGTATATTAAAAGAATCAGACAGAATTATACTCCAGTATTTACCTAGTGAACTGCTATATTCATAAACTGGTGGTTTCTATAATATGTTCCTTTTTCACAAAATCAGGATAAGTTTCTTTGACAAACTGACATTCTGAATGACAAACTGAATGTTGATGTATTTTGGGTTTTTGTTAATTGTCCATAATCTAGGCAGGTACCAGACCTAATCTATGTTCAATTTCATTCCTTATCTATCTTTACTAGGACTTACATACTTAGTATAATAAAATAGGACACCAGTAAGTGTGTTTTGAGGATATTAATATTATTTCATTAACTTCCACCTGGCAATTAAGCTCTGGCAGAAAAATTTCAATCTAAAATAGGTAACCCTTAAATACATACGAAATGAGCAAAACACGAGTGCACAAAAGCCTGTTTTCAGGCCACGTGCGTCGGCCGCCCGTCCTTTTTGGCGCCAGTATCGTAGATACTACCAATACTTCCTTTCTGAATAAGACCTTACGCGCGTATTCGCTCTTTCTGGACAGGGCCTTACGCGCGTATTCGCAGCAAATTAGCTCGTCCTGCACAAGGCCTAACAAATCGTTACCTTCGCAGGACTCGTTCAGCAACGTGAAGCAGTGGCTCGAGGAGATCGACCGCTACGCGTGCGACAATGTTAACAAGCTGCTGGTCGGCAACAAGTGCGATCTCACGACCAAGAAACTCGTCGACTACGCCACCGCCAACGTGAGTTTCCCATTTTTTCTGCTTCTCCTTCGTCGGTAGATAGACATATAAACAAGTGCGATATCACGATCTAAAAACTCTTCGGTAGATAGATAGACAAATTAACAAGTGTGATCTCACGACCAAGAAACTCGTCGACTAAGCCAACGCCAACGTAAGTTTGCGACTATTACCGCTTCTTCGTCGGTACGTTCTTAACAGACCGGTCGTGGGCGAAGACGTCCAGTGAAACTTAATTAGGCTAAAACTTTACAGTATTAATTAAAACAACTTCACTCACATCTGGTGAAGGGGCCACTCGGACGCTGCATTGCCTGGTACATTGTTTATTTTTTTATTAGATGTAGTAGGCTTGCCCAGCACCTATACCATCCTGACAGCTTAGTCGGCCCAGCCCACAGGAAAGACAAGCCAATAGGTGCGGAGCCAACCAAGCCGCGCGTTTCCTCACGATGTTTTCCTTCACAGTTAGTTTGTGGTATTGCTACTACAAATTCTCAGTTGTACGTAACTTTGAAAATAAACAAAGCCATGCCCGCACTGGGAATCCAACCTGGGTCGCTCGCTTCCGAGTCCATTGTTCTGCCCATAAGCTACCACCGCTTTATTTCCCTTTACCACATACTATCTATATGACCAACTTTATTATAAGGACGACGATATATAAAAATATCAGGTGTTTTATACACCATTAACTTTGGGTGGTTTGAAAGACATAGCAAAATGAACGTGCCTGACAATAGCTGTCGAATACGCTAGTTTGTTTTTTTTAAACGCACGTTTCAAAAATATCTCTTCACAAACTCGAATCTAATAGCCATCCGGAACAGTGCGTGCGTGCGCTGTTCTGGACCAAAATTGTTGCCAGGGTAAATACAAAAATGTAGTATGGAACAGCTGTTTTTTTTTTAAATATTTTCTGGTGTTATTTATAAAAACACGATGCCCTTAAATACAGATACGACTACCTTTATCTGAGGCTATTGTAACTGCATTATAAGAATGTTTTAGAGTAATCATGTCTTTACAAATAACACTCTACGGCAATGTCTTCAACAGCAATACGCCGAGCAGCTGGGCATCCCGTTCCTGGAGACCTCAGCGAAGAACTCGACCAACGTGGAGCAGGCCTTCATGACGATGGCGGCGGAGATCAAAGCGCGCGTCGGACCGCCCTCTGCGGGCGCCGCGCCCGCCGGCGCTAGCGTCAAGATCGATAAGGGTCGCCCCATCGAGACCGGCCGCTCGTCCTGCTGCTGAATACTATAACCACGGTAAGTTCTAGATAGTTCATTATCACTCTTACTTCTCCCGCAGCGAGTATTCCACTTCTGATACCAAGATTAATGAGGGCCGCGCTATCGAGACCGGCTGCTCGTCCTGCTGCTGAATACCACGGTAAGTTCTAGTCAGTGTTTATTATAACCTGCAGCGACTATCCCACTTCTGATATCGAAATCGATATCCCACTTCTGATATCTACATAGGTCGATAAGGGTCGCCCCGTCGAGACCGGCCGCTCGTCCTGCTGTTGTATACTATAACCACGGTTGGTTCTAGTCAGTTTAGTATCACTCTTACTACTCCCGCAGCGACTATCCCACTTCTGATACCAAGATCGATAAGGGCCGCCCCATCGAGACCGGCCGCTCGTTCTGCTGCTGAATATTATAACAAGGATGACTTCTAGTCACTGTTTATTATATCCCACAGCGACTATTTCACTTCTGATATAAATATCGATATCCCACTTCTGATATCAAGATCGTTAAGGGGCTCCATAGAGTAACACTAGCGCCACCAAGGAAAAAAATCATCTTTTTTTACAGATAATTACAGATTATTTGCAAAAAGTGTCTACAATTTCAATCATGTTAATAGTGATAGGACCTATGGCCGTGGATCTTGTTGGTATAATAAATGTCTTTCTTCTTCTTCTTCTAATGCAAAAAACCTAGGACTAGATATGATAGCACTAACGACAAAGACGGCCAAATTTTTGCCGTTAGTGGTGCCACGCAGCAACTAAGGATGATGAGAGCTAAATATCTCATACAATTAAATGACACTAATTTAGCGATTATGGCACTAAAAACTAGTTATTGGGCATTACTTTGCACTAGTTTTCCGAGTACTCCGAGAAATATTAATTGCTTAAAATAATGAAAAGATAGATGGATAGATAGAGATAGACAACACTTTATTGCACAACCAGGTGAAAGAATTACAAATAATAAAATAATAAAGAATACCGTTCTATTATAGTAGGTCAGTCACTTCAGGGAGCCTTCATTTCACTTCATGAAAAAATATCAGCCGTTTAAACATTTGCTAGCGCCGTGTGGCGCCGGATTAAGAATAGCGTCACTCCATTTCCTTCCATGGATGTCGTAGAAGGCGATAAGGGAATACATTACCAGGAGACAGGCAGCAGCGTCTTCCTGAGATTCCAACCGCTTACTGCGCCCGGTTGACTTATCGCCAACCCGTCTGCCAAGCGTGGCGATTGTGGCAAAACTCTTCGTGGTTATGAAAACCACGTTGGAGGCCTGTGTCCTGCAGTGGGCGTCAAATGGCCGACGATGATGATGATGATGATGAAACATTTGCTAGACTAGCGGCAAGAGGACGCGGACCAACGCGGAGATGGTGTGACGACTTGACCAAATATTTGCCTGGTTAGCAAGAGTTGGCCCAAGACAGGGAGGAATGGAAGGAAGTCTAAACAGGTTTTTAAAATCTTTAATCTGAAAAAAAATACTGCCTCTTACTGTTATTGAACGTTAAGGGCTTCCATAACGTCGGCAACCTTTAATTATTGTATTAAATTATTGTAAACAAACGAAGATACTTTGCACACACAAAAATCCATAAGTTATGAAATAAAATCAGGGAAAAAAATACTTAGGCCGAATTGCACCACTTTTTTAAATGTGGCTTAAACAGCATTTAATCAAAATTATTCATACTAAAGTCGATTTAAATGGCGACTTAAGTGACGTTTAAGAAGTGGTGCAAGTCGGCCTAAGTCTTATTTGTAAAAATACAATCAAAACAGTCTGTGGGAAAGCGAAAGAAGTAACCACAGATTTGTTAAACTGCCTCTGAGGAGTGTAGTAGAGGAACCGTGCTTTTATAAACATTTGTTTTTTATAGATAAAAATTGTTTATAAAATTAGGAACTTTCTCTCTCTCCCTTTACGACGTACAATTTAAACTCCAAATTGGTCCTTAATTTTATTTCCTAGTGTCTATGCTTCCTACATTTCTCAAAAAAAATACTCATTCTTTTCCAATCTCTCGCACTCATCACCATGATTTTAGAATGATTCACGAAGATAATCCTAAACTAACACCTTTCGGCAGTGTTTATTTCGATTTAAAACTTCTCTCCTTTGTTCCGCGTTGCATCCATTGGTCTACTAAGACATGAATTGTTATCTTACCTTAAGAATTTAAGGGGCTTTTGTGATGTGCTTTACTTACTTTTATGATAGTTCTTTGCAGGATACCATTGATATTTTTTGTGTGGTCATCCGGGTATTGTAAGATTAGATCTGGATGAATAGTCTATAGTCCGCACAAATCTTTTTGGCGGTAACATGAACATAGTCACAGATCTTTTGCACATCGCTTACTGTCTACAGTGTATGTGTGAGTAATTGACTACTTTAGTGATTGATTTACTACGCATCACACTACGTCAATTACATAACATGAGCACTAAGCAGCCTATATACGTCCCACTGTAGGGCACAGACCTTGAAATTGCCAAACCGCGGTGGGCACGCGTGGTGATTAAGACCGTACTCTCTCTGTCTCTCTGAGCGCACCAAATCCTGACGTTTGCGAGAGCATTAGTATGGAATGACAGACGATTGGAATTGATCAGGATCTGGTGCGCTCAATAAAGGAGCTTTGCATTGCTGTGGTACTTCATCATCATCAACCATTTGACGCCCACTACAGGACATAGGCCTCCCTCACGGTTTTCCTAACCATGAGGGGTTTTGCCATAATCGCCACGCTTGGCAGGCGGGTTGGCGATCGCAGTATGCGGTTGGAATCTCAGGAAGACTCTGCTGCTCGTCTCCTGGTAATTGATTACCTTAGTCGCCTTCTACGACATCCGCGGAATGAAATGGAGGCTGTGGTACTTATAGGCTACGTAACAAAAAAAAATCATGGCTCCGTAACATCAGAGAATGGACTGGAGTTGCCAGCGTCAAAGATCTATTTCGCTTGGCAAAGAGAAGAGAGGAATATGCAGAGCTGACGGCCAACCTCTGGTAGTGGACAGGCACTGGAAGCAGAAGAACAAAAAAAATTGTACGTAGTGACGACTAGAATCAACCATTTTTCTATCCTATAGATATGTAACGAAATACACGATGGAGCATAAGCACCTGTACTCACTTGCTGTCGTTTTGTTTCCAGGCGGGCAGCAAGAGATGAGAGTGGCAACAGCGAGGCAGCGGCTTCGCCCGACACAACAACGCAATCACCATTGAATAAGGTTTCAACAACTCTCTCTATCGTGTACGGATACCACAAAACGACCGCGTCAAGCCACTACTGACTAAGTTCGTCTATTAAGATAATATAAGATTCATAAGCTCAGTTCTTTCGTTGCCGGCAATCTGGTTAGTTAATTATTGCGCGACGGTGTTAAATCACAGTGTAGTGGGGATTGATAACGCAGGCGACCGAACCAATGGCACTTCATGGAGCCCCTTTATGTTGTTCAGTCAGTCGATGACAACAGACGGTGGTAGGCTTACCGATCCACGCGTCGACATTGGGATGTGGCTATTTGACAGGTTTGTAAACCATCTCAGATTTTTTGTTTGTGTTCATTGAGTACTCAGAAAGTGGTACTTGTAAATTCTTTCGTGTATTTCCTCTAAAAAAGCAAATAAATATTCGCTTTTAAAACAAGCCGCCAAAACGTGATCCAGGGCACTATGGCTTCGCACAGGAATCAGTGACGTCACTGGTCAGACAAGACACCAATGAACGTAAGAACGACATGAATAACAGATGCTGTATTTACTAACCTGTGACGTCATCATAGATTCGGCCAATCCAGGCCGTTTTTGATAAAATGGCTACAGATACAAAATTGTCAAGATTCATACTGGTTTTTTTGTATAATTAGTCACTTTTTTTTGTTAAAATGCCTTAATCGGTTTCAAATAGCCTATTCCACTGTTTCGTTCTGGCTGTACTACGCAGAGCAAGATAGCGCGATTCAAATTACTTTGTCAAACTCCATAGACCATTCCTTAGTGACAAGCTTGAGGCATAGTAAGTGCATCTGCGTTATCTTTACACTACTACATCAGTGATGGAAATGGATGGGTGTATGTTTATATATGTAATGATTATGGTAGGTTAATGTTGTGCTGTTAACCGCTTAACAGTCGGTTTACACGTCACGCGAGCGGCGTTTAGTTAAAAATTTGTACTTGAGCAGTTTACGAGACGAGTGACAAAATTCGGGAGTGTTTTTTGTACGGTATAGCGTAAGCCTTGTATTGTATCTTACATGGGATCTACCGAAGTCTTAAAGCTAAAATATTACGTAAGTACTTTCCTAAAACATGTCACTTGGTATTTACTTCACGTTGGCTCTACAACGCTTGTCTAAAATGTCCATTACGAATGTTAGGTTTAGATTTTGTTTTATTGTATTCCAGTATGCATTGTTTATGATTTCTCTTGTTTCAATGAATGACACTTTAAGGTACTAAAAATATAATAATATTCTATCTATACTCGTGTCGCACTGGGTGTTTATTGTTAATTTATAATTTCCTTCAATAATAAACATATTTGCTGCAATTTTGTAGGTTAAAAATTATAGCGAATTGCCTTAGAGATTTATAGTGAACATAGGCATCATTCAAATCGAACGGGAACATAGTATTAATAAAGACATATTCATTAATATCGATATCACAGCATTACTGTGATAATTTTAAACAAAGAACTTTGAATTTTAAATACTAGACATAATAATTATGTACTCCTGTCTTCAAATATCGGTTGATATTACTGTAAGTATCAAATATACATAAATGTGTTGATTAAAAGCTAGTATTTGAAATTGAAGGCTTTCAAAAGTAAATTATTTCTATATTTATCAGTCGGATTTATTTACCTATACTGATCTTTACGATAGCTTGACTCACAGCGATTCAATGTTATTTTTGTACCGTTATTTTTCGAAAGTTTAGTTGTAATTAAATCAAATCTTCGCTAACCCACTGTAATTCTGTATCGAGGGTTTCTTAGAAATTAAAACAGTATGCTATAATATGAGGATGTTTTATTTTAGCACATTTACACCTACATTATCTCCCAGTCAACAACAGCATCGCATCATGTATTCGTAATCGTGGCACAGGCCGTGCAAGTTGAGTGGACATTGCAAGAACTCTGGACATACAACCGGCAGATTATCTGAAAAAAAAAATTATGACTTGCTCATACATTGTTTTACTTCAGTTGTTTATAAGCTACTTAAAATAAGAATTCGGGAAATAAGGTAATTAATCTTACCTAATAAACATTCGCGATTAGACCCGTTAAATTTATAGATAACTAAATATGAAAATCATAGCTTGCACTACTTCTCTTACAGTAGGATAGAAAGAAGGTGACTAATGAAGTGACTTTTCATTACAGTAACTGTACTGGTATGCGAGAGCACATCAAACTTTACGTAACGTAACTGAGAAGAGTGTACCTGTGTGTCCTATGAATCAAAGTCTATGTTGCCCATCATCGATGATGGGTAAAATCATTTTTATATACAAGTTTTCCATGAAAGTTACAATGTTCTAAAAATACAAGTATGAGGTTCTAAAATACATAATTCTCTAATTTGAATGTGATGGTATTTTAAAAATTGTTTATGTATCACCAGTACAAACCACATGGACAAAAAAACGGACAGAAGAGAGATTAGATTCCAGCGGCCCGATCTTTGTCTTGTTTTCATCGTGAAGTATGAGACTAGTGTTGTAAATAAATAAAAATGAAATGTGATTCAAAAACTGACCAGTGATTGAGTATAGGATTGATTCCAACCACCTGACCCAGGGACTTGCTTAACATACACAAACTCACACCTGCACTCCGGAGGGTTAGACAAAGATAGGTTTTCCACGTAGGTGGAGAGGCGGTAACGTGTCCGTTAACGTGCCCCAGACGGACTACGTGGGAATTATAAGCGAAAGTCAAGATAAAAAGCAAAAGCATGCAGTGACTAACGAAAGTGGATGAGGGCGATGGTTTGTCGGGATCGTAGCAAACTTATCAAACTTAGGCTGATCACATATAATAATAAATTCCACGCAACACAATCACTTGTCCTGATCCCAAACTAGGATACACAGTGCTATGGTAAAAAAGATTTAAAAAAATATTTATTGCCTCATCAGAAAAAAAAACATAAAATGACATACAATAAGGCAAAAGGTAGTGGCGCAGCTGGTGCTGACCCGGATCAGTCCCGGGCAGCGCTGGTTTTCAGCCACTGCCTTCTCCCTGAGATGTTGTGCCGGAGTTATGTTATGAGGGCTAAAACAGTCAACTAGGCATCTACAAATGTTCTGGACATCGATTAAAAACGAAACAAAAATCCAATAAAATACGAGAAAAAAAAACAATAAACAATTCTTCTTATTAAAAAACGAAGTTAATAGACGTTTTTAAACGTGAAAAGATGAAAAACAACCTTTTAGGTACATAATATTTAAATAGCTAGGAACGTCAAAAATTTCCTAAAAGGTACATATTAAAATAACTTTGAACGTGCAAGGCACTATTATGAGACTCAGCAGATGTACTTGTTTTGTGTGTGTGTAAACAGGCAAGGACATCACAAACATGGAAATACACCCAGACTGAGGCCATTCGTACAAATGTACGGCGGCCCCCATTGGGAATCGAACACGTCGTGGGTTCGATTCCAGCATGGTCAGGAATCAGACGTGCGTGACAACTCTAGACAGTCGTAGTGTTTAAGTTTTTAATGTAGGCATTCTATATGGTGACCCATGTCGAATCGTAACACACATTGGTTATACACCTTTGTCTTGAGAAACAGGTATTTTGGATGCTAAAAGAAATTCGTAGCTTACCCGCATGATATGCGCAGCCGCAGCAGTATCCGTGGATAATAGCCTCGTCATCCTCACAGCCTTTCGCGGGGCACCCGTTGCAGTACATACCGAGGCCAAGCCATGGTATATTCCCTGACACCAGAAGATGATTAGGACAGGCAGAGTAGGTATAAATAGGTACCTAAGTAGATACAGTTGGTTGGTTTTACAACGTTAGGTATACTAAGACAACGAAATAAACTGTCAAAGGAAGAAAGAGCGGTGATAGCTTAGTGGATACCTGTTGCTTCATAATGCGTGTTGCGGGTTCGAATCTCAGCAAGTCGAATCTACGACTTTGTTTTCTAAGTTACTACGTACATTTGTAAATTTATAGTAGCATAGCAGTACTAGTCAAGCGGTGGTAGCGGAGCGGTAAAACGCCGGCTTCTCATTCGAGAGGTCGTGGGTTCGAATCCCGACATGTACCAATGACTTTGTTTTTAAGTTACGTAGGTACATTTGTGACATTATAGTAGCAATACTCGCTAACGGCGAAGGAAAACATCGTGAGGAAACCCTAGTTTCTGAGGTATTTACATACCTCAACACTTGCTACGTACAATGGTCCAACTAAGATAAGATAAAAAAATTTATAACTATAAGGTTAATTGCGGAAATCTCCAGTCCAACTAGAACTAGCAGTACTAGTGGCTAACGGTTATGAAAGTAGGTTCCTAGTAATAAAAGCTGACTTAATAATATTCTTTAACGTACTTAGGTAAGTACCCTAGAAAACAAATACAAAGAAACTACAGTATACAATTACAAAGACAAAATGTGCTCATTGCCAATACTTAGGACTGTTTTCCAAGCAACCTTAACAGGATTTAAGATGAATTTGTAGTAGCAACACCACTCTCTAACCGTTAAGGAAAATAGCGTGAGAAAACCTGAGTGCCCCAGGTGTTCACATACCTCAGCGTTTGAAATCGCCAATCCGCGGTGGGCACGCTCTGAGAGAAGGCCCTGTGCCCTACAGTGGTACGTATAAGCTGCATTACAACCTTTAAATGAGGTACTCACATCGAGAAGCCTTATGCACGCCGTCTATTCCAGACTTGTAGGATGAAGGAAAAAATATGCCCTTCGCTCCGACTACGAGCAAGCAAGCACAGATGACTATCCTGGTTAAAGACATTCTGGAAAATGATTCCGCCATTAACTCAAGGTTTATAAGTACCAGTCGAGTTCATTGGTATCTCCGTGTGTAGGTAGGTACAGGTGGGGTGATATACAGGGTGGTAATTTGAAATGGGACAGTAAAGAGGCAGGAAACCTCTGCTGCGTAGCTAAACAGATAAGTGAAATAATATGAACAATAAAACGTAAAACAATAACAAAAAACAGATGCAGCTAGTGGTACGTCTAAGTTGCATCAAAAGGCAGCTGAATCAGCGTTGTGCTGAGGGAGTGATTTTCGCTTTAATTTGCGCTGATTTCCAGGCTCGCTTAGGGCCAGTTTCTGAATTGAGAATTTCGCTAAGTAAATAGTTAATAGTAATGCTCTCTCTTCGAATTTGTCAGAAAAGAGCGTGACAGAACGTTACTTAAGTATTTACTTTGTGAAATTCTCAATTCGGAAACGGGCCCATAGAGACTAAAGCTGAACTATGATAGTTCCTGTACGTAAAGCAACATTTCCAAATCTTCTTTCTTTTAAATAGTCTTTGCTTATAAGTTTCTTTTTGCTTGACGTAAATAATTCTGTCCCATAGAGACTTTACTCTTTCGAAAACGTAGTAACCTTACCTACACCCTAAGAATGTGTGTTGTAAAACAATTACTTATTCATTATAAGGACGATGGCTTCAGATAACTTTATCGTAAATATTTCTGGCTTACCTACCTATTTACCAGTAATATAAAATCATAAACGCAAGAATAATGTAAAAACATTTATTTTCGATACAATGAACATCTTTGGCACAAAATCACAATGGAATGTTTAATGACACAAACATACTACCTCTCTTGGCACATTCGGGTAAGCACATCTGCTTCGCCGATTTAGACCTTATCGTGCAGTGCTTTAGGTGCATTTACAAATGGCACTTACCTACCTAAATGTGCTTAGTTTTGCATACAACTTAAGAGCTTTCAAATGTATAATAATATATTAAGTAATAAACCACTAAGAAAACATAAGGAGATCAAAATTATATCACAGATAACATTTAGACACATATTTTTGTGCTTATAACTAAACAGCAGACACTAGGGTCTACTTAACGCATACTTAGTTATTCTATCGAGTGATATTAGCACGGCTATAAAGTAAAATATTTATTGTACAAACATTTGATACATTAATTTATTGTATCAAACGGTGCAATGAAAATACAAAAAATACAGGGGTCCCCAAACTTGGCTAGGCCTGTATCTGGGGAAACGAGTTACAATTAAACTAAACAAAAAATCTGAAATACGTAATTTGACACATTTTTGGAACCAAAC
Organism: Yponomeuta cagnagella; assembly: GCA_947310995.1. NCBI lineage: Eukaryota > Metazoa > Arthropoda > Insecta > Lepidoptera > Yponomeutidae > Yponomeuta > Yponomeuta cagnagella. The sequence goes on from OX371287.1 coordinate 12,966,147, forward strand.
AATCTCAATTTCAATCACAAGTTTTTTACTATTGTAATCGCCATTAACAGTAAATAATTTTAATCTATTTATAATTATAACAGCCACACAAAATTGTTATGCTGAGATGTAACTCAGTTTAACAATTACACTGGTTATACCATTATAATGCGATTGGTTAGGTTAGGTTGGTCAATGAACTGCCACTGCCCTGCTCGTATCACTCTATCAAACAACTACGCTATTGGCAGACTCGCCCCCAAGAATTGTCACATTACAAACGTAACATTTATTTATTCATTCTTACAAAAGTCCAAAATGTGTAGTGACTCCATATAACTGTATACTTCCTTGGCAATAAAGATTTTTATATAAAATCTTGGCACTGACAATACCTACATACTTTAATCGATTTTATTGTGAGTTACCTAACTAAGTTTATGTGCAATTATATTAACGCTGTATGCTTGTCACATATACACTGAAATCCCGCGCTGGCCCCGTACTCTTGATGCGCAAGAGTGAATGCAATGCAATGTCTTAAAACCACACACTGGGTGTCCCACGGCTATGCCACACTTGGAGTAAAGTACTAGCTAAACATAAAGAAACTACTTTAAGTTTTGAAGACAGGATAATTTACTGAAACTGACACAATAAAAAAAAAATAATAAAATGCAATGAAATCATTACATCTGCATTCACACACACACTCAAATGTAAAAAACTAAACATCCGATATTTTTATAATTTAGGTCAAAATGGTAAATTATAAAGGATGTTTTAATAATTTCCTCAAAGAATGTACTAAATATAATAATATTCCTCTAGTATCTTAAATCAAAGAGATACCACAAAAACATAAAATATATCCAAAAAACATAAAAGTTATTCCTGACTTTTCCTCCATTTTTTGTTATTATTATTCATTAATACACAAGCAGCTTTAAGCTGATGCGTGTATATCACTTTCGTGTACTTGTTAAATGTTTATCAAGTCTGTTTTTAAATGAGTTCACCGAGGGAGCAGTAATTACTGTCTCTGGTAGTTTTTTCCGGTTCGGCAAGAAGTGGTTTTCTGGGATCACTTCCTAAGCAAAGATTTTTTTTATGTCCTTCAATCGAAGTCTTATCGAATCAAGTGAAGTTGTTCCAACTGTGTGGCATAGCGATGGTACACAGTAGAGCGGTCATTCGTAATTATATTTCGAATAATTCCTCAGTGTGTCATCATAGCCACGCTTGGTCGGCGGGTTGGCGATCGCAGTATGCGGTTGGAATGTCATAGTAGTTTATGTTATTCTAAAAACATTATTTCGAATTTTTAGTATATGAACGACGCTATGATTTCTAGAGTTTTTAGTGTCTCCTGTAAAATTTTATAAAAGTCACGTTCGCGGTTTTGGATACCGAACGACGTTATATTTTTTTTTTGTTCTTAGTTTGTCATAAATGTTATTTGGAGTTTTTTTTATATAATCTGTTGCAAGGCTAGTAATACACACTGGTAGTTACTTTTGGCCAGATAGGGTGGAGCGTCGCAAACACATGGAAAACTCCCAAGGGCGTCAGAGTCAAAATAAGTTTGGGAAGCCCTGCTATAGCCGATTTTTTGTGCTGTATTGAAGGTGTCGCCATAGTAAAAGTATTGACTATAAGATATTGTATTGACGAGTAAAACCTCCCCATTTCGGATAGATATTTGTTACACCCTGTCTGTATGCAAAACCTGCTCTATATGATGATAAGAAACAAGAAAAAATAAAATTCTTGCGTGTCCAGAGTTCAGGGACTGAGTGGTCACTGGGGCCACCGCCTCGCTTCACTACCTTATTCAGGTATTGTTTTTTATAAGGGTAACACGAGCACTAGACATTTACTCGCTTATTTACTTGTCTACCGACACCACGGGACTTGCAAAAGTAACGAAACGTCGGAAAATTGTAAAATGAAATTAACGAGTAAATATCCGTGCAAATTAAGTTTTTCTCGGGTATTGTTATTCAACTTTCTTTTTAAAGCAATGTCTCTATTGTTCGTACGTATTTATTGTTATTCTAATTTTAAAGCTCTTCGCAGACGATTGTATCGCCTTAACTGAGCCACAAAACATTGTTTTATGCACCATAGCTCATTATTATTTATAGTAGCAGACACTAGCAGTCAAAAGGACACCCCCAGCAATTGTTAACGCCTGAATAATCAATTAAACTCACTACTACCAACATCAATTAGTAAAGATCCAAGGCCCTTATTATGAAAAATGTGAGATTATCGGAATTCGCGAGATGGTCGCAAATCCGTATCTCAAGATATGAAATGGCTCTGACAAAGAGCCATGCATTTCTAGCGTTTATTACTCAGTGGCAGGAAATTTCGAAACTATTCAAAAAAGAACCGTATTTGTCGCTAGATTCGAGTGAATTGTCGGGCTCAAGCGCGACGTTGAAGACCACGACGACCCTTCCGAACATATCGCTGCTTCATAGCAAGGGCCCAAGTCACAACGGGTCGGTGTCGTGCGGGGCGGCACGATTTCAAACTAAAATAGTCCTTAAATACTTGCGAAGTTAGAGACTACAATACAAGTGCAAAAAAAAAGCCCGTTCACGTGTCGGTCGTCGGCCGCATGTGGCCGGGCTTTGCAATTCAATTCAAATATTTTTATTCATTATAAAAGCAAAATTTTTACTTAATTAGCGTCAAAGTTGTTAGTTTCACAACTAATAGATTATGTGGAGAAGACACTAACAAAGAAACTCCACATTTATTTTTTTCAAACACGTTTTTAACTTAATTAACAGAGATTATAATTTAAAAATTATTACCCATGAATGTGTTGTACACTAGCACAGGATGTATTTTTTTTTGCGCTGGTCACCTTGAAAGTATTTCAGTTTTATTTTAGTCTGAATCGTTGCACCCACACGTGGCCGGCCCAATGTGAATAGTCCTTCAGATTGTCCATTTATATCGTAAGAAAATGTTAACCACTTTCTGACCCCCGCTACGTATTTCTTTACAGGGGACCATCCCCTCAATCTGTCTAACGTAATAAATAAATTGCGCCTAAAATGGTCTACAAGTTTTCAATAAGCATAATTTTCTCGTCCTATGCGTTACATACATACTTATCTATTTTTAATGAATAAAATTATTTATGCAGCAGGCGAACTGAAAGAATTCAAACAGTTTTGTTATGTCAAATTTGTGAAAATATTCTAATTCAGGTGGCGCCCTCTGAACTGAACAATTATGTTGGTTCATGTATAAGAGTGAATGTGACCATAATAAACCTTTTTTCGGGATTACCATCCTGCTGCCAAGTGCCACTGTTGTCTACTACTATAAATAGGCATTTCCTTACTAATGTTTAGGACTTATTACTAAGCACAGCAATACACTCATCTAACATACAACATACAGTATGTATAACACCGATAAGTCTACGAATGCGGTAACACTTAACTTAGCTTGCGAGGATCTTTAAAATTCCCCTTGTATAATTGACATCCCCACACTTCCTAAGACTACCTTCTCACCTTCATTCCTTACAAGCTAAGCCGAGAGTAACCGCCTTATGTCTATGACCCATAAAGGTGATTTTATCTACCCCACTTTGGTTAACACTAAGTGCAAAATTATAATTCGGCAACAAATAAAGGTCAAAACGTACGTTTTTGAAAATATCATCTAGCGTCACATCGTACATTCGCAACGGAATTTGTTCGCAATTTATACTTAGTAAATCATAAATACCCTGCTCTGCTTACGCAATCGGGTTAAAAACAAGATGGCCGCTTTCGCCACTCATTCAAAATGGCCGACCGCTGCGCGCCAAACGCATTATTTAATGAATACCCTTCATATCACGGACCCAACTGACCGTTAAACCCACATAGGGTTAAGGTGTCTGCTCCTAAAAAACATTAGTTAACATTACACAATTCCGTTTTCTTTGCGCAAAACATTTTCGCTGCTAGGGGAAGCAAAATAAAAAGTTAATTTGGAGCATTGAAAACTGATTGTTTTGTGTAATGTGTCATGATAAACACGAGCAGGAGACCCGGCTTCAGACCGCTTGACCACCGCAGACATTCAGCTTTTGTCTACATGCTAACAAACCATTGATAGAAATAGTTAAAATACGGAAAGCAAAAATGTCTATCAAATAATTTGCTTGTCCAAGGTCTTCATCACATTAATCGAATCGAATTCATCTCCTGTTACCAATTTCTGGACTTTGATAGCATTTCAAATATTTTTTTACATGCAGTCAGACGCTGAATGAAATGAACATATAGGTACATATAGGTACGGACGAGTTCATCTAGACCGAGGCGCGCTCCAATAAGGAAGGCGCGAAGGAGTTGCGCCGGCGCAGCGTGCGGGGTGCTAGCAGCGCGCCGGCCTCACATTGCTTGTTGCCGAGACAGTTGCACGAGCATACCTGCAATGGTGACATTAAAAAAAATATTTTCTATAATACTTAGCTTGAATAAATAAAAGTAGAATATGACTCGAAAAATCTTATCGTCGGGTCAGAGGTAAAACTCATTTTGTGGCATAATTTTAGGCAAACTTTATTAAGTGCCAAATGAGTTTTACCTGCAAAGGGCAGACGCTTTGGAGTTAAAGACTTTTTTCATCTCGTGACAGGTTTCTTATGGAACACAATACGCCCTTAGTGTTTTTTTCTTGTCGTAGATTTTCTCTTTAAAGAAATAAAACTATAAATTTCTCATTTTGTGGCAAAATGTCACTTAGTGAGTTTTACCTTTGAACCGACGTTATTTTCAAACTTTGATTTGAAATGCCGAAAACGCTGTTTCACATGGTCGCGGTCCTTAATTACCCGACTGCGGCGGGGCCCAAAAGGCGTGTTTGGGTCGTATGTATGTAAGTATGCCCGATTCTATGTCCCCTCATAACATCCTTAACAATGGTCAGATTTTGACAAGTAAGATCTCAATCGATTCGTCGTGTTTGCGTGAGTGTCATAGTCTATATGACATCAGCATAAATCAAACAAAAAATACACTAAATAGACAAAAATAAAAAATTAACCAACAACCCCACTGCTGAGCATTAACTACTAAGCAGGCGGGACCAACCTAAGTACATTGTTGAATTTGGGTCCAGCCTGCTTAGTAGTTAATGCTCAGCAGTCGGGTTGTGGTAATTTTTTATTTTAATTTTTAGCTAAGCTTACAACCATTAAAAATGTTAGATTTTAGACGCAACAGCAACCGTAAAAATGTTTTGCTGTTTAGCTGATTTTTCGTATTTTATTACTCACTAACTGTGGAGGAAAACATTGTGAGGAAACCCGAGTGTCTGAGCTAATCACATACCTCAGCAACCGTAAAAATGTTTTGCTGTTTAGCTGATTTTTCGTATTTTATTACTCGCTAACTGTGAAGGAAAACATCGTGAGGAAACCCGAGTGTCTGAGCTAATCACATACCTCAGCGCCTAAAAATCGCCAATCCGCGGTGGAAACACGAGGTGATTAAGCCCATACTCTCTCCCTGAGAGAAGGCCTGTGCCCTACAGTGGGACGTATATAGGCTGCTTATGTTATGTACTTTATTTCTCTTGTTTGGTTACTTACCGTAAGGCCAGCGAGGAGAGACCACAAACTGGCGAACGCAGCGTAGGACGCCCTCGGCGACGTTTTGAGGCAGATTGCTGGCAGCGGCTGGACGAGGTTGGCCGAGGTTGGCCGAGGACAGAACGAAGTGGCGTACCTTGGGGGAGGCCTATGGCCAGCAGTGGACGGGCTCGGGCTGATTGATGGACGACTTACCGAGGCCTGATCGTCGTGGGAGCGTTGCCGCGCCGCAAATACGTGGCTGTCTAGCGGTAGAAGCGTTTTGGCCGCTTCCTTCTCCTCGTCACGGGCGTTTTCTTCGGCTTGCCTGGGAAATAAAATAAAATAAAAGAAAATAAAATAAAATAAAATAAAATAAAATAAAATAAAATAAAATAAAATAAAATAAAATAAAATAAAATAAAATAAAATAAAATAAAATAAAATAAAATAAAATAAAATAAAATAAAATAAAGAAAATAAAATAAAGAAAATAAAATAAAATAAAATAAAATAAAATAAAATAAAATAAAATAAAATAAAATAAAATAAATAAAATTGCACAGTTTTGAAATAGGTTTTTTTTTTGACTCGCGAAGCTGGCGACCTTTGGCGGGTCTTAAGCGAATCAAATCGCGAATCACCAGCCCGGTGGGCCTACGACGTTGTGAAAGCGACTGGGAAACATTGAACGAGACTGGCAAGGGACCGGATGGGTTGGCGTGAAAGAGAAGAGGCCTATGCCCAACAGTGGGCTCTGTTTATGGGCTGATTCATCATCATAATCATCATCAGCCATTTGACGCCCACTGCAGGACATAGGCCTCACTCATGGTTTTCATAACCATGAGGGGTTTTGCCATAATCGCCACGCTTGGCAGGCGGGTTGGCGATCGCAGTATGCGGTCGGAATCTCAGGAAGACGCTGCTGCCCGTCTCCTGGCAATTTATTTCATTAGTCGCCTTCTACGACATCCACGGGAGGAAATGGAGTGACGCTATTCTTAATGCGCCGCCACACGGATAGGCTGATTAGATAGATAGAAATCGCGAATTAAGTTTACGTAACAAATAATCGCGATAAGACCCGTTATTGAACGTTACATCAGTACATAATTGTAAAGAAAACATTAAATTACCTTAACGAACGGATATCGGCGAGTCGGACTCGCCCACCGTGGTTTCCGTAAAAATTTGTAGGTACCGAGCTTTTTCCGAACATCAAAGACGATTTTTTTTAATGATTTTATTACCAATGTATAGTTTTAAGATTTTTCCCTGTACGTGTAGTATAACACGATATTACTTGCCAAATTTCATAGATCTCGGTCAACGGAACTGGACTATAAATTTTGATTCTCTTGAGAATGTCGAAATATACGTCTTTTGCGGTATAAACGGCCGTAACTGTATTTTACGTTTAACTTAGAAGCTTGATTTTTTTCCCAGCTTCAAGGGACTGTAGACCTGAGTATACTTATGGTTTTAATTTCAACTCGATACTAATTAATTCAATGTACACGTTAATTCGTGTATATTGAACAAATTAAATTGGACTGTTGTTTCCTACCCGTTAAGTTTTAGATAGATAGATATAGATAAGTCATTTATTAAATTGCCACAACACACAAAGATAAAAAATTAACAGGCTTACCCCCAGTTTCTCGTACATTAACACGCTGTTAATCTACTGTTAACAGCTGTCAATTGACCAAAGTGCATACAAAAAAAAACCACTGACTGCTGTTAACAGTAGATCAACAGCTTGTTAGTGTACGAGAAACCGGGGGATAGTATGCTAACAAAATTCAATATATGGAAATGATACAATTGTAACAAGGAGGAGGAGGAGATTGTCCGTGTTAAGTGACCAGTACCTACATACACACACCCTACTATAAATTATTGGCTGCGTATTATATGATATGGCAATAAAAAAGGTACCTGAATTCAGCATACGCTTCAGGTATTGCAAAGCAATGGCCTGCAGCGCTGGTTTTCAGTCGAGATTTATAAGAGACGCAACAAGGCCAATAGCTGAGCTCTCTCTCTTTTTGCATTTTATATTCAGAGATTGATCTACCGTGTGGCGCCGGATTAAGAATAGCGTCACTCCATTTCCTCCCGTGGATGTCGTAGAAGGCGACTAAGGAAATACATTACCAGGAGAGGGGCAGCAGCGTCTTCCTGAGATTCCAACCGCATACTGCGATCGCTAACCCGCCTGCCAAGTGTGGCGATTATGGCAAAACCCCTTATGGTTATGAAAACCATGAGGGAGGCCTATGTCCTGCAGTGGGCGTCCAATGGCTGATGATGATTCAGAGATTATCTCTGAACGATGTATTACTCCTTATAACGTGAGATTTTTTTTCGTATTTGTGGTTATGAGAAACTAGTCTACTAATTAACTAGTAAACTAATAAATTATGAGTAACTGTTATATTTAACATAAGATACGATAACCTATCAGTTACTACGAGTCCTATTGTTACTATTGATGTTATGGCTATGTACCTAAATTATGCACGATTTAAGACACAATGAAAGGGAAACTGAATGCTGAAACACAGACTATCCGTCTAGTTCAGCAGCAGTCGCTCACTAATTGATAAAACGCATAAAAATATGAGTTAGAATAAGCCTGTACATGTAACCCTTTTTGAAGAATAAAGTTTTTATTATTATTATTATTATTATATAAAATGTTTGTTTCTAAAATTAAGATAAAAGGGTATAGCAAAGGAAGCAAGAAAGTAGGAGAAATGACGTCCTTGAATGACAGGATACGCAATAGCTTGATTAGAGAACGTTGTGGTCTGAAAGAGGATGTAGTGACTAGAATTGAGAAAGGAATGTTGCGTTAGTTTGGACATGTGGTGAGGATGAAGGAAGAAAGATTGAGGAAACAAATATATCGAGCGAATTTGGGTGGAAGGCCCGGTAAGGGACGTCCCAGGGGGACATACTACGACCAAATAGGGGATGTATTAGCAAAGGGCAAGATAAAAAGTACCCGAAACCGGCGTGCCTGCATGCAACGACTAATGAATGTTGAGGAAGCGGAAGTAGTCTTTCAGGATCGTGGCAAGTGGCAGTCCCTGGTCTCTGCCTACCCCTCTGGGATACAGGCGTGAGTTTATGTATGTATAAAGATTTAAAAAAATCGCTTGAATAGAATGTAATGTAGTTTCGCTTTGCGATACTCATAAAAATATCTGCCACTTTAATCAAATGCGTTCAGAGAAACCTTAATTTTTTTCTCCTCTAATTAAATGCGTTCTACACCTTTTTTTTCTCATTTCACAAATCCTTCATTTCCGTGAGGGTTTGTCTTACATGGTCATGAAGCGTAACACCAACAGATTGATACTGGCAGCTACCACGGCCAGTCCGAACAGGATGAACACTAGACTTAGCGCCACGTATCCTGGCTTGCTGGTGAGAGCTTGATCGTTCTGAAATAAAAATAATATATGAGACTAGGGTTAATTCTTTTGGGTAATTTTAAATTGAATTGAAAAACGTTTATTCAAATACACACATAAAATCTTCATCATCATCATCATCATCATTCTGCCACAAGAAGTCCACTGCTGGACATAGGCCTCCTCCATGGATTTCCAAAAAGACCGGTTGGAAGCGGCCTGCATCCAGCGCCTTCCTGCCACTTGGATGAGGTCATCTGTCCATCTTGTGGCAACCGTGTGTGTAAAATGTACCTTGAATAAATTATCTTTCATCTTAAAAAAAATCTAATTCTCAACAATCACACAGTAGTGGTGAAGTGATATGGTGGAGACGCTGTGTGCCATGGTACAAGAAAAGGTTCCTGACTCAGCATATGTCACAGGTTTCCGGTTGACAACCCGTGACGCTGGTATTCTGTCAGAACCTACATAAGTGACGGACGAACAATCAACGCAAGCAATTTTGAACGGCAACCAAAAAAAGCCTGAGTACATGAAAAAAGTGTTGAAAATACTCAATGAAAAAACCTAAATCTATTTGCGATCGGAACATTGTGTGGAGAACGTCATATGAGAATAGCTTGTTGGTTGATAAGTTCTCCAATCCAAGCTAATCCGTCAGCCGACATTATCCACTAGGTACTGGACTAGCCGCTCCCAGGGCCAAGGCACGCACGCCACTTATTTCTGCCCTCGGGCATCAATCCGCCTCAGAACGATTGATTGAAGATTAGCGAGCTAAAGTGGCAGCGGCTCTGGCTGGCTACTAATGCTTCTAATAGATTCGAGTTTGCATCGGGATATTTTTGGAAAGTGCCTTTTAGAGAAAAACTAGCGTATTCGATAGCTATTGTTAAGGCACATTCGTTTTGCTACGGCTTTCAAACCACCCAAAATTAATTTCAATTTTATTTAATTTTATTAGGGTAAACAATTAATATTATATTAAGAATAGCGTTACTCCATTTCCTTCCGTGGATGTCGTAGAAGGCGACTAAGGAAATCAATTACCAGGAGACGGGCAGCAGCGTCTTCCTAAGACTTCAACCGCTTACTGCGATCGCCAACACGCCTGCCAAGCGTGGCGATTATGGCAAAACCCCTCATGCTATGCTATGCATGAAAACTACGAAGGAGGCCTATGTCCTGCAGTGGGCGTCAAATGGCTGATGATGATGATTAGGGAAACAAACAATTGTACAGTAACAGCAGTGTGGTAACAGCAACTTAGGTAAAAAGTAAATATTTCAAGTAATTGTATTGTATTGAATTGGAGAAAAAGAAAATAAATAAAGAAAACAAAAGCCTCACAGACAGGTAACTTCTGAATTATTATAACTAAGTAATTCGAGGTGTATAACGTACTCTGAACTCTGAATGTGAAAGACAAGGTTAAGATCGATGCACTCCTCTGTCTAATTGGCGTACACAAATGGATCTTACCTGTAAAGCCACATAATCTCCGAATCCAATAGTAGTGAGCGTTACAAAACAGTAATAAAAACTGTCGAAGTAACTCCATCCCTCATAGCGCGAAAAAACCGCAGCACCTGAAAATTATGAGACATTACTCACGTATAAGTCTTACCGTGAAGGAATACATCGTGAGGAAATCTGAGTGTCTGAGGTGTGCACATACCTCAGTGCTTCAAATTGCCAATCCACGGTGGGCACGCTTGGCGATTAAGCCCATACTCTCTCTCTGAGAGAAGGCTTGTGTCCTGCAGTGGGACGTCTATAGGCTACATAGAAAAAAAGTCTAGAAGAGAATCTAAAAGAGTTGATTGTTAATGTCTCCTGTCTCAATGGCTTAGATATGTATGTCTTCGCCAACTTGTTAAATTATCCTTCGTATTAACCATAGAACATTCATTAGGTGGCTGCATCCAATTAGGATTCCCATCTGATGACGTTGAAAATTCAACAAACCCATCTAGACTGTGTTTCTTGGTTTGGTTTTATGATACATTTTCTATTAAGGCGGCTGTTACATATGGCATGCTGTCTCGCTTGCACAATTTAAAACTTTTGTGATTGTAATTTTTTTTTATATAGTAGGTACTAGCTCGCAAAAAGAAATGGACAAGAACAAAGAAGGAAAAAGCTGACTTATTTGCAGAACATTTGTCAACTGTATGCACACCAAATGAATCAAAAGTACAGTCAAGTTGGGTAACATTGAATTTCCTTGCATTAGTCTTTCTATTACATACCTTAGAAGTTTTTATGTGTGCAATTTTCCAAAGACAATATTTATTCAAAGTTGCAAGGAAATTCAATGTTACCCAACTTGACTGTATTTGAATCGAAAGAACAAGTCGACACCATTCTAAATGAAGACCACCAGTTAGACCTCCGTATTAAGTAACTCCCTAGTAACGCCACAAGAGGTGCAAAAAACAATTCGGTGTCTAGAAAACCTTCCGGTCCCGGCTTTGACTTAATCAGTAAGGAAATCCTCCTAGAGCTCTCACGTAAAGCTATTGTGCTGATCACTACCTTGGTAAATGCAATATTAAGGTTCCACCAGTTTTCTAGCCTATGGAAGGTTTCCCAGATCATGATGTTTCATAAATATGGAAAACCAGCCCACGAGAAAAAGTCGTACCTGCCAATTAGCTTTCTGCCAATTATTAGGTATGCAAAATAAAGCAGCCTCACACAAAATTTCTACCCAGTTCTAACAGAATATTTTATGTAAAGGTGAGATTTCAGGGTTTTACGCCGTCAAGGCAGGTGTACTGCAAGGCTCCGTATTGGATCCGGCCCTCTACACCTTATATGCGGCAGATCTTCCATTAACTACCGGTATCAGAACTGCAACCTTTGCCGACGACACTGCGATCGTCGCCAGTCATAAAAATCCGAAGGTGGTATCAGACCGACTGCAAGCTGGTCTACATAAAGTACACGCCTAGCTGCAGCAGTGGAGGATTAAGGGGAGCGCCGCAAAATCAGTTCAGGTAACATTCACTCTAAGCAAAGGAAACTGCCCATCTGTGAAACTTGAAGAAAATACTCTTCCAAATAGTGATTGTGTAAATGTAAAGTATACTACAGATAGACCGACGCCTCACCTGGAAAGAACACATCAAAGCCAAAAGAGATGAAATAAACAACGGACAGAGGAATCTCTGCTGGATGCTTGTTCTTTACAAAACTATAATAAAGCCCATGGCGATGTACGGCATATAGCTATGGGGTAGTGATTGCGACTCAAATATAGACATATTGCAAAGACAGCAAAACAAGATTCTGCGGAACATTACTAATGTGCCATGGAACATAACAAACCATGAAATACACCAGGAACTGGAAATTAATACAGTGAAGGAGGAAATCAGAGAGGTGACCGCTCAATACAAGGAGCGGTTAACTAATCACCCTAATAAACTGGCTCGCCAACTGATCTTAAAAAGTTAAGTGAAAAGACTAAAGCGACATAATATACTAACTAGAGCTGCAGGCCTGCAGGAACGCCCCTAGCCGTAGACTACCTATGAGTAGATGAGTTCACTGGATCTGCTCATAGTCATAGGACCGATCGCAGATAACGGAGAATAATACAAAAAAATATGTATATGTATATTACTATCTGACCTAGCAAACGTTGTTACGCCATATTCATTAGCCTACGGCCTAATCTCAGACCTACAAAATATACACAAAAAAAAACATAATAATCGGTGAAGACGTTTCGGAGGAGTTCGATAACAATCACTGTGACACGAGATTTTTATATATTCGATATACTTTTGATAACATGGTCTGAGGCTTTGCTAGGTAATAAAATTAGGGACTTAATTTTTATGTATAATCAGAATTTGCGAGCGTGGTAGCATATCAGGCATAATGTTGTCTCTGCCAGTGAACCTGTGAAACAATTCTTGTTCTTTCTGCCACATACCTGTAGTTATAGTAATAGAGGACAGCATCCCTGTAGCGAACATGAGGTTCACTTCCGTAGCCTCCGTCGTTTCACAACGGAGGTAACATTTTGCTCTTCTAATGACCACAGAGGCAAACTTATTGAGCCGTTCACCTATACTCTGGAACATCACTAGGCCAAGAGGAATGCCTACCTGCAGATAAAAGATAAGTATAAGAGGGAATCTAGAAAAAATGTAAGAGAGATCTATCTATGTTTGAGTGCAATGTATACAGTTAGGTTTTAAAATCCTTGGTATCCTACCAATGAAGATTGCTAATACAATAAAATAAATACCATTCATTTAAGTCAGTATATCTATGAAAATATTATGTATGTTAGGAAAAAGACTAAGAAAAGACTAAGGCCCCTAGCCCACGGCGACTTTTTGTAGTGATGCTGCGAACTACGCGCTGCAGAAGCGATGCCAACGCGCTACTAACGCGCTACAGCATCGCGACTGTATCGATGCAAACGCGCGAGCGTATCGGAAGACATCGGGAGGAGAACGGAGGAAGGGTGGCGCATGAGTAGTGCAACACAGAGAGATCGAGAGTGCTGTTGTCCATCGGTCCAACGGAGTCCCATCTTGCAACTGTAGCGATCGCAGGCATTTTGGTTCCGTTACTGAATCGCATTAGGCCGTGTGGCGCCGGATTAAGAATAGCGTCACTCCATTTCCTTCCGTGGATGTCGTAGGAGGCGATTAAGGAAATAAATTACCAGGAGACGGGCAGCAGCGTCTTCCTGAGATTCCAACCGCATACTGCGCTAACCCGCCTGCCAAGCGTGGCGATTATGGCAAACTCCTTCATGGTTAGAAAACCATGAGGGAGGCCTATGTCCTGCAGTGGGCTTCAAATGGCTGATGATAACTGAATCGCATTTGCATCGCGACAGAAGCGCGACGGTATCGCGTTTGCATCGCGACTGAATCGTGTTTACGGTGGGCGAGGGCACACAACTAGCGCCCGCATCGTGACTGTATCGATGCGAACGCGCGACAGCATCGCTACAAAAAGTCGCCGTGGGCGAGGGCCCTAAGTTTGGAGGTTTTTTGTCCATTTTTTCTCCAAAATGATCTAGATTTTGAAATGAACACCTAGTTTAACTTGTAACGTTCATTAAGTCGCAGTTTCTTTGCTAATTTGAATAAAGAATTTTGATTTGATTTGATTTGATTTCATTAAACAGATGTGACACAGAATCATCATGCGCCCCACCCGTCTTCTCTCTGATTTATGTGAATAGATCACACTTAGGTTTCCTCACGATGTTTTCCTTCACGGTTAGCGAGTCGTATTGCTACTATAACTTCACAAATGTACCTACATAACATAGAAAACAAAGTCATAGGTACATGCCCGCACTGGGAATTGAACACCAGCATTAGAACTGAGTTTCCTTAACAGATCATATGGTCTTTACAGAAAGCTGTTGTTTCAGTAACTCACCACAGCATAGGCCATACAGAACACCTTCCCCCCATAAGTGACAGGCGTGGAGTGCCCGTAGCCAATCATGGCTAGCACCACAGTGGCAAAGTAGAACGCCCCAGCGAATTTCCACTGAGGCCCTGCCTTGTGGGGCTTGTTCTCTATTATGACTATCTCTATCATGTGATAGTCCTCCGGTGTGATATTGTACTTGCGGACAAGGCCATTCTTCATATCTGTAATACAAAGAAAATAAAAAACTTCTAAAATAAAAAAAACTGGCCAAGTGCGAGTCGGACTCGCGCACGAAGGGTTCCGTACCATTATCTATACATCAATTGAATATTTCAAGCTTCTACCTGTCTATTAATATCGAGCCAAAATCAGCAAATAAATCACGTTTGTTATATGGGAGCCCCACTTACATATTTTAAAGTGAACATACAACTACACATTCTGTAAATATTTCAAGCATTGCCTATTGCCATTATCAATATTGAGCAAAAAATACCAAAAAAAATCACGTTTGCTGTATGGGAGCCCCTTAAATATTTATTTTATTCTGATTTTATAGCGGCAACAGAAATACATCATCTGTAAAGATTTCAACTGTGTAGCTGTCACGGTTATGATATACAGCCTGGTTTCAGACATACGAACAGTGGAGTCTTAGTAATAGGGTCACTTACCCTTTTGGTACAGAACCCTAATTTATAAGTAGTGAGAAAGAAGAAACATATATGCATAATAACTATATTACGAAAAAAAACCACTGCACTACAAGTTACAGTATATTTGTATGTTTGATCCCCAGTTTCTCGTACACTAACAAGCTGTTAATCTACTGTTAACAGCTGTCAGTAGTTTTTTTTGTATGCACTTTGGTCAATTGACAGCTGTAAACAGTAGATTAACAGTGTGTTAGTGTACGAGAAACTGGGTGTAAGTTTAGCTTCTGCGCCAGGGTGGCACCTGCTGGACTAAGATGACAGGTGTTTATCCACAGTTACAGTCTTTAACATAGCAATAAATTGTCTATGGAACTCCTACTCAAAGAAAGTAGACAATAATAGAGTCTGCACCTACCAAGTTACTAGGACTGAATAGTGATAATGGTTCTTACCAGATAAAACTTCCCATCTTTTGCTCTCAGTCTCAGACTCCAAGGAATCAAAGACGGCGGCACCAATCAGCAAGTATGTGAATGTGCAAACCACCAGAGACAATGTGCGTACGTTTTGGCGCTTCATCTTGTTGCAGTTTGAGTACTGATTTCATTCAATTGTTTTTACATTTCCTTTTCTGCCATTGTAGACAGCCAGTGTTGGAGCCTGATTTTTTTTAAATAAGTATTAGATGGTGATTAAGCCCATACTCTCTGCCTCAGAGGCCTGTGCCCTACAGTGGGACGTACATAGGCTGCTTATGTAAGTATTAGATAAACAAAATGCTTATGGTTGGTGAGCATATTCACAAGTCTATCATGAACTCCATATTATACCTGTTATAGGTACCATCACGGCAAGAGATTAGGGAACAAATTCTATGCAAGGACAGTGGAAACTGAAATTCAATAACCGTTTTATTTGGATCAAATTTGTAGAAATCAAGCGCCGTAATAAAGTGACTTACCTTTAAAAACGTAAAAACCTGCCATGAATGTGTAATTGGCCAAGAAAAACTGCGAGGAAATAATTAATTTGATTTGTATTTTGCTTTTTTAGCACAGAACAGAACAGAAGAGAAATGCAGAATACATTTGCAGAGAAACTGCTTGCCAGCGTCATTAGTAAAGTGGCCAAAAATAAGCAAGAGTTTTTCATTCATCTTTTAATTGAATATGAAGTTTATTTTAATTTAATTTAAATATTTCAATACAAATAAAATTTTAATACGCACAATATTTTTGTTTTTTTAACACTTTTTTATTTCATGCATGATAGAATTATTCTTCATAAACTCACCAGTTAAAGTCAAGTAACTAGGTACGTAACAAAAAAAATAACAAAAATATCGATACAAATCGATTACATATTTCAAAATTCATCGACATCCAATAAGAAAAAAAAAATCATGGATGTTGATGTGATAAGAAAAAAAAATATCATGACATTTTGTCGTCAATTTTAACCATTAAAAAATAGTTCCCGAGAATTCTGTAGATGGCGCTGAAATGACTACATTCAAATTTGCTACCGTGAGCGATCATGGGCAAATCAGAACGCACTACATCGCTCACGTAGCTCACCGAACTCACGTAATCGTGTCTATGATAGCCGTTCTGAAATGGACGTCAATGTATATTGCGATAACGTGAATGGATCAATTCGAAACGATATTTATTTGTGATCTGACAATGACATAATTATGTAAATTTTGTTTTATTATCTAAAAATTATATCGAAGTGAAATAATAAAAAAAGCAATGTGACGTTCCGTTCCTTGCAGTAACTTAAAAAGGTCAGCGCCATCTATCCAGTGACTAGAGAATAATTTAATCAATCAAAAATTCCTCATAAGCATCTGATATGTGTTCTCAAAAGTGCAGATGAGCTAGTGCTGCCAAGTGAGTTAAGTTACGTATCTCACTCCGAGATCGAGTCTGAAGGAAAACTAAGCTGTCCAATATAGCAAAGGCGATAAGTCTGAAAGAAGTGAAAATAGACCGGCTATGCTGTAGAGTAGAAAAAATAGTCCTAGTAAAATGGTAGGCATGGAGTCAACTTTTTTCTACTTTTCTGTGATACGGGATCGGCAAATGGCGCTGGGAAAAGCTGAAGTTGACACAAGTACGGGTTTATAAATCTCGTTCATCTCCGATAGCCTATTTCTAGGCACGCGCCATGTGTGATAGCGGCAAACAGTGGTGCATCCTAGAAGTGCTAACTGGGACAAGTGGGACATCTAGCCTGGTGATTATAACGGTGCCAGCATGTTGCCATTTTTTTTGGGCAGCGGTACTACATTTTAAACTCGTTTCTAGAGACGGCTAGAGGCTTCCGCATCCCGTAGGGTCGGTTCTGGAGTTAAATTACATAATGTATGGTAGCGTTTTTAGCGTGCAACAAGTGAACTGTCAATGCGCTGCATTTCCGACTTGCTTAATGGGGACAGCTCGCAGTCCCCATTAAGCAAGTCGGAAATGCTTAAGTTTCGTAAGCTAGAAAGAGTTGTAGTAGGGGTCGTAAAATTAAAAGCCTGCCCAGACTAGATGGTGAAAAGACTGGGTGCCAAAATTCCAAGATGGCTTGAAGATTCCCAAAAAATTATAAAATATTCTAGAAAATGAAAAACCACTTAGCAATAAAGAAAGTAATATTTGTATTAATCCAGTATAGTATTATAACATGTAAATAATATTGGAAACTAAGCAGCGTAGAAGTAAACAATAATTAATTTGGTAAGAAAATACTACATAAATTTCGAGTTTCGATATTGAATTGTTTTTTTAGGTAGCCTATATACATCCCGCTGTGCGGCACAGGATTTCTCAGAGAGAGAGAGAGAGAGAGAGTACGGTCCTAATTCCTCCTAATCAACGCGTGCTCATGGTGGATTGCCAATTACAAGCGCTGACGTATGTGAACACAGCGATCAGGTGGTAGTAAGCGGTAGTTCGCCGGCCTCGCATTCAGGAGGTCGTGGTTTCGAATCTCGGCATATACCTACTTTGTTTTCAGGTAAGTACATTTGTGAAGTTAAAGTAGCAAAACCACTCGCTATTGGTGAAAGAAAACATCGTGAGGAAGTAAAAATATCGCCTATAAAATATAGATTATTTCCTGAAAATTTCGATGTATAGCTAATTATACCGAATATCGACACATTTTCCCAACACTTCACGTGACGCGTGACAGTTCTGTGACAGCTGTTTGCGTGTGCTCGCTAAAAAATCTCTTTTCAATCTGTTCTCGTTTCGCCGTGCTCTGCTCTTCGGGCAACGTTGCCGAACCTTTTCGCCTAAAATATAACATAAACTTGCATGCAAATAAATAAACACGATGAAAGTGGTTTGCAGCAAGATTAACCCGCCTCTAGGTATCACAAAAAACTTCCATTTCGACACATTTCATCAGATTAATTAACCACCCTCGTAATTATTATTTCCGTCCTTAATTCCAGGTGGTTTACTAGCCGTGGAGCTATACAAATCACTCTCAAAGCCTGTAGAGCTGGTGTGGGGAGCCGAGAACACTGTTACACAGCAAGGCTCACAACCAGTGCCATATGGAACAAGCAATGATTTGATAAGATTGCTTGAGAATGCCTTTAATAAATCCGCCGGACCGCTGCAGAAAGTGACAATGAACCACTGGCTATCGTTTAGTTTGGTATTGGAGGATGAAATTCCTAAGTCAGTGGAGTATTTGGACAAGACCCTGGGCCCACTAACCTATTTGGTCGGGGAGAGTTTGTCCGTCTCTGATTTGGCTGTATTTAGTGTGCTTTATGGTGAGTCATCAGTGAATTACGACTGTCTGTTTAATTCCTGAATAATTTCTAATTACTTCTTTTATTTTTTAAATTAATTTTTGACCGACTTCAAAAAAGGAGGAGGTTATCAATTCGACGCGTATATTTTTAATAATTGTTATTAAAAAACAAGAGCGCTGGATGAGAGTAGCCGTGGACTGTGCTCAGTGGCGTGCTATAAGAGAGGCCTATGTCCAGCAGTGGACAAGCGTAGACAAATGATGATGATGATCAAAAACAAATGTTTAAGTTTTTGATATCTACCCCACTTACTAAAGCAATACCTTTACCTACCTTAGCTTTTTTCATGCCTTGCAAATCTTGCAATATCGATATAAGACTGATTTGGTCTATAGTTGATTGAGAGGTTAACTACGAGTGAAATCACATATTTATAAGCCTACTATAAATTATAAATCCTAATATTATAAATGTGAGTTTGTGAAGTTGTTTGGAAGTTGGTTTTGCTGTCCACAAGCTAAAACGCCCAGTATCTCCAAAAATTTACTTTCGAGTTATGCGCAAAAAACCAGGGAAGTCATAAAAATATTTGCTGCTTGATAACTATACATAATTTGACTGCAATTGAGGTATCAAAAGATAGATCTTTTTGCGTACTTTAAAATAGCTTTACCTTTTATTAGTTACAATAAATTCAGCTTAACAAAAATGTATTGTTGGGGTTATAAACACAATTATTATTTAATACTTAAGCTACCATAACAGCATTTTTCAGTTTTTTATCTCTGGAAGTATAAAAGCTACGACAAAGGGTATTGGAGGAATCGATCGAGATTTCTTTTCTGTTTAAAATGGCATCAAAAAGTCAAAATTAACTGGATGGTCAATAGCGGCATTTTAGCTTGTGGACGGCAGCGTTACTCAATCACGCAATAATGGCTGAACAGATTTAGATGACAGGTATGGAGATAGTTTGAGTCACGGGGAAAGATATAGGATACTTTTAATCCCAGAAATGACTCATTCCATTCAGACGAAGTCTCGGGCCAAAGCTAGTATAATATGATATTTTAATTCCCTTAAAATATTTGTCAAGAAGTTGTTTTCAGGGTCAAATAAATACCAGTCAGTGGCGAAGACCAAGACTCTGAACAACATTGCCCGCTGGATGAGACTCGTTCAGGCTCAGCCGGCAGTGGCCAAGGCTCTCAAGGAGTTGCCAGCTGATGTGCTTCCCAAGTCTTCCAATAGGTAAGCTCAGCGCTTGTGAATGCAGACACACTCATATGTTTTGAAAAGGTTGCCTAATCCCAATGTGGTGGATTATACTACGGTATGTCCTATTGTATGTGGATGGGTCATCTGGTGATGCAGACAGTGGAGTGATGGCCAAGAAATGCCTGTCGTTCAGTAGCTAAGCCACCTGCCTCATAGGTCAATGATATTAAGAAGGCAGTAGGAGGGCTATTGACGAAATTGGGAGGGGGCCAAGGAGGTTGGTATGGCTGGGAAGAGATCTATGCTCAAGAATGGGCTCGTTCATGGGCTGTGTAGATAGAAGTGTTCAGCTATCCTCCATCCACCCATTGTAATACATACATACACAAACTCACGCCTGTATACCAGAGGGTAGGCAGAGACCAGGGACTGCCACTTGCCAAAGTCCTGACAGATCACTTTCGCTTTCTCAACATTTATTGCTCGTGGCATGCACGCACGCCGGTTTCGGGTACTTTTTATCTTGCCTTTGCTAATACATCCCCTATTTGGTCGAAGTATGTCCGCCTGGGACGGCTCTTACCGGCCGTTCTACCCACATTCGCTCGATATATTTGTTTCGTCAACCTCTCTTCCTTCATCCTCTTCACATGTGCAATCAACGCAACATTCCTTTCTCATTTCTATTTACTACATCCTCTTTCAATCCACAACATTCCCTAATCAAACTATTACGTATCCTGTCATTCACTTTCTGGCTTCTTTTGCCATACCGAAGTCTCGCTACCGTACATAAGTGTTGGGAACAGCACTCCATTGTGGATAGCCAATCTAGCTCTTTTGGAGATGTTTTGGCCACTCACTAAAGAGTGCAAGGCATCGTTTACACAATTTCTCGCTTTTACTCTTCTTTCTATGTCACCTTCACACTTTAATTAGATAAATAAATAAGTCAGATGATAAATTGTTATCATCGGATACAGGGCTATTTCTAAAAAGCGCAATGCCTGAAACAACCCAATTAGAATTTGTGTTTTACTCAGAGTTTATATAATTTTACTAGCTGACTCGGCAAACGTCATTTCGGCATATTAATTAGCCTACGACCTATTATGATATCTACCGAATGTACACAAAAAACTCATAAAAATCGGTGAAACTGTTTCAGAGGAGTTCGATAACGAACACTGTGTCACGAGACTTTTATGTATAAGACGACTTAATGCGCGCTTTACGCACTCAAACAATGTCTCAGCCTTCAGCAAATTATTGTCTTGCATAGAAGAATGTCCATCGTATGTAATGTAACACAAATGATTTTAAACATCACCACTACAACAAAGAAAAACCAGCAAAAATTTTCTGAAATTGCGGAACAAAAGTTTTTTGTCAATGACAATTTTATTAATAACCCTGTATAGCTCGATCAGCCGGCAAACATTGGTTGCGTATCACACAGAACAATAAAAAATGGGGTGTGAACATAATACCGAGCAGTGGATGTCAACGGGTTGATCTTGCTGAAGACTAGGCCAAGTGACTGTCTACTGGTTAATATTGATGAAGACTACCCTAGCCCACTTGGTCTCCGGATGAACTTGGATAAAACCAAGGTTATGTTCAATGAACACGTAAGTCCGGAGCCAATTGCAGTTCAAGGCAGTATTCTCGAAGTTGTTAAGGAGTATGTTTACCTCGGGCAAACCATGCACTTAGGTAAAAACAACTTCGAGAAAGAGGCCAATAGAAGAATACAGCTGGGCTGGGCAGCGTATGGGAAACTACGTCGAGTCTTCACATCGCCAATTCCACAGTCTCTCAAGACGAAAGTCTTCAATCAGTGCGTCCTACCCGTCATGACATATGGTGCCGAAACGTGGACACTCACGGTGGGGCTGGTCCACAAATTTAAAGTAGCTCAGCGTGCTATGGAAAGGGCGATGCTCGGCGTTTCTCTGAAAGATCGAATTCGAAATGAGGTGATCCGACAGAGAACCAACATAGCCCACCGAATTAGCATGCTAAAGTGGCAGTGGGCTGGCCATATTATCCGAAGAACTGATAAACGATGGGGTAGACGAGTTCTCGAGTGGAGACCGCGGATCGGTGAACGCAGTGTGGGACGTCCTCAGACTCGGTGGAGCGATGATGCTGGATGAGAGTAGCCGAGGACCGTGCTCAGTGGCGTGCTATAGGAGAGGCCTTTGTTCAGCAGTGGACAAGCATAGGCTGATGATGATGATGATGATGATGATGATGACCCTAGCCCAAAACTCGATAAATCAATATAAATAATAAATCATATAAGGATGCACTCTGACGCTCTGACTTTGCCTTGTCCTATGTTGTATTTATGCGACTTGTTTTTCCTTTGTACTTTTTTATGTTACTTGTTATGCCTTTTCTTTCTTGTGATGTGTTAATTTGTCCCAATAATTGTCTTTCCGTCTTTCTTTGCAAATAGATTTATCAATAAATTTTAAATTTCCAGGCGGTCTCCTCCAGCCAACAACACTGAGGCTGTATCTGGCCGACAGCAAGAAGGCAAGTTCATTGAGCTACCTCACGCTGAGATGGGCAAGGTCGTCGTCCGTTTCCCACCTGAGGCTTCCGGGTGAGTTTACTTGGCTGCAGATAGTGAACGCCTTTGAACGTAATAAAACAATAACTTTGATTTGTAGGTGGATTACATTCGTGAAGCCCGATTTTTTAAATAACGTTTTATAGCCTGACCTTTTTAGTCACTAGATATCAATTTTTTTTCTAGGCTTTCGATATGTTCAATTAACAGATTACATTATGTACTTAAAAACAAAATAGGTGGGTTGAATTTTCAGAATTTTTTTTTACTTGATGGATTATTCTCAATAAACCATGGTTACCAAGTGTAAAGCATAGAAAAAACTACGTTTGGGGCCACCTACTTGAACGCTACATTACAAAACTTTGTAAATAGGCTCGCAAGTCATACGTAATAGAGCGAGAGTGAGATCCACGTTCGTACACTGCCCACGTGGTGTCAAGTCTAGGTTGGTAGTAATCACCCACCAGATAAAGACGAGTGTCAGGCCAACCGTCGTGTTACAGCGTGATTTCAGGGCCGTTTTTCACAAAACTACAATTTATAGTTTAATTGACAAACGTTAGGGTCAGGGTTTCAGCCTTGGTGTATTTCCATGTTTGTGATGTCCTTGCCAGTTTACATAGCACAGGGTATCCTAGTTTCGGACGAGGAAAAGTGCTAATTATGTTGTATGCAAGTAATTACATTTCGTAGTCGAGTCTTCCTACTTGTTAATCGGCTATGCAATGTACATCGAATTGTAAACCGTGTATTGTAGTTCTATGAAATGGGGCCCTAATATAGCCGCATCTAACAGTGCCACGTAACATCTTGAGCCTCGTCATCTAACATAAAGAGACAGGCCAAGTGCGAGTTTCTCGTAGGTGAAATAATTTACAGTACACCTTACGGATACCCCCTTTCTGAGGATTGGACCTGAGCTTTTACTCAGCGGTCAGCACATTAGCTTTATTACCGAGTGTTATTCCAGATTCCTTCATATTGGCCACGCCAAAGCGGCTCTCCTGAACCAATACTACCAGGTGGCCTTCCAGGGCAAGCTAGTCATGAGGTTCGACGACACCAACCCCGCGAAAGAAAACGCAGAGTTTGAGAAGGTACAACATAGTACATAAAAATATAATCACGCCTATATCCCAGAGGGGTAGGCAGAGACCAGGGACTGCCACTTGCCACGATCCTGACAGATCACTTTCGCTTCCTCAACATTCATTAGTCGTTGCATGCACGACTAATGAATGTTAGTGAATGTATCGCCCGTAGCCCCGGCTGCCTGAGTGATCTTAAACGATCACGAAGGTTAAGCAACACAGGGCGCGTTCAGTGCATGGATGGGTCACCGTCTATGCCTAACGCTAGTGGCATTTTTCCGAGCGGTTCCGTGCTTCGCAAGGCACGTTAAGCTGTTGGTGCCGGCTGCCGTCGATAGATGGCAGTCGTTAAGCCAAGTCAGAGGCCTTAGGGCGGCTTGACAACTTCTGACAGTAGACGAGCCACTAGTCTACAAGCCTCCACCAATCCGGACTTGGCCCCCGTGGTGGAGTATGGCCTATACCTTCCTCAGGGAAGAGACCCGTGCCCCTCGGTGGGGACATAATGGGTAGATGATGAATGTCATATTACTAACTTTTGATGCTTTTTTAAAAATTGCTGACATGTTTCGATATTTCGAAGTTGGTCACATAGCAAGAAAATTTGTTTGTATTGAAGAATAGAATAACCAGTATAAGTATTACCGGACCCTTCAAAACCCCAGTGGAACCGAACAGAAGTAACAACACATTTGAATACATTCTTTTATACTGAGTTGCAGAGAGGTCTTCATAACAAACAACTTTGATTGTGAGACTGAAATCGCGAAATCAATATCAACTGTTTCATACATTACGTAGACATTCGCCATCAAGATGTATGAAACAGAGTTGGAATAGTAGGTACATAGGCTACTTTTTATCCAGAATAAAGATACGGTTGCCGTGTGATAGAGTTTTAGTTATCACACGTAGACATAAAAAAATCTACGCGAATGAAGTCGTAGGCTATAGAACCGCAGCTTGCATGACATTGGTACTTATGTAATTTTTCCACCAGGTAATCCTCGAAGACGTCGAAATGCTGGAGATAAAGCCGGACATGTTCACGCACACGTCCCAATACTTCGACCTGATGCTCCAATACTGCGAGAAGCTGATCAAGGAAGGCAAGGCCTTCGTGGACGACACACCCGCGGAGCAAATGAAGAACGAGCGCGACCAGAAGACTGAGAGCCGGAACAGGAACAACTGTGAGTCTTGAAAATGAAGGTTTCATTACGGCCTAATCAGACAGTTCCACTTTCCGTTCATTTCTGTTATTCATTCGTTCATTTCTGACACTCATTACGCGTGTTTCGTTTGGAATGAGGCTATTAAACACAAAACGAACGTCGAGTGCCGAATGAATCTATTATCTAGTGAACTTCCAAATCCTGGACGAATCCAATCATCTAACAGTCAAATTAGTATGGAATGTGGCAGTTAGACGATTGGAATCGCTCAGGATTTGGTGCGCATAATTAAGCCACAGATCAGAGTATTGGAAAATGTCCGGTTCACGCACCCATCCCAATACTTCGACCTGATGCTCCGGTAGTGCGAGAAGTTGATAAAGTAAGGCAAGGCCTCCGTGGACGACACGCCCGCGGAGCAGATGAAGAACGAGCGCCACCAGAAGTCAGAGAGCTTGAACAGGAACAACTGTGAGTCACAGAAATGATGGTTTCGTTAAAGCGAAATCAAACGTTTCACTGTTCGTTCAAAGCTGCCCATTTCCGTGCCCACCCTAGAAACTTCTTTGCCAACCTCAACAGTATCGAAGAATTACTAGCTGTTTCATTATAATTATCACTAACAGTTCAGCTGGCCCCTAGACAAAATCCCTAGCTACGCCAATGTTCACTTCTGTCATTCATTCTGCATCTGTCATTTGGAATGAATGTTGAAAACACTGAATGAACGTCGAATGTCGAATTATTCATTAGTGTACAGGATCCCTTAATACGGCGTTGTTGGCGTTGCGGCATTGGCGGATCGTGCAATACGCCGTCGTTTATTTTCTCGATTGAAAGAAGTGTGAAACGTCTAAACACAAAATGAACGTGCATTCGGATTACGTCATGCCATTACTTATGCCATTTTTTTGTTTGACCGTGTTATAAAAATTAACGATAATTTTGACCACATCATGAGGAATGAAACAGGAAATGAACGATCATTCGAGTGAACCTTCATCCGAGTGAATATTTTATTTTTGTCTTTATACATACATATATAGTGAGATGTGTGTATGTATGTATGTATGTGTGTATGTACCTAAGTACCACGTTCCGGGTGCCAAGGAATGGTCCCAACTGAAAATCAGTTTTGCTGGTGTTATGCTAACCATAGCACACACCAGTAAAGTATGCTGAGTTGGAGCCCCTTTTTTTGTTGTCACGGAGGCACCTGAGGCGTTTGAGGTCCGAGGTGGCTGGGTGCCATACGTTACTGTATGGTACCCGGCTGCCTTTGACTCTATATGCCTCACATGTTCTCTTCTCGATTGTTTTGTTTTATCTCTGTTTTGTTGACGTTTGTGTACCTTTTGTTTACTTTGTGTTTCTGTGACAATTTAAATAAATATCCTCTTTCTTTCTTTCTTTATAATGCCTGCAGTGA
Source organism: Yponomeuta cagnagella (assembly GCA_947310995.1). Taxonomy (NCBI): domain Eukaryota; kingdom Metazoa; phylum Arthropoda; class Insecta; order Lepidoptera; family Yponomeutidae; genus Yponomeuta; species Yponomeuta cagnagella. Next base: position 12,992,484 of record OX371287.1, read on the forward strand.
TTTAAAATTTAGGGTAGACATTCCCAAGCTTTGGTGACGAGAAAGATAACAATTACAAAGTGTACGAAAGTGATATGCACGCATCAGTTTAAAGCCGTTAGTGCATTGTATTTGTTTGTGATATCCTTGCTTGCTTACCATAGCGCAGGGTATCCTAGTTCAGGACAAGTGATTGTGTTGTGTGGAAGTAATATATTAATTTAATAATTTTTTATCTTGATTTTCTCTAACCTTATTTCACTGCTTTCATTGCTTCTACACCCGTTATAGAAAACGTTTAGAATTGAATGAAAAAACGAAATCTAATATGTTTTTTTATTATTAGAGTAACTTGATTTTTCGCATTTTTTGGGACTCCCGAAAAGCTGGAAAAAAATGTTTTTTGTTTTATTTAAAAAAAATTGACTATGTCTTCTGTGGTATAAAAGCAATACCACTTCAATCTAAGTTTGACGCAAGTTCCCCACTACCCCAGCCGTAGAAAAGAACCTGCAACTGTGGGAAGAGATGAAGAAGGGTAGTGCAGTGGGGACGACGTGCTGCGTGCGCGCCAAAATCGACATGCAGTCCGCCAACGGCTGTTTGCGCGACCCCACCATCTACCGCTGCAAACCCGAGACGCATCCGCGGACGGGGAACCAATACAAGTAAGCCGTTTGATAGTTTACCCGACCCTACCATACACCGACCGCACATACACCATACACACCGCTGCAAAAAGCGGTGGTAGCCTAGTGGGTAGAACATTGGGCTCGGAAGCGAGAGACCCAGGTTCGATTCCCAGTGCGGGCATGTACCTATGACTTTTCTTTTTAAGTTATGTACATTTGTGAAGTTATAGTAGCTCTCGCTAACGGTGAAGGAAAACATCGTGAGGAAACCTGGGTGTCTGAGCTATTCACACACCTAAGCGCTTGAAATTGCTAATCCGCGGTGGGCACGCGTGGTGATTAAGCCCACACTCTCTCTCTGAGAGAAGGCCCGTGCCCTACAGTGGGACGTATATAGGCTGCTTATGACCGCTGCAAACTCGAGACGCGTACGGGGAACAAATATTCGGGGAACGCGATATTAATTTATTGGATTCTACATTTTAATGTTTTAGGTCATCTGCCGGCAGCCCATAATAATGGTATAGTCGACTAATTGGGGCGTGGTTTCCCATTGATAATTCAACCTAGATATTACAGGCCACACCGTACATCTGTACAAATGGCCTGTCTGGGTGTATTTCCATGTTTGTGATGTCCTTGCCTGGTTACCATAGCACAGGGTATCCTAGTTTGGGACCAGGTCGAGTGATTGTTAAGTAGAGTTATTTATTTATTTTATTTTACTGTGGGAAGCTTGTCGCGAAAAATTAAGATTTTTAATAATTTTATAAGTTGCCTTACTTAAATGTGTGAATTCTAAATGACCCGATCGGATTACCATAACAATGGTTTTTAATTGATCTTTTCAAGGTCATAATCTAACAGGTTAAAGCATATGCTTTCTCAATGCTGTGCATAGTATTGTTCGTGATAACAATCTTAGTAAATAACAGTTCAACCGATCTGCATACTATAAAGTGAAGGTTGGTGGAGGTCAAGCGGTAGGTATTCCTATTCGAATCATTCTCGGCACGTCGCGTTATCTGCGTTACGTTATTTACGGTTCCATTACCTACTTACGTTGCGTTTCTTTTCGTACCTCTTCGAATTTGTTTGTCTGCGTCGCCCTAGCTTAGGTATAAGGTTTTTTTATATAGACAATATATAATAATAAGTATTTCATTTTATCATGTGTTTCATTGGACTTGGAAGTGTTTTATTCGTGGTCCGATTGCAACGAAGCGTTCATTTTCCTCTTCCAGAGTTTACCCCACCTACGACTTCGCGTGTCCGATTGTCGATTCAATCGAAGGCGTCACGCACGTTCTCCGGACAATGGAGTACCACGATCGAGACCCGCAATTCTACTGGTTTATAGAGGCCCTAGGACTCAGGAAGCCGTATATTTGGGAGTACAGTCGGTAAGACTCTTGATTATTTCCGCGTCAATCTTTCTAGACTCGCGAACTCAGAAATCTGCCCCTTCAAATCACTTTATAATACTGCGAGTCCATCAAAGAGAATGTAAAGACTATAATTAGTTTCAAGGACTAGTGAGAGGCAATTAATGATTTGTCCACTTCGAACATACCCTAGTAACGGCGAAAGTAACTTTGTATTATTTGCGTTTCAGGCTAAGCATGACCAACACAGTGCTATCAAAGAGAAAACTGACGTGGTTCGTGGAACAAGGGCTCGTCGATGGATGGTAAGATACTCGTCTTACATCTTTTTACTGAGCATGCCTTGTACACTAATTCGGACATACTTCGGTTACGGCAAGACCTAATTCTTAACGATATATTATACCTACTTATATCCCGACATCTCCATTCGGCCACAGCCAAAGATATTATCATTATTTTTCTCGCGATACTAATAATATAGACCGCCTTAGAAATACACACTAAACAGAAATTATATGTAGTTTGCTGCTTTTAACACTAGGTGGCGCTGACGGTATTCTTTATCGTGGACTGGTGTTCATAATGCGGTGAAGATGCCTTTGCAAATTGAAGAGTTCAAACCAAAGGATCTTGACCCAATTTAGGTATATGGGTTGTCCCATATAAAATATATTGACCAAATTAGAATCTCCTTTTATTGGAGTTGGCTAATGTGTCGTAAATCTAAAGTGTGCACAATGTACATCTCTTAGACAGTCTGGTAAATATATCTTTTAGGCTTTAATGGTATTTGTCCCAAAATGAGGCAGAATTTTTGAATTGCCGTGAAGAACATTTCAATGTAATCCTCTGCAGGGATGACCCTCGTATGCCAACGGTGCGTGGAGTTTTGCGACGAGGTATGACCGTGGAAGGCCTGAGGCAGTTCATTCAGGCACAGGGCTCCAGTCGCTCCGTGGTCTTCATGGAGTGGGACAAGATCTGGGCTATCAATAAAAAAGTAACACATTTTTTTTTATTTTTAGATGTTTTTTTTTTAAGACGAAGCGCCTTAATAATGTGACTTTCAACCTAAACATCGGTGTGCGAAACGAAATATCTACTGGACTTTGACGTACTATTATGTGTCTCAATATCACTCACGTATCAGATATAAGAAAGAAAGAAAGACTTTTTTACACCAACACACAAACAAATTAAACAGATAAGTAACATAAATGCTCAAACAGAAAGAAGATTAAATACACAACTGACAAATCAAATAAATAAAACAAGACCATAGATGTAGCCTGATAACACGTATCCACTGAAATGCGATATCCACTATGTGTGGTGTGGTATTACGCCTCATAACTATACGGCAGAGCTTAGTAGTAAACATTCCACTTTTGCACACAGATGTACATTAAAACTTACATAATGAAGGCGCTGGATGGATTTAGATATTTAAATTGGTGCAATTTTTCTCACCAATAAATGGTGGACAAGAACGGGTCGACGGTCTGTGGGCAGATTACTAGCTCGGTGGCCCGACGATATTATAGTCCAGTCAAAATGACGAAAAAAGGCGCTGAGTTTGCATTAATTCCCAACAAGCTGGATTTTTGTATAGGTCTCAAATACGTCATTACAAATGCTATGTTGCTATGTCAAAAGTCCCTATCGATCCCGCTTGTGCGTTGTTTTTTATCAGAGTTCAAATGTGATCCATCCATCAGGACCTTTCCTTTTTTGCGTAAATCTCTGAAACGGTGAGTGTTACCGGAAAAATGGATGTATGAAAGTTTGTAGATCGTAAAATTCGCTACAAAAAAGGTATCGACACTTTTTTCCTCACTAAGCACCGTTCTCGAGTTATCACGATTTGAAACTAGGAAAGTCGTGTACACATTTCCGCACCAACTCTGAGGTAGTGTACTAAAATTGTTTTGTTTATAAATAAAACATTTCTTACTCTTCTTCTTACTCGGCGCTTTTTATGGTTCCGTAGTCGACAAGGACGCCATGTCCGTCCGTATGGTTGTCTGGGGTGAAACTGAACCACTGTGACTGGTAGTAGGTACCACGGGCAAGAAACGAAAGTGAAGAGGCCTGTGCTCAATAGTTGGCTCTGTTTATATAGATAGATAGAATTTCTCTGGAATTCCAGCTAATAAGTGCAGCCTCGTTACAGAAAAATAAAGCCCTCCTTTCCCGTGGTACACCTGCGTAGTCCACCCGGATGGACCACGAGAGTTCATTCATCCAACCCCGCGTAGGCGGGGCGGAGTATTTCTATAGGTACATCAAGCAATTTATCACCAACTAAAATATTCCTTCATCAAAAGGAAACCTGAGTGTCCGAAGTATTCACATACCTCAGAGCTTAAAATCGCCAAACCGCGGTGGGCACGCGTGGTGGTTTAGCCCATATTCTCTCTCTAAGGCTTGTGCCCTACAGTGGGACGTATATGGGCTGCATTATTATTTTATTATTCTAATAAAATATTCCAGGTCATAGACCCCGTAGCTCCTCGCTACACGGCGCTGGAGACCAGTCCGGTCCCTGTGAACCTGAAGGGCGTCACGGGAGACTCGACACTGTCTGTCGCCCTCCACCCCAAAAACCCGGAAGTGGGGACGAAGACCGTCCACGTGGCCCCCAGACTGCTGATAGACCAGGCCGATGCTAAGTCGCTGAAGGAAGGAGAGAACGCGACGTTCATCAACTACGGGAATGTTATGATCGATAAGATTCATACGTGAGTGTCTTTCTGGGTTACTGAGAATCCTGTATTCGAAGTGCTAGTGGGATCCTATTGATATGCCTGCAACGTCTGTCTGTCTATCTGATCTATGAAGGGCTTTTCCTCTTGGGTCGTAATTGATTAGTATTTATTAATATGCTACTTGATTTTTGTACATAAGTAGTTTGTGTTATTATGACGGATTACCCAACAGATATAAAAAATACTTAAAGCAAGTTTTAAAGTTTTTTTTCCCAATAGTATAAGGCAGCCGTCTGTACTCTTAGGTTAAGAAATATATATTATTTACTGCTCTAGTTTTATGGTTGCGGTGTTTTTTTAAGAGCAGCTTTTTATGCTCGTCTGCTTTTTTAAATCAGATTCATCATCATCATCAGCCATTTCACTGCCACTGCAGGACACAGGCCTCCCTCACGGTTTTCCAAGGTTCTCTGTCTTGTGCCACCGGTATCCAGCGACTCCCCGCCACCGTAACCAGGTCGTCAGACCATCTGGTCTGTTTTAATCAGATTAGTGATTCTTAACTGCAGCGTCTCGACCAATATGAAGATTTTTTTTCTTAAAAATCGTCGTTTTATCTCATTTATCTAGAATCAGACATCATTTCGTTCTCCCTATTATGCTCGGAAATCTAAGTGCCTCAATTTACTTTACAGTAACGGGAAAACGTACTTTTTTTACAGGTCCAAAGACGGTTCGGTTACTAGTATAGACGCGACCCCCAACCTCGAAAATAAGGACTATAAGAAGACGCTCAAGCTAACCTGGCTAGCTGAGTCGTCCCAGTCACCATTACTGGAGACTTATTGCGTATATTTTGACCATATCATCTCGAAGCCACTGCTTGGAAAGGACGAGGACTTCAAACAGTACATTGGACACAAAACCAGGGTAAGGGACGGCAGAGGTAGGGACATAATCCAAGAGTTCCAGAGCCCCACAGAACTGCAATTGTTCACAGTTTCCTATGACGATTCGATGTATATTGCATAGCAGATTAACCCACAGATTGACAAGTAGGATTATTGTTCTTATCGGCTACGCAATTTGAATCGAATTGTCGTAAAAATCTATGAATTGTAGTTTTATAAAAGGCGGCCTTGGGTTCTGTTCCGGCGTGTAATTTGTCGAATATATTTTTCAAGTTGCGTACATTTATTTGTGAATTACCAACGAGTGGTGCAAGGAAACCTTAGTGAAACTTCTCAGAGGAATTTACATACCTCGGTTGTGTGGCAGAGATCACTGTCAGTGATAAAGCCCCCGTGTGTACTCTTAGGTTAAGAAATATCTGTGTAATTTCCTTTAGTTTGTACTATAAAGTGTTCTCTGTCTATCTGTCTACCTCAGCGCTTGAAATCCCCAATCTGCAGTGGGCACGCATAGTGATATAATCTCTATATATAAAAAAGGCATGTGCCCTGCAGTGGGTCGTATATGTAGGCATCACAGTCGTCGACAATATTATGAATTTAGATACATAGAGAACACTTTTACACAACCAGGTGAAAGAATTACAATTAGTTTCTTATATATAACTAGTGTTATACAATTGGCGGTCTTATCCCTCAGAGCGATCTCTTCCAGACAACCTTTGCTTGGAGTGAGAATCTGAAATATAATGGTATGTGAAGTAAAAAATATGTATAGCGACGGATTAGAAGAAGATTAGTACTTAGAATTACATATTACATAACGCACATATACTTAAATAATACTAATAATAATCATATACTTACATGAATACCTACAAAATAAATACATAACAGTAACAGTTTACATGTACATAATATACATGAATACCTACAAAATAAATGGCACGCGTAAGGCTGCCGCGACACGCGTACGGCTCCGACGGACGCGGCCGGCACACCACAGGTTACATCTATTTTTCTTTTTGTCTGTTTTATAAAGTTTTCTTTCTGTTGCCGTTAAAATTATGTTGCTTAGATAATATAGATAGAGAAAAAAATATTTATTCAAATAAACACAAATTGCAAGGAGAAATTTACAAAATAAAAAAGTATAGGTAGACAATAAAGTTGAGTTAGGTTGGTCCGTTGGTCACAAGGAATTCTTGGTTCGTCACCACGGTAGGTTTTGATCTGTGTTGTGGAGGCCTTATCTGTTTATTTTGTTTCTGTGTGTATTTTTAAAATTATTTTTAAAATTATTTATAATATATGTCTTTCTTTCGATCTTTCTTTAACTAAATATTAATATTTCCCCGTTTACAGTGGGAGGTGCCAATGCTCGGCGAGCCCGAGCTCGCCAAGCTAAAGAAGGGCGAAATTATACAGCTGCAGCGCCGCGGCTTCTTCCGCGTCGACGTGGCGGCCGCCCCACCGACCGTCCACACGGGAAAGCCTACTCCGCTCATATTGTTCCACGTGCCTGACGGCAGCATGAAGGAACCAGGTGGCCAAGTAAGTGGGATTTAGGCATCTATTAGCTTCGGAATAAGGAGTCTTTGGAGTCTCACCGCACCTAAGGAGTCTTTGTACTCTCGCGGATTACTTATCGTAGCGGCCGTCCCAACACACGGGGAAGCCTACTCTGCTCTTATTGTTCCACTTGCTGACGGCAGCATGAAGGAGTCAGGTGGCCAAGTAAGTAGGATTTACGCATCTATTAGCTTGTGAATAAGGGCGCTTATACGCGGGCGACACGTGTGCTCTGTAGCCGTCGACGTGTGCCGATGGCAGCCGTCGAGCCGCCGACATGTCAGCGTCGAATATCCCCCGTCAGCGCGTCGACGAGTGTTGAAGGCTGCAGTTGCACGTGCCGCCCGTGTATATGCGACCTTTTTCACGAGCTAATCCTTTTTTTTTTGAGTCTCACGCAACCTAAGGAGTCTTTGGACTCTCACGGATTACATGGGGAAGCCTAATCCGCTCATATTGTTCCACGTGCTGATGGCAGCATGAAGGAGCCAGGTGGCCAAGTAAATGGGATTTAAGCAGTATTAGCTTCGGAATAAGGAGTCTTTGGGAGTCTCACAGAACCTAAGGAGTCTTCACCGAATAGAGAGAATGACGGAACCTTTAGGAGGAATCGTTCACAATGTACGTAGCGTAGCGGCTGCCCCACCGATCATGCAAAGGGGAAAGCAACTCCGCTCATATTGTTCTGCGTGCCTGTCGGCAACATGAATCAGGTGGGTAAGTGGGATTTATGTATCTATTAGATTTGGAATAAGGAGTTTTTGGATTACTTAGCGTAGCGGCCGCCCCACCGACTATCCACATGGGGAAGCTTACTCCGCTCATATTGTTCCGCGTGCCTGACGGCATCATGAAAGAGCCAGGTGGCAAAGTAAGTGGGCATCTTACGCATCTATTAGCTTGAGAATAGGGAGTATTTTGGGCGCTTTTCTATTTATTATATAGGCGTTACTTGAGCCTCTGAACAAACTGTTGGGTTGACACATTAGGTACGCTCTCTTAAAAGAATGGAAACTTAATAAGATTAGTATTGTTACTAACATACCTATTTTCATCACCGTGCGCTTTGGTGTTATATGAGGAAATTGACTCGACAGTCGTGTTTGAACATGATTTGTTGTTTTTTAACTTTGTATTCTCATCCAGGATCTATACTTGTCATGATACGCATTTCAGGAAATATATTTTTGCAAATTATGTTTTGTTCTCTTATTTTTTTAATCATCCTCCAAGTGAGTCCAATGGCTTTGTGAAATAGAATGTCCGCCCGTGCAGTCTTCTATAATACCTACATATTACAAGCATTGTTACAGTAATTAACAATTTGAAAATATAACTATAAATTAAATTAACGGACAAAAAATATAAATGAGAATACTATGTACATTAAACAAAAAGCAAAATCAACATAAAATTATCTTCATTCTTACTATATTAACTGTCTTCACCAGGGGTTCCCAAAGTATGCACCGTGGTGCCGTGAGGAATATATTGAATAGGCGTGTAGATTGAATAAGGACGCCTTCAGCCGGTCCCGTCCTCTCTTTTTTACGTTGTTTTAATTTGTTGACTGCAATAAATTAATATGAATATGCTACACATATTTAGAATAGGGCGTGACAAAATATTAAACCAGTAAGTGCGCCGCGAACTGAAACAGTTTGGGGACCCCTGGGCTACACAAACACAATACATTACAGGCTGTTACAAAATTCAGAGTGTGAATGAAACGACCCACAGATAAGAACTCTCAGAATTATAGCGAAAGTTGGTCCTTTTATTTTACAGTAAACTTTTTCTATTAATGTATTTTTTATTATGAGGTTATAGCGTAAAATTGCCAGCTGTTCCATACAATTTGACTTACAACTATCAGCCGGCTTTTTTAACGGCCACCTTGCCGGTTACAGACCAGGCAAACGAATGCAGACGAACGAAAGAAAGTAAACGAATCGGTGTAAACCAGTGTTCCGTAAACTGTCTGTGTTCAAAGTACATCTACGACATCAAGAAGCAGAGGTGTCAATCAAATTATTATAAAGTACAAAAGGCATAAGAGTATAAAGGCTAACTGGAAAAATATTCGTGTTTACAAAAGTGTCACCACAAAATCTCAATAATAGTACATACTAGTTATTTTACAGCCTAGATGTACAGAATTGCATTTCCGCTAAAGACGGCCGTTTCTGATAAAAACTTTTCCAAAGACAAAGATTTTTCCGAGGCACACCAACTAATGTACACATTTGGCGGAACACTGGTGGTAAAGGTCACGGCGAAAGTAAGCCAATTTCATTGGTCAATGCAGCGAACGCAAAGTGGTTCCTTCGGGCGCGTGCAGTGCCGATCGGAGTAAAAATAAAAAATATATTTGTTCCAAAAACAATGAAGCTCTAGTTCTCACACTAGGATTCCTTGTGTTGTGAGAACTAGTCTCCTCCGCTTAATGGATGACAATAGTAATTGGAACTTATAGTATTGAAACGTTAATTCTTATCAAGTCTGCGTTCGCCTTCGTTCGCTTGGCCTGTGGTGTGACCGAGTCATTTTAGCAATGGTCTATCTATATTGGGCTGTTCAACCAGGCTAACATGGCAGGCGTTTTGTTTGCGCTTCTAGAGATATCACTTTTTTGTATGGAGTTCTCTTGGGCGGGCGCAGAAATATGCCGCGCCTGCGCCTGCCATATTAGGGCAGCGAAGTGTATAAAAGTTTTAACTGAAAAAAAAAAAAAAAAAAAACTGAAATTATTTCCACTGGGTACCTTTCCACTAATTGGGACAGTCCGATCCTTTGGATGTCTTGTTTATGAGTTGTGTTTCGCTCACTATCACAACACTCACTTCACAAAATTCACTTATCTATATTCGCGTCCAAAATTGATATTCGGCGATCCGGATCAAGAACCAGCATCTGCGACATCAGACAGTAGAGCTGATGTAGGTTCATCATGTCATTGTCTTTCTGAGATATGCACCAGTTACCAACATACGCTTTTAGCAAACTTGTTGCTATCCTTCCTGACTTCCGGAATGTGGATATTTCTTCGTACACCATCTGCACATTAATAACAGGTTTGCAGTAAACTGATTGAATAGACATTATCGTATTCGCCAAGAACAACGTTACAATATTAAAGAAATCTAGAAGATTTAGAACCTTATTAATTTTTTTTTTTTTGGGATTTGGTATTTCGAATTTCATTTATGGTGCCTTCACACCGCATTTCTTTTTGTGGAGCAGCGTTAGTCAACATTGTGAACATTGTCAGCTATTATTAAAGTTTTGAAACATGATAATCATGTTGCAAAACGTTGCTGCACAAAAAGGACTATGGTGATTAGGTTAGATAAGGGTTATGAAAATTAAGTTACCTTTGTGATATGTTTCTCAGTGGGAAAATATCTGCGACAGAACTTCTGACCGACATAATGGGCATATTTAAACGCTGATCTCTGCACCATTGGCCACGGAGCGGCGCCCAGTGTACTCATGTGTTGATATAAAAGCTCATTATTGGAAGTACCAGTAAACAATTTTTCGTTCGTAACCATTTCATAAAAAACCAATGCTGTGGCCCAAACATCGATGCTATGGCCCGCTGAGTGTCCTAATATCACTTCTGGCGCCCGGTACTGAACCGTTCCGACGTTGGCACGTTTTTGCGCTTTATTCGAATAGTAAGACTCATCGAAACCACAGAGTTTTAGCGTCGTGTTGTCGACGTTCAGTAGTATGTGTGTTGGTTTTATGTCTGAAAAAAAAAGTTATTTTATGTTAGCGATAGATTAGGTCAATAAGGGCTATGCTTTATAATTTAAATACTAGCCTGAGTGGACAATTTGGTTGTTTTTAAGAGTTGTTACAGCAGATACTAGCTGCTTCGCTAGCTTTAGCACCAGATTGATATGGAAACCTCTGCCGGCTTCTCTTAACGCTTGTTCCAGGTTTTTAGCATAGAAGTCCATTAAGAAGCACCATCTTCCGTCAACAGCAAGACCATTGATCAAGAAGACCAACCCTAATTTTTCTTTATGTGTAGTTTCTTGCAATTTCTTTAGCATTTCCTCTCTTCTGTAGCCTTCCTGTGTATTACTTATGGCGGGATTTCTGCTGTAATTATCATAATAAGGTTTTGGTTAGGTCAGATTTAATTACTGCTAAACAGAGTAATATTTCTATTCAGCAGTGATTACATGAGATTAAATACAACAGTACTTCCCAAACTAGGTCCGTTAACTATACTTTGCCATAATATAGCAAAATGTTCCTTGGTGGCAAACCCTGGCATCTGCCTACTCCTCCGAGACACAGGCGTGTGTTTATGTATATATGCTCCTTACCTCATAATTTTAGCCGCAATTTGAAGCCCTTTGCGATCTACGCAATTGAACAAGATGGAGAATGTGCCCCTGTGTAATACACTACACACGACTAAATCCAAATGCATGTAGGCCGCAACACGTTTCTCTAACTTTAACGCCAGAGCAACTTCCTTCTCCCATGTTTCCATCAGTTCCAGATAGGCTTTGCTTTTAAACTCATTTTCTCTGCCGTTTTCAGCTTCCTTTTTCATCTTTTCAATTATTTTTTGAGTAAAAACAGTTTTTTTTGTCTTTACAAGTGTTTTTACTTTTCCTTCGCCCGAATTCAGGGTTTTTTTTGAGGCTTCTTGATCGAGTATTTTTTGCAGTTGTGTACACAAAAAATTGTCACCATATTCAGTTTCTGATTTACTGCATAATATATTAGTGTTTTTGAAAGTTTTCGATGCAACAGTATCTTTGGTTAAGTGTTTTTCTTCAAGTGAAGTATTTAGGGGTTTCATTTCTTCCACTATGTCTTTAGTGCTTATGGATATATCACCTCTGTTTACAATGCCATCTCGACTTTTGCCCGAATCATTCATACAAGTTCTTCTTACTTCTTTATCTGTTAGCGTAGGTTTATTATTTGCATGTAACAACTCTTCTTTCTTATTGTTTTCTTCTATCCTAATGCCTAAGGTTTCTGTTGTTTTCTCACTGACAGTATTTAATTTCTGTAGTACGACGTTATCTGATGCTTCTTCTTTCTCACTGAAAGTATTTAATTTCTGTAGTCCGACGTTATCCCGTGCTTCGTCTTTAATTATGATGACTTTTTGAGTTTCATTAGTCGTTATGATTTCTTCAATTTCATCTGTAATTGTAATAATTTCTTGAGTGTCATCATCGGATATCGTTATGACTTCTTGAGATTCATCGACAATTCTGATAACTTCTGGTTGTTTCTCTTCAATGATTACGATGGATCTGTCAAGATTTTCCTCCGTTGTCACTGCTGCACAAGGTTTTGCGAGTGATTTCGTAATGTTTGTGTGATTAAGGCCTGTTTCATGAGCAACATGAGTCCCAATGGATGGTTCTTGAGAAGTTTCATTGTTGTTGTTAATTTCACTATAACTCCAAGAGTCCTCATTATTATCTGCAGAGACCAAAACTGAGTTTTGTGGAGTAGAGCTTGGAGCATTCTCATATATTTTTGTATTAATAACACGATTGTTGCTTACGCTTATACAATCGATTTTATCTCTGTAAGGAAAGTCATTTGTTTAATATATTAGAGACCCCTAACATTCATAAAAAAAAAAACAAAACATAAAGCAATGCTGCCTTACTTTGACGGAGCGTTCAAATCAGATAAATCCAGTGTCTGTGATTCGTCAATGCCTGATACTTGACACTTATCAGAACATATTTCGCTATCTTCAGAAACGAGCGCTAGTTTTTCAACAACACTTGGCACCGGTTGCTCTGTTTCAATTTTTATCTCGTTGTTGTTCGTGTTAGTATCACCTTCTTTTCTCTCGTCGATGATCATAGTTTCCACCAAACTGCTATTAAGTATAGATTCATAGCGTTCTACGTTTAAAGATTCATCGATAGCAAGGGACGCTGGCGAGGTAGTAGTCGTATAAGCATCACTTGAGTTCAAAGTGTTGTGACTAATACCAGCCTCGCAATTTCCTTGTTTATCAGAAATGTTGAGGTATTCCGCTATCTCATCAGCATTTATGTCGTCGAGGAAGCTCAAATCTGTGCTTGGATCGCTATCTACATCTTCCTCCGATTTTTTCGTAATAACATTTATGATTAGTTCGATCTTCTTTATTTTGGTCGCAGTTGGAAAAGACTGTTTGCATTCATTTTCATTGCACGACTTCCTTTTCTGTAATTTGACTTTTCTTTCTTGGGATTTTTCCTCTTCGTAGTTTCCTTCATTGTCATTGTTAAACATAATGACTAAGTCATCGTGTTTGGTATTAAATACAGTATTTTTTATTTTTATTTTGCTTTTATTGCTTGACTTGTCATCCTCTTTTTCTGGTTTGGTTTTATTATGAATAGACCTGTTTAAGTTTTTCTCTCGTATAATGTAATACTTATCTCTGTGTGTTCTGCAGTTTTCTCTATCATGTTGACATTTTTTTAATTCGGTGGGTTTTCGACATTTCACAACTTTGACGACACTCTTGACTTGTTTATTTGAATTATTTTTTAAACATTTTTTGTCAGCATCTTCGGTTTTTAATTCTGTTTGTTTTATTTTTATTTTATTTGTACCAATTTCAGTCTCTCTGGAGCTGGACTTTGTAAATGGCTTAGAACGGATCTCATTAGTTTTAAGAGGTTCTGGGGCTTTTACTTTATCCATGGAGTGGTAATTTGGTTCCATATCATTCGACATTTTCTTTTTAGTGACGCAACGGTTGTCCTTATATGATTTCAAATGCTCTTTGGATTTAATTGATGTAAGCTCTTTTTTAATCAATTTATTTTTTATCGTAAGATCTATTTGTCTTTTTCGTATTTCTTCATCTACTCTTTGCAATTTTAATTTTAGTTTCTCTATTACCGATGACCTTTTCTTTTTTTCTTTTGTTAGCTGATCTTTCGGTCTTGCAAGTTTCATACTTTTGTCATGAATTTTATATTTTATTTTCTTTTGTTTAGACCTTTTGTTATAATATTTTGTATCTGATTCAGTACTATTAGAGTCGGTAGAGTCCTCAGATGAACTTTTTCTCTTGCTGTGCTTCTTTGCGCCATATTTTTTGGTGTACGAAAAATTATTTTGTTTTATTGATGTTGAGTGGTTCCTTATACTTTTATTGCATGTAGAATCTAATTTATTATTGCTTTTAATTATTTTGCCGTTCACTAGTCTTATACTTTGCAATGGGCGTTGAGAATTTTCCTTCTTTTTATTGTGAGTTATCAAATCAGATTTTAGACATTTTAACGGTTTATTTTCGTCTCTAACTGGCGTTTCTGGTCTTGTTGGTTTTACTACTTCAGTTAGTAAAACGTCGCTGTTAAGTTTCACGAGTTTTGTCGATTTGAGACCTGAATTCTTGGTATTCTTTGGTGTACTTGCCTCTGACGTAGTAGTGGAGCTTAGAGACTAAAATGACAAAAATGAAGATATTTTATGCTCATCAGTTCTAACAAAAAAAAAAAAAAAACATTTGTTAGATGGATATTTACCACTGTGTACGGATTTTCAACTTGAGATTTAACATGACTTTGGGACTGCACACTGGGTCCGTATTGTAATGTACGTTGGCTATTTTGTGAAACATGGGCTTGAACGTTTACACATTCACAAGAATGTTGACTAACATTTATTATTTGTCCAATTCCAAAACCATAGGTTTGATTATTATGTGCTATTTCACCCGTTCCAATACAAAAAGCTTGACTATTATGTGCTATATGCCCAGTACCAACACCATAAGGTTGATTATCTTGCGACATTTGCCCAGTTCCAACGACAAAAGGTTGATAATCGTGTGCCATATTATGCCCAGTTCCGATAGTGTAGGGTGAAGTTGGGAAATGCTGAATATTGTGCGGCACTGGATTTTCTGCATATGGGTGACCCTATAAAACCATAACATATTTTTACACAATATGACCAATATGGTCGGACGATGTGGTCAGGTCGGCAGGGGGCCCATGGATGCGAATGGCGAGAGACCGCGAAAGATGGCGTGATGGGGAAAAGACCTATACCCAGCAGTGGGCAGAGGTGGGCTGATAATGACGATGACCAATACTTATATTTTTTTAACATGAAAATGTTCTTAGACTATTCGATATTTCAATTTGCAATGCTAAATAAATTTATTTGATGCCTAAGTCATACATGTTTTGTTGGTTGCCCGAGCCGTGTTTGATACGGTTGATAAAGATCTGACCGGGAAAAATTATAAGGAAATGCTTAATGATTTTATATCGCCTAAGTAGAAGTTAGGAATATTAGCTAAATTTAAGAACATAAAATAGGCTTTTTTTTCGGCAACATAATGTAGGTAACTCCATTTCCAGATACGCTTTCGATGGATGTAAAGAAAGTGTTCTTTGAAATACGGTCAAAGTCAAGAAATATCTAATAGGCAGATAGATAACTCGTTATTGCACACCAGTAATTTACAGAGATAAGGAACTTAACTTATAGTTCTCAATGGTTACTGTTAACATTTTGCAAATTAAATTAACGATTTTATTATTATTGCAATCGGCGGTTTTATCGCTATAAGCGATCTCTTCCAAACAACCAGATATATATTTATTTGCTTTGATTGTATGTGTCCCTAATCAATGATTTTACTGCCTTCTTCCCTGTCTGTGTTCTGAAGTCCCTGCATTATGACGTGCACGCAGATATAATAAAATACTGCAGATATAATAAAGAACTATCAACACTAGGGACACATACAAGCAAATAAATATATATCTGGTTGTTTGGAAGAGATCGCTTATAGCGATAAAACCGCCGATTGTAATACTAATAATAATAAAATCGTTTATTTAATTTGCAAAATGTTTACAGTAACCATTAAGAACTATAAGTTAAGTTCCTTATCTCTGTAAATTACTGGTGTGCAATAACGAGTTATCTATCTGCCTATTAGATATTTCTTGACTTTGACCGTATTTCAAAGAACTTTCTTTACATCCATCGAAAGCGTATATGTGGTATGGTACGGGCAACTGTAGCTTTTTGCTGATTATAGAGCGCTCGTACATCCTATTCACTAACTCTTATAAATCATAAAAACACGATTCTTTAAAACACTCCTCAAATGCTGATTTCACTGCATTTTAGGAATGTGTTAGAGGAATTGTGTTTTTACAAAAAAAAAACACCGTTACTATAATTATAAAGACATTGTAGGTATTGCAAAAATTGTATCTAAGTACCTACCTAATATCTTACGTCGCTCACTTTACTCAGTCGATAAAGTTCGATTATAATCCAAGATTTCTAAGGGCATTGAATTCAGTTGGTCAGTTTTTTTATTTGTTTAATCGACTGTTGGTAAGTTATTATCTGTACTATTCGCGACCTACATAATACACAAGTACAAACTTACCCATTGAAAACTGCTGACGGCAGGCGGCGCCGTGTAGCCTGGCGGAGGCCAATATTCCGGCACAGCATTTTTATTGAAATCTGGCGTCATCAGTAAACCACTGTTATAATTTTGATATGGATTACTGGGAACTTCACAGGGCATCGGATATTCCACAGATGGTGCAGACAAATCTTGCTGTGGAAGGAAGCTTTCCTTTTTCTTCTCGTCGCTTCCACAAACGACTATATTATTAGTTATGCCGTATCTTGAGGTGTACTGATAGCTAGAAAGGAGATTATTCGGGTAGGTAGGCATTTTGGTTGGTAGGCGAGTAAAGTTCGGTTGTCAAGGACGAAGAAAAGCAACACCCCTTTTAACTCATCTTTGCGCGCGGCTCTGTGTGCGTGCGCTCGTAATTATAAAGCTTTAATTTGTGTGGGAGTGATGCGGCGGTCGCGCAACGCACAAAGTCACTGTGTATATACGGTTTACCCAAATTACTAGGAAAGCAAAATTTCGGCGAAACAATTTTCTTGTTAAATGCTTTTTTTACGTTTTGTCAAAATGAACAACACCTTTATTTCGACTGACTGTCAACAATACAGAATTTTGGGCAGCTAGCTACTAGCTCTTTTGTTTTTCTTCTTATTTCAAAATAGGGTATAAAGGCTTAGTAGCTATGTAGGTTATATTTTGTTTGTTCTTTTCTTACTGCGGTCAAGCCTCAAAATGAGTTTGCAGTTTGCACCTAATTCTATTGATATTCATACACAATGAATCGCAGGTTTTTAGTTTTAGCACTGAGACATGTAGTCAAAATAGTTGAGAAAAAATTATAACTTACCTGTTCATCTTAGTTTTTCCTAAATCCAGCCAAAGTTTATGTTACAATGAAGAGTTTAGACAAATGTAAATTTAAAGTACTACATAAGTGCACAAGTTTTTTATAATACAATTATTATAAATTATGTTCGGAACGACTAAGAAATCGAGCCTCACCTCACCTAAGAAAGAAGATTCTTGAAGAACTGAATGAATGAAATGAATGAGTGATATGGATGGATTATTGTTTGGTTCTTGAATGAAATGAACGAACTGACTGAACGAATTTTGGACTTCTTTCCGTTTGTTTGTCAAACAAGACAGAATGTGGATTCCTTTTATCTGCGGTTTTTGCGGTGGTTTGCTATAATAATTATCCACATAAAGAATAATTCATTATCTGTAAAAACAATCGCTCCTAAGTTTAGTCTATCACTGAGTTAAGTGAATTAAAGGACTACTCCCTACCAAACATACATCTTTGGGCGGTAATGTTTAAACTTTCTTTTCTTGTCAACAAAATAGTAGAAATCGGAATTGGGAACAAAAGTGTGTGTTTTCTTTAAAACTTATTAGTTTTAATTAGGCGGGTCCACACAGAGCGAGCAGCCTCGCGAGGCATTTGCCGCGCGGCAACCTCCGTGTCGCTCGTAGCCCCGGCTAGCTGCCTGAGTGATCTTAAACGATCACGAAGGTTAAGCAACACAGGGCGTGTTCAGTGCATGGATGGGTCGCCGTCTATGCCTAACGCTAGTGGCATTTGTCCGAGCGGTTCCGTGCTTCGCAAGGCACGTTAAGCTGTTGGTGCCGGCTGCCGTCGATAGATGGCAGTCGTTAAGCCAAGTCAGAGGCCTTAGGGCGGCTCGACAACTTCTGACAGTAGACGAGCCACTAGTCTACAAGCCTCCACCAATCCGGACTTGGCCCCCGTGGTGGAGTATAGCCTATACCTTCCTCAGGAAGAGACCCGTGCCCCTCGGTGGGGACATAATGGGTTGATGATGATGAACCTCCGTGTTATCGCGCGCGGCAAGGCCGGCCGAGCCATTTGTTCCGTTGTTTTTTTGTTCGTTCGTTCAGTTGAGAGTTAAGACATCATGGCACCACACGTACGTTGCGGTGGCAGCTGTTGTTTTTATCCTTATAAAGAGAAGACAATATTGGATTCTAACATTATACAAAAACAGATTATATAATGGTAACGGATGATAACGGATAGCGAAAGTGATCTGTCAGGATCGTGGCAAGTGGCAGTCCCTGGTCTCTGCCTACGTATGTATGTGTACGGATAATAATTAACCAGGCATCTTCTCTAAGCCCTCTGTTTGTATAATTAGGATCACTTGCGTACCATAGCCAAGGGTTTGCACCCGTCTAGAGTGCGCGCGGTAAACGCCTTTGATGAGCAAAGCAAAAAGCCGAGACTCGGTGGCTCGGCCGCTCGCTCGGTCGGCGGGGCGGCGCGGCGCGCGCGCTTACTTCGGCCGAGCGAGGCACGTCCATACCACACAGACCAAGCCAGCTGCTTTGCGCAGTTTTCGCTGCAAATGCCTCGCGAGGCTGCTCGCTATGTGTGTACCCGCCTATGTAGTGTTATTTAATTTATTAAAAGCGAAAGAATTTTATTCTATGTGGACATACGTCTGAAATAAATACTATATAGAATTGAAAATGTGAGGAAACCTGAGTGTCTGAGGTGTTCACACACCTCGGCGCTTGAAATTGCCAATCCGCAGTGGGCACGCGTGGTGATTAAGTCCATAGATACCGAGAGACCTCTGCCCTGCGGCAGTGGGACTTGTAGGTAGGTATATGCTAATTGAAAACCTATATTTATGGACGTAGGTAGGTACCTATTTTACCGAAAAATTAGTTTATGAACTTTACTTATTTCAACCGAAATGCCTTCAGCTTATTTTATATTTACCTCCAGTTAGAAAGTTTTAGAACTCAACTTTTTTGTCAAATTGTAATAGAGATCTTTCACAAAAAATGTGTTAATGTAATCGGAGAGACATGTTAAAAGATAAATAAGCGTGTGGTACCTATACCTATGTTTTTTCTCTGTGATTTGATTATATTCATTGTCGAAAAGTCAATATAGTCACGTTCTACGAATAAATAAATAAGTAAATAAAACGCGCCATTTAAATCGGGCTCAGCCTATGACGTCACAACTTGCACGCAACGCCTTATAAAGTATAAAGCGTTTATCAATGTTTTTATGTATGTACACCCTTTTAAAAAAACGTTCAGAATTCAATGAAAAAACTAACTGTGATGATCCCGAAAGCACGGAAAAAATATTTTTATTGCTTGATTCAAACTTTTTTCGAAGTATTGGTACCTATGTCTTCTATGATACAAAAGCAATGTCACTCCAATCTAAGTTATATGCAAGTTAGACTAAGTAGACTTGCGTCGAAAAAGGTGAAGACGGAAAGAAAAGTAAAGGACAACGTGCTAATGTGCAAAGGGTGAAGGGGTGAATGGAGTAAAACTTTTTTGATTCTTCATTCATTTTCGAATCTAATAACAAACAATGTAATGGTCATAATAATTTGTAACCGTTCTAAACTACCTATGTCATGCATAAACAAGTTATTTACTTGTAAACCTATGTAATTAGTAGCAATGGTGATACAGATGACTATTGTATTCTACATACCAGCCACTAAATATGTACTAAGAACTATGTGAAAAATCTACCTCTTCATAGGTGGATAGGTTTTACCTATAGTATTTTTAAATGACTCGCGATGCTCATACAAAATAATATATTAAACGGGTCTAGCCGCGATTATTTATTAGGTAAAAATTAATTACTTTAGATTCCCGACGTTTTGGCAACGTTGCAGCTGCCGTGGTCACGGTCACGGGTAGACTAACGTGGCGAGTACAGTCAATTATTGTAGTGAAGGTAGGTGGCCTACCCTAATCTAAGGTAATTAAATTTTACCTAATAAATAATCGCGGTAAGACATGTTTACTATATTACTAGGTTTTACCTATGTTGAAGAGGTATTTTTTCACTTCTCCCTTAACTACTTAACTACTGAACAAACAACTTATTACTGTGTACTGATGTCATGCACAACAATCTATAAATATAAGTAACATAACTAAGTTCCTAGTTCAAAGTTTCTATTTACACAAAAACAGGCTCAATTTTCAATGCATTCTCTACTTGTAACTTAACATTACATGGATTATACCTAACACTCTTAGGAGTAATATCATTGAAGTTGCTGTCTTTTTTCTTCTTCATATCCGTAATTGTATTGGTCATGCACCGGGAATAATTGGCATGAAATGGAGACATAGAAGCAAGCTCTCTCTCCATGTCTGGTATTTCTTCACACACTTCTTCTTTTATTGGAATACTTGGCTGTGTGGAAATGCCTTTTTGCACTTGTAAATCTTGAAGGGTTACTTTCTTAATTTCATTTTGTTCACAATCAGGGAAGACTATGTGCCTCGGACTCATAGATGGCGAGTAAGGCTCTCTTTTAAGTTGCACTTTAATTTTAAAATTAGTCTCACAGTCAGAGAGTCGAGCTGGGTCTTGTCTTGTGGAGCTGTTACTGATTAAGTCGGTTGGACTCATCGTAGGAGAATACACCCCTGTATCTATGCGTGGAGTTAAAACCACTGTTGGCAGTGAATGTATGGATACATCCATGTCCTCAGTATAACTTGAGGCACCATCCTCGTCATAACGCTGCACACAGGGTGTACTTGTTCGGTAAGGTTGGTCCTGAATATTCATTGGTAGGGAAAATGAGCGGCAAAGCTTGTTAGAAACCATGCTTCGTTCACGCTGTAAAATGAAATAAGTATTACAAACATATTCACCTATTTGTGACTGAAATAGATGTACTCTCAGTACTTAAGTGTTTTCTTCAGAGTAAGACTTGGAAAATAAATCTAATACTGCACAAGCATAAATGTTTTGTACATATGGTTTGCTGAACAATTTGAAAATGAAATTTGGCACACAGATCATATCTTCAACTAATTGGGTTACTTTTTATCTACATTGTCAGTACAGATAGTTTTTGAATATAGTAGTTTATGATACTGTTGCATAATAAGGGTTCTTATAACACGAGTGTGTTTTAAAAAAACGAGCCTTAGGCGAGTTTTTTATAGTATCACACGAGTGTTACAAGACCAAGTTATGTACAGTGTCACACACTACTTTATCTACTCTCATACTATAATACATAAAATAATATGGCAAATAAAGCGCTGAATATCCAACAAATTTATTTTTACTTGTAATAATTATTGATGTTCTGAATATTAAGTACAATTATAAAATTGAATTTGAACCGGACAGGAAGCGTTCCAGCTCCACCAATCCGGACTTGGCCCCCGTGGTGGAGTATGGCCTATACCTTCCTCAGGGAAGAGACCCGTGCCCCTCGGTGGGGACATAATGGGTTGATGATGAGGAAGCGTTATTGGAGGTAGGTACTCGGAGAGGCTATGTTAATGTTGACCTCATTTCTGTTATTTTCAATAATGTTAACTAATTTATTTTACAAACAGAACCAAACTTTGTTTAAATATTGAAAAGTTTTTTTAAATGTAAAATCAATTGCGCATGCGTGTTGCGTCTTGCGTCGCCGCGGACTCGTACATTGAAACCTTTTTTTAAAAAGTAGAGGTTCAACCTTCTTGGTCCAGCTGGAGATTGTATAGGTGTATCGTTATGATTAAAAAGTTATATTATGATACAGGTGTCCATACAAGACCTGTATCGTAATAAAACTTTTTATTTTTGGCCTATGTATGCGTAATGTTTGTCATAAGTTTTGTTTTCAGTTTTATAATCTTTGTATTATAGTATCATAGTAGATAAACAATATTATACAACAATTTCAGTCTAGTTTTTTTAGAAATGTTTAAAATCTTTACCAAAAACTTCAATCTGGAGCGACAAATCTCAAGATTTGTTTAGACAATTATAAATTAAAATAATATTATATATTAGGAATATACCTCTTTGGTTCTTTTGATTAGGGTATCGAGTTCCTCTTCAGAATTTATGGGAAAAGAATCCATACTTATGTCATCATAAGAAATATCACCAGTCGAAAACATATCATCAGGAAAAGGTGACATAGAGATTGGCGACAGCGCTCGGGTGCAGACTTTGTCCTTACTTGATTTCTTGTGCTATGGATGAATAGAAACTTACAAACTTTACAAACTGTCGAGGCTACCATGTGTCTCAGTAATCTATCTTTCAATGCATATCATCATCAGCCCCTTGACGCCCACTGCAGGACATAGGCCTCCCTCATGATTTTCATAACCATGAGGGGTTTTGCCATAATCGCCACGCTTGGCAGGCGGGTTGGCGATCGCAGCATGCGGCTGAAATGTCAGGTAGACGCTGCTGCCCGTCTCCTGGTAATTTATTTCCTTAGTCACCTTCTACGACATCCACGGGAGGAAATGGAGTGACGCTATTCTTAATCCGGCGCCACACGGCGCCAATGCATATCCATGTGCGAAAAACACAAATATTCCACTCTGTTATTTTTAATTATATGGCTATATTCCCTCAAGCCCGTTCACTAAGTGTGATGCAGTATAATACACCTCATAAGTATATGGCGATGCTAAGTAAATATTTCACTTTAGCACACAGATGTGTGTTAAAAACATACCTTTTTAGAGCACAGGTTTTTATTCTGTCTGTGGTTTTTACTGCTTTTATGTGTTGAGTTTCCATTTTCCTTTGCTTTGCTTTGTTTCTTCTGAAAAAATACATAGATATATTCATGAAAACATAGATAGATAGAATTACATAGATATATTCATGAAATGTTACATCTTTCCCACAAAAACCTAAAGCATAAAAAAATTGATTCTTTGTTTAGTATGGCCGGAAAAAACTTCTAACATAGCCTGGGGACATATCCCTAATCGCTCGTAGCCCCGGCTGCCTGAGTGATCTTAAACGATCACGAAGGTTAAGCAACACAGGGCGCGTTCAGTGCATGGATGGGTCGCCGTCTATGCCTAACGCTAGTGGCATTTTTCCGAGCGGTTCCGTGCTTCGCAAGGCACGTTAAGCTGTTGGTGCCGGCTGCCGTCGATAGATGGCAGTCGTTAAGCCAAGTCAGAGGCCTTCGGCTTGACAACTTCTGACAGTAGACGAGCCACTAGTCTACAAGCCTCCACCAATCCGGACTTGGCCCCCGTGGTGGAGTATGGCCTATACCTTCCTCAGGGAAGAGACCCGTGCCCCTCGGTGGGGACATAATGGGTTGATGATGATATCCCTAATAAGAATAGGCTGAGGCATCAACTCATTTTTTCACAATAAGATTGGTCAAGTGCAAGTCAGACTCGCGCATCGAGGATTCCGTACATATTTGTAGGTAGGTACTTACATATTATAGATAGTTCAGGAATGGAGTCCATAACTTCAAAGACTAATTTTTCTATGATTTCATTACAAACATGTAATTTTTCAGATTTTTTGTTGTATTTGTAGTAAAAGATGATATTATTTGCCAATTTCATAGTTCTAGGTCAAGTAGTGCGGTAGTGCAACTGCATACCATGCGAGAGGTCCCGGGTTCGAATCCCGGCTGGGAAAAAAAAAAAAACCCCCAGGTCTTGGATGTTTACATGTTTGTGTTGTCGTTTCTGGACACAGGGTATCCTAGTGTGGGACCAGAAGCAACGTGTGTAATAAAGAAAATATAGAGAAATGTGCCTGTATGTAAATGTTAACTGAAAGTACCCTATAAATTTTGATTCCCTTAAGTGTCGAAATATTCGTTTTTTTGCAGCATAAATTAGATTAGAAGTTTGATTTTTTCAAAGCTTCAAGGGACTGTAGCCCTAAGTATATAGTTTTAATTTAAACTCAATACCTCCACGCATTCCCGAGATAAACGGTCTTGACAGACAGACGGACTGACAACAAAGTGATCCTACAAGGGTTCCGTTTTTCCTTTTGAGGTATAGAACTCTAAAAATTGGTTATTTGCTTAGAACTCACCTTTATTTCTCTAGAAACTGAAGTTGTCCAGCAACCTCTAATTTCAGAAGTCAAAACCTCAGGTTTACATTTGCACCTAAAGCAACATGGTTGTATTCTGTCTCTCTTGAACCTCTCTGGTACGTACAAACTTGTCTTTTGGCATTCATTGTTTTGGATCTTTGAGTGTTTCTTAGTTTTAGAGGGGACATTGTGTTTCTCAAGCTGGTCCACACATTTCCCTGCTCTCCCTTCTCGCTTACATTTCCCACTTATAACACACTTGAAATTTGGTCTTATTTCATCGTGAAACAGCCAGAAAGGCTCCTCTTCGTCTAAAATAATTTTTCTTGCTGCTTTATGTTTTTCCTTCCTACTTTTTACCTGAGGCGAAATGTTTTTGAGAGATTTTTGGCTTGTTACCGAAGTAGTAGACACTGACAAATTGATAACTTCACAAGAACTGTCATTGGAACAGTTCAGGATCAAAACATCATTGCAATCAAAACTTTTTTGGTGTAGTAATTTCACTCTACTCGCTGCCATGGTTAAATGCCTTCAATCACAAAGTCACAACACACTGGGTAGGTACTTATAATAATTATTCCTTAGGCAGGTATTATGTAAAATGAATAACACATCATTGTGTTTGCAGTTTACCTACCTACCTACATAGATGCAAGCCAAGCAAACTGGAAAAAGGGCGAAACCTCAGAACACAAAATGTTCTGAGGTCGAAACTTATACTCAGCTTTCGATTTATTACGCACAGACACATCCCTTTGATAAAAAGTAAAATTCACTTAGTAAAGAACTTTTTATCTGTTTTTATCAGAACAATTTGCATTTTACTTTTTCGCGCGCCTGTCTTCTTTTGCTTTCTTCGGCTTTTTTTCACCACTTTTTCACTGAACGACACTGACAGATGAATGAAATTGCGTTCCAAAACTGAGCAAAATAACCAGAGAAAAAGGATTTTTTGTGACGATCTCGTTTTTACGACCGTATTTTTCCCACGGCGCAAAATGCTGGTTTATTGCCTCCACTCCTCCACAGAGTACTTGCACTCCTCCACTGCAGACTCCGTCGACTCGACTGGTAGGCACTTGAAGACTTGTAAGCAAGAATCCTTGCTTGTAAGGTTTGCTCTTTCATTATTTACTTGAAGGGTCTGCTTTCGCAGAAACGGTAAATAAGAGGGCGAGGCGAGCCGTATACCTACATTACGTCATTAGTAGACTTATTAAAATTGACATCACATCAACCTTTACACACACAGCCTAATTTAGGTATTTGACATACAAAATCGAAATCAAATTGTTTTTATTTAAAGTAGTAGGTAGCACAGAAACGGCACAGTTATAAAATACTGTCCATTTGAAATAGTGGACTAAGAAAACCAGTCAAGTGCATATTGGGCCTCGCGCAGTGTTGGGTTCCGTGGAAGGGTTTTTTTACGTGCTTTACGGAACAACTTCGACAAAGTACCTAATTTTCAATGGAATTTGTAGGTATGAAGTTTTCCTTTTAAGTATAAGTTGGTCACCTATGTAAAATCTACTTAGCCGTGATAATTTTCCTTTGAAGTACATCATATCTATATGTGCTCTGCCCTGATTTTTTTCACGTTTCTACGATGAACCGTTTAGCCGGGAGAGGAGAGAGAGAGGAGGAGGATTTTATCCTACAGTTTTGTCAGCGTGATTAATATGAACATTTATGCCAAATTTCAGCTTTCTAGTAACTTGTCTCTATGTTAAGCCGCGGACAGGCAGACGGACGGACAGACAGACAGGCAGACGGACAGACAGACAGACAGGCAGACGGACAGACAGACAGACAGACGGACGGACATGGCGAAACTGTAAGGGTTCCTTGTTGATTCATCATCATCATCAGCCATTTCACGTCCACTGCAGGACATAGGTAGGCCTCCTTCGTGGTTTTCATAACCATGAGCGGTTTTGCCATAATCGCCTCGCTTGGCAGGCGGGTTGGCGATCGCAGTAAGCGGTTGAAATTTCAGGAAGACGCTGCTGCCCGTCTCCTGGTAATTGATTTCCTTAGTCGCCTTCTACGACATCCACGGAAGGAAATGGAGTGACGCTATTCTTAATCCGGCGCCACACGGGATTGTTGATTACAGAACCCTAAAAACGCCAAACTTAGGTGGAGTCTTGTTTGTCTTAACCACAGATTACTTCGAAGAAGAAGAAGAAGAAAGACATTTATTATACCAACAAGATACATCACAGAAACAAAATAAGCACATAAGTAACATAATATGCACAACACAGAAGGAAAACTAAATACACAACAGACAAAACGAATAAATAAAACAGGACTATAGATGTAGCCTGTGGTGTATCTACATTGCCACAAAAGGCAGCTGACTCAGCGTTGTGCTGAGGAAGTGATCCCTCAGCGCTGATTTTTACTTAAAGTGCCTCTGTGGATTGTTTTAGAGGAATCGTGTTTTTATAAATAAGACCGTTGTCAGTATTTTCGAAATTGGTTCTTAATTAAAAGAGACTGTATTTGATCATATTTTGTGTCATGCATGATAGCACTATGTTCTGTGGATGATAGGTAGCCTAAAACCTACAAAACGCGAGAAGTTAGGTAGGTCGACATCACGTCAAGCTTTACATGCAGGCACTACTCAATTTTACGTCACGGGCGACCCTACAACCGCCTACAACGTATGTAAAGTTTGAGCTGCTTTACGGTCTACTGTGTAAAGTCTGTCGCCTGTGCGCGAGTACGTAGGTACTTGTGGACAATAAAATTAACGTTACAGACGAAATAGACTGATTTATTAATTGTCGACTGTACCTAGGTATTTTAGTTGCATCTTTTGTTATAAATTAGTCTAATTTACAACAAAAAAATTGCAAATAAAAAAAAAAATCAAATTTACAACAAAAAATTGCAATTAAAATACCTAGGTACAGTCGACAATTAATAAATCATTCTATTACACTAACTTAATTAGTGTAAAGCTACCTACTGTCCTGTCGATATCGTTCGTTCGTAAACACAGGTTACAAACGTGCACTCTACTCAGTCACGTACAGTCGACAGCAGGTCAACTTTTACAATTTTGTTGCAAAGTCGCCCGTAACGTAATCGGGTAGTGTGAGTGTTTATTTAGGTTGATATGCCGTCGACTGTACACTACGGGTAGGGCTGCCAACTTTGTTTTCTAACAAATATAGTATTTTCGAAGCTATTACCTCTAAAAATATAGTAAATGGCAAAATAATGGTAAAAAATAGCGGCAGCCGTGCCGCGCGATTCACGGACTTAGACTTGAAGAAAGAGCTTTAGAAAAAGATTAAGGCTGGGTTCCGCTTTACGCAAAATATAGTCGTTTCGCCTACTATATATTTTTTTAGAAATATAGTTTTTGAGCCCCTAATATAGTAGGATACTATATTTATTATATAGTAGAGTTGGCAACCCTAACTTCGGGCGACTTTACAACAAAAATGTAATAGATCGGGTGCCGTTTGTACTTAGAGATACCTAATGTTTTACTCGAAGCTCGTTTTGGAAACAGTACTGTCGACAACAACCCACCAACTTTTACACGCGTGAACTCAGTACCTACTCAGTCTTTGCAAACGCAAAGTTTGATGCGTTGTCAACTGTATCGAACCCATCAAAGTTTACCTTCGCCAAGGCCTTCACTTTCGCATTGTTGCGGTACCAAGCATGATCCCATAACAAAATCGTCTAACTGTATACCACGTACGTTGCTGCTTTTTACTCCAGTCTAAAACAAAGTTTACTGTGTAGGTACGCAGCAATGCAAGCTGTCAAATTGATACAAGTCGTGCACAGTTTTGTTAGAAAGTCAAGTGGTAGCTAGTACCTCCCACTACTTTGCTATCTTACGATGCGGTCGCGAATAGGTATCACGATTTAGTTTTGTATGGTTTTGTGTTCGTTTCCTACACGTGGCGTTCTATTTGAATGCATTTGTTAAAATTATTTTATGGAGTAATCTGTTTTTTTTTTCTACGTTTGCATTTTGCGTGTTGCGTTTTTGTTCGTTGACCTCAAAGGTATGTATACTCCATGTTTGTTATACTTTCTATTGTTGTAAACCAACCGGAAAATGTCTAATACTCGTAGTTCTTTCTTTCCTCCTATGTTATTCATCCATCTCATTGATTCAAGAAATAACCAAGGGTGGTTCTTTTATTAAACTTATTAATTATTTTATTAAACCAACTTTTATTTTCTATTTATTAAACCAACGATAGTTGGTTCGAATCCCGGCGTAGGCAGAAATTGCATACTTTGTTTACTAAGTTGCGTACATTTGTGAATTTGTAGTAGAAATACCACTCGGTAACTGTGAAGGAAAACATCGTGAGGAAACCCGATTGTGTGAGGTGTTCACTTACCTAAGTGTTCGCAAATCTACTATGAGGCTAGGAGCGGAAATCTCAGGTCTCGTCTAATTACAACAATTCGAAGTACATTGCCTAGCAGAGTCTACTTGTTAATCTGTGGGTTAACGAATTTGCAAACATGAACTACAATTCATGCTTTACTATGACAATTCGGTGAACATCGGAAAGCCAATTAACCCACAGATTACAAAGCAGGAAGACTAATTATTTTACTAATCGGCTAAGCAATGCATTGTATAGGTACATCGAATTGTCATAAAAAAACCAGGATAACAGGCCCCGTAAGCTCGGTTCGTCTGCTGTGGGAAGCATCCACAATTCCACACACTACGATGAACCTTAGCGGGTGTTTAGTTTATTACAGTAATTTGTTTTTTCTAAATGGTTTCCCTTTAAAATTCGCCATTGAAATGTTTACAATGTTTTCTTTCATCTCCTTCCGTCAAGTGGAAGTTGAGACAATAGGATCTCTATGAACGGAACAAACAAAAAGGTCATTTGCGCTGGCGCACATCTGGTTGGCTTATTGTAATGTTACTGGAGAGGTTTCGCATTCGGGGGGCACAGTTTGTGTCGGTCTTATCGTAATTTATCGCTTCTAAGAAAATGAATAGGTAGGTGGAACAGTTTAGTCTAACCACCGTAGACGTACCACGCAAAGACAGAGTGCGTCGAACAAAATTCTGTTGAAAACCGAGACGACCACAGGAACAGACGCATACATTAACGTAACATGACATGTGTGTGCCTAAGCGTATAATTATGTAGTAAGTGACGTTCGCAGCATACACACATTCGTATTAATAGTGCAATAGTGCACTGTGCAACCATGACAACCGGCTGCGCTCAGCATGCCACTCTGGCTACTAATTTGAAGCCTGACTTTGGGAGCTCGAACTGGTAGGTACTATACCTTATTACAATCACTTAGCACTTTGTTTTTAACCGACTTAAAAAAAGGAGGAGGTTATCAATTCGAGCACATGTATTTTGGGCACCGACTCCAAATAATTATACTTCTACAATACCTACATGTATACATACTTCTAATTATTTAAATTATTTCTAACCCTTTAGTGCTCTAGTGTTTCGAAGTCGTTTTTTGTTTTTTATTTAATTTTTTTTGTTATTTTTTAATACAATCAATAGCACAGTACCAACTATTACCTGAGCAAATCTATAAGTGAGAATATCGCACTGTGCATAAATAGAAAAAAAAAACCGGCCAAGTGCGAGTCGGACTTGCGCACGAAGGGTTCCGTACCATTATCTATACAACATTTGAATATTTCAAGCGTCTATCTGTTGCTGTTATTAATATCGAGCAAAAAACGGCAAAAAAATCACGTTCCTATGGGAGCACCGACTTAAATATTAATTTTGTTCTGTTTTTAGTATTTGTTTCTTGACAACAGAAATACTTCATCTGTGAAAATTCCAACTGTCTAACTATCACGGTTCATGAGATATAGCCTGGTGACAGACTGACGGACAGCGAAGTCTTAGTAATGGGGTTCCGTACCGAACTTGTAGCAGGGAGGGTTAGTTTAGTCGCACAATACTCACTTTTCCTGCATGCAATACTTTGAATGCGTAGATTGCCACCAATTTGTACTATCAAGAACAAAAAACGAAAATATTTTATAAATTATGTGGGCATGGTGCGATCTAAGTGAAGATTTGCAAAAGTTGTCAATGTGCTACCGATGGTATTTAAATTAGATAAAAGTAACAAAGTACGACGGGGGCATCATGATGCTATCAAACCGGTTCAAGCAACATTAGTTTGTAGGGTTTTAGTTGTGAGTTTTGTTGTACCTACAGTTAGCAGCACATCAAAATTGTCATCATCGAAGACTGCCTCGTTGGTCTAGCGGTTAGCTTGTTTGACTACTAAGACAGAGGTTGTGGGTTCGCTTCCCAATGGAGGACCGCGTACTTCATCATCATCATAATCAGCCGGTATCACTCCACTGCTGGGCTCTTCTTTTCCAGTCACTGCCCACCGCTTTGCGAATATCGTCGCTCCACCTGGTCATAAGGCGTCCTACGCTACGTTTGCCGATTCGCGGTCTCCACTCTAGAACCAGTCTACCCCAACGGTTATCGGTCCTGCGGCAGATATGACCAGCCCACTGTCACTTCAGTTTGCTAATCCGTTCAGCTGTTCAGCTATGTCGATTACTTTAGTTCTCTGGCGAATTACCCCGTACTTGATGTGTACAAAGTGCCTGAGTCTGAGCATATTTCTTCGTGTTCGTGGTGTCTTTCCTTGCCCGGTTACCATAGCACAGGTTATCCTAGTTTGGGATCAGGACAAGTGATTGTGTTGTGTGGAAGTTATGGAAGTTACCTAAGATAGGATGAGACAATTCCTTATTGTACACCAGGAAAAACACAAAGAAAATACATATTCACAAAGATACAGTACAATACGGAACTTGCGTCAGACGTGGCATTGATTTTATACCATAGAAGACATGGTAAAACTCAAGAAAATTTAAAAAATAATCCTATAAATGCAAAAAAAATTAAGTTACTTTATTAATAAAAAACATATTAGATTTCGTTTCTTGATTGCATTCTAAAAATTTTCTAAAAAGGTTTTATATGCATAACTCGAATATTGATAAACGCTTCATATGTTAGGTGTTATGTGCAAGTTGTAACGTCATAGCTTGAGTCCGATTTGTAGGGGGCGTTTTTGTACCACGTCCCTAGAATGAATTTTCATAAAAGTATTATTTTATTTGTGTACAAAACAGATCACAACCATTACACGATATAAAAGTAATAATATGACATGAGTACGAAGTTAGTATTAGACGTACAGAAAAAAAACCGGCCAAGTGCGAGTCGGACTCGCGCACCGAGGGTTCCGTACAAACCTGCAAGGTTTACAAAGTTCGTTCATTACGACAATCGAGTCATAACTATGGTATTTTTATTGCAAAACATGAGGAAAAAAGTAATAAGTTTATATTTATTAAAAAATATATATTTTGTAATGTAACTAAAAATTTAAGGTTTTCGGAATTTTTCCTTTATGTGTGCTATAAAACGTTGCTTCATGCCAAATTTCAAGATTCTAGGTCGACTGGAAGTACCCTTTAGGTTTTGATTCCCTTGCGAGTACTTGCGAGTTTCAAAATATGCAGCTTAAATTGCTGTTTCTTTTGATTGCGTTGACATAGAAGTTAGATTTTGTTACAGCTTAAAGGTATTATAGACCTGAGTATTTGGTATGAATTTCAATTTATTACCTCTACGCATTTATGAGGAAATGGGTAGTAAGTTTAAAATTATTAAAAAAAAATATATTATGTGATGTAACTAAAAATTTATGGTTTTCGTAATTTTTCCTTTATCTATGCTATAAGACGTTGCTTCGTACCAAATTTCAAGATTCTGAGTTCACGGGAAGCACCCTGTAGGTTTTGATTCCCTTGCAAGTGTCGAAAATTTGCGGCATAAACGGCTGTATCTTTTGATTGCGTTGGCTTAGAAGTTTGATTTTTTCACAGCTTCAAGGGACAATAGACCTGAGTAATTGATATAAATTTCAGCTTCATACCTCCACGCGTTCCTGAGAAAAAGGGTCTTGACAGACGGACGGACGGACGGACAGACGGACAACAAAGTGATCCTATAAGGGTTCCGTTTTTTCCTTTTGAGGTACGGAACCCTAAAAATTACCACATTATTTATTATTTAACATGGCCTCTCCAATTATATTGAAACATTTTTTGTGCAAGTTCTAAATTGGCGGCATTATTGCTTACCTATTCTTGTATTCCTCCGTTTAGTCTTTAAAAACACTTGAGATCTGTATCCGCGAATATTCGCTTAAAAAAAATCTGGCTCTGTTCAGAGTTTTCAACATACCGCGTAGGGTTATTGAAAATTCTACATCCGCAACATCGCTGCTCCAAACAACAAAAAACCCTCTTTATCTCCACTCAAAGTTCTCATTCCTCCACAGGTAAAACCGGCACCGTCAGCAACGGCGGCCCAGGCTAAGTCGGCGCCAGCCAGCGATACCGCAGCACTCGACCAGCAGATCAGCAAGCAGGGCGAGCTGGTGAGGTCCCTCAAGGCCGCCAAGGCTGAGAAGGCCAAGGTCGACGAGGCCGTCAAGGTCTTATTGGAGCTCAAGGGGAAATACAAGGTGGCCACAGGACAGGTAAGATCTCACTACCTATATAACGTGATATTGAAATAACGAATGATCAGCCGAGTTTCTTACGACGACAACGTAGCAGAGTCTACTTGTGAATCTGTGGGTTGATCGACTTTGCAATGTACATCGAATTGTCATAGTAAATCACGAAATATGGTTGCATGAATGAAACAGGCCCATGAAAAACGTTTCCTCAGAATCGATAAATTAAACCACAGAGTTAAGAAACAAACCTCACTTTTATTCATACAAATCGACCGTTTCAAGTTGTATTACTTTATCGATACTGAAGAAATGGTTGCAGGTTTTGTGTTACATCAATAACATTGTAGCAGTTCCAGGCACACAAATTGAACAAATTACTTCTGTTGCGCAGGGACGTATTTCGGGTTTCATAATTATGCAGGCATGCTTATATAAAAACCGGGCAAATGCGCGACGCGTTTTTTTATTTGCTTTACAGAATTAATAACTTCATCAAAGTAATTTAAAATGGAATTTGTACGAAGTTTTTCTTTTATAAGACGCAAGTCTGCTTAGCCGTTATAGTTTTGCTTATTAAATTCATCATATGCGCAATGTTTAGCCTGGGGCGCCCTACTCTAACAAAAATGCGCTTTAAAGCTTAATATTTCGCAATCGAAAAATGGTTTTCCTACACTCACGATGTTTGTACCCAAAGGGTGAGGAACCCTATTACTAAGACTCCACTGTCCGTCTGTCTGTCACCAGGCTGTATCTTATGAGCCGTAATAGTTAAACAGTTGAAATTTTCACAGATGATGTACCTATTTCTGTTGCCGCTATAACAAAAAATGCTAAAAACGGAATAAAATAAATTTCTATATATATTTATATTTACCCTTACAACAAACGGGATTTTTTTTGCCGTTTTTTGCTCCATATTAATAACGGCAACAGGTAGACGCTTGAAATACTCAAATGTTATATAAATAATGGTACGGAAGCCTACGTGCGCGAGCCCGACTCGCACTTGGCCGGTTTGTTTTTTGCAATTTATACATAGTGCGATATCAAAAATACTTTTTTTTTAGATTTTATCCTACCGTTTTGTCGCCGTGATTAATATCGGCCAAATTTCAGCTTTCTAATAGTACTTTTCGTCTCTGTGCTAAGCCGCGGACAGACAGACGGACGAACATAGCGAACTTGTCGGCTAGCGAACTACGGAATTGTTGACTACGGAGCCCTAAAAGTAGGCAAGGGAAGGGGACGCGGGATGCGACTTGGAATTCTTTGGAATTGCATGTGACCAGAGCACTCTATGAGTGCCAGGGTGATCGTCGAAGGGTGGAATTATGATGAAGGGCAGCCAGGTCCTACTTCTATAAAAAAACAGTAACTGGCGGTGCATTTTCTTATCGCAATGCTGGAATTTGATTTTGCAACCTTATAACGTCGGTCGCGCTCGAGTGATAATTAAAACCGAACGCGCCCGCCTCGTTTCTCATCATCATCATCATCATCATTCAGCCACAAGAAATCCACTGCTGGACATAGGCCTCCTCCATGGATTTCCAAAAAGACCGGTTGGAAGCGGCCTGCATCCAGCGCCTTCCTGCCACTTGGATGAGGTTATCTGTCCATCTTGTGGCTGGTCGTCCTACGCTGCGCTTGCCCATATGTGGTCTCCATTCGAGAACGTTTCGGCCCCATCGGCCATCAGTTCTGCGTGCTATGTGCCTCGCCCACTGCCACTTCAACTTATTAATCCGCTGGGCTGTGTAGACGACTTTCGTTCGTCTACGGATCTCATCATTTCTGATTCGATCTCCTAGAGAAATTCCGAGCATAGCCCTTTCCATAGCTCGTTGCGTGACCTTGAGCCTTCTTATGAGGCCCATAGTGAGAGACCACGTTTCAGTGCCATAAGTCATCGCTTCTCATACGGCAATAAAAAGAGAAGGAAAAGGAAGCCGGGACAACGCAGCCTACCTCGGTCACTTTCCGGCGCGATGAAGCATTTTTTGTGGGAGTGAGGTAAGGCGTTTGCATTCCGGGTTGTTTCGATAAAATGTATGGAGGATTTGGAGTGCCTGACATTATGATGACTGTAGCGAATTTGGGGTTCTGATTTCTAAAAGGGAAGCCGGTGGGTATGGGCTTATATGGACCCTTCGCCACTGACGAGTTACGTGGTGACTGTCGACTGTACAGCTGTTTTCAGCTGATAAAACATTCCCATTTTAGACTTAGTCGCAAATGTATAAAATTAAATTCAGATTGTAAGCTTATAGCCCCAAAAATGGTAAACAGTGATCGCCTCGCTAGGCACAGTCGTGTAAGTAGCTCGAAGAAAGGATCGTACAATTGACAGCAGAGTTGTTGCAAATTCGCCTTTAGCGTAACTGATTAGAGTGCACGTATGTAAAGGTTGATGTGCTGTCGATTTACGTAGTGCAAGAAAATAGGTGCAAGACTCCGAGTGAGGTATAGGTGGGTTGATGTAGAAAGGAAACATTTTTTGTTCTAAGAAGAAGGTTTATTTGCTTACGCAGAGAAAGAAAGAACAAGTAAGATAAGATTTATAAAAAATAAAGAGAAAAAACCATACAGAAGAGAAAAGAAGACATACAGAAAATACACAGAAGAGACGGTGCATAATTTTTACAAAATGAGTTCGACGAAAACATGTTTATCAATGTTTACAAAAAGTTTTGAAGTACATACCTATAAAGGCTACTTATAACTCAGTGAAGGATCATGAGATAAGAATTATTATTATCACAAGTATAGTAATCAATCATACATAACTTACACTACAAAACATAAACTTAGAGAGAACAAGATAGGTGCGTAACTTATATATTATATAAAAATTGTTTTTATAGCTTGTCTACATAATTTGGACAAATTTGGCCACACGATATTATGAAATATCTAGTTACATGAAGACAAAATTGAGCCTAGCTGTAATGTACCACATATAGACTTATCTTAAAATTCGCAAGTTGATGATTTGTTTGCAGATGATTGTATGTTCAAACACTATTAGTTGATCTATTTGAATATAATTAGATAACTTAATTACGGAACCGTCTAGAACAACATTACTGATGAGAAATACAAATTCATTAAGAAATTGTAAAGTAAATAAGTTCAAACTACAAAATAACATCATTAGTTAGTTGATTAATAACTTGGTATAAATACTTACATTTTTGAGTTAGTTCCTCAGTTCCTCGATAGCAGTTCATATATATATATATAATATATATATAACATATAAGACTCCGCTACTGCATTCTAACATTCCTGAATCAAGATTCAACCAGCATTCAGAGTTGAAATCATTCCTCATCTCAAAATATTCACAAGTGAAAAACACTGGGGCATTTAAACCTTGAACTCCAGACAATGTTTCAAAAACCCAATGAAAGCGTTTGCGACTATTTCCTACGCGTTGATTTGTGTCGAAACAAAATACTCGAAAAGTTAGCGACAGAAGTCCAGGACAATACACTGCAGGGTTGGCAGTCAAGGACTGAAGAGACTGCGGTGAATGTTTTCACCAACGGACTCTCGTCTGACATAGGAGTCATGTTGCGGACGAAGAACTTTAATAGCTTAAGCGACGCTGGAAACTTTGCTGTCCAAGAGGACAAAATCAGAAATATGAATAGGGCAAGACAGATTTTATATAGATCTAATCAACTCAGACAAAAACCGCAAACACTAACACGTCGCCCAACCGTAATTTGCAATTACTGCAAAAACCCGGGTCACCTTATCCAAGACTGTAGAAAACGAGCGTTCAGGAACAGCGACCAAAACCCAGCTCAAACAATTCGTGAGGCTCAGCATCTCGCTTCGAGGCAGCCACCAGAAGCGGCCGAGGAAGAGGACAATTCTTTGGAAACCGCTTCGACGCCCTTCTCAGATGTCCAGACACATTATGTAGACGCTGGATACGACAACGACCAGCAAACTCCAACTGAGAATTCTAGTTCGTTACCAGGCACAGTCACACCTTTGAAACCAGTCCATCGGGGACAACTAAAAACCCTCAAAGGTAAAGACAACGCAAGCCCGCCAACCAAACCAGTCTATCGGAGACAGTTTCGCGATGCTTGTACTCAGACCGAGGGTACGTTCTCAGATGCATCATCAAAATCTACCAAATCCAAGAACAAACCGAAATCAAAATCTATTCCTAAATCTTCTAAATCTACCAAATCCGAATATACTAAATCCACTGAATCCAATACGAAATCCGCTGAATGCACTGAATCTATTGCAAAATCAAACTCTCGATCTAAGCCAATTTCTACATCAAAATCAAAAGAGTTCACAATCTCTTCCATAGTCTCGCCTCCCGAAAATCTTCTATATTGCAAATTCCACATCAATGGTGAACCACTAACCATTCTAGACGATACAGGCGCCGCTATCTCTGTACTGCGAGCCGACAAAATAAATACCAACTCAATCGACCCATCAAACAAAGTCTCGATAGTAGGCGTCACAACAGGGACTTCTACCGTTCAAACTTCAGGTACAATCTTTGTTTCCCTCGACATTCTTCCAAAACATAAATTCCATGTCGCAGACCTTAATATTTCCCCAGACGGAATTCTAGGCGACGATCTCATGATTAAATTCAACGCCCGCGTTTACTGCCAATCGAAAACCATGCGAATCAGGGATCGATCATATAAATTATACTTTCTCAGCGAATTATCTAAACCCGCCCAATGCGGCAAACAAATTCTGGATGGTCGCTCAGAAACTGTGATTTCTTGTGTGTCCACTACCATTCATCATTCGGTTCGTAAATGGCTTATAGGAACCCCTGATTCAAAAGACTATGAAGACATAACATAACATAAACTCACGCCTGTATCCCAGAGGGGTAGGC
Source organism: Yponomeuta cagnagella (assembly GCA_947310995.1). Lineage (NCBI taxonomy): Eukaryota > Metazoa > Arthropoda > Insecta > Lepidoptera > Yponomeutidae > Yponomeuta > Yponomeuta cagnagella. The sequence goes on from OX371287.1 coordinate 13,030,388, forward strand.
AGAGACCAGGGACTGCCACTTGCTACGATACTGACAGATCACTATGAAGAATGCATAAATAAACTCGAAAAACATGAACTCGATCTTACCAATTTAATGTCAAAGCAATTACAAATAACGTGATCAACAATTAAAAATTTCAATGATACTATTTTCAAAATCTCTTATGATGAACAAGTCATCAATGAAAATATTGACAGACTAAATCTATTCATGAATTCGACCACTAAGACATGAATATTCATAAAAATCATGAATATTCGTGCATCCGAAGAAATTTCGTCTCTCTAAAAATTCTAGAACTTGTAATGAGCTTAGAAAGCGAAATTAACGATTGCTTAGCCGCTAAATTTCACTTTCAACCAAGTGCTACAACTTTACTCATATTGGATCAATCAAATCTTTCCTTAAAATCAATCTTGATAAAATCGAGGGGACTATTAGAATTAAATATGTATATTGGTCAAAACACCCGTGAAAAAAGAGAAATAGACGGTCTCAGTTCAATCCTAAAATGGCTTATAGGTACACCTGTATGCGAAACACTATGAAGAATGTATTGATAAACTTAAAAAGCGCGAACTCGACCTTACTGGTCTTATGAGAAAACAAATTCAGATAACTTCATCAACATTAAAAAACTCTAATAAAACTTTATTTAAAATCTCCTATGATGAACAAGTTATGAAAGAAAAGATCGATAGACTAAAAACAATTTCATGAATTCCGCAACTAAAACTATAATGAATATCTGAGTTTCAAAAGAAGTCTCTTTAATTTCACTACAAATCGTAGAATCAGTGTTGAAGGTGAAATTAACGATTGCATAACTAGTATAACATAAGCAGCCTATAAAGATCCCACTGTAGGGCACAGGCCTTCTCTCAGGGGGAGAGTGTGGGCTTAATCACCACGCGTGCCCACCGCGGATTGGAGATTTCAAGAGCTGAGGTATATGAATAGCTCAGACACTCAGGTTTCCTCACGATGTTTTCCTTCACCGTTAGAGAGTGGTATTGCTACTATAACTTCGCAAATGTACATAACTTAGAAAACCAAGTCATAGGTCCATGCCCGCACTGGGGATCGAATCTGGGTCTCTCGCTTCCGAGTCCGATGTTCTACCCACTAGGCTACCACCGCACTCACTCTTCCGAGTCCGATGTTCTACCCACTAGGCTACCGCACGCACATAACTAGTATACTTTTATCGAAATGTAATGCTTGTCAGAAACGACCCTCTTACGCTATATCACATTTATTCAATCCCTATCCAACATCGCAATTCCTCATACTATTGCACTATCCTTCCCGAGCAAATACAAAATTGCGAGACATACGCAACAGGCAAGAAAGTTTGCACCGACTTAGTCATTTACGACGCTGACACAAGACCAACATGCGAAAGCCAGATTCTGCTAACAACAACGACATCTCTACCAAGGATATGCGAAATCTTGGCATTTCCAACAGAGATCAATACATACTAGTCACTCAGCAACAATCACTGGCTCTACATACGAAGCAAGCCGACGCAACGACGACGGTCAATGAAGTGTCACATCACAATCTTCGTGGAGCAGAAATAATCAACCTTCCACAAGGCTGGAAACTAGATACAGGCCAACGTACTCTGATAGCTTTTCACTCTAATGAAAAAAACATCAGTTTCCCAATCATATTACCAGACATCAGAACTAATAACTGCTTTGAAGACTACGACGATCTGAAACATCAAAATTATTTCAATAACGATCGACCAAATGCCTCCAGAAAATCTCAACAGAATTAAACACCGCAACGACAGATATTCCGAAGAATTAAACAAAATTAAGACTACATCTTTCATAGAGAAAAACTATCGCAGACAGTATTTGCTGATGTTACTTCATTAATTTTTAAAGTAGAGAGAGGTTTAGGTAATGTTTACGATGTAAACAATGCTCTATTTACAGTTCTAAACTGGTTCACGGTGAACGATTTGACGTTAAATGCGAAAAAGACAAAATGCGTTCTTATTGCAAAAAAGTTCTCATTGCCCAATGTTAAAAATGTTGACATGTGTCTAAAAATATCTGGTGAGAAATTAGAGCTGGTATAATTTTTAGGCGTGATGATTTTTAGACTCAAAACTGCAACTGCAATGGGGTTCGCCTATTGAAAAACTGTTAACTTACCGACTTATCGGCTGCGAGGCTGGTCTGTTTTAGTTATTTTCACAGTATCATGAGTAGTAGGGATAGCACAGTTCTGGCGCACCCCCCTGTGCGTCAGAACTGGGGTGGTGTCAAGGGGTGTCAACCTGAAATTGGGAAGGACGGATCCTAAAAAAAAAAAAAAAAGTTTGGTGTCTATTCCCACTAAATTGGGTGCGCTGAGTCGATTGCGCTCACTCCCAGAGTGTTAAACTCAACGGTTATGAAATTAGCAAAAAGCTATTACTGCGTCCTAGATAATTAACTAATCGCCTAATGATCACCTCATTAGCAAGCAACAGACATCATCGGTAGGTCGTTAATGGGTTTTTTCCAGAAAGCGTAGGATCCGATCTTTTACTAGATCACCTTATTGAGGGATAAATAACAAGAATGTTTATGAAGTAAGCTCTATATTTCATGAATAGGTACTTATATATCAGAGTTTATAAAAAACATTCATTGAACCACTCTTTCACTATTAAATCATTGTATAATGTATTTTCAGTAAATATGTTTCTGAACTCGTCTAAAGTTCCGCCACTGTACTTATATGCTAAGTACATCACACAGTATTCACCGCAAACTGAAGTAAAATCGTTCTGGAGTCTTAAAATGTTTGTTCGCCATTTCTTTGTATTTCTCAGTATAAACCTATGATAGAATCCTCTCGGTTGACGACCATATGAATCAAAGTATTCTCCTGTTCGATTAGCATCTATGTGAATAGCAACCCAGTGAGAACCGGGCTGTGTATCAGGGTCTAAGTTTCCGATTAGATACATAGGTGTTTCTACAAACAAAGGAATACGGTTGGCAGCATATACATTGTATGTCATCTGAGGATTAATTTTATGTAGACAATTTTGTATCTCTAGAGTATCCATAATATATGCTTAGATTTACGTGTATCTGAGTCAGAGATCTATTGTATTATGTTAATAACACATGGATAACGATTTTTAAACCAAGAAAGAACTTGTAATACCTATTTCAATCAAGTCCATCACTCGTGGAGTTCAACATGAATGCCATTAGTTACATCGCATTCCAACCATAGAAATTCTAGTTTTCATAAAGTCCATTATCGATCTGGTTTTAAAAATGCATTAAAATATCTTCTTGTTTCAACATCCTTGCTAAATTAGCTTTGAACAAGATTAATAATGAGGCAAAAGTAATATAAAACGTCTACGTTTTACTGTAAACGGTACAGAGCCAACGAATCACTAGTCAGCGATCCAACCATCTCTACACTCTACTCGACACACCATGGAGGTAAGAAACTCTAATTCAATTTCATTTATGTCTATTCCCTCTCAGTATTTTTGGTAATAAGTTGATATTCATTAATCTTTGTCTTTTATTGTTCTTTGTAGAATTCCTCATCGGACCTCGTTATGGATGAAGAAAATACCTATAAAGCGTACTATTTCTCAACCGTTTCGGACGAAGAATCGGAAGTACCAAGAAACCCCCGCAAACGAAACAACAGCATAACGGACCTCGATGACTTCTTTGAAGCGCCGCCAGCGAAGAAGGAGAAGAAGTTATCTACTTTAATCGGCCGCGCAAACCGAGACGGCGGGGTATCTTACATCTCTACTGATGGGGATGATGGAAAAACCGCGACTCATCTAGTAAAGATAGAGATCTTTGATCTCAAAAAATTAAAAAGAATATCCCCGGCTGAACACTGGAAGCATGCTGATTTTAAGGTCAAATATTATGCTAGTGACGAAAAAAATAAAATATTACTATCTACCAAAGGGGTCATAGCTACTATGGCGAGAGAAATATGTGCGAAGAAAGACTGTACAAAATATTCTTATAATAAGTAGTTAAGTGGGTGAGAAAATAAAATTTTATTAAAGTCCTAATAATTAGTTAATGTCTCGTTAGTGATTACTAAATATAATTTTGCATGGTACGTAAGTCCATTATGTACCTATTAATTAGTGACTCCTTGTTAACAAATTAGAAAAGTTCGAGTATAAAATAATTGATACGCGAAAAATACTATCAGTTGGAAATATATTCACTCCACACTGTATCTATCTACAATATGGCTAGCCATGATAAAGTATGTGTCAGTACGTTTTTCACATCCAAAAGGGACTTCAGTGATTCTTCATGTGATGAAGAAATGTCTAAGATATGTGCTGTGGTTGAAGATAGTGAGGAAGTTTGTGTGAGCACATTCTTCTGTAATAACCCTTCAAAAAGTGACTTTACTGACTCTCGGTATGACCAAGAATTATATGCAGCCTGTGCAGAAGTTGAAGATGACCTCAAGAACGAAAACGAACTCAATCAGGCTTTGTGTGATCTATGTGTGGCTGCGGAAAACGAAAACACGTAAGTTACCAACTGTTTACTGTCTATCAAAATGTACCTACACCATAGAACCAAACTCTTACTACATCCATTCTATATAAACAATGAATAATAACAGAGGTTTTCTTTGTTACAGTGAACCACTTCAAGTTGGTCGAGGATTGAAAAGGAAAAATCCATTCAACAATGGTGATCATAGAAAGAAGAGAATATCATCTCAAGAACCATCTACTTCAGCAGCCGGGAATGCGAGTGAGGACTGTGAAAATTCCAAAGTGGAGTGTCCTAACTGTAAGATTTTTGTTGGATACTCTAGAGATACAAAATTGTCTACATAAAATTAATCCTCAGATGACATACAATGTATATGCTGCCAACCGTATTCCTTTGTTTGTAGAAACACCTATGTATCTAATCGGAAACTTAGACCCTGATACACAGCCCGGTTCTCACTGGGTTGCTATTCACATAGATGCTAATCGAACAGGAGAATACTTTGATTCATATGGTCGTCAACCGAGAGGATTCTATCATAGGTTTATACTGAGAAATACAAAGAAATGGCGAACAAACATTTTAAGACTCCAGAACGATTTTACTTCAGTTTGCGGTGAATACTGTGTGATGTACTTAGCATATAAGTACAGTGGCGGAACTTTAGACGAGTTCAGAAACATATTTACTGAAAATACATTATACAATGATTTAATAGTGAAAGAGTGGTTCAATGAATGTTTTTTATAAACTCTGATATATAAGTACCTATTCATGAAATATAGAGCTTACTTCATAAACATTCTTGTTATTTATCCCTCAATAAGGTGATCTAGTAAAAGATCGGATCCTACGCTTTCTGGAAAAAACCCATTAACGACCTACCGATGATGTCTGTTGCTTGCTAATGAGGTGATCATTAGGCGATTAGTTAATTATCTAGGACGCAGTAATAGCTTTTTGCTAATTTCATAACCGTTGAGTTTAACACTCTGGGAGTGAGCGCAATCGACTCAGCGCACCCAATTTAGTGGGAATAGACACCAAACTTTTTTTTTTTTTTTTTTTTTTTTTTTTTTTTTTTTTTTTTTTTTAGGATCCGTCCTTCCCAATTTCAGGTTGACACCCCTTGACACCACCCCAGTTCTGACGCACAGGGGGGTGCGCCAGAACTGTGCTAGCAGATATAGAAGCAATATTTATTTTGCAAAAAAGGGCAGTAAGAGTTATTTACAACTTAAGCAGTAGGGAATCGCTAAGGGACCGTTTCAAAGAAATAGGAATTCTTACACTGGCTCGCCAATATAATTATATACGATATCCGTAAAAATATAACAATATAATTAGATTAAATAGGGACGTTCATAACGTAAACACTAGAAATAGAAATAAGCTTGCTTATTCAAAATTTCGTTTAGCCAAGGTAAATACATAGTTTGTATGCTATTACGTTCGTTTTTACAACAGAATTCCAGAATATGTTCTATTCTTGTGTTACGTAAGATCCTAAGCCTCAGAGTCTATCGATAAGAAACTTCTAGTTGTTTTTTTTTGTATTTCCACCAAATGTCCTTATTTACTTTAAGATACTTTTGTAAATATATTCTAAAATAGCTTAAGCATGGCAATGAAAAGTAAATATCTCTCCGATCTTCAAAATAAAATATTGTCTATTTTTTAAAAGTCGTTTTCTCATTCGCCACATAACAAATTTGGCGCAGCCGGTAGGATATTGCTTGATCCGTGAGACGAAACCAACGTACTACACGACGCACCGGGACATAAATCGCCCATTCGCAAGAGGAAGTACCGTAGCCGAAGGCTTTCGAACGTTTCGCCGGACCATGCAACTCTTGATTCTACTACTGTCAATATAGCTATACTTGTTTACTCTAATTTCCCGTATGCCTATACTTACGTCGAGTCCAGACCATCCTTACCATCCAACCTTACCCATCTCATCTTTACTAGATCTTTATCGATATCGTACATTCAATGCCCTTGGAAATTAAAAACGAACCCTCCAACTCAAATAACCCGTACTTCTTCGTCTATCTTCCTACTTCTCCAAAGAAAATAAAAGTCCTGTAATGTCTCTCGACATCGGTAACTTGCTAAAACTAATTCGATACCTATACACGACCTATTTGCGAGATCCAGATACTGTTCAGTTCAGATCAACATCATAACTTCTGAAGGTCTGTACTATTGTCTATTTTTTAAAAGTCGTTTTCTCATTCGCCACATAACAAATTTGGCGCAGCCGGTAGGATATTGCTTGATCCGTGAGACGAAACCAACGTACTACACGACGCACCGGGACATAAATCGCCCATTCGCAAGAGGAAGTACCGTAGCCGAAGGCTTTCGAACGTTTCGCCGGACCATGCAACTCTTGATTCTACTACTGTCAATATAGCTATACTTGTTTACTCTAATTTCCCGTATGCCTATACTTACGTCGAGTCCAGACCATCCTTACCATCCAACCTTACCCATCTCATCTTTACTAGATCTTTATCGATATCGTACATTCAATGCCCTTGGAAATTAAAAACGAACCCTCCAACTCAAATAACCCGTACTTCTTCGTCTATCTTCCTACTTCTCCAAAGAAAATAAAAGTCCTGTAATGTCTCTCGACATCGGTAACTTGCTAAAACTAATTCGATACCTATACACGACCTATTTGCGAGATCCAGATACTGTTCAGTTCAGATCAACATCATAACTTCTGAAGGTCTGTACTAAGTCAACTTTCCTAGCCGAGATAAATATGTTCCAGTTTATATGGCTACTAACCTAAACGGACAGCAGTACATCTGGACGAGCTTATTAGCAAGTTAAAACCTATGCAACCAATCTGAAAAATATACAATTGGAGCCATTCGAATATTAATGGACTCCTTATAGAAGTAGCTTAGTTTCCTAGAAAAATATGAGGGCAGAAAATTTATCTTGAGAACTTAACAGTTTGTTGGTTGTTCGACCTTGAGGAGCCATTCAAATATTAATGGGACCCTTAACAACTTTTGAACAGTAAAGAAACTCTTGAAATCCAAACCTCTCATCATGGAGGTGGAGAATTAAATTGGAAAAGAAGGACATGAAAGTTCGCTAATTCCACGAAAATATAGCGATGAATATTAAAAACAGCAGCTCAATGATTATCGATCAAATTTGTCAATGGTTTGATGAATTATTCGAAATGCCAGATGCGTTATTTACATCAATAAAAAGGAGAAGTTTATATATTATTATAATTACTGGTGTGCAATAAAGTGTTATCTATTTATCTATCTATAATAATCTATATTCGTTTTCGGCCTGTTACGCACTCTAAAAAATTGTGGATAGGTACAATCCTACGGGCACAATCATGAAAAATTGAGATTAGTCACTGTCTGAATACAATTTAATGTCTTAGAAATCTTGAAGCCATTCGAATATTAATGGAACTTCACTTAAATTCCACAAAAAACTGCATACTGGTCAAAGCACTCTCAGCGCTCTCCATGCCTACCAATGAAAACTCTGGCAATTTTTTCTACATTGTACTTAATATTAAGTTCACAAACTCGATATTTGTCAGTAGTAGAACTCGTAGACTATTCCATATCCCGATCATTCAATATCCAAACTCGGTTCCATGCCACTACTCTGAGAGAATAACAGAATAAGAATAACAACGGTAAATATTAATTGTTTTTCACAGAATTGTTCATCTGATATTATCGTCGATGAAGAAAATACATATAAGACTTCCTACTATCTAACTCTTTTGGAAGAGGAAGACTCAAGATGAAATCATGCAGAATTTATTTAATATTTTAGATCCCCTTGGAAGTAAGGGATATTTTTTTGTCGAAAAATGCTGCGAATGTCAAAGCCCCCTGTAAATAATTGTCAGACATAGAGGAATGTCCATTCGATTGAACACATAATTTATCGGTCATACAGCGCCGCCACAGACTAGAAAATCGAAAAATCATATGAACAAAGTTGAAAATATAACATCGAGTTTTCAAAAGTCGTAAAACAAAGTTGTTGTAAATGACTTACTTTAATTGACGTGTTTCAGGAATTGTGTTAACTTAAAAATGGCCCTGTATAAATAAAAAAATATTAGATTTTTTACAAATGCATACTTTTTGTATTTTAGATACAGCAACGAGTTGCCGAAGGCCCAGAAACTGGTAGATTTAGGTCGATTGAATTTAATTAATCACTGAGGTTGGCACCAGAGTTCTTGTGATTAATACTTACTCAAACTCTTTATTGACAAAAACAATAAAAAATAGGGTACTTGATCGATTGCCCTTAAATGGGAACAGCGGGCTTAGACGAAAAACCAATGCCTAGTTAATTTACTCGTAATTTTGTATTAACAAAAGATTACAGTCTGACGATGTCCACTCCAAAAACATTTGTACATAAAGCATCGTTCACACTAGGAAACTATGATTTGAGCTACAAAACTCTCTTCCACGTTGTTGTTTTTTTTACGTCAGAAGATTTTGGTAGCCGTCGACACCGTCGACGTGCTCCCAAAAACTGTCATTCGCAACGTGCCGCCCGTGTATAAACGCCCTAAGCTAAGTAGCTTTGATATGTTATTTAAGGAGCCAGCAAAAAAAAAAACATCAAGTGTTTATCAACAGTCGGCCGGGCTAATAATTGAGGCGGAGTTTCTTACATATCAACTAACGTCGATGACGGTCGAAAAGCGACTATGATAAAAATTTACTACTTAAAAAAACTCGCCAAAATTCCACCCTTTCATCGCTGGAAGCATGCCAATGTGCTAGTGAAATACTATTGCAAAGGTGTGAATAAGAAACATCTAGGTAAAACTAAAGAAAAGATTCACACAATCGCTAAAGACATAAAAGCACATCGCAGTATTGATTACTGCCGGACCTATTCATTTAGTAGTTACGTAGTGATTAGTTAACGAACTATTCTTGTTGATTCGTTAATCCAACATAGACTTTTGGTCTTTGACGTTCAAAATTACAATTTTATCTTTAGTGAAGCTAATGTTATTTGTGTCTACTTAACATGATAAACTTTTTGTAAAAAATTGTAACTTTGGGAAAAAGGGAAGTGGTCCTATAAGGAAATTAAACTTATCGAGATGAATGTTAACAAATACACTCTTCATACGTGGTTCATTATACATCCTATTACCCAGAGATATTTCACTAAGAAATCAGTTATCAATGTGCCAAATAACGATAACCAACAACAAAAAATAAAAGAAACCTTAGATGTTCAATGTGTTAAAATTAATGTCTTTGGAAACTTTGTGAAGCTATTCGGATATTAATAATACACTTTGTAACTAAGTAATAAAAAATCATGAAACCCAAATCTCTATTGTTAGGATGGATATAAAAAAATCTGGTGCCACCAGTTTTGTGTGACCACCAGACTTTGTGGAGTCATTCAAATATTAATGGAACTCCTTTTGATCATAAAGAAATTATTATTGTGAAACCCAAACCGCTGGTATTTCCATGAGGACAGATAAATGAAATAAAAGTTGTCTGGTTGCACCACTTAGTGGAGCCATTCGAATATTAATGGGACTCCACTTTAAAAAAATGTCCAAGCACCAAGTCTCTGATTATTTTCTAAATATTCTTAAAAGTAAAATAGAAATTAAACTTGACTGGTTGCATGAATGTCTATGGTATACCGAACATTGACCCTGTAAGGATTACATGCAAGCATATTGAAATTAGGTTTATGACTGCAGTGGATAACTAAGTTGCTTACTTGAATCAGCTTCTTCTTTGAAGAGCTCAATAGTTTCCCATCATCGCAATCCCCTGAATGACACGAAGACTCGTCTGAAGACAGCAGGCTGAAGAGTCTGATGACATGCTCCTAGGAGCAGGAATGGCTAGCCGTTAAGACTGAGTTTTCTGCTTAATGTTCACTGGCTTTTTTTACCTCAATCACTGAAGTAGCCTGGTATTTCTCGTTGTAGTTGTAGCAGATGACGCGATGCGGGTCAGGTTGTTTCGGGAATCCAAGTTTCGAGTATCCAAGACCGCTTCCTTGCGCCAACATCTTCTTTTCTTCACTATTCTTTAAAGTTGATCACGAAGTAGACAGTAATTTCTTGAATGCCAGATGCAGCAAGTGGCAACTTATGTTAAAGGTTTGGTTGTCCACTACCCTATTCAGGGTAAGCGCTTGTATCTTGATTTGTTTCACTTTTCACTCACGAAGTCTGACGACAGAGCCGGTAGATAACAGTTGCTGATCAGAAGCGATTTGATTTGATGTTTGTGCCTTTCGTTTCATTGCAGGCAGGTGAATATGCACTAAGGTTTGCTAGTAGTGTTTTGAGCAGTTAAGTGTCCCTCAAGATGCTAGTGACACATTGAACTGTCAATCTACTGACAAGCCCTATTTATGCGCCGAAAAGTAACCATGAGCAATCGCATTAGTTAAAGAGTTTTCGTAAAATCAATTTGTGGAATTCTCTATTGGGAAATGTTAAAGTTAATGATATTTAGATTAGGCCTAAATAATGGCAGTATTGTATGTAAGTTGAGCGGATGATAGCAAGGGACTTCATTACATAATGCATAGCAAAAACAAATAAATATATTATAGATATATCTTTCTAGCACTGCACTGACCTTCGTACTAGTGGGTTAGCCTAAATATCCACCCACAACGGATCGCATGATCAGATTCTACGAACCCCTTTATTTCATGTGATACCGTTAAACAAAATTTAGAACGAAACTGCATAATCTTTAATTTTCATAGCTAAAAATTATCTTTACTATTAGCTAATCTTGCAGCCCGGGTTGTTTTCTCATGAGGGCACTCCTCGACGGTTAGTAGCATGGATCTGAAATTTTGCAAACCAAACATGACTTTCTGCTGTGTACCGGTATTTCCGACGAAAACGTTTTTAGTTTTTTAAATTATGGCTTATACCTTGACGGTATTCTCTATTAGAACGTCTTCGCCAGGACTGGAAGCCAGGTGCGGCTCCGGCACCAGCAGCCGCCCCCGCAGCCGCCTCCGCCTCTGGAGACCTGAACCAGCAGATTACGAAACAAGGTGACCTGGTGAGGTCGCTCAAGGCCGCCAAGGCCGAGAAGGCCAAGGTCGACGAGGCCGTCAAGGTTCTACTGGAGCTCAAGGCCAAATTTAAGGCAGCGACTGGTCAGGTATGTATGCTCCTATTTTCTCAGCAAGCGATTGGTGGGCATAGTCGTATGAAGGAAGAGACCGTTGCGTTACTTTACTACACGGATTTGGTGCGGTATAGGGTTGGGTTAGATCATCGCTTTTCGCAATAATAACCCTTTGCGATTTTGCAAGGTTCAATTTGTCGTATATTTGTTTATGTATGTTTAGTGATGATTTAGAAAGGGGATATCTCAAGGGTGGTACATACACATTTGGTCAAGGTCTGTTGATGAGATCCTGAGAAAATCACGGAAGTCTTCATTTTAGAGCGCGTTTTTCTCGCTGTCAGTTATTTTTATTAAAAAGTAATTCAAAAAGGTGGGCTTTACGTATCTTGGTAGTTCAAAATATGTTCAGGAATCTTTTTGTAGAAGCGTAAGCAAGGACCCTATGAAGGATTTATTAACCATTATCCCCTAATAAACTTGAAATAAAAAATAAAAATAATGTCGCCCATACGCTCATAAATGCTCATAAAGGAGACTAATGTGCCTCATAGTAAGTAATAGAAATAGCGGCCATATGAAGGATGTGACGTCAACACTTAGGAATGCGCGAATGATTGTCAATCTGACTCAATCTAACTACAGGAAAGTGTGAAGAGGTTTTGTCATACTTGGAAGTACTTCAGAAAGGTACTGTGGATTATGAGGCGATATGAGTCGATAATTCTACTTATCAATACAAATACTTAACTATTATTATGGGATCGATTCCCAGTGCGGGCATATACCTATGACTGTTTATTTTTAAAGTTATATGCTGCTGCGAATTTGTAGTAGCAATACGACACGCTAACGGTGAAGGAAAACATCGTGAGGAAACCCGCGGCTTGGTTGGCTCCGCATGTGTTGACTTGTCTTTCCTGGCCGACTAAATGTCAGTCAGGATGGTATAAGTGGTCTCTCCACCCATTTAGTGTGAGTGAAAGTGCCACTGGTAAATCATCTCATTACGTAGATGCAAAGGTCAACGTTTTTTTATAAATGAAATAAAAAAAAAGATCCTTTATTTCCTAAAAACCTACACCAAAAATAACTAAAAAATTTTAATATTAAAAATCTTAAATCTAAGGTATTTAGGACCCCGTAAGCGGTCCTCCTCCAGCTCCAGTCTCTGCCAGCTGTCTCTGTCTTGCGCAAAGTTTTGCTAGTCTTTTGTTTTTGCCGTCTCTTCTGTATTATCGGCCCAGCGAGTGCAACACAGAACAAAATTTGTTCTGTGGAGTGCAAGGTCTACCTCTTCTTCTTTTGCCTGGCGGTCCTTTCCACAATGTTGTTCTCTTGGTGTGTGTCTTGCCCACTGCCACTTAAGTTTCGAAGTGATGTGTTCTAATACGTCTATTATTTTCGTTCTTGCCCTTATCTTTTTATGGTATATCTTGTCGGCTAGTTTTATTTTTAGTATACTTCTTTCTATAGCTCTCTGGCAAGTGGTCAGTTTATGCTTCGCTTCTTTTGTATACTTCCAGATTTGGCAGCCATATATATATATAAGCGTATTCAGTATCCAAGAATCTTATTTTAAGGTGGATAGGTAGTGAACCAATCCGGACTTGGCCCCCGTGGTGGAGTATGGCCTATACCTTCCTCAGGGAAGAGACCCGTGCCCCTCGGTGGGGACATAATGGGTTGATGATGATGAGGTAGTGAACCCTTAGGTACTTCAGCCATGCTCCAGAATTTCTTCCAAGTTTTGCTTATTCTTTTTTCTATTCTTTCTTTCTACAAATGTTTCATGCAAATAAACTCATTTCATTTCTTTAATAATAGGTGTTAAAGTATGAAATTGCCGTTTTATTGCAATAGGTTCATTGAATTGACATAGAATCTTCATGGTTTGAGGTTTTCGAATGAAACTTTTTTCAAATGGTTTCTATGATGTTCTTTTTTTAAAAAATGTGAAACATTTGAATATCGACATTCAATTGTTTTTGTTATTCAATTTAGACAAGAAAGATGGATACTGCGAAAATTCGAGTGATTTTTTAATACGAGTTCCGACGCGGAACTAACGCGGCAGAAACAGCCCGCAATATCAATGCTGCGTTTGGAGAGGGGTCTACTAATGAACGCACCGTGCGATTTTGGTTTAAACGCTTTCGTGATGGGAATTCGAGCCACGAGGAAGACCGCCCACACAGGTGAATAACGATGAATTAAGGGAGATAGTGGAAGCCGACCCTAGTCAAACTACCTAGGAATTAGCGGCATGGTTTAACGTTACCTTACCCACAATATTGACTCACTTGCGTCAAATCAATAAAATAAAAAAATACGAAAAATGGGTGCCTCATAATCACTCGAATTTTCGCAGTATCCATCTTTCTTGTCTAAATTGAATAACAAAAACAATTGAAAGTCGATATTCAAATGTTTCACATTTTTTAAAAAAACAACATCATAGAAACCATTTGAAAAAAGTTTCATTCGAAAACCTCAAACCATGAAGATTCTATGTCAATTCAAAGAACCTATTGCAATAAAACGGCAATTTCATACTTTAACCCCTAATATTATTACTTGGCCTGAAGGATATTTATATACTTTTTGTTACACTAACCCGTGCTGAGGACAAGTTTAAAAAACCTATTTAGAGGCTAAAAATTCCACCCATTTTAATACTGCAAGTGACGTAAATTGTTTCGGCCAGATGTCGCTGCCTGTACGTAATACAGAGAAGTTTGTAAAGAGGCTCGAAATTTCACTGATCCTGCACTTGCCCATTAGCTCAGTTGGGAGAGCGCTGGCACGGTTAGCTAGAGGTCGCGGGTTCAAGTCCCGGCATGTATGGAATTTTTAGCGTCTAAATAGGTTTTTAAAACTAAACGATATTTGTTTTCCTAAATAAATAAATTCTTTAACATACTCGAGCTCTGTGTTTTCCCGACTGTTGGCGATTAGTTTTGTTTTAAGTAAATTCATTTCTAGGCCAATTTGAACACTTGATTCGTGGAGAGTGCTGAGCATATATTGTAAGTTTTACGAATTTTCTGAAAAAAGCGCAATGGCGTCAGCAAATGCGAGATGGGTAAGCTGTCTTCTATTTATAGGTTATTCCTCTGTTTTTCCATTTAATCTGGCTCATGATGTGGTGTAGTACCGTGATAAATAGAGAAGGTGATAATGGATCACCCTGCCTCACATCTCTCTCAATGCTCACGTATCTTCCTGATTTCTCTAGTTTTACTCTACTTCGTCACTTTGAGTATATATTTTTTATTATATCTACGTAAAAGTAGGTTTCACATGTTAGAGCTTTAAAGATTGCTTTGTGATCTGTTGAGTCAAAAGCTTTTTGATAATCAACAAAAACCATGTAGAGCGGCATTTGGTATTCTTCGTACTTCTCTATAATTTGTTCGACTAATTGTATGTGATCCAATGTACTGAAACCTCTTCGAAAACCAGCTTGCTCTACATAGAGATATCCTTCTATATTTTCTGTTATTCTATCTTGAATGCCTGCAGAGAACAGTTTGTAAATTCTCGACATGCGACTGATTGGGCGATAGTTTCCGATATCTGTTGGGTCACCTTTTTTACATAGAATTATTATGCCTGACACTACCCACTGTTTCGGGGCAGACTTTTGAAATAGTTTTTTATTGAACAGTAGAGTCAGTGGTGTGGCTAGTTCTATATCGTTCGTTATGCCTTCGGATCCTGGGCTTTTGCCAGTCTTTGTTTTTTTAATTAACTTTAAAATCTCTACTTCCTGAATGTGGTTAACTTTGCTTGTTGAATCTATGGATATTGATTGCTCAGGAGGATCATGGCTCTTTTTCTTATATAAAGTTTTCATAGTACCTAAGATGTTGCAATCTCTTACATATCCGGTCTTTATTGATTATTTCTTAATTTTGCTAACTATGTCTTTGATTTATTTGTTTCTTTATATGCTTTCATCAAACTCCCAGTTTTAGTTAGATGTTTTTGGATTATTTCTGATGTATGTCGTGTGTCTGCTTTAATAATTTTGTTGGCTTTTTATATAAACCACGTAGTTCTTCTTTTTCTTCCTTACTTATGCGGCTTGTATTTACTTTTATACTGGTAATTAAAAAATATATCAGCTGTACAACTGGTAGTAGTTTGGTGAAGAATGTATGAAACAGTTAATATTTTTGATATTTTTTCACGATTTCCGTCATTTATATGAGATCAATGAATGACCTAGGACCAGGAAACATCTAATTGGAGAAATAAAATAATTGAAGAGCAAGCCACTTATTCTAAAGATCATAAGTTATAGCTGGAAACCTCGTTTTTAAAACTATCCAGGACCCCTTGTGCATCCCTAGAGTGGAATAGAGTGACCATTTTTGTGTCGCCTACAAGAGTCTAATCCCACCCCAGGACTGGAAACCAGGCGCGGCCCCAGCGCCTGCAGCCGCCCCTGCCCCCACGCCCTCCGGAGACCTAAACCAGCAGATCAGCAAGCAGGGCGAGCTGGTGAGGTCCCTTAAGGCCGCCAAGGCCGAGAAGGCCAAGGTGGACGAGGCCGTCAAGGTTTTGTTGGAGCTCAAGGGGAAGTACAAGGCGGCCACTGGACAGGTAGGTTTTTGTTCTTTTTTTTTCTAAGGTGATCTTTTCAACTGAACAGTCAGAGATTGAATTAAAATTAAAGGCAGTTTTTTTTTCATTCAATATAGCGCAGAAACTGAAAGTCACAAATTAATTTTGGTGCCCATTTAAAGATCTGGAGCGTTGTGGTGAAGAAATTGAGTAATACACACTCAAATACAGCCAGTACTTTGGTACTAACTAACACTCCAGAAGTGGTGTTTAATTACCTACGCTGTTATTGTGTTTGGAAGGTAGTCCTATAGGTACTCGAGAACGAGAATCCCTTCTCATGGTAGCCAGAGATAATTTTCATATGAATACTTTGGTATATTAGGCGTTTATTGTTTTTCCATTCCTTTAGGCACTAATGGAAAGTAAGTGCTTAAGTATAAGGACGAGCGCAAATAAAATATCTACCAATATCTGTGATCTCTACCTTTGTACCTACCATGAGGTATATCCGAAACCTGATACATATTTATATAAATATCATTTTTCTTTACATACAGAAACATATCAAGTGCACTAATCTTTACACGTGCGATTTTTGATTAATTGCATGTTAGGTATCAACTTACATGGAGAATGGCACAGTTTTGTAAAACGTCATCTTTCACATATCTGTCGAATAAACTATGAGCGGGCTTGAAATGGTAGGAGTTTTGTTTGTACCTATGCGTTTGCCCCATAGCTGGATGTCACTTTTTGGGGTTAATTCGTATCCGAAGGGTACCAAACGAGATCCTATTACCATAGCTAGTACTTACTATCTCGACCTAGTAGATATTCAAAACTCAAGTCGATGTTATCTGCGCAATCACACTTTTGCATTTATAATGGGGTACTTCCTGCGTCAAACTTAGATTGAACTGACATTCTTTTTAAACCACATTAAACTTGGAAAAATTCAGAAAAAAACCATGGATTTTTTTCTGGGTTTTACAGGTCTCAAAAGATGTGAAAAATCAAGGTTAACGCTAATAATAAAAAACCTATTTGTTTTATTTTTTTTTATTTTTATTAAAACCTATTAAGTAGGTAGTATTTAGTTTTTTTCATTGAAATCTTTTCTAAAAAGGGTGAAAGTATAAATAAATGAATAATAATAATCTCGTAAAACATTATTTTTCTACATTATAAAGCGTTACATGCACCAAGTGACGCCATTGCTTGAGCCTGATTGGTATGGCGCGTTTTCACTTTTCCACTGGATCTTTGTAACTATAATTTTACTTTTATCATGAAATCTTCAATGAGATTAACGTTACCTTCGACGCTCACAGGAGTGGAAGCCCACCGCTGCCCCAGCGCCGCCCAAAGTAGCCCAACTCCAAGCCCAACCAGCTGCCTCGAGCGGCTGCGCTGTTTCCCAAGTCCTGAGCAAGATCGCAGCGCAAGGGGACAAGGTTCGGAAGCTCAAGGGAGAGAAGGCCGACAAGGCGGCTGTGGACACTGAGGTTTGTTGCATATTTTTTTTTATTTTATTTTATTTTTTTTTATTTTTTATTTATTAGGTACACCAACAGCAAGCACGCAAACATAACAAAACTTATAATAAATGTGACTTAGGGCTAGCGATTATGCCAATTAAAGGTATACACAGCATTTGTAAACATTTAGGACGGTACTTAGGTACATAGCTTTAAATTACATTCAAAATGTTGTAACATAGCGATAGTACAGATTTTGCATGCAATTAAGAAATTTTATACAATTTATTTTTCAGATTTTAGGAATTAATTTAGACTTAAATGTGCCAAGGCTGTCATGATAAATATCCAAATTTAAATATCAGCTTTTGCTCTTGTACCTACGGGCTAGCAACGTACACGAAAAAATGTTCATAGAACTACAAAAGGTTTACTATGACAATTATTATTCATTGTACTTTCATTGCATAGCCGATTAACACCACTGCTACGCAATGTCGATGTAATTGTCATGAAAAACTATGAATTGTAGTGTTATAAAAAGTTCTGAGTCTATTTCTATGTTTGTGAAGTCATGGGTATACATAGGTACCTATGCATTTTTTTATGTATTTTGGTTTTTATAAGTCTAGAAATAAGAAATAGGCAGAATGGAGGACTTTAACGCACGTAATATTTTTAACTTTAACATAGCTTTGACATAATAGAAGGCGACCCATCCATGCACTGAACGCGCCCAGTGTTGCTTAACCTTCGTGATCGTTTAAGATCACTCAGGCAGCCGGGGCTACGAGCGATACGAGCGATATAGGCTGCTTATTATGAACATAATTTTTGGTAAAACTTGGATTTGTCTATTTGAAACGGCATCTCGCAAATTTTGTAGAAAATCAGAAAAGTTGAAAAATACATACCTACTGCTGACGTAATCAGCATCCAGACTGCCACCCCACATGTCATCAAAAATTAGCAAAGCTAAGACCCCACCCGCCCCTCTGTAGTGCTTACGTAATACTTGAATGGCCCGTAGGTACTTAACGCTTAAAAATAAGGGTATCGCTGTTAGGGTTCCGTACCCGAAGGGTGCCAAACGGGACCCTATTACTAAGCTTCACGTCCGTCTGTCTGTCTGTCTGACACCAGGCTGTATCTCATGAACCGTGATATCTAGGCAGTTAAAATTTTCAGCGGCAACAGAAACTCTCTGTTGCCGCTATAACAACACATACTAAAAACAGATTAAAATAAATATTTAAGGGGGGCTCCCACACAACCAACGTTTTCTAAAGACAGCGCTCGCTATCTAGCGGCGATCTATGTAACCTTCACAGCGCCGATGTCATGTCGTTAAATGTCAATGTTAAACGCTTCTTATTGGTTTCTATAGATGACGCTGTTCTCAAATTCGATCTTTGTCTAATGTTGTATGGATAATGGTAAGGAACCCTTCGTGCGCGAGCCCGACTCGCACTTGGCCGGTTTTTTCAGTCATCAATTTTTGTGCCACTTGTGATTTTTGAGATGAGAGCGTGAAAGGATATTAACGTAAACACATTTTTGTAGAGTTCTGAGTATGTTATCATTGTGTGCATAAGCTTCTAGCTCGATAAATCAGAACATAAATAAACAATTACTTAAGTAGGTACATAGCTAGTGTGTTCGGAAATGCCGAAACAAATCTGCATATTGTTCGGTTTAAATATTTACGGTCTTATTTAAAAACGCTTCTTAAAAACTCAAATCTGTTGTGGAGATTTTACTAGGAAAAGTCGTAAGCACAGATTAAATAAACTGCCTCTTAGGAGTGCTTTAGAGGAATCGCGTTTTTATAAATGAGGCCGTTATTTTTTATAAAAACTATCTACATACTCGTACATACATAACTCACGCTCGTGTCCCGGTTTGCCAATTCATTAGTTGTTGCCGCGGTGGGCACGCTCTTTCTCTGAGAGAAGACCTGTGCCCTGCAGTGGGACGTATTTAATAAAGGCTACATAAAAAACCGGCCAAGGGCGAGTCGGACTCGCGCACGGAGGGTTCCGTACCATTCATCATCATCATCATTCAGCCACAAGAAGTCCATTGCTGGACATA
Source organism: Yponomeuta cagnagella (assembly GCA_947310995.1). NCBI lineage: Eukaryota > Metazoa > Arthropoda > Insecta > Lepidoptera > Yponomeutidae > Yponomeuta > Yponomeuta cagnagella. Next base: position 13,050,227 of record OX371287.1, read on the forward strand.
GGCCAGGTAAGCGGCTTGCATCCAGTGTCTTCCTGCCACTTGGATGAGGTGGGGTGGCCGTACCATTGTCCCATCGTACTATTATACAAAATTTGAATATTTCAAGCGTCTACTCGCTCGCTCGAATCGCTCGTAGCCCCGGTTGCCTGAGTGATCTTAAACGATCACGAAGGTTAAGCAACACTGGGCGCGTTCAGTGCATGGATGGGTCGCCGTCTATGCCTAACGCTAGTGGCATTTTTCCGAGCGGTTCCGTGCTTCGCAAGGCACGTTAAGCTGTTGGTGCCGGCTGCCGTCGATAGATGGCAGTCGTTAAGCCAAGTCAGAGGCCTTAGGGCGGCTTGACAACTTCTGACAGTAGACGAGCCACTAGTCTACAAGCCTCCACCAATCCGGACTTGGCCCCCGTGGTGGAGTATGGCCTATACCTTCCTCAGGGAAGAGACCCGTGCCCCTCGGTGGGGACATAATGGGTTGATGATGATGAAGCGTCTACCTGTTGCCGCTATTAATATCGAGCAAGAAACGGCAAAAAAATCACGTTTGTTTTATGGGGGGCCCTTAAATATTCATTTTATTCTGTTTTTAGTATTTGTTGTTATAGCGGCAACAGAAAATTATACAGAAAATTTCAGCTGTCTAGCTATCACGGTTCATGAGATACAGACTGGTGACAGACAGACAGAGAGACACGGACAGTGGAGTCTTAGTAATAGGGTCCCGTGTTTACCCTTTGGGTGCGGAACCCTAAAAAGATGCGGTGTTAGCGGAGCGGTATAACGCCGGCTTCTCATTCGTGAGGTCGTGGGTTCGAGTTCCGGCATGTACCAATGACTGAATGAAGTTACGTATATTTGTGAAGTTATAGTAGCAAGAACACTCGCTAACGGTGAAGGAAAACATAGTGAGGAAACCTGAGTGTCTTAGTAATTAACATACCTCAGCGCTTGAAATTGCCGATCTGCGGTGGGCAAATGTGGTAATTAACGCCATACTCTCTCTCTGAGAGAAGGAAAAAAAAGATCGTTGGTGTACGAGAAACTGGAGGTTAGTTTGTCGGTTCGGTACATAGGTACAAGTGAAGCTAATAAAAGTGTGCTAAAATAGATTCATCCCACGCAACAGGTAAAGACGCTGCTGGCCCTGAAGGCTGAGTACAAAACGCTGACCGGTAGTGATTGGAGCCCTAACGCGAAGGCCCCCGCCCCCGCTCCCGCCCCGCCTGCGACAGGTGGTGCGCAGGAGTTGAACACCAGGATCACTGAGCAGGGGAACAAAGTGCGCCTTCTGAAGGAACAGAAGGCCGACAAGGCGGCGGTGCAGGCTGAGGTGAGGCTAACCGATTTTTTTTAGTTTGTGTCCCACTGAAGCCGTCCTCACTCTTCCAATCCTCCCTGTCTTGAGCCATCCTCTCCCGTCTAGGCAATAAGGTTGAAACATCATCCCGCCATGTCCGCCCTGGCCGACCACGCCTGCAAATTGCAATATCCGTCGTCGTGATAGATTCACTATTTTGGAGTTAACCGTCAATGAATATTAACTCTGTTTCTTTACATATTTCTATGCCCCGGGCTCTGTTGTGCAAATCCTACTTATCCTACTTAAAGTATATAATATTATAAATGTGAAAGTTTGTGCAGATGTTTGGACGTTTGGAAGTTTGTTACTCAATCACGCAATAACGGCTGAACGGATTTACATGAAACTTGGCGTATCGATAGTCAAAGACCTGAATTGAGAGACATACCCCCGGTTTCTCGTACACTAACAAGCTGTTAATCTACCGTTAACAGCTGTCAGTGATTTTTTTTTTGTATGGACTTTGGTCAATTGACAGCTGTTGACAGTAGATTAACAGGAGAAACTGGGGGATAGCATACTCATATTAATAAAGATAACAACATATTAATAAAGATAATTGTACTGGTATTTGTATCTAGCAATACCAGACGCTATCTCTGATGAATGAAGCAAATTATATGAGACAATTCACTAAAGAACTATAAGGGAATTCACATAGCCTATAAGATAACAAGGTGAAGTTCCCCGTGCGGGAATCGAACCTCCGACCTCTTCGTCGATAGACAAGCTTAACCGCCACGCCATCGATGCGTACATGGATATTACTTGTGTCAATATTTTTCACTACATCATTTTGACAACGAATTGATTTGCCTATAAGATAGTTGAAGTGTGAATGTTTCATCGTGCGACACTTGAACCTTCGACCTCTTCGTTGATAGATAAGCTTTACCGCTACGTCATCGATAAATATTTATATTTCAGGTGCAAAGCCTACTGGCTTTGAAGGCCGATTTCAAGAAAGAAACCGGAAAGGACTGGACACCAAATCTTGTCCAAGAGGTAATTACGCACCCAGTACCTATTATTTACTATTTATTTAGGTATTATCTTTTTACAACCACCAATCATAGATAGATAGAATATTCTTAAATCACAATGTACTTAGTATTTTAAGCATAAACTGAGATATACTGGGCGCTACAGACAGATGTAAGTAATTAGAAGTTCTACTTGCTTTTGGCTGTGTCGAAAGGAAGGTTTTATCTCGAAAGCCTATAAATTTTTAACTCCAGCTTCAGATAATTGAATCGTGTGATTTTAAAACAACACAAGTCACATGTGTTTTTAAAATAACACTTGCCCATTTTTTTTTATTAAATTATTTACACCTACCTATTGATTTACATTAGAAAAAAAAATTGTAGTTTATTCATACAGAAATCAATATAATATGCTAAAATATTGCTATTGTAGATATTAGTATTTGAATAAAACAGTTTTTTCTATTTCCTGCAAAGTTGTAATGAAAGGACATGTGTCGTTTTAAAATCACACGATTCAATTATGCTGGTGACCTCGTTTTGTCTTTATCTTGCAGAAGCAGAAGTAGGTACCTTTCACCTTGAATCTTAACGACGATACAAAGTGCTCTTTCCTTAGATGAAAACAAATAAGGCTCTCTCCAATAAAAAGGAGCCGTTGCTGGGATTGGCAACCTAGCCTTTTTTTATTAAATTGAGCTTTGCATTACTGCAAATGCATTATTTCCACAAGCTAACTCCACCTGCTAAATGACAGCCCCTGCTACACCGTTTAAACTTGCCTCCTATCTAAGGTATCCTCACGACGCGTGTGACGACATATCTTTCAGCGATGATGTAAAGCAATGATTACCACTAACATCTAGCAGTGAAGCTCTTTTTAATCCCCAATAATAAACACACTGATAGCCATAACATTTTTCAGTGCGGGAGGACTCAAGATACTGATCTGTCACTTACCCCCCCCCCCTACCCCCCACCCACGGGCGTACCTAATTACCGCTAGGTTCGGAACTCAGAATAGGTGTTACTTTATACAGTGGCCCGCTGCCGGCATCCATAGCCCATATTTGCATCGGGCGCCCTAGGGCCTTATCCTTTCCAACAGCCAACTCCAGCTGTTAAATACCAACCACTTTTAAACTTCCTCGTTTTACTTACGGGAGACAACAAACCTTATGAGCGTACGATATAAAGCGTTGTTTTTAACAGCAGCCGGCTTCCACACTTCCTTCCTTCCATACTACTTTGGCATTGAATTGAGTTGACGCAGGCATCACGCGACTCTGAGCCTTATCGGCGTCGATACAAGGTGTACTTTCCAACAGGCCGCCCCAGCAGCAGCCATGAACGGCGCGGGCGACGAGAAGGCGAAGTCTCTAGGGGCAGAGGTGGCGGCGCAGGGAGACCTGGTTAGGGACCTTAAGAGCAAGAAGGCCGACAAGGTATGTTTGATTCATCATAAGCAGCCTATATACGTCCCCATACGAAGCGGTGGTAGCCTAGTGGGTAGAACATTGGACTCGGAAACGGGAGACCCAGGTTCGATGCCACTGCGGGCATGTACCTATGGCTTTGTTTTCTAAGTTATGTACATTTGTAAAGTTATAGCAGCAATACCACTCGCTAACGGTGAAGGAAAACATCGTGAGGAAACCTGGGTGTCTGAGTTATTCACATACCTACCTCAGCGCTTGAAATCGCCAATCCGCGGTGGGCACGTGTGGTCATTAAGCCCATACTCTCTCTCTGAGAGAAGGCCTGTGCCCTATAGTAGGATGTATATAGGCTGATTATGATACGTCCCACTGTACGGCACAGGCCTTCTCCCCGAGAGAGAGTATGAGCTTAATCACCACCCGAGCGCACCGCGGATTGGCGATTTCAAGCGCTGAGGTATGCGAATAGCGCAGAAACTCAGGTTTCCTCACGATGTTTTCCTTCACCGTTAGCGAGTAATAAAATACGAAAAAGCAGCTAAACAGCCAAATATTCTTACAGTTTCTGTTACGTCTGACATCTAATATTTTTACTACTAGGTATAAGTTCACAAAATGTACATCACTTAGGAAACATTTCTTGTTAACTGTGAAGGAAAAAGGCACGTATTAGCAAAGGTACTCGGGTACTTTTGCCAGCGTGCGTGCATGCAACGACTAATGAATTTTGAGGAAGCGAGAGTGATCTGTCAGGATCGTGGCAAGTGGCAGGACTGAAGAGGTTGGCTACTTTTTACACCAAAAGATTACTTTTTTGTCTCTTTTTGGAACTTTTGACAAGACCCGGCTGGCAACACTGCTTTTTGGTAACTTTTGGCAAGACCCGGCTGGCAACACTGGCTCACGTAGTATGGTTACGTTACGTTCCCTTATGGTATAAATAGGCAATGTCACTCCAATCCAATTTTGATTCATATTCCACATTGCCCGTGATACTCATCAGGACATAAATCTCAGGACTTGTTAACTGACTAATTCTATTCTAATCTGACTGTGCCCATGACTCAAAAAGTCGGAGGGCAATTAACTGCTGTAAATAAAAATCAAAATTCTACTTGATACCTATCTAATAAAACAATATTTATCAGCAGTGCCCGGGTGGGCTAACTAACGCCACCAACGAAAAAAAAAATCTTCTTTTACAGATCGTATTTGCAAAAAGTCTCTGTACAATCTCTCAGTCATGTTAACAGTGATTTTGTATTTGTAATTAATTGTAATAAATCTGCTTACGTAATACTTGAACGGCCCCATACTTACAGATGATAAATAGTTAAGGGAGTTTCGCAGTTTTTTCCGAGCTTTTCCCGAACTTCGAAGACAATTTTTATGATTTAATTACAAATATATAGTTTGCAGATTGTTCCCTGCACCTACTTGTATCTAGTATAAAAACGTAGGTCAACGGAAAGTACCTACCCTATAAATTTTGATTCACTTGAGTGTCGAAATATACGTTTTTTACGTTAACTTAGAAGTTTGATTTTTTCACAGCTTCAAGGGATTGTGGACCTGAGTATATGGTTTTAATTTGAACTCGATACCTCCACGCGTTCTCGAGATAAAGGGTCTTGACCTACAGACGGATGGACGGACGGACAGCAAAGTGATTCTATAAGGGGTTCCGTTTTTTCCTTTGGAGATACGGAACCCTAAAAACAAAAGAACATCAGCGTTTTTGTTAGCAGTTCCTAATATGGTGGCCACTAGTCTATGTACACCTTAAAAAAAGTGACGCCATTAAATTTTCTTAATTTTTAATTAAGTATATAAAAGTTCTCTTTTTTATTTGGCCTTATAAGTCTTCAGTGTTGTTAATGATAGAAGTGAGTGTTAATTACGTCTAGAAGGTCATAATGCCAGATCTGACTGGAATCCAAGAATCCCGAGCTGTCACTCTGCTTCAAGAGGGTCGAACTATGGCACATGTGGGAACTAGATGGGATTTCTACTCAGTACTTATCCACTACATACATATCCGGATATCACACTTTAAAACGGGCCGACGACAAAAGAAGCCCGTTCTCATGTACTCTATACCTAAAATTTAACTTACTATTTGCCTCTCGCTCGTAAGTACAATATTTTCTGGGCAATTTACAATTATTGTTAGGAGAAGAGTGATTCAGTCCCTTTAACCGTGCTATAGACCTTTACATAAATGAAATTATAACTACCTATTTAAGTAAACGCCTAGAGGTCGAGTGCTGGTGATACCTGCAGGTTGGTATTTATACAGCCCATGAAATACGCCCACTGTTGGGCATAGGCCTCGTTAGGTACAGTCACGCCAACCTCGCCGGTCCCCTGTTAATCTTGTCCATCGCTACTTATTACGCGTTATTTCTTCAATAACCCTAGGTATCTAGTGTGCCAAACCGTCCGGCGTCTGTAGGCCCTTTTATATCGTACTGCATAACTTATAAAACTAAAATAGAACGATGGCCGCTAACCTACGAGTTTTCTCCCTACAAAATTCACCCTTAAAACGGGAAATGAGCGCAAGATGTGCGATAGTAACTGACAGCGTAACTGCCCCTATATTACGCTCACCAAATCCTGAGCGATTCCAATCGTCTAACTGTCAAATTAGTATGGAATTTGACAGTTAGACGATTGGAATCGCTCAGGATTTGGTGCGCGTAATTAGGCCACTGAGCGTAACTGATGATTGGTTGTATACGAAAACGGCAAACCATTGATGTATGTAACCCGTCGAAATATCTATGTATACGTTGCAAGTGGCGGTCTCAGATGGCAGGTGCGTAAACATTTTATAATACTAAACTCGCTCCGATTGGTAAGTGGTAACACAATAATTGAATCGTGTGATTTTAAAACAACACAAGTCGCATGTGTTTTTAAAATAACACTTGCCCATTTTTTTTTAATTAAATTATTTACACCTACCTATTGACTTACATTAGAAAAAAAAAATTGTAGTCTATTCATACAGAAATCAATATAATATGCTAAAATATTGCTGTTGTAGATATTAGTATTTGAATAAAACAGTTTTTTCTATTTCCTGCAAAGTTGTAATGAAAGGACATTGTGTCGTTTTAAAATCACACGATTCAATTGACAAGCCTTCCCACAATTGAACGTGGGGTAATTTTTTAGCGCTAGTTAGGCGTCTCTGTTTTTAACTATCACTGCCTCTAACACATAAACCTAATAGGTTTCCGAGAGCGGCTAAATAGTTTCAAGAAAAATGCAAATTACTTATTTTGAAAGCTTTGTTTCCGTTCCTCAGGCCACAATCGACGCGGCAGTGAAGAAGCTACTCGATCTCAAAGCTCAGTACCTAGCCGAGACGGGTACGGCCTACGCGCCGCCCGCGCAGCCGGCAAAGGAGAGTAAACCTAAAGACCAGGGCAAGAAGGATGCTAATGCCAAGCCGAAGGAGAGCAAGCCCAAAGAGGCGAAGCCCAAGACCAAGGAACCGGTGAGTAAAGTTGCGGTTTTTGTATAAAAAAAGTAGGACAAGAAAGAGCGGAGCTGTATAGCGGGGTTCGGTAAAGATGAAGGGTTCTTGATGTCAATGAAAAGATAATTAATGTAGAATTAGGTTTTATTTCGGAATAAGATAAGTGGTGGCAAACAGAAAACTTCGTTAAAAAAAAAATAGGAAAATAAGCAATTCACAAGTAGATAATTGTCGTCAAAGGGTGAAGTAGTAATTGAAATCCGAAACAAATCTAGAATTGGTGAAATAATTTTAAATTTTGAGTTTAAGATGATAGACAGAATGAAAGAAAATAACAGAAATGGTGTAAGAAGGTTTGCACCGTTACAACTCGCCAAAAAATAGGTCTCTTGGTTAGGTTGATTAAATTTTCCCATGTTTGTGATGTCCTTGTCTGGTTACCTGGTCCGGAGTATCCTACTTTGAGACCAGGATAAGTATGTTGTGGGGAAATTATTTATCCACACTACAAATTTATTTTTTGTACTAATATTTACCAATGGACCAACGGAAATGTTAGAAGATAGGTACTTACCTAATACTTAATATAATTATAATCTATCGAAAAGTAATTTTAATTAATCTCGTGGTACCTACAATATTGCGTGCGTCCTCAGAGCATATCTATGCGTGCGTCATTATAATTAACGAATTCCCCAATTTCTCCTGGAACGCATACCTAGTACTGTAATAATGCTGCCTATATACGTCCCACTGTAGGGCACAAGCCTTCTCTCGGAGAGAGAGTAAGGGCTTAATTACCACGCGTGCCCACCGCGGATTGGCAATTTCAAGCGCTGAGATATGTGCACACCTCATACCCTCAGGTTTCCTCACTTTGTTAGCGAGTGATATTGCTACTTTAACTTCACAACACAAATGTACGTAACTTAGAAAACAAAGTCACTGGTACATGTCGGGATTCGAACACACGACCTCCCGAATGAGAAGTCGGCGTTCTACCGCTCCGCTATCACTGCATTATATAGTACAGAGTTCCACAGAGGAAAAAAATAGTACCTACTTACAATAAATTCACTTAGCAAGTGATTTTATCGTTTTTCAAAGTTTTTTGGTATACCTACAGATATTCCAGTGCTTACTTAAATATTGTCTCTCCTCAGTCTCCCAAGCCGGCCAAGGAAGAGTCAGGTGGCGTCAAGAAGATCACCCGACTAGGTCTGGAGGCGAGCAAGGACACCGACCTGTCCGAGTGGTACTCGCAAGTCATTACGAAGTGTGAGTTTGACTAATTTGTTTTTCCCCGTAAATTTGTAGAAATGGCCTTTACTCTGGGTGTATTTCCGTGTTTGTGATGTCCGTGCCTGGTTACCATAGCACAATGGTTTCCTAGTTTGATTGTGTTGTTTGGAAGTTATTATTATTATTTGAGTCCATTTATTTGATATTGTTAATAAGGTCTTTCTATCGCAAACGGATACGTTCTGTTTTTAGAGATTTTTCAGTAACGTGTGCAACGTTACTGAAAATCTCTAAAAACTTTGATGCGATGGGCGCTCTGTAGTGATTCTTTGTACATGTTATAGATACACCACACATAGCAATTTTTGAAAATAAATTGCGCTCCTGTCTTGTGAAGCCGAATCTGTACGAATTTCTAGACATAATAAAAATTTTGAAAGAACTATAATGTAATTTAAATTAATTTTAAGTAATATTAAAGTAACGCCATAAGCCTTAAATGACTGATTTCAATTTCATTTCAGTTTCAATCGTTTATTGCTTCACGTGGTACATAATATTTGGTCTTCATATAAATAGTACCTACAGTCCTCAACATGAGCCCTGTAAGGGCACCGCAACACAGTTAGTAGGAACTAAGGTCTTACGTTTTTATAATAAAAATAATATTAGAAGCATCTAATATGACTGGGTAGGTGGCTAAAACTAAAACTAGAGCCTAAAACTAAAAAAAAATATTTTTCTAACTTTTCACTAACACTGTTATATATAATACATTAACTATCTTTTTTTACTAATATAAATTTATAATTATTCTATATGCCTAATGGTTTACTTCTATAAAGTCTTTTACTCTATAATAGCATTTTTATAACATAATCTTTTCATTTATTTACAAATCTAGTAGAGTAGAGTTGGAATCCAGGGTCTCTCCCTACCCCCAGGGACACAGGCGTTTTATGTTCGTTTTGTCCCCAGCGGAAATGATCGAGTACTACGACATATCCGGTTGCTACATCCTGCGGCCGTGGTCTTTCAGCATCTGGGAGGAGATTCGTGACTTCCTCAGTACTAACTTTAAACGGCTAGGCGTAAAGGACTGCTACTTCCCGATATTCGTCTCTAAGGTAAAGATCATATTTTACAATTTTCTGTCTATGTCTGGTTCATCTGCCGTATAATCGCTTAGCCAGGTGGTCTGTTCATTTTACTTAAATCTCGAGATACGACCGCCATCGTCTTCCTACATTCAGCGACTGAAGACATCTCATCATGATGAGATGTCTGTTTAGGCTGAAAATCAAGTGCTGGGCCTGCATTCCTTTGTTTGTCAAAATCACAGAACATCAAAATTCTATGTCAAGCAAGTGTGTGTATTTTAATGTATTTATTTATTTTTATTTTATTAAGTCTACCAAAAGTTGTATCTTGATATGCTTAACAGTAACTTATATCTAGGCTGAGTCTTGATACAAAAACTAATTGTATCTTTTGTTTTATCATTGCTGTTTCTGTAACATTTTTTCCGGTATACAATAACGAATATTCTTATCATATCTTATTAAAGGTAAACACCACATGCATTACTTTTCAAAACTTAAAATAGAGTAGAATCATATTTATATAACATATAAAAATAAAAGTATAAGAGAAAGCCAAAAAGGCCGACCACACATTTTATTAAAAATGTTAGGGAACTCTAATCAAAATGTGGTCATAATGGTATTGTGCGATCATTTTTAATACTCAATACTCAATTTATTATTGCATTCCACAAGTTTATACAGATGCTATTTAAACCTAATATGGATCTTTGTAGACCCTTTACGCACGTAACATTATATTTATAGAAGGGTTTTATAAAGTAAGCCTATGTAATTTTAATTCTAATTATATTCTATTAATTATACTAGAATATAATTAGAATTAAAATTATTATTTATAAATACAAGCTGATTCGGCAAACGTTGTTTTGCCATATTATTATATACACAAAAAAAAATCATAAAAATCATAAAAGCCGTTTCGGACGAGTTCGACAACAAACATTGTGACACGAGATTTTTATAAATTAGATTATTTTGATAACAAACAAGCTCCATAATAATTCTAAGACAATTTTATAAAAAAAAACAGGTACAACAATTAGCTAGACAATAGTTACCATCAATAACGATTATCTAATCTTATTCCTTTGTCCACAGGCGGCCTTAGAACGCGAGAAGACCCACATAGCGGACTTCGCGCCCGAGGTGGCTTGGGTGACGCACTCGGGCTCGTCGGAGCTGGCGGAGCACATCGCGGTGCGGCCCACCTCGGAGACCGTCATGTACCCCGCGTACGCCAAGTGGGTGCAGAGCCACCGCGACCTGCCGCTGCGGCTCAACCAGTGGAACAATGTCGTGGTCAGTGCGGAGGGATTGATTACTAATTACGTGCTAATACGGTATTTGACACGATCAACAATAAATTATTTCATATGCTCGATTAAAACAAAAATTACAAAATATCTCGGAAAATGTATCGCTTTTAGTCAATTACTAGTTATTACAATTTTTAATCAGATTAAACATAAAAGAGTGCTCTGATATGTGACGTCATAAGCAAGTATTTTCATACAAAATTCCGTTTTAAAAGTCAAAAACCCAATTGCTGGAATCCAGGCCTCGGCCGCGGCGGCGGCAGCATATACGTCTCAGCCTGCAGCGCTAGAATATTATACTCGGCCTGCGGCGCTAGAATCTACCTCTCGGCCTGCGTTGCTAGAATCTGATCTACCTCTCGGCCTGTTTGCTAGAATCTGATCTACCTCTCGGCCTGCGTTGCTAGAATCTGATCTACCTCTCGGCCGAAGCCGCTACTATCTAGTCTTCGGCAGTAACGCTAGAATTCTATTCGTTGGCCTGCGTAGCTGGAGTCTTATTGGATACTTATATTCATGTGTATTCGTCGATGGGTATTCGTCAAACCAAGGTTGGTCACTGTCGGGATACCTTACTATAACTTTTCCGTGCTTTGAATTCTATTTATCTTCGAAAGATCACACTTGAATGCTAATAAACCGGGCGCAATAATTGCTCCTATCCGCTTGGCCGCAGAGGTGGGAGTTCAAGCAGCCGCAGCCGTTCCTGCGTACGCGCGAGTTCCTCTGGCAGGAGGGACACACCGCCTTCCTCACTCAGGAGGAGGCCAGCGAAGAGGTCTTGACTATCCTCGGTAAGTACAACACTTTAATTTAGTTACGTTATACTGTAGGTACCTACCTACTTGGCCCGGCAAACGTCATACTCCTTATAATCAATTTTATTTTCCTATGTTTTGATAGTTAAACTATTACTGGTGCTGCGCACCTTTAAATAAAATGTGTCAAAGCTAAAACTGGCTGGACAAACCTTTCGCTTCGCTTCATCAACATTAATTACTTAGTCGCTGCATTCCTGTTCGCCGGTTTCGATTCCCTTTTTCTTGTCCTTCGCAAGAATGACTATACCTAAGTATTCGACGTTTGTCCGCCGGGCCGTCAGCGCGTCCCTTCCCGGCCGCGTGTATGGCTTTCCATATTCAATACGTCCCCCAAGGAGATTTAAGGTCGCTCCGCTTTTCTAGGAGTCTAAATAACTTAAATGTCGTGAGCGTTTCAGTTATTTAGGCCCTGGGACTAGTGCTTTGAACACAACTAGGCCCTATATTCAGGCTCAGTCATTTGGCATACTTAAAGTTATTAGAAATTTATTCCCAATGGGTCTTAGTCCCGCATTATACCAGATAGGTACTTCGGTTTTCCATATTCACGTTACCACATTTCAGACCTGTACGCGCGAGTGTACGAGGAACTGCTGGCAATTCCGGTGATCAAGGGCCGCAAGACTGAGAAGGAGAAGTTTGCCGGCGGTGACTACACCACCACCGTCGAAGCCTACGTCCCCGCCAGCGGCCGCGGGATTCAGGTACTTAAAGTATATTCCTCAGTTGATCTCATTGAGATGTTTGCCGGCGGTGACTACACAACTAGTGTCGAGGCCTACGTCCTCGGGATTCAGGTACTTGCTACCACAGTTTTAAAGTTTAGGTATTTCTCGATTGATCTCATTGAGACGTTTCGAAGAAAAAAATTGAAGGAAGTGATTCCGGAATTCAGTTACCTATAAGAGTTGTAGGTACTTAGTATGTCACCACAAAGATATTTTGTTGGGGCGATAAAGTAACTTCAAAGTTTGTAAGTAGTCGCGCTGATTTTCCATCTGCTCATTTTTCGTCAGGGCGCCACGAGTCACCACCTGGGCCAGAACTTCTCGAAAATGTTCGACATCATCTACGACGACCCGGAGACGCAGGAGAAGAAATACGTCTACCAGAACTCGTGGGGTCTGACTACCAGGACCATTGGTGAATATTTATTGATTTTATCCTCCTCAGTCATGACCTTAACAATAACAATTGTTTTCAGTTGTTATTTTCAAGGTCAGGACCAAGGAGGTTATATCTAGCTGCTCGCGTGGTCTTTGCTTTTTTCCATACCAACTTCTTTACTAACTTTGTACTTACTCTTTTCAGTGCATACAATTTTCTAAAAGAAAGCTTGAAATGATGCAGATAAGGTTACTTGCTTAAAGTAACTTCTATGGTTCCTTGAGAAGATCATTTCTTAATTCTCTACGTATTTCTGCAAAATTATGCAAATAAAGTGCTACTTTTTTTGAATAGTACCCTTTAAAAAACGTACGTAACGTAATGAAGCAGAGAATACCTGGCATTCGCTAAAAGCGTTGGTAAATTAACACTATCCATGCCTTCCTGCTCTCTACACGGGTCCCAACTTCCACAGGTGTAATGGTCCTAGTACACGGAGACGACAGAGGGCTGGTCCTACCACCCCGCGTGGCCTCCGTTCAAGCCATCGTGGTCCCTTGCGGCATCACCGCCTCAAGCACCCAGGAGGAGCGGAAAAGCCTCATCGACAGCTGCAAACAGCTGGTTGCGGAGCTGGTGGCGGCTGGACTGAGAGCCGAGGGCGATTATAGGGACAACTACTCGCCTGGGTGGAAGTTTAACCACTGGGAGCTGAAGGTAAAGACTAGAAGAAGGTATCTTTATGAACATAAGAGAAATCTACTGATGTTAGACTAGATCCTGGATAATGTTGTCCCTCGCGATATCACCGCCTCAAAAACCCAGGAGGAGCGGAAAAGTCATCGTTCCAGCGGATGGAGCGAGAGCCGAGGGTGATTATATGGACAACTACCCGCCTGGCAGAAAGTTTAACCACTGGAAGCCGAAAGTATACTTATAAACATAAGAGAAATTTACTGATGGCTAGATTCTAGACACTGACATCTAGACTTGGCTACTCAAGAAGAGCGATGAGACTCATCGACACAGGCGCGAGTTCAGGATTTTGTTTAGAAAGGAGTATGCAATATATGAAACTTCTTAGGTAAGCATTAATGTAGCTAATCGACGGTTTCATAATTTTGAAATTGATCGCAGTAAATTGCTTCGGTCGTGAGTCGGCGCCTGCACCGGCTGCTGCGAAAATCGGTTACTTAGCCGAGTGGATGGAAAGCTGATGGCGATTAGAGAGCCCCCCTAAACAAAATCCTGGCTATGCCCATGGTCAATTAGGCTGTCACTCCATTCTAACCCTTATTTTTTCCGCAGGGCGTACCAGTTCGCGTGGAGCTGGGCCCCAAGGACCTGGCCCGCGGCGAGATAGTCGCGGTGCGCCGCCTCACCGGCGATAAAATCACGATAAAGCGCGCCAACGCCTCCGCCGACCTGTTAGCCCTACTGGAAAGGACCCACGACGAGATGTTGGCTAAGTAAGTGTGACCAATCTAACCTAAGCTATCCCAACGTAACCGAGGACTCGGGGAGCCAGAAAGGAATTACGATGAAGCGCGCTCTGGAAATGTTGGCTAATTAAGTGTACTGACAGAGGCGTACCTATTAAATGTTGACAGCGCCCTAGGCTAACACTTTGGGCAAGCACATAACAACTCTGCGCTCGCACTATAAACTCCAGCATTCCTGCATCGCGCGAGTAAAATGTTTCACATGACATACCATAAATAATAGGGGTTAAAGTATGAAAGTGCCGTTTTATTGCAATAGGTTCTTTGAATTGACATAGAATCTTCATGGTTTGAGGTTTTCGAATGAAACTTTTTTCAAATGGTTTCTATGATGTTCTTTTTTTAAAAAAATGTGAATTATTTGAATATCGACTTTCAATTGTTTTTGTTATTCAATTTAGACAAGAAAGATGGATACTGCGAAAATTCGAGTGATTATGAGGCACCCATTTTTCATATCTTTTTATTTTATTGATTTGACGCAAGTGAGTCAATATTGTGGGTAAGGTAACGTTAAACCATGCCGCTAATTCCTGGGTAGTTTGACTAGGGTCGGCTTCCACTATCTCTCTTAATTCATCGTTATTCACCTGTGTGGGCGGTCTTCCTCGTGGCTCGTTCTTTAAGTCGAAATTTCCATCACGAAAGCGTTTAAATCGCACGGTGCGTTCATTAGTAGACCCCTCTCCAAACGCAGCATTGATATTGCGGGCTGTTTATATTGTGTTAGTTCCGCGTCGGAACTCGTATTCAAAAATCACTCGAATTTTCGCAGTATCCATCTTTCTTGTCTAAATTGAATAACAAAAACAATTGAAAGTCGATATTCAAATAATTCACATTTTTTTAAAAAAAGAACATCATAGAAACCATTTGAAAAAAGTTTCATTCGAAAACCTCAAACCATGAAGATTCTATGTCAATTCAAAAACCTATTGCAATAAAACGGCAATTTCATACTTTAACCCCTAATATAATGTCCGACGAACATCAGTTGGATCAGGCCGTCCCCAGGCATACGATCTGCGTGGCGGGAAATTTCCCTTTATAGTGGAAGAACTTGATTGTCTAACCTCGCCGCTTGAAATTGCCAATCCGCGGTGGGCACGCATGGTCATTAAGCCCATTCTCTCTGAGAGAAGGTCTGTGCCCTACAGTCGTACTTATATAGGCTGAATAACTACACAAAGTTGGAAGAGCACGATTACTCGCTCTGCCCTATATCATCGGCAACCTTCCTAAGCCGCGTTTAGCTTGCGCCAGTGTCTTGCGGTACTGGAAAGGCCACACGACGAGATGTTGGCTATGAATGTGTTACCAACATAAGCCAACGTAACCGCGGAACGGGAAAAAAAACTAACGAAGAAGCGTGCTAATGTTTGGCGCTACTAGAAAGGAAGCACCCATGACGATATGCAAGCAAAGTAAGGTGAATGTGTTGATGAGGTGCATGAAGTAAGGTAGGACTGTTGCAGTCTAAGGTGCTATTCCTAGCCACGCTGCGCGCTGCAACTGTTGACAGCACCTGCAGCGACTACTTACATGCGGTCGCGGTATTTGCAACTGCCGACAGTACGTGCAGCGACTACATGTAGTCGCGGTATTTGCAACAGAAATATACGCATAAACAAACCAGTCATGCAGCTGCAGCCGACTGACGGCAATTGCGGCGTGCAGCGTGGCTCGGAATAGCACCTTTATTTATAAAAATGCGATTCCTTAAAACGCTCTTCAGATGCAGTTTAATAAGTTCTGTTTTTCTCAGGGCAACAGCCGAGCGCGACTCGCGACTGTCACTAGTCACCAAGTGGGAGGACTTCACGGCTGCGCTGGAGCGCAAACATATCCTGCTTGCGCCCTTCTGTGGGGACATTCCTTGCGAGGATAACGTTAAGAATGATAGTGCTAGGTAAGTTCCTTCAGAAACTTATTCAGAGTGCTTAAGGAGTCTAAAAGTAGTGAGGTCTAGGAGGTGCGACAGTGCAGAGGGACAATGTGGACACTGAGAAGTTGGTGTCTAGCAACATCAAACTTTGATTGAATTTATTATTATAATAAGTAGAAGCGGTGGTAGCGGTGGCGCGGTAGAATGCCGGCTTCTCATTCGGGATATCCTGGGTTCGAATCCCAACAAGTAGCAATACCACACGCTAACGGTAAAGGAAAACATCGTGAGGAAACTTGAGTGTCTGAGGTGTTCACAAACCTCAGCGCTTGAAGTTGCCAATCCGCGGTGGGCACGAGAGGTGATTAAGCCCGTACCTACTCGCTCACTCTGAGAGAAGGCTTGAGCCCTGCAGTGGGACGCATATAGGTCAAGGATGTTTTAGCTTCTTGATGTAGGTACTAGTGTACCTAATAAGTATTTTATTTATTTCAGAATATTCTTTCTTTTTGGCTCTTGCACCAAGGGGTCTTGTTAGCTTTTTATTCAGGTTTTGTAGTTGATGACTTACTTTGACAAACTTACGGGGATCCATTAGACCAGCTAGCGCCACCAATGAAAAAAGAATCATAGCTTCTTTTACAGATGTTAACAGAGATTTTTAGGACACATGACAAAGAACCTAGGATCACAAACCTGGGACTAGATAGCATTTATGCCAAAAACGGCTTTTTCTTTTTCTTACATTCACGGCCGTGGGTCCTAAAAATCACTATTAATATGATTGAGAGATTGTACTGACACTTTTTGCAAAATTGATCTGTAAAAAAAAATATGTTTTGGAGCCCCTTAAGGCTATTCTTACGTGGAGCAAACTGTCTCGCTCGCACAACTGTTTTTTTTTTTACATACGTACATAAACTCACCCCTGTATCCCAGAGGGGTAGGCAGAGACCAGGAACTGCTGCTTGGCACGATCCTGACAGATCACTTTATTTCTTTTTTATATTTTCATATTATTAGATCGGATTTTTCAATAGAACATCTATATCACTGTCTGTTTAGTCAGTGATAGCAAGCAATTGATTCTCCAGTTAATTTTTATCTGACTATTGGAAAATTGGCCCTGAGTAAACTTTTGGTAAATGTGATCTGAGAGTTTGATGCATAATTAGATTACGGACATTTTAAATATTTTTTGATTTTATATACTTAGTTTTGAATAAAGAAAAGTTGTTTCCAAAGTTATTAATTTTGGAATCAAATTTTCTCAGTCAAAAACTTACTACAGGATAAGAAACATAAGACTTGAATGTTCGCAATTTTACCCTGAGGGTTTGATAGACAGAAAGGGGGTGTCGTCTGAACCACATACTCATTTTATTACAATAATTTGAATTATTAAATACAGCCTTAAGGCAACATATTTTGAACCTTTCCCCAGAACCGAAGATGACCCGACAACGGATGTCAAAGGGCCAGCTATGGGGGCAAAATCCCTTTGCATACCATTCAACCCACCCCGCGAGCTCAGTGCCTCCGATACGTGCATCCACCCATCGTGCAAGAACAAGCCCATGTATATTACATTGTTCGGAAGAAGTTATTAGAATTGCCCAAGGCAACTACAGATTTATAACATAAGATTCAAATTAACATTTAACTACAATTAACTACAGATTTATAATTGATAGATCAATATTGTATGGTAACATTTGACAGTCATTTGAAAGCAATACTGTTACAGAGGCATCTTCTATATCGTAGTTCGGCATCCAAAACCGCGAATGTGACTTTTATCAAATTTCACAGGACACTAAAGACTTTAGGAAGAAAACCCTTCGTACACACAAAAAATTCTAAATAATGGTTTTTGGACTACTTAAACCATATTTGTCTAAAAACCATTATTTCGAAATTTTTGTATGTGTATGATGGCATGATTTGTAAAGTTTTTAGTGTCCTGTAAAATTTGATAAAAGTAACATTCTCTGTTTTGGATGCCGAACGATGATATAGGTCATTACTGTGGATTGATTCTTATTTTGTGTTTACAGTTGATCATTCTTTGTTTGTCTTTTTATGCTTACCTATTTCTGTCATTTTTGTTTGCATAATAATATTATCATATTTCAGATGCAATGCCCAAAATTGTTTGCAAAACCTTAGGACTGCCATGTATTGTCATTGAATCTTGCTTGTTTCCAAGTTACACCTTTATTCTCTTTAGAGAATCAAAATTGTATTTTAATACATGTACAAAAATTTTGATTCTCTGGTGTTCAAATTATTTCTTGCAGTACGTTTGGTTAAAAGAAACAGTTTTGTATTTTTATATTGTAGCACATCCCATGTGCAATTTTAATGATGAAAAGTACCCTGTTGGCTAGAAAAATAAAAATACCTGCTTACTAAGAACAATAACATAGTATTTCAATAAAAACTGATAATTTATTGTTTGTATGGTTGTTTTATTTATGATTTTAAAAAAATCTAGTGAACAATATGGTCAAAATAGTTTCTGAATAACAATTGTCATAGAAAAACGGAGTATGAACTTACTCTGTTTTCAATGTTCAATATAGTTTGGTGATTTCTTATAAAATGTTTATTTAAGAGGGCCAAATAAATTCATGCATTACATACATATATTAAGTTTGCATATCAGTCAGAAGATCATATTTACTTATATGCTCTTCCAACAACTTTATTCTTGCTTTTTTTGCATTTAGCAATGTGACAAACTTTGCATACAACTGCGACTCTAACTTACTCTTTGAGTTGATAAACTGGTCCAATTCCTCCTTATATTTATTCAGCTCTATATTAATTTGGTTGTTACTTTCGCCTAACCTCTCTGCAGCACATTTGAGTGTTCTGTTTTCATTCAACAAAAACTCCAATAGTATATCTCTGTTTGAACCTGGGACTCGTTGTAGTGAGACAAGACCATGAACTAGGACGACCTTGCCGCCTTCGTAGGATCTCTTCCAACTGAAGGTAGCCGAGTCTGCATTGTTGTATTTAAGATCGTACTTGAATAGGTCTTGATTTACAGGGGTAAGGGTTTCTCTAACTCGACGGTAGTATACGTCTAGCTGCTCGCAGAACTCCTTGCTGAACTCTTTTGCGACTGTCTTAGAGAACTTCCCTTCGAAGCAGAAATCTGCGTCGAACAATCGAATGTGGAACAAGTCTTCTTCGAGTAAGTCATCGTAGTCCGTCCAGTCAACTTTTGCATAGATTTTTCTTCCACTTATTACGAACTGCGTCACGGTAGTTTGTTTGATACGTTTAGGAAACTCTGGTTCCATATTTTGGTCTAGATTTTGAATTAACTTGCTCACCAAACGTATTTTAATTAATTCTGTAGTTTTTCGTTTTTTAGGTCTTCCTGCTTTGCTTGCATTTTTATTTATACCATACAATACATACACCGCATGTTCACAGATTACTATGATGTGTCACATATTGACATTTGCGATTAAAAAAAACATAATGTACTCGCATACGAACAAAAAACATGATTCTTAAATAAAACACTGCCGTTTAAGTTTTAGTGGGCCCGCCCTATCTTTAGAAACTGTAGTGGATGTAGGGCGGTTAAGAGAAAATAAAATCAAAAACTCCATGGAGTCGCGTTAATCAAATAAGAGTAAAAAAATAATAACCCTAGAAGCATTATCTATTTTAGAGGTACAAGCATACCCCTCAGAGGCGTACACATTAAATTGATAAATTATGACAGTCTGTGTGAAAAATTATATTATTTCAGTTCTATATATTTAAAGGAAATTTAAAGCTGTGATAATGAATTAATAATAAAATTGATTGTTATCAATTAAAACTTCAATCACATCTATTTATTACAACGAAACTTAAAATTAGGCTTAAACTCAAAGGAAAATATTAAATTCTTAAAAATGAACTCTGGCATAAATATTTTTTGACAATCCAGTATTTTTTACCACATATTTTTACGGCAAACATTAAACGTAAACACACTTTTAGTGAACAGCGATAAGTTAAGTCTAGACACACATAACTTTATGATCGCCACAAACAGATCTTTCACATTTTCAGCACACTTTATAGCATTATCTTGTTTTGTAGGAGCAAAAGCACACTATTTACGTTTTTTTAGCCACCTGTTCTTTTTCATTATGGTCATTACTTGAATCATTACTTGATCCTTTCAAAGTCGGAGCTTCAAGTTTCTTCTCCATTCAAGGAGTGACCAAATCTGTGCTGAGTTTTCATTTATTTAATAGTTATTTTTTATTCTTGATCATTATAGTCTTTAATCATAGCAGAATTTACAAAAGCAGGGGTGAAAATCCCGTAGAATACAGTCATTGGACATCTATTACAAGTTACACGAAGCCTACAGGCGTGCAATAGGTACCTCAATACGTCAAAATTTGTGGGACAGTTTAGCGACACAAGCACCTTCCGTTAGCTCCCGTCGGCCGCTGAGTTGGCTAAATAGCACGACGCGCCAGCTTCAACTTGTACTCTGTGGCTTCAACCATAAGAAAGAGACAAAGAAATTTCGATTGCGTGTACACCTCGCAGGATTAATAATAATCTGAGGTCTTATAATAAGAATTTACAGTTACAGAAAAAAAACATGGCTTCAGAGAAGTCCCCGGGGATGAAGTGTAATCACAAAGCAAGATCCATGTCAGTGAGTGTAATCATGATTCATGATTCATACGTACAAAAGAAGTTGGACGTGGCTCGCTCCAATTTCGACATACATATGCCTTTTTATTACTCACCTTGAAGGAGTTACCTATTTACAAAAGTGTTCAGTGGAGAGTTTTTGTATGTAGTTGCATCGTCCATAGACAGCTTAATCTGTGCATTCTTCTTTTAAAAACTTAACGAAAACACCAATACGACAGCACCAAGCACATATCTTTATCTGCCCTCTGTGTATCTGCCGTCAGTCTAACCAGACTTATGGAATTGACTGACGCCAGACTGAACGTGTAATCTCCGTCTTACGGATTGCGTGAAAAAACTTTATTAATAAACCCGACTACGGAAAAAAGTTCGTAATGATCCCAGTGTCTTATTTCACAATAGGGTTCTGTATATTTCTCGATTAATTTATAGTAGCTATTATGATGTGCACCTTGACGTGGGATTTTTTACACATACACTTTTGTTACCTAGGAAACCCTGACATCTTTGCAACTTTAATATTTTATGTCTTGCTTCTTGTGTGCAATAAACAATATTCTTATCTTTCATGATACTCGGCGCAAAAAACAGAAGGAGAAAATTAATAGTTTTACATCAGTTACATCAACGTAGGTTGGCCGGAAGAAAATACTACCTAGTATTAAGCTCGCCTTTGTACAATATTGTTTTTAAGTGCAATAAAGAATTTTTCAATTCAATACCTACAAAGGATATCGTATTAAATCTCGTAATACTTATATTACGTTTTACAATGTTATAGTTTTGTACTGTAAATTAATTAATGTGACTTAAACAAACTCAATTAAACGGGGGACCGTTTAATTGAGTTTGTTTAAGTCACATTAATTAATTTACATTTGTTTTGTTCTGACTCATGAAATACATATCAAAATAAATACCATTGTTATTAATGGCATTTATTTGAGCCATAACATCTCTGACATGGATACTCTTAAAGTCCTAGTTTCAGCCTGGGATGACTGAGTTATAGTCAGATTCTGCATGACTAGGTACAGATGTTGGGGTTGGAAGTGGGGTGCTGTTAGACATTTCTAAGTTGTACAGGCGTTGAACAGGTCTTATTCTGATACCCGTAGCTGTTCTTACTTCTGCCGTCCTTTCTACTCCATCCCTGCCGGCAATTAGTTTTTAGACTTGTCCCAATGGCCACTTTATCCTTTTCTCAGCTGTCTCTATCAGAATTATATGTCCTTCTTTTAATTTACTCTTAAGTTATTTGCATCAATAATATCAGATGTTCTGATTTAAACCTTTCGACTAACTGTTTCCGAAGTTTCTGGTCAAATTTTAATCAGTTATTTATACTATATCAGTCAACTTTACTTAATTTCCTACATCAGTAGCTAGCAGGTCGTAGAAAGTGTGCTGGAGTCAGTGGCTCCAAACAGTCTCCTTTGTCTTCGTTAATGCAGGTCAGGGGCCTACCATTCATCACTGCCTTACACTCACGAAGTGTAGTTTCCAGTTCGTCGTAAGTCAACGACGCCTTACCAATAATCCTGCGTAGTAAGTTTTTCATAACACCTATTAATCTTTCCCAGAAGCCTCCCCACCAGGCTGCAGTAGGGGCGTTCATCCTCCACTGAATGCGGCGTACGCTAAATTGGCGTTGTACTTCCTCGCAGTTTAGTGAAGACAGCAGTCATTTTGTCCCATGGAAATTGGTTCATTGATCTGAAATTATTATATCTGCTCGGCTTCTTCGCAACATCATAATTAATGCCTCTGTTGATAAGGAACGTGTTATTTCCAAATTTACACTGTGGTACACTGCATACGTATACAATGCGATCCAACACTTTTCTCCACTGCGTAGAAGAAGTGGACCAGCAAAATCTACCCTAGTGTTCTGGAACAGCGCTGAGCTGATCAATCGGTAATGGAGCAGTCGGTGCTTGTGACGATTTCGAGCGGCATCATTTGCATGTGACGCAATTCGCAATGACGCAAGAGCGTGGGGAGGTAGAACATCAGACTTAGAAGCGAGAGACCCAGGTTCGATCCCAAGTGCGGGCATGTATTTATGACTTGGTTTTCTAAGTTATGTACATTGTGAAGTTATAGTAGCAATACCACACGCTAACGGTGAAGGAGAACATCGTGAGGAAACCTGAGTGTCTGAGCTATTCACATACCTCAGCGCTTGAAATCGCCAATCCGCGGTGGGCTCGCGTGGTGATTAAGCCCATATTCTCTCCTTGAGAGACGCATATAGGCTGATTATGCTTATGCAATTTGCAATCGTCGACTTAACTAAGCGTTGTATACCTATAATCCAGAACTTAGTTCGTAAGTCTACGATGAACTATTCAGTTCCTACAAGCTGTAACTGTTCATGTCATTGTTTCACCATGAATTTGATCACTAGATCTTTCGCTGGTAGCACATAAGGTGTGCGTGTAGTCTCGGGAAATTCTGGTGAAAGCGTAAGTTTAGTTTTTATTCTCATGTCTTCATTACGTAGGGCGTTGACAGTCCGGTGCAACAGTTGGCCCGTAGGTTTGCTCGCTGCACGAAGGATGTTAAAATCACATTATTTAAGGCATACTGCCAGTCTCTCTACACGTGCGGCCCATGGATCAACTATACGCAGAAGACTATCAGCGCCCTGCGAGTCCAATGTAATGGTCTGAGGATGTTCTTGGGGCTGCCAAGGCACTGCAGCGCCTCAGGGATGTTCACAAAGGCGAGAACAAATAGTTTTCACGCGATCCTCAGGAACCAAACAGCTTCTCTGCTAACCCGGGTGCGTGGCAGCTCCAATGGCATTCTACAGACCATATCAGACAAAATTAATTGTCCCATTTTGAGACATGGTGAAAATGCATGTCTCAATTTGTAAATAACTTGATATTAATATTATAATTTGTATATTGTATGATGACTAACATAGGATAAGTTCTGCTAATAAACTATATGGATCATTGGTCTGAAATAAACATATATTATTATTATTATTATCTACATATTTAGTAGCATTTCCACGGTCTCTATTTATGTATTCTTGGTTGGTTTCTTGTATTAATTTTGGTACCTATTTTCTTTCAACCACACCGTATGAAAGTTTACCCTTTCTTTTGCTATTTTCATGTTGAATATTATGTATGTATCTTAGAACCCATGCAATTTTCCGAATTATCTTAGGTAATATTTAGAAAAACACTTCTGTATTCCGTCTGCTAGACTCTCATACGAAAAAGCTGTCGCACTACTTATTGTTTCCTTAGTCTCAGCTTGTCATTCTTTTCAATCGACGTCCACTTTGGATCGTAGATATTGTTCCTCATCAAATCCACTAATTTTGGCTTCAAAAACAGTGACTGGCCAATCACATTGGTCACGTTTTAACCAGCCAGGTCCTTCCCACTAACGGCTATCAATAAATCCCTTTGGAGATGCTCCTCTTGAAGGCAGGTCAGCTGGATACTTATTACCAGGAACGTGGCGCTAACTTGAGGTTGTCGTTGCCAATCTTATCTCCTTTATCCTGTTGTTGACGAGTACTCCCCAATCGCCGTCTCAATCCAAGTTAACACAACGCTCGAGTAAGTCCAGTAATGGACCGTGCAGTTCGTTAAATTCAACGAACTTATTGCTGTTCTTGCCAATCTGGTAGCGAGAGTCAAAGTTCCAGGCGGGGTATTGTGATATTCGTCACTTTATTGATTGTTGTGACACTAGACTTCGCTAGTACCAGGTTCAGATTTATCCGTTGTAAATTGTTCTCAAAAAGATGCACACCGCGTAAGCCTCTTTGCTAGCATCGCAAAATACGTGTAGCGTGTTTGCGCTTTCCTTCTATGAAAATTCTGAGAGTCGTCTTGAAATCGTACACTCATTGATCAGATCTTGATCTAAACATTACCTATTTTTTTTTAAATTCGTCAGCCGAGTTTGCTGGTAGTTCTTCGAGCCAGGTGACTTTTCTTAGCAATTTCTTTTGAATTATCATTTTAGGAATGATTGTATACTGTAGCAGGAGTAGGACACGTTACCGCAATAGGATCGAAAACTCTCTGTACCACAGAAAGTGGAGTCCTCTTCGACCATTTTCCATCAGTGTTTTTCATCACTCCAATGCATCGAAGAGAATCGTCGTCGATGTTCCACACCACACTACCTAAAACAGACATGGACTTAGTTTGTCTTCAAACCTTAACCGGACTGGAAACCCAACCTCTCAGGTCAAATTTTCCGGTCCTGTCACGGTCGCCATATATCAAGAAATGATGCAGCGTCTTAGTTCACAATAGGGTTCTGTCTATTTCTCGATTAATTTATAACACATATTGTGATGTGCACCTTGACATGGGATATTTTACACACACACTTTGAAACCCTGATATCTTTCATGACAATTGCAATCCAAACTGCCAATAAATGGCGCTATTATTGTTTTTCTGTACCTTGATATTTTCTAATATTGTAGTTTATTTATATATATGATATTCAGAATTTTCCCCTTAATTTTAATTTTATTGACATCTGACGCGAAAAAATTGTAAAAATATCAAGACTCCCACTTATTTCCATGTAACATCTTCATTAATTTTGATCGTATAAAATGTTTCCTATTATGTTACTCGAAGCAAAATAATGAATCGATTGACAATTGACAACTCATCAAAGTCGGATGAGTAGTTTAGACGCTATTATTAGAACGTAGAACAGTCGCAAATGCAAACATGTTTGTGATGTCCTTGTCTGGTTACCAAAGCACAGGGCTTTCTAGTTAGGGATCAGGTCAAGTGATTGTGTTGTGTAGAAGTTATTATTATAATTACATACACACATACTGCGAAAATCATAACTTTTCCTTTCGTCTTTGGCTTTGTCTAGTCGGGTAAAAAAGATGGTTTTACATATCAATACAAACAACTTTTACATTGTGATATCTTCAAAATAGTGAAAATATATTCAGTACCTATGACTATTAATCTCTTAAATTGTAAAATTAATTACTTCAATTCAGCTAGGGGAGCACAACGTCACGATAAAAGTTTTATCCCATTACCGGCTAGAGTGTGGCAAACGAAAGCGTGACCTGAAATTTTCTTTAAAGTTTTTACATGGCACCACTAAATAACTGTCAGTGCTGTCGGACAACTGTTACCATTGTAACTTTATAATTTTGATACTTGTTGGCTGATTATTTATATATATTGCGTAGATAAATTAAATGGATTTTGCGAGTTTAAATTTTGCGAACACTATAAGAAGACTACCTAGATGCCGATAAATGATTTGAACGTAAATATGATGAATTTAAATTTTATTTAATTGTCTAGAATTTAAATAACACAATTTTTGTGATGTTATTTTTTGTCATTTTTGTTTAAGATGTATTGGTATGCACTGCTGTGCATGCCTATAAGTGGCGAATCCTGGCTGTCATAATAAGCAGCCTATATACGTCCTCGATAGACGCTCATTCGATCAATTGTCTATTATTGCCGGAATACCTCAAGCGTCAGTTCTTTTCGCAACTCTTTTTCTGCTCCACGTCGACGATCTGCTGAAGCCCGGCATCTTCGTCGTAGTAGTCGTAAATACAAAAAATTCTCAAGTATCAAAACATTTTTCTCCTACTATAGTCAGTAATGCCACATAAAGATTTTTTGAATTTGCCGCGTTTTCTCAGGTCACGCTTTCGATGGCCAGACTCTAGCGTTAAAGCGAAATGCCGCTACATTATGACATTATGCTCCCCTAGCAGACCATAAACCAGCAACTAGTAGAGACCTATGATGATGCTATGAAGTCCAGCAGTGGACGCGTACGGGCTGATTGATTGATTGAGACCATAATAGATTGCGCGAAGCTTCTTGCTTTGTTTGCGTGTATATTTTTCGGCGAAGCTGATCTACCTATTTATGCTATTCAAGTAAGTATAACAAATAAGGAAATGTAAAAGCAGTTTACATATTTTGAGCCTTTATTTTATTTGAAGGACACAATACATGGAGTAGGTAGGTAGGTTTATTCAGTTAAGACAGTCCACAAATTAGTAATTTAGGTATTTGGGTAAGTCATACCTTTATTTTATAACTCTTCTGTGATAATAGTTTTGTCATCATCACTACTTACATCAAGCATTTTATTATTTTTGTGACCAATGTCCACCTGCATTTTTTTGATTCGTTCTTTTTTAGCACAAACCAATTTCACTATTTGACTATAAACATTAGTCTCTAAGATAGATTTTGATGCCACAAATTTATCTAAATCCCCTGTGTACTTTTCTAACTCTTTTTTCATGTCACAGGTCCTTCTATCTAAGTCTTTTGCAATATTTTTAAGCTGTGCGTGTTCATCTAGGAGAAAGTCTATTATCGTACTTTGTGATTCCTCTTTATTCCTATACATTGGGAGTAAGCCGTGGACGAAAAAGCCGGAGTGTTCAGAGTATCTTTTCCAACCAAACATTATGCTGTCAGGGGATAGATACCATGAGATTTCATACGAACTGTTGCTATTTTCGGTAAGTAAGCTTTCTCTTACATTAATGTAATATTCCTCTGCAGTTTCGTCTACCTCTTTTCTGAATTGTTCTGCGAGGAGCTTCGTGTACCTGCCAGTCCAGCAGCAGTCTCCATCAAACAACATCATATGAAACAAATCAGGATGGTTTTTGTCCTTCCATTCTGTTAGCGTACAATACTTTTTTCCTTTAAGCATAAATTCGGTAACTATCGTATCTTCGTTTGGCAAGAATTCCATTGTCAAGAAAGGGTACAGACTGAATAACTTATAGCCTGTATTTACATACGTGATATGATACTTTTGGTGGAAATCCTTTTGTTTTTAGGTCTGATTTAAACATTTTTAAATTTTGCACACTTTTGAAAATGTCTGAAATTTCGACACACATTTTACGTTAACACGGACGTCAAAAATTTTTATATTTTTTTGACGTCTGTGGTTAAGCACAAAAGTATTCTAATTTTATGCGATAAATATTGACATTTACACCAAAAAGCATAATGCACTGACCTCCATAGTGAGGCCAATGTCACATAAAAAAACTAAAAAGGATTTAAAGATTATACAGACAGATTACAGACATTGTGAAGCCCCTGATCTCGAAGCCCTTCCGACGCATGTGACCAAAAACGCAAAAGCCCAATCAACGCCAAAGACCTACCAAATACGCATAATGCCTAAAACGCAATGCCCATATCTTAGTAAGCTATACTTATGGCATAAACGCAAGTTTCCAAAACGTGTATTTAATAAGTAAGATGCCATACACGCAGATTACCAAAACCATAATAAGCAAGTTGCCATAAACGCAGATGACAAAAACCCAAAAACCTAAAAACGCTGATGCCAAAAGTGTTACCTGTATAGGATTTTAAGTGGCCAGTATTAGTAGTGGCTAGTAATTTTCAAGATTCAACCTATTGAATGTTTTACACACAGGTTTTACAGAGATGAATCAACATGATAAAAGTATGGCTCCGTGTGGCTCCGGCCTGGAATGAGCCACGCCATTTCTTCCCGTGGGTGTCGTAAGAGGCGACTAAAAAACGGAAACCAGGGAACTGGCGACACCAGTTCTTCCTCTATGATGGATGACACCGAAGTATTTGTGGTTCGGTAAGAAGGTTTGTGACACTTTGGATAGCGAATGACAATTACAGATTAGCACGCCTCCACATGTATGCGCAATAATGGGAAAGTTCTGCTAATAAAAAACGTCATTTTATAACATTCAAGTCACCTCTAGGATTGTCAAAGAACCGTGAATCACAATTTGTCTTTTTAATCTGTGAGTTAGCAAAATTTTCAGCAACAAAAAGATACTCTATTGCCACTGACCTCCATTATACTGAAGGCAACATTATTCCTACCCACTACGCATTAAAATCTATTTAACGACTGAACCTCAACAAGTTTGGTGAAACTCCAGGTTAATCTGATGATGATGATGACCAAATACAAATAACTCAGTAATTGGTCATCATCATCAGGTAAATAAGATATTTAGAAATAATATCTAATAATA
Organism: Yponomeuta cagnagella; assembly: GCA_947310995.1. NCBI lineage: Eukaryota > Metazoa > Arthropoda > Insecta > Lepidoptera > Yponomeutidae > Yponomeuta > Yponomeuta cagnagella. The sequence goes on from OX371287.1 coordinate 13,079,219, forward strand.
AGCAATGGACATAATACTATAATGACAATAACTCACTTTATCAAAATAATTTAATAGTAGGTACGTCAAAGATTAACTACTTCAAAAGGAAAGTTGGTTTGTAATCGGCGTAAAGTGTTTGATTATTTTTCATCTCATTTGCATTTTTTTCTTGTTCTTCTAATTTGATCTTTTTAACATTCATAAGATTCAGAAATTTTTCACACAGGGCTTTTTCCATATCGATTTTTAGGTTAAGAAACTCTTCTGTATCCTGCAAGGACTTTTCGTAGCTCGTTTTCAAAGCATTATATCTGTATCCTAAGTTTTGGATTTTATGTTTGAGATGTTTATTGAGTTCCAGCAGTACTTCAATCAGATCAGGCTGTACAAACTCTGGAGAGTTATCAACATCTACTGGTAAAAAGCCTTCAATTACCACTGAACTCTTTAACTTCTTTTTCCAATAAAAAAAACCACTTTTCAGTTCATAACGATAATCATCTCTTTGCTGGGTAAGTACATGCTTTACATTTTTAAAGTAGGTTTCTTCAGTCATCGACAGGTTTTTGCTAAAGCCTGATAGGCGTCTCTGAGAAAATCTTCCCTTCCATAGTTTACCGGCGGCATAAATAAACATTTCAAAGGAGTCTTGCTGCCACCCGACCATTACGTAACAATGCTCACCTGGATCAAGCGTCAACTTGGAGATTGTTATAGTTTCCTCTAATTCCATATTTTCAAGTGTTGTTTAACTTTTTGGGAAAACATTAAATTAACCACCGTGAAAGAATTTTAATGCCATTTTAAGTAATTTGTACTCTACGTACACAAAAAATTTAGGTGTAGGCAAAACAAATCAAATGTGACAGTAATGTCACTGACACTAACGGACAGTCACAATTTTTAAAACATTTCTTTCGCCAAACAGTTTTGCACGGTGTCAAAAGATTATTCCTGTCAAAATGAGGAGCGTCTGAGTCGCTCAGCGTTAGTTAGATACGGACATTGATACGGACAAAGAAATTCGGTGCCGCGTCACTTTTCCCTTCACCTATAGGAGGGCGGATGCGCATCTAAGTAATCTTAGTAAATGCTGTAACTAAATACCCGTATAAAACCAAAATACTCGATCATACTCGTCAATGATGAAATCGTAAAAAAAGCAGTTACCGTCAGTTACCGCCAATTCGGTCGTCGTCAGTTCTTATTGCATGTTTCACAAAGGCAAGCATGGCTTGAGTTGAGAACTTATTTCGTTTAGGTGTAAGTTCACCCTTATCGTATTGTGCACAGACAATCACATACTCTTTGCACAGACAAGGTAACCAGAATGTAAAAAAAAATGCGTAGGCTCTATGGTTAACCTCAAAACAACATCAAAACAACGGCGATTATAAAGATTTCTTTGAATTTTTGATATACCTACACACCGTTTTAAGTGTGTATCAAAATGAGTAGCAGCGAAGAAGACAATACCGACATCAATGACGAGGTAGATGATAGCGAACGTGTAAGTCCTCCACCCTTACCCGTCGTGTTTGAAGTTTCATTTTTATTGCCTTATAAATTTCTTTTTCTAACATAAAGCTACGGTTTGTTTATTAGACAGCAATCCGGAGTGAATTATCTACCTTGTCTTTTGAAGAGCTCCAGAAATTGAAGGAGAAAATCGGTGCCAAAGTTTACAAAGAGGCAATATTTGGTTCGCATAACACCAAGGATGATAAGCCCAAAACTTTTAGAAGAGAAAACAAGAACAGACCACGGGAAGTGAGCTCTAAAAAGCCTGTCTCAATGATTCGAACTGACATAGTAACTGTGAAGAAAAAGAAGGAACTAAGAGACCCGAGGTATGGTCCATACTACAGCTCCAAGCAAAAAACTGGCCAAGTGCGAGTCAGGCTGGTGTACCGAGAAACCGTAGATATTGTATTTATTACTTTCGGTCAATCCTAGCAAGAATCTGACTCACACTTGGCTATTAATAAAAAAATAATAATTTTAATTTATATTTTCATTATTAACAAACTTTTCTAATTTAATGTAGATAAAGTTCTTAAGAGACCCAGTGTCTATAAGGTGCTACCTTTACGTCCCTGCTTGTGACGGGAATAGATCTATTATTATCGCTACTTATATGATCTCTACAGATTAAGACATGGAGAATAGATCTAATCCACAGTACTAAAAAAATATACATACACACATAAACTCACGCCTGTATCCCAGAGGGGTAGGCAGAGATCAGGGACTGCCACTTGCCATGATCCTGACATATCACTTTTGGTTCCTCAACATTCTATAGTCGTTGCATGCATGCATGCCGGTTTTGGGTACTTTTTACCTTGTCCTTTGCTAAATCATCCCCTATTTGGTTGTAGTATGTCCGGCTGGGACATCCTTAACGGCCCTTCCACCCACATTCGCTCAATATATTTGTTTCGTCAATCTTTCTTCTTTCATCCTCTCCACATGCCCAAACCAACGCAACATTCCTTTCTCAATTCTAGTCACTACATCCTCTCATGAAAAATTATAATGTCTTATATTTATCTATTTTCCTTCATTTTTTCTTTCTATAATGGTTGCAAAATTCTGAATACCGATTTGTCATTAGGTGTTGCAAATTTTTATATTCTCCAGATTTGATCCACTATGCGGTGAGTTTGACAAGAGACAGTTCTCGTCGGACTACAACTTCCTCAGCGACCTCCGTACTCAAGACATCAAAGCCATCCGGGCTGAGCTGAAAGAAACCCAGGACCCAGATAGAGAACTGAAGCTCCGCAGACTCCTCCAGAGATTAACGGAACAGCAGAGGGCAAATAAAAAAAAGGCACTTGAAAAAGAAAAGATAATAAACCAGAAGAAAAATGTGGAGCCAGGGTTTAGCCAAGGAAAACATCCACACTTTAAGAATAAGTGTAAGTTGCTCATTGCTTCTATGGTCAGCTTATTTAAGGCTGGCTCTGCTTGTACTTGTTTTATTTGTTTCCTTATTTGCCCATACTGGATTTGTCCAAATGGCCTCATGGCCTGTTTGGTTTTCTTCCATGATGCCATTCCGTCCTTGCTGCCATAGCACAGGATATCTTTGAGACTAGGACAAGTGGTATTGTTGGGTCCAAATTTTTATCAAGTAGCCTTTTTTGTGACCCACTGCTGAGCAAAGGTCAACTCTTTGGTTGTCCAATTCCTATTCTCTGCCAGCCGGATAATAAAGTTGTGAACTTCTCCACTATGACCTCACTCGATCAACAAACTTGTAAGAAAAAACCGGGCAAGTGCGAGTCGGACTCGCGCACGAAAGGTTCCGTACCATTATCTATACAACATTAGACAAAGATCGAATTAGAGAACAGCGCCGTCTATAGAAACCAACAAGACATTTAAAGACATGACATCGGCGCTGTGAAGGTTACATAGATGGCCGCTAGATGGCGAGCGCTGTCTCTAGGCAACGTTTGTCGTATGGGAGCCCCCCTTAAATATTTATTTTATTCTGTTTCTAGTATTTTTTGTTGTTATAGCGGCAACAGAAATACATCATCTGTGAAACTTTCAACTGTCTCGCTATCACGGTTCATGAGATACAGCCTTGTGACAGACAGACAGACAGACAGACAGACGAACAGACAGGCAGATAGACAGTGAAGTCTTAGTAATAGGGTCCCATTTGGCCCCCTTCGGTTATGGAACCCTAAAAAATCAAGACTATCTTGCAAGTCCTTGTTATTTATTTATCAACAAGGTTGAATGCCATACAATAAATAAACACTTATCAATAAATGCTATAAATACTTGTTCGCTGCCTACTGGTAAAATATCCTTTTCCTGTATGTAATTCCTGGTGTACATACAATAAAGAATATACTATTTACCTATCTATCTTCTCCATAAACGGCATATTTTTTACACCAGAATTGGGTATTATTGTGTTTTGTATTTGGTCCACAGCTGAAATGCGTGTAGAAGCACTAGTGAAGCAGTATGAAGAGCTAAAGGGTGAGGGCACGAGTCGCATCCAACGTCACTTGAAGAGACGTCAGCAGAAGATCAAGAAACACTCAAATCGGCCACCAATGAATGTCAGTTAATAGTTGCCAAGTATATTACATTTACCTATTGAATTAAGAGAGTGAAGGAACTATCAAATTTTTTTTTTATATGAAATTACATATCCATTATCTCTTCAGATAAATTGGTATTTCTGTAATTGTTACTAATTTTCATGAATAAATGTTATGTATTATGCAGTGATTGTTGTTGATTAGATGGTGATGGTTAACTTTATTATAGAGGGTGCTTGTTATACATGTAAAGTTTCTGTAAAACCTAGGGTTGGGATGTTCTGTCCGTTCATAAATTACTTTTAGGGAATACCCCTAGAACGACTCTCCTTGTGAAGTTTTGTAGCACTTTTCTGAATAGGCATCGGTAGAGATGAGCAAATACTTACATTAATTCCAATCAGCAGTTCAGTTAAATTAATCATAAGTATTTATATTAAGAAAAACATTATTCCCTTAGATTTTATTTTACGCTTAAACATGTAAAATTTACATATAAATTAAACACGTAAAATCAAGTTTATTGGGTACATGTGATGGTTCTAGGATGGTACGCCATATAGTACACGTGCATTGTGATGAGGTCATCGCCCATGTCGTATAGACATTGGGGGCCATTGGGCACGATCATCTGTTAACAAAATAACAAAAATACATTATGGTGTCTTTTGACGGTGATTCAATGTAGATTTCTGATTTCTGACAACGTAACGCGTAAGATGTGGGATGGCTCCATAGCTGTTTAGTCAGTGGCTGCCATACCAAGATGATTTATTTTTCAAGAACTGGAAGCTGGTGTGAACTAGGGGAAGTGTTTTCCTGAGGCAACTTAGGAGAAAAAATTCATAAAAATCGCACATATAAGATAAGATAAGAATATTCTTTATTGTATACCGGAAAAAATGTTACAGAAACAGCAATGATAAAAGAAAAGATACAATTGGCGGCCTTATTGCTAATAGCAATTTCTTCCAGGCAACCTCATATCGGAGAATTTGCCGAAGGATTTCCTATACAATAAATAAACCACAGAACAAAAGTGCAACAAACAATGCGACCCAACTGTCAGAAGTGGGAGCTCTGTGATCATCAATAATTGGGCACTAATTGGGCAGTGTATATCTATCCAACTCCGATAGGAAATATGTTTTGCCGGCAACTGGACTTTACCTGGACGGCTGCTTTTCCCGGCCTCTCAAACCACATTCGACCAGCGGGCTCGGGGTAGGTGCCGAAAGCCGTAAAGCCGGTACCGACGAGCTTCCCACCGTCGACTAGCTCGAACCACGGGTAAAGATTCGTGCAGTCAGTATCGGAGGTCATCTTATAGTAGTAGTGGAGTCCTGGGGTAAAATATGCTGTGTTAGAAAAGGGTAAATAAATGCTAAAAGGCTTTAAAGATGTCGTAGCTTACCCTTGACCATACTCCAATCTACAATAAACAATATCCTCTCTCTGAGACAAGGCCTGTGCCATACAGTGGGACATTAGGTAGGTATAGGCTGCATTAATATGTGGCATAAGCAACGGATAAACTTCCCACCCCAAGGCTGCCTTCTCTCTGAGAAAATATAAAATAATATAGGTACTAACCCAGTGCTCATTGCAGATTGGCTATTTGAAGCTCTGATGCCAATGAACACCGGAGACTATGGTTATTGCAAGTGTTATTGCGTAACTTAGGAAACAAAGTCATTGCTTTATGCCGGAATCCTAACCCAGAACCTCATGCATGTGAAGCAATTTGTTGCCTGCCTCGTTGGGCTCGCCGTACATTTGTACCAATGTCCTCAGTCTGGGTGTATTTCCATGTTTGTGATGTCCTTGCCTGGTTACTATAGCACAGGGCATCCTAATTTTGGTGGTGTTGTGTGGAAGTATCTAATTATTATTGTTAGCTGACTCGGCAAATGTATTTTGCCATATTATTTAGCCTACGACCTTATTGTCAGAACTACCAAGTATACACAAAATAATTCATAAAAGTCTGTGAATCCGTTTCGGAGGAGTTAGATAACAAACACTGTCACACGAGATCTTTATACCTATACTTTATACTTTATTGCACACATAAAATTACACGAATAAAACAAAACATTTACAGAATTAGATTATTAAAATAGCCACTGCGCTCGTGTAAGGATGGATGAAAAAAAAAAATGCGCAATATCAACGATTGTCTTGGAAGGAAACCCGACTTGCTATGATTAGGGGCTGCAATAAGCTTACTGCCGACGTCCATTGATCGAGAAAGAATAAGTGATCGAAGCGTACCCATGGTAGGAACGCAGGCTTGCTTGGTGAAAACGCTGTTTTGGATGTCAGTTTCGCTGGTAGACACTTGGAACAAGGCCCCGGAGAGGTCAGGAAGCCAGACCGACTCTTCGGCAAGAGTCGCGTAGTTAGAGGCGCTGCGAACTGCTTCACGGTCTTCCGCGCTCTTGTTCAGGAATTCTAGAAATAAAGTTAGCATTGTAGCTGGTTATACACTCCACTGCGGTAATGTAAGGTGGCTTTTAAAGTTGCAATCCCCATATAAACCTAGTTTGGTTTTTATTTACAAATGGCGTGCTGGATCGCAATTGAAATTTCTCCTGAGGAGCCGCCTCAAGAAGGCCTCTCGAGCCAAACGTACTTTGAATTTTATTTACAAATGACATGCCGGATTGCAATGAAACTTTGCCAATACGTTTAGAGATCACAAATCGAGGTTTGATCGTACTTAGAATTGGAAAAAAGCTTCATCATCATCATCATCATCATCATCAGCCTATCATGCTTGTCCACTGCTGGACATAGGCCTCTCCTATAGCGGGTTCCCTACGTGAAATCGAAACACAAATGATCGATTTTCATTTCACCGAAAACCATTCATCGATTGTTCTATTGTTCGATGCCTTATTAGTACCAAGCTTTAATTCCCCGATGTAACAATTCACCGAAAACCAACTTACCGATGTTTTTTTCAACTACACTACACTTAACCGACTAATCATTTTGTCGAATGTAACATTTCATCGATAAATCGAGTAGATCTGTACAGTTCTTTTAAATATTTTAATATTATAACTTTACCTTAGTATTTATCAATATTGAAAGGGTGGAAATTGAAAAGGTAACAGACAGATAGAAAGAGTTACTTTCTCATTTAATGAGGTTGGTTCCTTTGGATGTGATTTGCTTCTCACGCGATAAACAATTTGTCTCAAAGCATTTTTGTTGGGCAAACTGCAAGCACTTGTACTCGGAATACTCTCTAAATTATTCCTGATAAGTTACATTCGACAAAATGATTAGTCGGTTAAGTGTAGTGTAGTTGAAAAAAACATCGGTAAGTTGGTTTTCGGTGAATTGTTACATCGGGGAATTAAAGCTTGGTACTAATAAGGCATCGAACAATGGAACAATCGATGAATGGTTTTCGGTGAAATGAAAATCGATCATTTGTGTTTCGATTTCACGTAGGGAACCCCCTATAGCACGCCACTGAAAAAAGCTTATCAAAAGGAAATAGCCTTGTGATAAGTTTCTATAAAAAGTCTTATGAGGCTGTAATTTTATTCTGTTATTCTAAATTGTAAGCACGAGCAAACCTTGATTTGTGTCTCATAAATATATTGGCAAAGTGTCATTGCGATCCGGAATGTCCATTGTGAATTGAAACAAAACTGCGTTTGTATGGGACATACAGACTAACTTGCACTGTGTCCACACTAAATTAGTGCTCTTTTTTGCACCTTGTAAGGAGTTCACAATATTTTTGAGATTTACACGTTCGCTTCAAGATTTTACTGTTCTTTTGGCGATAATTTGTGGATTAGTTTAGTGCAACAATCTGGAAAAAATAGGCCGGCAAGCGACAGGCAGGGCCGTCTTTAAGTGGGCACTTTACGATAATGGGGCCCCCACAACAACCTTGACAGAACACTATTTTGTTAGATTAGACCAAGAAAGTAGATAAGTAATACAATGTAACTTGTATTTTTTTTTATAATTTTTGTATGTAGGTACCTACTTTCTCAATAAATATCGGTTATCGTTTGGTGATCTGGCAGGATCAAGGGAGCCCCTATCAATTGCGGCGCCCTGGGCACGTGCCCAGAGTGCCCAGTGGAAAAGAGGGGCCTGGCGACAGGTTTATAGTGAGATTAGTCTATTAGAAGTTTTCACTCCCTTTATTGGCAACTGTCAATAATACCTAATAAGGCGTGGATTGTGTACTAACTGTGAAATGATACCATCGAGCTGTCTGAAGACTGACCGCACCAAGAACCTACCTTCGGAAACGTAGTACTGCTGCTGGATGAAGTATTCGACGCCGTCGGCAGTCCATGTGGCGAAACCAACGGTGTTGGGGTCGACTAGCCAGTTGGTCATGACATTCTTGGCGAGCTGCAAAAAATATCACGTCAATCAATCAAATTTTTTTTAATTCAAAGTAGCACAGAAACTGCGACTTAATGAATGTTACAAGTTAAACTAGGCGTCCATTTCAAAATCTACATTATTTTGGAGAAAAAATTGACGAAAAAACTCCAAACTTAGTCTTTTCAAGTCCTTAATAAGTGAGTTTATATAAATATTCTAAAACCTGGAACTCATGCATTGAACTGGCTTTACCTAATTCCAGACATCATTGTCATCTAAATAGTCTTTAGGTAATGTTATAAGTAGTAGGTAGATTTTTGGCACAAAGTGTGCTTTAAACATGTTTTGTAGTCCTTCCGAAAGAAGACAATTAAATTATCTATTTACACTTCCACACAGACTCGTACACACGTCCACGTTCTTTTACCTACGAATTAGCATTATTTATGTTATTGAATGGGTCTTATTTGACATACTTTCACGGACTATCTGCTAGGAAAACAGGACAATACTCACAGCGATCTGCAGGCCAGCAATGTAACCCGTGTCGTCGGTAAATACACAGAGTGTGAAGTCGTTAGACGGACAGTACATCTCCAGAGCGGCCAAGGGAGCGCCTTCGTACCGATCTTTCTTAACCCAACCCATCGCTGTGATGTCATCCCTCAATCGCGGGATCTCGATGAACACGTCGCCAGAGGTGCCCCATTTCACTGAGGAGCGAAAATTTCAGTGAGATTAGGGGGGCTCTATATCGACCGTCAATGAATCGGTTTCCTGCCATCTTACGTCCATCCAGTTAGTTACTCTCCCTGAGAGAAGGCCTGTGCCCTGCAGTGGGACGTATATAGGCTGCTTAGCTTATGTTATGGAACGGGTTAGCTCCGAGCGTAAGCTCAGAGTATCTTTGATCACATCAGAAATAAGACGGTGAATTGTCTTATTGGCGTAGTAGCCTGTAAGATTTTCAAGTAGAAGTGGACTTGTCACATCTGCCCAAGAACCGATACATGAGCTTTGCTGCTTTGACTTCTTTCGAGTGGAGACCAAGAACTGTCGGGGTATTCATTTGAGAACCTTTGCACTATATTTCAAAGTTCTGCCGAGGACAGAAAGTGGCCTACGTCGGTTTCTAGTGTAAGAGAGAAAGAAAGAAAGACATTTATTGGGACAAATTAACACGTCACAAGAAAAAAAGGCATAACATGTAACATAAACAAATACAAAGGAAACACATGTCACATAAATACAACATAATACAAGACAAAGTCAGAGCGTCAGAGTGCATCCTGTGGTGTGTCATAGTTGCCACAAAGGGCATTGTGCTGAGGGTGTGAGCTCTCAGCGCTGGTTTTCAGTCAGTGCCTGCGGTAATTGACGCGTATATTACAAGTTGGTGCCAAACGAATGAAAATAAGACAATATGTAGATATACATATATAATTTATAAAAGTATAGATATATTATAAGAAAGTGGTTAAAGAGTGATAAGTAGATAATACGCGTATTCCAAAATATTAAAAATAAAATATGTTGATGGCAGGTACCGTAGTCATGTCTAGTTAAGAGGCAAGAAAGAGCTGGCACTTCACGAAAAACCACCCAAACAGGATACCTATGAGCTGCACAATGATTCTTACCTATGATTCCAGTGTCAGCAGATGCAGCCACGATGGCTAGGCACAAAATTAGGAGCCGGTTCATGTTGACTTGACCGTCGTACCTTTTAGTGACCTCTAAACAATAATGTTTATATTAATATCTTGTTGGACTGTTAATAAACTCTAAAACCAATCTTACAGATTTAACGTTAGCAGGCTTTAGCTTTATATTAAAGCTTCAATTCCAAAAGTAGCTTTGCTCACCTTGTTATCAGAATCTAGAAGGAAGTGTGAATTTGGTTTTCGTTACTCTACTTTATATACTAAATTAAGGTGGTATTATCATTTTTAATTTGCCGGTAGGAACCTAAGTATCTTTACGATTATAAATTTAAGATTATGTGATATGTATCCTATCTTTATATCTTTAAATCACTTATCTTGTGGCGGTTTTTTACATAGACCCCCCGGTTTCTCGTACACAAACAATCTGCTACAGTACTACCTTTTATAAGTTACATCGATTGTACCTGCGCAGACATAAAATGTTTGCATGGCGCATCTCTGCCAATCATAGCACGTCATGTGAACCCGCGAAATAACCCGTCCGCTATTGGCTGATGCGTGCAGTAGGTACGCATTGCTCTATTTTATACTTGAGGGCAAAGATATCAAGCAGTTTTTTGTAGGTATATAATCTAATAACAGTTTATTGATACTTTTTGTATTAATTTAAAATCTCTTTTTATGTGTTTGAATTTCAAGTGTTCGGAAGTAGGTAAATAATTGTTTATGTTGGAATTTTAATTATTGTAATCATTCTATTGTCTTGAAAAAGTCGAAGAGAGATAGAATCAATAATGTTATTTATTATCGTCTCTCTGTTCTGTGGTATCGTCGTTAAATCCGTGAGTCATGAGCTGGAGATACATAATCTAGTGTTCCGAGGTCATTTGTATCACCCAAATGTTTCGGATCGAGATATAGTAACATCAAGGAGTTACCACAGTATCAACAAAGCATACAATACCATGTGATCACTTATTTGTTTATCTAATTGTAAAGAATTGTAATGAACAATTTTAGGTATTAGGACACACATTATTATGTAGATACTCGCTGACTCGGCAAACGTTGTGTTGCCATATTAGCCTAAGACCTTATTCTCAGACCTACCAAATGTAGGTACACAAAAAATTTCATAAAAATCGGTGAAGCCGGAGGAGTAACAAACACTGCACAGTGTTCAATTTTGCCTCTTTTCACCCACTAGAGAAGCGCCAGTAATATCGGATGTATACGGGGATTAGTAATATCTACAATTTAAAATCTATGGAATGACGTGAAAATTAAAAAACTATCAGTGAAAATGTTGTAAATCAAAGGTAGCAGCTAAGATAAATGATTAACAGTGCTAACATGAAAATGCTGGATTATACAATAATGAATTTTGTACGAAGTTTTCCTTTTATAAGTTGGTCGCCTATTACACAACTTCCACTTCTTCATACAACACACACTTGGTCCACAAACATGAAAATAGACCCAGACTGAGGCCATTTGTACAAATGTACGGCGGCCCCCAGTGGAAATCGAACCCATGATCTCCGGCATGGCAATCAGACTTGATACCGTTAGACGAACCAGGCAGTCAAACTCAGCTCTCAGTTTACTATAGCCCCTGAAGAATTTCACAATCCACATTCCACCTGCATTATGAGATCATTGTTTGAAATTAATTAATCTGTTACCAATTATGGAAAAACCAGCCAAGTGCGAGTTGGACTCGCGCACGAAAGGTTCCGTACCATTATCTATACAACATTTGAATATTTCAAGCGTCTACCTATTGCCGTTACTAATATCGAACAAAAACGGCAAAAAAAAACAGGTTTGTTGTATGGAATCCCGCCTTAAATATTAATTTTAATTTAATTATTTATTTTTAAATTTTTTAAGTGAATATACAACTGAATATTCTGTGTATATTTTAAGCCTCTACCTGTTGCCGTTTAATTAACAATGCATAGTTTTCAGATTTTTCCCTGTATTTGTAGTGTAATAAACGATATTATTTTGTTTCCCATTTTTTAAAATTAACTTAGATGTTTGATTTTACACCTTCAAGGGACTGTAGATTTGAGTATATAGGTAAATTATGATATATCAAATTAGATCTATAATAGGAATATTTGCACGAGATAACAAACGTAACAGAGTCAGAATCGATTAGGATTCAATTATTAACGCGCATGACTGCCCTGATTACATCTTTGTTTGCGTGATATGGGTTTTTTTAATTATTTATCTAAGATAAATTAAGACAAGCCTTCTTTCAGAGAGAGAGAGAGAGAGAGAGAGAGAGAGAGAGAGAGAGTATGGGCGTTATTACCACGGGTGCCCACCACGGATTGGCAATGCGGAAGGCCTGCGTCTACAGTGGGACGTACCTATCTAATCAAAGCATCCCTATATAGGCTACATAAAAAAAAACAATTTCTGTATCCCCAGTCCCTCCTGCGTAAAAGAAATAAACCCCATGTGTGAAAAAGGAGGATTTACCCCCGGTTTCTCCTACGCTAACAAGCTGTTAATCTACTGTTAACAGCTGTCAGTGGTTTTTTTTGTATGCACTTTGGTCAGCTGTTAACAATAGATTAACAGCGTCTTAGTGTACGAGAAACTGAGGGTTAGGCTTGTTTAAACTGTCTCACTAAGATTGAGTATAGTTTAGGTTAGGTTAGGTTGAAGTAGTAGGCAGGAGATACATGTTTCCCCCCGAAGGAGTGCCCGCAAGGGCGCCCGCTGACGGGGTCGCGGTAGTGTGCGCAAGCGTTCCCGTGGCCCCGTCCCTTGCGAGTGCGGAGGAACACCCCAGGAGTTTTAGTCGGTATACCGCCCTTTTCAGGGCGGGGAGTCCGACATAACCACCGTGCTCCCCCGAGCCGGTGGTACCCGTAATAGGGTTCCTCCTGGGTCAAAAAAAAAAAAAAAAAGGCAGGAGGTACATTATGGCGTCGACATTTATTTTAAACATAAACATAAATATTTACATACAGGCACATACATTGCGTCTGGCCCAAGAACGTCCTTGGTCTGGCCCCACACTAGGATACCCTGTGTGTGTGTGTGATTTTAGTCCCGTCTAAAACAAAACATAACGTAAACTCACACCTGTGTCCCGGAGGGGTAGGCAGAGACCAGGCTCTCAGAGCCGCCGTACATTTGTACAAATGGCTTCAGTCTGGGTGTATTTTCACGTTTGTGACGCCCTTGCCTGGTTACCATAGCACAGGGTATCCTAGTTTGATTTTAGTGATTGTATTGTGTGGAAGTTATAATAATATTTCTTGCTTTAGTTTAGAATAATCGAGTTCAACGAACATATCACTAAAATATACCATTCACTGGGAAGACTTTGAGGATCGATAGACCGACATCAGAAGTGTGCACTATAACATTCATTAGTCGTTGCACGCACCCACGCACGCCGGTTTTGGGTACTTTATTTACAACTTTTGCTTTACAACAGAATAAATTGACGCCTGTATATACCTATGAGATATAGGCAGAGACCAAGGTTAGCCGCTGCATGGATGCTGGCATATTTATTGTGAAAATTTCACCAAAATATCAGCTGTTCCAAACTCATCAATTTTGATAGTATTACACAAACACAGAGTACCCGAAAGGGTACTTTTGAACTTACTCTTTAGTCCAATCTGTGGGGACATAATAAAGGCCTTTGCTCTGCAATAGATGGACAATAAATGATTTTGATGTATAAGTATATGTTGTTCAGGTACGGGGTCGCAATAATAATCCAAGTTTGCGACTTTTTTGGGGGAGGGGCGCGTGCCGCCAACGATTGACTGTACGACAATAGTGACCGAGAAAAATATGAAGTACCTAGGTATAGGTTTACATGTTTATTTTGTAAATCATCCAGATAAAAAGTTACAAGCGACGGAGTATATACCTACCTAGTGAAGTAGGGGTTTTGAATGAATTATTGTTAATGATTAATTGAAGTTAGTTTTATATGCTCGTTTCATATGTTTCTAAACCGCGGTTAAAATGCTTATTAAATGGGAATAAAAATGTTCTAAAGATATTTTCAACGACCACTCTGTAGAAAGATAGAGAATATACTTTATTTATAGGACATATGGTGCTACATTACCGCACTAGTGCGATAATGAGCACTTTACGTGCCTATGTCGAAACTTCAAAGGGCCATATGTACTATAAAACGTTGTACGATACACGTGCGAATAGGTAATTCGTAACTCGTGTCGATATAAAACACTCCCTTCGGTCGTGTTTTAATTTATCGCCACTCGTTGCGAATTTCCTACTTTTCGCACTAGTATCGTAATGTACTATTATTGCATGACCAGAAGAAAGAATTAAAAACGATATCTTATAGCTTATCCTGTATCGTAGTCCTAGATCCTAGTATTTTTTAATGACTCGTGATGCCTTCTAATTGGTATATAAAAATCTCGTGTTATCGAACAGTGTCTGTTATCGAACTCCTCCGAAACGGCTTCACCGATTTTTTTTGTATTTATATTTGGTAGGATGAGAATAGGTCGTAGATAGATAGATGATAGATAGATAAATGATTTATTTGCACTTGCACATGTAGGTACATACATACAGATAACAATAACATGAAGCTTGTAAGCAATAAGAAGCAGACACCTTTTAATGCAATCGGCAGCGTGTCATATCCGTATATGCGTGCACTCACTTATCTACGTTACAGATGACTACCACAAAAACGAGTCGGTTAACCCAATTGTTGACTGCACGCATACAGGACGACAAGGACCTGCTTCATAGAATCACATCCTGCGGCTCACTATGACAATTCAAATACGATATTATAACATCAATGCACATATTAGGATGGGCGTGGCAAGTGCAAAAGGGCTCTAACTCAGCATATGCTGGAGAGCAGTACACTCCAGCGCTGATCTTCCGCTAGTGCCCGTCAGTACGGAGGCGCACAGAGCTCGGAGAGATGTTGCACGAACAAAACTAAAATAAAATGCTGAGGTAATTGTGAATAAAATGAGTGATTAACATAATAATAGGGGTTAAAGTATGAAATTGCCGTTTTATCGCAATAGGTTCTTTGAATTGACATAGAATCTTCATGGTTTGAGGTTTTCGAATGAAACTTTTTTCAAATGGTTTCTATGATGTTCTTTTTTTAAAAAATGTGAAACATTTGAATATCGACTTTCAATTGTTTTTGTTATTCAATTTAGATAAGAAAGATGGATACTGCGAAAATTCGAGTGATTATGAGGCACCCATTTTTCGTATTTTTTTATTTTATTAATTTGACGCAAGTGAGTCAATATTGTGGGTAAGGTAACGTTAAACCATGCCGCTAATTCCTGGGTAGTTTGACTAGGGTCGGCTTCCACTATCTCTCTTAATTCATCGTTATTCACCTGTGTGGGCGATCTTCCTCGTGGCTCGTTCTTTAAGTCGAAATTACCTTCACGAAAGCGTTTAAACCAAAATCGCACGGTGCGTTCATTAGTAGACCCCTCTCCAAACGCAGCATTGATATTGCGGGCTGTTTCTGCCGCGTTAGTTCCGCGTCGGAACTCGTATTCAAAAATCACTCGAATTTTCGCAGTATCCATCTTTCTTGTCTAAATTGAATAACAAAAACAATTGAAAGTCGATATTCAAATGTTTCACATTTTTTAAAAAAAGAACATCATAGATACCATTTGAAAAAAGTTTCATTCGAAAACCTC
This sequence comes from Yponomeuta cagnagella, assembly GCA_947310995.1. Taxonomy (NCBI): domain Eukaryota; kingdom Metazoa; phylum Arthropoda; class Insecta; order Lepidoptera; family Yponomeutidae; genus Yponomeuta; species Yponomeuta cagnagella. Next base: position 13,095,023 of record OX371287.1, read on the forward strand.
AAACCATGAAGATTCTATGTCAATCCAAAGAACCTATTGCAATAAAACGGCAATTTCATACTTTAACCCCTAATATAATAAATTATCGCGTATTCATCAGATTACGAGTATATTGGATTTCAATGGTTAGTGGTTAGTCAAATTTAATAGGATAATCAATCCTGCGAAACAACGTCTGCCGAGTCAGTTGTAAATTATACGTCGGTAATTTAAGGTAATTAAATTTTACCTAATAAATAATCGCGACCCGTTTATTAGTCTTTTTCGCACGTGAGATGTACAGGGTTATGGAAAAAATGCGCAATTCCTGAAACACCCCAATTAAAGTTATTATTATTATTATTAAAATCCTTTATTGCATTTAAACAAACAGTTTTGCACATAGACGAGCTTAATGCTACTTAGCATTATCTACCAGCTAACCTAAGGTAAAACATTAACAGGTATTGCCACTTACTCGTAAAATATTAAATATAGATACTAACTAATTACTTATATAAAATATAATAATAAAGAGGAAATATTATACAAATACAACATAGTAATAAATAAATACTTGATACAATAAATAAATACATAAACCTACAGTTATGTTTTTACAACAACATAAAAATATTTGCCCTTTTTATTTATGCAGCGTCCAGTAGCAACTTCGTCTTAGAGGGAAGGGGAGCCCGGATTGGTTGAAATTGTATTAGATACGTGAATGTTCCAGAGAACATTTGGATAAGTGAATTAATTTTTTTAGGATGTCGTACTTTCTATGAGCGAATAGATTAATTTAGACAAGTAAACAAACTATGTACTACGTTATCGTTGCTAGAAAAGACTGTCGCACTCTCTATCATGATGTTATCATCATCATCATCATCAGCCATTTGACGCCTACTGCAGGACATAGGCCTCCTTCATGATTTTCATAACCATAATCGATTTACCTTAATCGCCACACTTGGCAGGCGGGTTGGCGATCGCAGTATGCGGGATCTCAGGAAGACGTTGCTGCCCGTTTCCTGGTAATTGATATCCTTAGTCGCCTTCTACGACATCCATCCACGGAAGGAAATGGAGTGACGATATATCGGCGCCACGCGGAACCGGATTAAGAATAATGTTATACTGATAGATAAAATAAATAGCATAGAAATTACATAGCTAGCTAATTTCTATCTATCGGTCGTATTCCCGAATGCCACGCCCATATCCATTTATCCATCTAGTTAATTTGCTTATGTCCAATTAGTTTCACATTGCTATTGTCAATTGCCAAATACCTAGTTTATCAAATCTGGGCCTCCGTTTGATCTTGACTACAACGCCCTTTGTTCGTTTCTACCAATACCTATTCACAATATTTTGTTGTAACTAGATAACAACCTATATACAGGTGACTTTGAATTTGTTCACCGTATTTTAAGGGGACATTCTAACTATGATTTAGAAACATATGGTAAGTTTTGGTTTTGGAAGTTTTGGTTTTGGTTTTTGGTTTTGGTTTTGGTTTTGGAAAAAAATAATCGTCAAAAATTTTTTTTGTTTTGACACCCAAAATTACTTCATTTAAGCATAAACAAACAATATCAGGACAAAAAGTAATGGAAATCCAAAAAAACTACGTTTTGAGCGTGTTATGGTCGACGCCGGCCAACTCAATCGTTTTTTTTACTTGTTTACGCATATCGGACGTCAGACTAAGCATTTAACATATTAAAAAACATTTTTCAACGTCACGGTACTTCCTACCACTTCCAATTTGGATTAACAGTTTGGAGATAAAGGTCGGTAATCATGAATATTTACAAATATTTAATTATTTATACCATTACTGATAGATACATAATTAATAATACGGTTTTTCAAAACGAGAAGAACATTCCCTCTGGATCATAAGCGGCCTATATGCGTCCCAGGGCACAGGACTTCTCTCAGAGAGAGAGTATGGGCTTAATCACCACGCGTGCCCAGTGCGGATTAGCAATTTCAAGCGCTGAGCTATGTGAATAGCTCCGACACTCAGGTTTCCTCATGATGTTTTCCTTCACAGTTAGCGAGTGGTATTGCTACTATAACTTCACAAATGTACATAACTTAGAAAACAAAGTCATAGGCCCGCACTGGGAATCGAACCTGGGCCTCTCGCTTCCGATTCCGCAAAAATATTCCTGTACATTGTTGATTTTGTTACTGATTCGATATTCATCAAATTGATTTCATTGATGGACCAAGCACGTGTTGTTGTAAGGTTCATATTGACGAAAATATTTTCGTATTCGATATTTTATCTTATTGCGCAATGGTTGATTACCAACCACGATTATGTTATAATAATTGTAAGTATTATCTTCTAGATTTGTGGGTTTGATGTTAAGGCCAGTTTAAGCTCTTGAAGGCCAGGGCAGCTATTAGAAAAGGTTCCCCCAGTCGAGGGCTAATGTACCTATATTTTTCCTAAAAAAGTGCCGTCTATCCTTATATCTACCGGCAGATAAAAATAAATACGATAAAGTGTATGACATTTCTAGGTACTATGATGAAAAGACAAAAGTCTATTATCATACCTACAAATGTTTGTTTACATATCTAAGTTAATCTATTCTTTTTGACCTAAAACTTTAAGATAAAAGAAACAATTAGGTACCTAGGACATTGATCCACTTATCAAAATTACATTCTGTAGAGCAGAGTAGGCAAATGTAAGTTGATTCATTTAAGTACAAAGTGTGATTTATATTTAGACACCAACTAGCTGTGCCCGCGGCTACGTTTGCGTTGGATTTGAATATGAAGTGCCATTACCCTTTAATCAATGTCATGGTCTATAAATTTCGTCCCTTGGGACCTGTTGTATTAAATTGACTATTCTATTATCTTACCTCACCACGCCGTCTCCCGTCGGGTCGGGTCGCAGCTTCTAGCTCAAACTCATTACAGCATAGGTACTACGAAAGTATGAGTCACGCATTTTGTGGCGTTAAAAGTTCAGAATTTGACTATAAATTAAATAAACAGGAAGGACGCGCTTTTAACATTTAAAACGCGTGACTCGGGTCGTCTTACTATCCATCTTCTTATAGTGTCGGTCGGTGACCAAACCAGTTAGTTTTATCGGCCACGCGCATTCCAACGGCTGTGGCCTAATGCAAGTCTGCTCGAGTGCATTTGGACTGGCACAAGAGAAACAGAGAGGTGCTCCATAGGAAAACAGTGGTTTTGCCCATGCGTGAGTTGGTGGGCGTTCAACGCTGTGTTTGGCAATATTTTGCAAACAGATCCTAATGACAAATCCTTGTACCTACCCATCCCATATTGAGCATTCTATTCCACCTGAAATGAGTTGAGCGGGCGACAAAACGTGTCCTACGGCATGAGTTCAACCTCATTTGAAGTGGAATAGAATTCCCATTTTAACACAAAGGGAGATCTTGTTAAAGTAGAATTAAAAGTCTCATTCTGGTACGAAAAATTCGGGATTTTACCATACATACATACAAAAAATCACGGTTGAATCCGGACGAGTAGGCAGAGACCAGTGTTTGCCACTAGCCACGATCCTTACCAACCTCTTTCGATTCATCAACATTCATGACATTACTGCAAGCACGCACGCTGGTTTCGGACACTTTTTATCTTATCCTTCGTTAATACATTCTCTATTCATGTATGTCCCCTGGGGCGTCCCTTAACGTTCCATAGCAACAGATATTGTCCGAATAAAGGAGGGCCCTTTCCAACATCTGTGACTTGGAAATATTTATGAATTTTTATTTAAGTTTGTCAATATAATTGTATCTTTGCTCTTTGTTGAACAAAAGGTGTACAGTTGTTCAAATAGGAAAAATTGGTAGATGCCTATTACAATATTTACCAAATATTTTCACACGACCCCCGATACGCTGAGGAAACTAACAATTTTTCTTTGCCGCAGAATCCATATAGCCTCGAAGATAGGGTTGAGCCCGACGGAAAAACTTTCGTGCCATGTTAGCTGTTGTATCTGTTTAGATAGCTGTTTTAATCAAAGAATTAGGTAATTTATTAATTCAATTAATGAGACAGAGAGTGAAGGAGAGAGGGTCATATCAAACGACCAGTTTAGTAGAGTTTAGGGTATCATTATGGCAATCAGCCTTTGTTACACCCATACACAAAAAAATTATAGAAATAGCATAAATAACTATAGGCCAATATCGAAGCTACGTATTTTTTCAAAAGTATTCTAACGTATACTATACCAGCAAGTTTAGGCAGCTCTTAGTATATACTTTATCCCGGTTCTTACGCAAACGCTCTATCACATCTTGGACACGGCGCGCATCGTCCGGAGGTTTCTCTCTCTGCGGCCCTAACCACCGGTAGCTTGAGCCTAGCTCCGTTACCGGTGGCTAACTAGGATAGGTTTATAAAATATATTTTGTATTTTTTTATATTTTTTACTTCTTATATTGATTTTATAAACCTATTCTAAGTTATGAAAATAAATAAAGATAATAATAATAATTCTCTCATATGATTACATTTCAGATAAAATACAGTCAGGCGGCCAGTAGACTTAATATTTACTGATTATACTCGTAGTAAGGCTTTTGACCGCATTGACCACTCGCGTCTCTTTCTTTAAACGATGGTTCGCCTCCTTTATTGATAACCGGCCACAGGCAGTTGCTATCAACGGATTCCTGTGATCGTGGCTGCCAGTACCGTCAGGTGTGCCACAACTCTTTACTTGGCCCCCTATTATTTGTCTTATTTTTAAACGGCTTCTATTCATGCTTTAAATAATCCAAATTTTTGCTTTACGCCGATGACATGAAAGTTATTCAACAAATAAGACTGTCCCGACTATCGAGCTACACGAGGATATTTTAAGATTCGAAAACTATTGCGAGATAGATATGCTGGACCGAAACGCTTCAAAATGTTTTAAGATGTCATTTAGGCGGAAAACTAACGTATTAAAACAAAAATTATCAACGGCCAACTATTATCAAACGTTAATTTTATAAGAGACCTGGGTGTGATTCAGAATTTAAGATATTTATATACAATTTAAAACAATGGATGATGATTGTTTATCTCGTTGCGTCAGGCAACATTTCTTGCCGTTACAGGTTTTAACTTTGCAAATACGATCTTGCACGTATTTGCAAACGTAAAACTATGAATGATCTTATCTTATTTGAAATTCGAAATTAGGTTGACGTAAACAACACGAGGCATATTTTTACGCGTGTGCTCTGATAATATTGCTGTTTAGTTTCCGTAGATATTAGGATCAAAGTTCCAAAATATGTAGGTTTTCGGGACTGTCATGAGTTTTCTGGTTGCAAAATAAATTAGGCTAGCATGTTAAAACTTACATGTTCTTTAATTACTTTATAGACCGGAATTTATAAAATGTATATAAAAGAAAGTAAGAAAAATAATTTAATGCCATGCAAGGTTTACAATGTTTATCCAAAAAGCGGACAGAAAATGGAGTAGGCGCGTTTCTTGGTGTAGTAGATGTGCACAGTGACCACCCCGGGTGTCTCTGATAGCTCGTACAGGCACTCCGGTGCGCGGGGCACGATTGCCTAGAAAAAATGAATATCGGTCATACGAGGAATATCGATCTCGTATTTCCCAAATAGGTAGGGAAATGAACTTCAAATACCATAAGACAGAAAGCGATGGACGGTCTACAGGGGCGCTACTGCGTATCTTCTCCATTCATTCATTCAATTGCTGCACGTCGCTACCGGGTATTGACGTACGACCAGCGCTGGAGTTGTCTACCTCCAGCATATGCTGTATTAGGGCCCATTTGCATTTGCCACATCCGCAAACTGCTCTCCTGTAATCTCGGTTGATTTGCTTGTGCTTATTTTGGTACTCTTTTGGTGTGTCTAAACTTAAACTTTGGCCCTTGCGTCTACGTAATGAGATGATTTATACAGCGTCCAGTGGCGCCTTCACTCACACTAGATGGGTGAAGGGACCACTCGGGCGCTGCAGTGCCTGGCACATTGTTTTTTTTTTAGATGGAGTAGGCTTGTCCAGCACCTATACAATCCTGACAGCTTAGTCGACTTAGCACACAGGAAAGACAAGTCAATACGTGCGGAGTCAACCAAGCCGCGGGTTTACTTACGATAATTTCCTTCACTGTTAGCGTGTGGTATTGCTACTGCAAATTCACAGATTCACGTAACGTAAGCGTTAGCGGAGACCCAGGTTCGATTCCCAGTGCGGGCATGTACCTATGGCTTTGTTTATTTTCAAAGGTGTGTTTACTTGATGTACAATTTTCCTTTGTGTTACTTGTGCTATTTTTCATTTGTTCTATGTCTGTGTGAGTAGATGCAAATAAATATTTTTATCTATCTATCTATCTAACACTGGAGAAGTTACGTAGTAGCGTCCTTCATCTGACTCTTCAGACAAAATAACAAAGTGTATCCGCAATGACATTAATAACAGTTGCTCTCACCTTGACAGCAGTTGCGCTAGGGAGCTCGTTCCACACCCTGTTACCTTCGGGAACGGTTAATTTCCCGAAAGCCATGAAGCCAGAAGCGACCAGGTTTTCACTGTTGTACAGTGTGAACCAGGGGTACAAGGCGTCGCAGGTGATCTCTGCTGACATGTTGTAGTAGTAGTGCAAGCCTAGGGACAAAATAACAACATTAAGATCTTGGTAGATACAAAGAGTCTCAAAAGCAAGGCAATACAATAATTTCGCGTCAAGCTGATATATGAACTTATGAACTTAAAATGATGGTTACGGATTGATTATTTGATGGCCGTAAATGTTTTTGATTTTCCAAAGGAGACACTTACCCATGGAAGGAATGCAAGCCTGTTTCGTGAACAAGGTGTCGCCAACGTTTGCCTCTGCAATGTCAACTTCCATGAGACCTCCATTAATTTTGGGCAGCCAGAGCTTCTTCTCGGCCAGGGTTTCGTAGTCGTCAGCTTTGCGTATCGTATCACGCTCCTCGGCGGTTTTGCTCAGGAAGTCTATACAAACAAGTGAACAAGTTACCTATGTTTCGCGATTCGAGTGACTTCACACTTTGTGTATCGCGAATACAGCGTTTTACAAAATGCTCGTATACATCTCTATATAGGAGGTTCTTCTCGAAGTTTTCCCAAAAGTAAAAATATTCATATTGACAAGCAGAACCCCCTTATTTTCAGTTGCATATGGGGATTGTGTTACATCTATACTATCTATGAATCAATCAATCAGCCCGTACCTACTCGTCCACTGCTGGACATAGGCCTCCCCTAAGGCACACCACTTCCTTCTGTCGTCGGCCATCCTCATCCAGCCAATTCCAGCAATATGCCTCAGATTCGTCGATCAACCGAGTTGGTGACCATCCTACCATGGGTTTGCCAGTTCATGGTCTCCACTCGAGAACCTTTGCACCCATCGACTATCGGTTCTTTGGCATTTGTACTATCTATACTTCTAAAGAATAGTCGTATCTTTAAAAAAAACTACTAAAAAATATATTCTTCGAGTTTTTTTTTCAAATAAAAAAACGGACGGTAATTTTGCTTTTAAATCACTCAAAATGGTGGATAGGCTGCAGTGTTTATTTACTGGCATCGCAACCAACTTTTCAGCAGCCAAAAAGTTATAGGTACGTGGACTAAACGAACCTTCAGATACGAAGTACTGTTGCTGGGTCCAGTATTCTACTCCGTCGACGGTCCATGTGCTGAAGCCAACGGTGTTAAGTGGGAAAGGATTGTCGGTGAAGGCTTCCTTGGAGAGCTGAAGACAGGAATTTTCAATAAGTGTCAAATTGAAGGACCGGGGAGAAAAATAAAAATAAGTTAATACCTACATTGAAATAATTGATCTTTTTAAAAAAGTCGTTCAAATCGACTAATGTCAGAATAATGTTCTATGAATGTTGGTCTACAATTAGAATATGTTTGAATTGTTAATCAGCTTTAATCACTAAAAACTTCAGTTCAATAAGTGGAACTACTACAGTGTTGGTAGGTGTGGAACCCCTAATATAGAGCATGGCAGCATCCTTCCGTGACAGCTTTCTGAACCTCATTGTAATCCACGTGCTGGTGGATAAGTGAAGGCGTCATCAACCTATCTTTAATGTATTTTATTAACGTCGAACCATTTGTAATCCAGCCGAGATTGGTTATTTACAGTTTTCTTAGATTAGCTCGTCGTCATTGACTGCTTTTTTAATATTTTCAATATTCTTATGATACAGAATTATTGAGAGACTCACGGCAATCTGCAGACCAGCGATGTAGCCCGTGTCATCATATAAGGCGCAGAAGGTGACGTCACCATTAAGGCAGTACATCTTCAGAGACTGGAGGGGAAGGCTTTCCAAGCGCGTGTACTCCTTGTAGCCCAGAGTAATGATGTCCTTCTCATAACGGGGAATCCTGTAGAACGATTCACTGTCGAACGGCGTTGACCATTTGACTGTTGACAAAAATGCAAATTTCCATTACATAAACTCACACCTATCTACGGAGACTATGGCCCGATATTTGCCATTATCTCGACATCTTCTGGTTCATCTACAGTTGACGTTCCGATTAATTGAAATTTGCGAGCCAAGACCAAGAATGCTTTAGAACGCATTTTAAATGGTCATTAGTTTATTACGTTTAAGTTTCGGGATAAAATGGGTTTGATTTGCAGCAGATTATTTATTCCCATTTTCATTAGTCTTAGACTCATTTAATTATCCCGGAAATAAAATTAAGGGAGACTTACCTTTGAGGCCTTCCTCAAAATCGGTGAACTCTTTCACGGGGCTTGCTGTTGAGACGACAGCAATGGCAGCACATAAAAAAGATAACATAAGATATTATTGATCCAATTTAACAAGTTACATGTTGCACTTAATAGGTAGGTAGATACATATCTGCGGTAGCAGAAGACCTGTGTTGTGAATAGGTATCAGCATTTCTCCTTAGTGTACAACAATAAAGAAAAAAGAAACGGGTGCCCTCCCTATCCTAATGCATGCCGATTAAATAGATGATTTGATCCATAATTTTACGGATAATAACTTGACAATCATCATTATCATCATCATCAGCCATTTGACGCCCACTGCAGGGCATAGGCCTCCTTCGTGGTTTTCGTAACCATGAGGGGTTTTGGCATAATCGCCACGCTTGGCAGGCGGGTTGGCGATCGCAGTATGCGGTTGGGATCTCAGGAAGACGCTGCTGCCCGTCTCCTGGTAATTAATTTCCTTAGTCGCCTTTTACGACATCCACGGAAGGAAATGGAGTGACGCTATTCTTAATCCGGCGTCACACGGATAACTTAACAAGTCTTCTTTAAAATTGGTACTGCTTCGACCAAACAGCGGATGTAAGGGCAAATTAAAAAGTACACGAAACCGTCGTGCGTGCTTGTTGCAGACCCTGGGCCTCGATTCTGTTAGTGCATTGTAGTATAATGACAGGTACACTGTCGGGTCACGTGACGTGTTTTTTCATACCATTGACGCCTAGAAGGTGTGCCCGCGTAGACTTAAAGCAGCCATGAAATGAAATCGCCATGTTCATGCAATTGTCATGTTACTACAATGCATTAACCGAATCTAGGCCCTGATCTCTGCCGAACACTCCGGGATACAGGCGCGAGCTTATGTTATGTTTGTTAAAAAACTTAAGGAGTAACCCGGGCCTAACTAGCGCTACCAATGGAAAAAAATCATATCTTCTTTTATGAAAAAGTATACATTTTCACTGGCTGACCCAGCAGTGGTTTTGCCGTATTAATTACCTAATTAATTACCGTAGTTTATAAATTAGTCCCTCCGACTGTTTTCGTAACTGTGGTTCGCAACCATTTGCGAACTAAGAATTTTTATTCTTTGTTGGCAATCAAATGCGAATCAAGGGAACTTTTTCCTTAACCGCAATTAGGCATCCTGATGATTAAATTTTGCAACCAGTTGCTCTAATGCTCGAAGAATTAGTCTACGACCTATTCTCAGACCTACCGAATATACACAAAAAACATCATAAAAATCGGCGAAGCCGTTTCGGAGGAGTTCGATAACAACGCGAGCTTTTTTATATCATAGTGATAGTGATAGTGAAAATATTTATTTACCATAAAATCAGATAAATCTCTATATAAGCATCAGTGTCTTGATAAACAAACTTGACATAGAAAGCAAAATTCCGAGCTGAAGCAAGGATTCTAACCGCGCCTCTAACAAACCTTGCTAGTGCTTCGTCCCGGAATTTTTCTCTCTGTGTGATGTTTGTTTCTCAATAAATATGTCTCCATAAAAGTATAGATGCATTTTTTTTCTGTGTAGCCTCTATAATATACGTCTCTCTGCAAGGCACATGCCTTCAATCAGGGAGACAGTATGGGCTTACCTAATTACCACGCGTGCTCATGGTAGATTGGCAATTTCAAGCGCTGATAATCTCGTGTCGCAGTGTTTGTTCGTCACAACAACGCTTGCCGAGAGCTAGTTTTTTTTTTAAACTTTTATAGCCTACCCTGTGAGCCTGCCATAATAACAATTGTGCAACAATTATACTAACGCTAGTTTAAAAATCAACGGTTGGTCTGGTTCTTAGATTTCACCAAGAAACCACATTAGGGAATACCTACACCATTCTCTTTGACCTAACAGCACCTTTTAATAGCCCACGACTGAGGCTGTTTAAGGAAAAGAATAATAAGATTCCTTAAGAAAAATGAGGCACTATTAAAACTTTATTGTTCTGAAAATTAAGAAAAAGTCAAGCTATGGAATGAACACGCTTAAGATATCATGAAAATACAAGAGGAATCAAATAATGACTTACCTTTAAGTGCCGGCTTAAAAAAATGCTCAAAACAGAAAACACTCCCTTTTTCTAATACGATCAAATTTTTAAAAGCTTATTCCTCAAAAAATTTGAGTTAAGAAGGCACGAAAAAAATTCAAAGCAATTAATAATAATTTCTCGGCACGCTCGGTCATCTCAAACTACCAGGTAAGTACCTACGACCGCCCCCAGTGGAAATCGAACCCACGACCTCTGATTTGGTAATTAAATAATGACTTACCCTTGAGTGCCGGCTCGGCGGAGACCGCGGCTATTGCCAGGCACAAAATAATGAAAGTCTTCATCTTGAGGTGACTACTGGATCCACTGATGAGTCCGGCGTTGCATTCGCTATTTAAGTCCTGAATTATCTTGCCGAAGCTAATAATTAGCGATTGATCTTAACAGATTGCAGATTGCATTTCGCCGTTCGGCATCCAAAACCGCGAAAGTGACTTTTATCAAATATTACAAGACACACTAAAAACTTTACAAATTATACCGTCGTACACATACAAAATTTTCGAAATAATGGTTTTTAGACTAGCATGGTTTACGTTTAGTCTGAAAACCATCGTTTCGAATTTTCAGTATGTGTACGAAGGTATGATTTCTAAAGTTTTTAGTTATAACTGTCACGTTCGCGGTTTTGGATGCCGAACGACGTTTTGTGATAAGGCTTAATTCGTGATAGGTATCTTATCTACCTAAAAGACGTGCGCGTCGTTTTGATTTCCCTGTGAGGAGTGTCTTGTTAGGTCTCCAGTCGGTTTTCCATGTTTCCTGTAGACATAAGACTTCTCTTGGGCGAGCGCAGACAAAAGCCGATTTTGCGGGTTGTGATATTAATAAGGAAATAAAGGAATTTTATTTGAAACTAGGATTCCCTGTGCAAACATACGGACGAAAAGTAATAAAAATCCAAAAAAACTTTGTTTTGAGCGTCTTATGGTCGGCGTCGGCCAACTCAATTGTTTTTTTCTTTTTTCACGCTTATCAGACGTCAGACTCTTAAGAATTTTTCAACGTTACGGTACTTCCTACCACTTCAAATTTGGTTTCACAGTTTTGGGCCAAAGGTCGGAAATCACGAATATTGACAAATATTGATTGATTGAAAATTATTTGTTGCACAATAAAAAGATATTTGTACATAGGCGAGCTTAATACTAATAAGTAAATATGCCGCCCTACTCTGAAAAAAAAATTGCGCTTTATAGCTTAATATTTCACAAACGGGACCCTAAATCGAAAAATGGTCTACCTACACCCACAATATTGTTAACGACCAATCCAAAAATACCCCACACTATGGTGTAGGCGAGAAAAAAAAGTGCATCCCTATTAATGGGTGTAGGAGAGGTACCCTAATAGTACATTACCTCCTGCAGCGGCCAGCAAGAGGCATTGATGGACGAACGTGTAAATAAAATAAAATAAAATAGTAGTACTCTCACGTAATTTTAATTCCTTTTAAAAATGATTGTGTGTTGGTGTGTTTACGTAATAATGTATGTCAGGTAAGGTGATTTTTTTTATGTGGCCATTATAACCATATCTAAGAAATTATATGGTGCCAGTTTTGAAATAAAATGTCTCTTCATAAAAATGTCAAATTACCTACTTTACTAAAGCATAGACAATCAATATTACGATAAAAAGTATCAAGTATCGCATTGCATTTGTGAAATAAATAAATAAAGAAGAAATATAACAGTACATAGGCGAACTTAATGCTAACACCATTATCATCCAGATAAGGTTGGTGTGTTGGAAATTTAAATAGTTGGTATACTATTACTGTTAAATTATTAACAATACTTTTATCATAATGAAACGGACGTTCTCTCAAAATATTGATAACGATGGCAAAAATATGTTATCTAGTGGGTGATCAGGGACCCAAGCGGTTCCTTCAGAAACTTGTTGAGGGTGCTTAGTGAGTAAACTACAGATTATTGAGTAAACATTCCTGACGTCAGATTTTAATTTATTGTGGTCGAGTTTGGGTCGTTAGAGATCGAATTAGCCTGAGAGAGAGCACTATTTGTATCATCAAAGTTGGTTTCTTGTCTTATAGTGTTATCTATCAATCTCATAATTTAAAAAATAAGTGAGTGTCATCTGCAAATAATACTATTTCGGACATGTTTTAATGGCAAATCAATCACATATACGAGGAGAAGGGACGACCCCAAAACAGATGCTTGTGGTACTCCTACTTTTATTTGTAAAATCCTCAGTTTAATACAATGGTCGGTAGAACCCGTAAAAAGTCGTGGGTATGAATCCAGGAGTGTACCAAAGTTAGTACAAAGTGGATCGTCACTCGCTAACAGTGAAGGAAAACAATATGTTAAAACTTAAATGTTTTTATTGAGAATACATCATCAACTTATCCAAAAAGCGGGCAGAGAATGGTGTATGGGCGTTTCTTGGTGTAGTAGATGTGCATGGTTTTCACTCCGGGGTTCTCTGCTATCTCGTACAGGCATTCCGGTGCACGGGGCACGATTACCTAGAAAAAAGAGACGTCAGTTTATACAATGTAAGGAATGCGAAAATATTTCTGGTGCGTAGGGCGCACGGTCCGACACGTGAGCGACAAGCTGCGCTGACGGGAGACGGCACGGTGAGGTAGGATAGTAAATGTAATACAACGGCGAAAAGGTGCCAAGGGACGAAATTTTGGAGATAGACCATAACCTTGATTAAGGGGTAAGGGCACTTCATTTTCTAATCCAATGCGAACGAAGTCGAAGGCACAGTTAGTATTGAATATACCTATAGGTATGAGGTATTCATAATTAAACCATTTTAAAGCAATTCCGCAGTAGGCAAATTTGTGGCTTCCCAGTCGAAGGTATGGAGCCGAACTCTTCCGACGAAATAACAAACTAAGTAAGATTTTAGATTTTATCCGCCTTCGTTAATAACAGTTGCTCTCACCTTGACAGCAGTTTTGGAAGGGAGCTCGTTCCACACCCTATTGCCTTCGGGAACGGTGTATGTCCCGAAAGCCATGAAGCCAGAAGCAATCAGGTCACCACGGTCGTACAGGGTGAACCAGGGGTACACGGCATCGCAATTGGTTTCTTTTGACACGTCGTAGTAGTAGTGCTGGCCTAGAGACAAAATAACAACATTTAGATCTAGGGGAATTGATGCAAATTTAGAATACAAGTTACAATATTTTTTACATAAATAGATATTAAAGAAAACTTAAATTACAATTTCTTCCATTTGGGTCAGCGGTTGTTTAAAAATTGACCGAAATATTAATTAGTGTCCAAAGTAATTACCAATTTATTATTTACTTTGGACAATCACACTTCATAAAAATTTAGTGAGCTTAAACTAGATTTGTTGAGGTACATTGAGATGTCGAAGTACATTTTTGAAAAAAGACACAAAAAATACAAATATCTATGTTAATTAAATACGTATATTTTGAAACTTTGTTACTGTATGTACCTAACTCGGATGACAATACAATAATTTCTTATCATCTAGCTGATAATTATAATTATGAACTCCTCGAGTTTCAGATCACTTGGTTTGCCTGTGAATTCGAACCTAAAACGAATCTGGTATTCACATAAGCGTACTTTTTAAAATGAGTTCTAGATAAATGTGAAAGGGCTTTGATTATTTGATACGAATCTACGATTTGGTAAGGACTTTTGAATTACAAAAGGACACTTACCCATGGAAGGAATGCAAGCCTGTTTGTTGAACAAGGTTTCGCCTACTTTTTTCTCTGACGAGTCAATTTCCATGAGACCACCTTCCATTTTAGGCAGCCAGAGCTTTTTCTCGGCCAGGGTTTCGTAGTCGTCTGCTTTGCGTATCTCCTCTCGTTCCTCGGCGCTTTTGCTTAGGAATTCTATAAAAATAAAAGGAAATTTATATATAGCGATTAGGGTGACTGTAAGATCTTTTTATTCTTCATGTAGCTTTAATAATAATAATAACTTCCTCACAATGCATTCACTTATCCTGTGCCCCAAATAAGATGGCCGGTGGTATGATAACTAGTAAACATAAGGACATCACAAACATGGAAATACACCCGGCCAAGGCCATCACTGCCTACAAATCAAGTAAGGCAGCTTGAAACAAACCCACTCCCTGTTATGATAGTGAACTATGTTACCGCTCGACTAAAGAGACAGCTAATGTCTGGAGAGGCGCTGATGTCTATTTTCTCAATATCAAGTAGTCAGAAGTACTTAATTTACATAAATTTATACATAATTTGAAAGTCAAAGTGTATACCTTCAAGTTGGTCAAGTGGGTTTCAGATTTTTTTTTTTCGATGTTTGAGTGCCACTCGAGCAGAGAAAGTTGTCGTTCACCGCACTAAAAAATCTTATTGGCGGTCGAGTAAATTATAAGGGGACTAAACCAACCTTCAGACACGAAGTACTGTTGCTGGCTCCAGTATTCCACTCCGTCGACGGTCCATGTGCTGAAGCCAACGGTGTCAAGAGGGAAGGGATTGTTGGTGAATTCGGTCTTGGAGAGCTAGAAACAGAAAAAATCTATGACTGTATTGAAAAACTAAGCAGATAAGAAAATGCATATTTGCAATAGAGTCATTGAACTCTACTATATCTAGAAAAACTTTCTATGTATGTTGGTCTTTTTTGTAGGCCGAAATAGTTTTCTTAGAATGCCTCGTCTTCGTTGCCACATTATTATTATTTCCATACCTTCCTAATTTTGGTAAAAAAGTATTGAAAGACTCACAGCAATCTGCAGACCAGCGATGTAGCCCGTGTCATCATATAAAGCGCAGAAGGTGACGTCATCTTGGCGGCAGTACATCTTCAGAGTCTGGTAGGGAAGGTCTTCCGCGCGCTTGTACTCCTTGTAGCCCAGTGTAATGATGTCCTTTTCATAACGGGGAATCTTGAAGAAAGCTTCACTGTCGAGCGGTGTTGACCACCTGACTGTTGACAAAAATGCGAATTCCCATTACACTCACTACTATATGAGACTACGGCTTGATATAATCTCATAATCTTGACATCTTGATGGTATATTCGCGGTCGAATTTTAAAAATCACTCAATATTTTTCCGTGCATCAAAACACATTTCGTCTCAGAAAAATACAAAATACTATGATGTATTTTTCTGAGACAAGATGTTGGCCTGTTTTTTCAGATTTATGTTTTATTGGGATAGTCATAAAGCGGAAATACGCTCATAAGAATAATATCATCATCAGCCACTCGACGCCCACTGCAGGACATGGGCCTCCTTCATGGTTTTCCTAACCATGAAGGGTTTTGCCATAATCGCCACGCTTGGCAGGCGGGTTGGCGATCGCAGTAAGCTGTTGAAATCTCAGGAAGACGCTGCTGCCCGTCTCCTGGCAATGCATTCCCCCAGTCGCCTTCTACGACATCCACGGAAGGAAATGGAGTGACGCAATTCTTAATCCGGCGCCACACGGAAAGAAGAATATAACTGAACCGAAATGTTACGAATCGGAACACATGTTACCGAAGTTCTAGGACTAATTTATTTGTGTAGTGTAATGGCCTTTGGGAGGCGTTGAATGAATTATTATATTGAACTAATTCAAAAAGTAAAAGTAACTTACCTTTAAGGCCAACCTCAAAATCGGTGAAATCTTCTAGGGTACTTGCTGCTGCTGAGGCGACAGCGATGGCAGCACACAAAACGACGAAGTGCTTCATAATTGCTACCTTGTGGCTAACGCAGAGGCCGAATGTGCTTATGTCGAAATAGTGGTAGCTTTTTATACTAAACCTGTCTTTTCTCTAATACCATTTCTTTTGTCTGCATATTCTTTAGTTAAATAGACTTATTAATTAAAACGAAATTCTATTGCTAAGAACAAAAGCTATTGCCAAAACTTTGTTGGCACAAGTGTTATTAATATGATAGGTACCAGGTATAGTAGGTAAATATCGCGCCAAATTTTGTGGAGCCCTATGTCAATGAAAATGCTATTTGTTACCCCCCCGGGTTTGAATAAGTAGTAAGAATGAATAAGATGGAATTAATTTTTATCAAATGTTATTTTATTTTTCAATATAGTCACCTTCAAGTTGTAAACACTTAGCAAATATTATATTTTTTCTTAGACTAAACTTCCTTTCTTAAAAAAATGATGATGAAACAAAACAATTTCAGCGAGTTTGTTCTGCGTACCTACATATTCCCCGTAATAGTGGCTCCATGACTGAGGTATTCAATCATCACCACCCCTTGGCTGTCCCAAAAAAAGAGAACCCATAATCTTGCCGGCGGATGGAACGGCCTTGAATTTCTGAGGGGTCGGTGATGATGGTCTCTTCCAAGTCATGGATTGTTTTTTGTTTCAGGGTCTTAATGGTGAAGCCATATTCCATCCATAGTTAGAAATCGAGCCAAAAATCGGTTAGCATCTTGTTGTAACCGTTCCAAACAGCTTTGTGAAATTCTCAGCCTGGTTCGTTTTCGATCGGCCGTTAGCAATCGAGAACGCGCGCGCGCAACGCGCTGAGACTTTTATTCCCAAATGGTCATGTATCATATTATGAATACTGCCTATTGAAATCATTAGTTCTCCAGCTTTAAAATGAGTAGGTAGTACGGCCATCCGAAAAAAATAATTTTTTCAACTTTTTTTATCATTTCCTTAGTTACTGCAGTCGTAGGGCGCCCTGAGCGCGAGGCGTCATTAGTGGATGTTCTTCTCCTCTTAACTTAAGTGTGCTGAGTGCACACCAACGCGCAACCATGAAATAAGGAGGAGCATGAACCCCTAACGTATCTCGCAAGTCTTGATTTACTTGTTCCGTAGTAAAATTTTTCAATCATACCTACGTATTTAATTACCGCGCGAACTTCAATTTTCTCGATTTTCGATTACTCGTTGCGACAGAACACAAGTAAGAACCTTCTATGATTGGAAAAACAAAAGTATATCTAAATTTTATTTTATTTGTTGGCAAATAAGTGGGCTATGCCTGCCAATATTTTCTTTTTCTCTATCCGACCAGTTTACCTATACCTCATTCTCACAACTTTTTGAACACCCGTCGTATATGGATATTTAATCCGTAGAATTATATATGACCCGATTGGACCACACTAACAATGGTTTTTAATTGTTTTTTTTAAGGTCATAATCTAACAGGTTAATAGCTTCAAGTTATTCTATTGTTTATTTTTTAACCGATTGCAATGCCTACGTTGACTTTACTAGATACATTGTCAATACTCTCATTTTGGAGTCAGTGCCCTAAATGTATTTGTTGGTCATGTAACTTGGCACCGGCTCCAAATTTTACTTCTACAATCCTTAAAGGTCATATTCATTTAAAACTCAGAAATTTAAAATATATATATTTAGATTGTGTTTTTTGTGCTGTAGTATTTTGAAGATACTTTTTTGTATTTTTTTAAAATTAAATCCTTGTCTTTGGACCGAAGATACACATTTTTTCGGTAAATTTTACTTTACTTGCCATCTCGTCAACCCGTTAACAATGTTTTTTTGTCAAATCCTGAAAAATAGACCTATGTCTTTCAGTGGGCGTCAAATGGCTGATGATGATGATGATGAGGCCTGAGTGCCTGAAGTCACAAGAGGCAATTTTATTCTTAACGTAATTCGACAAGTTTAGTTAATGTCGCAATGGGGATGGCAACACGAAACTAATTACAGATGGCGCCACTGAGATTTGCCCCGACAATATTTGTTTTGTTTTTAAGTGTTGCTTATTTTCGGATTTTTTCATGGAAATTCAACATAAAAACGTCGTGAAATGCTTTTCATTAAAAAAAGGAAAGCTACAGTTTATACCAAAACTGTAAAAGCAAAATTGTGTATACCGCGAAAGGAAAACGGACTCTAATACAAAGGCAACACCAAAAATATATTTTAAACATTTCTTGCAGAAATAATCGCATACCTTTGATTAAATATCTCTTTACTAGCTGATTTATTGATAATAAAGTGTAAATTGTTAAATTTAGTTAAAAAAGTATCCCAGAAACATCGAAAATCGTTGTAAAATTATCCACACTATGTACCATATAAACTTACTCATAAAATCATACTATTTCAACATGAACTCTTCTTTTTGTTCCAGTTTGGAGACAAAGCAGCTTTATCTGCATAAAATGGTGCTGCGGGACTACTAATTGAAGGTTCCTATCACCAACAACTAAATTGTTCTATCAGAAGTATTGATATCTATTCAGATCTACCTAGTTCAATGCTATGGGCTGGCTCTGGGTAATTAAGTGCTGCTGCTTACCTATTTTGAGATGCGAGTACGGGCTTAGGCCCAAAGAAATGCGTGTTATAATGTATGATTATGATTTTATTAAATGAAAACAATGTTTACAAGTACCCAGGAACATTGTGTTACTTCACTTACAAGGGCAGCAATAATAGCTGGCTTTACAATTTTACGTTGAATCATTGGTATCAAGGCTTGCATTTCTCGTTTTTAGTTAGTTTTAGGTTTAACAGTTTAGGTACCTAAACACTGCCTCCGTTTTTAACGAGTATAAGAGATGCAGAACTGAAAACAAACCAGAATGATGAAACCTAAATTTTAACTATGATTCTTAGCATTATTGGTATTTACCTGCATAGAAATATCTTTTTTTGGTATTTGTTGACCAGAACCATAACCTTTAGACATCTTGATAATCCAGTCGCGTGCGGCGAGCGGCGGTGAGCGCACGTACCTATTTAACTGTCGATCCGCATTACGTGATGCTAAAACATTTAGTAACTACCCTACATCTGTTACGTACGTAAAATGAGTGATAGTGAGGGAGAAAAAAGTATTATATCTAGTGGAAAGAGTGATGTGGTGAACGAAGAGTTATTTGGAGCCACTATGGAGAGGGAGCAACAAGTAAGTGATGACGAGCTAGAGTGCAATAATTCCGTTATGGAGGTGAGAACAATCACAAAGAGACCCAGACAGGACAGTCCAGGTAGCGATGAAAATGATGCATTTACAACTGTGCAAAGGCGATCGAAACGTGTAGCGAGAAGTTTGTCAAACAATAGTCAAACCTACCATACTAAACAAATCAACGATGTCCAAGAAAAACATGAAGTTTGCATCACGTCAAAGGAAATTCTACCGAAACAATTAGGGCTGGCCAAATGGCTACGATCTGAAAATATGACAGATATTATAAAAATCGTATACAAAAACCCCTATAAAGTTCTTATACAATTTAACAAGAAAGAAGACGCTGATCGCTTATTGAATTGTAGCACATTGGAAGAGAAAGGTTTCAGATGCCAATCTACACAAGAAGTAAACTTGAGCTATGGAGTCGTAAGGAACTTGGACTTAGATGTCCATGAGTCAGAAATAACAAAAATATTCACAGCTGAGTTTGAGGTTATGGCTGCGAAAAGACTGCAAAAAAGGAATGTTGATGGCCAGTGGGTAGACAGCGAAGCTGTACGTTTCTGCTTTAAGAGTTCCACTTTACCCCCGTATGTCTATGCATACGGCTGTCGGTTTAAGGTGGAACCTTACGTCTTTAGAGTGTCACAATGCTCAGGGTGCTGGAAGTTTGGGCACAGCGCCCGACAGTGTCCCACTAAAAAGATTATTTGTCCAAAATGCGGAGGCGCTCATGATAACTGTGTAACTACAGTCTATAATTGTAAAAATTGTAAAGGGGACCACATGGCTTTGAGTAGAAACTGTCCAATATTTTTAAAAGAAAAAAAGATCCGTCTTATCATGGCTGAAGATAACGTAACCTATAGAGTGGCCTTAAATAAATACACTATAGAGATGAAAGCAAAACAGGAAGAATATTCAAAGGACAAAAATACGGAATTTAATAACGATATTCCTATAGAAACACTGGATCCCCCCCTCAGACCAACTTACCGAGATGTTGTGGTAACCCGAGCTACGATACACCGAGAGATAACCCAAGGTACCGAGGAGGATGCAGCACAAGGACAAAAAGACACAGAAAAAATCAAACCAAACAGGAACATGAAAGAACAGAAGAAACACAAGATAAGCATAAACCCTAATTTGGAGGAGATGGATACGGCGGACGAGCAAACTGCACAAAAAATGGAAACAACTACAGAAGACAATAGTGAACCAAGGAGAAAGAAGAGTAACTTGATGGTACTATTAAGAAGAATAAAGGATATCATTATGTCTAAGAAAACTTTTGACGAAAAACTAACAACGATATTAAAACTTATTCTGGTACAGGCCAAAGAGCTAATTATAGAGATGTTTAAAGAAGTTGTCTGGCTGAATGATCTATTTAAGGTTTTTAATTATGGATAAGTCCCAAAAAAAGATGGAAATCAATATAATGCAATGGAATGCGCAAAGTTTAAGACCGAAATTATCGGAGTTTGACTGTCTTCTCTCCCAGGAGAAAATACACATAGCATTACTAAGCGAGACATGGCTAGAACCAGAAACAGAACTAAAAGTTAGTGGCTACGATGTGTATAGAAGAGATAGAGCTGATTCATATGGTGGGGTCGCTATTATTATACACAAATCATTGAGAGCATACTTATCTACATTCCAGGTCAGTAACTTAGGAATTGAAATTATACATGTTACGTTATTGAATTGTTCTAACTTAAACGATATTATCTCTGTTTACTGTCCGTCTACAATTAAAACTACACAATCAGATTGGGACAATCTATTGAGCAAGTTTCCACGCAAATGTTTGGTAGCGGGAGATTTCAACGCTCATCATACTAATTGGTCGTATAAAAATGATGTCAGAGGTGCCCAAATAATGGACTCTGCATTAGAGTATGGTTTTATATCATTAAATGATAACAGCCCCACTAGAATAAAATTAGTTAATGGTCGGCTGCAACAAACATCACCAGATATCACTTTTTGTTCATTAGACATAGCAGTTGATTTTTCTTGGAAAATCACTAAAGAATCTTTGGGCAGCGATCATTTAGTGATAAAAATCACAGCAAATTTAAAATCTAGCCATGACAATTTTGTTAAAAAACGTAATTTTAAACATGCAAACTGGAAATTATACAGTGAAACTCTTAAAGATTTGTTTACAAATCCTAACTGTAGCAGTAGCATTGAAAATATTCAGGAAAGATATAATTTATTAATTGACAAAATTAATTTGTCGGCAGATAAGTCCATTCCATGTATAAAATTTTGCACAGACCCTGCTTCAAAATTTAAACCAAAGAGTTACTGGAATGCGGATCTCTCCAGGTCCGTGGCTCAGCGAAGACTAGCTCTGACCAAGTTTAGAAGAAACCCTACTCCGGACAACCTTAAAAAACTTGAAGATTCGGTATCTAAAACTCAACGCATGATAAGGCGAGCTAAGTCCCGAAGCTGGAGAGAATTCTGCGACAGTATCGATGAGACTACGTCTGTGTCAGATATGTGGCGCCGAATGCGGTGGATGAAGGGATACAAAAATTCAAAATTTTGTCCGTCAAATGATAAAAAAGAAGAATTACTTTGTAACCTTGCTCCCGACTCTGTTGCCATACAAAGACCAAAGTTTCTATCAAATAACCCATCAATGGAAGCTAGATTCACTATTCATGAGCTGAACAACTGTATAAAGAAAAAAGATACAGCTCCAGGAACTGATCAAATAACATATTCTATGATTTATAATCTACCTCAAAAAGCCAAATTGTTTTTGCTTAACATTTACAATTCCATTTTTGATACAGGATATGTACCCAGCCAATGGCGAGAAATTAAGATAGTTCCTATACCTAAATTAACCATTATCCCAGATGCTGAGCCAAAGTTAAGACCAATAGCTCTTATTTCCTGTTTATGTAAGACATTTCACTTGATGATTACCAAACGACTTGAGTGGTATATTGAGAAAGAACAAATTTTGTCCAACAAAACTACAGGCTTTAGACGCTCGCAATCATGTTTAGATGCCCTAACTCGTCTGGTATGTCACATACAAATACACCTGAGTAAAAATATTCCCACTTTGGCTTGCTTTTTAGATATAGATAATGCGTATAACAACGTTTTAATAAACAAAGTTACAGATCGTCTAGAAGACATTGGCGTGGGGGCTAGAATTAGCTTGTATATTTGGGAGTTTCTCAATGAAAGGAGACTAGCCATAACTAAAGACAACGACACCGCAAAAAGTACTGAACTTACTAGATGGACGAACAAGGGAATTGCCCAAGGAGATCCTATGTCCCCCTTGATTTTTAACTTAGTTACATCTGAAATATGTCAAATTATTGAGAATGTTATGGTGTCGCAATACGCTGACGATTTTGTATTATATACTAGTTGTAGAAAATTGACTGATAGTGCTAGCAATATACAAAACGCTATGAATATTATAAATACATTACTAGCGAATTTAGGATTAGAATTGAGTGCACATAAATCTAAATATTGTATTTTTAGTAGGGGTAATAAAAATCAAGAAGTAGACATAAGGCTAAATGGATTACTTTTAACTTCCATAAAAACTATAAAGTATCTGGGTCTATGGCTAGATAAATCATTACGTTGGGGCAAACATATTAATGAAACTGTCGAAAAAACACAGAAATACTTAAACTTACTCAAAGTTTTGGCTGGTACCTCCTGGGGCATCCACCCTAAATACTTACGTAGATTATACATAACATTGATAAGAAGTCGACTAGATTATGCAAGTTTTTTAATTGATAATAGTGCTAAAACGAATATGTACAAATTAGAAAAAATTCAAAATCAAGCCTTAAGAGTGATAGGGGGGTTTATAAGATCCACTCCTATACACGCTATGGAATCCGAGGTGTGCATACCCCCACTATCACTAAGACGACAGTATTTGGCCTTTAAGTATTGCCTGAAAGCTCAGTCCTGGGAAAATAATGTCACTGTGAAATTATTAGATGAACTGTGCACTCTATGTTCTGATAGGTACTGGAATAATAGGAAAAAGCCCCTTTTAACACAAATATTTAGCAAGACTAAATGCGAAGATATTTCGTGTCACTACCCACTAGAAATGTACAAACTTAATACTTGGATCAGTAACATTCGACTGAATGATATTATATTAACTAACTTAGAATCAATTCAATTAAGTAAGAAATCATATGAGTCAAATTTGATAAAAAACCAGGTACTTAAAGAATTAAATGAAAAGTACAATGGATGGTGCAAAATATATACAGATGGATCAAAGAGTACTGATGGCTCTGGGGCGGCCTTTTTTGATGCTGATAATAAGAATAATGGCTGTTTTAAAATAAGAAATGTAAATTTATCTATCATGTCGATAGAGCTTATTGCAATCTCAGAAGCCCTCTCGTATCTGAAAAGGATGGGCTACAGAAAGTGCGTTATCTTAACGGATAGTAGAAGTGCTCTCCAGCACATTGTTCGTTGTGGCTCTGGACACATAAGTGTGACAAGAGCATATACAATTGTTCAACTTTTAGCAGATCTTAACAGTAACAATGTCGAAGTAAGATTGCAATGGGTTCCGTCTCACATTGGCATTTCGGGTAACGAAGCGGCTGACCTCTTGGCAAAAAGATCTGTGATAGAAGGTAAAGAAAGTGATGTGAAGGCTTGTTACTTCGAAATGCTACCCAAATACAAAGGATTATGTTATCAAATTTGGAAAGACTACTTCGACGAAAAATCTAGAGAGAAAGGCATTTGGTATAAGACCATGCAAACTGAGCCGCCTCATGTTCCCTGGTTTGCCAATGTGAGACTGAAAAGGCGTTATATTATATCTGCACATAGACTTAGAACTGGTCATATGCCATTAAATAAATTCAATTTTCTCATGGGCAAAACCCATAGCCCAAACTGTGAAACTTGCAACACGGTGGAAGACGTGCAACATATACTTTTGGAATGTACCAAGTATTCAGAGCAAAGAGCGGAAATTATAGCCGAATTAAAGTTAAATGTAATGGATATTGGTACATTCCAAAGCGTGTTGCACGACCCTACTTCAAGTGCAGCTTTATTAATATATAAAATGTTAGATAGTAAATCGTTATAAGTTACTAGTTATATTTAGAGTAAAAAGTAATACCCTATGTACTTATAATAGTAATAATTTTAGTGTTAAAGTTAGTGTAAGAATACATATTCTGATTTGGTCTGATGGGGCTGACATGATCACATGGTGATCAAAGCCTCTAAAAAAAAACAAAGATTAAAAAAAAAAAAAAAAAAATCTTGATAATCGATTTACTTCCTCCAAATGGTTTAATAGGAGCCACAGTTTTTCTATTGCAAACTGAGCAGTAAATGCGTAGGCACAGATTTTTTTGAAAAAAGGCACTATACATACCTCCGGGGTTTATATAATCACAATCACAAATAATATGCTTTTCCCATACAATTAGTCAAGAAAACGTGACATCCTCCTTTTTGGATTTTTTGACAGTTGCCACATCCACTGAGTTCAGTAAATTATATATCATATACATATAAGTCATGAATTCATGTGCTTCTTCTTGGCTTCGGTTGCTGATGTATAATTCGGTCCAGCGTAGCAGACCACCCCTAATGCCTCTTTCAACTATTTCAAGTTTCTGTAATAAAATTACGTGGCCGATTAGAGTATGCCACTGATCCCCCGATCAAACGCTTCTTCAAA
The DNA here is from genome assembly GCA_947310995.1 of Yponomeuta cagnagella. Lineage (NCBI taxonomy): Eukaryota > Metazoa > Arthropoda > Insecta > Lepidoptera > Yponomeutidae > Yponomeuta > Yponomeuta cagnagella. Next base: position 13,120,494 of record OX371287.1, read on the forward strand.
ATCAGTGTAGGTATATTAGATCCAGTGGACGTCTGCCATCCACAGCATCAACAAAAACAGCCGCACAAATCCATGTTCGCTGGAGTCCGCGTTACCAATGAAGTCCATTGAGTTAAGGCTTGGTTAAGACATTTTCGTCTTATTTCAATGTAGACAAGGGCTTCTCCGTGGGACGTGAGTGAGCTAGGTATCGTTAAGAGACACATTCGAATAAATATGACTGACTAGCTGTTGCCCGCGACTTCGTTCACGTGGTAATTATGACGTATATTTTTCCGGGATAAAAATAGCCTTTGTGCTAATCCAGAATATAATCTATCTCTGTGCAAAATTTCATCCGGATACGTTCGGCCGTTTTTGCATGAAAGAGTAACAAACATCCATCCATACATACAAACTTTCGCATGTATAATACTAGCTGATGCCCGCGACTTCGTTCGCGTGGTAATTTTGATGTGTATTTTTCCGGGATAAAAGATAGCCTATGTGCTAAACCAGACTATAATCTACCTCTGTACATACCATACATAAAAAACTTTCGCGTTTATAATATTAGTAAGGATCTTGTGTTTTATTTAGAAAAAAATGTAAACCTTAATTTCATTTTAGGAAATATATATTTTTTGCTTCTAAAAAGCATATATTTGACCTTTAAAACGGGCATTTCTATCACCCTAATGCCTTGCAACTCCATCCTCTATGATACGAGTACACACTATTTGACACTCTCCAACTGAGAGTCCACATCGCTCAAAGGGTCACCACCACGCACCCTTTGAGCGATGTGCGTTATCTTTGGTTCGCTTGTAGATAAGAATTATAATAATTTCCACACAACACAATCACTTGTCCTGGTCCCAAACTAGGATACCCTGTGCTATGGCAACCAGGCAAGGACATGACAAATATGGAATTACATCCAGACTGAGGCCACTTGTACTAACATATGGCGGCCTCCAGTGGGAATCGAACCCACAACCTCCAGCATGGTAAACCAACGAGCCAGTCTTACCTCTTTACCTCTATTATAAGCGATCTCTCATAGAGATACTGATCATCGCCCTATCAAATGCTTTAGGGCTTACCTGTTGTCGGGTGATTTTTTAGGTGTCAGATTCTGGTACATACAGCTCGTGAATGAGCTTAGGCCGATATTCAGAAACACAGCGTTGAGCTACACTTAACGAGCACTAAGCTGAGCATCGGCTGAGCAATCTCAACAAAGACTCAAGAATTTTGTATTCACAGTCAATATCTCGACTCGAACTCAGCTAAGCCACAGCTCAAGCTAGACTTACGTGAGCGTGTAATCTGTGGTACAGTTTTTGACGTTACCGGTTTATATTATCTGTTAAAGCTACATGAAAGGCATACAATAATCCACAGGAGTGAATGAGATGGCAACAAATGTCGAAACTTTTTACGCGCGGTTATACTTTATTTTGACTTCTCATTGCTCTAAAAACACAATTTAACTTTTCGAAGGAAAATGAGCATGCAAAATGTCAAATTGTGAATAAAAAAAAGGTTACTTCACCACAGCCACAGGTTATTTAGAGTTCTCGAATTGCCTACAGGTGTCGCTACTTTCTTCGTCATTGCCACCTTGAGTCTGAGCTAAGTCGCCGAAATCCACTACTCAGTCTCAGCTTAGCTTGCGCTCAATTTTTGTTATCTCAAACTCAACTGTGAATACAAAATATCCCTGAGACTTTCATTTTGACAGTTGGAAGACCCGGACTCACATTGAGCTCACGCTCAAAATCGTTTCTGAATATCGGCCTTAGAGCTCATTGACAATTTTCATAGAGCACGCATGGCACGCGTACGTAGCGCGCATGAAATATTTTATGAGCTTTTGCACTCTGTCCCAATCTTATTTGTGAATAGCACAATAGGTTGAGGTGAGCAACATGCACGAGTGATATAATTATATGCCTGACAGTGTTTTCTGATAATGAGCTGCTTAGATAAGGATCTAATTTGCAATATATCTGTAGATAATCTGGACAGTTGTAAGACGATATTTTTCTGGCCGGTAAATAAATTAGGCAAGTATGTAAAAACATAAATGTTCTTTATTGATTGTAAATATTTTGTGTTTTTCCTGGTGTACAATAAAGAATATTCTTAACGTAAATATCTTATCTTATTAGATATGTATACCATACATTTATCCAAAAAGCGGGCAGAGAATGGTGTATGGGCGTTTCTTGGTGTAGTAGATGTGCACGGTTTTCACTCCGGGGTTCTCTGATAACTCGTACAGGCATTCCGGTGCGCGGGGGACGATTGCCTGGAAAAAGGGGATCATATTTTATAAAATGTAACGGGAATATAACTGAAGCCCACAAAAAATGCGGAACTGAACTACAAATACTACAAATCAGAAAGTAGTGGACGCTTTTTCACGATACCAAGGCATGTTTGACCTCTTCCTTCAGCTTCCATCTGACTTCTTGTATAACTTAGACATTGGGAAACATTGGTTGGAGCCTAACGGTCTTATTTATAAAAACACGATTCCTCTAAAACACTTCTCAGCGACAGTTTAAACAATTTATGAAGTATTAAAATCATTCTGCAGTAAATGTGTGGATCAGCAGTTGAAGGTATATAACAATGATCTATTGATGTTTCTGAACGACATTGGTCTTATGATTATTCTTTGCGAATCAGAGCAAGACCTGGTCCGACTTGTGTGGCAAAACAACAACTAAGCTTATCCAGAATTATATGAATTAATAACATTGGTTTTATCACTATTTTGGTCTCACCTTGACAGCGGTTTTGCTAGGGAGCTCATTCCACACCCTCTTGCCTTCGGGCACGTTGTATGTCCCGAAAGCCATGAAGCCAGAAGCGACCAGGTTTTCACTGTTGTATAGGGTGAACCAGGGGTACAAGGCGTCGCAGGTGATCTCTGCTGACATGTTGTAGTAGTAGTGGAGACCTGGGGAGGAAATAACGACATTTAGATCTGAGATGAAAATGATGATGTTATTTCGGCAAACGCTGAAATAGCATTATTGTCACACGCACATTGTCTATAACTACTATTATACTTATGTAAGTATGTTTGTGGCAATAAATCATTCATTCAATATCTACGGCGTAAGCACTCGGCACCCAGCATAGAACATGCGCCTGGTTTGACTAAGCCCGCTCTTCTCTCCTAACATCTTCGTTGAACATTTGTTCACAAAAAAGTATTCATGGGTTTTGAAGAGGCGTGTGGTTTCGCCACTATTTGAACCTCTATCTCCATTTAACTCTTGCAGTACCATTCTACGTTATGGTTTATCAAGAACTTGCTTCTTTACTTTAATTAATTACTACTCATTTACCATTTTCTGTACTTTTGTGATACTTTTTAGCTCATTAAGTTTTTTTTCAATTATGTACCTATCGAGTTTGAGATCACTTGGTTTGTCGGGAAGAATCCTGGTGTGACTTAGTCGTATTTTTTTAGGTTATATTTAGAGAGAAGTGAAGTCTTTATTTTTTATTTCCAGCCATGAATCTAAAATATTGTATACGCTTTTGAATTTCAAAAGCAGAAACTTACCCATGGAAGGAATGCAAGCCTGTTTCGTGAACAAGGTTTCGCCTACTTTTTTCTCTGAAGAGTCAATCTCCATGAGACCACCTTCAATTTTGGGCAGCCAGAGCTTCTTCTCGGCCAGGGTTTCGTAGTCGTCGGCTTTGCGTATCTCCTCCCGTTCCTCGGCGGTTTTGCTAAGGAAGTCTAAGAAAATATAAGAAAGAATATATTTTGAGATCGATTCGGCTGACTGTAACATCTTCACACCTTTCATGTGACATAATTCAATAATAATAATAACTTCCTCACAAAAAAGCCACTTATCACTGGAATCCAGCGGGAATCAAACCCAGGACCTCTATTTTTCTAGTCAACTTTGTTACCTTCCACTACTAGACCAAGAGGCAGTCAATGATCCAGCTTGTATGCCACTGATGTGTAGTTTTTCTGTGTTTCAATACCAATGCACAGAAGTACTTAATTTTAATGTCCAAATTAAAGCATGTACCTTCAAGTTTGTAAAGTGGGTGGTTCGGATCAGTTTTTCGATGTTGAAGTGCCATTTGATCAGTGAACGTTGTCATTCAGAACACTAAGTAGATAGATATATAGAATATTCTTTATTCTTTAAGTAGATCTTAATGACGCTCGAGTAAAGTTTTACGTGGTCTAAACGAACCTTCAGACACGAAGTATTGTTGCTGGGTCCAGTATTCTACTCCGTCGACGGTCCATGTGCTGAAGCCAACGGTGTCAAGAGGGAAAGGATTGTTGGTGAATTCTGTCTTGGAGAGCTGTAAACAGAAAAAAAATACACTCAGGTATAGATATAATGAAGAAACATCGCGCTGAAATAATAATAATTGATGGGGTCGTTCAACTGTAGATACAACTTTCAGAAGGTCCAATTCAATGTTGGTCCATAATTAGAATAGTTTTGAAATGCTTAATCAATAAAAAAAAGTTCAGTAATTAGAAATGCGAGAGTTCTAGTTTAAAAGGCATCCTCGAGGTTTGATTTTGGCCACGTCAGATTAATCGGGAGATTTTCTTTTTATTGTTGCCTTAGATGTCCCGTATACATCATCCACTCTTTAATACCTTTCATATATTTTACTTTATAATTACGATAATTACGGCATAATAATTGAAAGACTCACGGCAATCTGCAGACCAGCGATGTAGCCCGTGTCATCAAATAAGACGCAGAAAGTGACGTCATCTTGACGGCAGTACATCTTCAAAGTCTGGAGGGGAAGGTCCTCTGCACGCTTGTACTCCTTGTATCCCAGAGTAATGATGTCCTTTTCATAACGGGGAATCTTGAAGAAAGCTTCACTATCGAACGGTGTTGACCACCTGACTGTTTAGATAAGATAAAAATATTTATTGAGAAACCAACATCCGGATACATTACAGTTATGACTAATTAACAAGTTGACTTAGATGTTGACAAAAATAAGAATTCCCATTACATAAATTCCCGCTGACGTACCTACGGTGTCTATAGATTAATCTTTTCCATAATCTTGAAATCCTCCGAAAAAGATCGAGATATTGCTATTTAAACTAAAGTATATATTTACTTCGTGAAATTCTCAATTCAGAAACAGGCGTTATGGCGCCCATTGCACCTTTTCTGTTTGAAACGTGGACCCGTGAATAGGACACCGACGGTAGAACTAGTCCATCAATTCAAAGTCGCCCAGCGTGTGGTAAATGTAGTTTCAGATGGGGCTGTTAAATCAAAGAAATTTGATGTCAATTCGCCAAAGAACTGAAGTGATAAGTGACATACTATGTATGGCGTTACCTTGAAAATGAGCAATTCCTGAGACACGTCCATTTGAGTTTGAGCTTTACAATTAGGTACTTTTGTTCTATAAGTTTTTTCTCAGATATATTTTGCAAAAAATCCTTTATTTAATGGGGAACTTGCGTCCAACTTAGATTGAAATGGCATTACTTTTATAACATAGAAGACGCCGAAAAATGCAAAAATAAATCCATAGAAATATTTTGTTTGGGGTTTTTGAGGTACCAACAAATGCGAAAAATCAAGTTACTCTATTAGAGTAAAAACATATTAGTTTTAGTTTTTTCATTGAATTCTAAACATTTTCTAAAAAGGATGTACCTAGATGCTTAAAAACATTATTGTACGAGATAACTCGAATTGATAAACGCTTCATACATTAAAAGGTGTTCCCCGCAAGCTGCAGGACGAACAACAGCTCGATGGACCGAAGAGTTGAGGCACATTGCTGAAACCGGCTGGATGAGAGTTGATGATGAGTTTGGAGTTTTTTTGTCCATTTTTTCTCCAAAATGATTTAGATTTTGAAATGGACACCTAGTTTAACTTGTAACGTTCATTAAGTCGCAGTTTCTGTGCTACTTTGAATAAAAAAAATTGATTTTGATTTTGATTTTGAGGATGGTCGAAAACAAGCCTATGTCCGCCTTGTGGGAATACGGTTTGATTGAATGACTTAACTTTAAGTTGAAAACTCTGTTAATTAAGCAAACCTGTTTTGAATAGAATAAACGTGGAGTTTCTTTGTTAGCTTCTTCTCCGCATAATCTATTAATTGTGAAACTAACAGCTTTGACGTTCATTAAATAAACATTTTGTTTTTATAGTGAATAAAAATTTTTGACTTTGACTTTAACAAAGAGTGTAAAATGATACCAAAATTCAAATCGATAAGGTACATCGGAACTACAGATTATGATCCAAGATCTAGGCCGAACTTGTGTTAATATGGCCCTTAGGACTCATTGAATTATCTCAGAAGTAAAACTAAGGGAGACTTACCTTTGAGGCCAACCTCAAAGTCGGTGAAATCTTCCAGGGTGCTTGCTGCTGCTGAGGCGGCAGCGATGGCAGCAAACAAAACGACGAAGTGCTTCATAATTGCTACCTTGTGGCTAACGCAGAGGTCAAATGTGCCTATGTCGAAATAGTGGCAGCTTTATATACTCAAAACTTTGTTTACTTGAACAATATTTCTTTTATCTAAATTTCGGTTCAATTAATGAATATGTATAACTAAAGAAAGTTAAATAGACTTATTAATTGAATCGAAACAGAAATAAAAGGTATTGCCAAAAGTTTGTTGACTCAAATGTTTACGATGGGTAGGTAGAGCCCTTTGTCAGGGAAAATTTTATTATGTAACTTTAGTTTATTCACATTATCGATGTTTATTCAACTTACTCTATTGTTTAAGGCTGTTCCTACATGGAGTATGTTGTCTCGCTCTTAATAATGTTAGTGATTGTAATAAAATGAGTATACTTTCGATAAATGTGGTCTGAGGGTTTGATAGACAATACCATTGTAAAGAGTTTGCCATTTTAAAAACCTATTTAGAGGCTAATTCAACCCATGCCGGGACTTGAACCCGCGACCTCTGGCTAACCGTGCCACCGCTCTCCCAACTGAGCTAATGGGTAAGTGCAGGCATCGGCGAAATTTCGAACCTCTTTACCCGTTTGCCACTTGCTACGATCCTGACAGATTTCTTTCGCTTCATCAACATTTATTAGTCGTTGCATGCACGCACACCAGCTTACAACAATTTGAGATACTAGTATAATATATAACATTCTTTTTTTTTATTGTTTTTTAGGGTCCCATACCCGAAGGGTGCCCAACGGGACCCTATTACTAAGACTTCACTGTCCGTCTGTCTGTCTGTCTGTCCGTATGTCTGTCTGTCTGACTGTATCTCATGAACCATGATAGCTAGGCAGTTGACATTTTCATAGATGGTGTATACCGCTATTACCGCTATAGCAACAAATACTAATAACATAATAAAATAAATATTTAAGGGGGGCTCCCATACAACAACTCTAATTTTTTTTGCCGTTTTTTGCTCGATATTAATAACGGCAACATGTAGATGCTCGAAATATTCAGAGAATATTTAGTTCTATGTTAGCTTCAAAAATAAATAATTAAATTAAAATAAATGAAATATTTAAGGGGATCTCCCACACAACAAACGTGATTTTTTGCCGGTTTTTCTCGATTTTTATGTCTAATGTTGTATAGATAGTACGGAACCCTTGGTGCGCGAGTCTGACTGGCCGATTTTTTAGTTGTCTTGTCTTCAATGCAGAGTCAGACTACTAAGTAAGGGGTGAAGAGTTTAATAAAATGGACACAAATAATTTTTCTCAATCTTTTATTCTATGGTTTGCGTATCAGATAATTTTTGTTCCTTTATAGGCACTATCAACATGCTTGTGCAAACTAGACGGACGAAACAATAATTTTCCTTAGAGTAAAAATGTTATTATTAAAACCTGGGGTGACACTGGTGACAATAATCGGTAGATAATATGTCTATTATCACAAAACGTACGTAACGCTTATAATAATACCTACCTATATAAGTCTCATCCAATGGTAAATAAACCGTCGATAGAAATCGTCATAATACGGGAAGCAATAATGTATATCAAGTCGCTTGCTCGTCCTAGTAAATATGATAAAGGAATTACCCAAGTCCTATGTCATTCATGTATCCCATAATTCAAGAACATCAACTCTGTATTGTTGAAAAAGGATTGAAAAAATATATTAACTTCATTACGGATTCACTTATGTACTTGATTTTTCAGTCAGATCAGTCCAAAGTTGGATGAAACGAAATATTATATAACATATAAGCTGACCCGGCAAACGTTGTTTTTCGATATTAATTAGCCTACGGCCTGTTCTCAGACCTACCACATACACAATTTTTTTTTCTTATAAAAATCGGTGAAGCCCTTTCGGAGGAGTTCGATAACTCTGAGAATCTGATTGAACGAGTTTGTACAATTTTCTTTTTGCGCCGATAAAATTAGGACCTCCGTCGCTGTATATATATAATATAGACACGGGGCCTCTGCGAGAGATAAAGCGTGTGAACGCGGCGAGAAATAAATCTGAACTTAGGTCTGTTACTAATTCTAGGTGTACCGCTTTAGTTGTAAGACAAAGAGGCAAATCTATGCCTTTTGACTTTAGATACCGCGACGGCGAATATGCGTGATATAGAAAGGACCAGCGTCGTCTACTGCGGTGTGCCTAAACCAAGGCTCCAGGATCTCCAGTGCGTGTGTTAGTATTTTTAGGTTTGAGACGAAAACGTACGTTTTACTTTGATGTACTCTTTGACGAACTAAATTGCGATAATTCAATTTGTTTGTCTCAAAAGAGCAAGTAAAAGTGCGGGACCTGTATGCAGATTATTTAAGTGATAAATAATAATGTAGTATTAATTGAGTCAGTCGATCCTTTGGGGGAACCGAAATTGGGTATTATATGTCATAATTTAATTGTGAATGAGTAAGCCCACCACCAACAAGAAAAAGGTCGTTCTCGTCGAGAAAGGGGTTCAACTTAATCAGAGATTTATTTGTGCGACTTTCTTTTTGTTTTTTAAGCGCAGAAATATCTCGCGATACATTATTCTGTATCCTTCATGATGAGACAAAATATATTTTCAGATACGTATATTTTTTAATAACCATCATCATCGTGATTGCTTTACCATAGTACGCAATCCCGATGATGCTGCGTTTTTACTGATTTTGAAAGTCAATTTGTTAAGTTAAAAAAATGTTGTAATTATCTATTTGTGGGAAGGCATTTCAACGTAGACCAAAGTGCCTATCACTAATCTGATATAAACGTTTACCTCTTAGCCTACCCATTGATCAGTTTCTTGAACTCGTCGGCCACCTTATTGGCATACCTATAGCTGCTCAGCAGCATCCGATCGAAGACTGGTGCGGGCTTGATGCTGTCCCCAGTCTCGCACCTGACCTTCCACGGTTCGTTGACGTAATAGATGTGGAGGGAGATGACGCCGTAAGTGGACGCCCAATCTTCGAGGCACTTCGGAGCATAGGGGATTGTGAGCTAAAAGAACGGAGAGCAAAATTCTGAATGTGGAATGTTAACGAAAATCCTTGAAAATTGTATTGCTTATAGTCAGAATGTTTTCTCCATAATAATTGGATGTTTAAGCTCGCAATAAATATTCTTGATTCTTGATTTGCAGGTTATTCTACTGTTAACAGCAGTCTGTTGGTTTTTTTAGGATGCACTTTGGTTGTTAGTTTTGGTTTTATTGGGATGAATTTTTGGATTACATCTCAGTTGGATGAAGTGCATTAATTTTTGTTTCATTTATTTTACGTCGGGTATTGTTGTTTCTTATTGTTATTTGGTATTCTTGTTTGCTGATTGCCGATAAAGCAATCTATCCCTATCACATTAAATGCCAACCTATTTGTACCTTTTCGTACATTTATTGTACTCGGAGGCCACTATATTTTTCCCATAATAAGTTTGTAATTGGTTTTACGGGATCCTTAACATATACCTGCTGTTTTTATCACGTAATGTTGACGTTAGAATATATATCGTGAGCGAGGTCGTTTAAAAATGCACAAGTACCTAGGTATATCTATAAATATCTAGATGTTATCATACAATTTTCACTAGATAATTGTACCATTTGTACACAAAATCAACTGGTACACAATATTTTCGGAAAAGTCGTTTGCTAGAGCTTTAAGGGTGTGACCCATATAACTACACCTGGATCCCGGAATCTAAAACACATTTTCGCGTCCAAAATACCTCAGTGTCTCAAGACAATGGTGTATAACCAATGTGTGTTGATTTAGATGCAATTTTCACGCGCGCCGCTTTGTTTGGTTTCGGCTCATGTTGAAAGACTAATACCACAGAATTGCTGCTTTGTTTTGGGATTGTACCAATAAAATTAAATCCAGGCTATAAATAGTCGTCTAGCATGGTGTTTTATCGCCAAAAGCAGATTGAAGCCGAGCGAGGCTCTGCTGAACTGTCCAATTACGCTTAAAATCGTAGAAAATCATACTACGATATTTTTCCGGAGTAAAATCTATGTTAATGACGACACGCAATTTTTAAAATGGTGCCACAATGTAAACACACTTGACAGTCAGATGAAACAAACTGCATTCTACAGCCAAAGAGTTCCATTTTCAAATTTTATAATTACTTTTTAAATATTGTTTATGTAAGTGGCCAGTTCCGGAAGCTTTTAGTGTGACCTATGTACCTACTGTAATGATTCCTCTTTATAGAAGCTGGCTGGCAGAGCCTTCCAGTCTTATTTGGAATATTTTGAAGGGAAACGTTACGTTTTGTTTTAGAAGTCAGTCGATCCCCAGCTAGGCTAGGGAATCCATGAAAAGGATTATTATAACAGTAATATTTGCCCTTTAATCCGGATTTTAATAAAGTAGAGCGTTACAGTACACAAAATTACTTCATATAATCATAAACAAACAATATCAACATGTAATAAAATCGGAAATAAACTAATGGTCAAAGCTTTCTAAGGCCGGCGTTAGCCCATTTAAGGGCGTCACAAACGGCGAAGATACGATAATATGTTTATTATGATACAATATCGCTAGAAAGATTGACGAAACAAATATATCGAGTGAACGTGGGTGGAAGGGCCGCTAAGGTACGACCCAGGCGGGAAAACTTCGACCAAATAAGGGATGTATTAGCAAAGGGCAAGATAAAAAGTACCCGAAACCGGCGTGCGTGCATGTAAAGACTAATTAATGTTGAGGAAGCGAAAGTGTTCTGTCAGAACCGTGGCAAGTCGCAGTGTCTGGTCTCTGCCTACCCCTCTGGTATACAGGCGTGAGTCTATGTATGTATGTACAATATCGCTCGCCATACAATTCAATGGACAGATACGAAAATATGGAAATACATATCTTCGTCGTGTTGCATTGAATTGCATGGCGAGCGATATTGTATCCTAAGATAGTATCTTCGCCTTATGTGACGCCCTTTATTGCGTAAGATTTCAACAACATACCCCTCCCTAATACAACATAAGGCTTATTTGAACCACAAAAAGTAACATAATAAGCCCACGACTGTACCCCAGAAGGGTAGGCAGAGAGCCGGATTCGTCACTTGCCACGATCTTGGCAAACGTCTTTCGCTTCATCAACATTCAATAGTTGCTGCATGCGTGGGCGCCGGTTGCGAGTACTTTGTATCTTGCCCTTCGCTTCATTTCTGGAGCCGAGCATACTCGATTCAGAGTAATTGACCCGGCAAAATGACGGTTCTCACTGTTCAGAAAGAGTTCAAAGTGCGCCCAAAAAATTTTTCAAACTAAAACAATGCGATTTTGCATAGTCGATTTGGATCAACGAATAAAGCTAACGCCCGTGGCGGTGGCGGTCCATACATAAATTATTTACGGCAGCAGTATTTTGTATGGACCGCCACCGCCACCGCGTTGGTGTGTGTCATCCTTTACAAGAGAAATACAACGTATTTGTCGCGTGCGCGTGCAGACAGTTTAATTCAGCTGTCAACAAACTTAACTTTGACTTGTTTAATACTAGTCTGAGTGAGGCGAGGTGTGCGTCAATTCAATTGTTATTTGAAACTTTAACTCAATGTTGAATCCAGCTCTTTTATTACGCGAACCAATTCCTGACCGATTCCAATCGTCTAACTGTCAAATTAGTATGGATTTGACAGTTAAACGGTCCGTTGACAGTTAAAATAATTAGTCCCCTGATGTGCATAGTTTAAAACTTCCCTTTATTAAAAAAAAACCTGTGAATTGAATGCGAATACCTAATTTAATTAGTTGCTATTTGAGCTAACTTGTACCTCATTAGCTTTTTGGTTTTCTATGTAAATGTGTATTATCATCCTCAGTCCTGAACTTGATACGAGTAATAACAATGGTTTTCTATTATTATTTTCAAGGTTAGGACTGAGGAAGTTATGCTAAGCTTTAATTAATGTTAAAATGAAATGTAACAAAACACACCGACCTGCGTGCTAGTTTTTGGAGACGTTATCCTCTCGAACCAATCCCGCACTCCAGGCCTCTTCATCCCAAGCTTGCCGAAGGTCTGGAAACCGGTGCCGACCAAGTCTCCGCGTGAGGACAGCGCGAACCAAGGCAGCATATCTTCGCACTTCAAATCTGGTGTCATATTGAAATAGTAGTGTGTGCCTGAAACATATGTTTGATTTTGACAACAGATATTATAATTAATAACTTAACAACGGATAAACTTACTTGTTTTTGTCGGAATTATAATGTTGCTTACGAAAGTTTTAGTTCGGAGATATTATAATTTTTGTGGGGCCGGTTTTGGGCCTAATACATTTTCCAGTTTCAAAACAGTTTCTGCCTATCTACCCAGCCCATGAATAGAACCCACTGTTGGACATGGGCTTATTCCCTAAATTAAAATATTTACTTAGTGACAATCTCAGTTCCAAAACAACCGGTGATCAGTGTTACATGAGAGCATCTTATTTGAGAGCATAATTATGTAGTCCAAGAAATTTGTTTAATTTTAAACTAACGTTTCGTTACTTAGAAATGCTTTTCTTCTTACCCATGTTAGGAATGCAGTTTTGTTTCTTGAAAGCGGTGGTATTAAGCTCTGCTTCAGTGCTGGGGATGCGCAGGAGCACTCCGTCTGCACCTTTCACCCACACTCCGCCATCTTGTAGTGTCTCCCCGTTTTCTAATGTAGGACCTGCACCAGCTTTTAGAGATTCTAGAACAAAGAGAGGTTTAGTTTTAACAATTGAGGACTTGTTTTATTTGGCTTAGTTATTTTGTCAGTTTGGCTAATACTGGTCGAAGACAAAAGTTTATTTGCTCATTTCCTTGAGCTCATAGGTTATACAGAGAAATAAACTTAAATAAATTATGGAAGAACTGCAACTAAACTTCCCTATTTTCTGTATGCCGCGTAGAAGTCAATATTATTAATATTAGAGGCAATTCAAGAAGATACTCGTAACAAGATACTCGTAAGAAGAAGACACATAGTGTTATAGACGCTCTGAAAACGTGGTGCTGGGTAAAAATATTTCTAATATCGTAGACAGAGTTCTTCATACAGAGAACTTGTTCTTAATCAACTACAGCGTAATATTATTTTGGCATTCTTAGCCATTTATCCCGTCGTGACAATAACTCCATCGAGCCTAGATCTACAAACGCGGAAAGGAAGAGGCCACCAGAACATGCGGTAAAGCACCAATGTGATGGACTGAGGGCAGGCCGCTGCATGCATGCACCAGAACAGCCTGACCAAGATGAATGGCTAGGCATCATGAGACACGCACCATCGACCCACAATGACACGTCTTCATTTAGACCACGACCGCTCTATCAAGAGCGTAACGACGAAGAAAAAACCGGACAAGTGCGAGTCGGGCTCGCCCACCGAGGGTGCCGTATAAATTTGTAGGTGCTTACATATTATAAATAATAGTTCAGGAATCGAGTCTCGCAGTTTTTTCCGAGCCTTTCCCGAACTTCAAAGACAATTTTATTTATGATTTAATTTCAAATGAATAGATTTTCCCCTGTACTTGTAGACGACATTACTTGCCAAATTTCATTGTTCTAAGTCAACGGAAAGTACCATACAATTTTGATTCCCTTGAGAGTCGACATATACTTTTTTTGCGGGATAGACGGTATTTTACGTTAACTTAGAAATTTGATTTTTTCACAGCTTAAAGGCAATGTAAACCTGAGTATATGGTTTTAATTTCAACTCGATACCTTCACGCGTTCCCGAGATAAAAGGTCTTGACAGACGGACGGACGGACGGACGGACAACAAAGTGATTCTATAAGGGTTCCGTTTTTGCCTTTTGAAGTACGGAACCCTAAAAAGTAACATTATCAACAAAGGAGTGGGAGAGTCCAGTCCATTAGGTATTTCCTTACCTTCCGACACGTAGTACTGCGTAGTAGTCCAGTACTCGTTCGCAGGGTCACCCTCAGACGCTGGCGCGCGCCATTTCACGAACTTCTTCTCCGGGCGTACAGCTAGTGACTCGTAGTCTTCCACTGGCAACTGTTTTGGCATAGAGCATTATTTATGAACATGTGAATTGACCAGAACCTCATTAATAAAATATTTCGAATATTTCCCCATAATAGTTGTTGTACTGATGAGTGACGACCTATTTTCAGATATTTCGGCATTTCGTTACGCTAACGGTGAAGGAAAACACCTGAGTGTCCGAGGTAGTCACAAACCTCAGCGCTTGAAATTGCCAATCTCTCTCTCTCTGAGAGAAGGGCTGTGCCCTGCAGTAGGACGTTTAAAGGCTACATAAAAAAATACTGTACTTATAAGACTGGAGAAAAGTAATAATATATTAGTTGTTTACAATAATCTAAGGAAATAAATTACCAGGAGACGTCAGCAGCGTCTTCCTGAGATTCCAACCGCACACACTGCGATCGCCAACCCGCCTGCCAAGCGTGCGATTATGGTAAAGCCCCTCATGGTTACGAAAACCACGAAGGAGGCCTAAGTCCTGCAGTGAGCGTCAAATGGCAATAAAGTGTAACAAACAAACATATCACATTATATCAGTGACTCAACTATCGCTTTCGTATAAGCGCATGCTCTGACTCTCCGACCGTAATTTTGATAAGTAGATCAATTTTCGTTGGACGTCCGGTCCTAGGTAGGTGATTCTATTATCTTATATCCAACAATTTGACGTCAGTGAGAATAAATGACCCAGACAAGTAAACAAACTATGCGCTGCTGTTTTCTGTTATCATAGCTAAAAAAACTGTCATACCATTTATGATATTATATTATCTTTCGATATACAGGGCTATACCGCATTTAGGGAAAGTACCTTGAATATTGTAGATGGAACATTTTACTGAAAGAGGACATTATTTTAATTTAAAAAACAATTTAAACTGCATTCATAGATTTTTAAATAATTACATGGTTGAACCGGGAATCGAACCCGTTACAAGAGAAAAAAATTACCCTGTAGCTTTATCATACCGATCGAAAGCCTTCATCGTAAGGATTATTTTTTGCTAAATCACATAGTGGCAGAAATAAAAGGAAGACCATGAATTTTAATTAGAAACAATGCGAGTCCAAAAGATTTCACAACGTTGCGTACACGCAGATAAGTAGTATGCTCCAGACCGGTGCTGTCAGTGTGATCATTATAGTTAAATTAGAAAAGTGGCGCAGAGTGACACATTGCATTTGACCGTCATTCTGTCAGCCCCTGTCCTTAGTCACTGTCAAATGGTAGGCAATCTTGTACTTTACTAGAAATCAGACTCAGTTTTGCCTTTGTCATAATAGTTAGGACTTTGTCTTCGTTAACTTTTTTGTAAAGCACCTACATTTTGCGCCATTTGTTGGTGACCTTTTGGACTACGAAACATAAAATAGAAATTTGCATTTCTCTGTTTATTTTGTATTGAAATAACTATGAAACGAATGAAAGAGTAAAGAAAATGTGTAATACTTATCAGAAGTCGACCTAGGTATCTAGTCGACTTCTTCGCGATTTTCGAACTGAGCTATTATAGCGCTATCGATGGTAGCAAAAATATCTTTCTATTCTAATGAATTGTGCAGAAATTTTGAAAACCTTCCAAGTGCGAGTCAGACCCGCGCACCGAGGGTTCCGTACTCGCGCTTGGCCGTTTTTAATTTTTTGTCGTTAGAATAAGTCCCATAAGTCCCATAATCACGCCGAGTTTGATGACTGTATGTATTGCCGCTTTTACGATAGAGCATAAACAGAGATAAGATAGATAGAGATAAACAAAAAAAAAACGGCAAAAAAACACGTTTTTTTATGGACACCCACCTTATTTTTTATTATTTTTCAAATTTTATCATTTGTTACGCAACACGCCGTAATAAAACATATTGTGTGAAAACTTCATCTGGCTACTACCTATTACGGTTCCAAAGATAGAGCCCTTTAAAGGTCGGACGGATGGACAGACAAACAGCGGAGGCAGATTAATAGCGTCCCGTTTGGCACCCTTCGGGTACGGAACCCTAAAAAGTAGTAATTTTTTCCCAAATATTCGTTAGAGCTGGGTTTGGGAGCAAGGATTTTTATCTAGGAAACTGACACGCATGTATATTTTTGGCTTCTTCAGGACTTTGATATTTCGCAATCTACCTACTGAGTGTTTCAGGAAAGATAGATAGAGAACACTATATTGTTCATAAAAAAAGACATTGCACAGAGTAAGGAAAGTAAATTTTAGGAAGTAATTCTCCTCTTCAATACAAACAACTTATATCGTGAGAGTTGGTCTCATAACAAAAATAATTAGTGAAATATCAGCTGTTACATACCTACTAAATGTTGATATTAATAGATAATAATTTAATAACAGAGTTATATTATCTAGAATGCGCAATTCCTAAGATACCCCAATTAGAGATTGTATCCGGCAACAACTTTTAAAGGATTTTTATTTTTCAAAATATAAAGTTTATTAAATATCGGCTGAACTGGCAAACGTTGTTTTGCCCTATGAAAATTACACGAAATATTTCATAAAAATCGGTGAAGCTGCTTAGGAAGAGATAGATAATACACACTGTGACACGAGATTCTAATAAACTAGATTAAATGCCTTCAGTTATATCATTGTCCCACATAGAAGAATTTCCATTCTATGTAACACATAAAACAGTGCCAATCCAATCCGTGAAACACCATAATTATTTCAATAAAATGGGAACATAAACAAAAATAAATCAGCCAAGTGCGAGTCGGACTCACGCACGAAGGGTTCCGTACCATTATCTATACAACATTAGACACAACAATGTAGCAAAAAATCACGTTTGTTGTATGGGAGCCCCCTTTAAATATTTATTTTAATTTAATAATTTAATTATACAAGCGTCTTGCTGTTGCCGTTGTTAATATCGAGTAATAATCGACAAAAAAAAAATTCGTTTGTTCTCTTAAATATTCATTTTATTATGTTCTTAGTATTTTTCGTTACAGCGGTAATTAGAAATACATCATCTGTGAAAATTTCAACTGCCTAGCTATCACGGTTCATGAGATACAGCCTGGTGACAGACAGACAGACGGACAGTGAAGTCTTAGTATTAGGGTCCCGTTAGGCATCCTTCGGGTATGGAACCCTAAAAACGAAAGTCGTAAAACAAAAGTTGTTATAAATGACAAACTCTAACCGACAATTTACATAATAAAGATACCTATAACATAAACATATTTCATATCAGTACGTGCTTAATTAGTTCGAGAATATACGTAAAACAATTAAATTAAACTGTAGCTCTTAAAACCAAGAGAAATCCTGTATCTATTAGCTGGTGATTCTACTTAAAAGTGAGTAGACTTTATCGAACTATTGCTTGGATACAAAGACGGGCCTCTTCCTCTTCCTGTTTCTTAAAAACATTTCTGATTAAGAACATAATTATGTTTATTAAAGTTTGTCAATATGATAGTATCTTTGCCCTTTGATAAAGATAAATTTACACAGTTGTCTAAATAAGATTTTATGTAATTAACAAAAATTTTGCACACGGCCAGTATTTAATGGATGCCTAATAATTTTTCACACGACCCGCGACACGGTGAAGAAATAAACATGTTTTTTGCCGCAGAATACTAAACCCTATTGTCTCGATGACAAGGTACTGAATCTAATTTCAACACAACGCTGGCCTTTTCGACATTGTCTTTGTTTAGATAGAGCAGCTGTGTTTTATCGAAAGTTTGATAGTGATCAAATTGATTTCATTGATGAACCGAACACACGTGGATACTGTTATCAGCTTAATACTGACGAAAATAGGAAGGTATTGGATTCATAGATAGAAGATTCTTTATTGAACACAGAAATTTTACCGGTAGGTACTTAATCTTATTTGACTTTTAGTCTTTGTTAATCTACCAAGGTTTTTTTTAAATTACTATATTCTTGTGTTGCGTCAACGAAAGTGGCAACATTATAAGAATTGCTTAGAAGTTAAGGCCATTGAACATTGAGTGCGCTGGCACGGTTAGCCAAAGGTCGCGGGTTCAAGTCCCGGCATGGGTGGATTTTTTTGCCTCTAAATAGGTTTTTTTTGCCATTGAACATGTAAACTGCATCCATCCATGGATGATTGTTATCAATCACACCAGATCGGCTGAACTTTGGCACAGAGATAGATTATAGATTGAATATCACAAATACTACTAATATTTATATAATAGTAACTTTCATAACTAAAATGTCATATAACTCAAAATAGTGAAATTTTAGAGGGCCGGTCCGGCCAGGCACAGGCTCGGCCCAGCGACCCGAAAAACGGGTCCGGCCCAGCAATCCCCTATTGCTAGAAATCTGGACTCAGAAAGTCTGTCGTCCTGAGGTCTGTATGTTAAACAATCTTTAGTCAATGACTTACAGCTATCTGTAGGCCGGCGACGAAGCCCGAGGTGTCGAAGAGAGGGCAGACGGCCCGGCCTGGGGGGCAGTACATCTTCAGCTCGGCCAGCGGCCCGGGGGGGCGCTCCGTGCGTCGCCAGCCCTCGGTCTCGGCCTCCGGAAGCGTGCGCGGGATCTTGAAGAAGTACTCCATATCCTGGAGGGCGGACGACCAGCCGAACTTGACTGGGGATGGCAGAGGATTTAATTACACATAATAACATAACATAAACTCACACTTGTATCCCGGATAGGTAGGCAGAGACCAGGGTCTGCCACTTGCCACGATCCTGACAGATCTCGTTCGCTTCAGCAACATTCGTTAGTTGCTGCATGCACGCACGCCGTTTTCAGGTACTTTTTATCTTGCCCTTCCACCCTCATTTGTTCGTTATATTTCTTTCGTCAATCTTTCTCCTTTTATCCTCTACGTTTGTCCAAACCAATGTAACATTCCATCCTCAATTTTAGTCACTACATCCTCTTTCAGTTCACAACGTTCTCTATTAGAACTATTGCGTATCCTGTCATTCAAAGTAAATACAATTCTGCCATATCCAAGTCTCGCTACCATACACAAGTGTTGGGACCAGCACTCAGGATTTAATTATTACTTGTTCAGTGTATGCTTTCGGACTGCATATTTTTTTTTTACTTGAGCTAACTCACAATAGAATGATAGGATATCGAAGTGGTACGAGACGGGAACAGATGCAAACCGGGGGCGACGTAAAACCACTGCGTCATACCACTCGCCTGTTGGTGCCTTTATCCTTTCAAGAAATGGTTTATTAAATGTTTTGGTCATCTGGTCCAATGCAACATTAGGCAACGTTAACGCTATGACGTACCAGTAGACACATCTAGTGATGGGACTGTTTGATGGATGTGTGACGTCAGCAATATCTAATTAAAACACTTTTGGCTCCAGATGACGCTGAGGTGAAACTTCATAGACTGCCTCGTTGGTCTAGCACTTAACACGCTTGACTAACAAAACAGAGTTCGTGAGTTCGATTCCCACTGGAGGCCGCCGTACTTGATTCGTACTAATGGGTTTAGTCTGGGTGTATTTCTATGTTTGTGATGTCCTTGCCTTGTTACCATAGCACAGGGTGTCCTATCCTAGTTTGGGACCAGGACAAGTGATTATTTTGTGTGTAAGTTGTTTAAATTATTTATAAAATGTATAGGTACTCATGTGGAAAACTTACCTCTGAGCCCGTCATATTTTACACCTGAAACAATAATGTTTTGCCTTTAGGTACCTACTTTAATCAAACATGCTACAATAGTCTCCTCTACGGTGACTCAACCAACCGAGGGCCTCAACACAGGCAGGAGGTCACCACTTACTTCACAGTAGCTTATGGCATCATTGTATAGAACAACAGTAAGAAACAATTGGCATTCTTGATTCGAAAGGTTGATTATGTATACTTTACACTGAAGCCCTTTTCTCATCTGCGGCCCTCGTCAACTTTTTGCAACAAAAACCGAAATAAAAAGTAACCAACAACCCGACTGCTGAGCATTAACTACTAAGCAGGCGGGACCAACCTAGATTCCTCGCTATGAGTTAAATTATTAGATTTGGGTCCCGTCTGCTTAGTAGTTAATGTTGTTGGTTATTTTTCATTCATATCAGTGTTTATTTTTGTCTTTTTAGTGATTTTTATTGGCTTTATGCTTATAGTTCATATAGCCTATGACATTCGCACAAACACGACGAATCGATTCAGATATTATTTGTCAAAATCTGTCCATTGGTTATGGAGTTATGAGGGAACATGGAATCGGACAAGGACTGCAGAGCGGTGGTAGCCTAGTGAGTAGAACATTGGGCTCGGAAGCGAGAGACCCAGGTTCGATTTCCAGTGCGGGCATGTACCTATAACTTTGTTTTCTAAGTTATAAATCTAAGTTAAAATAAGGGTCATTTTCGGGGACAAATTGGGAATAAAAAAAAACGTTTTGCACACTTTACTGTGTCAATGTCGTAGCCATATCATAGAATTGACCATATCATTATATGGTTAGCCATATCACGAAATGTGTCCTTTTCATGAAAAGGCCAAGTCAAACTGGCCGTATCATGAAATGGCTTAGCCAGATCAATGAGCGACCGACGTTTGACGATTTGAATAGCGAAATGCATGACTATTTCATGATGCGGCCAAACGTTAGCGGCCATATCGTAAAATATCTACTTCCATTATCCACCGTTAGAGGCGCTGATTTTAGTTTGTTGTGTATTTCTACCATGGAGGCTACAGAAAATATTTCTAGTGACGGCAATATTCCCGTAAATACTGTACAAAATGAGGAAAGTAAGACAGCAATATCATTTTGTTGTAATCATTGTACCGCATTGTATTTTATGAGTGATAAAATATAAACTGTTGCTTCTTTTATTCAACCTAGAAGGTTCAAATGCACCAAAACACTAAACACGTTAGGCATCTTCAATCTATTTTTCAGGTCAATGCAGTAAATATGTCAAACTTAAATCAGGTTGGTGCATGGAAAAGTCATGGGTACCCTACATTATGATATGGCAAAATGTAGATTGCCATATCGTCAAACGTTGATGCTTAAACGATACGGCCAGTTTGATTTGGCCTTTTCATGAAAAGGACACATTTCGTGACATGGCTAACCACATCATGACATGGCACAATCTACGATATGGCTATGACATCAATATCAAATGAAAGGGCTCGTTATGTGGATCTCAAATATATTTTTGTTATTATGTTTTGGTTTTATTCACGAAAAAAGATGAAAATTGCCATTCCCCCTCTGATCTCCGAAATGACCTAGGCTAAAATTTTGAAAAAAAAGAGAATATATAGTTAAAAATAAAAGTGGTAAACTCAATATAATACGTTCACTTATAGAAAATAGTTCACTAAAACACCACTAGATAGCGCTAGCACTAGTTAACTCGCGTCTTGAATTAAAAAAATTGACTTTGGCATTGTACGGAACCCTCTCCACGTGAGTTCAACTCGCACTTGGCCGGTGTTTTTTGTCTCAGAATCTTATTACGTTTCGGAACGCAACTATCGGTAGCTATTTTTTATGTTTGCGATAGTTCATTCAGTTCTTTTATAAGTTATTCAAAGCTTATGTGCAGTACTAATTTTACTTACATTGCAATAGCAGTTCATTTTTATAATTCTAGTTAGTAAAACAATTAAGAGACTACAAAAAGAGATACAGTTATGGACACCGTGTAACCCGGCGGAATTATTTAGGCACATCGCAATGCAATATGGCGATTCTCACGGTGAAAGATAAGGGTATTTCCGACGGGTTGTGCGTACACTGACTGGTTCTTCACAGCCTGGTTATATGTATTCGACATTGTGGTAAAACCACTGTTCAATGACCTCACAGTTTATGGTGATTTTCTTAGAAGAACAAGAACAAGAAGAAGCAATACATTTATTTATCGCCACACAGACAACAATGTCTGCAATGTAAACGAGGCATAGGAAAAAAGGAAAAACAGACCAGGCAAAACACTAAACAAAAAATAAAAACAACAAGAAAGGGACACAGGGGCTATGTACAAAGGACCTATGTCCATGCGGCGGTAAAACGGCCTCAGGCTCAGTATTTGCTGCCCCCATGGACTTAAGCGTGATGTTATGTAGCCTATATTATGTTACACAGGAACCTAAGCTATAATTCTGGTGAGTTTTACTTCATTTCGTTCAGTGGTTATTGCGTGATGCACGCACGAAATGAAACGACAAAGAAATAGAGTGGGATAGAAACAGAGACAAAATGTACAGATTTACTATGTATAGTAAAGACAGTTAGACAATTAGATAGTCAATTAGACAATTAGTTAAACTATAGACAGTTAAACGGGTCTAATCACGATTATTTATTACTTAAAATTTAGTTACCTTTAGTTCCTTTTAATGTATTTTGCTTTCTGGTGTGTACAATAAAGTGTTCTAATCTAATCTAATCTAATCCCGACGTTTCGACAACGTTCCACCTGCCGTGGTCAATTCAATTATTGTAGTGAGGGTAGGTGGTGAGGATATTTTACCTAATAAATAATCGTGATTAGACCCGTTTAATATAGAATTATGTATGAGCATCGGGATTCATAAAAAAAAAACTAGGACGTGTCTTGTGCCGATTAAGTAAAAATCTCAACACAGGATATCGTCGCTAGTTTTGGAGGGAGGAGACTGGAGACCATCGTACTTGATTTGTACAAGTGGCCTTAGTATTTCCATGTTTGTGGCGTCCTTGCCTATTTACCCTAGTACAGGGTATCCTAGTTTGGGACCAGGACAAGTGATTGTATTGTATAAAAGTAATTTTCGGATGTGTTGTTACACCCTGTACATCAAGCGAGACCGTACTAGGCTCTTCCTTAGATATTGCAATTTTTAAATAAGTACATCAAACAATAGGTTACTAATCTTTCGATAAGTTGGCTCATGCTCACAATGGTTTAGTCTCGGGTTCACGTCCTGCCTTTGTACCTTTGACATTGTTTGGACAATAGTTACAATACCTTATTATTATCATTATTTATTTTTGCGGAATACTTACCCCCAGTTTCTCGTTCACTAACAAGCGGTTAATCTACTGTTAAAAACTGTCAGTGGTTTGTTTTGTATGCACTTTGGTCATTAGACAGCTGTTAACAATAGATTAACAGCGTGTTAGTGTACTAGAAACTGGGGGTTAGTTCCATGAAATTATTCATAAAATGAAAACTACAGTAACAATACAAAAATATAACAACAATCTTAAAATTCTACCATGCAACAAATAATTATACTTGATTAATTTAATTTAATGTACAAATAATTGTGACAATATTCTAGTGAATCTAAAATTCATATTGACTCCCAAAACTCTTGGTTTTAGAAATCAATCTTATGATCATGACGTCATAATCAATTTACACTGGTTTAACCAAAATAGGAATTGAAAATGAGATCACTAAAACGAGCCCTACATACCTCATATGTGACTGAAGGCGTAAGTAATATAGGAACCTAAACTGTAATCGCTGTTTATTGAAAAATGATTGTAATTACCTATTTGCCCACTGATATAAAAAAAATATCTGCACTTACCGTAAACTAACGTAGCGGTCAGCAGCCAGGCACCGATCCTATACATCGTCTATCAAACTTTGGCTAACTTCCCAACTGAATCACGCAAACGGCCGAGGATTTTCTCATATGCTGTGTCCCACACGTTGCAACATCGACTGGCTTTGTTACCGGCCAGTATCACCGCAGTTGGATCAATCAGCCATAAACGTTTAGGCCTCTTACATACGAGACTGGCAGGTTATGGCCGATTTGCTCGCAGGAAAAAAACACTTTGATTTTAGTGCGCGCTTCTGACGACGAAATTGCGTAAACGGAGGTCGGTCTGTAAGCTCTTTTGTTTCCAGCCTTTCTATAATTTTATCTTAGACGCTTTCCTGTCTTGGGACTGCAATGTCTCTACTGGAAGAGGTCCGTGGGGTTCTCTCAGTCATGTCTAAAAGAAAACGAGAATACCTACTCATCTCGCCTTGTCATTCGTACAGTCTTGCGGCCTGCCTCGCTTTTCGTAGAGTGTAGAGAGAGACTTCAGCATTAAAACATAAAGGAAAACGCCCAATTGATTATAACACTTAGTATCGGCACAGAGTTGTCGGTATCAACAAAGCTGTGCCACAATGAAATTACCGAGTAATTTGAAGTACTGGCTTAGAACATTAAAATACATTCGTGAGTATTCAAGTAATTCTCCGGACGAACATGTACTTTGAGTGTTGTGGTTTTCATGGCTGCGGTGCGTGGTTAATATAAATTGTCAGGACAAACGTTTTATTTTTTTGTCCTTAGTTTATTATCTCCCTTGTTGATGAATTTCTTAATACTTTTATTAAACTTAATACTACGGACTTAATGTCATGCGTATTTTCTACTTGTCCACCGGGAGGTAGAAGAAAGATTGGTAGGCGCTCAAGAAAAGGGGGAAAGTAGAAATACAATTGAATATATTCTTATACAAAGTAAGATTAATTAAACTTACATAATAAACATAATTACTTAATAAAATAATAAGTACTTACTTACCTAAATAAGATCTAATTATCACACTAAAAACACACTATTAGAAAGCACTGGTACAATGTATAATTTATCATACATACGAAAGAGTAGTAGGTACCTAAGTAAATATAGCAGAGGAATATTTAAATATAGCAGAGGAATTCATTTATAGTTATATCATGTTAACCTACGGGTAGGTATTAAACACATGTGTGAAAGGGGCTTTTGCCGCTTAGTGACAATTGATTCACTAACGCGATGATGTCGCGATCTTCTTCACTTGTCCTTCCTGCTCGATAAGTCTCGAATGATACTTACTTTAATTCAAAGCTCCGTGATAGTAGAGTGTGACCCCGCAGCGAAAGAACCAAATTTTAGAATTCTTTGTATGAAATCTAAAGGAACCTCGCTCGCCAACCATCAGGCAAATATGGAATTTAAAAAAGCATCGAACATTTTTGTATGAAACCTGGTATACCTACAATTGTTGAAAAAATCTGATTTTGGTGGCAAGCATATGGCAATCGATTAGGCATAAAAATACAAACAGGAAATACTCTTTGGTCGTAATGTCGTAAGTGATATACTTTCGGAGATAAATTTTCGGTCGATTTGTTACAAAAAGATACACAGTTTTTCAAAAATAGGCACATTTAAATTGCATATTGACCTTAGAACAAGGCAAGTAAGCCTTTATTTCTTGGGCACAATCATACACGTATGCAGCTATTTTTATTACCTATTACGATCATCATTCTTTAACTGTAGTTTCATGGCCGGCCTACCATGTTTGATTTCTATCTTATTGTTCCTTAATTAAACATTTACATGTCTATCTATCTATCTGTCTGTCTATCTATACAGGCCATGAAAGACGCCCACTGTTGGACCCACAGGGGCCCTACCCACCGAACGACGGCCAGTTGTCGGCCACCACACTTAAAATTCAATGGCCACCACTATGTGACAGCCTTCGTCCACCGTCCGTCTTCTCGCCTAGCTAGATGTCCCGCCCATCTCCACCGAAGCTTCGTGATTTAGATCATTTGTAAAAAACATAAGTTTTATTTGCCGATTTGTTCTGTGCGGTGTTGGTAGGTGGACATTCTCCTAGACTCAAGGCTGTGCTCAAGGCATCTAGTCTCACTACAGTCAACTAATTCGTTATCAAATCGTAGAGCATTGATTACTTCAAACCGGGCTTACGTCGGAAAAACGACTGAATTCTGACATGATGCCTTTTACCACGAGATATTATGGCTTCGTCTTGTTCGTGAGTATATGTGTACTAATTGTAGATATACCTACGTCTTCGCATCTCATTTATTCTTACCAACTTACAACTTACTTACCAACCAAGAGTTTGGTTGTTTTTGTAGAAGAAACTAGAAGAAGAAAGATTTCCATCAAACCGAGCCCATAACCACTGCGTAGGTGGGTGAATCTACTCGAAAGTTTCGCCGTCATTATCCTCGTAATTATTGTCAACAGGTGTTAAAAAATGTTTTCCTTTTTTCTATATCAGTTGGGTTTGATTGACACTTTTACATATTGCAACAACAATAACTGTTTATTTAGTACATTTCTGTTGGGCTGAGAACTGTGAGTGCTTGTTGAGAAAAAACGATAAATTGGGTATTTGACAAAATATCAAATGAGTTACTTTTAAAACGGATTTTTGTATGAAAATACTTGCTTATGACGTCACATTTCAGAGCACTCTTATGTTTAATCTATTTAAAAATTGTAATAACTAGTAATTGACTAAAAGAGATAGATACATTTTCCGAGATATTTTGTAATTTTTGTTTTAATCGAGCATATGAAATAATTGATTTTTGATCGTGTCAAATACCGTATTAGCGACAATTCGAGTAGATTCGCCCCGGTATGATTCAAAGGCAAATTGTTGAGTTCGTTTCTAGACTTTCTAGTTTCAAGAGTAGAGGCTAAAATGTCGAGGCAACGGTCGGTCTTCAAGATTACTGTGCTTTAATTGGCTTGCGTGAATAATGTTTTCATAGGCAGGTACATGTTCAGATAGAGAAAATAAACTAAAGGTAGAGATGTAGGTAAATTGAGACTCAATGTGAACTCAAACTAATCGTACTACGTAATCTTAGTTAAGTCCGATCATAAAAACGCTCGTAAATATATACATACATAAGCAGACTATATACGTCCCACTGTAGGGCACAGGCCTTCTCTTAGGGAGAGAGTATGGGCTTAATCACCACACGTGCCCACCGTGGATTGGCGATAAATATATACCTACTTGAATCAAAACACACACGCATTTGGCACTTTTTAGACAGAGTCGTAAAGAACGCCCGCCAGAATGCAATAGCAACAAATATCAAGCAGTAAAATAGCGAGTCGGCGCCCGACAGGCGTCGTTCGATTCTGTTGGCTCCAAGCCCGACGCGTCGCGACGGCTAAGATGATAACTTACCTACTCCAACTGAAAATTTACGCACATAAAAAATATCTAGCCAATTTATCGCCTGTCCAGACGTCCGTTGCTGCAAACAGGCATTGTTACTGAGTTTACGGACTCAGTTCTCGGTAAAGTGCTCACTCAACCGCGAAAATAAAGAATAACAAAAGACATCCCATTTCGCATTTATTTCCGTCGCCGTTTCAATCATCGCCGACCAGCCTTTGTTCAATCAATTGATCAAAGAATCGATGTACCTACAGCTGGCTTATTTTCTCAATATCCCTGAGGCTTTCATTCAGTGGATTAGTGTCAATAATCAGTTACGTTTCACCTAGTTCGAAATTTTTACTATTCGGATGTTTTGAATAGTTCCAAACTTATTAAAGATTCGAATATAACGAACGTGTCGAATAAAGTTATTCAAAACAAAACTCTTTTCTCGGTTAATATCAGAATTTAGTCTTCTTAAGACAGTATAAATGAAGAGATAAAAATTCGAAAATTTAAATTACAATACTGTCACTTTCTAGTCCTTTTGTCAAATACAAAATACAAATACTTTATTTGTGAAATATGAGACATAATGAGGCGTACAGGTGCGGAAAAAGAAGTAACAGGTGGTCCATATTTTACCTCGCGACGTATAAATTTAAAACCAAAACTATGTACAATATCAAATAAACTATTAGATCGCTGTCACTGTAGATCGTCAATGATTAGTTAATACAAATTATAGAAACAGTTTATTATTACACAATTTACAGAAATATTATATATTAAAATTATTATAGAATTGAACGTTATAAAGTCACACCATCAGAAAAAGTTGAGTAATTTCTATCGACATCGCGATTATCTGACAGTCAAAAATTCACTTACCTTGTATATACATTTCTCTAATAAGTATTCGGTAAATATTTTTTTTTTAATAATTCATCCTTCAAATTTCTAATATATTTTCGGACTTTATTGTAAATCAGTGGTGCCATACACAGAAAATCTCGATTAAGTTGAAAAACACAAAAATATGCACTAAACAGAAGCTGTAGTTTCCAAAATTCCGTGAAATTTATTGCAAATTAACCACATTATGTGGCTACATCTGATGGATCCCCTTATTTAACCGTCCATCCCAAAGTAATGCTATTTGATATTTCTAAATATTTTACGAATTTGTTGTTTCTGTCATATTGCACTTAATTGTTGCGCGATTCGGAACACAATAACGTCGAGAATAGACATTCGAATAGAAAATGAAGCGAATGTTCGAATAAAACGAATATTCGAATTCCAATCCCTAGTTATAAGTTACAACATACATCCGGGTCCATAACGTGCGAAGTCTTTCTTTACGCAACGCCGGGCTGCATAAATTGTTACCACACTGTTAGGCATTACGAATTGTTTGGACCATAATGCTGGTTGCCTGATCCGTCGAATTAATAATCTAATGCTGGGAGTCACCAGTCTATAAAATAGTAATAACTTTTTGAGGTTTTAGTGGCAGAATGCCTTCGAATTGTATTGCTACAATGCAGTGACAGTGCTGAATGACGTCAATGAAAGGCCGGTATTTAATTTTTTTCCGCCTACGCATTGTGGAAATTCATGACAAATGAATGTTTAAATCTTATTATAATAGGGGTTAAAGTATGAAATTGCCGTTTTATTGCAATAGGTTCTTTGAATTGACATAGAATCTTCATGGTTTGAGGTTTTCGAATGAAACTTTTTTCAAATGGTTTCTATGATGTTCTTTTTTTAAAAAATGTGAAACATTTGAATATCGACTTTCAATTGTTTTTGTTATTCAATTTAGACAAGAAAGATTAATAACTTTTCTATTATTAGATTAATAAATAAATAATAAGTAAACTTCCACACAACCCAATCACTTGACCTGGTCCCAAACTAGGATACCCTGTACTATGGTAACCAGGCAAGGACATCACAAACATGGAAATATACCCAGACTGACGCCATTTGTACAAATGTACGGCGGCTTTCAGTGGAAATTGAACCCACGACCTCTCTTTTAGCGCCTTAACGGCGAGACCAAAAAGACAAATAAATGAAATAAATTATTTAACCAAAAGTAGTGCAAGTTGGCTTTAGGATCTGAATATGTCTCTGTATTTTCATTTTTGTATACAATACAATCTCCGTGTGGCGCCGGATTAAGAATAGCGTCACTCCATTTCCTTCCGTGGATGTCGTAGAAGGCGACTAAGGAAATCAATCACGAGGAGACGGGCAGCAGCGTCTTCCTGAGATTCCAACCGCATACTGCGATCGTCAACCCGCCTGCCAAGCGTGGCGATTATGGCAAAACCCCTCATGGTTATGAAAACCACGAAGGAGGCCTATGTCCTGCAGTGGGCGTCAAATGGCTGATGATGATGATGATACAATAGAGAGCACTCTACTCGAATTAACTTTTAATTAACTGACTTTCCCGCTCGCGTTCAATAAAGATTTCCAAGACCTCCGTGAGCTTGTTATTTTACACTTTTTAGGATTTCAAGACCTGTTTATTTATTCTAGCTGTGATATTTTAGGTTTCCGGCACTTCTCGAACAAAACGTACATTTCAATATAAAATACTTACGAAGGCAGAAATGTGCTCGTCGGTTGCCCTCGGCCGCACGTGGCGGGCCTATTTTGTGCTTGTAGTCTCTAACTTCTTAAGTAGTTGAGGTTTGTTTTAGGTCCAAAATTTGCTGGCCGCACGTCGCCAGAAAGTTAAACTGTATATTTAAAAGGTAAACCAGGTGGGCGTCAGCAAATAAACATAGGCTTACATGAGTAAGTAGCTTTTCCCGGAAGAGCTCTAGGCGTGGAGAAAAACTTGGCAAATAGCTTGCGCAGTTCCGAACTTTACGTCATTGTAAATATGTCACAAATTTTTCCACTTAGGTATGGCTCAGTTCAGATAGGTAGGAAAAAGCGTTGCTCCATGTTTACAGTTGAGAGCAACGAACAACACATTAACGAAACTGAGTAGGGTGCACGCGTGTAAAGGTTGTGCTGTCAAATGTTCACACAAACGTTTAGGTGGTGGGGTGTTGAAAGAAAGAAAGAAAGAGACAGAGAGAAAGAGAAGAAAAAGAAAGAAAGAACGAAAGAATGAAAGAGAGAAAGACAGAGAGAGAGAGTGAGAGAGAGAGAGAGAGAGATTGCCACAAAAACACAGAGTAGATAAGAAAACAAGCAAAATACACACGAGGAAAGACAAAAAACCGGCCAAGTGCGAGTCGGACTCGCGCACGAAGGGTTCCGTACCTTTATCTATACAACATTTGAACATTTCAAGCGTCTACCTGTTGCCGTTAATAATATCGAGCAAAAAACGGCAAAAAAATCACGTTTGTTGTATGGAAGCCCCCCTTAAATATTTAATTTATTTTAATTTCATTACATAAGCAGCCTATATAGATCCCACTGTAGGCCTTCTCTCAGGGAGAGAGTATGTGCTTGATCACCACGCGTGCCCACCGCGGATTGGTGATTTCAAGCGCTGAGGTATGTGAATAGCTCAGACGCTAACTTAGAAAGCAAAGTCAAAGTTACATGCCCGCACTGTTAATCAAACCTGGGTATCTCGCTTCTTAGTCCAATGTTCTACCCACTAGGCTACCACCGATCTGTACGATCTATAAAAGGAGATAATTGTGATTATTTTTAACCGACTTCAAAAAAGGAGGAGGTTATCAATTCGGCGCATAATATATATTTTTTTGGCTTTGTTTACGCATAACTCCGTCAAATCTTAACCGATTGCGACAATTCCTTTTTTGTTCGAATAGATATAACGTCCCATTGGTACCATTTTGTGAAGATCTGATGAAGACTTTCAGAGAAGACGTACCTATTACCATTACTAGGTATTGTAAGCAACTGTGATTGATTACATAGACATAGTCTCCATTCGTGGGAGTAGCTCCAATATTACGCGCAAATTCTGAAAGATTCCAATCGTCTAACTATCAAATTCCGCACCAATTGCTATCGCAAACGTCAGGATTCCGATCGGATTTGGCGCGCATAATTTGGCCTCATGTCCTCATGAAGCAATA
Source organism: Yponomeuta cagnagella (assembly GCA_947310995.1). Taxonomy (NCBI): domain Eukaryota; kingdom Metazoa; phylum Arthropoda; class Insecta; order Lepidoptera; family Yponomeutidae; genus Yponomeuta; species Yponomeuta cagnagella. The sequence goes on from OX371287.1 coordinate 13,151,981, forward strand.
CTTCGTGAGCTAAAGGCCTTTCTCACAGGGAAACCCCAACGTAGTCATTTACACGATTTCATTCTAAGCGTGTCCGATGCAAGGCCAGCCCCTCTATTACGCTCACCAAATCCTGAGCGATTCCAATCGTTTAACTGTCAAATTAGTATGGAATTTGACAGTTAGACGATTGGAATCGCTCAGGATTTGGTGAGCGTAATTAGGCCACTGGCCGTCTACTCTCAAGGCAAATTTAGCCAACTCGCATTACGAGTGCGTTTATTTATTAATTTAGCCAAAAAATGCTTTCAGTTTCCGATGCGATCTATTAACGTTTCAATAAGCTTAATGCTATTTCTTACAACGTTTACTAATTTGTTATTACTGATTTTATTGTGACGCAATTTGAACACTATAGCGTCGAGAGTAGAGGGGCTGCAGTGTACACGCAGCAGTGACACCAATTCGGAATCCGGTGTAATAACCCGCGTTAGGCCTGGGGTGCACAGGAAGGACGTGGGACGAGGGCGCGGAAAAGACGCGACTCGTTGTGTAGAGTTCGCGTCCCCGTGTTATCTGAGTGCGCTATGTCCCAATGCTTCAGTACATTAGGTATGTATGAAAGTGAATTGAAACTCCTATGTCCTTCCTATATGCCCCACACTGGTAGGTACGCCTATTGGTTGGGCAGGTACCTACAGATTTGCCTTTAAGTTGCGCAATTCCTAGAAAATGCTTAAAAATTTCATTGGATTAATATTGTATTTATACTATAAATGACTTACTCCCAGTTTTTCGTACACTAACACGCTGTTAATCTACTGTTAACAGCTGTCAATTGACCAAAGTGCATACAAAAACACCACTGACAGCTGTTAACAGTACATTAACAGCTTGTTAGTGCACGAGAAACCAGGGGATAGAAAAAGTCACAAAAATTAAGAAACAAAACCGTAAATTTTTTTTACAAAACCCTAATTTTTTCGGCATTTTTGAAAAATATGTATATTGATTTCTGCAAAGTAACGCCAGATTCCATACAATAACCAAAAATATGTATTTTTATATATATTAGTTTTTCGATTGAATTTTATGAAATGTTTTCTAATAAGAGTAAAAACATATTGATCATTAACTCAAATATTGATAAATCCTTTATACTTACATTGTAAGACGCCAGCAAATTCTAACGTCATAGTTTATGGCCGATTTGTGAGGAACGTTTTGTGTACCACGTAACTAGAAGAATTACTTTTTCACAGTTTTTATGAAAATTTATCACGATTATAGATATTTACACGACTGCGGCGGAGCCCAAAAGGAGGGTAATGTAATGGTGTTTAGGCTCGCTTTGCTTAAGTAATAACATAGAATTTTAATTAATTCAATAGTAATAGTAATAATGTGTTTAGCTTATGTGTGTTAGGCTTGGCTTTGGTTAAGTAATAGCATTGAATTTTAAGTAATTCAATAGTACTTAGTAATAGTAATTAACAACAGTAATAATGTGTTTAGCTTATATGTTTAGGCTTCGCTTTGGTTAATTATATCCGATTCTATGTTCCCCCACAGCCCCTTAATGAATGGTCATATTTTGACAAATAAGATCTCAAGCCATTTGTCATGTTTGCGCGAGTGTCGTAGGCCTCATGAAATCACAATAAATCCGACAAAAAAAAAATCACTAAAACGACAAAAATAAAAAACTGAAAGAAAAAGACCGACTACCTACCCGAATGATGAGCATTAACTACTAAGCAGACGGGATCCGAATTCACCAATGTAACTCATTGCGAATTACCTAGGTTGGTTTTGCCTGCTTAGTAGTTAATGTTCAGCAGCCGGGTTATTTTTATTTCAGTTTTTTTAACATGACCTCAAAAAAAAAATGCAATTTCTCCATTGCTGTCTCTGTTCTGCAACAACTTCTCGCCGCCGGTCGAATTCATTACTGGAACATCTTAAAATATACCGTTTTGAGTAAAAAACAAAACAAACATGCGCTTTAAGCGCTCTACCAATGCCGTGGCTTTAGATTAATCATCGTCGTACATTTAACAATAATGAGTATTCTATTAAAAAAAAAATGCTATTAATGGGATCCATGGGGCGCCACCAGTGAAGAAAAAATCCTATCTTCTTTTACAGATCGTATTTGCAAAAAGTGTCCGTACAATCCCTCCATCATGTTAACAGTGATTTTTAGGACCTACGACAAAGAACCTATGATCACGAACCTAGGACCAGATAGCATTTTTTTATTTTTACAAGACCGCATCGACCGTTTTGGCGTTAATGCTATCTAGTCCTACGTTTTTTGCCTTGGGTCACGGCGATGGGTCCTAGAAATCACTATTACCATGATTGAGTCATTGTACAGACACTTTTTGCAAAAACCGATCTGTAAAAAAATATATGATTTTGTTTTCCTCGGTGATGGCGCTAGTGTTACTTCATGGAGCCTCTTAATCATTTAATCTGTCAAACAGCGAAACTACAAAGCTGAAAACTCGTGAAAACCCCATATTTTTTTTTGCGAAAAATTGAAAATAGAACAAAAACATTTCAAAAAGTCGTCGCTTTTGTAAGTGTCAAACTCAAATTGATGTGTTTTATGAATGAGGAACTTGCGTCTAATTTGGATTGGAGTGACATCTCTTTTATACCATAGAAATCATATAAAAACCTTGGAAAAATTTAAAAATAAAAACAATAAAACTATTTTTTCGGGGTTTACGTGGTCACAAAATATGCGAAAAATAAAGTTACTCTAATAACATAAAACTTACAAGATTTCGTTTTGTCATCGAATTCTGAACGTTTTCTTATAAGGGTGTACAAGCATAAAAACATTATTTTACGAGATAACTCAAATTTTGATAAACGCTCCATACATTATACGCGTTACGTTAGAGAGTGACGTCATAGTCATAGGTGATTTGTATGGCGCGTTTTAGTACCACGTGAGTATATCGTAGAAAGAAAATACCACGATCATTTATCCTTTAACGTGTCCTCTCCTATTCTATTAAATCATGTTTTAGTGCAAGTTCTCCATTGCGCACTTTTTATGTTCCGCTGTATACGTTGGATCTGACTTTTTATACCTGCCTGTCATACGCGGAATATGCCAATTGAAAGGCTTAATAATCATCCAATTGACCAAAAATCTTTTTAAGACACACCCACACACACTCAAACACACGCACGCAGGCACGCACGCATGCACGCACGCACGCACGCACGCATGCACGCACGCACGCACGCATGCATGCACGCACGCACGCACGCACGCACGCATGCACGCACGCACGCACGCACGCACGCATGCACGCACGCTCGCACCCACGCACGCACCCACGCAAACACACACACACACACACACACACACACACACACACACACACTCACACTCACACACACACACATAAACACACACACAACGCTCTTGTTAATCATCCCCCTATCAGTGTATGTATGATCCATCCATTTTTCACTGTTGCAAACTGGACGATTTTAGAAATGAGAACGCGGCATAAAACTTACTGACAAAAACATATACCCGGGGAAAATAAAGGCGCAATTAAAATACGGTTTCCTATTGGGCGATAATGGTAACGATTCGACATATACTTAGTTTCTTACGTTTACTATGACATTGAATAATAAATAAATTTATTAATAAATACAACACAGTCACCTTGTCCTGCTCCCAAACTATGATACTCTGTGCAATTGCATAGTGGTACATAGTAAGTGGGCGAGGACATCACAAACATAGAAATACACCCAGACTGAGGCCATTTGTACAAACGTGCGGCGGCCTCTAGTAGGAATCAAACCCACGAACTCCAGCATGGTAATCAGACATAACACCGATAGACCAACGAGGCAGTAAAAAAATATATATCGTAGCGGTACGGTTTATCCTCCAATGTCAAAACGTCGAAACTGATGAGGGTAATTTTTACGCCACCCCAAATTGATCGTTAGCGTCGCGTATTACAGATGACCCTAATTAGGGCTAATACGGGTAAATGGTGCCTAATCATTTGTTACTAAAATTAGGGGCTACAAATGAAGATAGATTTGTTGATATTGCCGCGTAATGACACTTCAATTAGTTTCGTCTAATACGGTATTTGACACGATCAACAATAAATTATTTCATATGCTCGATTAAAACAAAAATTACAAAATATCTCGGAAAATGTATCAATTACTAGTTATTACAATTTTTAAATAGATTAAACATAAAAAGAGTGCTCTGAAATGTGACGTCATAAGCCAGTATTTTCATACAAAATTCCGTTTTAAACGTAACTCATTTGATACCTACCCAATTGAAGACGGAATTGTTTCCGCCCGTTTCCGTTTCCGTTTCCGTTTCCGAAATAATACACTATAAAATATAGTATTTTCTGAGGTTGACACGAGCACTAGACATAATAAAACTGAATTTTAACGGATATTTACTCGTTTACTTTCCATTTTACAATTTTCCGACGTTTCGGTACTTTTGCAAGTGCGTGGTCTCGGCAGACTGAGGTGACAGGCATCTTTTTGAAAGCATTAACTACCCTCGGCAAAAATTATTAAGTTACGTTCCAAAAATATTTTGGCTAATTTTTAAATTGAAATTGACACTACAATAATTTTATATAAACTCAAAAATACTGATTATTAGTTATTGAAATTAACATTCGAACTAAAAAAACAATTATTTTATAAAAACTCAAAAATATTGATTATTAGTTATTGAAATTAAAATTAAATCTACAGTCGCACTCTTAGCAAGGCGGTCTCATGCACTTAAGCACTGGTTCCCATGCTTTAGCTATGTTACAACCACGATCTCTATTGAAATTTGGATGCCGGCGGATCTCCATTGCCTCGCGTATCATCTTATCATGCGTATCAGCCCCCAGTGCTATACTTTATTGTACACAAGAAAGAAATATTTACACATAAAAACAAAGTAATTAGATTATGTACTATTCTTATTATTAACAAAGCAATATGTACCCAACATAGGCGAGCTTATTTCTACAGAAATGTCTTCCAGCCAACCAGATCAGTTGTGAGACGATGATTTTAATGAGGTAGGGAAATAATGTGTGCACATTAAAGGAATTAAAAAAAGTAATCATATAATAATAACAATTACACATAAAAGTTAAATACCATAATAAAGAAAAACAAAAAATAAATCAAATAAAATAACATTACATAAACTACTTACAACTATGTATAAATAAGGAATAAACTACATACAATAATTTATGCTACTACTATATAGATAAATTATAATATTAGCAAAGAGATAGCAGGTGCTCTTTCAGCTTGAACTTAAAGAGTGCAACAGATGGACAATCTCTTATGGTCTTTGGCAGAGTGTTCCACAAGGGCGCAGCACGGACAGAGAATGAGTTATAGTAAAACTCGGTGTTGCAGATTGGGTCTCGCAATGTTCGGTTGTCACACGCTCTCTGTGGTCTGGCGCGTGGAGGCAATGGTATGAACCTCTCACGAAGATACTGCGGAGAGCTGGGGTTCTTTAGGAGCTAGTAAACAAGAGACAACATACAGTCGATCCGTTCTTACTTGGCACAAGTAGTAAACAAACCTCTTCTATCACAAAACTCGATATTCCAAGAGCATCACTCAATGTAGATTACCACATTTAGTTGTAGACACTAGTTAAGACACATGGACATTGAATTTCACCGAAAACTGGCCTAAATTGTGGTTGCGAAGAAGATTTTTTTGCGAAATTCAGATTTTCATACAATTCTGATCACAGGTTAGCAAAACTACACAGATTACTTTGACATTATGTTGCAGTGATGGGACGCGGTTGGATGAGGTGAATGAATGAATGAAATTGCGCAATGTGCTAAAATATTATTTTGTTCTTTAAAAATGGCAAAATATTTACCCGGTGGGTATTAGATAAATATTACATTATTCACGTAATACTATATTATTCTATTAAAACGACGTAATACATGTGTTTTTATAATCAATTTATGGTTGTTACTTTTTTCTGCTATAGTAAGTTTGATTCTATCAATTGTCAAAGAGCCAGTGAAATTAAATTGAGTCAAAAATTTTAGTACCCATCTTTATGCTAGTCTTTTTATGTCGCAGATAGATTGCGACGATATTATTATAACTTAAAATATTTTATATTCCAATAAACTTAATTTCATTCATTTAACAATTAAATCTATGAAACTGTAGCAGTTCATTCAAGTAATACCCAACCCTATGTAATGTGACATTTTGTTGGTCCGCCATGTTTGTTTACTACTAGTTCCAAGTAAGAACGGATAGGGATATGCATGTTGCGGAGCAACCGTATGGGTAGCCATTTAAGTTGACGCCTTGACACGTGGTCGTACTTGCGCAAGCCGAATAAATCTGATCGCCAAGTTCTAAAGACGCTCCAGCTTAGTGACCAAGACCTCCGTGGCATCCATAAAACACACATCGGCGTAGTCGAGAAGCGGCAACAATAAAGTTTGCGCAATCATCACCTTCGTTTTGATTGGCAAGAAGTTTTGGAGTCTTTTCAGTGACTGAAACGGGAAGTGAATCCGCTTACTAATCTCATTCACTGCCAGGTCAAATTACAATCCGTAATGAGACCTAAGTTCTTTACCTTATCAGTGAAAGGGATGGTAGGGCCGTACTTCTATACTATACAAGGTAGTAACTCCAGCTGCGGGCTGATGCTACTATGTTGACAGGATGCTATAGCAACCGACTTACTCGGTTACTACCTGGGGCCTGTTTCACAAAACATGTTTATTCAAAAAATTATTGTTGTTGTTTGTTAAAAATTCATGTTTATTATGACAATTCGTTGTACATTGCAAAGTGGATTGATACAGAGAACAAAACGAATTTGCTACGCAATGTATCTCGAATTATCATAATAAACTACAATTTACAGTGTCATGAAACTCGCCCGTGACGGCCCAGAGGGCATCAAGTATTGGTTTTTCTAAAGTGTCGGATACAAAAAACCAGTTTATGAGGATATTTTTAGTGATTTTCAAGTTTTATTCAATTCCCTTCAGTGGGTTTTGCGTGATGCGCGCACAAAGAAACAGTGTGAGACAGACATATAACAGAATTCCCTAATTTAATTATTCATCAAACTTCAGACCATATGTATAAGTAAATTTATGAATAAGCAGCTCCTTAACTCAAAAAATCTTTAAATATTAAGATTAGAAGTTAAGTTCATGCCATGTAATGTATATAATTTTTTTTTTGAAATAAACAGCTTAAATTTTAATTATTTTTTTTTATATACCTATATCAAGCTCATATTGTTAAAATATAAAAAAAAATTTTAAATTGCGAGCGAGACAGCATGCTCCACGTAAGAACACCCTTAAGCACCTTTACCTGGTGCCTATTTCTGTAGACCTTACTTACGTACCTACAGTAGAAAAAGGCACCAGAAAAAGGCACTTGACGCAGACTATAGTCCTCTACTGGGGACATTAATTACCGTGTATGAAGATACAGAAGCCTACGCCACTGTTTGTGGTCCCTAAGACGCAAAGCGTAAGAGCGAGTATTGAATAAAATGCGTTATTTCCACGGTGTTTGTAGGTTGGGAAGTTGGATGTAGGGTTACCAGAGGTCGGGATTTGCCCTGACTTGGCAGGATTTTTAAGCAGATAACGTTAAATTAGATTATAATAATAATGCAGCCTATATACATCCCGCTGAAGGGCACAGGCCTTCTCCCATAGAGTCACCACTTGTGCCCACCGCGGATAGGCAATTTCAAGCTCTGAGGTACCTATGTGAACAGCTTAGGCACTCAGGTTTCCTCACGATTCTCTTCACCGTTACCGAGTGATATTGGCACTGTCACTTCACAAATGTACGTAACTTAGACAACAAAGTCGTGCCAAGTTATGCCGGGGATCAAACCTCTTGAATGTAAGCCAAGCGCCGCTCTTGCAATCTGATAACCCTAACCGGATGGGCAGCGATGACCTCGCGCTTTCACAATCGGGTCCGTCCATCGGGTAACCTATTTTATGTAGGTTAGATTAGGTCGACAGTTTGTTGTTTCTTTGCAGCTGGGTAAGGCTTCTCGAAGAAACCTGCTTATAACGTCATATAACGGACTTTGTAAAACCTACAATGTACTTCGTTGGGATTGGGCGGCAAATTCGCGAATAGGAATAGCCAAGTGAAGCGCCAGCATCACTTGATTATGTCGCAGTTTGTGTGGTTTTCTACTTGTCGAGATTTAATAGGCCCGTTTAGACAGCTGTCATTATGATGCAATTAGGGATGCTAACCAAATAAACCGGTACCCTGAATATGCGATTATCGTGATAAATCGATTCCAAATTATATTGCAATCAGAGGAACTTTTGAAAGTTATAGAATGACACAAAAAAAAAATACTGAGTTTTGTAACAATACTAAAACTAATCGCTGTACAATTATTGTTTTTATTCACTTTCGCCAGATGAAGAGCCAAAATATAATTAATTATCTGTTGAGCTATCGTCGCCTGTATAATAAATGATCATAATTGCATTATCAATTAAGTTATCAATATTGACGTCTCTGTCATATTCTTTTTGTATGATTTCCCTTCATTTTTGTATTAGGCACATTTGTCCCGTGTTCCTTCGTGATTGTGGCGCAAAAACACCCAAGCAAAATACAGTTTTGTTCCAATAAGGCGAAAAAATACACGAAGCGCGGTTTTCGAGGTGGGACACCATCGTCAAAAAGTTTTGCCTGTAAAAAATATTTTTAATTGATTTTAATTTTATATACGTAACACTTATTTTTTTTATTTGAAAATGCTTCATTGCTCAAGAGGTAAGTACATCTGCACAAAGGCGAGCTTAATACTTATAAAAAATAAAGTATAATTTTTATGTTATAATTTTCCAATCGAATACAGCCGATTGGAAAATAATAACATAAAAATCTACGATCAAAAAGTTACACCATCACGGATTGAAAAATAAAGAGCCGAGAATATAACTGGTTTTGGGACGTTTTGTAATAATTAAAAATACCAATTAACTTTAAAAATAGTCTAAGAATAAGAGTACTTGAATAGTGTACTTAAATAATATTATTTACCGCGCGAACAAACAAGCGATGTTTTGGACCCAAAAGCTTGACGTTTGTTTTTTTATAAGTTGTTGATTTTATTATTATTTACATTCTATCATCATAGCTAGGTGTTAAAACAGACCTATTAGGTCTCGATTACTGCAGTAAAACATTTTGTTTTGCAGCGTAATTTTTGCCCACAATTATACACCGTGAATTATGGGTGGTTTGAAAGCCATAGCAAAATGACGTGCCTTAAATAAATAAATAAATAAATAAAATAGAATTTATTTGCCTATTACAACAATAATAATGTACAACATTTTCTGGAGACATGTTCACTGCACTTTTTAAAACTTATTTGTACTTTGTAAGATAGCTTGAGATCTCCACACTAGGCATAGCCTGTAACGTGGAGATCGCAGGACAATTTGCTACACGAAATTGTGCAGATTTTATTGTATGTACAGTGTCCAACTGGGTATTGTAGAAGTATAATAATTGTTGGAATTAAAAATACAAGTACAATTAAAATTTAAATTACAAATTAAATTAACAAAACATCGCAAAGTAATTTTGATTAATATTGATATTGAGTACAACACGCAAATAAACATTTTTTAAGGCTGTTCTTATATAGAGAAGAAGAAGAAGAAAAGCATTTATTTAACATCACAAAGACATACATTTAACAATGATTAAAAGAAACAAACAAACAATTGAACATGAAAAAAAAAATTACAAAACAATAAAGGACCCACGCTGTGCAGCGGTAAAATGACCTCGAGCTGAGTATACGCTGCGGTTTTGCCCACAGCACTGATTTTCAGCACGGGCCTTTGGTAAATCACGGAGTTTCAACCGAACCTGATACTTAATAAAATATATTAACAAAAATAAAAAATAAATATACATACTCTGAAAAATAATTGCTAATAAACTGGATACACTTTAGTACATAGTAGAACATGACCTCGAATTGTGCAAGGAGAAGGACAGCATTAGAAGGAGTAGCATTTAATGCTGGAAAAGAAAGAAGCGTGCTGTCTCGCTCGCACAATTTAACATTTTATTTATTGTGATAAAATGAGTAAACTTTTCATAAATGTGGTCTGAGTGACATTTTAAATATATTTTTGTCTTCCTATAAGTACCTACGTAGTTTTGAATAAAGAAAAGTGTTTCCAAACTTAATAATTTTGGAATCCAATTTTCTCCATCAGAAACTTAGTACAGGATGAGAAAAACATACCTTGAATATCCGCAATTTAATTATCTATCAAACCCTCAGACCACATTCATAAAAAGTATACTCATTTTATTACAGTCACTAAAAATGTCAAATTGTGCTAGCGAGACAGCACGCTCAACGTAAGAACAGCCTTAACAATAGCTATCTAATAATGTAATACGCCAGATTGTGCTTTTTTAAATGCATTTGCCAAAAATATCTGGATACCCGAAACCCGAATCTATGAGAACCATTAGTAGCCAGCCAGAGCGGTGCGTGCGCGCCGCCTGCCGCGGGTCCGCGGGTCATTGTTCTGAGGCGGTACTAATTGTTCGCGAATTTTCGGAAACAATATTATTTCTCAAGTCGAAACATGATTTCGCAACTATTTTTTATTTTATTTCACATACTTATAAGTAATAGTCTAAATACGTAACCGCGGCTTTCAAACCACCCAGATTTCAGTGTGTATCGACGTTTTGTTTACGTCTAACGAACTTCCACTTGGTGGATACGGAGTATTGTGTATCTCTGTGTCTCGTATCGAACGCCGATCGCTCTGCTGCCCCAATCAGTCAACGTCAGGGGTGGACAGGCAGCCGGAACTGCGATAGAGTAGCGAGCTGATTGCTTTGCACCGGCTTCCTTCGTTTTATTCGAACCGTATACGCTGAAACGTTTCACGCTTATAGCCCTGTTTCTTAAAGCTTACTTATTTTATTATGTTGCCCCTCATCAGAGACATAGGGCCTTTACGAAGGTCTCCACTTGGTGTCACTGCAAGTTTTAGAAAAACAGTACTTTGTCACTGCCACAAGATTCATCAGAAAACCTGTGATAAAGATTTTTCTCTTCGACTAATACTTTTCATAATAAGATTGTGTACAGATTGAGTCGAATCCTGTAGGTTAGGTTATGAGTTGTGTATGATAAAACTAAAGATGGCGACAGCAATTTTTTTTGCAACACTGATAATCTTGTAGATAATAATATAGCGTGATGAAAAGATAGAGACACCGACCAAAGGCGATTCGGACACGATAGAGCATAAAACAAAAATTTGTAGTATTTTTTAATGACTCGCGATGCTCATGCATAGTAATATGTTAGACCAGTTTAATATATTATTATTACTAAAGAAAAAAAATGGCAAAGAATTACAAAATTAATTATTCAGTCCAGTAATGTTACAGCATGTGGTGCAAAAACCCACCGAATAAGTATCAAGCCTGTGTCTGGTGGGCCCCGCTCTTTCTGATGAAAGAGCCATAAAAGATGATGATGGCCAATTCCAGGTGAAACATAGAATACAAAATCTCTTAGTAGACTACAAAATAACTTATCCTGAAAACAATTCTACTAGGTACTTCTTACGGTTCACGAAATAATGCTTTTTAGAGGACATACAGACGTCGTCGAACAGGTCGGACCAATTTTCATACCCTTCAGGTACAGAACCCTTCAACGCAGGAAGCCTACAATGCAGTGAAAATATGCGACTCCACACGTCTCTCAAAGGCCGGTTCTATTCTACCCTCTCGGGGATTACACGCATACCTGCCTACCTCGGGAAACAATACCTACAGCTTTCTCTTTGTTCCTGCAAGCAAGACACATGCCTGAGAGTGGAGACGATGCAGCCTGACTTGTTAAGCCTAAAACAGAATAAGGACACTTAGGGTTTCACATTTTACTCGACATCTAGTTTCATAGAGCTTTCTGCGACTTTTTTTAACTACTACTAGGTACGATACACATACTAGTCTGTTTTTTAATTTGATGCAAAAAAAAAACTGTCACTGACACGTGCCGAGGTCGTAAACCATCACAACCCATTACATTTGTTGACGTACTCTATGTGGACATAAATACAAGTTTAGTTTTTAATGGTCGTGACAGACGACGGCTACAACAATATTTATCGCGCGATGTCTTGTTCTATACAAAATCCGACCGTAGTTGTGTGTGGGCCCGGGTTGCATGTGGGATGTGGTGTGGAAAAAATATCGCATTATTAACACCGTCGTCTGTTCCAATGAAATGTGGCATACATTCTCTATTATGAAAACAAAAGTAAAAATAACCTTTTATTTATTCAACAGAAATCTCTTTCACATGTTGCATCTACTCATGTGGACTCGAAAAACTAGCCAAAATTGTCGGAATCACAGTCACGGGAAACCACATTCACGTAACCAAAAAATAAATTACGGAATGTTTGATAATAAATTACGTCTTCATATGTCAAAACTCAAACCCATGGTTATCAACATCTAGGCGTTGCCAATACGTAAAAACCGAATAATCCCATTTTACTCGTACTTCCAAATAAAGATTGCGTGAGTTACGTTAGTGTTTTTAGGATTCCGTACCCAAAGGGTAAAAACGGGACCCTGTTACTAAGACTTCGCTGTCTGTCTGTCCGTCCGTCCGTCCGTCTGTCTGTCACCAGGCTGTATCGCAAGAACCGTGATAGCTAGAGAGTTGAAGTTTTCACAGATTATGTATTTCTATTGCCGCTATAACAAAAAACACTAAAAACAAAATAAAATAATTATTTAAGGGGGGCTCCCATACAACAAACGTGATTTTTTTTCTGTTTTGTTTATCTTTGTGTCTAATGTTGTATAGATAATGGTCCGGAACCCTTCGTGCGCGAGTTCGACTCGCACTTGGCCGGTTTTTTTAAATACTTTTCTTTTATGAGTAACAAGAATGTTATAGCCACGGGATATAACATGACCGACTTTTTGTAGGAAAACACATGCGACTGCAATGAATATGGAATTGAACATCAGGACGTCTATATTACATAGGGGCTAGTCGCCACACTGCCACCGTCTGATTTGAAGTGACCTGGATGCGCCCTGCTGCCCGATTACCTACACTCACCAAATCCTGAGTGATTCCTAACGACCATATTGCCAATTTCTTGTTTTAATCGAGTTAGCTACCGTCAGAAATCCGTCAGGATTTTGTGCGCATAATACAAGCACTGAACGTATGTAATATTATGAAATACAAATACAAATATTTTTTATGTGTGAAATATGGGTAGGTACAAACATAATGATGCGTACAGGTGTAGGTAGAAAAAGCGTGACAAGTGCTCCATATTTCACCTTGTGGCGTACAAATATTAAAACAAAACTATGTACAATGTCAAATAAACTGTTAGATCGATGTCACTTAGGTAGATGGTCAATGATTAGTCAATACAAAATTATAAAAACAAATTATTATTATTATTATATAATTTATAGAATTACTGTATATTAAAATTATTATAGAATTTAGCATTAAAGTCACTCCATCAAAATGAATTGCGTAATTTCTACTGACATCGCGATTATCTGACAGTCAAAAATTCACTCAGCTTGTAAATACATTTCTCTAATAAGTATTCCGTTAATTTTCTTTTAATTTTCTTGGTTTTGATTATTTAAAAAAAGTGTGAACGAAAACTAAAAAGAAAACTCTTAGTATACTGCTTGCTGTAGAGTAGGAATATCGGTAGTTGCTCGTACGTATCCGGAAACATTCTGTGAAAGTGCCAAGTGCAGGTTGCATGCTGACGCAATATAGGTTTCCTGTTCCATGATTTTCGAACCGGACTTCCTCTAAAAAGGGAGTTGCAGGTAGTAAAAATGTTACTGCAAAGAAAGTTTTTAAACGTTTTTCTCGCGGTTCGCTTTCACATTCGCTGGACCTGCGACTCTGTCATTCTACTATTGGAAGGTTTTACATTGGACGACTACTGTAACTGCACGATACTGTTGGATATTTTTTTTTCTGTAATAGCCTCCATATTATAGGTGTCGCACTGCAGGGCAAAGGCCTTCCCTTTTAGACCAAGATTTTCGGTAATTTGCAACTTCTGACCAGTCCTGCAAAAAATTGCCGAAATAATTTTTGGTTGAACGTTTGTGTTAATGTTTTCTACCAATTAGTCTCTGTTTAGTTTCTGGCTACTCAATTAATGTAGCAAGTAATTTTAAAGTTTTGATATTTTCCGCTTAGCGAAAGCTGTGAACGTAATTAATTGGTGCACGCGAATATTGTAAATGTTACATATGTACATTTCCTAATTTAAAAAAAATCATACTATCTGAGATACCACTTTTAAGCATTTCAAGGCGGCTTTCTCCTTTAGATTAAAGTACATAATGGCTTCCCAATAAATAAATGCTTCTCAAAATGCAGCCTGATTTTTACATCAGTTTGCTCTTCAAAAGATTCCATAAAGAAAAAGTATTATTACATTCCAGTTGCAAAGTCAACCCCAACATATATCTTCAGCGTGATTTTGAAGCCGTTTTTGAGGGAATTTGCTTTTAATTATGTTTACAGTATCATTAAACAGTGACAGGTCTACAATATTCGTAAACATTCATGATTTCCGACCGTCATTGGTTCGAAACTATGAATCCAAATTCAAAGTTGTAGAAAGCACCGTAACGTTGCAAAATGTTTTACTTTTATTTTTGAACCTAGATTTTTCAGAGTATATCGTCCGATATGTGTAAACATGTAAAAATTACCATTGAGTATACCGGCGCCGACCATTAGACGTTAGAACCAAGGTTTTTTTTTTATCAAAATTTATGTGTTTGTATGCTTGAGTGAAAATAATTTTGGGTAACAAAAGATTTTTTTCTGAGAATCAGTTTTCAAATCATGGTTAGAAACTGTGAACCGAAGTCACCTAGTAAGTAGAGTACACGAAAGATCGAAGTACTTCTACTGCACCATCTACGTCCATATGCTAACGAGAATAATACTTACGTGTGTTAGTACGCACTTGAGAGAGCTTTGTAAAGACGCATCGTTGTGGGCTGAGGTTGCACGTGGCCTCACGATGCTTCGCCATTTTTCTCGTCATTCCGTGCTAAACTCTCCGCAACATACATTATTTACGTATCTCATAATACATGTATGATACACGTATGTACGTGCCTCACGAGCACGTGGACGAAGAAGATACAGCAGGAAGTACTTCGATCTTTCGTGTACTCTATTACAGGGTGACTTCGAATTCATTCGTTCACCAGTTTTAAGGGGAAGTTATGGTGGTAGCCTAGTGGGTAGAACATTGGACTCGGAAGCGAGAGACCCAGGTTCGATTCCCAGTGCGGGAATATGACATTGTTTTCTAAGTTATGTACATTTGTGACGCTATAGTAGCAATACCACTCGCTAACTGTGAAGGAAAACATCGTGAGAAAACCTGAGTGACTGAGCTATTCACATAGCACAGCGCTTGAAATCGCCAATCTGCGGTGAGCACGCGTGGTAATTAAGCTCATACCCTTTCTCTCTGTCTCTGAGAGAAGACCTGTGCCCTACAGAAGGACGTATATAGGCTGTTTATGTAAGGGGACATTATAACTAACCATGATTTGAAAACTTATGCTAGCTTTTTAAAAAACCGGCCAAGTACGAGTCTGACTCGCGTACGAAGGGTTCCGTACCATTATCTAAACAACATTTGAATATTTCAAGCGTCTAGTTGTTGCCGTTATTAATATCGAGCAAAAAACGGCGAAAATATCACGTTTGTTAATTAAATTATGAATAAAAATATCTATTATTATTACAGAATAACAAAATTCATATTTACCTATTTACAATAAATATTATCTATATGTATATAAAAGATTGTCTCTATACCGCTGCCGTTGGGGAGAGTTCCCAAGATACTGGCAGCATTACCCCTCTGGATGGCCAGGCTGATGTGCTGACCGAGGTAGCTACCAGCTCTAGGGTCGCCTGACAAGTCGATGAGGCGCATAGATATTTGTTTGTAAAGATTACGCGCCTCAGGGCCCCTCACGTTTGTTGTATGGGAGCCCAATTAAATATTTGTTTTATACTGTTTTCAGTATTTTGTGTTATAGCAGCCACAGAAATACATCATCTGTGAAAATTTCAACTGTTTAACTATCACGGTTCATGAGATACAGCCTGGTGACAGACGGATGGACGGACAGCGGAGTCTTAGTAATAGGGCCCCTTCTTACCCTTTGGGTACGGACATGTTTTTTTGTTACTATCTATATACCCAAATAACTTAATTAATAACACTCAATGAATCACGTTTCACACGCTCGTTGGGTTGTCCGACCGACGCAGGCGCCGGCATTGACCCCGTTCTACACTCGGATGTGGAGACGACCAATTCACAACCGGATCTTCCAACTTGAAAACGAACTCGGCATGACCTCAGAGTTTTCCCCAGTCCGGTTTACTCAGCTGTTTTCGTGAAGGCTTGTTTAATTTTACCTTTTGTTTGGTTTACATTCGTACATCATTAGCCTAATCTTCTGCTATTGGGTCTAAGTCTGTTCCGAGAGGAAAAAGAGAGAGAGAGAGTTTTCGTCCTTGACTCATAGCTTCACAGTGGTAACGTATCTCAGTGTTCATATTTTTTTTTATTTCTTTCTTCTACATATAATTAGCCCAATCTTACTTCTTAGACTTTTCGATTCTTCTTAGACGCTTGGAACTAAGCGTGCCCAGAAAGAAATCTTCAAAAAATACGAGCTTAAACTTATGATAAAGTAGCTGGAGGACTGTGTTCTTCAACGAAATACCACGGATCAATGGCCAGTGAAGTGGCATAGAGTTGCAGACGTCTGGGTGGTGGATCCGGTCGACGACACTCGCGCATCGTCCGGTGCCATCTTGTCATGACTCGGGGATCCTATCCTATCTGCAGAGTTTAAATACTGACACCCGACGCGAGAGTTACGCCTACAGGGCCCTATTTCATAGGACTACGATTCAATCCACAATTCAATTCAAGGCTTGGCTATAGAATGTACATTGAATGAACTATGAATTTTAGTGTCTGGTCATAGTGTCGTCTCCACAAAATGACTCGAGATATCTATAGGATTACCATACGTCCCAGTCCCGGAGTTTTTTACCTGTTTTACGTAACTAGCAATTTTATCAAAGTAATTATCAATGGTATTTGAACGAAGTTTTCATTTTTTAAGTTAGCCTATTACTCGTTAAATTGTAAATCCTACTTAGCGGTGATAGTTTTCATTTTAAATTCATTATAAGTGCTGCTGCTCTGATCTTTTCACGTTTTTGCAATTAAACATGTAGCCGGGAGAAGGGAGGGACGCCCGACTCTAACGGAAAATTTCCTAAATGGTCGTTTAAAAATATTGGGAGTGTAGAAAAGAATGCCTTTTCTACACTCACAATATTTTTAAACGATATCCCACACTGCGGCGTAGGCGAGAAAAAAAATGCATTCCTAATTGAGGTGCAGAAGAGGTGGTACCCGAATTCAAAATAAAATAAAAATTGTATACATGCCAACAAAACGGTAGGATAAAAATCCTACCGTTTTGTTGGCGTGGTTAATATATATATCAGCACCACATTTCAGCTTTCTAGTACTTGTCGACTCTGTGCTAAGCCACAGACAGACATACAAACGGACAGACAGACAGACGGACGGACATGGAGAAACTATAAGGGTTCCTTGTTAACTAAGGAACCCTAAAAACCACTAATAGTGACCGGTGTTTACAGTAGATTTACAGATTGGTAATATACGAGAAACCGGGAGTCAGTGTACCACGGCCCTAATACTTTCTACACAACTTGAAGGGCCCATCGAAGTCGGTGGTTCTTAGTAAATTGAGTGAAGTTTTTACGACCGCCGACGGTTTAAAGCTTTCGCGTTTTATTAACTGGCTTTATGCGACTCGTCGGATCAGAGACATATCACGAACAAGACTTACAACAAATATTCTTTATTATACAGCTTTCGTAGAACAAGTTCCGCATTGATCTCGGTAACTTAGTCCTTTTACACGTAGCTACCTACAATAAGTATTATTTATTATGCAGCTTTCTTAGCACAAGTTGCGCATTGAACTCGGTAAGTTAGTCCTTTTACACGGGTACAATAAGTACAATACTATTCATTCATCTTTAATAATTGTAACAAGGGGAAGAAGATAAAAAAAACCATATTCGAAATACGC
This sequence comes from Yponomeuta cagnagella, assembly GCA_947310995.1. Taxonomy (NCBI): domain Eukaryota; kingdom Metazoa; phylum Arthropoda; class Insecta; order Lepidoptera; family Yponomeutidae; genus Yponomeuta; species Yponomeuta cagnagella. The sequence continues at coordinate 13,170,311 of OX371287.1, forward strand.
CCGCCCTAATAGAAACTATGGTTCGCTAATTTTAACACTAGATGGCGCTGACGGTATTCTTCATCGCGATATGCGTCAGTTGTATGTGCACCCTGTTGGTGCTACTTAATTATTATTATTATCTATGTAGCGTATATACGTCCCACTGCAGGGCACAGGCCTTCACTTAGAAAGAGAGATAATCGTTAATAAAATTAAATAATGCCGTGAAGATAAGTGTTTGATGATTTTCTCATGAATCCCGTCAACTCACCAATTTTTGACCAATGGGACCACCTCTGAGGTACCTTCTTTCTTTTCTTAGGGAATTACCGCTAGATGAAGTCAACTTATACTTCGACCAAATAGGGGATGTATTAGCAAAGGGCAAGATTAAAAGTACCTGAAACCGGCGTGCGAGCATGCCACGACTAATGAATGCTACTAATGTTGAGGAAGCGAAAGTGATCTGTCAGGATCGTAGCAAGTGGCAGTCCCTGGTCTCTGCCTACCCCTCTGGGATACACGCGTGAGTTTATGTTATGTTATGTTTAGGAAGTAAACATTTGACAAAATATAGTCTGTATGTCATTGTGTTTGTGTCAGTTGTAAAAGCAATGTCATTGTGTTTGTGTCAGTTGTAAAAGCAACCTGAGTTCATTCGTAAGCGTATTTTCACAATAGCGTCACTGGTGCATGATACCTATGCCTCCAAGTAACGATATCCGGGAGTGTATAAAAAGGTTATCGTATTATCGCGAACGTTTTAGGGCCCAAAATATTATTAAATCTTATCAGAATCCTCAGTTGGATAGTCTATCTAACCGAGGATTTAATAATCGACTCAACTAAAATTTTCTGAAAGTCATGACGTATAACGCGTCATACCATACGCAATGTGAAAGCAAAAGCTTTGGTTTAGCAAAAAGGTTTGTCATTTACGGAATCATCCACTTGCCACGATTCTGACAGATCTCTTTCGCTTCCTCAACATTCGTTAGTCGTTGACTTTTTAATTTGCCCTTTGCTAATACATTCCCTATTTGGTCAATTTGTTTGTGTCGCAATGATACCTAATAAGGAAAAGAACATTCTACCTGTATCGGAAATAAGGATAACAACTCAGCTATGTGTGACGTGATCACAATGCGCAACCGAGATCAACAAGTTTGGTTCACAGGAGAAGGTGTGCAACCTTTCAACCTTTCCGAACTTTTCATGAACACGCGAACAAAAAATGTCTTATAAAAAAAAGTATCAAGGATGCAAGCCGCTTCCAACCGGTCTTTTTGGAAATCCATGGAGGAGGCCTAAGCCCAGCAGTGGACTTCTTGTGGCTGAATGATGATGATGATCAAGGTTGTGACAATTTACTAGCTGACAATTTTTTTGCTCTCATTCGAGACGCCATAAAAAACCCGATGATAATTTTTCTCTACAATGAATACTCCTAATATAACCTGGCGAGAAGTAATTCTACCTACAAAAATTTAGAGTAATCTATGATATTATTATGGGGATTGGGGACCCTACCCCGGATCATACGTATCAAAGTCTTGACAAATTAGGATGTTAATTTTTTTTACAGTGCACCAAATTTATAAATTATTTGATAAATGGGTGTATTTTTATTGTAGGTGTACCTTTTTTCACAGTTTAAGAACGACCTTTATCTTGATCGTATTTGAATTTTAATTCAATAAATAAGGATCTTCGATACACCACAGGTTACATCTATGGTCCTGTTTTATTTATTTGATTTGTCTGTTGTACATTTAGTTTTCTTTCTGTTGCTGTTGCATATTATGTTACTTATCCGATTATTTTGTTTCTGTGATGTGTCTTGTTGGTATAATACATGTCTTTCTTCTTATTCTTCTTCTTCTTCATTTTCAATTAATCTTTCTTTGCTTTAGCTGAATTGCAATATCCAACTAGAATTTTTAGAAATCTAGTTTGAATGTTTCACTCTTCCGGTTTCTCGTACACTATCTGTTAATTTACTGTTAATAGCTGTCAAATGTTTTTTTTATATTACCTATGTAATTTGACCAACAGTTAGCAGTTAGCTGTATACAAGAAACCAGGGTTAAGACTGCAGGCCCAACATATCCTGACTGCGGCCCTGTCACCATAAACATAAAGTCATCGACCCAAACAATGTCACGATTCACAAACGATTTTACTTTTGCCTTTCTTCGACTCTACAATAAAGTGGCGCGAACAAAAACCTGTTCCCTCGGTCTCACTTTCCATATCGTCGTATTAAATAAAGCGGCAGTAAGTTAGGAGCTTCGACGTATGAGTCAGAGCTATCAGTTCTTTCTTTGTGCTTTCTCCCACACCTGACCGTAAGGGGCACGTCTCACGACTTGCGGATGCAGACACTTTCCACACAAATGGGAGCAGCGGTTTTGCGTGGCCTTGATTCAGGCGAGCGAGCGGCGAGCCACCGACACCGCCTCACTGTGGCCAGTCTCCCCGTAGCTGCTGTGAGGAATACGCGCGTAACGCTGGCTTGTCAAGTTTCAAATTTCGAACAGTTTTGGCGCCCAGCGAGTGACAGCTTCTTTTTTTTCGAAATTGCAAAAAAGTGGCCAGTGCTGTGACGGAAGAGTTTACAGTGCCTTTTTAAACGTTGTGTGGATACTACAAGTTGCCAATCTGGCGGGATTTCGTTATTCACAGAGGTTCGTATTTATGTGATTGTTTTGTTTATGTTTGTTGTGATATTATTTTGTGCGAGTCGATTGTTTGTTTGAATGTTTTAAATTTATCAGGGTTTCGTTGAATAATATTGAATGACATTGCAGGCATTCACAAAATTTATGACAGTCTCCCGCCGGTTGTGCACATTATCGACGCGATTGTTTCGTCGGTTAGTTTCAGAGCCTGAAACTATGAAACTGTATATTGAACATTATGTAGACGGAAATTGCAAACTGTAACTATGTTTTTATCACACCTGCTCTGAAAATACATACTAATTATACCAATTAGAGGGAAGAAACGCCTTTATCCCGCCCTTCAAATCCTTTCATCCCAAGGTATGGAAGTTTGTATGAAAATCCTTCCGACCCAAGGGTGGGAAGTATGTATGAAATTCCATTACATACCCGGTTTTTTTTTTAAATTTGTCAGCAGTCATACTGCAAAGAGACTTTAACTGTCTACTAATTAAATTTCAAGTAAATTGTTACTGGCCACATACAGTTTTTTTTTACCAGTTACCAACCTCCTTGGTGCATACAGAAAATTAAAAACGAAATTATTTTTGTATATGAAACGCGCGGAATCACGGAAGAAGTGGCTGCATGACCTTATGATCTTAGCCTACTCCAGAAACGGGCGAATAAAAAAAGGAAAAGCCCGCGCATTTTCGCAAAAACTTCGATTGATTTAGCATTTATCTTTGTGTTTTTTGTAAACATTTCTATGCATTTATGTCTATAATTTTCCTCGTAGATGTAATAAAAAGCACTATACATACCTCAGGATAAAGTACAGTTCCATACCTCAAATGGCAAATGCCATAATCTCGGTATGGAACTGTCACTTTCTTCCCTCTGAAGTAATGTACTATTTTTTAAGCTTTTGCAGGATACCCAAAAAGCCTTGCTAGCGTGGGAAATGGAGTGCTATCTCAAGTAATATTTCATAGTGAATAATAATATATTGCGTTGGTTAGGGGTGTAGATAGATAGAATATTCTTTATTAACATACGGTGTATAACGTTAATGCCTCTTTAGAGAATAGCTGGGTATGCTACGAACGGCTACATTTATCTTCATCTGCCAAGGGTATACAGAATTATTTCTACAAAGGCGCAATTCCTGAAACACCCCAACTAGAATTTGTGTTCGGCAACAACTTTTGTTCGTTGAGTTTTTTTCTCAGACATTTATTTTTCAAAATATCAGGATTTACTTATATAATTTTATCCAATTCGAGCTTTACGCGCTCTACCAATGTCGCAATTTTCAGATAATTATTGTACTGTCATAACTCAAGCTTCTCTATTCTTGCTTTCTTTAATTTACCTTTTTTTTTCTAATACACTGGTACACCGTTTAGCAACACATAGTTAAAGGAAGACACTAGCTCCTGACGCACAGGTTTTCCTAGTTCAAGAGCAAGGCCTTCAAAATTCACTATGGCAAAATGCATTTCTCAATAAACATATTATAGTATTTGTATATTTATATTTGTATGTAACAATGTTCATTCTATTCAACACATATGATTTTAAGAAAAAATCGTAAAAAATCAGGGACATGGAGAATTGTGCAAAATTTTTTTTTTAATTCATAGAACTAAAGTCTATGTGGTAGAAATCGCGCATTTTAAAAATAACTCTGGTAATTATTACACCGTTTATCGATTCTGAGAAAAATATCTAGTTTATTTACCAGGTGCTAGGAATTCTATTTGTACCTACGTCGAATAAAAATAATATGGGGACGAGGTTATTTTAGGCATTTGAATAAGTTTAAAATGAAAGAAGAATGAAAGAAACAAAGAAAGAGGATATTTGTTTAAATTGTCACAGAAACACAAAGTAAACATAAAGGTACACAAACAAAAGACACGAACGACAACAAAACAGAGATAAAACAAAACAATCCTGAAGAGAACATGTGAGAATGACTACCTAATACTCCTTTTTTCCTCTATGGTAATACTTTCCCAAGCAGACAGAATTTTTCGTACATTCATAGCCAAATTTATATACTTACCATAAATTTAGCATAGGACTACATTCGGTTCTACCAATAAAAGCTTGATTTGACTAAGATGTTGGCACATATATGGCATGAACTCCTTTCACTTTATTTATTGTTAGACCTTCATTATTTGGCCCCAACAAAAGAAACTATTTAAGTGCTATTTGTGTTGAACACAATTTTTTTGTGATTGAATTCGGTGAAATAGTATTATGCCATCTCTCCGAATGATAAATCCAGACTCATGCGTCTGCGGGGTTTAAGGGTCGGTTCACACTTCTGTAAAGATAGAGTAATGTTACAAATCATTGGACAGCAATAATTAGGCTGCAATCTAATAACAATTCATTATTTGACAATATTTTTCAGTAAGTATATACAGGGTACAACAAAATCTACCTCTAAAATGCTCAATTTCTGAAACACGTTAATTAGTTTGTCATATACCTACAATAACTTTTGTTCTACCTCTATGAAACATATATATATTTTATTTTATTGTAATTAAAATATTGGTACAATGCAACCAAGGTCCGATGCCGTATTTAAATGCAAGAAAAAAAAAAGGCAAATTTTCATAATAAAATATATATAATATTTTTTCTTACAGCGACGCGTTTTGATAGTTACCTATGTGATGATTTGGTAGTTAAGTTTGTGTTAAATATAAAGGACATTACTCTATGTACAATGATTTACCGGTGACATTGGTAGAGTGCGTAAAGCGTGAATTAAATAAAATTGTGTAAATTCATAGGTATGTCATATTAAAGTTTGCTGTAAAAAACAAATTCTAATTAGGGTGATTCAGGAATTGCGCATTTTAGAGATACGCCTGTGTGATTCCGGTAATACTGCAAAAATAGGATTAAATACTAGAGCTGACTTGTACAGCTTTTAAATAGCATTTAAGTAAAATCCTACATACAAAATTCAATTTAAATGGTGACTTAAGCGACATTTAAGAAGTGGTATAAGTCGACCTAAGTTAACATACACTCACGTCTGGATCTCGGAAGGGTAGGTAGAGACCTGCCACTTGCCACGATCCTGATAGATCCTTTTTGCTTCATCAATATTAATTAATGAGCCTAAGTGAATTATTAAATGTAGTTAAAAAGAACAAAAGTGTAAGTTGTAAAATCTTTACTGTGTAATCTGCGGAATGTAAAAGGTCAAAGTAAGTATATGGCATCTTGCTATTAAACTTTATTTGCTCCAATTTTATTAAATCGTTAAAAAAAATATTTATCATTAGATCGTACCTTTAGGATAAAAAGCTGCTTCTTGTTTCTTGGCATACGTTTTTTGGCAGAATTTTCTCTATAGAAAAAACGGTTTTAGTAAGAAAAAATATGACGATTAATTTAATGAGTAAGTACTCTCTGTTAAGAAATATTATTAAATATATTTTTTCTTAACTTACCTTGATATGAATTCGGAAGCCCTTACCGATGGTTCCCTGCAATTATACAATTTTGCAAATTACAGAAATACCTTCGGGATTCTCACTAAAAGGCAAAAATTAATAAAATTCTATTTCTGTCACAGTTATGTGTGTAAAAATCTCATTTTATAATAAAAATTAAGAATAAGTATAAATATTATACATTTTCCTTTAATTACGCAAAGTTGGTATGGACAATTATTTTAAATACATACTCTCCTATGTAATCGGCGTCATAAAACGTCTTGTATTGATACTGTAAAAAAAACAAGAAACTGCTAAGTAACAGCGTGGAGATAGAAAGAATATGGTAAGTAAAGTAGTGTTTTCTAATTTCATACTAAATACATTCTTGAGTAACGATTGTAATTTCTGAGCAGAAGTTTAAAATTCCAATTATATTTTCACATTGCATGCATGGTTTTCTGAAACATAAAAATCTATAACATCAGACTTAAGATTTAAAATCGTTAACTTAAGACCATCGTCTAATAGAAGTTGTTTGTTTTCTCATTAATTTAATTATCGATAACTGTAATAACTGCAGTAATGGTTTTCAGGTTGGGATCTTTGTTTTAGGCTCTTTGAATGGGATCTTTTTTAGGCTCTTTGGGATTAACTTAAGAGGTAAACTTCTATGCAGATACCTGACTGACAAACTATGATAACTAACCGATGTTATACTGAACAAACGTTTCGTAATTTATAAATTTACTTGAATATTATTTTGTTTCAACTTATGAATGTGTTGGGTAAATTTGAAATCGTTACCAATATTTTAAGGGAATATTCATTTTGTCTTGATTAAAAAACAATGATAGTAATGATTTAAAAGTAATCGCGATTGGGTCTAAGAAAATTGTTTTCCTTTGGGTTAAACGTTTAAAAACCTATCGAAAAGTAAAATTAAATTAAATTGGTGCCGTTTATAAGATAGTCGACGTTTGTTTAAACATTAGTTTTTGAGTATTTTATGGCACAAAACTCCTTATTTTTTAATCTGTGCCTTGAGGTTCTAAATCATGGCTTGAGTGCCCTCTTTATGCTAACGAATATGATGTCAGGCCGTAGAAAATAGTTAAGTTTCGAAAATTGGGAAATTCGACGTTAGTTTCTTACAGTCATCTCAATAAAAGCAAAAGTAGATACGACAAAAAGTATTAGCACCAGCGCGTTCATTTCACCAAACACGAGATCACAATGTGGATTTAAAAAAATATTAATTGCCAATTTGCCTTACATTACGGCTATTTTAGAGAACATGTATTCAATTACATACTCTATGTCAGATAAAAGTTCCCTCGATGGAAACGAACAAATATTTTAAACTGCGCACTGGGTTAAGAAAAATTAAATAGGTAGGTACATAGGAATGCTTACGACTGAAATAAAAGAGATTTTTGCACGACCAACGCTTTGGTAATGCAACGCATACATATCTGTGTAAAAGTTCACTCTTTTAATATGAAAATATTTACTTGGCCCTGCCATATATATGATGTATGTATAAACATAAACATTTACATACAGGCACATACATTGCTTCTGGGCCCACACTAGGATACCCTGTGTCGTGGGAACCAGAAACAACATCACAAACATGTAAACATCCAAGACCTGGGTTTTTTTTGTCCCCAGCCGGGATTCGAACCCGGGACCTCTCGCATGGTATGCAGATGCACTACCGCTGCGCCACGAGGTCGTCATGCTGTATAGTTATGAAGTGTGATTAATATGTATCACAAATTATATTTTGTTCTTACACACAGATTAAAATGTTACAAAATATAAAACCGCAAGGCGCTGAACTTGATAGCCGCGTCTCCTGCTCGTGTTCAGTGCATAAAACGTTATTTTAATTTGGTTCCTCTAGCAACGAAATTGTTTTAAGCGTGGAAAACGGACCATTTTGTGTTTCTAATGATTTAAAGCGTTAAGCAGGTTTATAATAGGAACTCCTCTCATAAACCGGCTTTAACTTCGTCTTAAAAGTGTTTTAGTGGATACGACATTTTATAAATAACACTGTTAGACGCTCATCATTTCCGAAATTAAACGATTTTTATTTAGTTCTGCTTACATCCAACAAACTTTTTTTGCTACATAGTATACGATTCTTGTTTCACCTAATTGGGAAAGAACCTGTTAATTTTGTCACCTTGTCACTTTGTCACTTGCCGATAGCGAGCAATGTCTGCGGTAGGCTTGACACGCCAACGTGAAGGAACAGATCGCGAGGAAACCCGCGGCTTGGTTGGCTCCGCACGTATTGACTTGTCTTTCCTGTGGGCTAGGCCGTCTAATCTGTCAGGATGGTATAAGTGCTGGCAAGCCTACTCCATCTAAAACTACAAGCATCCGAGTGGTCCCTTAAACCATCTAGTATGAGTTAAGGTGCCACTGGACGCTGTATAAATCATCTCATTACGTAGATGCAAAGGCATTCGATGCATTCGACAATACATCTACCTTTACATACGCGCACTCTAATAAGTTACACTTGGGCACACGACTTTGCAACAAATATGTAACGGTTGATTGCTGTCGGCTCTATGTATATGTAAATAAGAACTATTTCACCAGAAATAAACGGTACTTTTTTATTGTGAAATTCCCGTAACATATCAGTTTGCTTTTGTGTTTTGCAACAACCGCTGCTCTATGAGCCTTTAGTTCACTATCATAATTTAACTAAAAACTCGAATCGTCAGGGCTTTCATAATTCTACGAAATTCGTGCACAAAGTTGAATTACAGTTTTAAGCATTTATATATCAGACTGCACACCACAAAACAGAAGAATGTTGGCAGAAAGACCACAAAAAAATGTAATATTCAATTTATACAAATCGAAAGTTCTAGAACAAAGGTAGTTTTAAATGGCCAACTCGAGTTAGCTGGAAGAAAATACTTACTAGTATTAAGCTCGCCTTTGTACAAACACCTCTTTTGTGCAATAAAGTATTTCTGAATTGAATTGAATTAAAATACCAATCCTTAGAAAAAAATATCAGTCTTTTTTAATAAAAAGACGTTTCCATAAAACAATCTTCAATTGCAGTTTAAGTCTTCTCCTTCATGACAGGCTATTGAAACTGCATTTGAACAGTGTTTTAGAAAAATCGAGTTTTCATAAATAGCACCTTTAATTTTCATTAATTTCAGTGGCTACACTTCACAATTTCTCTTTTATTAAGAGTGATTTGTTTCCCCGTTGATGGATTATAGTTATTATTCCCAAGGGCGTTAAGTTGTTACTTGAGTAACAGTAGAGACTAATTACACTGTGGACGTTGATATAAAACGGTCATTTTCGATCAAGGCTGCGTCGTGGTGTAGCGGTTAACACGCTTCATACCAAAAACGAGGCGGGGTTCAATTTCCACTGGAGCCGCCGAACTTGATTTGTACAATAAAATTGGTCTCGGTCTGGGTGTGTTTCCATGTTTTTGATGTCCTTGCCTGGTTACATAGCTCAGGGTATCCTATTTTGGGACCTGGGTAAGTGGAAGTTAAGATTTTTCCCTGTGCCGATGACCTTGAGCGTTTGACACAGGTGTGCAGCACTTCAACATTTCACCGCTAGATGACACGACTGAATTAATTCCTAGTAGTAATCTCCATAGAAAGACGCTCGCGCTGCCGCACACACACAGTCTCATTCCCTTCGCGTAAGCACACGCCGCCAAACGCACACATATATAGCCGAATTTCGAACGCGTCGAGCGAGCCGAGCGGTTTCTACTTTTCTAGCCGGCTCGCCAGCCCGCCCGCGTACCTACGCGTAGATTGAATAGACTTCAATCTAATGCCTTCTTGTATAGCATGCGTCATTACAAACAAAAAAGATAAAGGTAGGTACAATCTCTTCAAAACTTATCTATGCTTTGTAGAAAGAATAGCTTTCAAACAAAAATCACATGTTTAGTAAGTGCGTATTTATTTACCTACCTACTTATGAAATAGTACATGTTTTTGCACAACAACAGGTTTTTATGTCAAAAAGTGAAAAAAAATCATCTTATCTTTTTTCAATAAAGTGAATTTGACTTTGATGTCACATGGATGTATTTCGGGACTCAGTGGCAGAATTGGAACGTAGGAAGCGACTTCCCCATATGAAATAAAAAATATATTTCTAATGCCAATTCCATGGAAAGTAGAAATTACGACCATTTTAATTGTTATCCGGATTTTACGTCGTTAGGGTTGTCACGCTCTCAGATAGTAATTTATAATCCGGATCTGATTTGATTTTGAAAAAAATATGTAAATACCTGGTGCCGTTATTATTGATATTAATTAAAATAGTAACATGATATACATCGCATATAACAACTTTATGTACACGGTGTGACGTGAAGAATGTATATAGGTACATAAAGTTGATCAGCGAAAAACACCTAGATAAAATTGTTGTCCCATTTTGATGTTACTAACTTGAAATTTTCTATACGATTAGTTTTTTTGCTAAAACCGACGGAGAAAATCGAAAACTTGGAGAAGCTGGTCTCCATGAGTTTCTTTTTTTTCAACGGCTTGGGATAATGGTAACACTTAGGGGTGGTCTTTTAAAACAACATAAACTCGTTGCATAAACCCTAGATAGGACGGTGACGTAAATTAATTTTTATGGCAAATTTAATAGTGCCGATTGAAAAGTAAAATTGCTTAAATTTTCAACCAACACCTAATGCAGGTTTTGCCACCGGGCCCCGCTGGTCTAGCGGCTGGACTAATATGGTATCAACTTTATAGTCACACAGCGTTTGAATGCTAAAATAACTAGACGTGTGAAAATTCTTGAATTTTTGGTTGTTCTAATTTCGGTCTTATCAGGTGCTAAAAGATTTCCAAGTTCCACATATGGTGTAAACTTGGAATTTCCATCCTTACAGGGTGATCCCTCAAACCGATAAGAAAAATCTGACTTGGAAAATCCGGTCTCTACAGCTTTTTTGTCAAAGCCTGAGAAAACGGTAACATTACGGGGTAGTCTTGTCGAACAAATGTTGAATAAGACCTTGGGTTGGATGACAACGTTAACTTACTTTTTACAAAATGGCGTAAGTCAAATTTCAAGCTGGCTCCTAAAAATTAAAAAATTCTGATTTTTATCTCTGGCTCCGTTTTTCTATGAAAATTAGTATTGGAGGTTTTTGTGGTCGCTGATGACTACTCTGCGCCATGTATTGAACGCAGGTTTGATGACTTCCTGCCTCCCGAACAAGCCGGTTTCCGAAAGGGCTTTAGTACCATTAGACCACATCCACACGTTGCGGCAAATTATACAGAAGACTGAGGAGTATAATTTGCCATTATGCTTTGCGTTTGTGGACTTTGAGAAAGCCTTCGATTCGATCGAGTTATGGACAGTGCTCGAGTCTCTCCAGCGTTGCCGTATTGACTATCGGTATATCGAGGTGCTGAAATGCTTGTACAACAGTCCACTATGACCACAGAACCACTATGTCGGTCCGAGTACAGGAACAGAATTCGGACGCAATTCCATTGAAAAAGGGCGTAAGACAGGGAGACGTTATCTCTCCAAAAATGTTCACAAACGGACTGGAAGATACCTTCAAGCTTCTGGAATGTCAGGGACGCGGCATCAATATCAATGGCGAGTACATCACTCACCTTCGATTTGCCGACGATATAGTAGTCATGGCAGAAACGATGGAAGACCTCGGCATAATGCTCGAAGACCTCAGTCGAGTTTCCCAACGGGTGGGCCTTGAAATGAACATGGACAAAACGAAGGTCATATCGATTGCTCGTTTTGTGCCCACCCCAATAACATTGGGGAACTCGACTCTCGAAGTTGTAGACGAATACGTCTACTCAGGACAAACAGTCCAACTAGGCCGGTCCAACTTTGTGAAAGAGGTCGAATCCAACTTGGCTGGGCAGCATTCGGGAAACTTAGAAAAGTCCTTTCGTCTAATATACCTCAATCACTCAAGACAAAATTATACAACCAGTGATGACTTAAGGCACTGAAACGTGGCCTCTCACTATGGGCCTCCTAAGAAAGCTCAAGGTCACGCAAATAGCTATGGAAAGGCCTATGCTTTCTCTACGATATCGAATCAGAAATGATGAGATTCGTAGAGGAACGAAAGTCACCTTAGCCCAGCGGATTACTAAGTTGAAGTGACAGTGGGCGGGGCACATAGCAAGCAGAACTAATGGCCGATGGGGCCGAAAAGTTCTCGAATGGAGACCACATATCGGCAAGCGCTGCGTAGGACGACCAGCCGACAGATGACCTCATCCAAGTGCCAGGAAGACGCTGGATGAAATCCGCTTCCAACTGGTCTTTTTGGAAATGCATGGAGGAGGCCTATATCCAGCAGTGGACTTCTTGTGTTTCCATGACTCGAGAGGTTTCTTTACAAAAGCTGCTGAAAACTTAAAATATAGTGTAAAAATACAGAGGTTTTTATAAACATTTTAAAATAGTGGAAATTTTGATAAATTTGAAGCTTGGATTAAGATTTTGGCTCAAAATCTTTGAATTTAAATCATCGACTTTACGCATTTTCTTATTTTATTTTACACTACGCGCATTCACTAAAGCGGTTTCAAAAGGGTGAATATGTGTCATCGCTATCGTGCCTGTGTGGCCAATAGTCCATTGAGCAAATCTGACTCGATAATTTTTTTTCTATGGTATAACACAAACAAAATTATAAAAATTTTAAGAACAAAAGCAAAATAATTAATTTTTTACAGAAGAAAAAAAAAACATTTCAAAATGGATATTGACCAAAGAAATAAAACGAAAATTATGAAAATGGAAAAAGACTTCGTTGCTAAGGATGTTGGCAAAAGAGCTACAAATGGATTTGAGTGCTTATTTGGCCTGCATCCTTGTTTCAGCACAAAGACTGATAAATATAATTATTAATCAACAGTGCCTCCTCGTCTTAACTTATATTGGTATATTATAACAGATTAATCTGTTGATAATCGTATTAATAGTGTAATTCATACCATTTCTATTATTTCATTCCAATAGCACAGGAAACATACAGCATTTAAGTGATTTTTGGCGTTAAAGCTGATAGTTAAAAACTATCTATACTATAGTGCAGGGAATTCTAGTTTGATTGCGTTGTATGGACGTTATTATTATTATAATTTTGGAACTCCCCACCGACGAATATTTTCAAGATACATTAAACTATTCATTGTGACACTTAAATAAAAATATGTAATATCGGTAAACCAGGAACGCAGATTTTTGTTTAATCTACTGTGTGATACAGTACTTCTATTTCTATTTGGTTACTTTTTGTTACACTTTTCCTTTTTGTTAAGGTTTCAGTTGTTTTTTTTTGTTACGTGTACAAAAAACTTACCTGCTTTCTTTTGTTGTCATTATAATTACGGAACCCAAAAAATATTATGCGCGTTAAATTATATATTTAAATTACGTTGTACCTAAAAATGAGCACCGAATAAATCTTGAATAAAAAAAACCCGGATTTTGTGCCAACCCTAGCAAAAACAATTGAATAGGATCAACTTATACATGTCATGGAAGTGTGATTTATATTACATGTAGGGAAGGTAAAGAGCATAATTATTGCAGTGTATATAACTTATCCCAATACAGCGGAATTTCGAGAAAATAAAAAAACTAAAAACAAGTACCTACACACGTAGTATATAAATTATAATTCCTACAAAATTTTTAGCATTACGCCATTGATTCTTCTAAAAATACTTCCGCATGTACAATAAAATGCGTGATAAAAATATACAGCGTTTTATTTTATTTAAAACAGAAAAACATGTCAGGCAGATAGAAAAAAAATTCAGAGACGAAATCTACACAGATTCATTTTGTATGTTTAGAAAAGGTTCTAAACATAACATTATTGACACAATTCATATAACTATGTAAAATATTTTTCTATATATCCGGATGGAACGACCGAGCCGAGTTCGATAGCGCTATCTTCTTCTGTCGCTACGGAAGTGAGCGGTGCGGAAATACTAAGTACTGTAATTCGGCTTGGTTCACTCAAAGGTTATGAATCAAGTATTATTCGTAACGCCCCAATCGAAATTATTATTTACCAACACATTATTTACCGCCTATGTACCCTACAATCTAACGAGGAGGCGAAGTGCGAGCGCAAGGAGTGAAACAAAACTCAATCAAACTAAAATGAACCTTAAATGCTAGTAATTAGAGACTACAAGGCTCGAGCAACAAGTCTGGCCGCGTGCGGCCGACCTAATCGCGACAATAAATGGATTATAATACATAGGTAGTTAGGTTTAATTTTTAATGAACCTCACTTTTACCGTGATTTAGGCACAAATAGTAAAACGATGTTTCGCTTAGGTTGGTAATGTTACAATAGCTCGGATGGGAAGAGGCGTCCCTTGAACGGCAGAGAGCTCTTGGTTCGAATACTAGTAAATTATCGGTTTCCTCTTTACTTTTTTCTTTTTTAGTTATTTACTTAAATAAAAAAATACAAGAATTGGGATTTTATATTGTATGTTTTTCTAACATTTGAAGCTCGATCACTACTACAAAAATCAGTTGCCGTGCGTTGGTCTTGCAAACACTCGAAAATGTCTCCACCGATTGGACTAATAGCTATATAATATTTTTTTGTTTTGTTCGGACATGGGACGTGGGGCGAGGGCGCGGAAAAGACTCATCCCTTCAGGAGCCTGTTTCATAGAACTACAATTCATTGTGACTATGACAATTCGATGTACATTGCAAAGCCGATTAACCCACAGATTAACAAATAGACTCTGCTGCGCAGTGTACTTCGAATTGTCATAATAAACTACGAAATTATAGTTTTATGAAACTTGACCCAGTACATTTTGTACGAAAGTGAATTGGAAAGATGCGGCGTCTTTTTCGGTCCCTCGCCCCACGTCCTTGGCCTACAATCGGTAATTTTGTATGAGAATTGCTACTTTGAATTAATTTCACTATATGGCGCTCGAGGTGAACTTTGGAAGGTTGATTTATGATTGATAAATCGCTTATGAAAAGTTACAATGAAATCAATGGTGATGCGAAGAGCGCCTGGTCACAGACAACAGGCAACGAGTAGACTGGGCTTACCTCGTAAGGCGTAATGTGATAAATTGATGAAAACGTTTTTTCTGAATGAGTAACTATGGTTCCTGTTAGTTTTAAACATTAACATACAAGATTTTGATATTGCCCGTAAGACTGTATAAGCTTAAACGTAATCCACTGCGCATTTAAAATGGTACATAAATTCTTAGCTTTTTTTTAAGCATTCTTACGGAATATATTTACTCATAGAAGGCGTAAGGTTATGACAGTTGTCAAACATCCAATAGGGAATCAAGGAGTTAAATTATATCATATATTAATTTCAACGGTCTGCCATGTTCCTAGAGGATGTCACAAGCGATTCAAAAACGTCTGCTAGCCAGTTCCAGCACACTGTAGCCCCTTAAGGAGAGCCTTTGAGTAGAAATTCAAATTGATAAAACAATCTTCAAATTCATTATTCAGCACTACAGACTATTTTAACTGCATTTGAGAAGTTATTTATTGGTTTTTTACAAAAATAAAGACTAGACTTACCACCACATTCTGAATTGCCAATTTCGCTAAGTTTGGTCTCTTCGGATTTTTCACAAAAGAAGGGAGCGGATATATGCTTAGAAATATGCCCTCAGTTCAGAAACTGGCAGTTAGTCTACATTCAAACGTTCTAAACCTTATAAGCCGTTCTATTATAAGGTTACCTAACCGTCATTATTATTCGCATTGCGTGTCTGCAATCCAGATAAAGTGGGGAATAGTTATAACTTTCACTTCAACCGCCGACATTAGATGATAATTATTAATTCCAAGTGAAAAGTCTAGTGTTACAAACTGCCTACTTAGGCATACTTACCTAATTGAATTACTGTCGCCTTTACTGTTGAGTCTTATTTATGGGTTAAGTAAACGCTAAAATGTACGTTTTTATATCGTACTAGCTGACTCGGCCAACATTGTTTCGCCATATTAATTAGCCTACGACCTATTCTCAGACCTACCAAATATACACAAGAAATTTCACAAAAGTCGGCGAAGCCGTTTAGGAGGAGTTCGATAACAAACACTGTGACATGAAATTTTTATATAATAGATTTAACTGACCCCTCTAAAGGAGGAGGTTCTGAATTCGTTTACATTGTATGTTTAGCAATAATTCATTACCGCGCTGTCCGATTTATTTATTTTTTGTTTCTTAGAAAGGAACTACCTTTCTAACGAAAATAAAAGTTAGTTGAACAACGTGGTAAATAATTATGGCACATCATCATCATCATCATCATCATCATCATCAGCCATTTGACGCCCACTGCAGGACATGGTTTTCCAAGCTTTCCGGTCTTGTGCCGCTCGCAACCAGCGACTCCCTGCTACCGTAACCAGGTCGTCAGACCATCTGGTGGGAGGCCTTCCCACGCTGCGTCTTCCGGTCCGCGGTCGCCAGGTCAGAACTTTTTCGCCCCAACGCACAGTGTCGCGAGTCAATAGAAAGGTTTATCAAAAATATGTTTTTATTAAATTTTATATTAATTAAGGAAAAAAACTTTATAAATCATCACATCTATTGAAATATCATTGTTGAAAAGATGTCCAAGGTACAGGTGAGCAGGGGGGGGGGGGCTCATTTAAGTCTAAATATGGTCTGTTAGACGTATTTGGCACGTTCTTGTTGCTCAAATGGCTTAATACAACGCCCTCCAATTTGAAGTCAGTGTCTAGCCAAGTCTCATATTTTTTTATCATCTTATCCTTACTCTTCCCACAAGATTTCCAATATTTGCTTAAAGTCATAATAAAATAGTTAACCGACTTTTTTACACTCGATTTGATATCGGTATTTGCATTCTCTAAGCCAAAGAACGTCAAAACAAACAGAAAAACAGCAAGTATTTTGTTCTTGGCAGCAGCCGAATTCCATTCTTCAAAACAAGCGCGATTTTTAAGTAGATTATCTAAAGTAAAAAAAAAATACTTAAAGAGGAGCAACCAGAAGCAAATGAAAATTGCACAGTAGCAAGATAACTTTGTCAGGTACATTATGTAAAAAAATTAGAGATACATTTTTATACATTTTTTTTAAACTCAAAATCATGTTGGCTACTAAGTAAATTTTTAAGGATAAATTGTAAATGCGTCTAACTCACCCATTATCTTACGTAGGTCACTATTGTTTATTGATTTGTAATCACAAAGACTTGAAGAATTTAATTATGAATGAAAATTCGAAACGTGTAACTAAAACAGCACCAAAAAAAATAATTTAACTTTTGTAACAGCAACTATACTAAACAGCAATCATAGGTAACAGCCAACTTAGGTGTCAGTCGACAGCGATATTTGAAGATGACATTAGACAAAACTACCCTCAATAAAGGCTCGAACTAATGACCTTTGAGTTGCCATGTTAAATATCAGTATAGTTTGAGATAGAAAAAAATATTTATCATAAAGGGACGCGACACTGTGCAACGGCCATCAGTTCTCCGAGCTATGTGCACCGCCCACTGCCACTTCAACTGAGCAATTCTTTGAGCTATATCAGTAACTCGTGTTCTTCTGCGGATAGCTCAACACATATATCAAATCAGTGAATACGGATGAATTGTAAACCTCCTACTTTTCTTGAAGTCGGTTAAAAACACCCAGACTGTGCAAATCTAAGTACTTTGTCCCCCAGTGGGAATCGAACCCACAACCTCTGGCATGGTAATCAAATATCTTACCAACAAGGCAGTCAATTTGCGGCAGATTATTTACTTCGAGTCAATATTTTATTTGGCTCATAGTTATATCAACAGCTAGGGCAAATATGCAACTAAAAGCATATTTGGCCTAGCGTAATTTTTATTAGCGTAATTGCCGACGATTTACGAGTATATAAATTGCCGGTTTTACGAAATCCGTGCTAGAGATTCGTCAGAAAACCGGGCAATGGATGTATGATATTAGCAAAATACGCAAATATGAGTGGCCATGTTAGGCGCCGGTGTAACTGAGTAGATTGTTTCGTCTCAGCGCTAACAGGTTTCAATAAAATGTGACGAGGTGGGAAAATATATGAATTTTGTTTCCATATTTTTTCTACATTTTTCGCAAATAATGCTAACTTCCACAGAACACAATCACTTATCCTGATCCCAAACTAGGATACCCTGTGCTATGGTAACCAGGCAAGGACACCAAAAACATGGGAATACACCCAAATTGAGACCATTTGTGATTTTAAAAGGGCGACTTTGTAAAAAAAAATTAAGGTTGACCTGCTGTCAACTGTACACATAAACGGCGGCCTCCAGTGGGAATCGAACCCAGGACCTAGTTACATTTGTCGCTAACTGTATAGACGACAGCACATCAATCTTTACATGCGTGCACTCTATTCAGCTACGTTACGGATGAATTTGCAACAAAAATGTAAAGGTTGACCTTGTTGTCGACCTGCTGTCGACTGTACGTTCGGTCAAAGTAAACTGAAGACGCATAACGGGCTGAAATTACAAAGGCCTTTAGCCTAGGTTCCTTTGTTTATTTTTCCGCTCAAGGTTTTGTATATGAAGCTGACACGGTTTTGTTGGAAATACAGATTTTAGTATTTTTACTCGTCTACGGCGGAGCCAAAAGGAAGGGTCATGATTTTAGCTGGTCTGCGTGATTAAGTCCATTTGTATTCCGAAATGACATTGTAAATACAAAGATAGTACAGTCGATGTGTAACTCCTACCCCGGAATATTAAACGTATGAACCCCCGATAGTAAAGGAGAAAATGTACTATGATGCAAAACACTCTAATGGCCAACTGTGATCGACTAGTCTAGTGAGAACCCTTCGTTGTGAACGTATTAATAACCCAAGAACTTTTAGGATATGAGATCGAGTAATGAGTGTATGTAAAAGATCCGTTAAAATAATAAAAGTGGAACTAAGAACATTCAATACAAACCAAATGTTTATTAGAAAAGGTAAATTTTGGGAAGATTCGAAGAAACTAAAATAGCAATAAAGCAATATTAAATAAGCAGAAGCGAGACAAAATTGGGATAAAAGAAGAAAATTTAAATAAAGAAGTTGAGTTTAGAAGAAGATTATAGTCGCAAAATATTTGAAATAAATAACTATTTGTCATACTATTACACATGTGAGTGTTTTAGTATAACGTCCCCTACCAAAGGCCGGTTAAGGCAGACATTATTAGCCAGCTAAGTAGATAATATTGGATAAGAAGAAGTGAGTGCAATACTCAATTATCTACTAGCCGATTGTGCTAATTATATCTACCGTGGATGGGGATTGGCCACCACTACGTTATACTGTTAATATATACTTAGAAATAATAAAACTATGACTGACTAGAAATAAGAATACAATGATTCATTATTCCGAGTCTATGCCTTAAGAAAACATACATGATGAACGGAAGAATTGGCAAAGTGACGTTCAGCAGTACAATGCATTGGCAGACGAGAGTGAGAGAGGTAAAAAGAACCAAATGCACAAAGTACGTTGGAATAAGACTTCATCGAATCTTACCAACACTGAAACAGTCCGGCCAAACCCACGCAACCATGAAATGTCACCCAAAGACATAAGTCATACAAATAAATATAGTAAAAGCAATAAAAGCTTTGAGCAGGCATAGACATATTCAAACTCAAGCCACTTCACACAATTAACGCAAGAAACGGCAAAGGGATGTTCAGCAGTACAATGCATTGGCAGACGAGAGTGTGAGAGAGGTAATAACCAAATGCACAAAGTACGTTGGAATAAGACTTCATCGAAGCTTACCAACACTGAAACAATCCAGCCGCGCTCACGCAACTATGGGATGCCACTCAAGGACAAGTCAAACATAATAAAAGCTTTAAGCAGGTATAGAGATCTTAAGACTCAAGACGCTTCACACAATTAACGCAAGAAACGGCAAAGGGATGTTCAGCAGTACAATGCATTGGCAGACGAGAGTGTGAGAGAGGTAATAAGCAAATGCACAAGATACGTTGGAATAAGACTTCATCGAAAGCTTACCAACACTGAAACAATCCAGCCGAGCTCACGCAACTATGAGATTAAGCAGAGTATTAAGCCAATATACTTGAAATGAGCATACTACTACAAAGCCTATAGTGGCTCTTAACTACTCCCTAACGTCCCATAACGTCTTTCAATTTCGAACAATAATCCGTGTTTTGACCACCCTATATATTATTCACCCTATTTTGCGCCTAAAATGCAATAATACTAAAGAAACTACGGTCGGCAGGAAAAGTATATACGCACCTAAATAAATTGTCCCTACCTCTTTGCAATAGTGGAATGTTCCGTCCGAAGATCAAAAGAAAGGTACCTATGAAGCTAATACTTTCGTTACGTTTTACCTATTCCTTAGTTTGAATTGATCACCGTGTGAATGAAGCGCACCAACCTTTACGTCTAGTTTTAAGGTAAGGACCAGAGACATAGATAAACAGTAAGTTTAACAGCTACTAACTCAAGACTCGCACAATTAAATAACGAACACAATCTTTTAGTCAAACAGAGTTTTGCAGGTTTACATTAGCGCCTCCGTCGAGCCTTGGTTATTTGACAAAAACTAGACACACAGATTATCCATAGTAAGTAAGTAAGTAAATTATAGCATAAGTACATACCCTTGTCACCGGCACCTGCACAAATTCACTTCCGCATAAATGTAGTAAAGCGCAACAGACGTATCTACTTCTCAATTTTCTGTTCCGAACAGCCCTGAGTAGTTCCCGAACCCCGCTTTTATACTCCTAATATGGTGCCACTTCACCCTCTCGCTAAACCAATAACGAAATACCGCCAACTGAACTTTATTCCTTATTGCTATCAGTTTAAGGACTTCAACATAAGTAATTTATTTTTATTTGTCTAACTCATAAATTACGTTCTTTGTCATTTGTGTTTCTTTGATATTCGCCGCCTTAGCATGCCGCGGCTTTTTTCAAAAGAAATTTGCCCTCCCGCTAAATCAATAACGAAACACCGCCAACTGAAGAATTTTATTCCTTATTGCTATTAGTTTAAGGACTTTAACATAAGTAATTTATTTTTATTTGTCTAACTCGTAAATCCCATTAGCTGTCATAAAATCCCTTTAAAATTTATTACCTTAACACGCCGCGGCTTTTAACAAAAGAAACAAAGGAAGCCGACGCGGCCCACACACGCGGGTGAATTTTGAGGAAACGATAGCGAGAGTCTATGTTGTTTTGTTAAAGTTTTATATGATTTAAATTGCCTATTTATTTAGTACCTGGATGACCGAGCTTTTCGGATGCAATTTTTTTGTTTTGTTTTAGAGAATGAATTAAGAAAGTGTCATCTATGAACAAAGTGATGAACTGCCATGTATTGTAATAGGTTTAGTAACAGCTTTCTTCAATCCGAAATTTATTAGTTGTGCTATTTTGCAAGAGAGATGTCATTGTAATTAATCTCAATTATCGTAAAAATTTAATCTAGAAAAGACAACGCAATATTTCACAAGAACTGCTTAAATGTTTACAAATGATACAAACAAAATATACCTAGCTTTATTTTATGTTGGGGAACCAAATACGTTTTAGCGCTTTATCCGATTCTATAATACGCTCTTTAAATGTTTTACAATCCCTATATAAGTATACGATTATCATTTCTCGGTTTCTTTTAGCTTCTATCCTTAATCTTCTCGTGCAGAACACAATTCAACATGATATTAACGATCGTGAGCACTTGTACGGAGCTTGGTCCGTCACAGATGTCATATCGACTACTACCAAGTCGCCCGTAACGTCACTGTGTAGAGTGCACATGTCGTATGTAAAGGTTTATTTGCGGCCAACTGTACAAGATTGGCTGTTTTATGAACGCTATAAAGGATGTTTTAAACGTGAAATTCTCAATGCAGAGCTAGCTTTTAAGAGCCAAGTGCTTTTCTTCCAGTATGTAATACGACCCAGTATTTATTGTGAATAAAATAAAGACATGCATTGTATAGTGGTGCATATACCTATGCCGTACCCGGGAATGTCTATGTACAACGACGAAGGGCTTAAAAATGGATAATTATATTTTTTTAAATAAACATTTTTAAACTATAGCCAGTAACCACTCTTTTAACCCTTTTCTAAATAAAGTTTTTTTCATTTTAATTTTTCATTTTTCATTTAAACCCGACGAGTTATGATTTCAGCAAACTTTGTACATATACATATGTATGTATGTGTATGTATTTACGGCTGTTCCACCATGGCGCCTAAACTACTTCCGATTTTTATGACTCTAGCCTATTTGTCAAAAATATACCAGTTTTGTAAAATTGTCTATAACTATAAATTATATATAGTGCTACCGAAACAGCATGCCAGACGTAACAGCATACTTAAAATCTGATTTACTGCCCGACTACTTGGTTGGATGGTTGCAATACTACAATGTAACGGCTTACAACTGTAATCTCCACCGGGGAATTGAACCCGGAACATTGCGATCACAAAGCAGCATGTCTTCTGCCTCAACACACTTCTTGTCGCTGCATTGAATGGAACAGACAATATGAAAAACCCTCCATTTGTATTCCGACGGTGTCGTGTGATCGAAGCCTAACCATGAAAGTTTTTTTCGTGACTGACCCAACTTGCTTCTTTAGCTTCTTATTCGTGGGTCCTCAAAATCACAATTTCATGTAAATTGAGAGAAAATTTCAAAAACTATGTGCGATAGAAGATTTTTTTTTATGATGGTGCATGTGAACCCTATGGAACCCCATCATCATATCATGATACCTAGTACTTAGAGTCAAAAAGGCCTAT
The DNA here is from genome assembly GCA_947310995.1 of Yponomeuta cagnagella. NCBI lineage: Eukaryota > Metazoa > Arthropoda > Insecta > Lepidoptera > Yponomeutidae > Yponomeuta > Yponomeuta cagnagella. The sequence goes on from OX371287.1 coordinate 13,193,343, forward strand.
GTCCAGCAGTGAACGATTGATTGATTGATACAATTTACGACAGCCGTCGACGAGGCCAGGGCGGATTAGCATTATTGGCCGCTCTAGGCCGCGTATTACTAACTGCCCCGCCCTTTATTTCCTGAGCTGCAAAAGATTTTTTATGAATTTTCTGTATGTCATCCCATCATGTTATTGTTTTTCGTTCTTATATAATTTGAATCCTCCCTCGCGAGTTAGTGTTTTCTTCCGCCATTGGCCGCCCCTAGTGTCGGGCCGCCCTAGGCCCGGGCCTAGTTGTTCTTAAGGAAAGTCCGCCCCTGTCGTCGACTCATGGTAACCCTACCGGTAACCGATCACCCGTGTGCAGGCACGACACGAGACAAAGCAGCTACTAGACAATAGCTACACGGAGGTACGTTGACACCTTCGCGATTGTTCACGAGGATCGCTCGGTACAGTTTTTTATACTGTGTTCCAATTGAAAACAATCTAGAAGTAAACAAATGATCATTATATAAATCAAGACTAAGCCAACTAAGCTGGCAGGATGGTATAGGTGCTGGGCAAGCCTACTCCATCTAAAACAATGTCCCGGGCAGTGCAGCGACCGAGTGGTCCCTTCACCCATTTAGTGTGAGTGAAGGTGCTACTGGACGCTGTATAAGTCATCTCATTACGTAGATGCAAAGGCCAAATTATATAAATCATTAAGATGTGCCGGTTACTTCATCCACGTTAGATTATTTCGTTAGAGGACTTAAGGAGAATATACGTTGGTATATGAAGTGCCCTTGCTCCTTAATCCAGGTCAACATGACTATGAACAACAACAAACTAAATACTCAATCACGCCAGAACAGCTGAACGAATCTGGAGAATATTTGGCACAGAGATAAATTACAGTCTGGAATAGCAAGTAGGCTAGTTTCTATCCTAGAAAAGTACACACCAAAATTTCCACGCAAACGAAGTCTCGGTTAGCAGCTAGTATATATGATCCGCTTTGTTGCTATAAAGCGTGATAAAGATAAAGATACGATTATTTGCAAAGAACACGTGTCAATCAAGTTACAGCGTGTTTAGATTAAGGATAATGAATTCTACTTATAACAATAAATTTCACACAACACATTCACTTGTTCTGGTCCCAAAGTAGAATGCCCTGTGCTATAGTAACTAGGCAAGGCATCACAAACATGAAAATACACCCAGACTGAGGTCATTTGTACAAATCGTGTACAAATGGGTACGGGAAATGAACCCATGACCTCTGTTTTGGTAGTCACGCGTGTTAACCGCTAGACCAAGGAGGCAGTCGTTCAGTATTGATCACTCCAATAACTGACTTAATTTTCAGCGGACCTTCCTGCAATACGCTGTCAGTAATCTCAATGTATACGGTAACGACACATCTACTTTCATACATTTACTAGGGCCTTGACCGGCTGTTTTATGGAAAAAATAGTAATGGCGAACTGTCCGATGACTGTCGAATAATCTTAGACCCGTAACATCTTAAGCTTGAGACACACAGAAAGGACGTGGGGCGAGGGCGAGGAAAAGACGCGTCGTCTTTCCAATTCACGTTGGGACGAATGACGAAGCCCACACACAACTCTATGCAACGCGTCGCGTCTTTAACGCGCCCTCGTCCCACGCCCCTTATGTATGGCCAGGGCCTGAGACCCCGTCTTCGTTTGCCATCTCAGTCGTGACTAGGATCAAGTATTAACCAGTTCTTATTAAAAAAATACTGTAACATTCCTGAACTTCAGTCAGTATTTAAGCTTGCATTTTTGCCGTTAATGACCTTATATATTATCTGCCAGATTTTTCTCTAAAGATTTCATTATCCTCAGCACTTATCTCGGCTCATTGTCTGTTCTATTTTTCGTTTTACGCAATCACTCACATTTTCTTGAATCCTTTTCAGGATTTTATCATCTGGAGTACTTTCGGAGAAGCTATTATCTTAATGAAATCAATTTGTTTCATATACTTTAGTACTTAGCTACTTACTCATGTACACATAAAAATGTTAAGAGTGCTCAGTGGAGCACCATTGTAATTTCTGCGTAGGTTGGTTTGGGCCTGATCAGGCTTTCTAGCATGAATAAATGATTAAAATAAAACCTTCCAAATGCGAGTCGGACTCGCGTGCGAAGGGTTCCGTACCATTCATCGGACATCGGCGCTGTGCAGGTTACATAGGTAGCCGCCTAGAACCGCCGTTTGTTGTAATCGAGCCTTCCTTAAATATTTATTTTATTCTGTTTTTAGTATTTTATGTCATTGCGGCAACAGAAATACATCACCTCTAAAAATTTCAACTGCCTAGGTATCACGGTTCATGAGATACGGCCTGGTGACAGACATACAGACAAACGGATAGACAGACAGACAGACGGACAGTGAATTCTTAGTAGTAGCGTCCCGTTCAGCACCCTTCGGATACGGAACCCTAAAAAAATATTTGTTTGAGGTCGTATCAAAGCAGAAAGAGATTAGGTAGTGAAAGTAATTAGGTACATTGTATAGTACTAAACATTATGGCCGCACGGTCGTGATGTTACGAACGAATTTGTAGTTCTATGAAAATGGTCCCTATAGATCGTGCCGCGGTACATTTTTATTGCTTCGGAAATATGAAGGGTTTTTGCCAAAAGCAGACTTTTTTTTTGCGGAAATGCAACCTTGTACCCGGTTCTTGGCTTGTGAAGATCAAAGCTGTTCCAGAATTAATAGATTATGTGGAGAAGAAGCCAGCAAAGAAACTCCAAAAGATTTAAAAAGTTGCCTATGTGCTATTTGAAACTATAATCTATCGCCAAATTTCATCCAGAGTTGTTAAGCCATTCTGGCGTGATTGAGTGACAAATATCGATGCAAACTTTCGCCAAATTTCACAAAAAAATCATAAATAATATCGGTGAAGCTGTTTCGGAGGATTTCGATAACAACTGTGACACGTTCTAATAGATTCGAGTTTGTGGCGAGGTATTTTTGAAAACTGCGTTTTATACACAAACAAACTAGCGTATTTGATAGCTATTGTCAGGCACGTTCATTTTGGTATGTCTTTTAAACCACCCAAAATTATTGCAGTAGTTAGTTAGACCTGAGATTTCCGTACTGGCCCTTTGTACCTTTATACGAAGGAAAGCTGTGAGTTCACTCCAGCCAGCCTCTTTCCAGAAAGCCAGCAGTGTTCCGATGTCACTACAGGTCTCCTGAAGGGATTCCAGCTTCCCAGTGATGGCGGTCCGTTGCTTTTCCACGCCTTCACAGTGAATGGTCACGTGGGTGGGTGGTTCCTCTTCTTTGAGGCATCCCCGGCAAAGCGGGCTGTCAGTTAGTCCCATGTTGTGGAAATGTCTATTCAGTGTGCAGTGGTCTGGTAAGATTGCCTCAGGTTTGCGGAGATTATCTCTTCTCGGACCCAGCAGGCTACACGAAACACGTTTCGAGATTGTTGGTAGAGCCTCCCTGGGTTGTCTGCATTTGGTCTCTTGTCTCCAAAGTCAGCATGCTGGCTTTCTGTTCGCCACCTCAACCATTTCCTAAACTGGTTGTATGGTAGTAGAAGCAGGGATTCGGGACCTTGCCCTGAGTTCCCGAGCCTCTTCTAGCGAGTTCATCCGCAGCATCATTGCCCAAGGAGCCACTATGACCTGGTATCCATTATAAGGTGACTCGGTTGTTTGCTGACAGTTTTTCCAACTCATGGTGACACACCAGGCTGTTGTTTGTGAGATTGCCCTTAAGTGCTTGTAGGACTGAGGTGCTGTCCGAGATTATGCGTATTGCATAGTCTTGCACATTTCTTGTATTTAACAGCGCGATTGCTCTTGTTATACCGAGGCATTCTTCCTGAAAAATTATATTCAGAGTGCCAAGGGCTGAAGACATTTTTAGGTTTAGTTCATTAGAGAAGGCTCCTGCGCCCGTGTCTGTTTCGGTTTTGGAATCGTACGTATACACTCTGACTTTGTGTATACCCGAGTAGTCGTCTGGCTCTTCTTGTAGTTTTACGTTGTATATCTTGGTATAGGTGTGAGGTATTCTGTCACACACCGCCTCCATCATAGGCTGATCCGAAACAAAGGCTGACAAGATATGTGTGTGTGCACAACAGCTGTTTTGTTTCCACAGTCCGGTTGTCCGGAGCCGTAGAGCAGCTTGTTGAACGCAAGTGTAGGGGTCTGAGGTTGAACAAGGCTTCCAGAGTGGCAGTCGATGTTGTCTTCATGCACCCAGTTACTGCGAGGCATGCCAGTCGTTGTAACCTGTGTAATTAGAGTACTGCTGTTTTCTATTTTGTTCTGGTCCACGATACAACGGCGCCTGAGTGAATCACATGAATCGCTCGTAGCCCCGGCTGCCTGAGTGATCTTAAACGATCACGAAGGTTAAGCAACACAGGGCGCGTTCAGTGCATGGATGGTTCGCCGTCCATGCCTAACGCTAGTGGCATTTTTCCGAGCGGTTCCGTGCTTCGCAAGGCACGTTAAGCTGTTGGTGCCGGCTGCCGTCGATAGATGGCAGTCGTTAAGCCAAGTCAGAGGCCTTAGGGCGGCTTGACAACTTCTGACAGTAGACGAGCCACTAGTCTACAAGCCTCCACCAATCCGGACTTGGCCCCCGTGGTGGAGTATGGCCTACACCTTCCTCAGGGAAGAGACCCGTGCCCCTCGGTGGGGACATAATGGGTTGATGATGATGATGATGATGATACAACGGCGCCATATGTTATGGCGGAGCTTATTACCAACGTGTAAAGCCACATCATAAGTGACGGGTGTAGTCCCCACCGTTTACCTATGAGGCTCCGGCATTGCCACAAGGTGACTTGGGCCTTATTAATGGTGTACTGCAGATGTGAGCTCCAATTATTGCAGTATATTACATCTAAGATTATGGCAGATTGCCTACAGTGGAAGATCCATGTATGCGGACGGCAAGGGACCATGAGAGATGACATTTGGAGGAAATGGCCTATACCCAGCAGTAGTCAGCGGGCTGATGATGTTGATGCTGATATACAAGGTTATTTCTGCAATGCGCCGCCAGCTGAGCCGATAAACTGCGATATTATTTAATGGTGAAGGTAGATCGCGTGCTAGAATAGCATCATTCGAGGTGCATTCTGCGGGCTAACAATATGACAAGACGTTAGTCGATGCAGCGTTTTGCGGATATCCGCATTGTGGCTGTTATTCGGTGGATAACTGGGCTGCACTTAGCTGCCGTCATGATGGGAAACATGCTTTGAAATTTGAATGGAGCGAGTATGTATTTATATTGTAGAGGACATGGAAAAAACACATTTTTTTAAATTACATACATTCTTTAACAATAATAAAAAAATTAAGAATGTGCGAATGCCGACGCTGTAAACGCACTTATAGTTCAGTCATCCTAAGAATGCCGATGACGTTTCATTTGAATAGCAAAGATCCAATAAAATTGCGAAATCAATGCAAATGTAAAATTGGAATTTAATGTCTTGTTTGTATCAGTACAAATGTAAAATATACGATGACAAATTTTCTAATTTTCGAATTCTATTATTTTTTTAAAGCTGCCATCGGCATTATTTCAAAAAAACCGAAAGGTACGAACCTACTGTGTTTTAAACCAACGACATACATAAAAAATTCACCAATTTTTTTGTATTTTTTTGCGCTATTGCTCGAAACTAGATACGCCCTTTATCATTTAGTCTGTTTTTAATTCGATGCAAAATACTCTCACTTTGACACGCTCCATTTCACATAATATCACATCTGAATTTAATATTTCTAACTCATTTTTTTACTATTTGATTTAGTTACGACATTATAGTGTGTTTTTAATCCTTAGAATCGATACTCAATATTTTAGACTAAGTTCTAATAAAGTTTTGGTAAGTTTGAATAAAGTTTGGACAGAAGTAAGTTCACCCAACACGCGAAAATAAACGCGGCGTCCGTTCCGAAATGTAAAAATTCTCAGAAAGTTGTGGAAATACGTAAAAAATTTTGGATTTTCAAACATTTATCTTTCGAAAACTAGGGAGTTTCATATACTAGCTACTAGGATGAGATTGAAAACCTAGCCCTCTGTTCTCAAAACAAAAGTAAACAGATCTTTTATTTAAACAATAGAAAACTCTTTCACGTGTTGCATCTACTCATGTGGACTCGAAAAACAAGCCAAAATTGTCCAAATCACAAGAGAACACGGGAAGAAACATTCGCGTAACCAAGAATAAAACGCAACTTTTGAAAATAAATTACGTCTTCATGAATGTGTCAAACCTCAAACCCAAGGTTATCAGTAACTAAATATTGATTACTGCATCAAAGCAGTAAGGTTTTCGGTCACACGAGTCTTTTTTCTTTTACAGTAAAACAAAAATCTAGGTACCGAGTAAAACGTTATATTTTATAATGGTAACACTGCCTCTTTTTTCTTGTATCGAATTAATAAACAGACTTTAGGTAGCAACTGTTTCAATGTTGAAAACTCCAGAGCGGAGGTTTTTCGTTGCACATGCGTACAACCTACTAAGTTACCTTACGGGCGATTTTGCAAGAAAAATGTAAAGGTTCATTTGCTGTCGACTTTACATTGACATTCAACAAACAGAATATAAATTACTAGCTGTTCCCTGCGACTTTGTTCGCTTGGTAATTTTGATGTGTATTTTCCGGGATAAAAAATTGCCTATGTGCTAATCCAGACTATAATCTATCTATGTGCAAAATTTCATCCGGATCCGTTTTATCCGTTTTTGAGTGAAATAGTAACAAACATCCATCCATACATACAAACTTTCGCGTTTATAATATTAGTATCTAAGGATTTACGTAGAAATACATTTTTAATTTCTGATTTCTCATTTGCACTATGATCCGTGTGGCGCCGGATTAAGAATAGCGTCACTCCATTTCCTTCTGTGGATGTCGTAGAAAACGACTAAGAAAATCACTTACCAGAAGACGGGCAGCAGCGTCTTCCTGAGATTCCAGCCACATGCTGCGATCGCCAACCCGCCTGCCAAGCGTGGCGATTATGGCAAAACCCCGCGTTCATGACCACGCGGAGGAGGCCTATGTCCTGCAGTGGGCGTCAAATGGCTGATGATGATGATGATTTGCACTATCCCCGACGATATGTTAAATACTTTATCCTTCACTGTAATATGGTTTTCCACAGTTTATTTTTGTAGCCCAACAAAGGGTATCACATTTCGGCAACACTTTAAATTGCGTCTCGAGACTGCCTTCGAGCGATAAATCGCGGCCTGCGAATCGAGTTTTCCCATAATTATGTCAGAATTTGGCAACTTGCTGGCCCATTTCCTCGATAATTTACTGCCTACACAGAAGTATCTCGAATTGTTGCCCGGGCTAGCACAGGATCGCGTGTCTCCGGAGCATTAATGCTTGCAAAGTTAATGTGTCAGCAATAAAGGTGCACCCCGATTCAAAACCTTAAACTGGTCCAATTGGAATTTCGTTTTCTATTCCATTTACCTACCTATTAACCTGTACCTACCTGCTATTATAGTCGACAGTAGGACAACCTTTACATTTTTGTTGCAAAGTCATCCTTAACGCATGTAAGTATGTAAAGGTTAATGTGTTGCCGACTGTAAGATAATATAAGACAAGAATATTCTTTATTGCACACAAGAAACAAGAGACATAAAATATGAAAGTTATAATGAAAAAGTACAATGTGCGGCCTTATTCAACCCAAGGTTGGCTGGAAGAATATATGCTGCTATTTAGCATTAAGTACGCCTTTGTATGAAAATTGTTTTCTATGCAATAAAGAGTTTCATAATAATAATAATATTACAATCAACAATTCTACCTCTTATTACTGCCTGCTTTTATATTATTTTATTTATTTAAAGAAAACGAACAATTGTACAACATAGTTAGAAATCAGAAAAATCTTACATGGATACATCGGTATGTAATTGTACCAGTGGCTTTTTCTATAGATTAATACAAATACATAGAAAAGAAAAACTCACAATTATTTTAGTGCTTAATATCGTAAAAATCGTTAAAACAATTGATATATTTTTTATGTTTATACTTAGAGCTTTCTTACAATTTATTTATTTTGGGAGACATAGGCATACATTACATGCATGGTCCTATAGACCACCCATAATGTAACGAGCGTGCGCTACCTATGTGGCTAACATGGTGGAAATACTCGTATTAACAAATATTATAAAACATAGACGTTATTTAATGTGTACAGAATATTATTATTGTTTTAGATGTCTAAGGCTTCAAATACTTTTACAGGTTGTTTGGAAGAGATCGCTCTAAGCGGTAAGACCACCAATTGTATACTACTACTTAGATATAAGAAACTATTTGTAACATCTTTCACCTGGTAGTGCAATAAAATGTTCTCTATATATCAACTTTTAATTTTTGAACATGCTGTAATATCAGTCTCTGAATCAAGGCGCCAGACCCCGCCCCCTGCGAGCTTCGAAGCTTCAGAACTTCGGTTACATATCTAGCATTACTTCGTGGGCTTCGCAACATAGAAACATTCCTTATTATACGTATACCAGGAAATGACATTAACAATTACGATATAAACAAAGTACATACACTTGCCAGCCATCTTGCTAAAAAGCAATTTCTTCTAGATAACTACAGATGGAGAATAGATAGAACAAATTAGAGACGGATACTCATAGGTAGCCATTTTCCCTCTACATAAATTGAACCTATGACCTCTTCGTTGGTTGCCGAGTGGTTAGCCACTGGATCAACGAGTGAGTCAGCCCAGGAGAGTTCAGCCAACAAAGGTGATTAGAAACTGGAGCATGAATAGAAAAAATAAGTGGAAAAAAGTTTTTTTGTGTCCGGTATCCCACCGAACCTACTACTGTAACGACTTCTCTTGACAGATCTTTTGATTTTGATTGTCGCTTCTATTGTAAATTCAGTAGGAAATCGTTTTTCCACATTTTCTTTCTAATTGTACTTCAGATATTATATGGAATCAGGCGGTACTTTGCGGAAATCCATCATCAGCCATTTGACGCCCACTGCAGGACATAGGCCTCCTTCATGGTTTTCCTAACGATGAAGGGTTTTGCCATAATCGCCACGCTTGGCAGGCGGGTTGGCGATCGCAGTATGCTGTTGGAATCTCATTAAGACGCTGCTGTGACGCCATTCTTACTCCGGCGCCACACGGAAATCGGATTGCGGAAATCCATAATAGCATTAAAATGTGAAAATTACTTTGCTAAATTTTGGCGGAATTTAGCAAAGTAATTTTCACATTTTAATGCAATTGTACTTCAGTTTCTAACCACCCTGTTTCACTGTGGTCTTCCGCTTTTTCGATACAATCGCTTACTTATTTTGTTAGAGTTTCGTCTTTTGTTGCTTGAAAAATGAAAGTAATGTTAATAGGTGTAATGAAAGCTTTTCACCAAAATTACTTAACATTATCCGTCAGAAAGGCGTTGAAAGCGCAAACGAAACGTGATTGGACAATATTGGTAGGTTCTAAATGGGTCTACCTTCGAAACACAAACACGCACTGTTTTGTTTGTAGATGAGAAGACAAGAAGTATTGTTTACAGCCGACAGACGCTCGACCTTTACATTTTGCAAAGTTACTCTTAACGTAACTGAATAGAGAGCACGCAAGTAAAGGTTAGCGTACTAACTGTACATTGAAAGATTTTACATGAAATTGGCAGTAAAATTGTACTCAGTTAAACCTAGACCTTCGACATTCAGGCATTTTCTAATAAGCATCATCATCATCAGCCATTTGACGCCCACTGCAGGACAGAGGCCTCCTTCATGGTTTTCCTAGCCATGAAGGGTTTTGCCATAATCGCCACGCTTGGCAGACGGGTTGGCGATCGCAGCATGCTGTTGGAATCTCAGGAAGACGCTGCTGCCCGTCTTCTGGTAATTGATTTCCTTAGTCGCCTTCTACGACATCCACTTAAGGAAATGGAGTGATGCTATTCTTAATCCGACGCCACACGGAAATAAGCATTTTGACACGTAAAAACATTAGGTATTTTCCCTAATACCTCGTTTCGCCTTTAATCAGCCATGCAATGTACATCGAATTACCATAGCAACCCAAGAATGGGACCCATGTCGAAAAATAATTTAGTCACGTGGTACAAAAACGCTTCCTATGTACGAATCGCATGAAGCTTTTATCATTAATCCGATATGATAGACGCTCCATACGCCACTCGCGTATTAGTTTACTAGCTTTGCCTGCGACTTTGCTCGCTTTGGATTAGAATATAAAGTGCCCTTACTCCTTAATCAAGGTCATGGTTTATCTCCGTTCTCAATTTCATCCCTTGAGACCTTTTCGCGATTACTATTCTGTTATTCTACCTCAACACGCCGTCTCCCGTCGGCGCAGCTTGTCGCTCGCTCAAATTCATTTCAAGTGGAGTAGAATATACAGTGATTTGTCATTTAAATCATTTTGCGAATTAATATCATCATCAACCCATTATGTCCCCACCGAGGGGCACGGGTCTCTTCACTGAGGAAGGTATAGGCCATACTCCACCACGGGGAAATACCACCACCACCGCTCGGAAAAATGCCACTAGCGTTAGGCATAGACGGCGACCCATCCATGCACTGAACGCGCCCTGTGTTGCTTAACCTTCGTGATCGTTTTAAGATCACTCAGGCAGCCGGGGCTACGAGCGGTCACCTATTACTTAACTGCCCTCTATTGGGTTGACCATTATGACGATTCCAAAGTGTCAAAATATGTTTGTTTTTGACAGTTCGGAGTAGGTTACGTTGGAAAACTCCATACGAACTTACGTAGTAGCGCCCCAGAAGAATTAATATAATAAGGCAAAATGCTGGTAGCGGCTGGATGAGAATGGCCCAGAACAAAAATATGTGGCGTGCTTTGGGGGAGGATTATGCCTGACACGGATATTCGCACTAGGACGATGGATTAGATTGGCCTGAGCCACCCGAATTATTATCAAAATAAATTATGTATTATAGTTTCATGAAACGCGGCCCAGGCTTTTTTACCATTCAACATTGCCTCTCGAATGAAAGCAATTGTTTTTGTCATATTTACAACTAGCTGGCCCGGCGAACTTCGTACCGCCTCAGATTCTATAAAAAAACATCGCCATCAGTCAATCCGTTCATAATTTTTTTCTTTTTTTCCGATGTTTTAATAGTTTCTGATACTCGGAGTGTACAATCCGAAAAATCATAAATTTCGGTCCAGCCGCTCTTCAGTTATAAAAGGTGTAACTAACCTGACTTACCCCCACTTTCTCGTACACTAACACGCAGTTAATCTACTGTTAACAGCTGTCAACTGACCAAAGTGCATACAAAAAAAAACCACTGACAGTAGATTAACAGCTTGTTAGTGTACGAGAAACCGGGGTAAGTTTTATACATATACGAGTAAGTTTGCCTAAATCCGTGTTTATTACTGACGTCACCCGCTTCCTTGCGAAACCCCAAGCTATGTGAACTCAAGCCATTCGACCGGCCCGGGAGCTGGTTTCGCGAACCGGTTCCCAAGCTTCCTGCTGCCCCACTGACCGCGGTCGCCTCGCTCCAAAGCCTCCGCTATTTAACAGCAAAAATTGGTATATACGTTTCTAGCATAAATAATGCTACTTCGCACTGTGAAAAAATGCCAATATTCTTCATTGGAAAAAAACAAACACAAAATACTTACATAGTACAACACCTCTTGGCTTGATCAAAATTCATTCATGCATTCAGAGTTGTTCAATATGAACACCTCTGTGTATCACAAATATTAAACATCATAAATAAGTACTGCAGCAATAACACAGCATCTTAGACTGACAAACATAACATAAACTCTCGCGCCACGAGTGTATCCTGGACGGGTCGGCAGATGTCGGCAGGGTCTGCCTCTTGACTATCCTGACAGATCTCTTTCGCTTCATCAAGATTTATTAGTCATAGCACGCACTACACGCACGCCGGTTTCGGCTACTTTTTATATCTTGTCCTTTGCTAATACATTCCCTATTTGGTCGAAGATAAACTGGTTAATGATTTTCGAACGAAAACTTTCGTAAGCACTAAACATTATAACCAAGTAATTGAATACGGAATTAAGTTAATAATGGTCAATAATCATATCCGTTATTATTTGCAACTGATTGCTTTGATGAGATGAGTTCCTGGTTGGAAGGCTTTTGAGCACAGCATTCGGTGTCAAACCTAACTGTTTCATTAAGTCTCTAGTCGCTAGTCTCCAAATAGGGCAAATAGATAGAGCTTAGGACTCCGGTGGAATTTAATTACAATTAGGGTACGTGCGACGATAAGAGAGTCGCCTAAACCGATGCTTTGCGTGTGCTGTATTTTAGGGGAGATAGCGTATTGTACACTATCTGGGTCTGGTAAGTAAAATTGTTATTGTCTTCTCCACTGCCCCAGTAATATAAGAATAAGAATAAACTATATTTGACAACATTACAAAGAATTACATACAGTAGGCACATAAGCCAATATCCTTACAAAGAATTACAAACAATAGGTGCATAATTAAGTTAGCAAACCATAGGACACATTTGGCGAAATACCTGTACCTAAGTACCTACATGAAACTTAGACACACAAAGTTGCCAAAAATGGGCCAGTCTCAGCATGATGCCAAAGCAGGGCTTGGCGCTGGTTTTCAGACCGAACCATGAATAAAAAAGATGACTTGTTTTACAAATATGTTTATTTTGCAATTACTGGTGTGCAATAGAGTTTAAACTATATAATTCTGAAGTTTCTATTATAGCTGAGTACATTTTAATTTCAGTTAAGTTCTTAATTACCATCCATGTATACAGCCCATGAAAGACGCACACTTGGGCATAGCCCTCTTCACTTCCCCTGCTAATGTTGTCCATTGTCCTCCTGCCGCCTTCATATAACTGCCGGTAATATATTTCCTACTTATGTTATAATATAAATGCGTGTATGTTTGGATACTTGTTGCTCAATCACGCAAAAACACCTAAGCGGATTTGGATGACGTTTGGCCCACATATTTTCGCAAAAACTGATAAATTGATTTAGGCTCGCAAATAGTTTATAATCTGGATTGACACATAAGACTGTTTACTCCAGAGGTCGTAGGTTAGACTCCCGGCATTGTTGTGTAAGTGACTTACCTACATTTGTGAATTTGATGGCAATGACTTTCTCTGGCTGGATGTGAAGTCCACGCAGAAGAAGTCGCGGGCAGAAGCTAGTAAATTATTTTGGTAATAAGTAACTATATTCATTTAACGTTCCAATATACCGTGGCCTGGAAGAAATTGCTATCAGCAATAAGGCCGGCAAGGTAGAGTCTAATAGTAGCTGGTGATACTACCAGCTACAAGCATACAGTCTAATAGTAGCTGGTATCTCTAGATCATTACTACTCTTGGGGTGCGGCACTGTATGCTGAACAGGCTCTGCCTTACTAGGCACTATACGTAGTACAGGTTCTGCCTGATAAGTAATGTATCTATCTATGAAAAACCGGCCAAGTGCGAGTCGGACTCGCGCACGAAGGGTTCCGTACTATTATCTACACAGCTTTCACAGACAGCATTATATCCAAGATCGAATTTGAGAACAGCGCCATCTATAGAAACCAACCAACCAACGACATGACCTCGGCGCTGTGAAGGTTACGTAGATGGCCGCTAGATGGCAAGCGCTGTCCTTAGACAACGTTTGTGGTATAGGAGCCCCCTTAAATGTTTATTTTATTCTGTTTTTAGTATTTGATGTTAAAGCGACAACAGAAATACATTATCTGTGAAAATGTCAACTGCCTAGCTATCACGATTCATGAGATACAGCCTGGTGACAGACAGACAGACAGATGGACAATGAAGTCTTAGTAATAGCGTCCCGTTTGGTATCCTTCAGGTACGGAACCTTAAAAATTACATATTTCTGTTAGTTCTTTCGGCTAAGTTTTATTTAAGTAGAGATTTAATTTAAGAAATTGTTTTATGAAATAAACTATAATAATTATATAACAAAAACTTAAATAACATGTAATAGCAAGTATATAAAACTAAGTAATTTAACATAACATAAACTCACGCCTGTATCCCAGAGGGTAGGCAGAGACCAGGGACTGCCACTTGCTACGATCCTGACAGATCACTTTCGCTTCCTCAACATTCATTAGTCGTTGCATGCACGCACGCCGGTTTCGAGTACTTTTTATCTTGCCCTTTGCTAATACATCCCCTATTCTATTTATTTACTAAGTAATTTATAAATTAATTTATGTAAACTAATACCAAGATTTCTAATTAAGTATTTATTTACAGGTAAATAAACTACATATTTTTATTTAGGTCCCGTGAAAAATGTTCTCGTACCGGGCTAATATTGAAAGTTACTGACTTTGCATTAACTTAGTATACCTTGGTATAAATCCACAGTACCTATATCTACTACAAGCAGCATTAGAGCGCTCGGATAGTGCTCTACATTTCCGTTAGCGATCTCCTAGCTTATAGGAGATACGTTTCTTTTCAAATATTTACAAACCTACACTGCAAAGGGAACCTTTGGCCTTTTAGAAGAATGTTTGTACAGACAACCTCGTCTAAAAGTACAATTACACCGGAAAATTTGGAGGCACTCTGTACAGTTTATATTTGACGTTAGTGTAGACTTGTAGAACATTCTATCAACAGATCAACAATTGTTGATTGTACACGAGGAATTAATTTAAGACCCAAAAAAATAATGGGTATAATTGGCGGTCTTATTACTAAGAGTAATTTCTTCCAGGCAACAGTTCATGTTTGATGTAAGTTGTATGGAAGACCTGCTAAATTTGAAGTATCAGTAAGCTTATCCATCATTTAATCGTTGATAGGAAATGGCCATAAGATGGCCAAGTATAAATTCCAGTATCTCGTAAATTCTTCCTTCAGGGCCCTGTTTCAAAAAGCTCCAATATACGAAATTCAATGGTAACACTTAAACAATGGAGAACTTGCACTTAAAATGTTTTAATAGAATAGGAGAGGACACGTAAAAAGATAAATAAACGTGGTATTATTTTTTCTCTGCGACTAATACTTTTTATAATATAACCAGTCGAAAAGTCAATAAAGTCACGTGATACTAAAAAGCGCCATACAAATCGACCCTACACTATGACGGCACTCTCTGACGTCTTAGTCTAACGTCTTTAATGTATGAAGCGTTTGTCAATACTTGAGTTATCTCGTAAGCTGATGTTTTATGCATGTACAACTTTATAAAAAAAAAACGATCAGATTTCGATGACAAAACGAAATCTAATAAGTCTTATGTTATTAGAGTAACTTTATTTTTCGCATTCTTTGTGACCCCGGAAACCCAGAAAAAAATAATTTTATTGTTTTATTTTTAAATTTTTTGTAGGCTTTTATATGATTTCTATGGTATAAAAGCAATAACACTCCAATGTAAGTTAGAAGCAAGTTCCCCATAATTGTCAGTCATTTTCGCCCAACCTAGCCTCACCACAGGCTGGTTAGGAGAAAGGGCCCTGGATGAATGAGTTGAACAAAAAAATGATTGGCTTCTGAATCAAAATGTGGCTCTTTATGTCGCCTAGTCCGAGCCCAGTTTTTTGGCCTGGCAACCCTAGTTAGGTCAATGTGTATGGCTAGCCGCAAAGTGCTGGCTATCCGGCTGTTGTGTACGGACATATTTTGTAAACTTTTCTCTTTTGTTTTAGGTAAACGCGCTCACGCTCCCCCGAGCAGTAAAAATTTATGCATTGACCCCATTCGCTAGTGTCCAGCTTGCAATGGTTTTATGGATATGTTGTGCATGTGTGCTGCTGCGATATGCATTATTTTATAAAATATTTTATGCGATATTTTATGCGCATTCATGTCCCTTTTCGTTGCCACAGTGAATGTTTGGTTGGCGATTCGTACAATAGTGTCAAGCGACCGTGACGTTCTAATTTTAGACAATTAAGGTGGGACGATTCCCATACAAATGATTTTTCCCAAAATTGTTAAAAATTTACATAATTATGTACTGAAATTATGTATATCTGGATTATTTTAGACTTTTATTTGCGCTAATTTATATGTTCTTGAAAAAAACAGTAGTTTATAATCTTAAATGAGATCGACAATTTAGTCCATACAAACAATATCAATTTCATTGTAGTACCTATGAAACTACTGTTTTTTTTTCAAGGCAATGTAAATTGGAAAAATGTAAATTGTAAAATGAAAAATGTAAATTGTAAACATATAAAAATCTTCATTAAGGCAGACAGATATAATTTCAGTGTGTAATTATGTAAATTTTTCAAAACAAATTTGGAAAAAAAACATTTGTGTGAGGATCGTCCCACCACTAGCGCCTCTGTCATTTTAATCTCCAATGGATTGGATGACTTAATACTTAATTTATACACTTTGTCAATAATCAGATGGATATCCAATACGAGCGCTGGAGGTTTGAGACCAGACCTCAAATAAATTTACCTTCTTCATAAACTAGACAAGTCTTTTGTTTAAGCTTTTTAAGGCAATCCTAAACTCTAGCGCCGTTATTCTATAAACTAAACACTCCATAAACGCAGCATAAGAAGTCTGTTGTAACGTATTTCCCTTGTAAATAGGACCACAGACTATTTATGCAGCATTTATGGACTTTTTTAAGGGAATAGTATTTTTTACACTAACACCGCGATTATATGATAAGACTGTAGATAGATTTGTAGGGCTTCATACGTCCATGTCTCAGATTTAACAGACTTTTTTTCATTAATCTGTGGTTCTAAAAAACAAACTCTGGTTTTATATAAGGCCATCCATGTTCAATCGGGACGTACCATTCTCCAACCTTTTTACTGTCGAGGCAATAATACTGGCTGAACAGCCAACATAAAATAAAGAAAAAAAATCTTGATTAAAAAGCCCGGTTCGCACCCGTAACAAAGTTTGAGGCAAGGTCACTTTTTCTAATCAAAATGTATTAAATATTTCAAACCACCGAATTGTGTAGCAAATAAAACTTGAGATTTATGCTGAACGTACCTACCTATGACATCAATATGATGTCATCTTCGACTTCAATCAGTTTTTTTGTGTTTAAACTTTTTTCGATATACCTAAGTAATATAAAAGTAAACTATATTTTTAGCCACAGAGTTTCGTTGAATATTTAATCTTAGTAGGTATGTCAGAGTATCTTCAGAAATTATTCAGAAATGATATACTTACAGCACAGCAAACAACAGAACATAATTAACAATTAGGTGTCATATTAAAAAGAGCGAGTCTATAAGATAGTGCCAGTATGGAGAGCAGATCATGCAATCTTCACCTGTTAAATTAAGACTTGATGATTCTATTTTAAATAGCAACTGTTACTGCTAAATGTGTAACCCATGTCTAAGATCACAATAAATATTCTTGATTCTTTATTGTGTGGGCCGGGCCTATTTTTATTCCGACACGCCGTATTTTATGATGGAGAATAATGATGCGAATCCAGTTCCCGGACATGCACCATTCTAATCCGTAGACTGAAGAAGAGAGAAGTGGCAGACCTACTTGCAACTCTTGTAAAACTTGTAAAATTTGTATGCGAACAGGAATTCATTTCAAACTGCGCCCTGCAGTGAAACGTGTTCCCTTACGACTGTTGGCTAAGCATGAGACCTTTTGCCAAATTTTGTGTTTTGCAAAGAAGCTTATTGTGTTTCTCTTGTTTTCTTGTTGTCCCAGGCGGACATACTTTGTAAATACTACATAAATAGGGGATATATTAATAAAGGGCAAGATAAAAAGCACCCGGCGTGCGTGTATGCAACGACTAATGAATGTTGATGAAGCGAAAGAGATCGTTCGGCATCGTGTCAAGTGGCAAGCCCTGGTATCTGCCCACCCCTCCGGATACAGGCGTGAGTTTATTGTTATGCTATGTACTGTATTTATTGTATTTTTTTGCAATAAAGACAATTTCACTTTCACTTTCGGTAGACTCAAAACTCGAAAAACTGCACTTAAAGCTTTCATAAGCTGAAAAATTTGCTGCCGCCCACCCCAGGCGCAACGCAGCGCATAAATATTTACGAGCCATTATAGTGAAATGTCTCGCATTTTTCAGACAAAGAACTTCTCAATAGGTATTCCATTGCTTGCCCGCGCAAAATTAAGCAATGTACGGAGTACCAGAAGAGCGGGCCCATGACAACAGAATAGAATTGCGCTGAGTACTAGGGCCGAGTTTCATAAAACCACAATTGCCAATAAATAGTTTATTATCACAATGCGATGTACATTGAGTTCTTCCTACTTGTTAATCAGTGGGTCAATCGACTTTGCAATGTTCATCGAATTGTCATAGTAAACCATGAATGGGCAATGGTCCTAAAGAAATGGAAAGAAATAGAGAGAGAGAGAGAGAGAGAGAGAGAGAGAGAGAGAAAGAGAGAGAGAGAAAGAGAGAGAGAGAGATAGAAAGAGAGAGAGAGAGAGAGATAGAAAGAGGGCGAGAGAGAGCGAAAGAAAGAAAAAACGAAAGAAAGAGAGAAAGAAAGAAAGAATTTTCATTGTCACAAAAGCACAAAGCTAAAAAATAAATAAGTTCGGTTTTTTTTTTCGAGAAAATATCTAATTTTGAGAAAATATCAAATTCATTTTTAAAGTGAATAAAAGGACCATGATCTACGAAGCCGGAAGTATGTCATGCACGGAAGTACGTCAACAACGGACATCCTCCGAGCTGTCAGTTTCTAGTGATACCACGACTCGATACAAGAACTCTTTAAATAAACAAAACTAAAAAGACTCCTGTGCAAACATAAAACATATATATTATATTAGTTTTTTACGGAATACCGAGATGTCAATATCTTGGCGTTTCTTATAAAAAAATCTTAAACCTAATTTCATTCAGGTGTTAGGAAGTCGAATTAGTCACACACTTACTCACAAAAATACAAGAAATCAGTTAATATTATGAATTTATATCGTAGCATTATATTTACTAACCTTCTACCTTGAAAAATAAAAATAAGAATAAAAAGTTTTATTGCCAAATATTATAAAATTAATAAGAAAAACCAAATCTTATAGCTAAGCTTAAATTAAATATATATATATATATATATATATATATATATATATATATATATATATATATATATATATATCTATCTAAAAAATAATTACATTTTAAAATGACGTGTCATTTGTAACTATTGTCAGTAAGGACAATGCCCATTGTAGTTTCGTATATGAAATAGGCCCCTATGAATTGCTATTGAATATCAAGAATTTCTTAAACGTGAACATGTCTTTATATACAATAAACTATTATCGAGTAAACCGAAACCAATCTTATTTCCTACTACAATTTCTATTGAAAACTCCATCTCTATTCTTCTTTCGTGTACTAAGTCTCATTGTAAAGTACGGAGTATTTAAAATTCGACTTTCTGTTGAACTTGTTTTGCCTCGGTCGCCCGCATTTTTAATAAATCCGCGAACCATTTATTTTGCTCTGAAAATGTTTTCCCAAACATTTATTTTAATCGCGCTTTAAATTAAAAGAGAAAAGCGGTACTCCCCACTACGGACAATGCTTTAGAATCTTGTTGAAATTAAATTCCTTCTTACTTCTTAACTATTGAATTTGGAAACTTTAATTATATTATAAGTAAACTTCCTTAAATTATAAAATCTATTATCGATCATATACTACGTGTTCATATAAATTAAAAGATTAACATCCTTATTTATCTCTGTCTTGTTGAAGATAGAACAAGAAATCCTAAAAACGTGTTTGGCAATAAATTCACAACAAAAAAACTATGTAATACCCACGATGACTCATCGACCTTTTTTCTATATTCAAACGTATCCGCTCGCCACCTAGCTCTAAACAGTACCTATTGTTTATATTTTACCATTATTTAGGCATAGGTACATAGCCCTCCTATTACTTCATCATCATCATCAACCCATTATGTCCCCACCGAGGGGCACGGGTCTCTTCCCTGAGGAAGGTATAGGCCATACTCCACCACGGGAGCCAAGTCCGGATTGGTGGAGGCTTGTAGACTAGTGGCTCGTCTACTGTCAGAAGTTGTCAAGCCGCCCTAAGGCCTCTGACTTGGTTTAACGACTGCCATGTATCGACGGCAGCCGGCACCAACAGTTTGACGTGCCTTGCGAAGCACGGAACCGCTCAGAAAAATGCCACTAGCGTTAGGCATAGACGGCGACCCATCCATGCACTGAACGCGCCCTGTGTTGATCGTTTAAGCTCACTCAGGCAGCCGGGGCTACGAGCGATCTCTATTGGGTTGACCATTATGACGATTCCAAAGTGTCAAAATATGTTTGTTTTTGACAGTTCGGAGTAGGTTACGTTGGACAACTCCATACGAACTTACGTAGTAGCGCCCCAGAAGAACCTGCTGGAGCAGCTTTGTGAACGAAAAAACCTACAGTCCCACTGCAGGGCACAGGCCTACTCTCAGAGAGAGAGTATGGGCTTAATTACCACGCGTGCCCACCGCAGATTGGCAATTTCAAGCGCTGAGGTATGCGAACACCTTAGAAGCTCAGGTTTCCTCACGATGTTTTCCTTCACGGTTAGCGAGTGGTATTGCTACTATAACTTCACATAATATGTACGTAACTTAGAAAACAGAGTCATTGGTACATGCCGGGATTTGAACCCACGATCTCTTGAATGAGAAGGCGGTGGTCTACCACTCCGCAACCACCGCTTTTACCTAAGTTAGGGTACTTTATTTTTTATTTACTCATTTTAACACTTCAGGAGAAGTATTAATACAAAAAATTATTGATCAAAGTAATGTCACACTTTCATCATCATCACCATCATTATCATCAGCCATGTGACGCCCACTGCAGGACATAGGCCTCCCTCATGGTTTCCCAACCTTCCCGGTCTCGTGCCGCCCACAGAGAATATAATCACTACGTGTGCCGCCCGCATCCAGCGACTCCCCGCCACCGTAACCAGGTCGATAGACCATCTGGTGGGGGTCTATGACACTTTACAACTAGTCAAAGATTTAAACTAATGAATAGTAATAAAAATAGAACATACAGTACGAAGCACTTGCCATTACACGCTGTTTCCACGGGTAGTTGGAGTAACTGGGAACATGCCTCGGAATGTGACAAAGTATTAATTCCATCATCACCATCAGCCATTTGACGCCCACTGCATAGGCCTCCCTTATGGCTTTCCAAGCTTCCCGGTCTTGTGCCGCCCGCATCCAGCAACTCCCCGCCACCTCATGATTAATACCATATTTTATGCTTAATTTTATTTGTGGTTTTAAAGCTCTTGAAAACTGAAGAGAATGCAGTTAGTTACTCTAATAATAAAAACTATTATTTAGACAAAAACTGTAATTCGTGCTCGACCTTTACATTTTAGTTGCAAAGTCACCCGCAACATATGTGCTTAACTGCCTGTTTAAATGCAATAAAGGATTTAATAATAATAATATCTGATTATTAAGATTGAAGTGCTGTCAACAGTCTCATCTGAGGTCGCGCATCGAGTCCCAAACAGATTACACGGGGCGGGGGCGCTAACTTTACACAAAGCGTCGCGTCTCTCTGACCTGTGTGGTCATGTTTTGTGGTGGGGTCGGCAGCCCCGCCCTTCTATCACGTAATGACGTAACTATCCACTCTATCGGTTTAACCATTTTCTAACTGCGTATTTGACAGTTCAGAGTTAGCCTACAACAGACAACAAGCGTTGCGCCTCCGCCCGTCCGCGCCCCAGGTTCAGATGTCAGAGTCCTTCTGCAACCCCGTTTAATCGGTTTTGGCGCATCAACGGTTTTGGCGTGAACATTTTCACATTTCGAACGGTCGGTAGCCGGATCCGTGTGTGCCCACCCGCCCGTGAAGATATTAACCCTATTACGGGCGGTACCGTATGCCGTGATAACGGGCCGGTCCACTGCTCCACTGCAGATGCAGCGGTGGTCCAAGTGCAGTGTTGTGATCCGTGGGATCTTGCCTCAAAATTAGATTGGAGAGGCATTATACCTATACAACAATCAGAGAAAATAAAACCATTTCGTCGTTTTTAAAACCACAAAATAATATTTTTATGGTTATACACATTACCGCAGCGGCCAGCAAAAGAGGCATTCATGGACGAACGTGTAAATGTGGACCGAAGCGAAGCCGAGGCACATATACGGAAGTCCATCAATGCCTGGTTGTGGCCAAAGCTTGTATAGTACTTTCCTCAAATAATGCGCGGAAATTAAAACTAAGTAGTAACTAGAGAGAACTTTTTCTTTTTAAAATCGATGGCCAACAACGAGCAACAATATTTTTTTCTGCGGTAAAGTATTCATTTGTTTTTTTTTCAATAAACAGCTTTCTATTTGAAAGCCAGTTCGAAATTTAAAAAAAACCTTTATGTTACTTCCCTGGTGCCATGTTTCGGAGTAAAAGATAGGTAGTTCCATTTTCAATTTACACGACAGATATGAGTTTACTGTCATTTATTTGGCTACCAAAACACAACAGATATGCATAATGCATGTAACTTTGAAAACAAAGGAAACAATGGACGGGGTTCGAAACCGCCGGTGACTTTTTTTCAATTGTAATTTGAAAAAAAAAGGTCTTCGTTCAATGGGGAATTCGCCTCAAACTTAGATGGGAGTAACATTATTTTTATAGCATAGAAAACATAAAAATAAAAAAAAACCATGACATAATTTTTTCGCAAAATAACCGGTCTCAAAAAATGCGAAAAGTCAAATTTGTACTCTAATAATACAAAGTTTTTAGATTTATTTTTTTCATTGTATTCTAAATGTTTGCTTACATTATTTTACGAGAGAACTCAAATATTGATACACGCTTAATACACTATAAGGCGTTACGAGTACGTTGTGACGTCATACTTAGTTTGAGTCCGATTTGTATGACACGTTTTCGTACCACGATCTCCAATAATTCCGCTCAGCTATTCGCTGTTTACCGCAACTATAATAGAGTCGATACTGTCGCCCATTCTGCCCAATAATGTGCCCAACGACGCGCTAATAATTTCGATAAAGATAATCCACACTTTTTTTCCAATTTTAAATTCTAGCGAACATACTCCCTCGCCCATCACTACGTAGATCGCAATATAACACCTTTCAGCACTGTGTGAAATGCGATTTAGTAAAATCTGTTGACGGCTACGCCTCTGCGTCGCATAGATCCTCCATTTCCTGTGTAATCTTGTTAGCATGCGTGAGCTCGCTCTATATGAATGAGCGGTAGGTACTTTGTATTGAATTTCTGGATTATTTAAAGGTTTCGGCATAGATCAGGTAAATAATTCGTCAATCGTTGACGAATCCTGTCCATAGTCACATCGAACCCGAACCTCTAACGTCATAAGCAACCAGTTTGTCCACGGCTCTTACACTACTTATTTATTGACTAGCGCGCCCGCTATATCTCGACCGTACGGGATTTAGATAAAAAATATTGTTTGGGGTTTGGTCTACCAGAATGAAATTCGACATGAAAATGGACTTGATCTGTATGTAAAACATCCAAATCTTTATAGTTTAGATTATAATTCTAGTAATAATAAATTCTGCACAACACAATCACTTATTTCTTTAAAGAAATTAACATCCTAACAGTTGCTAGTCAGTATATCTATGAGAATATTATGTACGTCAGGAAAAATATAAGTAATTTTAAAACCGTAGGTAGCCAACACGATGTAAATACTAGAAGTAAACATAAACTTTCTTTCCCAAGATTTAGGCTGGCAAAGGTTAATACATCCTTTATGGGGCATTTTATACGTTTTTACAATAAGATCCCTGAAGATATAATAAGCTTGCCTGAAGTGCGGTTCAAAAAATATGTAAAGCGCACTTTATGCCAAAAGGGCTACTATAGCATTAAGGATTATTTAGATGCCAAAGATGTGTGGAATTAAAGCCAGTTCAATGCATCCTAGTACTAGCTTTTTAGAAGATATGACATGTAAACTCTGTTAATTAAGGAGTATGTTTGAAAAGACTAAGTTTGGAGTTTTTTTGTCCGTTTTTTCTCCAAATGATCTAGATTTTGAAACGGACACCTAGTTTTTCTTGTAACGTTCAATAAGTCACAGTTTCTGTAAAAATAATTTTTTTTTTACTTTAACTTTGACTTGACCTGGTCCCAAACTAGGCTACCCTGTAGGTACTATGCTAACTGGTTAGCATAGTACTTCAAGGACATCACAAACTTGGAGATATACCCAGACCGAGGCCATTTGTACTAATGTAATTGCTTTATCTTTACTATTCTTTTATTATAAACTCTGGCAATGGATTTATTAGAAGACTTGCGGTCTTATTTATAAAGTCACGATTCCTTAAAACACTCCATAAACGCCGTATAAATAGTCTGTGGCAGAGACTTCACAAGGGAAAGTCTTTACCACAGATAAGTTATACTGCGTTTGTGGAGTGTTTTAATGGAGTCGCGTTTTTTTTTGTAAATAACACCGTAGGATCCTGGGCACACAGAAGGGACGTGGAGCGAGGGCGCGGTAAAAACGCGACGCATTGTAGGTGTAGAGTTCGCGCCGCGTCGCGCCTTCTCTTCTGTGTGGGCTTCGTCCCGTCCCTTCGGTACGTTTTGTATGAAAGTGAATCAGGGCCGGATTTAGGGAAGGGCAGGCGGGGCTACTGCCCTGGGGCCTCCACAAGGAAAGGGCCCTCACAAAAGGCTAATATGTACTATCATTAAACGCCAATCTTTTATGAGTACTTATAACCTCTGTTTGTTTTTCAAAGTAAAAAAAAAAATCGTCGTATTCATTGTAGTTTTTGTTTCGTATTTTTTAATTGGGAATAATTAGGGGCCTCCGCTCCTTCGTTGCCCTAGGGCCTCCAGACCTCAAAATCCGGCTCTGAAGTGAATTGGAAAGACGACGCGTCTTTTCCGTGTCAGACCCATCAATGTATCACATCACATCACTATCACCTGCCTACGCACTTAAGCGTCTCGACTCAAATTGATTGATTAAATCCGGAATTTCATCAATTTCGCTCCCACAGAGGGACAAAGCCCCGACAATCCGATGCCGTTAGACCGGTGGAAATTCAATTTGTCAACGGCAAAGTGCCAATTCCACCGATCATTATGAAGCTGGTTTGTTGCTAAGCGAAGTTTAATGTTCTAAGTATCAAGTGCGTTGTGATTAACTTAAACGTTCAAAGTCAATGATTAAATGCGTAACCAAAAAACCGGCCAATTGCCAGTCGCACTCGCACACGAAGGGTTCCATACTATTATCTAAACAACATTTGAACATTTAAAGCGTCGTTGCCGTTATTAATATGAAGCAAAAAACGGCAAAAAAATCACGTATGTTGTATAAATATATATTTTATTGTGTTTTTAGTATTTGTTGTTATAGCGGCAATAGACATACATCATCTGTGAAAATTTCAACTGTCTAGCTATCACGGTTCATGAGATGAACAAACAGACAAACAGACAGACGGACAGTGGTCTTAGTAATGGGTTCGTTCGGAACCCTAAAAATGATGTCTAAAACTGGAAAAACTAGACTGGAGCCATTTATCCGGCGGCCCCCAGTGGAAATCGAACCCACGACCTCTGTTTTGGCAGTCAAGCGTGATAACTACTGCAATAATTTTGGGTGGTTTGAATGATCTAGCAAAATGAACGTGCCTGACAATAGCTATCGGATAAGATACCTAGTTTGTTTTTTTTAAATGTACTTTTCAAAAATATCTCGTCACAAACCCGAATCTATAAGAACCATTAGTAGCCATCTAGAGACGGGTCCGCGGGTCATTGTTCTGTCTGGTAGTCTGAGAAGCGGTACCTACTAATTGCGCATTTTTTTAAACAAGATTTCTCAACTCGAAACGAGATCTGTCAACTATTTAATTTTTCTATTTAAGATGCCCTTTTTAATTACTAATTAGGTACATAACCACGGCTATCAAACCACCGAAAAATGAGCGGGTAATAAAAAGGCCAGCAGAATGAACAGGCACTCAACAGATAAAGAGCCATCGCCCACGAAGACTTTCGGGCGCTCTTCTGAGAGCATTTTGTTCGCTCTTCTGGGCGCATTTTCTTCGCTCTTCTGAGCGTATTTTGTTCGTCCATTTGTAACATTTTTGAGAAGCGATGCAAACGCGCTGCAGCATAGCACATCTTTTGTTTCCATTTTTACCCTATTGCGGCGCATCCCAAAAGGAGGAGGGTAATGTTTTTGGCTCATATATATGTATGTCCGATTCTATGTTCCCTCATAACTCCTTAACCAATGGTTAGATTTTGACAAATAAGATCTCAATCGATTCGTCGTATTGGCGTGAATGTCATAGGCTATATAAAATCAGCATAAATCCAACAAAAATTAAGAAACAATGTCTAAAAAGATGAAATAAAAAATAACCAACAACCCGACTGCTGAACATTGACTACTAAACAGGAGGGACCCAAATTCAACCTTGTGTGTGACTCGTGGCTTTGGCCCTGCCTTCATCATCAACCCATTATGTCCCCACCGAGGGGCACGGGTCTCTTCCCTGAGGAAGGTATAGGCCATACTCCACCACGGGGGCCAAGTCCGGATTGGTGGGAGCTTGTAGACTAGTAGCTCGTCTACTGTCAGAAGTTGTCAAGCCGCCCTAAGGCCTCTGACTTGGCTTAACGACTGCCATCTATCGACGGCAGCCGGCACCAACAGCTTGACGTGCCTTGCGAAGCACGGAACCGCTCGGAAAAATGCCACTAGCGTTAGGCATAGACGGCGACCCATCCATGCACTGAACGCGCCCTGTGTTGCTTAACCTTCGTGATCGTTTAAGATCACTCAGGCAGCCGGGGCTACGAGCGATCTCCTATTACTTAACTGCCCTCTATTGGGTTGACCATTATGACGATTCCAAAGTGTCAAAATATGTTTCAAAATATGGCCCTGCCTGCTTAGTAGTTAATGTTCAGCAGTCGGGTTGTTGGTTATTTTTTATTCCAGTTTTTTTACGAAAGCGCTGCGCCCGCGCGCGCGGGCCGCGCGCGATTGAAACGCGTTGTAAGTCGTCGCGGATAGGGTAGTAATATTTGCCCATTTTTACTATTCGAATATCACGAAAAGTGACAACCCAATTATTCGAATACTCGAATAAACCGATTATTTCCGAAATCTGCAATTTTATGTAGAAAAGCCTTTTTATTTCCCCCTAAGATCATAATTTTGTGGTTTTCGGAATGCCTTATTAAATTTAATATGTAAGTAGACTTTTACTTTGTCAAAATAAAAACTAAATAAAAAAATCAACTGTCACTTTTTAATTTTCGAATAAAACCGTAGTGGCTAGCAGTATTTGTGGACTAAGGAAAACCCTTCCATTTCGATGAAACCTAGGCTGTTCGGAAAATTTTGCACAATGCCATATCAAATATTTGACTTGAATTTGACGAAAAAGGGTAAAAAAATAAGTACCTAATATAGTTCGAAAATGCATACACAAGCAGCCTATATACGTCCAACTGTAGGGCACAGGCCTTCTCTCAGGGAGAGAGTATGGGCTTAATCACAACGCGTGCCCACCGCGGATTGGCGATTTCAAGCGTTGAGGTATGGGAACACCTCAGACACTCAGGTTTCCTCACGATGTTTTCCTTCACAGTTAGCGAGTGGTATTGCTACTATTGAGACTAAATTGCTCCCGAGTCCGATGTTCTACCCACTAGGCTAACACCACCGCCGCATAAATGCATATTTATTCAATATCCCAAATATTCGAAAACTTCGAATACTAACGTCCAATATATTCGAATAGTAAAACAGGCAAACATTCAAATAAAACGAATATTCGAAGTCCAAGCCCTAGTCGTGGGTTACTAGATTTGGATACAGCGTGTCTTTCATTGGGTAAAATAAAGGATACAGGCTTCAGTTTATTAATATGTTGCTTAATACTGTGTGGTGTGGTGACTGTGCTGTGTGTATGCGCGACGGTGTAGGGTGTTACCAATAACTTAGAACATGTAAATATATTATGGTGTATAATAATGTTTAAAGCAAAACCGTTTATCACTAAGCTTGATTTTATTCTCTTTGTATCGAACGTCGTGCCACTTCACTTAGAACTCCATTCAATGATTGTTGTCGACGTGAAATTGCTGCTAACTTTTGGTGAAATTGGCTCTAAGTGGGTAGCTAGCACACTCTCAGGCCGCTGGGAATTCTGGGATTGTATGGAAACTGGAAACGTTGTTTTATTGGTTCGGAGAATTACCTACTAACTCCTTCTTTATTGCATATGTTTTCCATTAAAATTTATAAGAACTCGGTATAATTTTTATTCATCGAAAAACTCCATAAGTATCACTTTATTATACGAGTAAACCTACCCCCGTTTTCCCATACGCTAACAATCTGACCAAAATATGAGATTTATCCGAAATTATAATTACTGCGGTTATTTTACTAGCGATGTCATCTAAGTTGAATCATTGAACATTCAGAAAGCAATTTAAAAATAAATGCCCAGAGCAAGGCCGCAGAGCAATAATAATATAATTTAGGCAGTTTCGCAACACTAACATTCAGAACGAACTAAGATTTAGGGTTGGTGGGTAATAGTTCTATTAAATAAAGATCGTGACGGATGCACGAAATAGAAGTCTAAATATACCTATTGTTTTTACTTATTTGTGCTTTTAACCGATTTCGCAAAATTAATGATCAATGCAAACGCAGGATGCAAAATTAAAGCGATTAAATACGAGACGTAAAAACAAATTGAAACAATAAAGCCAACATTGAAGATAGCAGAACATTGTGCACGTTATCAAGCAGTTATATTATACAATGTTTTACCTAAGGACCTAAAAATTATTGTCTCAATTACTGCGTATAAAACAAACCTAAAAAAGTATTTATTGGAAAAAATTTACTACTCCATTGAAGAATTTTTAAATGATGTAATAGGAGGTAACAAAGTTCCCGTGACATTTCCGTCATATTTTTGGCATTCTATTATTTGTCACTAACTGACTATGTCATCATCATCAACCCATTATGTCCCCACCGAGGGGCACGGGTCTCTTCCCTGAGGAAGGTATAGGCCATACTCCACCACGGGGGCCAAGTCCGAATTGGTGGAGGCTTGTAGACTAGTGGCTCGTCTACTGTCAGAAGTTGTCAAGCCGCCCTAAGGCCTCTGACTTGGCTTAACGACTGCCATCTATCGACGGCAGCCGGCACCAACAGCTTAACGTGCCTTGCGAAGCACGGAACCGCTCGGAAACTTGACTATGTATATAGCTAGTAATATAATTCGACATTTCGATATTATTATTATAATTCGACATTTTTATATTATTGCTGACATTAACAAGTTCAAAATTTTATTATTTCTGTATTTTATTATTTATTGTTAGTTTTTAAGATTTCATACACAATGCATGTTGTTTTTGATTAAATGAAATTAAATGAAAAATTTAACATTACATTACGAAAAATAATACCAAATAGGAGATGTAGGTATTAAGAAATGCTTGCATATACATGCAGCGACAATTTAATGTTAATGAAGCGAAAGGATTTTGTCAGGATATCGTGGCAAGTGGCAAACCCTGGTCTCTGTCTTCCTCAACGGCACACAGACGTGAGTTTATACATCCTAGCTGACCTGGCAAACACAGGAATCGCTCGTAGCCCCGGCTGCCTGAGTGATCTTAAACGATCACGAAGGTTAAGCAACACAGGGCGCGTTCAGTGCATGGATGGGTCGCCGTCTATGCCTAACGCTAGTGGCATTTTTCCGAGCGGTTCCGTGCTTCGCAAGGCACGTTAAGCTGTTGGTGCCGGCTGCCGTCGGTAGATGGCAGTCGTTAAGCCAAGTCAGAGGCCTTAGGGCGGCTTGGCAACTTCTGACAGTAGACGAGCCACTAGTCTACAAGGCTCCACCAATCCGGACTTGGCCCCCGTGGTGGAGTATGGCCTATACCTTCCTCAGGGAAGAGACCCGTGCCCCTCGGTGGGGACATAATGGGTTGATGATGATGAATAGCATACGACCTACTCTCAGACGTACCAAATATAACTACACAAAAAAAATCGGTGAAGCCGTTTCGGAGGAGTTCGATATCAAACACAGTGTGACACGAGATTTTTATACATTAGATGTAAGTAAGTTAAAAATCCACCTCCTCCTCTTCTAATATACAAACATAATTTTGGGCGCGCGAATTATGTTTGTATATTACTCAAAACAGAACTTCTACTTCTGGCAAATTTGATTACTGTGTGATTAAACTTTGAAACTAAAACTAGGGCGTAAGATCCGCAACTGCGAACAGCGAATTAGCTTGTACCGTAATAAAGCGTAATATTGCGTCTCTGTACATAATTAAGACCTTCATACGGTATAAATGAGCGGAGATGGTGTACCAGTAGACTGAAGTTTCGAGAGGGCGTGGGTTCGACTCCCGGTGTGTACCAAAGACTTTCTCTTCTGAGTTACGCACATTTGTGAAATTCCAGTAGCAATACCACTCGCTAAAATTGAAGGAGAACATCGTGAGGAAACCCGAGTGTCTGAGATTCTTCTAATATAAATGCTTGCAGTGAATGTTGAGCACGCATATAATAGATGGATAGATAGATAGAGAACACTTTATTGTATATAGGAAAAATTGAAATCTCACAAATATTTCCTAACCTAAGAGTAGGTACAGATAGCAGCCTTATAGCTGCATGTACTTCCTCTAGCACAACGCTGAGTCAGCTGCCTTTTGTGGCAATGTAGATACACCACAGGCTACATCTATGGTCCTGTTTTATTTATTCGTTTTGTCTGTTGTGTATTTAGTTTTCTTTCTGTTGTTGTGCATATTATGTTACTTATGTGCTTATTTTGTTTCTGTGATGTATCTTGTTGGTATAATAAATGTCTTTCTTCTTCTTCTTAAAATAATGCGTACTTGTAATAGATTAAGAAATAGTATTCGTCGTTACGTAGTATATTGACGCTACCGTATGTCTCGAATGACATCACGGACTTTAGATCATACCTATCATCATACATGTTCATGTATGTCGTAATACATTCGTCTTTAGAAGTTCGTTCATAGCGAATAACATTTATTATTATTATTATTAATACGTTTATTGCACACAAGTAAAATACAATGGCAGCGTGGCGGACTTAATGCTACAAGCATGTCCTCTTTGTCCACTGGTGGATATATAATAGGCCTTTCATCCATTCCATTCTCCAGTCTCCAGATACAGTCGACAGCATATCAGCATAGGCTTGACCCTCAGCATACTGCTGAGTCAGTTGCCATTTATAGCAGCAGTGACACGCCGTGACCGTTCGTTTTCCTTTCTTTTTTATAACATTTCGGTTGAAATATTTTCTTTGTTGTTTTTTTGTTTTGTTATTGTGGCGTGTGCACTGTTTTTATAATAAATGTTTTTTCTTCTTCTTCTTCTTTTTCTTCTTCTTCTTTTTCTTCTTCTTCTTCTTCTTCATATCGACCATTACACACGTGCACTCTACCCAGTTACGTTACTGACGATTCTCCAACAAACATTTCAATATCGAGTTGGATCTTGTCGAATTCATTACTGGAACATTTCAAAATATACTGTTTTGAGTATTTGACGTTTAAAAATCTGTAAAATTTTAAAATTCATATAAAATCATTGTTTCTTTACAGGTCGAAGTCGTTTTATAATAGGTACAATTAACGTTTGACCTGTACCATTAGTGATTAGGAAAGAATCTTAAATTCTTAATAATTCTGCATACTTAGCTCAAAAGATGTTCCGGTAATGATTCCGACCGACGATATATTACAACTCACGCCTGTATCCCCGACGGGTAGGCAGAGACCAGGGTTTGGCACTCGCCAGGATATCCTGTAAAACTTTCGCTTCATAAGATAAGATAAGATAAGATAAGATAAGATAAGATAAGATAAGATAAGATAAGATAAGATAAGATAAGAATATTCTTTATTGTACCAGGAAAAACACAAACAAAATATTTACAAAGATTCAGTACAATTGGCGGCCTTATTGCTGCATCAACATTGCCTTATTACAATCAACCGTTTAGGCAAGAGAGGGGGGAGGGGGGGGGACGCCCTACTCGGACAAAAAATTACGCTTTAAAGCTTAATATTTCGCAAACGGAACCCTAAATCAAAAAATGGTCTCTGTACACCCACAATATTTTGCAACGAAAAATTCTACGGTGCCCTACATGACGGGGTAGACGAGAAAAAAATCATCCCCACTTTTTATGTTACGGGAGGTACAGTAAAAAAAATAAACATAAACATTTACATACAGGCACATACATTGCTTCTGGCCCCACACTAGGATACCCTGTGTCGTGGGAACCAGAAACAACGACATCACAAACATGTAATCATCCAAGACCTGGGGTTTTTTTTGTCCCCAGCCGGGATTCGAACCCGGGACCTCTCGCATGGTATGCAGATCCACTACCGCTGCGCTACGAGGTCGTGAATATTTTTATATTTTTTAACATTTTATTCTTTAACTTTGTCGGCGTGATAAAAATGTGTACACGTACCAATTTACAGCTTTCTAGTACCACCGGTATTTACGCTAGGCCGCGGACGGACAGACAGACATGGCGAAACTATAAGGGTTCCTTGTCGGACTAAGGAACCCTAAAAACAGTATTATTAATCATTAATAATAAATGGTAAAACATATTTGTAAATATTCGTGATTTCCAACCTTTGGCTCCAAACTGTGAATCCAAATTCGAAGTGGTAGGACATACCGTAACGTTGAAAAATGTTTTCTAATATCTAGAATGCTTAAGAGTCTGGCCCCGACCATAAGACGCTCAAAACGAAGTTTGTTTGGATTATACTTTTCATCCTGATATTGTTTGTTTAAGTGAAGTAATTTTGGGTAACAAAAAAATATTTTTTTCCGACACGTATTTTTTTTCAAAACTAGCACCATAATGTTTCTAAATCATGGTTACGATGTCCCCTTAAAATACGGTGAACCAATTCAAAGACACCCTGTAACAGATATTACTAAAACACCTATAGCAATAGTTAGTAATCGATTAAACTGGTATCTTGTATCCAGTAAGTAGTTAGTCCAGTAACGGTTAACTAGGCTATAACGGGGCGCAGTGTGTAGTTTCACATGCCCATCGGATCTTAGCAAACTTTGCTCGGTAAATGGAAAGTGGCCCCAGTTTGCATATTTAGCGAGCCCCGTGTGGATCCATTTTGGGGCTAGTTTGTTTTTGCCCTGTAACTGGAAAGTCTGATACGTTTACCCATAGACTTACCACCCAAAGACAGAGTGTGTGGAAAGAAAACCGCTCAAAAGCGAGGGGACACGCACACATTAATGTAAAAAGATACATAAAGGTGGAACTTTTTTTTTTCTCTACGACTAATACTTTTCGTAATATAAACTGTCAAAAAGTTAATATA
This sequence comes from Yponomeuta cagnagella, assembly GCA_947310995.1. Classification (NCBI taxonomy): domain Eukaryota; kingdom Metazoa; phylum Arthropoda; class Insecta; order Lepidoptera; family Yponomeutidae; genus Yponomeuta; species Yponomeuta cagnagella. The sequence continues at coordinate 13,226,914 of OX371287.1, forward strand.
GTCAAGTGGTACAAAAACGCGCCATACAAATCGGGCTCAAAATGTGACGTCACAACTTGCACGTAACGGCTTATAATGTATGAAGCATTTATCAATATTTGAGTTACCCCGTAAAATAATTTATCTATGCAATTACACCGTTATAAGTAAACATTTAGAATTCAGTGACAAAACTAAATCTAATAAGTGTTTCGTTGAATTCTAGATTTTAAGTAAATTTCTTTTATATCCATACATGTTAAAGTTCTCTTTCATAACTGTGTAATTTTAAATAAATATATTTTTAGTTTACTTACTTTTTTATTATTAGAGTAACTTTATTTTTTATCTTTTTTGTGATCCCGAAAAAATATTTTTATGGTTTTAGTTTCGAAATCTCCTAAGTTTTTATAAGATAAGATAATTAATTTCACAAAAATATTGCACAAAATATGACCTTAGTCACCGAAACCGGGGGCAGTATAGTGCAGGCTGGATGGTTGAAAATCGCTCTGGCATTAAGTCCAACCTTTGTTTATTTTCCTTCGTGCTTTAAAAAAATTATAATACCTACTCCGTTTTGCAGCGGAAATGTAGAAGGAGTAATTGAAATATTGCGGAACCCGAAAACAGGTTTTGCTATGTAATACTTAATATCGATACACTTAAACCAATTCCAATAAACCTAAAAGTTTAAATATTCAACTGCATTTTATAATTTTCCCTAAAAATGTAACGCGTTAAGTTTCAGGATTGTGTTAAAAATATGGGGTTTTTTTACCTACTAAATGATCAAAGGGATCATCAATCAAGTACTGGCTTACTTTTTGTCAAATCCCATCTTAAAAGCCAAGTAGCTGTCGATTATTTTGAATTTTTTCTCTTGATGTACAGTTCCGAAAGTTTTGTCGGGGGTAAAGACGCGAAGTGATTTCTTAATCATAAGCAGTCACGTATTATTGTACTTTCTCACGAAAAGAAAAAGTTTTCCCCGAAGAAACAAACTTGACAAACAACTCAACAGTTCAGCTTTGTTTATACACTCTGTGTACTTTGTTACATGTGTGGTAGCGCAAGCCAATTTCACGAACCCCGTGTGGGTTTAATAACATTGATGTATGGACTATGGGAAGGGCGCAGTAAGTGAGTCTACAAGATCCAACAAAATGCCCATATACGAGAAATCCTACTCATCAATACCATCGATGAAAAAAATCAATACAGTCAAATTTTACTAAACTACTATTCAATTCATGTACATACTATATCCATGTACAATATTATTTAAGTACATATATTCTTGATGTGAATTGATATTACTGTTAAATATTTTTCTGTAACTTTGCGCATTTAAAAAAAATAATAAACTGGATGAAAAATTGTTTTCGTTCATACATATTTTTTAATGCAATATTTGAACTTTATTAGATCTGTTGTCTCCTACGCAACTGTTACATAATATTTTGTCAGGAAAGTACCTGAAATCAGTCATGAAATCATGAGAGATTTCATTGCAATAGTTATATGAAGCAAGGTGAATTCAATATCCGAATTATCCGAATAAAATTCAAATAAAGGTTCACATACTACGTTATGTAATATATATTATAAGTACTTATATTCTTTCAATACTTGTTACATCACATACCACATGGTTATGAAAACCACGAAGGAGGCCTAAGTCCTGCAGTGGGCGTCAAATGGCTGATGCTGATGCTGAACTGTCAAATATAATATTTTGATACTTTGGAATCGTCAAATAGGTTAACCCGATAAAGTAGACAGTAAATAGTGATAGAAGGGCTGGAAGAGATCGCTCTAAGCGAAACTGGAAACCATTTGTAATTCTTTCTTCTGATTGTGCAATAAAATACCAGTTATTGTGTACTGTGTAATCGGCTCTAAAATGTGTGGAACAGCTGATATTTTCGCGACTTCGAAGTTTTCCTCACAATAAAAGTTGTTTGTAATGACGAGTATAACCCACTTTTGAATGTCTATGGGGATTTCGTTACAGCCTGTATAAAAGCATATTCAGCGTGTTGCAGAAAGGCCCGATAGAACTTAAAGTTATTCTACATCCCACTACAGGGCATACGCCTTCTTCCAGAGTGAAACACAGAGAGAATATTGGAATAATATCCGCGCGTGCTAAGCGTGGATTGGTGTTTTCAAGTTCTGAGTGCTTATGTGAACCTCAAAATCTCAGCTTTCCTCACGATGTTTACTTTTGCAGTTGGCGAGTGATATTTCAACTACAATTAGCACCAAAATAGTGGTATTGCTACTACAATTAGCATGCTAGGTACCGGACGTTCAATATTATCTCATAACACTCCAGAGGAAAATACAATGGAGAGCTTAATGGACTGAGCTGAGTATTGCAACTTTTGCATTTGCCAGTAACGAAGCCGACTAGAGTACCACATGTAAAGCTTCACGTGGTGATTGTCGTCAAGTCTTTACTTGCATTACTTTTAAATGTCAACCCTGGGGAACTTGAATCCGAGAAGGAATAAAAACTCCTTGCTCCTTTCTAACTAAATCAGATTTGAATCTCCATAATCCGGTCTCAAAAGAGCAGCTAACTATAAAGTAGGAACATTAAGGCAAGCCGTCTTTCTTTATTAAAATCACGAGGGACCTGTCCTACATGAATAAAGAGACTAGTTTTGTTTACGAAGGCACAGAGATGCATCCAGATGGGACTTAAACATTTCTAAGCTCCTACATTTTAAATTTGAATAAATCAAGGATGTTCCATAGATACATGTGACTTGAATATCTTAAGGAAACATATTGTTTTGGATAATTTTTACACAATTGCTCGTCGAACTGTCAGTCAGTGGCCACTTCGCTACGTAAACTGTTATTAAAAACTTATTTATTTATTTCGATACATAAGCCCTGATATAAAATGACCCAAAAATAACTTAATTTATCTACCGCACTGGGTGAGAACTATTTGAACGAGATACACTCTAGTTTGTGGCGTTAAAAAGTTGCTAAAATCATCTTAATGGACGACCCCTAAGCTTGTAAACGACCTCAAAACTCTTTCCCAAACAAATTCAATCAGCCTACTTTCAACGACTGGATATAGGGCCCCCAAGGCAAGTCACTTGGATCTGTGCTCGGCCGTCCTTAAATCCAGCCACGTAAATTGTATCTGCCCATTGTAAACCCTACAATCTTCTTCTTCCTTTGGTGCCTTCTCCTATCGGAGGGCGGCTACCATTGTACCTAACTAATTTGTCCCGTGATGTTGCGGCTCGGAAGAGTTCAACATTTCTCGTGTTAAACTACTGTGCAAGATTTTGGAGCCACGATCTTTTTCTGCGGCCAAGTCTCCCCAGAAAGCCTGAATACTGGCCTGCAAAGCGGCTCTACGTCTGTATCACGTAGTCAACGTACCTACGTAAGACAGTCTCAAGATATTGTTCCTTGAAGAGTAGGTAGTTCAGTCGGTTGAAAGTATGTTTTTATTTAGTAACGCTGTGTTGCATAATGCATAAGGCCGTTGGTTGAGTGGGTTAGGTTAGAACGTGGGTATTACGTCGGATCAGTATATTTTGCGGTTTTAGTAGGAACTGAATACCGGACTCATTTCCTATAGTGATGTGAGAGACTCCATTCTATCAGAGAAACCTAGAAAGCTCCGAATGTTTTTTTGTATGGTTTTATTTTTTAACATTCTCAGCTTTTCTATGACCAAGGATTTAAGTACAATGCCACTAGATACAATGTACAATGTCACTAAGAACTCTGGCTAATCACAAGATAATATCTTCTTCCATGTATTGTGCGAATTTGTTTAGACGGAGGAAATGAGTCTCATTTCATTTGCTATATAGACTGTCTGTTATCGCAGCAGAGGTTTTCCAACAACAGATGACAATAATTATATTGACAATCTAATTCGTCAGTCCAGATTAATCCACTGCCTCGTCTACCAATACGTCCTCTGACTGATTCGTGGAATTGCCTCATAACATTTTTTATTCTACAAGGTACCTCTAAATACCATGCCATTCCTGAAACACGCGTTCTACAAGTTTTATTAGAATTATATTTATCAAAATATCAGGGTTTATAACGATTTATCAAATTCGTGCCTACGCGCTCTGTCGATGTCACAGCCGATGTAAATAATAATTGTCCTAGGACCATTCCGTACAATGTCAATTATATATCTAGGTACATGATGTGCCCAATGTCTATTAACACACATAGTTTTAAGTATTGTATGTATATCAAACAGCGCCACTACAAAGATGAAAAACTGCAAAAAAAACTACAAACAAAAATTTAATTAAAGAAAAAATTACAAAACTGTAGAACAAAAGTTATTGTAGGTATCAAACGACGAACTTTAACCTTCACTTTTCAAGAATTAGGAATTTTAAAAATAGCCCTGTATAAATTATGTCGTGTCTAAACTGTAACTGTAACCAGTTTTTTTTTTTTCAAGTAAAAATAACCACCAAAACAAGATTCTCAGAGTCTTTAGCATCGAACTCGTCAAATTCTTACATGATTCGAGAGGAAGGAAGTCACCTACTTACTGAGTTCTCTTTTATCCAACAAATGCATGCTAATGGACGCTTATATTAACATCGAAATCATAACATAGCCAAAACCATTAACACATTTACCTACATACCAGAAGCGTCAAAATTCTAATAATTTGACATTGGATTTCAACATAACCCTGTTTTGGAATACAAATATCCAGACAGGGTTAAGTTAAGCCTAGATTTTATAAAGGGATTCCATGCAGTAACACCAGCGCCACCACCAAAAATTATAACTTTTTTGATAGATCGTTTTTGCAGTGATATTTTCACAGTGTTTTTAAAACCCATGTCCGTGGACCAAAGGCAAGAAACACAGGACTCTCACTCTCTTCCCAGCTTTAGTCCCACATGATAAATGGGTCAGCTTTCCTTATTTTCTCTCTGCGCTTCGCCCTAATCATGACCTCGTTTATCGAGGCTCCGCATTCTGTGAGATCCTTCTTTGCTACCTCAATCCACCAGACAAAAAACAAAAAAACACAGGACTAGACAGCATTAACACCGAAAACGGCCGTTTCTGACATGAATGCTATCTAATACCAGGTCTGTGAGTTAGTCATACGAATATAACGATGCAAGGTGCAAAATATTAAGTAAGTATAGGTTATGTTTCGATTGTACTTCCATTTTGTTGCCTTCAACAATAATAAATGGTAATGTATACGTTGAATACATAACATAACGTAATAAGTAAGAAATAACAACGCACAGACAGACAGACAAATAACAGCGCCGAATCTCAATTTGTGCTGCAATACTGCGTCTTCCAACCGGATGTTTACGTTACATCGAAGCGTACACCGTCCGTAGGATTCATGTGCCGCTTAGTACACAGTAACAGGGTGTGCTCTTCTGACGTATTGTCGGTTGCAATATTTCTGCGTAACACGTTTCGACTATAGGGTAAAAACAAAACCAGTAAAAATTGGCATACGTGAATAAAAAATGTATCAACTAATTCACGAATTAATTAATTCATTCGATTGAAAGAAATTATGAAAGAATGAGTGAATAAAATAAGAACGAAGCAACGGACGAAAGAATGAATCAATAAATAAAAAAATACAGGACGCCCTAGTAAGTATAGTAATAGCAGTATCAATGTAAGAGATGACCCTTAGTTACAGCACCACGGTTACAGCAGCCGTAACCAGCCTTACCGAAATCAATACAAAACCGTATGCAGAGGCTTGTAATGAAAACATTGCTTATTCTGACGGAAGATATTGTGTTTGCTAATTGGATTCGAGTCGTCGAGTCTACATCTAATAAGGTTGTAGAAGGGACCTCTTCGTTGTTGAGTCTCAAGGTTTCATACATACGTACTAGCATATGCTAGTGATGTTTGTTTCGATTTGAATTTGCCTCAAGCTTAGATAATCTGGTGTATCTCATGATAGCCATGCCGCTATAACAGCAAATACTAAAACAGAATAAAATAAATATTTAAGGGGGGCCCCCATAAAACAAAGGTAATTTTTTTACCCTTTTTTTGTTTGATATTAATAACGGCAACAGGTAGACGATTGAAATATTCACAGAATAATTAGTTCTATATTCGCTTCAAAAATAAATAATTAAAATAAAATAAATATTTAAGGGTGGCTCCCATACAACAAACGTGATTTTTTGCTATATTTCTCAATCTTTGTGTCTAATGTTGTATAGATAATAGTACGAAACCCCAAAAGATCACCAGGAAACCTGAGTGTATGAGGGGTTCACATACCTCAGCGCTTGAAATTGCCAAACCGCCGCGGGCACGCGTGGTGGCTAAGCCCATACTCTCTCTGAGAGAATGCCTGTGCCGTACAGTAGGACGTATATTAATAATAATATTGCCTACACAATCACTTGTCCCAAACTGGGTATCCGTTTGTGGGTAACCAGGCAAGGACATCACAAACAAAGAAGTACACCCAGACTGACATTGAGTGATATTGGCTGCATTATTAATATTATTATTTACTAAATTACTCGGTATTGTAAACAAAGTATGGAGTTTACTCAGGTATCGATACTTTTCGCGAATCCCTACCAGCGACCGCAGGCTTACTTTCACCGACTTGATTCACGCGACGTGCCGCGCGGTTTCACTCCGCCTCGAGCCTAGCCACTCGGAGAGAGCTGGGAGCTGCCTGGAGTTAAATAACTATAGTGTAGTACGGATTTAGGTTACACATAATGCAGCCTATATACATCCCACTGTAGGGCACAGGCCTACTCTCAGAGAGAGAATATCCTATTCTCTTCTATTCTGAATAAATTCTGAATATGGGCTCAATCACCGCGCTTTCCCACCGTGGATTGGCAATTTCAAGCACTGAGGATCAAGCACTTGATTTCAACACCTCAGACACTCAGGTTTCCTCACGATGTTTTCCTTCACAATTAGTGAGTGGAATTGCTACTATAACTTCACAAATGTACGTAACCTAGAAATCAAAGTCATTGATTGGTACATGCCGCGATTCGAACCCACGACCTCCCGAATGAGAAGCCGGCGTTCTTCGGCTCTGCTAATTCAGATTACTTGTCCTGACCTAAATATTTATTTCTTATGTGACTTACTTCATGTATAATTGTCATCTTTGTCGAGTTCCTAGCAAAGGAGAACTTGCAAAAAAATGTTACCTTATTGGAAAGGCCATGTCAAAATACAAATAACAGCGATAAAGATTTTTCACTAAAACTAACCTTTCAAAAAGTAATTCCAATCACGGGGTCAAACTGTGACGTCACAAGATGCTAGTGACACCGTAATGTTTAAAGTATTATCAATATAAGAGACTCTTAAAATAAAGTTTCTTGACAAGACAATTAATTATATTATTTCAATCCTGATTGACTGTATTGTATATTTATTTACCAAATAGTTTTCTTTAAGCTCACACGATATGGACGAATATATATATGTGGGTGAGAGGCAAATAAGTAGTTGTTTTTTCTTATTATAAAAATTAACATTTACATAAAAATTTGATTTCGACCATGCCGTGTCAGTGAGAAGTAAAAGAGAAAATGAATGATCAATGCCGTTCGTCCTATTTCGTCCCATAGAACATTAATCTTGGAGTTACTTTATCTAAATGTATCTATAGACATACAAAGAATAATGAAGAAAATACTATTTTGCTAAATATAAATTTTATAAATTTTTCACACTGTAATGGCGAAATCGGTTCGCCTTTACAGAGTTTAAATTTAGCAATATGGTATTTTATCATTCCTTGTAGGTAACCTCTGGGATGGAGATTGAGGAGGATTCTGGCATATAGAGTGTCCTCCGTCCTCCTCCTTTCCTTCCGTGGATGTAGAAGGCGACTAAGGAAAAACATTATCAGGAGACGGGCAGCAGCGTCTTCCTGAGATTCCAACCGCATACTGCGATCGCCAACCCGCCTGCCAAGCGTGGCGATTATGGCAAAACCCCTCATGGTTATGAAAACCACGAAGGAAGCCTATGTCCTGCAGTAGGTATCAAATGAGTGTTCTGTGGTCAAATGGCTGATGATGATGATATTATATAATATTGAACGGTGATATCTCGATGTTTGTCTAGATACGGTTCAAGTAGTCGGTAGGAAGCGTATTGTTAGTGAAATCTAGAAAGCAAACCGTCATAGTAGAGACATCAACGACCTCCGGTGATTGGTCTGTCTGTTACGACCAGGCACGATTTACTTTTCTACTGTCTACTGGGATCTACTTCCTTATTTTATTTTCTTATGAACAACATAGGAATCCATCTACCAGCATTTATATGCCAGACACTGGCGCAGACTCGTGAATTTTTACTTAACTTTTTCACGTTACGTAAAAAGTAGTAAAAAGTGGAACCGCTGTCAATTGTACCGACCCATGTAAGCTTAAACACGTAGGTATCTATAGGAAATTTATGCTGTGCCGTTTCACTGCCAAATGGCCTGGAAAGATAGGGACTAAGCCAGTTGAAGTTGAATGCACCTCTCCATTATGAAAACTAATTGAATTAAACACACAAACGAACATGCACTTCTATTGTATGTTAATATTTCGATTTCATAAGTCAATGCGTTTAGATTCACGTATTAGATAAGTTAGTCGGTTGCGTAAGTTTTTTATTGTGCAATGGGCTTTCTTTCTGATAGGATCACGCTTTCGTTTTACTCTTTTTGTTGGAGATCTAATTTATTATTTAACAAAAGGTTCGGCTTAATGAATCCATCACGATTTATTTGATTCTTTCATCGAAGTAAGTATTATGAAATGCGAAGTAGGCACCTATAAACTTTTATTTGACAGATGATTCTACTATAAACGTGCCACAAACTAGCGCGGCCGCAGTGGATGGCGAATACGGTGAAACGGACGCAGGACTCGAATACAAAATAGCTTGTTTCTAAGGTGCGGACCACACAGATGTAACTTAGGGCGAAGAACGGGAAGAAGACGCGAAGCGATGTTTAGAGTTCGCATCGTCAGCTGTCACCCTGTCACCCCCACAGATAGTGTGGGGTACGAAAATCGCGCCAGTAAATTTTGTATGAAAGCTAATTGAAAGGACGCCTAGTCTCCGCCCCGTCCTCGTCCCACGTCCCATCTCTGTGTGCCCATGTAAGAGTTTTCTATAGCACGTATATCAATCGAGCAGGTCTAATATTATCTGAAAATAATTTGCTGTTCTCTATGATGACTTTAAATGTTTGTGTACATTACTTTCTTTAGTCCAACCAGACAATATAAATAAAAAAAAACATCTCTTGAATACGAGTCACGACTTGCCATCCGTCAGCTAACCGAATTAGTCATCCTTTGTATTCCATAACCGTGCGGTATGATAGCTCACTTTCCACTTCAACACTTTGAAAGTGAAGTTAATTTGTTAAAATAAAAAATCATGGAGGCAGGTTTTCAACCTAACACGTTTTGGGAGAAAGTGTTTTCATGAGGTACAAATGCAGTCAAAACCACATCAAAATGTGGAATTCTGCCCACATCTTAGGATTTCTTTGTATACAATAATGAAAACTGGGCAAGACAATAAAGCTGGCTGAAATCTAGCCAGGTATGCATGGATACAGTCATGGTTCTTTATTTGCTAATACTTACCTAATTCTAATATTGTTATAATGAATGAACTTGAGACTATATAACAAAAAAGCAAATTTGCCAATCATTACATTATCCCTAGCAGATTGGCGGAATTAATTGTAAATTATAAGTGCACCTACATTATAACACTTCTCTTGGAAGTACATTTCAATAAACACCTTCTCTTGGTTAGAAATCACACACGAAGAATCAAACAACATACTCAGACAACAAACAATCCATACTACACAATGAATCACAAGCTTCATGTAGGCAGCTATCAAAATCATGTTCGTTTTGCTCGGCTAAATGCCGTAGAAATTAACCTAGTTTTGCAGGCGTTAATCACAGAGATTATCAGTGAATAACAATGCCTGTTAACCTCTGCTCTGGGAACTAAGTAACGAACCTCGGAAACTACTTGAGTTTGATCGAGTACTTTCTGTAAAGTAGATTGTAGGTGCGCCCGTGTCGAGGGCGAAGTTCGCTTTTGAAGGGTGATAAATTACTTTGCTACAATGTATTGAAATACGTTATTATTTCTATATCAAGTACGTACTGTAAGTAAGTATACGACACAACTTTAAATATTTATTAGACAGTGTAGTGATATTGCAGGATTTTACATAAAATGGCCTTCAATCCTGCATCTAACAGGTAAACACGTAACATCTTAGACCCCGTCTTCGTTTACCATCAGGCTGATGCACTGATACTGATCGCTAATTTAATCCTATGTAGAGTTAACAATCCTTGTGGGGAACCGAGAATGTAATTAAATACTTGTTTAAGTAATTATATACCACGTCATCATCATCATCATTCAGCTACAAGAAGTCCACTGCTGGACATAGGCCTCCTCCATGGATTTCCAAAACGACCGGTTGGAAGCGGATAGTAGCTTAAAAAAAATTGTCTACCGAATACCAATTAGTTTCATTCATTAGGTATAGATAGCCCAGAAACTGTACAAATTAAACAAAGGCTTCCATTTCAAGCTAGGTTCTAAAGGAGAGAAAATAACTCTAAATAGAAAAGACTAAATATGACAAAGTTTTCATATTCCGAACCCTAAAACTCGTGCATCGAACTGGTTGCAATGCCAGACACCTTTGTCAACTAAATTATATAATAATGTTATACTATTTGCACAAAGAGTGCTGTAAACATTTTGAAGCGCCACTGAGTTCAATACCTACATCTAAAAATCGTTAGTTGTTTCTTTGCCCGAATACAGTAGGCAGAGTGCCACGCTGCACCTTTCACCGACACTCGTCGTCATGCCTTGTGACTGCACTTGCGTCATTCGCCGGTGTGACTATGCACTTACATGATTTCTGGACTATACTCTAACATTGAGCAATTCTTACTAACGGACACGTGACGGAAGCGAACCTAATTTTGGATTTCGGACCGTGAGGAGGGAGAAAGAAAGAAAAGTGCATTTATGCAACTGCACAATACATGAAACCAAGACTGAGTCTTGTTCAGTTTGAACGAGTGGAGATTGATGTGCTAATGTAGGTACGTCAAAAAGACATTGCGGTACCGGAGTGGAAACTTCACCCCACTATCTTTTTTTTGTAAATATCATTATAATACTCCGCCAAACAGTGTTTTCAGAAAGCAAATGCACGAGTCATTACAAAAAAACACCCAAATCTATCAAGCGTGCCTTTAAAATTTGAAAAATTCCCTCGATTTCTCCAGAATCTCATCATCAGATCCTGACTTGATGACTATGGGACGACCTGTGAAGTCAACCCTTTCAAACAAAAATAAGAATTTTCCATTCCAAATCGGTCCACGCGTCTTCGAGTAATCGGGGAACCGACGAATTGAGAACCTCCTACTTTTTTGAAGTCGGTTAAAAACCATGCTAAAGAGAAGCCCCTCAAATCGAAGTCAACTCAAGCGAAAGGTCACCGAACTCGAGATTTGTAGAAAGCTCCGAGCGACCGTGAAACCGAGGAAACGCACCGACAATTACATTGTTAACATGCTAACTAGCATAACAGGCAATGGCCGATCAATTAGGCTGTGATTTAATAAGTGGTTTTGACTTAAAATTAACTATTTAGTAGGCGTTTCAATTGCGTCAATAGGTACCTTACTAAAAGTCTTGTTGTGTGGGTCATGGGTGCCATGAGTGAAACTAACAAAGTTAGCAAAGGATAGATAAGATAAGATAAGAATATTCTTTATTGCACACAAGACCACAGACGAAGATCTAAATCTGAGGAAAAGTCGTTACTGGCTGTAGATGGACACTAATAAAATGCTCATAGTTCTACTAGAATTCTGCCTCTCTATTCTGTAACTGTCTACTGTGCTGGGTTATCCATTCTAACGTTTCCCAAATTTCAAAATATCATCATCATCAGCCATTCGACACCCACTGCAGGACATAGGCCTCCCTCGTGGTTTTCATAACCATGAGGGGTTTTCCCATAATCGCCACGCTTGGCAGGCGGGTTGGCGATCGCAGTATGCGGTTGGAATCTTTGGAAGACGCTGCTGCCCGTCTCCTAGTAATTAAAAAAAATCAAAATCAATTTTTTTTATTAAAAGTAGCACAGAAACTGCGACTTAATGAACGTTACAAGTTAAACTAGGTGTCCATTTCAAAATCTAGATCATTTTGGAGAAAAAATGGACAAAAAAACTCCAAAACTTAGTCTTTTCAAGTCCTTAATTTACAGGATTTATATAAATGTTCTAAAACTCATGCATAGAACTGGCTTTAATTCCAGACGTCATTGTCATCTAAATAATCTTTAATGTTATAGTAGCTTTTTTGGCACAAAGTGTGCTTCACACATTTTTTGAACCGCGTTTCTGGCAAGCTTATTATTTCCATAAGCAATTAATTTCCTTAGTCGCTGTCTACGACACCCATGGAAGGAAATGGAGTGACGCTATTCTTAATCCGGCGCCACGCCCAATATATAATTATTAATGCACAATTTCAAAATATGTGCATTAATAATTATATATTTCGCACTTGAAGGGGCTTGAAAAAAGAAAAAAATTAATTGGGTGACCCAACCCAGTGGAGACTTAAAACGCTCTGACACCATGAGCATTCTCTTGTAGCGGGCGTTCCTGAAGTATAACGAGAAACAATTTCTATGAACTAATTATATCGTGGGCAATTTACGTAACATTTGCTAAAATTATTATTACCATTCTCAGATTTTGCGTCTCTGCAGAGATAGTTGGTAAGGTGAAATTATACAATTAATGTGTTCCTCGGCTGTACGTAAGCCGTAGTTTGTCAACCACGCTGTCTCGAGAAAGTACAACCGTCATAGCATCACGCTCAGGCGCAGGGACGCTCAGTGCGTGATCGGAATCTTAATTATTGCGCTGACCGTCCTAGTGAACAGACTGCATGCGTTCACTCATAGCATCGAGTGAGTATAATATTAATTACTTCGAGGTACCTGCTCAAAATATTCTTTATTGTAGCAGCTAATACGATCAGCCAAAGTAGGTACCTAAGTATATATTATCTTCGTTTCAAAATCACTCGTATCAGTAACTTTACATACGGCATACCTGAGAGAAAGACTGTGTGCTATCGATACCTACATGAGAAAAATAAATTATTTGACGGCCCTAGTGCCAATTACTCATCCATGTAACGTAAGTATCTACTTTTTTAACGGGGTGAAAAAAAGCCAAATGTTATGAATACCTCACGTAGCCGTTCACCATTCAGCTACATTCCGCAAAGAAATTGTTTGACTGACTTGATACATCAATCTTTGCCTCAAAATTACTTTGTTGAAACAAACTATCTCTATTGATCTACATAAGTATAGGCACTCGTATGTTATGTCGAACACTGGTGGTCCTAACACTTCCTGGTAGTCTTTCTAGAAAGTGATGCGCTCAAGAGGTTCATTAGAGAACTTTTTCTAATAAAAATAAAAACAAAGTTTGATTTGGTGCGTACAACTCTACCCATCATGGCTGAGGAGCTAATGATTAGCCTTGACAAGGACTAAAGCGGAGTTCAATTGGCTGTCCGCCAGATTACCATGTTTAGTTTCGTGCACCTAATGAATCACCAATCACCTCAGGCAGTTGAGCAAGACAATACCAGTAATTGGCCAACTTATTAGGTCAGACTTCATGAGATCAACAATACCGACTACTTAGTTTCATAATTATGATAATGCGATTCTGATTACTCAAACACCTACTTATAGATATAACAAAAGCAATTGGATTGCCTTATTTTGAAGGCTTTTCCAGAATTCATTGTTGCTCTTTTTCTTCAGATTGTGAAATATCTTGTCCTGAACACGCCAAGGCTTAAATCGTCTTTATTTTCTTCACCTATTCAATTATTGGATGCTTACTTAGTTATTCCTGTAATGTGTATCTGATCCAATGTTATTCATCGACCCCTCGAGGCAAGCTACTTCTTTTTATCCTCGATTATTCTTATGCAGCCGCTACCAGCATTGCGCCTCAGAACGTCGGTCTGGCGAGCTTGTCCGCGTCCTACACTGCGTTTAGTTCGTGGTATTCACTTGGGAAGCTTTTCGACCCATCGGTTATCGGTAATTCGGCAGCTGTGACCGGCCCACAGCTACTTTAACTAGCTAAACTTATAAGTTATGTGTATCTGATAACTAAATTAATGCTACATAAACGAAGACGCTAGAACAATTAATAAATTTTTCAAGAAATGTTTACATGCTGTGACATTCGTTCAACTTGACTGATGCGACTAATCAGGGCCTCCCCAACAAAAGTCCCCATCTCTCTCCTCCTGTAATGGTACAACCATATGACTTATGAGTGTCTCGTTTGTCTAGCGGGACTTTGTTATTATGTCAGCGTTCGGGAGTCCAATCCCCTTTGGGGTCCGCGGAACTGTGATTTTTACAAATGCAATCAATTTTAGTTATTTCTTTCATGGTTGTCTGATTACTATGGTGATATGTTGCAGGTTATTCAATTTTGAGACAAGGAAAAGTGATTGTGGTGTGAATTTTATTTATATATTTGCACTATGTTGTTGTTTGTTACCAACTTCTAACGTCACTCTCTTTTGTTTCAGCGCTCACGTGTGTAATGCAGCTATGCCGGCGGTGAGGACGGCGCTGCTCTGCGCGTGCGCACTGCTGCTGCACCACGGTCCGTTGCGCACTTTCCAACGAGCATTGCTTGTTGGGACTTTTTGCTTCTTTACTAGTTAATTGATGATGATCGTTACGCTTGGAGGAGTTCGGATTATTCAGCGTCATCTTGACGGCACGAGATGCTCATCCACAGATTCCGATCTGATTCCAAACTTCAGCAGAATATAATAGCAGAAGTAACCCTTGCTTAGGAGAGTGAAGGAAAAATGTGGAGCTATTTGCTCTACGTTAGTTAACAAACAATACAAAACCAAAATATCCGACAACATGTTTAGTGGTAGTAATATTACGAGTCAAGCTGTCTCGTTATTCAGCGTAAAGCAAGATTGCGCAAGTTATACAGGGTGTATGAAAATTACCTTAACTGCCCGGAACGAAGTTTCTGCTCATCAATACGACCCTATGGAAAGAACTTTGAAATCGCAGAAAATAAGAGGTTTTTATTATATAGGACAAAAGTTATGCTGATCCAATCAATCATTCTTTAAACGCTCGCATCCTACCTAATATTACAAATGTGAAAGTTTGTAAAGATGTTTGGGCGTTTGGATGTTAGTTACTCAATCACGCAATAACGGCTAAACGGAATTACATGAAACTTGGCATATCTACATATATGATTGATCTAAATTGAGACATAATATACCTACTTGATATGAGTAATAAACGGATTCTGTGGTGGTACGAAATTCGCCGGACAGCTAGTTAATTATAAAAGTATTTAAGTGTAATAAAGAATGTTCAATATATCGGCCGGCTCAGATATTTATCCCCATTCCAGCCTTCTTTTTAGGGTTCCGTACCCAAAGGGTAAGGGACCCTATTACTAAGACTCCGCTGTCCGTCCGTCCGTTCGTCCGTCTGTCATCAGGCTGTATGTCATGAACCGTGATAGTTAGTTGCAATTTTCACAGATGATGTATTTCTGTTGCCACTATAACAACAAATACTAAAAACAGAATTAAATAAATATTTAAGGGGGGCTCCTATACAACAAAGGATTTTTTTTTGCCGTTGTTCGATATTAATAACGCAGCAGGCTTGTCATATTCAAATGTTGTATTCGTGTGCGCGTCCGACTCGCACTTGGCCGGTTTTTTTTAGTTTGAACCTCTAACCCCTAATCCTCTCCCCAGCAGCATCAGCGGAGCTCCGCGGTAGATGCCCGGCGGAGGACAGTCCGTGCCCGGCTCGGACCACGCCCTGCGACGGTGACGACGACTGCGCCTCCGAGCAGATATGCTGTAGCACGACCTGTGGACGGACCTGCAGGGATCCTTTATTTACTGGTCAGTTTCACCGAAATTACGCGTGAAGTTATGGAGCTAAGCGAGCTAAGTACTATGCTCGGAGACGGTATCTTGAGCGCTTCTAACAGAAACTATTCCTCATTGAATCACAAAGTCCCCTCAAGATTATCAGGTTCTGAGGACTAACTGAGGGAAACATTTCATCTGTTAAAAATCTCTGTTAGGTAAATACCTACTACTTTCGGCTTATACATCGTGAAACGTGGCCATTGATCTGAAATAATTTCTGGTATTGAAGACTTATCTAGTTGTGGATAATTTAACAATGTTCGAAGTATCTTCGATTCCGGCAATCAAAACAAATATGCTTACCCAATCTTTGCTTGTCTTCGTAATCTATGTAGGTTCATGAATTTCTACCAGGGCAGAAAATGGGTTCAGTATGGCACGTTTTTCGTTTATTGACTCATTCCGTCTCTCTTTCTCCAGGCTGTGAGAACCTAAAGCTGTCCTCTGAGCGGATATCACGCGCGCTCGTGGCAGAGAACAGCCGTGGGGGGCGGGGCGTGCTGCGTGGAGTGAGGGCCCCGCGTTGTCGCAGCGTCGATGGCGAGTTCGAGCAGATACAGTGCGACAACGAGATCAACAGCTCGTGCTGGTGCGTCGACGCTGCTGGCTTTGAGGTAAGTGCAAAATGGGCATGAATTAGAAGAAGGCGAATCCCACTTTCAGCTTCGGGTTTGACCTATACAATATACTCGTGGCTACAGCAAGAAAAGACGCGCGCGCTGCTCAGTTGGTTTACGGAAGCCAATATGCCAAATGTAACACGTATTAAATAAAATTTCTTTCTTTATTATTACTTTATGCAGCCTTCAAACATCGGACACTTATACAATGGAAACCCTTAAAACTTGTCGTAACTTCTACTGAGGGTGATAGGATGGAGAGAATATTAGCGGTATGTAGTCTGTTGGGTGGTTACTATCCGCTGGCCAGATCTCACCGGGGGTCACATGTAGGGTAACAAGGCAAACAACAGACGCGAGTAGTTTTTACCACCAAAAACTACATTCTCTCTCGCTAAATTGAATCGTTGTTTTGGCGGCATCACGTCTGATTACCATGACAAAGGTCGTGGGTTCTATTCCCACCGGAAGCAGCCGTATATTTGTACAAATGGCCTTAGTCTGGATGTTTTTCCAGGTTTGTGCTATCATTTCGTGGTTACTATAGCACATGATAGCCTAGTTTGGCACCAAAATAAGTGATTGTAGTGTATGGAAGTTATTATTTGTGTTACAATTAGCATCTTCACTTTCGAGAACGTAAATGACTCAACCGGTGGTATGTTAAGGCTGGATGCGCAGAGCCCAAGACCAAAGCGAGTGGCATGCTTTGGAAGAGAGCTACACTCAGCATTGGGTGGCTATAGCTTGAAGAATAAAGTCTCCCAAACTAGCAGAGATAATACAGTATCTTCGCATAGAAGAACGCAGGAGACTCAACAAAACATACCCTTAATTTCAACGCCTCTTTTCCTAACTCAGGTGGCCGGCACGCGCGCCCCAGCAGCCTCGCTGGTGAACTGTACGCAGCCGGCGGCGGCGTGCGCGGCGCACACGTGCCGCATGCTGTGCCCGCTCGGCTTCGAGCTAGACGTGCGCGGCTGCCCGCTGTGCCGCTGCCTGGACCCGTGCGCTGCGGTCACGTGCCCCGGCCAGCTCGCGTGCCAGCTTGAAGAGACGCCGTGCTTGCGCCCGCCGTGCCCGCCTGTGCCTACTTGTGAGTAATTGGCTAAATACGGTTTGATCTTTATATCCTAACCTCTCCTTCCTTTCCTAACCTAACCTAGTGCGACAGTGGCTACTACCCTGTTCTCAAACAATAAGCGAAGAAGAAAGCTGGAGAGCACAGTGCGCTTTGACCGTCATCGGAAACACCAAAGAATACAAATTCTGCAAACACATAACGAGTAAATGTCGCATCCAGTCCTAGCAGTCTCTCTTCCATGATAGCAGAGGTCGGGTCCCGCAGCAAGCTATTCACGCTCGCCTCGAGCTGGAGGCGATACGGCTGTCCACTTTACTGGAGCCTTGCCCCGCGGTCACGCACCAGCTCTAGTAGACCCCTTGACACGGTGCCCGCCCGTGCCTACTTCTGAGTAGTTGATTAGCCTTAACATGATATATCCTAACTTTGATCCTAACCTAGTGCGATAGGTAGACGTAGTGTAGGACGTCCTCAGACTCGGTGGAGCGATGATCTCTGCAGAGCGGCTGGCAAGAGCTGGATGACAGTAGCCGAGGACCGTGCTCAGTGGCGTGCAATAGGAGAGGCCTATGCCCAGCAGTGGACAAGCATAGGCTGATGATGATGATGAGTGCGATAGTGCCTGCTTCCCTAGTCCTGAACTATATAGTGAGAAGAAACCAAAGGAGCACAGTGCGCTTTGACCATCTTCGGAAACACTAAAGAGTAGGTACGAATTAGATTACCACTAAGTGATCCATCAGCCTCGTCGGCGACTTTCATTTTAACAGAGGTCGGGCGGGACGTTCCACAATATCTAACCGTTTGTCTTCAAAATATACCCACGAGCCATGCGTCATTGGACAGCCATAGAAATGTGCAAAGATATGTGGTTGATAGATATATTACGTGAGGCAATTGTGTGGTAGTATTCAGTGAAATGCTTTCTCCTCACCAGGCAAGCGTGGGAGGAGCCTGCAAAACATTTGCCCAACGGGCGAACCACTCCTCATCTCGGAGACTAGCCGGCCGTTCCTCTGCGGAACTGACCCTGGCAAGCCCAACTGCCCCCCGCTGTACAGATGTCTGGTTGAGACAGGTGAGTTAACTTCTTGTTGACATAGACAGATAAATTCAGGTCGTCACTACCTCTGCGAGAGCTAATCCTCATCTTGAAATCCTAACTGCCCTCCGTTCTTCTGTTGTCTGGTTGGAACAAGTGAGTTAACCTTCGTCGATTTTTAAAACTGCTAGTGACACGCATGTCAGAAAACTATCCGGTTCATCCGGAGTACCAATTCACTTTTGCGATTGGTAGCCACAAAGACAAATATAACCGAATTAGTTGCCAACCTCTGTTAACCATCATAATATTATGAAGAAGAAGGTTTTCTGATCTAGCCCAAATGTGACAATAGTTTTTTTAACGACTCGTTACTCAATTTCAAACTCCCATTATTTATTTCCAAGATCTTCTTAATGCAAGACAAAAACAATTACTGTGTTTGGGCTTTCATCTCTCATGGTGATAAAAATAATTACCAGTTTTAGTTTTGATGACGTTTTTAATTAATGCATGAATATTTTTCAGGAAACGACTATGGAGTGTGCTGCCCTGCTTCACTGGAGCTCCAGAAGGCGGGAACCTGCCCAGCGCCGTCTAGCGGCGAACTGGATTGCGGCACGCCCTGCGCCCATGACCTGGAGTGCCCCTCCATGCAGAAGGTTAATATTTGCATCTTTTAAGGGGTATTGTACACGCTCTGAGAGAGGGCCTGTGCCAAAAATACCTCAAGATATACAGGATGATAAAATGAACAAGGCTCGTCGTTAACTTTGAAGAATCAAAACACATTGTCTTTGACTTTACAGTGTTGCGATGGTGGCGACTGCGGAAGACACTGCGCCCTACCCCACAATGTCACAATGTGCACGCAGCAAAAGATGTTGGCTGAACTGCTGGTCGTCAGCGAGAAGGAAGGCCGGGGATACGTGCCCCAATGTGGTGACGACGGGGCGTTCAAGTCTAAGCAGTGCTCGCGGAATGGCTTGGTTTGCTGGTGAGAACTCTTTGATAACAATTATTCCATATTCAGATCCTCATAACATCAGATTCTTTGTAGTAGAAGGCAAGAACCTCGTTGATCTAGCGGTGAAATGTTTGATTAGGTATCGAGATAGAAATCAAGGGTTCGATTCCCTCCGGGGGCCGCCATACTATGATTTGTACAAGTGGCTTCAGTCTGAGTGTTTTTTTTTATGTTTGATTACCATATCACAAGTTATCCTAATTTGGGACCAGGACAACTTATCAAAAACACGTGAGTTAGTACCAAAAATACGTGTCGTATGGTGAAAAAAGATGAATGTAGAATGTACTAGATTTCACAAAAATGTGTTCTGTAGCAATTTGAATTGGCAAGACGATGGACAGGTAGACATCATCAAACATTGTCTCAAACGTAGGGTGTGAGTGCAACCTACTGTGACGTCCAAACTTCTTCAGTTGCCTCTGCACAACTCTCAGCATAATCCCCATTCCCGCCAGGTGCGTCGATTCCGAAGGCAACAAGCTCAGAGGCTCCATGGGGCCTGCAGCTACCGTCCATTGCACAATTACACCCGCGCCAGCTCGCTTCGGTGGTCGGTCCCTGGACTCTCGCTGCTCCAGAGCTCTATGTGCTGGAGTCTGCGAGTACGGCTACAAGACCGGCTCGGACGGATGTCCCTCGTGTGAATGTGATGATCCTTGCGCCGGATTCCCTTGCCAGGATGGGGAGGAGTGCGTGAGGGTGAAGGATGCGGACTGCACCGGAGAGCTGTGTAATGGTTATCCTGTCTGTGAGTACTGTTGATAAAGTTCAAGTTGTTCTTAGCTCGTAGCTCTTAGCTGTGCAAATTAGGGCATGCAATATTGGAAGGATTCCAATTCCGGAACTGATTTCCGATACTGAGACAATATACCGGAATTCCGGACTAGGAAAAAACGTCTTTTATTTTGAAGTTAAACAAGTTTTATAGTATTAAATCAGTCTTTTAATCATCTTTTTTATAAAGTAAAGAAAAAAAGGCAAGACAAGTCCTGGTCAACGGTCAATCATTGCGCGGTTGCGGGGCCCTGGGTGCGCGAATCGAGACGGGTTGGATAGAGGCCAGGGGAGCAAGGGGGGAGTGTGTATGTATAACTGAATGGGTGTGTTTATTCAGATAGAATCCTGTCTAAAATGTAATTTATGAATACCGGTATTGACGATCAGTTCCGGAGTTGAAATATCGGAATAATATGGTCTGAGGTTCCGGAGTTACGAAATTCCGGAATTCCGGACTGCATGCCCTAGTGCAAATACTGGGTAACTGACTGCAGTAAAATTGACGAAGGTCGAAGCAAGTGACGCAATGAAAATGACGATAGGCAGGATGTAGGTTTTTAGGTTTGTGTGTACGTTTGTTTCAAACAATAAAAGCTGTTCCTTTGCGAGAATACCGTGCTTAGATCTAATACTATACTAATAAAATACATACAATACGCTTGACTACCTACCAAACCAAGGTCGCGGGCTCGATTCCCACTGGAGGCCGCTGTGCTTAATCTGTACTAATGGCCTCAGTCTGGGTGCTTTTCCATGTTTCTGATGTCCTTGCCTGGTTGGTAGCACAGTGTATCCTACTTGGGACCAGACGACTTATAAAATTTATGCTCACCAAATCCTGACGTTTGCGATTGCAATTAGAATGGAATTTGGTAGTTATCGATTGAAATCGCTCAGGGTTTGGTGCGCACGATATAGGAGCTGGACATGTGATTGTGTAGAAGTGGAATCAGCAGGATTTCCCTCACCAGGTCGTCCAAGAGTGTCCTACGAGAACCCATGCGAGCTTGGCGTGCCCGCGGCTGACGAGAGTGGTGGGGTCATCAGCTGCGGCAGAGACCCGGACTGCCCTTCGGGACATGTTTGCAGCAAGTCTAGGAGAAGTGCAGCCTCCGTATGCTGCCCTTCTGATAACTCTACCGGCAGTGATAGCTTGGAGGTAAGAATAGCCTTGAAATTGACACACACTTGGCAATTTTTCTTAGTAAAGATCTTTACATAAAAATTTACTTTTTATGTTTGTTTTTTAACTTTATTTTCTTATGAGATCAATACTTGCTAACCGCCAAGGGAAACATCTTGAGGAAACTTGAGTATCTGAGGTGTTCACATTCTTGAGCACTTGAAATCGCCCATCCGCGGTGGGTAAACGAAAGTTTACACTCTCCCTCTGAGAGAGAAGTGACCTGTGACTGTGACCTGCAGTGGGACGTACATAGGCTTAAACGGTAAAGCCCACTGTTAGGCATAGGCCTCTTCCTTGTCACGCCAACCCACACCTGGCAATCTTTTTCATCGCTTTCCGCCCTATTTAGTATGTCATCACCCCATCGGTTTAGCTGTTTAGCCTACTGATCGTTTACCCAACCTCGGCCGCCACTTGGTGACCGCCTTAGTCCAACGACCTGCAAAACATAAGGCTACTTTCTCTTCACAAAATTCCATGTCACACTAACCCTCTCGGTCCCGTGCCAATCTCGCCCGGTGCTTTGTATGGGCTTTAATAATGTCATCGACCCATCGGGCTGGCTTAGTCCACACATCACTGACCACATGCCCTGCTTAAAAAGCTGACCTAATACGTTATCCTCCAGGTGCCCTTCGAGTCGTGTGGTCCCGAAGCAGAGGCGCTGTGCGGGCTAAACTCGACCGCCGCGTGCGGTGACGGGACCTGCGGCAGCGATCTGCTCTGCTGCGCCACCGCCGCCTGTGGACCCGTCTGCGTCGACCCCGCCAAGATGCGGCTCCAGGCCGACCGGGTCGACGATACGCCCACCAGTAAGTGGCATAGCCTTTGTTCCGTATCACTCCAGGTGTCTTCCGAGCCGTGCGGACCCAAACCGAGAGCATTGTGCGGCCTGAATTCGATCGCTCATCTGCGTCGACCGTGCGTCGGTACGTCCACGAGTGAGTGGCAGAAAGAACCCTAGTGGCATTTCTTCCTAGGTGCTCTTAGTGGCATTTCTCTCTGGGTGCTTTTAGTGGCATTTACCTCCAGGTCAGTGGCGTAACTATAGGGTAGCAGGGCTAGCAAAATTCCACGTGCCCCCGACGTGAGGGGGGCTCTCTTACTATGAGGCCGCGAGCTCAAAAGTTACTTAATATTTTTAACAACATTTTGTAACAACTATAATGTTTGTATATGAGTACTTCAAATCATTTAAAGTTGGGCCATATATACTACAACTAAAGACCATATAATAAATTTTTTATTTTTACTGGGAGAGCCCCATCCAATGATTTTGCCACGGGCGTCAGATGGTATAGTTACCCTGCTGCTCCAGGTGCTCTTAGTTGCATTTTCTCCAAGTGCCCTTTAAGTCATGCAGTCCCTGTCCTGGCTGGACCCGCTGCGTGCACCGTTGGCATTAATACAGAGATTTAGGATCATTATCCTGCTTCGGGTGATAAACGGGAAGATAAACATTTATATCTTCCTATCTCGTAGAGCAATCTTGCGTTACCTACGTAGAGTAATAAAGGCAGATGAATTATTTAGTCCATAGGGAGATGAAAAAAGTTACCGCGATATTGTACAGCCGAGGCTGAGCGAGCTCCTTGTTCTTCGCTTATGAAAACGTACTATTGACACTGCTACAGAGTGTCACAAGTGCAACCAACTTAACCTAATCTGTCTCTTCCAGTGTGCGAGTACCTCCGTGACTTCGACGAGAAGATGGAAGGTACGGTGGACGGCATGCGGCTCGCGCTGCCGCCGCCGGCCTGCACCGCTGACGGCTCCTTCGCGCCGCGGCAGTGCGCCGCCGGCCGCTGCTGGTGCGTCGACTCCTTCGGGACTGAGATACCAGACACCAGCGCCGGGAACGAGTCCTCAGTCGACTGCGTCAAGTGAGTCCCGTTCAGCATCCTTGATGGCTCTGCTTCTATAAAATCTATCCTTTCGTGATTTAGGTAATATCCACACATCCCGCTGCTGGTGCATCGACTTCTTTGGCACTGAAATACTGGACACTAAAGCCGGGAACGAATCCGCGGTTAACTATTGCAGGTGAGTCCCGTTAATATCCCTGCGCTCGGTGAGATCTCTGAGAACTCTGGCACTGAGATACCGGCGCTGGTGCCGGGAACAAGTCCGCCGTTGACGGCGACAAGTGAATCCATTTGAGCCTGTCGGCTTTGCTTCTATAAAATCTACCCTTTCGTGATATAATGTATAACGTCCACACATCCCGCTGCTGGTGCGTCGACTCCTCCTTCGTCGAGTCCGTGGTTTACGGCATCAAGTGATTCCCGTTGAGTAGCTCTGCCGGCTATGCTTCTATAAAATCTACCCTTCCGCCATACTTATAATATAACACCTACACATCCCTCTTTCCACTATCGCTTGAGACCTTTCTAAGTTCCGCATACCTTTCCAGGATCCGCGAAGAGCTCTCATGCCTTGACCTGACCTGCCGCATGGGATGCGACTATGGCTTTGAACTTGGCCCCAACAAGTGCCCTACTTGCAAATGCCGCGAACCCTGCGCCGGAGTGACCTGCCCTGACGGAAGGGCTTGCGCTGTGGTGGACGTCGCTTGTGACTCTGACTATTGTCCGCCTGTACCTGCTTGTAAGTAGCCAACTTAATGTCTACTACGGATACTGTCTATCTGTAGGCATGGGCATAGATGATCATGTAACTCTTTATTTCATTGGTAACTAGTGATCTTGGTAATCTGATGAAGCATCTCAAAAGTATAAGGCAATCAAAAATGGAAAGATCCGTGTCTTAGCTCACTGGTTAAAGTATCGCAGAATACTCGGCTTTCAGTCTTATCTTCTAGCTGTCGGTTTATCGGCTTTGAACCTTGTCCTTACAAAAGTTCTATATTCTGCTTTCTTGAGCAGCGTCGCGGAATACATTATTTGAAACCATCAGCCAATCATTAAGTCCCCTCGCTCTAATCATATCGCGAAAAGTAAGACAGCGCGTAATTTAGCAGCTTGTTTGAAATCGTTTCTTTAATTATACATTTTATACCTACTAGCATTCATCAAACATGCAAGCAAGAACATCAAGTGTAATGCAAATCATAATAAATTTAAAACCCGTACTCCGACAGATTTGAGTTCCTCCCGCTCCTCCCAATTTATCGACTAACAACAGATTCTATCGTTTCCGCTCCTTCTCAAACCTGGACAATAAACATACCTAACTGGTCCCATCACAGGATGCTTCCTAAGAAACTTACCTACCTCCTTCCCCTTCCCCATTCAGTGCACAAACCACTCAGACACAAGGCTGATTATTCCCGTGCCTCCAGGCCTCCCCCGCAAGCCGGGCCAGTGCCCGTACCTGGTCCCGTCGACGGGCGCCTGCGAGTGGTCCTGCCGCTCGGACGCCGAGTGCGGGCCAGCTGAGCGCTGCTGCGCCACCGGCTGCGGCACCGCCTGCACCCGCGCCGTGCGCCAGACCGCCTGCCAGCAGCGGCGAGCGCTCGCGCTGCATGACGCTGCAGAGTCAGGTATATAATGCAGGCTATCTACGTCACACAGACCTTCTCTCAGTATGGAGAAAGTATGGGCTTAATCACCACGCGAGCCTACCGCTGATTGGCAATTTTATGCGCTGAGGCATGTGAAACCCTCAGGTACTCAGGTTTCCTCAGGAGTGGTATTTTGTAAGAAAGAAAGACATTTATTATAACAACAAGACACATCACAGCAACAAAATAAACAGGTAAGTAACATAATATGCACAACAACGGAAAGAAAACTAAATACACAACAGACAAATCGCAAAAACACAAATTTTGTGCTGTAGCACGGTGGTGTCGTCTGTACAAGAGCGACAGGTGAACTTGTCACTACTCAAGTACTTAAGTACCCGATTAGACGCGAGATTACGTGTGCAAGTGCCAAGTTTGGCTCTGCTTGACGCTGCGTAGACTACGCTAAAGGTCTTGCCAGCAAGCCGGGCCAACGTTTCTACCTGATCCTGTGTAAGGGACTAGCGCTGCGTGAGCGCCTGCACCTGTACCAGACCACCTGCCAGCTGATGCTGCGGAGTCAGATAAATGACCAGTGTCTATGTACCCAAATATATAAGTACGCGTCTTGCCGGAACAGCTGGTCCTGTCGAATACGGCTTGCTCGACAGGACCTTGCAAATGATTTCGCGATTTCGCGGCACCGTATATGCAATAGCCGTACGAGAGATCAGATTACAGTAAATGGCCGTATAATTTAGGTTACGAATATTTCGGTAAACAGTTCTTCTTTTTAAATCCTAATGGCGCTTAGGGTCTCTAGCAAACACTACGCATTTCTTTAGTTTTCTTACAAGATTTGTTCTTCCTCAGGAAACCCACCGTCAGCCAGTTGGATTCCCGCGTGTAAAGACGACGGAAGCTATGAGGAAGTGCAGTGCAAGACCTCTGACCGGATCTGCTGGTGCGTCGATCCTGCTGGTGTTGAGGTTAGTTGGCTCCAGTCCAAACATATTCGAATGCATTGAGGAAACCCACGTTGTTAATTGGCTCCAAACGTACTAAGTTGCCGAACTCTAAAAGCCCGTTAGGCCGTATGTCTCACTTAGTTTATACTTTTACTTCACCTTCAGGTTGAAGATCAGAAAGAAGTTACCACTAGAGCTTGATAGCACAGATCTAAAATGCTTAACAATTTTGTGGCTGTTTTATACGGTGGCAACAGTTTCGGCGAACCATATATCTGGCAAGCAAAACTACGAGCTTCTATGCTTACTATTAAATTCAGTCTTTAATTTTCATACTGTTATTTGAGAACATAAGTTTTATTCCATAACTTATTTTCCTGAGCGTTTCCGGCAATATCGCCCAATACACCAGCAAAACCATGCTAGTTCAGCGGACTGACCCCACCTACCATTAGTATTGATGATCCATGCCCAGGCCACACCAATACTGACTACAACCCGCCCCTAGGTCCCCGGCACGCGAGTGTCCAACTCGACGCCTTCATGCAGTGCGCCCGCCGCGTGCGCGGATCCCGAATGTGACCAGGACTGCGTGCACGGTCGCCAGCTGGACGCGCGCGGCTGCCCCACCTGCGTCTGCCGGGATCCGTGTTCTGAAGCCCGCTGCCGAGAGGACGAGACCTGCGAGCTGGTGCCACTGGATTGCGAGGTGAAGTGGCATCGTCTTCCATTTCCCACTGTCCGTCAACTGCGCACACGGTCGCCAGCTACCGAGAGGATGAGACCTGCGAGCTGCTGCCACTGGATTTCGAGGTGAGGTGGCCTCGTGTTCCAGTTCCCACTGTCCGTCAACTGCGCGCACGGTCGTCAGCTACTGAGAGAACAGGACCTACGAGCTGGTGCCACTAGATTACGAGGTGAGGTTGCCTCGTCTTCCAGTTCCCATTGTCCGTCAACTGCGCGCACGGTCGCCAGCTGCCGAGAGTATGAGACATGCAAGCTGGTGCCACTTGATTGCGAGGTGAGGTTGCCTTGTCTTCCAGTTCCCCCAAACCTTCAACTGCGCACGCGGTCGCCAGCTACCCAGGGTACGAGACCTGCGAATTAGTGTCGCTGGGCTGCGAGGTGAGGTTGCCTCATCTTCCAGTTCCCCCTATCATTCAAATGCGCACATGGACGCCAGCTGGACGCGTGCGGTTGCCCCATCCATGTCTGCTATGACCTGCGAGCTGCTAAGTTTGTAATTAATGCGAGGAAAAGGTTCTATAAAAAAGTGTGCGTCTTTCTCCACTTCCTCCGTCTTCCACGTTTTCTTCACCATCACTGTAAGCAAGTTGGTGCCTTTTGTCAACCAGTCCCTTCGGCAACCTTTTCCTTCCCTTGCTCCTCCTTTGGTAATGTATTCGTCCAGTGTTCGATATTACTAGACATGTCCCCAAAGGAATCAATTTAAAAGTGAAAAAGTGACAATATTTATTTACCTACTTTCAATTTTACAACAATATTAAATAATAAAAAGTACACCTACCTGACTTTTCTGCTAACCTCGCAAAATATGAGTGGTAAAGTACTCAAATCTGAAATACTTATTCTGAAAAAACTTTTCATTTACAGGGTGACTCCTGCCCGCCGCTCGCACGCTGTGTGCCCGCGCCGGCCTGCCCCGACGGTGGAGAGCCGCTTCAAGTCCCGGACGGCTCGGAGACGCTGGTCTGTGGCCCCACCGCCGCCGCCTGCCCCTCCAGCCACGCGTGCCGCTTCGCTCCGCACGACCCACGCCCTCCTGTCTGCTGTCCCAAGCCACGTAAGTTGGTGAAGCGTTTTTCAGATCGGTGCTGACTTGAATAGAGCTGGATGTGGACTTCAAGGCTTGGACGGGTCGGAGACACTTGTCTGTAGCCCCACCGCCACCGCCTGCCCCTCCAGTCACGCAGGCCGCTTCGCCCCGCACGAACCACGCGCTCTTGTCTGCTGTCCCAAGCCTCGAAGTTGGTGAAGCGTTTTCAGATCAGTGCTGACTTGAATAAAGCCGGATGTGATAGGTTGGAGACCCTTCCGCTTGTCTGTCTAGTCTCCTATCCCGCTTCGCCTTGCAAGACGACCTGGATCTGACCATCTGCCGCCCCAAGTCTCGTAAGTCGATGCTACGTTTTCGGATCGGTGCCCAGATAAAGATTGGGGGGCTTTCAGACCTTGGAAAGCTTGGAGATACAGTTGTATGGCCCCATCACTTTCTCTTATTCATCCAGAAATAGGTGACGTTTCGCCCCGCACGACCCGGACCCAACCTAGCGGTTCCTCATCCTAGAGTTCATTGGCAGAGGTTTTTGAGACCAAAGTTGCGCATAGAAATAGACGGCCTTATTTATAAAAACAAGATTCCTCTAAAGCACTCCTAAGAGCAGTGGCGTAGCATGGGGGGGGGCGGAGGGTGCGGTCCGCACCGGGCGGCACTTTGCCGGGGGCGGCGCTGCGGAGGTGGCAGTTAGAAAAAAAAATTAAAATTTAAAAAAATAATAATTTTCTCTTTTTCGTCTTTTTTTATGTTACCAAATACCCAGGTACCTATGCAGGTTCTATGCATGGGTGATGCAAGCGCAAGGATTCTCAATAACTATTATTTAGGAAACTTATTTCGTTTCAATGTTATTTTAAATAAATATGTCTCCTTACGCATTCTTTGTACTTCACCGTAATACGGTAATGACAGACCGTCGTTTCACAAGGCATTGATGACTTTGAGTAAAAAGCAAGATATAAAAACAAGCTTGCGGATTGTTGCCCCAATTTGTCGATTTCGCGGCTTCTCGTATGAAACTACGTACCATTGATATTCTGCGTATCTAGTTTGCAGTATAAATCCTTTGATGAATACTTAGGCAGTATAAGTATATTAATATAATAGTTGGTAAACGGCCTTTTGAGCTAAAAGCTACTGGTAAAAAAACAGCGAAGATACGCGTTACGCGTACATTGTTGCAACACGAATTACACCTTGGAGGCAATCGACAGCATTTTTTGCTTACCGAAAATAACGATTCAACGATTACCGATGACCGTTTCATTGGATATTTCACAAAGTTAGTGAGTAGGTAAAAAGATTTAAAAATTTTTTTTTAAACGGTACATGAATTACCAAAATAAGAGGGCGGCAAATTTGGAATCCGCACCGGGTACCTATCAGTTTAATCTGTGGTTACGACTTTTCCTTGTATAATCTCCACTGCAGACCATTTTAATCGGCGTTTTAAGGAATCGTGCTTTTATAAATAAGACCAAGAGAGTTTAAAGTTGTCAGGGTTTTGCAAATACAGCAGAAGCCGAAAATAAAGGCACCCTTTATGGGCCGCTTAAATCCCACTTTCAATCATCACACTAGGTTAGTTTCGAAATAAGACCAAATAACAACTTAAACTGTTTCCAGGCACCGTTTGTTTCGAAAGCAAGGAGGAAGGCTTGTGCCCGGCCGGCGGCCTTAACACCACCCGCTGGCACTTCAACCACGAGCGCAACCGCTGCGAGCGGTTCAAATACCACGGCTGCTCCGGGAACCACAACAACTTCCGCACCAAGGAGGAGTGTAACACCGTCTGCCCTGGTACGTGCCCTCGCCTCGTTACGGTTGATCGCTGGCATACCGACTCAGAAGTGGACTTGATTGCTGCGGGCATCCTTATAAGCAACCTATAATATCTAGGACTCGCTGTAAGGCACGTGCGTTCTCTTAGAGGTGATTTCAAGCGCTCAGGTATGAACACCTGAGAGACTTAGGTTTCCTCACGATGTTTTCCTTCACAGGTACCAAGTGGCCATAATGTATATTAGCCGATAATGTATGAACACCGTGAGTCTTTCAAAATACTACGAGCGGCTGTGATCATTATGGCGTTGATGATGTCCTCTTTCCTTTATCAGTGGATAGGGCTCGTAGAAGGGACCTCAATTTTATTTTGATTGTCTGCAGCACCTTCTAGACTATTTGTATTGTTTCTCTATTTTCTTATTCGCACTCTTTTCTAGAAAGAATATCGTAACATCTATTAATTTTTCTGGGCGAATTTTAAATTAAAACTCACCTTAGGGATGATAATTTTGATCGTCGTTCATGGTTATTTATCACTTACCTTTACTACAGGACAGGGACAAAGTGAGAAATTCACCAAAAAGAAGACTGATCAAGAAGGCATGTTTTGTTACAAATATATATAAAGACACTTGCAATATTTGTGTTCACGCACTGCATCACTTATACCTACCACGGTGCTCATTGAAAAGTCTTGTATGTTTGTGACTAATTTAATTCAGACTTTGAAAGTTGTCTTAGCACTTTCTACCTCATACGTACCTACATGATAACTTCTAGTTTATATGTGCACTAAATGGTTTGCCATGATGTGGGCTTTATGGACGGAGGATGGGGCGAAGGTTCACTTATTTGATTTGTTCTCGATGATGACCAAATTACTCAACAACACCGGACTCTAATTTAATGCCAGTGTTGCCCTTAACAGTTCTTAGCTCATGCGAGCGACTTCGTGAGAAGAACGAGGCAGCGGCCGAGAAGTATGGCAAGGGCACCTTTATTCCTGTCTGTGACGCTAGTGGAGCCTGGGAACCAGTGCAGTGCATGACCCATATTGGTAAGAACGATTTGTATGATATCGGGTGATGGTCGTATGTCTGGATGTTTTCCTACTGTTGTAAGAATAGTCACTAATGTTTAAGCGTTGCAATTTGTTGACTGCACTCATTGGATCTTGTTAGGTAGGCTAACGTATTATCCTACCAACTAATGTATTAGGGACACTTAATATGATGGCAGCTCCTAACGTTGTAGATTGACATTCAATGAGAATGAAAAATCTTCACATTAACCTTCCTGTACTTATACAATTTGAAGTGAGTAATTATAATATAATTCGACAAAAAGACTAAAGTGGAAGAGAAGTGGGACAAGATAAAGTGGGTACATGGATCACGTAACTAAAGTGGAGATGGGCGAGGCATTTGGTTAAGCGGTAAGACGAACGTTAGCCGAAGACGGTCACGGAGTGGTGCCTAAGAACTGGCGATCGTTCATTAGGTAGGACACCCACCCGATGTGTCAATGATATTATGGCTGCCAATTGTATGTTTTCTTTTGTCATTGCTGTGTCTGTAACATTTTGTCTGGTATACAATAAAGAATATTCTTATCTTATCTTATTATGAAGGTGGTATGATGACAATTAATGACAATGGCAGAGGACAAAGAGAAGTGTCGGTCTTAAAATACTGCCTGGCGAAACTCTTAAAAAATAAACACTTCCGTGGGTCCCACAAGACCCCACGGTAAATTTTCAATCACAATTTCTCTTTACAGACGTCTGCTGGTGCGTCAGTGCCCGAGGCGAACCCCTCAAGGGATCCTTAGTTCGCGGCAGCAAACCCTCGTGCAACTTCAGACAAGCACGCAAGTGGATGCGACGGGACCCTCTTGATGAGAAAGCTCGGGCTGATGAAGGTAATATTTGGAAATCCGTTTTTAGGATAAAAAAAATGTTTCCTAAAAAAATTAAGAAAATACCTGAATTTCCAACCTATCCAGGTTTACTTACCTAATTTAGTAGGTATTTTAAATTAATTAATCTTTACAATTGAATTGAAGGTTTTAAAAATGAGATAAAAAAATGTAATCTTCCTGTTCACAGTTTTAGAAGAGCTAATCAGGCAGATGACGTCATACCGCGAAGAGGAGTTCCAAGATTACGAGGAAGAAGATCTTAGCGAAGAAAAGACTATTGAAGTCGAGGGCCGGGAAGAAAAGACACCTGAACAGGCTTCCAAAGAAACCACGAATAACAGTACTGAAGAAGTAATTACAGCAGAACTAGTGCAGCCTATATCTCTTGAGAAAAGAAAAGAGAAGCCTTTAGGATCGACAACCGAAAAGGAGAAAATCACGTTGAAAACCAAGTGTAGGCTGATCCAGGAGGAAGCTGAGAATGGTAAGATTTTTAAATTTTGGGCAACCTCTGCTAACGCGTCACGATCGGAATCAAGAGTTCCTACACATTATTCTCAGCTTGGTGGTAGATGTTGTAGTGCCTGGGGCATATTTTAAGTTGGAGTCTATGTCTCAGGCACAATATCATCTGAGTGTTCACTCGGTAGGTACCAGCTAGGTATATTCCACCTCAGATACGATTGGATGTAAGTGCAGCGTTGATGAAAATCTGCACCTAAGTATTTGCGGCTCAGGTTCTTCATGATCTCTATGATTCAAGAAATTTTATACCAATCCTTGATTTCTATTTCTTCACTTTGATCGTATATCAAATATTATAATAACTAGTTTGTTTACATCCAGAGACAGCTTATTACAATGGCATTCTATTATACCTATTGGTATAGATAGGAATCTTTGTGTATAACACAGATATTTTGTTCTGACTTACTAAGGTATCTAAAACTCACAGGCGGAGACGGCCCGCGCCCCCGCTGCTTGTCGGACGGATCCTTCTCGCCTCGGCAGTGCTCCCGAGGGCGCTGCTGGTGCGTGGACGCGGCCGGCCAGCGCAGGGCTCACCTTGGCGTCGTGCTGGACTTGCCGGAGCCTGACCCTTGCGGTAAGAGAATAGGGGTGCTTTTAGATTGTTTCCTCCACAAGGTCTGCTGGTGCGAGAAAGCAGCCGGTCAGCTCAAGGCTCACCTTGGCACCGTTCCGGACTTGCCGGAGTCTGACCCTTGGGGTATAAGAATAGGGGTGCTTTTATATTGTTTCTTCCGCAAGGGCTACTAGTGCGAGAATGCAGCCGACCAGCGCAAGGCTCATCGTGGAGCGTACCCAGTGGTCGTATCGTGGTCGTATCGGACTTGCCGGACCTTGACCCTGCCTTAAAGGGTCTAGCAGTAAGTTGCAACGTTTTGAATTAAGTTCTGCGTACTTTATAAGCAGAATTTTTGCACATTCTTTTTTTTGCGTATAGATGATAAAGGAGTTTCGCCATCTTAGTGGAAGTATTCGCAACATTTGATCATAGCTGATATAACGTATAATTACGAATCAAATGGTCATCAAAAAGACAGAAGAGATGACATTGATGATTCTTTTACAAATCTGTCCGATTGTAATTCTTGTGATTAAAATCACAGGGAAAATAAATAAAATATACATGTCAGATGATACGTGTTGGTGTTTTGATAGTTGATTACCAAAAAATCAATCTAAATTGCCAGCTTGGCCGTAGAAATCCATGATTTTGTAAAAAACAATGTGCTATCTTATGTCGCATCACATATATCGTCGAGTAAAACCTTCCTCCCTTTTACGCCACCCACTGACCAACCCCTGTTCACGACAGAAACCACCCAAATCGAGTCAGCCTCCCTGGAGCTGGAACTTCTCAACGTAGACGGGACTGCAGCGGAGAAGGCCCGGGCTGTGCTGGCGGCGCGCCTCGCCTCACTCGGGGCCCCAGTGCCTGTCTCGCTGACGAGGGAGAAGAGCGTAGCGCGGCTTAGAGCCATGCTGGCTGGACCAAGAGCGGTGGATGTCGTCTACATTGTTGAGAACTTGGTAAGTATCTCTTTTTCAAGTGAAAAGTTCTGCTAGAAAGCCGACTCTTTCTCATGACATACGTACGTACTGATACCCCAGGCATAATCATGAGGGGTTTTGCATAATCATGATCGCCACGCTTGGCAAGCGGGTTGGCGATCGCAGTATGCGGTTGGAATCTCAGGAAGACGCTGCTGCCCGTCTCCTGGATATTGATTCCCTTAGTCGCCTTCTACGACATCCACGGAAGGAAATGGAGTGAACCCGGCCGGGTCTTTTTCTCCCTCCCTCTCCCCTATCTCTCTCTCTCTCCTTTCTTCCTCTTCCTTGGCTGCGTCTTTCCTGTAATGTGGATATGGTGACGCCGAAGAAAGTCCGGACGGCGCTGTTAGCGCTTGCTTTGCTTGGCGCGCGAGTTCCTATCTCGCTGTTGAGGGAGAGAAAAAAGTACTGATACCGCAGGCCGAGTCTCTCTTCCACTCTCTATTTCCCTCTGCCTCTCTTTTTCTGCCTCCCTTTATCTTTCTCTCTCCTCCCTCACTCTCTTCACTAGCTCCAACTTACCAACCGAGGGACGACCGCGAAGAATATAAATATTTATTTATTTATTCATTCGTTCATTCATTCATTAATGCTTTTTTTTATTGTTTTTTTTATTTTATTTATTAGTACTTTTATTGCAAATATAAGCTAGGGTTCTTTTTCTAAATGTCATTGTATCGTTGCAAGCTGACTCTTTCTTTCTATTGTAACATTGTGCGTTCTAGGGCCGCTATTCCCCAGCGGGATTAATCGTTTACGTATTCTGTCTCATATTGTCACCATTTCAAGGGTATCCGTTCTTAATCCATTAGGCTACCTGTATCATCACAAACAGAATTAATTTATTTACCAGGTAAAGGAAGAGAAGCTGGCCTCGGTGAACAGGACCAGCCCAGGTGTCCTGGGGGCTGACGTCATCCGTAGCGAGTACCGGCTGGCTGCGCCCGTGCTAGCTATGCAGCAGCGCGAGATCTTCACTGAATCCACGGTAAGATTCGATCGGCTTCTTACACTGCGATTAATCTGGTATTCACGGAATTCCCTGACACCACGATTATTCGGTACCTATTGTGGGCTTCGGTAGGCCTCCTTAAACAGAGATTATTCTGGTAACTTCTTGAATTGGAGGAGAGGTTTGCTCGTTGCGTCATTCTCTGTTCAGTTACGCTATTTCCGCACCAGATTTTTCAGAGAAAATAATGTGGAGGTTTATGTTTCATAATTTGTATTTTGTGGACAAACGGAATGACTCTTCACTTGGAAGGGATTACCTATAGCTTTCACTTACCATATTCGATGGTCGTAAAGACAACAAACAAACCGCATTCAGATATTTAATAGCGATTTGAGGAAACCCCTTGGAAAACCATGAGGGAGGCCTATGTCCTGCAGTGGGCATCAAGTGGCTGATGATGATGATGATGATGAGGAAACCTATTCAGTCCAAGGTTTTGAATACGAGCATCATTAGGTAGTTATCATTAGTAGGGCGTTAGTCACGTGATGGCACAGCATGTTGCGCTATACCACTGATGTTGAGTTGCTAACCAACTATCTAGCTACTTGGGCACAGAGTTCCGAGTTCCATTTAACCAAAGCTTGAGCACCAAATCTGACCATCACCTCTCCTGCAGGTCTCAGCCACCACATCCTACCACACCGCCTTAGTGGTCCTCGCAGCCACATCCGCCTTTATTATCAGTGTCCTCTGCGTCCTCGTGATGCTGTACCGGGCCAGGCTACAGCGTGAGCCCCACAAGGCCGAGAGGTTCCTGCCGCCAGCGCCGCCGGTCTACGTCCTATCACCTGATGAGAAGGCGGAACTAGCGAGGGTACTTCACGCGCCACCGCCTGTCGTACCCCCGCCAGTTACAAATGATGAAGAGAGCAATACAAGAATTTAGGATCCGGAAGGCTCAATTTTGAAGCGGATTTCTTGGCCGGTTTTCGTGTCGGACAAGTTTCACGCTGGCGATTGTCAGAACTATAGGATAGTAAAACTTTTGTTCCTGCGAGCCGGCTGAAGAGAGGTTAGATATCGGTATAAATTGTTATAAGGACCTACTGATGATGCAGCGAATAGTAGGTAGATCAGGGTGCTACTCGGAAAAAAAGTGTATAGTTTTAAAAGAAAATGGGGGTCCAAATATTTTCGAGTAGTCTGCGTTAGGGGCAAGTGTAGACGAATTTAATTTAGTTTTGATGTCTATGAATTTACCTGCAAAAGTTATGTTGTTAGGGTTTTAAACGTTTAATTAGGTATGGAATTTAAGCGAGGTAAAGGCGCGCGTCGATACTTCCGACGCCCGCCTCTACGTCTGTCCAGTTCCTCTCGTCGAGTCCCGTTCTTTCGCTAAAAAAAAGGAAAGAAAATGTTAATTTTAAAAGAGTTAAAAAAGCAAAGGCATTGAGTTGATAGTGTTTCGGTATGGGTTGATATTTTGTGCACTTCCTATGGTCCTTCGTAACTGCTTTCTCTCTTTTTTAAAATAAATTGCATTCACACTACAAAGGTCAGCGCATCCACTCAGTTCAAAATCTTTGTTAGAGTGAACGCGCGGAGTGTCACGCATGCGTTTGCGACTGACGTCCAAGCAACCGTTTGTGGTCTGGAAAGTACGTAAAGGAAATGAAATCATCAAATAACTTTGGAAAGAAAGAGAGAAACTGTGAAGAAAGCTTCACTCATTTTTTCCACTTTACCAACGAAGGATAATTTTGCCACAGAATGGTTCATAATATCTAAGAACGGGGTTCAAAAAGAGGTTGTCTAGTCTTATTATGTTTTTCACATCATCACCATCATAATTATCAACATACGTGTTATACAACTGTCACCACATCCAAGCAACTAACTGTAAATAATATTTACACTTACTTTAAAATCTGAATCTACTATACCTGAATAGTGAAAGTTAAGGGTTGGTACTCTAATCATAAGTTTTGGTATCTTTGTAAGGCTAACCGCCGGTTTCTGAATTGAGAATGTAACTAGTTTCGCTAAGTAAATAGATAGGTAGGATTTAAGTCGGTATCATCATTCTGTCATAAATTCACATTCTGTTATAAATCTGATGAGACAGACTTAGTGTAATTCTTAACTCGGAAATCTGGGGTATACCTTTTAATGTACCTTATTAATAATTAAATATTCCTGAAAATCTTGACTTTTCTGTATTAAATTCTTAATAATTCTTATTTTTAAGGTAGAAACATTATAATTATACAGCCTAGATAAATAATATTACATTATTTCAATTATATCAAATACTTGTAAGTATTTAAATAAAATATAATTTCTTAAGACTAGATTATGTTCATTTCCAAAACCGGTATTTTATATCAATCCTGTTTAGGCATTGACTGAAGTGCTCTAATCAGAATCATACAAGTCACTACTGTGACTCCGTGTTGTCCGGCATATAAATATAGCTGAAAGATTACTTTCAGTAATAATAATCTGGGGGCACGGTAGTGCCAGGATGAGCCAAGCGAAGCACAAATTGTAACGAAATTGATGATTTTGTTTTTGCCACCACTTACATACAAGACAGCTCTCACTGAAATGGACCAATCGTCTAACATTCTTATCAAATTTAAAGGAAATTCATTTGCATAATAATTCGTTTGAAAGTACTTAGTCTAAGACCAACAAGCTCCTTAATTAGATTTAAAAAATGTTATACAAGCTCCTTATTTAATTTAAAGAAAATCCTTAAATTTAAAAAACTGACTGTCTCGCAAAATCGCATCCAGCTAACTTTATTGGCGAGACGTGTCACAAAAAATAGGTCAAGAAACAGAGTTCAAGTGGTTCGATCTGTAGCTGCTTCCTTACGAAAAAGGAAACTCAATCTACCCTTTAATTTTTTTCAAAATATTAATAATGTTCGTAAATTTTATTTTTTATTAATCGTACCTACCTAGTTTTCTTTTATTCCAGCTAAGTCATTACCAATATAGCGCGTTCATACATTCATCAACATAGGTGTCTATATGAACTCTTAATCATGTTGTGTAAAGTATAAATGACACTACAGTTTGGAGCCCGTACTTTCATCGCATGCGTTACGAAGTATACGCGACCAACACGCAAATATTTCAGGAGTTTTAGTACATCACCCTCCCACCCTTTAAATTAGAGAATAGAACTAAGCGCCCGCAAACTACCTAAGGCGTACCCGCTGTGATTGATGATGAAGCGAATAAACAGCGCGGCGCAAGCCTGCCGTCCTAATTATCATAAGCAACTTACAAAAAGCAGTGAAATCCCACCAAGAACATTTTTCATGTAAAATGTTGCTAAGACCAGACCATACACCTCGCACTGTCAAAAAGTTATCAGATCTCACAGCCAAGTTTCTAACTTTACACGCCCTAACTCTACAAGCCCTAACTTCACAAACTCTACACCTTAGTCAAACATAATATTATAATGTGGCTTGGCCGTTTCGCTATAGTCACATGGGCAAATGGTGAAAAATTAGTAATGTGAATATAGGTATATTACGGTTCATAACTTTCTGTTATAGTTACAATCATTCTTGTAGTAACGAAACGGCCAAGCCACATAGTTTGACTACAGTGTAGAGTTTGTGAAGTTAGGGCTTGTAGAGTTAGGGCGTGTAGAGTTAGAAACTAGGCTCTATATGAGATCTGATAACTTTTATATAGTCTCGTCTTGGCAACATTTTATATGAAAATGTTTTTGGTGGGATGATTATTTTAGTTATACCTAGGACTTTATAGCAAAACGTTCAGAGGAACGGGCGCCTGAACGCCTTTCACCCTGGCCATAGTGGCCATACTCTAAGCGAACTTTACAGAAAGCAACACGTTGGGCTGTGATAGTTCGCACTTGCATATACCCCCAATTCACGGCCCAACTTTTGACGTCTTCGTTGGATTTACGTCATCCGTAGTGGCCATCACGATGTTTCCGTCTTGTACGCCCCGTAGCCCCTGCCTGCTTGACATGACACAATCGCGGCAAAGAGAAGGTAGAAATCGGAGATTGAGCTAAGTCTAAGGTGATGTCTTTATTAATTATGTATGATAGTATTTTTAATCCACATGGCTTTATTATTAGAACTTATGTAAGTACAAGAAAACTACATGGACGGACAAAAAATTTGCCAAACACGGTCGCAACTTTGGATGTCGTTTCTGCATAGGTCAGTAGGTAGTATGATGGTGCCAGTCACGCGTTTTGTGGCACATTAAAGGCTCTCCCACATGGGCGCGTTATTATCGGTCGATAATTCCTTGCGTACAACTGCGTTTTTATCGTCCGATAATAATTCTAATTGGTATTCGTGTTTTTGGCAGATTTTTTTTGCACTAATTATTGACATAGACAAAACCGTCCATTCCGCTTATGTGCTAAGTTCCCTATGGTCCCTATGATAAATCAATACCTATCCATATTATAACAATAACACTCGTAACTGTCTGTTAAACCAAATTTCGTCCCTGAAGTACCTCGGTACTAACGATCTCACAGCGGTATGGGGCATCGCATGCGTCCCAATACAAATTTTCTAAGAACTCACTTTCTAAGAACAGGACAGAGGAACGCAAGCGTCCTACTTCTGTTGTGTCGCTAATATCGCACGCAGCAGTGTGTAACTTCGTAGCCGTCCTAATACATAATGTACTAAAAACAGATTACGCATCCGGTATTATCGACCGATAATAAAGCGCCTATGTGGGAGAGCCTTTAACGCGCTAACTACTGGCATCGTCATACTACCTACGCTCTGGTGATCGGATCGGACGCGCGGCGTGTCGAGTAAACACTGGTGTCTGAATAAACCTGTTACATCGGTATTCTAAAATCAGACAGTACATATTATTTGAACGCGTCCATTAAAAAATAAAATGTCAAAGTGACAGTTTCAAATTCGCAGCCCCGTCGGGCCTCTGACCGTGTTGAAAATTTTGCCTTTTTTAATCTGTGTTGAAAATTATTCGCCTATTTGTGCTTCAGAATGAATCAGGAAGGCGCACAAGCTTGTTGCGCCGTTTGTAACGTAGAGACGAACAACAGATGTGCACGGTGCCTTAGTGTGTACTATTGCTGCAAAGACCATCAACGCAATGACTGGAGAAAACATAAAAGTGACTGCCTACCGAACTTAACAAACTGTAAACCAAGGGAAGTTCCACCTGCCTCTAGAACTAACGGAGACTCGTCACGGAAACTAGAAGAACCTAAGACAAACAGCTGCTTAGTACATTCTACAAAAGGCAAACAGAAAACCATTACGAAATCAAAAGAACTCGTCGAAAAAGAGGGTCGTAGTATCACGAACTGTAAGCAAACCACTCATAAGAAAAACCCCGCGGCGAAAAACATCAATGACTACACTAATTCTACAGATAAGACTGCAAATATAGTTAGGCCATCAATGTCAAATCAAAACAGTGTAAATATAGTTAGTAATACCAAGAATTCCGACCGGAGTGCCATAACGTACGAGGGCTCGTCCGAAAACGAGATCCTCAGTGAATCCGCGCAGCAGCTGAACATTGCTGGGTTTTCTAGCCCTAACAGTGCCACACACAAGTTGCCTTCAATGAACAGCACTGCTGATTCCAAAATGGCAGTGTTACCAGGTGTTGTGCCTCAATTATCTGCAGGAATGAGCAACAGGGAGTACCCAGAAGCTTCTCTGCGTAGTAACCCTTTATTGAATAACTACTTGATGGACAGTACAGACCCGTGTTATCAGATCTGTCAGCAGGTCATCAAGGATATGAACCAGTATGGTGTTTGTGTATTGAACAACTTTTTAGGGAGAGAAAAAGGTCTGCTGGTGCGACAGGAGGTACTGGATATGTACCAGTCAGGCATATTCATGGTGAGCTTTTTTTGATACTATTAGTCAGCAATAAGTTAGCCATGGGGATATAGCATAACATTTTTCAAAGAACTGCTAAATGCTGGTAATTTACCTACCTGTATAATTTGATAAGTAAATCTCTCAATATGTGAACTGACTCTTTTTGAGTGTAAGAAATCAATGAAAATACTTCTGCCTAAATTATCATATCGCTGGTGGAAAGGAAGAACACTTGAATGACACTGGTCGAAATTGAGTTATATACATATTCGAAATCAATCTGCCTAAATTATCATACCGCCGGTGGAAAGAAAGAACACTTGAATGACACTGTTATATACATATCATAACTCAATTTCGACCAGAAATCAATGCTTTTTTTTTATATAACGAATATGTATATAACTCAATTTCGATCAAAGTGTCGCTTCGAGTGTTTTTTCTTTCCACAGTTGATATTGTGAAACTGAAATGCTGTTGGAAATTACTAAATAAAAGCTAAAATACTTCCCCTGTGATAATACATCCCTTGACATACTTCTCTCCCAAAATCACAAAGTAAAGGTAGAATGGTGTGCCTCCTCTCTCCCAGTGGATTTAATTTCCGATCCCAAGAACAGGTTAGAGCTGGTACAGAGGGGTCAACTTGTTTTGCTTTTCCTTTAATTTAATTACGAAAATGAGATGAAACTCTGTTAATTAAAAACTGCAAATGTAGTTTAATGTAATAATGTTATATTATAGGTATGGTAATACATGAGACTTTCTGTAACATGTACATAGGTAATTAAACTTACTTTCATAAAGCTACCATGACATTCAGTACTGGGCTATCTTGCTCCACAAACAGAGATTACTGGTTCTTATCATACAGGCTTTAGCTTAGTATAAAGGCCAGCAAACACCATTTGTACATTCCTTTCTGTTACTGATCAAAGTTAATGTTTTCATAAATATTAATTTATGTATTGTTACAAAATAAGATCAAGGACAAGCCTAAAACGTGCAGATTTCAGATTGTACCAATGCATTCCTGTATATTATATTATAACTAACATAAGAGGTGGACAAACTGTCTTATGTTTTTGAACAATAAACAAATTTTTATTTTATTAGTGTTCCGTACCCGAAGGGTGCCAAACGGGACCCTATTGCTAAGACTTCGCTGTCCGTCTGACTGTCTGTCCATCTGTCTGTCTGTCTGTCTGTCACCAGGCTGTATCTCATGAACCGTGATAGCTAGGCAGTTGAAATTTTCACAGATGATGTATTTCTGTTGTCGCTATCACCACAATAATAAAAACAGAATAAAATTAATATTTAAGAGGGGCATCCTGTATGGAAGCGTAATTTTTTTTGGTGTTTTTTGATCGATATTAATAATGGTAACAGGTATATGCTGGAAATATTCACAAAATATTTAGTTCTATATTCGCTTCATAAAAAAATAATTAAATTAAAATAAAATAAATATTTAAGGGAGCCCCCTTATGTACCAATGCATTCCATACAACAAACGTTGTTGTGGGCCATACAACAAACGTGATTTTTTGCCGTTTTTTTCCGAACGTCAGACACTTACCCCTGCATTTAACATTGTGTCTAATGTTAAATGCAGGGGTACCTGTCTGACTCCACTGCCTGTCTGTCCGTCCGTCCATCCGCCGGTCACTTGGCTGTATCTCATGAACCATGATAGTTAGACAGTTGAAATTTTGACATATGACGTATTTCTGTTGTCGCTATAACAACAAATACGAAAAACAGAATAAAATAAAGATCTGGTGGGCGGCACAAGACCGGGAAGCTTGGAAAACCATGAGGGAGGCCTATGTCCTGCATTGGGCGTCAAATAGCTGATGATGATGACCTTCAGCTTGTGCCCAATTTGTATCGAGAGTTTTTGTATCACATTATTAGAATTACCTTGTCAGGTTATATTATAATAGTTGTTGTAGAGAAACATCTGCAACACAATGATAATTTTTTTATGTGAT
The DNA here is from genome assembly GCA_947310995.1 of Yponomeuta cagnagella. Classification (NCBI taxonomy): domain Eukaryota; kingdom Metazoa; phylum Arthropoda; class Insecta; order Lepidoptera; family Yponomeutidae; genus Yponomeuta; species Yponomeuta cagnagella. The sequence continues at coordinate 13,269,618 of OX371287.1, forward strand.
TTCTCTAACGAGTCCGAAATATTTTTCTTTTGCAAAATGTTCATTGTAAGTTTATTACTAACTAGCTGTTGCCTAAGCGAGTCATGTGTATTTTTCTGGAATAAAAAATAGTCTATGTGTTATTAAAAATATTTCTTGAAAAAACCGGCCAAGTGCGTATCGGGCCACGCGCAATGTTGGGTTCCATTGAAAGAGGGTTTTTTATCTGCTTTACAGAACTAACAACTTCATCGAAGTAATTTTCAACTAGTAAAGCTTAGCCGTGATACTTTTCCTTTTTAGTTCATTATATGTGCTACTACCTTAAATCGACCGTTAGCCAGGAGAGGAGGGGAGGGACGCCCTACTCGGTCAAAAATATCCGCTTAATATTTCGCAAACGGAACCCTAAATCAAACCCTAAGTCTTCCTACACCCACAATATTTTTCAACGACCAATCCAACGATTTCCCACATGACGAGAAAAAAAAATCATTCGTATAGTAAAAAAAAACTATAAGGTTTCCTTGTCGGACTACTGAACCCTAAAAACATATAGGAATATATGTAATCTACAATATATTCCTGACTATAATCTATCTCTGTGTCCAAATTGAATCCAGATCCATTGATCCGTTCTGGCGAGATTGAGTAACTAACATTCATCCATCCAAACTACATTTTTATAATAGGAATAAGATTGTAGTTTTATAAAACACGGCCCTTTTTAATAGGAATGAAATTGTTGTTTTACGAAACCGGGTGCTGGTGCTCTGCCTTTTAATCACTATTATATGCTCAATCCTTGCTGTCTCCAGGCTGGCCAGCTGGTCTCAGACCCTGGCGGCATGGGCACACAGTCCATCAGAAGCGACCGCATCACCTGGATCAACGGGAGAGAACCGCACTGCCATAATATAGGCGCGCTTATTAACCAGGTACCTATCTAGATAAGATAAGAATAACATAAAATTATTCCCCCCACCAGATGGTCTGACGACCTGGTTACGGTGGCGGGGAGTCGCTGGATGCGGGCGGCACAAAACGGGGAAGCTTGCAAAACCATGAGGGAGGCCTATGTCCTGCAGTGGGCACAAATCGAGAAAATAAACAGATTTCCGTGTTTATTTTCTCGTGGCAATGGTTGCGAAAGGTTCCCCATAGTGTTTACTATGTTACTAGGTACGATTTGGTTATTATTATGTTGTATTTGTTTAGTCATCATCATCGGCCCACCGCTGCCCACTGCTGCGTATAGGTCTTTTCCCCAAATGCCATCTCTCACGGCCCCTTGCCATCCGCCTCCGTGGACCTTCCGCCGGCTCAACAATATCGCCCGACCATCGGGCGGCTGGTCTGCTCACTAACCGACGTCCTATTCTAGGCGGCCATTATGTTATTGCCCTGTTCCTAATACAATGGGGGAAATGTATATAATATTCCTCCAGCGGTGGTAGCCTAGTGGGTAGAACATTGGACTCTGAAGCGGGATACCCAGGTTCGATTCCCAGTCCGGGCATGTACCTATGACTTTTCTTTCTAAGTTGTGTACATTTGTGAAGTTATAGTAGCAATACCACTCACTAACGGTGAAGGAAAAACATCGTGAGGTCACCTGGGTGTCTGAGCTATTCACATAACTCAGCGCTTGAAATCACCAATCCGCGGTGGGCACGCGTGGTGATTAAGCCCATACTCTCTCTCTGAGAGAAGGCCTGTGCCCTACAGTGAGACGTATATAGGCTGCTTATGATTCCTCCACCGTATTAATTCTTACATAAGTTTGTATCCAGGTTTAAATGATGTCATCCATGCCGATACGGCTACGACGATTGCCGATCGTCAGACTTCGTTGGTGTGCCCGAATGAGAATCTTGGCGGTAAACGTACGTCCGCCCGATTAAATAATAATAGGGGTTAAAGTATGAAATTACCGTTTTATTGCAATAGGTTCTTTGAATTGACATAGAATCTTCATGGTTTGAGGTTTTCGAATGAAACTTTTTTCAAATGGTTTCTATGATGTTATTTTTTTTAAAAATGTGAAACATTTGAATAACGACTTTCAATTGTTTTTGTTATTCAATTTAGACAAGAAAGATGGATACTGCGAAAATTCGAGTGATTATGAGGCACCCATTTTTCGTATTTTTTTATTCTATTGATTTGACGCAAGTGAGTCAATATTGTGGGTAAGGTAACGTTAAACCATGCCGCTAATTCCTGGGTACTTTGACTAGGGTCGGCTTCCACTATCTCTCTTAATTCATCGTTATTCACCTGTGTGGGCGGTCTTCCTCGTGGCTCGTTCTTTAAGTCGAAATTTCCATCACGAAAGCGTTTAAACCAAAATCGCACGGTGCGTTCATTAGTAGACCCCTCTCCAAACGCAGTATTGATATTGTGGGCTGTTTCTGCCGCGTTAGTTCCGCGTCGGAACTCGTATTCAAAAATCACTCGAATTTTCGCAGTATCCATCTTTCTTGTCTAAATTGAATAACAAAAACAATTGAAAGTCGATATTCAAATGTTTCACATTTTTTAAAAAAAGAACATCATAGAAACCATTTGAAAAAAGTTTCATTCGAAAACCTCAAACCATGAAGATTCTATGTCAATTCAAAGAACCCCTTAACCCCTAATATTAAGTAGCATTGAGCTCGCCTATGTGCAAAACTCTTTTTTAATGCAATAAAGAATCTTAATAATTATACTCACGTCCTTCGTTCATGAGGCTACGATCAAGAAGAAGATTACTTACTATAAATTTGGCTCATTTATATTTTTTCTCTTCATATTTAGTGCTCCATTGCGAGCTGTACTTTTTCTTTGACCGTGTATATTACGAAAGAGTGTAGAAATAGAGGGCGGCCAAGGATCACCTGGAAAAGATCCGTAGCCGAAGAGGCCAAGTCAATCGGCTAGCTGGCCTAAATAGGAAGCTGCCGCGAACCACCGTTAGAAGTGGAGATCTGTGTTTGAGGGCCCGTAATACCCTGCCAATGAGACCGCTCAGAAGCACGAAGTGTAGGCAGACTACCTGCACGATGGTCTGATGACACCAAGGCTCCTGCAGTGTCGACCTCCCCCTATTTTACGCGCGTTTAAATCCTGAAGGATTTGTAACGTCTAGCTGTGAAATCCGTTACTAATTGCTACCACAAACGTCAGGTTTACATATTTTCTCTGTTCTGTGGGCTTAGATTTATTTTATTTTATTTTATTTGGTGTACAAAACAGATCACAACCATTACACGATATAAAAGTAATAATATGACATGAGTACTAAGTTGTGGTCTAAAGATTCGTCGGGACCGGATTTGGTGCGCATTAAGCCTAAGGCTACAATAGCCGCAGATCAATCGCGATAGGTCTTATGAAGAGACATCAGTCCAACAGTGGACAAATAATATGATACTGTAGGTCATAATTGGATGCAGAGTGAGGTTCGTCGACCACCACCGTCCTAATTTGTCTCTAGATCGGTGTCAGTTGTTTCGTTTTATACACAATGCTTGTGTACCACTAAATCCTAATCCATCTAAAAAAACAATGTCCCACACACTGCAGCGTCCGAGTGATCCCTTCGCCCTGCTAGTGTAAGTGAAGTGGACGCTGTATACATTACGTAGATGCAAAGGCCAATTATTATTGTGTACCAAAATCGCCCGAATTATTTACCCAAAAATGAAGGATTCTCATTGGATGGTTTGTAATAACTTCAAAATCGCATCGCGAACACATATCAATATAAGATTACGATTATCTGTTCTATATATTTTTTTGTCGTACGTAGGTTATTGATCTTTGTGTAACTGCTGGTAAATTTTCCCCTTCTCTATAGGGGGGATTAATATGTTACGCCTGTTAGCTTGTAGCCAAGAATGAGTATTAGATCGATAGATAAATGAATTATTCATTTTCATTTACACGTATTGATGATTGTAACTATTTACGGCTAAGAAAAATACTCTTATTTCTATGCTGACTTTTTGTGTTGTTATTAATAGACCAAGCTATAATATCTCCATAAATAAATTCGTTCAGTAAGTTCTCGAGCTATTTTAAAGTATTTTTCCAACCAACCTGTTTATTTTAATGAACAGGTTTTGTCAACTTAAGCTATGTTTAGTCGGTAAATAAAATACTTGACAGATAAGGAACCTTTTATCAGCAGAAGTCTATTATCTTTTAATAATCTTTTACTTGATTGTTTCCCTGTACATAAGTATTACCTGGTATATTTTCAGGTACTTTTATTATGTATGGTGAGCAATACAGAGTTTATTTATCTATAAATTAACACAGTGGCGGGCAACAATTGGATACTCAGTGGCCAAAATAGATCGGAATGGAAACGGAACGAAATGTTTGAAGGAAGCTGACGCCAAGATGGTTGAATATGTATTAAGGCCGGGTTCTCCGAGCGCACGGATTTATATGGGACATATTGCGCTCGCGCCAGCGAATAGTTGAGAGAAAAGGAGGAATTTTTAAAATTACAGAAATACAAATGCTCTTAATAGAATTTTGACGACCGTCTTCACTAAAACATTCAGTGACAGTCATTTTGGTATAAATTTTTTAGTATCCAAAACTCAGTACAGCTTAAATAAAACCATATCTAGTGATAATTTAGACTCATGTTCGCGATTTTCTTTTTGATGGTATGAAGTTTAAAAAGTCAAAAATAATGACCGACGGACCTAAGACATTGAAAAGCAATTTTTTTTTTCAGATTTAAAATACTAACCATTAGACAGTAAAATGTATTTTGGAACACCTGATTTAGGGGTAATGTCGGGGAACCCAGCCTTAAAAAGGTGACGATTGAAGAGGACAATAAGTAGATGGTAGACGACAGAGTGAGCAAACTTAAGGGTTGATTACCTTAGGGCCACCAGCCCTTATATTACGCGCACCAAATCCTGGACGATTCCAATCGTCTAACTGTCAAATTCCATACTAATTGCTGTCGCAAACCTCAGGATTAGGCCCCAAATCTCTGTCTCAAACTCTGCCAAGTTTCAGAACTCCCTCTCCCTTTAGACAATGGGGTGGGAATTTATATCTTGGAGCGAAACCCTTCATACACTCTTCTAACTCGGCAACTGGGCTCTGCTTGGCAACCATGATTTGATAGACTTATCCCCGGTTTCTCGTACACTGACAAGCTGTTAACAGCTGTCAGTGGTTTTTTTTGTGTGCACTTTGGTCAATGGACAGCTGTTAACAGTAGATGTGTGTTAGTGTACGAGAAACTGAGTGTTAGCGAGCGTATATCGCATAATATTATAAATCTATAGGTATACACCGCTCGGCTAATTAGTGACGTTGACGCTACTTACTGTCGTTATTCCATTAAAATTTCGCCGTCGCATTAAGGACAGGTCAGCCAAGAAACAGCTCATTAAATTTCAATTACACCCCAGTCACAGTAAAGCCAACTGTTTTTTTTTATGGAACATGGATACATTCGATACCTACCTAGTACATGGACCCTTTTACACCTATTAGATTGTCCATTAAACGTCCGAAGACCAAAATGTGAAGTTTGATCAGCCGTCGATATTACAACATGAATAGCACACTAGGAATCTGTGCGCTGTGTTGGCTTACCCATCTAAACGTTTGCGAAGTGTCAAATTATTGAATATGTATTTAACAGCTAGAGTGGACGCGCTGGTCAGAAGCAACATAGGTATTTACAGCTGGATCAACTAAATTACATGCTCCTAAAGAAAAGAATCCGTAGAAAACAAACTCCATCTTTCTGTTGTCTATCATAAGCAGCCTGTATACGTCCCACTGTAGGGCACAAGCCTTCTCTCAGAGAGAGATTTAAGCTTAATCACCACGCGTGCCCACCGCGGATTGGCGATTTTAAGCGCTGAGGTATGTGAATAGCTTAGATCAGATTTCCTCACGATGTTTTACTTCACCGTTAGCGAGTGGTATTGCTAATAACTTCACAAATGTACATAACTTAGAAAACAAATAGATACATGCCCGCACTGGGAATCGAACCTCAGTCTCCCGCTTCCGAGTCCAATGTTCTACCCACTAGGCTACCACCGCTACTTCTGTTGTCTAATGACTTGAAAATTACTTCGTTAGTCTTTAAAATGCGATTAAATTGTTACGTAACAGTGCTCCTTTCTGTTCGGCAGGTCGACAGCATAATTTTAGGAGCTAACAAGATGGCGAATAATGGAAAAATAGGCGACTACATCATCAACACGAGATCTAAGGTAAATAGTAGTTTCGTACAATCGTGTACATACTGGCTTGGCGCAAACGGGCCACCGACCACATCCACCGGCGGCTGACGCGCGCCACCGCCACATTTCTAACAGTGTCAGAAGCGAGCGACAGCCACCGGTGTCTGGAAGCCGCCACATTTTATAACTCGCTCGTTGCTGCGCAGTCTAACGATGGACTCTGACACGGAAAGTTTGCTCGCGCTATTGTTAATACGCATACGACGTACACGACGCCGTCGCCGCCTGTATTCATCATCAGCTACTTGACGCCCACTGCAGGACACAGGCCTCCATCGTGGTTTTCATAACCATGAGGTGTTTTGCCATAATCCTGTATTGGGTAAATCAAATTTTTACTGGGCCTACAGTGAAACATTTTGATAATCTACAAAGATATCCAAAAAAGTTTTTTTTTTTATTTTTGATTGAGTTTGACTACATTTCAAGAACTGCTGTAGGCGTTACAAGATGAATTAATACGGCAAAATACCAATGTGCGGCATAGAATCACCCCTGCAGAAAGACTCGCAATCACATTAAAGTAAGTAAAACACATTTAATATTTTAAGATTTATTATGATGACACCTTCAACATATTGTAATTGCTAATTAACTGTGACAATTCGCCCTCATAATCAATTTTTAAATCATCATGAATTTATATCCAATGAATTGTTTGAATAATTTGACAATGCCGATGGAGAAGACATCGAATTTGATGGAGTAACGTGGTTTGTTGTACACATAAGCATTTGTGTCTTGTGAGAATATCCATAAGAATGTCATGGATGAGTAAGATCTGTAATTATGAATAGGTTCACGCATTATGTACTTCTTAACATTTCACCCCTGAAATCAATTTAAAATCATCATATTTTTTTCTAATATCCGGCAAGACTGACATCAAGAAATCTTTGTCTGCATCCACATGTTCAGGTCTTTCATATTTGTTTTTTATATTGTCTGATAGTTATTTCAATATTTCGTTTTCTGATTTATCAATATTCCTTTTCGTTGCCCTTCTCCTGGAACTGCTTATGGAGCAAGTTTCTTCTTCGTTTTGTTCTTGTTGTTTTTCTAGTCCTGAATCATTTGTATTAATCTTTTCATCTGTTGTAGGTCTCACGTTTTTAAGGCGTTTCAAAAAAGACAATTGCTTAAAATATATATATATTCTTTCCTGCCTGATGCTCCAGATCCGCTCTTCTTTTGCTTCCCAACTTCTCTGTTAAAACTATCGCGGAGACTTTCGCTGTAACATGGCAGCTGTTACAAATCGTATTATTATTCAACAATACTGTATTTAAAGTGATACGTCTCGCTCTGGCGGGAAATTAAAATTTATTGGGGTTTTTTTTATTAATTGCGGCCAAACTGTTATATCTTTTACTAGTTTAAGCTATTTTACGAACATAAACAATAACTTTCTGTGTAACCCTGTATAAATTTTAAAGATTGGTTCTTTACATTTGCAGGAAAGGTGCAGAAACTGTACAAAACAGTTTCTGCACATTTTCTTCAAAACTAAAACACGAAACTTAAAAATTGATACAGCTTTACGCAAAAAATTGTTATGTAGGTTCGCAAAATAGCTTAAACTAGTAATGTATATAACAGTTTAGCCGCAATTAATAAAAAAACCCTAAAAAATTTAAATTTCCCCCCAGAGCGAGACGAGCGAGACGTGTCAGAACTTGCTATTTGTTTCAGGTACCTTGGCACCGCATGTTCATTTGGAGATTTTGACACGACTTACAATCGTGGTGCATCTACAGCGAGAACGATAGTCAAAGATACATGCCAACTAATTTGGAATAGGTTGAAAGCTATATTGTATACCAGAACCAACGATACATATGTGAAGTGGATTTCTACAAAAGAATAATTTCCCTAATTGCCTAGGTGCTATCGATGGGAAACATATAAGAATTTATTCACCCATTTCACAGCGGATCCTTATACTGCAACTATATAAGAATTACTTTTGGATGGTACTTTTGGCGGTTTGTGGCTCTAATAACCTTTTTACATTCGTGGATGTTGCTTGCTATGGCAAAGCATCGGATTCAACTGTATTTAAAGAGAGTGAATTATTTAAAAGGATTGAAGACAAATCTACAAATCTGTTACCTCCGGAAAGACCAGTTGGTAACCGTCAAGCACTAAATTATTCATTTGTTGGTGATGAAGCATTTGGTTTATCCGAACACATGTTGAGACATTATGCTGGAAGACATTTGTCTTCAGATAATAAAATATTTAATTATAGACTGAGTCGTGCTAGGCGCTGCATAAAATGTGCATGTGGTATAAGCTGCATAGAATGTGCATTTGGCATACTTTCCAACAAATGGAGAATACTTCATCATCATCATCATCATCAGCCTATGCTTGTCCACTGCTGGACATAGGCCTCTCCTATAGCACGCCACTGAGCACGGTCCTCGGCTACTCTCATCCAACTCTTGCCAGCCGCCCTGCGAAGATCATCGCTCCACCGAGTCTGAGGACGTCCCACACTACGTTTACCAATCCGCGGTCTCCACTCGAGAACTCGTCTACCCCATCGGTTATCAGTTCTTCGGATAATATGGCCAGCCCACTGCCACTTCAGCATGCTAATTCGGAATACTTCATAATAATACTTCATCGCCCACTAAATACATCTGTTACATTCTCAGAAGATATCGTAAAAAGGTGTTGCATTTTGCACAACTTTCTTCGTAAAAGAGATGGTTACAATTTCAAACACACCGTGAATGTAGTCGGATTCGAAAATGTAGAAGATAAAGGCATACCAACTTTACGATCATGTACTACACGAGACACATTAAAAGATTTCTTAATGAATGAAGGATCAATACCATGGCAAGAAAACAGAATATGAATAAACACGACACGAAGTATTTAAAATGTTAACTTACCTCCGGTGTTTTTTTCTTTGCTACTTTTGTCGTTGAAATTCTTAATAAATAATTCACAAATCTCTTCCCAGGCTTTTTACTTTCTCATTTCTATTGCTGTACAGATCGGAATTTAAATCCCAAATAGCGGGACGTGAATGGATTTCCGATATGAATGTATCTGTCGCAGTAAGGTGGCTGAATCGGAGAGTTGATTGAGTCTCTGGACAGTTAATTGGGGATCGATATTCAATCAAGTCGCTAAAGTTTCGTCAGACAAGTGAGTGAACGAAACGTTTAACGAGTTTCCTAAACGTTCCTAGGCAACAAGACGCATTTCAACTTTGGTAGGGTGACCAAGATATTTGATTGGAAAAAAATGGATAGTAAAAAGACATTGCTTGTCTTATATTTATTCATAAGGCGTAATGCCCTCTTAGGTGGTGTGGATGTTTGTCGATCTGACAAAGGCCACCTTTGCACGGCATGTTCTACCCTACCGCAATTGAAGAACCTACCTTGCTAAACTGGCCTTTGTCGGATCGATGTAACGTCACGTCTATCTTAGGCGTCTTCGTGCCCACTTACTTGGTAAGAATTTAGCTTTTGGTCCCCAAGATATTTCATTATTTAGGAAAATGAATAGCCAATAAATATGTATATTTTTTCTTTTATGTTTCCTTTAATTAGAAAAAATAAAACCTGCTCTGCTGCAGATATTTGGTACATTTGTTTGATTCGTTTTACCTTTATTAAACACGGAATTTCCAGGCTCTCAGTTCTTCACGATCACACCGAAATAACAATAACAAATGAAATAATTATGGCGGAGTCGACAACATGTTTAAAACTTCACCAAAGACCACAATTTGAAACAAAAAACCACTCACAGAAGAAACCAACGTTGCACTAAGTTTGCCAAAAGAAAGACTCTAAAAGTAATCAGCTGTTGTCGTGACCGCCATCTTGTTTTACATTATTAATCAACACGCTGGCTTTCGGTCAGATAGATAGTTAAACGTTTTCGACGCTGCTTTATTTAAATCAAAATGCTAGCGACTTGATTAAATATCGATCCTTGATTGACTGTCTAGAGATTCAATTGACTCTCTGATTTAACTACTTTACTGCGACATGGTCACGCGCAATGTAGAGTTCCGTAGGAGGAAGAGTTTATACCTGCCTTACAAAACTAACAACTGCATCAAAGTAATTTTCAAAAGAGTTTGTACGAAGTTCTCCTTTTATAAACACTAACACGTCCAAAGCGCGCGAGCGATTCTAGCCTCTAGCCCTACCTGTCTACGCGTCAATCGTTGCTTGTTTCCTTTGCCGTCATAAGAATAAAGGGCGTAGCGTCGATTTTTACCTGAGGGCCTTATACACGGGCGGCACGTGTGCCAACTGCAGGCACGAGTATTGACGGCTGCAGTTGGTACACGTGCCGCCCGTGTATAAACTGAGTTACATACAGATTCGGAATGAGCAAGGAAATATAGTATCTGGGGGTAGGGCAGTGCCCCCCGCCAAGTCGAGCAAAAAAGCGGCTCGGCTGTACCATACTTTTCATAACATCGTTGTGGATAAAACTAGTAGCCTGAATTTTCAGTAATCAAGAAGGCATTGTATAAACACGGTATATTTCAAAGTTCATTCAATTTGAACCAGTAGGAATTATAACTAGTCAAAAAGTAACGCAATTGTCTTAAATGTATATTTAAGTATACATTATTAAATTCAAAATACATATATTATATTGCGTTTTTTTATTAGAAAGAAAGCTTCTGCACTAACTGGCTTTGACAAGCGAAAAGCAACATCGCTATATAGGCTTTAAGATAAAGTCGAACTCCATAAAAATGCAGCAGCCAAAAGGAAACACAAACAACGAATACGTCGTTGACAAAGCTGCTCAAAAAATTATGATTATGAGACAGACCTACTAACCTTATAATAATATCTTGGTCCCTTATGTCAAAATTATAGTGAAGGTATACTTTGATTTTGATAAACCATTACCTATACGTTTTCGAAAAATAAGACCGACCCAAAGAGTCTTGTTAGTTTTTAAGATTTATTTAATTTTGTTTACTTGTTACTGTTTCAAAAAGACGTGTGTGAGAGAGCGAGAGAGAGAGAGAGAGAACATTTTTTTCTTTTAAATTAGCTAGTGATATCGGACTGGAAGTATTTGAGTTATTTTATGTAATGTTAAGTAACAAAGAAGTTAATTTTTTTTTGTATTTTTATCTGCTTTATCTCCTTTAGAAAGCACAAAATACTGCATCTGTGAAGGAAAACGTCGTGAGGAAACCTGAGTATCTGAGCTATTCATTCAAGATATTCAAGCTATTCGCTTAAAATCGCCAATCCGCGGTGGACACGCGTGGTGATTAAAAGTTTAGTTAAATACCTAATACAAAACATCGTACAGATGTACTGTATATTATAAATTTACCTACTTAGGGCGAATTTAAAATGACTATTAAAATATTTTTTTGAAAAACTTCAGCTCAAATTAGGTATCAAAAAGTGTTTTGACCAAAGTACCATAAAATGAAAAAACAAATAAATATGTAATGCAAAAGAGCGTAGATGTAGCTTGTAGACATAGCTTGTAGTGTTACTAAGTTGCGACAAAAGGCGGCTGACTCAGCATCACGGGTTTTACAACACGAATGTTTAGAATGGACAAAGATTCCTGTCTAGAGAAAAGCTGTTCTCGTGGCGTGCATGCTAAGCGAACTGCACCAATTCAAAAGTGACACGTGGGCTGGATAGGTAGAAGGGCAAACCTTTAATGTCACTTAGCATACCACCAATGCCCACACGCATTCACGGTGCCTATACATTAAAGGAGGCAAGTAAACCGAAACGCACAGTCAATATACACAAATGAGATGTGTGACGACACATCCCCCAAAATCATCACAATCCCACATGTGAAATCCGAAATAGTTTCGTACGTAGACTTATTGCGCCAGCAGCGTTGTTTTCTACGCATGCGCGGTGCTCTCTTGCGTACGTGACTAAAAGCATGGCGCGGCGCCGCGGTTCGCTGGTGGGAGGAACGTAAACAAACGATGTACTACTAGCGACACTGCTATACGCTTTCCGTTCAATAAGCGCACTTATTCCCAATCACATAAAGGCTGCGGATTGCTGTCACGTTAGAATAACAATCGAGCACCACTTGTAATGTTTACAAGCATGTGGTTTACGAGTTATCGAGGAAAATTCATAATGTCTTATCTATCCTAATGGTCAGACTATCAATAAGTGATTCACTCTGGTGTAACTGTATTGGCATTCGCCTCCAACGTTTAATTTGCATTAGTTGTATTATGCAATACTATTACAGCATTTGCTTATTACTGCAATTTTAGAGACAATTGGAATTAAATAATACGCTGCTTACGGAGTGATAGATTGTCAAGCCTGGGTTCTGGGCGGAAGAAAAACGACAACTTAGCAAAAGGAAATATGATTATATTAATGCGAATGAGGGTATACACAGAATATTTGATCAAGATCGTAAGATCACTCTAAGTAAGCAAAGCTACTCCGCAGCTTCCTTGCCTAAGAGCAATAGTGACAAGTGGTAAAGTTAACGTACAATAACTAGAACAAACCGGAAACGGAAATAATACCACCGGAACTTTTACGAAGTCCGGAGTTATACGGAAAAAAATCTTACAACACTAATAAAATGACTGAATTGGCTCGAAAACATGCTGAATCCTAAATGAACCGAACCGGAAACGGAAATGGTGCGGATTAAGTTACTTAGGTAACTAAGTTAAGTTAGAGGAGACGATGCAGCCACGCCAACGGTCGAGCCAATTCAACCAAGTTTACAAATGCCCAAACGAGCAGTCTGGAAACGGAAATGGTATAAACAAAATTCATCCGGTATTTAGGTGACACATGAAAGGAACCTTTATGTACTATGCGGGTGTCTAATTGAAGCGTAAGATTATAAAGAAAAACATGAAACACAAAAAATCATGCAGCGAAAGCGGAAATTGCACCGATCTTCACCCGATACACCTTATTAATTTAATTTAGTAAATCGCCTCGCCGAGTGAGTAGCCGCTCAGCTGCGAGTAGGAGAAAATGGACCCTCTGATTGACGCGTCTCGGCGAAATGGGAAATTGACGGCCAGCAGGCAGTCCAAGGGGAACGTACGAAATCTATTTGTCTCTTACGGGGATGCGCTTCCCAATAATAAAGGGCGTTTCCAAAGGCTGTAACAACAGAGGAAACCAGAACTTTATCGGGTGGGTGTTTGAACGGCGGACAAGAAATACTATTCATTGAGCAGCGCAACCAATTCTAGGTATAGTGAAGGACTTACCCCGTGTCCCGTAGATATACCGACACTAATATGCACAGCTCACACTTAAAACTGTAAATTACTCCATATTTCGTCCGAGAATTCTGCAGCATCGACTAGCGTTTGAAATGATCTCACTGACTTCCGCTTTTTGACCAAGTACCCCCAACTCAAGAAATACGATTTGTCTTGAGCAATTTCAAAACGCCTAACGCCATCTATGAATTTGTAACAAAGGCATGACAAGATTACTAACACCGTTCCAGAAACCGACGTATTCTATGTGCATAATTGTTATTATTATTATACTTTATTGCACACAAGACATTTAACAGGACATTACATGGGAAATAACGTGTACAAAGGCGAGCTTTCTAAGAGATTTCCAGTAAACCTTAGGTTATAGGAGAAGCAGTACAAATACGGGTTTATATATGTGCATCATTACAGCTAAGAGATATTAAGATCACAGTTACAAATTGTGTTAATTTTTTGGTGGAAATGCGTCTAGTATCATATACATACCAAAAACATTTGTTCTAAAATAAACTTCATAAAAATCAGGGAAGTGTATAAAAATTCGAATGATTATCACAATTAAAAAACAGATTTGATTAATAAAAACATGAAGGACATATGAAGGGCAATCAAGGGCCTATTTTTCCATCGCCAGATAATGCCCAGATACTTAACACGACTGGGAATGTCGCATACAAAACGATTCAATTTTAATTGACTGATAGTGCTTATCCAATGATAGAAATGTTGCGTTTCAATAAAAGGAGTACTATTTTCACAATCCCGTAAGTTTAACATATATATGCAGTCCTTTTTAACATATTAGACATATTTGTGTTGATGATGTGTGGGACCAAATGCCTATTAAATTTATTTTTATAAAGTTAGGTAATAGAACGTAGCCATGCCAACTATAATTGATAACATGACAGGCGATATTGTAGAACGAAAATAAAGTTCAATGGAGAGGGGCGCCACCAGTATTGACATGACTTATTCCATTTCGCTCTCTTTCTTTTCCATTGTACAGTTAAGTCAAATCGGTTCAGTTGGGAGGGCGCTGGCACGGTTAGCCAGAGGTCGCAGGTTCAAGTCCCGGCATGGAATGGTTTTTGAAAATGTCTTTAGCACGCATTAGTGCAACAAAGAATATAATCATGTTAGTACAGCGATATCGTTCCGATATAAAACCTAACTGGAAAGTGGGTACTCGGGGCTGCAAGTGATGTAAATTACTTCAGCCAGATGTCGCTGCCTGTACGTAATACAGAGAAGTTTGTAAAGAGGTTCGAAATTTTGCCGATGCCTGCACTTGCCCGTTAGCTCAGTTTATGTTCAAAAAGAGCAAATCTCGAAATTGTGTAGAGTTTTGTACCATTTATGGATTCGTATTGAATGACGGATGTTGATGAAGCAAAAGAGGTTATTCAGGACCGTGGCAAGCGGTAAACCATTGTCCCCGCCTACCTCTCCTGGATACAGGCGTAAGTTTATGTAATATAATGATGTTAAATTCCATCTTACGCAATTATCATAAACAGAATATAAAACCAGTCAGGTTCTGTGAATCCGATCCGTCCAAAAAACAGCTTATTCTCGGAACGTCCTATATTTCTGCCGTCATATGGTAAAAAGACGCATCTGACATCAGGTCGAAACTGAGAAATTAAATATTTAAGTTTTGATTTTTCTAATCGCTTGCTGTCTTCAGCTGGAAGTGGTAATTTTAATTGTGTTAATGGAGTTATTTAGATGTTAATGGATAGTTTATGGGAATCTATTACATTTCTTCTTATATTTACTCACTAGCTAATTATTTCCAATTTTCCTTTCTTTCTTAGCACAAAAAATAATGAAAAAGGTATGTTTTTAGGTTATAAAGACGCAAATGTGTATATCCGCCTTTTTTGTAGTAATTTCAATTTCAAAGTAGTAGTTTTAAGTAAAAAAGAAGCTTTTGATCATTTGCTCCTTTCTTTTGTAGTTTTACGACATTATTTCAAAGGATTTTAAAGAACAAAGTAACTAAGTAAATGAATGTATTTATAGACTAATATACATTATAATCGTTAAGCCAAGTCAGAGGCCTTAGGGCGGCTTGACAACTTCTGACAGTAGACGAGCCACTAGTCTACAAGCCTCCACCAATCCGGACTTGGCCCCCGTGGTGGAGTATGGCCTATACCTTCCTCAGGGAAGAGTCGCTGGGGACATAATGTGTTGATGATGAAAATGAAAACATTATAAAATTGAAGTATCAATAAACAAGTACAATATTTTACTTAGCTCTGTAAGTCACAGACTCCTTAAATAGGGATATCCTGTATCTAAAGAGTCAGTTTCTCCCTTGGTACATTAAAATTTGTGAACACATTAAATGAGAATAAAAATGCTTAGTTAGGCTTAATATTTATTAATGGCACTTGGATAGCAATCTTATTTATAATATATTATATTGATAACTCTCAAATAAAACACGTTTAAAAAGATAAATCTTTGTAACACTAACATCCACTACAATAATAAACCTATATTACCTAGGTTATACCTAGAACTCTTTTTTATTTTCATTTATTATTTTCATTTATAATAGATCATTTTTTCCTGGCAGTCTTGTTTTAAAAACATCTTTGAGATCAGACTTACTAATCATTAGAACTCTTTTTTTCTAATAGTCTTGGTTTAAAAGCTACGTATATATAACAAACACGTTTAAAAATATCGCTCTGTGACATCATATACAGTAGAACTTTATTTCGGCAGTCTTGTTTTAAATTTATCTTTGAGATCAGATTAACTTACTTATCAATAGAACTATTTTAATCTGACAGTCTTGTTGGCAGTCTTGACAGGCCGATGGTCGAACGGTTGACTCGAAAGCGTGAGGTCCCTGGTTCAAATCCCGGTGTGGCATGTACCTATGACTATCAATTTATTTCTTAGTTACGTACATTTGTGAATTTATAGTTACAATACCACTTGCTAACTGTGAAAGAAAACATCATGAGGAAACCTGAGTATCTAAAGTATTCATCTACTTAGCGCTTGAAATCACCAATCCACGGTGGGAACGCGTGGTGATTAAGCCCATACTCTCTCTCCGAGGGAAGGTCTGAGCCCCAACAGTGGGGACGTATTGACGTCCGACGTGACGGCACTCGCGTATCCGCGTCGTATGTGACCGGAACTGACGATGGGGTGGCGTAGTAAGGCCACGATTTTTTCTTTTAATAAATAAAAAACTCGATTGAATAGTCTATTAAAGTTCGACTATTTAAGGGGCTCTATGCAGTAACTCTGACGCCACCAATGGAAAAATTCATATCTTTTTTTACGAATCATTTTTGCAAAAAGTGTCAGCCCAATCTCTCAATCTTGTTAGTAGTGATTTGTATGTTTTAGAAAAAAATGTCGCACAGGAATTGGTTAATATTACCGGTTATTTTAATTAGAAATAATTTGTTACTAAAACACACAATACAACATAAACATAAAACATACAACAGCGATTTAACTAGTTTTGGACCGTGTCCAACCATCCAGGTAATGGGCATTATCCTAAAAAAGTTGTTATGTTTTTATTTTTTTTCGAGAAAATTGGTAATTTTGGAAGCCTGGGCTGAGTACATATAATAAATATAAAAAGTTTATTGTCCATAAGAAGAGTTTACATAAGAGCTTAGCTTAGCTTACTCAATTTATATGCTAATAATAAAGTAGGGGTCGTTGATACCTGTACTATTAAAAAACGTGTGTATTCTAGGCTTAGCTATAGCACTGAGAATGGTGTGTGAGAGAGTGGACTTTTTTACCAATTTATAAGTAGGTATTTCGATGTAGAACCAGCGTCTACGAAACCGGAAGTACGTCATCAACGGAAATCCTACAAGCTGTCAGTTTCTAGTGATACCATGACTCGATACAAGAACTCTTTAAAATAACACTACAAAGAATCCTAATCGGCGCAAACGTAAAAGAGGTTATTTTGTTTTTATTTACGGAATACCGCAATATCTCGGCGTTTTTTATTCAAACATAATATTAAATCATGTTTGAAAATATTCATTCAAGTGTGTTACGAAGGTCGAATTAGTCACACACTTATTCACAAAAATACAAGAAATCTGCAAATATTATTAATTTATAACTTGTATTTACTGACCTTATACCCTTAAAATTAAGTATTATTTGTAACTGTTATCTATATTTAAGACAATGCCCATTCGATAGAGCTCAGTCCTACATCAAGTCCTACACGCCTAGTCCACATTGAAATCCAATCCAAGGCTCTATTGTTACACAATGCTGCACTTTCACAATCGATGCTTACATTATTCCATCGCCCAATTTCATAATACACACCACAAATCTCAGCTGTACATCCACGTGTTAGCGTTAATTTGCCTTGTCACTTCTAACTGCTAACTGCTATTTAACTGCTACAGCAATTTGTCACAAGAATGCTTGTAAGTCCAAGTCGAAGCATTGGTTTTCTTAGAGAGGTTTCAATTATAACACCAAGTTATAAGACTCCAAAGTACCTATATAAATATTGTGACCCAAAAGAGTTTGTGCATTTTTCTATGGAAGCTATCCACCCGCCGCCATTTTGTTTTTTTTTAACAAAGTTTCTGCGCACGATTGTGGTGGTAAATATTGATAGAGGATATTTATAATATCTATATTTAAGGGCGCCACACCATAATCCAAACAGCATTTGTTAAGCGGCGTTGACGTTTGACCAGACACTCTCCCCTCCTAAAATTCGCGTGATTTCTTGACGCCCCCTGTTGTTTCTGATTACCAAGATCAATCAGACAACACATTAAGTTAAGGTTAACAGTAAAAAGTTTAATGTTAAAAGCAGAGTAAAAACATACATGGTAAAAGACTCACTTCGACAGATATTTTAATACATTGACACATCAAAGACTCACTTTGACAGATATTTTTATAACATTGCCACATCAAAGGTCGAATTTGCTTGAACTCATACATCCTTTGTATGACTGTGTAGGCAAAGCTTACAGTACGTATTCCGTATCGACCTTGACCTTACTAACTGAACTTCATTCATTCTACATCACATTTGTTCTTACCAAAGATGATTGCCATTTCGCTTTAGTTTCCATTAGCCAAACCACTCAACGTAATTAACCAACCACAAAACCAACAGTGAATAATTTGGAACAAGATTTACATTTTAATTTTACTTGTGATACGGTAATTTCACGTAAACCCCAATAGGCTATTTGACAGGTTTCTGAAAATCATCTAAGATTTTTTGTTAGTGTTCATTGAGTGCTCAGAAAGTGATAATTTTAAATTCCTTCGTGTATTTCTTCGAAAAAAAGCAAATAAAAATCCATGTTTAAAATAAGCCGCGAACACAGGAATCAGTGACGTCACTGGTCAGTAAGGAAACAAACGTCAATTCCAGAGAACAATATGTACTACTAGGAAGAATGTCGACTTCATAGAAAAAAGAGAGTTAATAAAATTTACTGTAACACCATCTAGTGTGTGCACGCAGAGCGGGAACTTTTAAAATATTAGGGCGCAGAAAAGCAAATAGGTTACGTACACCTAAAATATATTAGGGCGCAGAAAAGCAAATAGGTGTACGTACTACTAATAGGTTCCTTGAAAAATCTGAGAATTTTGGGCATTTTAAACTTGACAGATGCTGACAGATACTGACCTGTGACGTCATCATAGATTCGGCCAATCCAGGCCGTTCTCGATAAAATGGCTACAGATGCAAAATTATCAAGTTTTATCCTGGTTTTTTGGATAAATTATCCATTTTTTTATAGTTAAAATGCCTTAAATTGGTTTTAAAACTATAATGAATACTTTTTTTTACACACTTCATCACTGAACTGACTTCAGAACCGCACAGATTCGAACCCATCATCATGTTCCATCTGCAAGTAAACAATCCTCTAAACGCATCTTTAGTCTCGGTTATTTCAGAATAATAATTAGCGAGTAATAAAACAACCAATGTTCCGTGTGGCGCCGGATTAAGAATAGCGTCACTCCATTTCCTTCCGTGGATGTCGTAGAAGGAGACTAAAGAAATCAATAGCCAAGAGACGGGCACCAAGCAGCGTCTTCCTGAGATTCCAACAGCATTCTGCGATCGCCAACCCGCTTGCCAAGCGTGGCGATTATGGCAAAACCTCTCATGGTTATGAAAACCACGAAGGAGGCCTATGTCCTCCAGTGGGCGTCAAATGGCTGATAATGATGATGATGAAAACAACCAATGACCACCAACGGTGGTAACACTGGTATGTAACTATTAGCTAATCGCTGCTCACTGGCTATTACTTGTAAACCACAAAGTAATAATAATAAACGAGAATTGAAAGGAGAAAACAAGTTAGGGGTCGTAAAGGACAGACTGTGAAAGCATAATATGAGGGTTAATGCATGCAAGTAAATATTGAAAAAACCAAATTGTTGGCATTTTCTCTACGCCATACCGCAAAAAACTTACCTGCAATTATTGTAAATAGTGAAACCGTTCCTTATGATGACGCTGCCAAATTTGTAGGCTTCACTTTCGACACTGGCTTGCAATGGCGAGAGCACAGAAGGAGTATGTTGTAAGCTCAATAGAGCCTACTATTGTATCGCCAGAGTAGCACCTACCTTATCTAGGGAAAATTTGCTTATAGCTTACTATGGCTACTTTCAGCCAATACTTATGTACGGGATAGACCTTTGGGGACTAGCTGCAGATCGAGACAGACCCTTCATCATTCAAAAAAGAATGGTTCGAAGAATGATGAAGATACCTCCGGATGAACCAGCCAAACACGGTATGCTCACAGTTCCTTCTCTATACTTATTTGAAGTAGCCAAATATGTCCGGTGCAATTTAACACGTTTTTCCCCAGTGGTGACTACTAGTAGGTGTAGAATCCGAAGACAGCATGACCTGACCTGATGACTGTTACTCATCGTCTGTCTAAGATTGGCAAATCACTAGAGGCCATGGGTCCGCGTATTTATAACAAAATTCCCGTGGACATAAGGGAGTCGCGAGGGAGTCGCCGAGCAATCACATATTCTTAAATAAACTAAAAAAATATCTATGTGTAAAAGCTTACTATTCTGTTATGGAATATCTGGATGAACAACCGAATTGACATTTATTTATTATCTATGATTATTAATATTTTAATTTTTGATTTATTTAAATTTATTTGTTATGAGACTAATTTTATTATTAAGCTAAATATTGTTAAGTTATTTAATCTAAGCATCTGCTTAGATCTTGTATTATTACATGTTGTATTACTATTTTGACGATGTTGTTACCTAAACTGAATAAATGAATATGAATATGAATAGATATTAATCACAAATGTCGTAAAAATTAGACGCTGCAGTACCACAAGCCGCGACCTACAGACAGTTGCACAATGCACATACATCCAGCGACCTGTTTCATAAAACTACAATTCTGGTTTACTGTGACAATTCGATGTACATTGGAAGGTCGATTAACCCACACATTTAATAAAACTACTCTGCTGCGCAATGTACCTCGAATTGTCATAATAAACTACGAATTTTAGTTTCATGAAACTCGTCCCAGCTGTATCCGTATAACAAGGTCAACGATCCTTTTACCCGGCTGCGGTTGAGCCCAAAATAATAATGTAACGGGTGTTTGGTTCGTATGTATGTATGTATGTCGGATTCTACGTTCCCCCATAACCCCTTCACCAATGGTCGGATTAGATCCCAATCGACTAGTCTTATTTGCGCGGGTTTCATAATCATCCTTCAAAAGACAAAAAATATGCAAGAAGTTCTTTACATCATCACTAAATGGCGCCAAATGGTGCTGCTGCTAAAAAATTAAAGGATTTACTGGCGGGACCTAAATTCAACATTGTGACTCATCACGATGTACCTAGGTTGGTCCCGTCTTTTTAGTAGTTCATGCTAAGCAGTCGGGTTTATGGTAATTTTTTATTTCAGTTTTCTTAGAAACGTGCTTTGCTTAGAATGCAGTCCCTGAGTCGGATGTCTGTGTCAAAAAACCACACACTATATAACTGACTCTATAACGGAGTAAAGGAGTTACTGTGCCCTTATCATTAGCACCGTTATCGATTGATGCCAAGTTCAATGTTTCCATAAACCTTGTACGTGAGCTGCCGTAAAGATGACCTTGAAAGGTTTTTGTCACGTTCGCCATTACCCTTCGTAGAACTGATTAGGTAGTAGTCACGGCCTTATTTATAAAAACACGATTCCCCTAAATTTAATCTGTGGCTACATCTTTTCCTTGTGAAATCTCCACCAAATACCTACTATTTTAACAAGGATTTTTAATCGGCGTTTTTGTATTTTTTTAAGAAATGGAGTTTTTATAAATAAGACCGTTAGATTTTAATAATTAGGCAGAGAAACATTGAGGTGGAATATCACGAGATGGCGAATGTGAGTTGAACCGCCCGCCTACTCGCAAAAAGAATACTGGTTGAAAATGCTTATAGCATTGAGCATATAGCGTTGTGTTTTTTACTTGTGTGCAATAAACGTAATAATAATAATTATATAAGATACAAAACAACAACAGTAACTTCCACACAAAACAATCACTTGACCTGGTCTCAAACTAGGATACCCTGTGCTATGAGAACCAGACAAGGACATCACAAACATGGAAATACACCCAGATACTGCCATTTGTACACATGCAAGATAGTAGTCTCCTCGGTTTCTTTTACACTAACAGCCTCCTAATCTACTGTTAGCATTTTTTTTTTTGTATGCACTTTAGCCAATTCTTAGCTGTAACCAGTAGATTAATGACTGGATTAGTAAGCGAGAAGTCGTGGGTTAGTGATTTTACGATTTTTTATGAATCAGTTGCTTAAAATTGAGGACTAACTGTGTCTCGAAAAGTCAAATACCTCAGCATTAGGCAAGATTTACTTTCTCAACCCTCACCCACCTTGCTTCTATTGGCGGTGGCCTGCTTTCCCGTGCTACCCATCCACCTGAAAAGATGATGTAGAATTTTTCGGTTCTCCTGTAACACGGACCGTCTTGCTCCCTTAGGCGTAGATGGAGTCCTCTCATCTGCTACCCCGCCATTTAAATACATGATGCAGGTTTTTATGCATTCTTTCGCCACCCTGACCATCTTGGTCCCTTGCCTCACCTCCACCTAAATGGATGATGATGCGGAATGGTGATCAGCTATCCCGTGCACCTCCCCGCATCTAAATAAATGATGCAAAATTTGTCAGCTCACTTTTAACAATGATAATCTTCTACAGGCAACGGCGACTAGTTATCCCTCCCTTGACCATCTTCTACAAGCAAAGGTGACCAGCTATCCCCCCTACCTAAATATTAGTCGTCTTACCTGTAACCTTGACTATCTTCTACAAGCAACGGTGATCGGCTATCCTTTGCCCCCCTACCTAAATATTCGTCAGCTACCCTGTAACCCTGACCAGCTTGCTTCCACAGGCAATGGTGGCCTGCTACCCTGGCTCTGGCAGCAACTACGTGAAACACGTCGACAATCCAAAGCACGATGGACGCTGCATCACCGCCATTTACTACCTCAACTTGGGCTGGGACGTGGAGCGCTGCGGGGGCCTGCTGAGGTTAGTTTGACTTTAGCTGGGTGTACTTTACAGTGGTTTTTACCTGCTCCGTTTGTGGATGCATCATCGCCACCTCCACAGCCCGGTGTGAGGCGTGCTGAAGTCTGTTGTGACGTGTTGACGCCTTAAGATCAGGATAACTTAATCGTTAATTCTTCGTCAGTTCACGGCCTGTGGCCTAATTACGCTCACCAAATCCTGAGCTATTCCAATCGTCTAACTGTCAAATTCCATACTAATTTGACAGTTAAACGATTGGAATCGCTCAGGATTTGGTGAGCGTAATATAGGGGCAGACCTTTTCTCTGGCCTTAACTATTCTGCTTTTTTTAGAGATGCAGACAGACTTCTTAAGCGTACGTCTCTCATACTATGTCGGTCGCACAATCTTACATTTTTAGTGATGGTAAAAAAAAATACCTTGGATAATGTAGTCTGAGGGTTTGATAGATAGTAAATTTACGGACATTTTAAATATTTTTGTTTTCCTCTACTTAGGTTTTAATAAAGAAAAGTTGTTTCCAAAATTATTCATTTTAGTATTAAATTATCTGAACCAAAAACTAGGTACAGGTTAACAAAAAGTATGTCATTAATGTCCGTAATGTTATTATGTATCAAGCCCTCAGATCGCATTTGTCAAAAATATACTCATTTTATTACAGTCGAGCGCGACAGCACATCAGGTGTAACAACCGTAAGCCTATTTCATTGAATACTCGGTATGCTAGACCTATACACGAATTCGTTTGTGACGAGACAAAAATGTGAAACTCGTCGTAGTCTGTTCTTTCAGAGAAAACTTTAAAAAGCGATTAAACAGCGATTACCTATGAGGCAAATGCGTGATAACTTCGATCGCATCTTCACTGACCTATAGGCGAGGCATTACATAGGTCAGACAAGCTCAACTAAAAAAGACTCAACTTTTCCAGAATATTTCCTGAGGGCAGTGACGTGGTCGCCAACATAGAGCCTATATTTGACCGGATGCTGTTCTTCTGGTCTGATCGGCGCAACCCTCACGAAGTCCAGCCAGCTTATGATACTAGGTAAGGCTTTCGCGTATTATACTGCTCGGGATTCTAGTACGAATGAATGTACAGGCACTGGGAATTAGGTATCAAGTTCTCCATGTCAATAGAGAAGCACTTGCTAAAGTTAATTTCTTGCACCACCTGCGGTTGACTGGAAGAAAGTGCTTTTAGCGTTAAGCCCACGACATTGCCATTGTATAAAATTTATATAAGCAATCAGATGGGATGAGATACCTCTGATTTCCTGATCTAGGTAAGATCAGGAAATCAGAGGTATCGACAATATATTTGAATCGTGTGATTTTAAAACGACACAATGTCCTTTCATTGCAACTTTGCAGGAAATAGAAAAAACTGTTTTATTCAAATACCTATCTATCTACAACAGCAATATTTTAGCATACTATATTGATTTCTGTATGAATAAACTACAATTTTTTTTTTCTAATGTAAATCAATAGGTAGGTGTAAATAATTTAATAAAAAAAAATGGGCAAGTGTTATTTTAAAAACACATGTGACATGTGTTGTTTTAAAATCACACGATTCATTTAACAACTCATTCATTCATGATTGACTAATAAATAAATATACTCCTAAGATTAAACCCCTTAACTGCCCTCGCGGAATGGAACGTACAGGTGGCCCATACAGATCTGTGTCGCGACTAGTGGTTAATGGACTGGGCCGAGCTTCATAAGACTACAGTAGTTTATTATGACAATTCGAAGTACATTGCGTAACCGAGACTACTTATTAATCTGTGGGTTAATCGATTTGGCGATGTACATCAAAACGTCATAGTAAACCACGAATTGTAGTTCTATGAAACAGGTCCCTGATGATTGGTTCGTTTATAATTTTATTTGTTTAAATTATAATGTCGTTACACACTTTGTCTACTGCGAGTGAGACAACGACGAAAAGCTTAACTGAAGTAGAAAACCCATGAGTTAATCAATTTTGATTCGTAATGCAATGGATTGAAGCACCTTCCCGAGGGAATTAATTTGTTGCGTGGACTCTAATAATATGTGAAGATTATGTTGAGCTATTAAGGTGAAGAAGATCAGATATGTATATGTAGAGAATGAATGAATGTTTTGTTTTGTTTTAGGAATTTAAGTCGTTCGTTTGAAGCATTCATTCGCGAACTATATGCGTCTAAAGTGAACGCAGAGGCCTAATTATGTGCACCAACTGCAAATAGGGGCAGATCCCCTTCGTACAATTTCCTTGTGAATTCCCTTGATTAGGTGATCATTTGGGCTTAGTTGTACCAACGATTGCTACTTTATTTAAATACGGTTCATATTGGGTTTCTAAAATTTCAGATACGCGATAACACTGTGGTACTTCGATGCTAAAGAACGCGAGGAAGCGCTGCGATTGTACAGTGAGTCTATTCAATTATGTCTTCAAGCTATTTTCAACCTTAATAGCGTTGTAAAAGGACGCAAATAGACTTTGTAAACGAATGGCATACGTGCTCGTAGCAGTAAACGAGCAGCCATGATGGTTGTCATGAGTCAATATCAACAATGTGTGCTTAAAATGAATAGAAATTGTGTATTGTAGTGCAGTAGGGGATTTACCTATCTTAGAAGGAGGAAAACCGCTTTTATTGTTATTATTTTATCACTGTGCACATCATAATAAACCAGTGGATGCTCACTATCAGTGTGTCCATAAAACGGAAACAGAACTATAGGTCTCTATCGTCTAGGATTTTTTTATTCAAAATTCTTTTGACAGTCCTATTCCTATCGAAATTGGAAAACGGCATCATTTCCACGACGGTCGAACAACAAAAAGAGTGTATTCAACATTCATTATCGATAATGCTATTTAAAATTATGTACTAGTGTGCCGTAAAGGTTACGGCATCGTAACCGAGTGCGATACAACGCCGCTTGCGGCACTTTATACACTTCCTAAATTTATTTCCAATTCTAAGCACTATCAAACCTCGATTTGTGTCCTCTAAACGTATTGGTATGGTATTTATTGTAAGCACGATCCAACCTTAGAAGTATTTCCTTCTACAAAATTCACACTCAAAAACGGCCCAGTCCTCTCGATGAGTCTTTACCAATGAAATGAGCGCAAGATGTGCTGTAGAGTATATCACTGTGTGATTGGTTCATTCTTTGCGCCATGCGTGACGCGAGGTGAACGTTGATTGGGCGATAGTAAGTGACAGCGTAATTTGTGGTTGGTTTCATATAAAAACGTCAAAACAATGAAGTCATCATTGATATATAACGAAGTATCTAGGTACTTCGGAAGATGGCGGTCTGAACGGTGGCATTTGCATAAATATTTTGCTGGCCAATACTCAACTCGCTCCGATTGGTAACACAATTGTATAGCGCTAGTTAGACATACGTTTTTACCTATCACTGGCTATACCTAGTTTTCCATTGAGAAAATTTGAAAGTAAAATTAACAATTTTGGAAACATCTTCTCAACTATATCAAAAACTAAGTATCTAAAATGTCCGTGATTTTATAACCCAATAGGTTAAACCTATCAAACCCTCAGACCACATTTATCGAAAAGAAAATTTAGATGCAAGACAGCATGCCAGCAGCCTTTAATTGTGCAAAAACCTCTTTCAAGAGGCCTCTTTCTTATTATTATATTTCTTATTATATTGCACACGAAAACACAATATAGGAAAAGTAACATAAGAAAATATACCTACAAAGGCGCGTTGTCTAATTGATTTCTTTTTTTTCAGAGGCCCGCGGTACCCAACCGTCCACCAGCAAGTGATGTAAGGATGCGAGGGGCTCTCTTTTGACGAAACGATTGAGCCCCCATGTCCTCTGACCGAAAGGTGCTATTCTCGCAATCACTAGAGTGCACGCCGCACGATTTAGAGCGAAAATTACTATTTTCAATCGAATTGTGATATTTGAGTTAACCTTGAGTTACAAAAGTTTCGTAACTCAGTGCAATTCACCGAAAGGTGTGTTCGTCACTCTAATATTAAGTAGGTAAAGACTAAAATAGCAATTGAAAATCAGCGGAGTTTTATCTGTAAAAAAAATATGTACTTCTAAAACTGTTAGAAGAATTTTGCGCGAGTCATCTTAGTTAAGTATAGTTATTGAGAATACTGAATTTATTATCAGTAGAATTTCTTTATTTAATCCTAGTATTATTTAAAACACTGATGACTTAGCTACGTTAAGCTAACGTTAGCCCATTTTTATCATCATGAGAAGTTACTTGCCTCCTTTTCTTCGTTTTCTATTAGATTTTATCCGTCTATAATCATTAAGGGCTATCCACATTACAACGGGTTGGCGACGTGTGGGCGGCCCGATTTCAATCTAAAATAATCCTTAGATACTTAGGAAGTTATTGCAAAAAATAACGTGCGGCCGGCGACGGAACGGGGACGGCAATTTTTTTTTGCACTTTAATTGTAGTCTCTAACTTGATAAGTATTTAAGGATTATTTTAGATTGAAATCGATGTAACGTGAATAGACCTTTACTTAACTTTTATCCAATACTAATATTCAATACCTCATTAAATACATAAATTAAATAGTATTATATAAGAAATACCGACTACTTATACCTATTTTATTCTTAAATATATGCTAGAAATAGTAGCATTGAATTTTATACTGAGTTAGATAGGTAGGATTAAATAATAGCGGCGTTTTACCTGAAATAAAACGCTTCTTAAATACTTACCTTATTTGAAGCTTTGAGTTTGAGATAGGCAATCTCCTTTTCCGTGCCAGTCGAGGCCGCTTGCTAGTCTGTGGCACTCTCTACCAACCAGGCCGCATTGCGCGTAATTATTTCTGTACGCGCGACGGCCATCTTTGCTTGTCATTGTATCGAAAACCACAGGCAGGAATTAAATATAAGCTTCAAATAAGGTAAGTACCTATTTAATAAGCGTTTATTTTTTTCAGGTAAAACGCCGCTATTAAATCCTGTACGTTATTTGAAGCTTTGTGTTTGAGACGTGTTTGTTATATCCTGGTGGTAGAGGACGCCAATATGAGATGATTTACAGTTAGCTGTGTGTTTGTAATACAAAACAGTAAACGTTTACAAAACGTAAAATAGTCCAATAAATATCCACAGACCCAATAGTGCGAGTAATGAAAGTTTACCCCAAAAAAGGACGATAACATAATTTGTAGGTACGTACAAATATACAAATGATACATAGGTAGATGTATACAAATCAATCCACAAATTATATGAGACAGTAGGATTCGGATTTTATGCGATCGATTAACTATGATAGAACTGTTAAAAATGAACAGGGTTTCTCCACTGATAAAAACATCTTTATCAGCCATATTAAAATAGAATTATAATTATATTACTTGTGACCAGAGTGGACATAACTTGATAGACGTAATAACAAGTAAACATTTACTCTGTATCAGACTATTTTGGAGTTTTCAGTTGATCCAGACCCTGCAATATAATGCCAGCTGCTGATAAAATGGTGGTCATTTAACCTGCGTTGTAGTATTAAGCTTCCTATGCTTACAAACATGATTAGGTACGGCCTTCTTTAACGCTGCCAACATTTACCGCAGATAAACAAAAATATCTTCCTTCACACGGCTTTGATCGATAACTGAATGGGCACTGAAAGTCGGCGAGGGCACCGACACCGCATCATAAACTTTCGTTTCGACAAGATCGAAGATATTCTTTGTCGGAATTATAACCTCAAAAACTAAAACAGTAGGATATTTATGTAGGGTACTCACTGTTTACGTGGTCTTAAAACACCAATTGACATTATTAGTAATGCAATACATACGTGTTAGACATCAATCACTCAATTAACTATTATTTTAGGTACCTACTGAAAAAATATACTTAGGGGTTCAAACATTTTGGTAAACTGCGTTCGTAGCAGCAATATATTTATAACACAAACTGTAAGCCCCGTTATCTTATTATACTTATCATTAGCGAAAAAGACGCCAATGACAAGCAAAGATGGCCGTCGCGCGTTCAGAAATCATTACGCGCAAGGCGGCCGTTGGTAGAGAGTGCCACAGACCAGCAAAGTGCGATGATTAGTGTTCAAGCGGCGTTGACTGGCACGGAAAAGGAGCTTGCCTATCAGAACCGCAAAGCTTCAAACAACGTGCAGGATTTAATATGAAATGTTATATTATAGTTTGCGGTTAGATAAGTTCTATTGTGATTTAGACAGGTCTAAATCGTTTTTTATTTCATAAGTGTGATTTTGAGCCTGTTTTATATAGCCGGCGCTGTTCCATTGTACTGTCATTTTGATTCTATTACAATTCTCAAAACACTGGCACCTATGTAGATAGGTGGGTATTTTTTCCCTTTCAAGTGTATTTACTAAAACAGGCGTAATTATGCAATTTTATTATAAGTTACTGTTCTTTTGTGTAAAGCGCTATTATTTATTATTTAAATACTATAGTAGCTAAAATCGTAAATTATTTTAGGACAATGTTCTCTGACTGGTATTAAATTTTTTGTTAAATTCGCAACTATCATTGTCTGTTATGTTTCACCTGTAGACTACTGACGCTGAGGTCGTCGAATGAGCCAAGAAGTTACCCAATCATCATCATCATCATCAGCCATTTGACGCCCACAATTGGAACCGTGGCGTTGCAATATTACCTTTAATTTTTTACACTAATCTCGCTCTGGATGTTGCTAGATAAGCTCATAAACCGGTTTCCATTCAAGATCACCGCTGAAACCTAGTTTTGTTCAAATAGTGAAATTGGCATAAGCAACTATTTTGTAAACCCTGGTTCTCTGAAAATCCATCCGGGATAAAGGCGTTAGTTTTTGTATGTTTTTTTTTTAATAAGCCTGTTATGTGACCCACTCGGCTGGGCTGTGTGAAATTGCTCAACAATCTCTCAGTTGAGCTGTTAAGCAGTAAGGAAATTCCTAAACAGATTTGGATTCAGTCTCTCATTCAGATAGCCTATGTGGAAGATTAACATATAGTTGGATTTCAAACAGTCAAGTACAGACTATACATATACGAACTATGTTCATATATTATCCGGCTCAAATGCTGTTAGGATACGACCTTTTGGAATGGAGCGGCATATGACGTCAACTGACGCCTGTCAGTACGGTTAGCAACGCTGTCGGGAAAGCGCGTGACACGTGAGTCAGGAATACAACTTCATCGGAAGTATTTCTTTTTAAATTATATTTGTTACGGACGGCGTGTAGTCGAACTGTGTAGAATAATATAGATGCTAGGTAGATAGATTACTTGATAGGTACTTATGTATGTACATACAAGAGAACCTTTCAGAATAATCTATGTGCTAGAAAGAGACAGAGCTATCTGTTAGACAGAGATGGAAAGACATTCTGGAATGTTCGATAGTCTTCTAGTATCTTCGATGTGATTCTGGGTACTTCCAGAAGATATTCTGGAAAGTTCTATAGTTTTCTAGTATCTTCGACGTCTTTCTAGGTACTACCCGATGTTTCTAGACTGGTCAAGTAGAGTTCTATTACGTACTCGGTCATTCGGGAACATTCATCAATATTATTCATCTGACTGTTTTTCTGACCCTATAAGTCATCACAAATTTTTCAAATTGTTATGTCATGTGCTCTAGTGTACAATAAAGAATAATCTTATCTTATCACTGTCTGTAACGCAACTCCAAAAGGTCGTATCCTAACAGCATTTGAATCGGATAATATAGTTGAGTTCAAGATGGCTGAAGTCAGATTTTATTAACTTATAACTAACTACCCAACGTTCCGGCAGCGGCGCAACGCGCTGTTAAATAAACGTATGTACAACGTTAAATTATTGAATTATAGAAATGTAAGTACTATATGGAAAAACATTGCGAAGGGCAACTTGGCCCCCGCAAAACAAATCATCATACTTACCATCCGTGGCCTAATTACGCTCACCAAATCCTGAGCGATTCCAATCGTCTAACTGTCAAATTCCATACTAATTTGACAGTTAAACGATTGGAATCGCTCTGGATTTGGTGAGCGTAATATAGGGGCTGATCTGGCAAAAGAATCTCTAATTTGGGAGGATTCTCAGAAATGAACATTTTGTTTCCTTTATCGGTGGGGCTTTGTTTAAATCATTGACTTCCATGGTGTATATAACTCTTTGGTAGTTTCACTACTTTCAATACGCCACTGACCTCCATGGTACTAATAACATAGAGATCAATGAGATCAGTGGACCACTACAGATTAAAAAGACAAAATAACCACCGATATCTTTATCCCCACCACAGACTTCCATGGTAGGTATGGTACCAAGAACCGGTAGGTACTCTTTTTAGTCGGTGCCTAGAACGGGTCACTATAGTACGACCCGATAACGTACAGCCAATAATGCACACCCTGATAATGCGTGCCCAAGGGACACCAATTATTGGGGTGTGCATTATTGCCCGTACGTTATCGGGTCGCGCAATATCGGTACGGACCGATAATGCACGCACGATTTTGTACGACCAATAATTGGCGTCCATGTCGGTGCCCCGTTCACATATGTTAAGCGCATTTTACTTGACATGAAATCCGCTGTTGCGCTTAAGATTCGTTTAGAAATTTATTCCATAATCTAGCTTGTTTTTGACATTTATTCATTCAATTAAAAAAACTGAATGTAATTTCTTAACTTCGAAAAGGGTGACGCACAAAGTAATAAATAACAAATCCCTATTAATGGGTACCTATTCTTCTTCAAAGTGATTGACGGCTTTAGCTCAGCTGGTACTCTAAACGAAAGACGCGTTTTTCAGTATGAGAAACATATTACTTGTGGGTGCCGGCGTGTCAGCCATTACAACTGATCGCAATCATCATCATTATCATTAGCCATTTGACGCCCACTGCAGGACATAGGCCTCCTTCGTGGTTTTCAAAACCACGAGGGGTTTTGCCATAATCGCCACGCTTGGCAGGCGGGTTGGCGATCGCAGTATATGGCTGGAATCTCATTTTCCTGGAATCTTATTTCCTTAGTCTTCACCAGTCTATCACGAGCGCTCTGGTTGATGCCTGTCATACTTTCTTATTCATTAACTCTGCTAATAAACTTCATACCATCCTAATAAACAACATATCCTTACATACGAGCCAGATAACAATAATTCGCTTGAGTAGCTATTGTATTAATTTGCTCACAAGCTACTCTTCTAATGTTGACGGAAATCTGAAACTTATCTGAAAATAATCATTTAGATTCCCTTTGTTAAATATCCAGGTACAATGTGAGCCACTGCCCTATGGTTGAGTTGTGGAGAATAAGGCAGAAAAAGAACGCCAATCTTTTCTCAAATCATACCTATTACATCTAAAACATAACTTGGCATGAGTACAAGAACCCATCATGAGTGCAATCAACAACTTGCAATGCCAAAACATTAGTTACCTACTATTACTAAGTACTACATTTGTAAAGAAACCATGGTAATAGTATTTTATACCCTAAGAAAGAAACTAGACTATTTAATAAAGAACAGTGTAATTTAACTACCCTAGAATAGGTGCCAACGGACTATCCTTACTTATAATTTCACAGAGGTTTTCTTTCAACCATTTAGGTACTGATCCATGGAGGTGAGAGCTTACTGGTCAGGCATGAAGCCGAGTAAAGACTAGCTTAGATTTCATCTGAAATTTTGTACGTTTATAAGATATTTTAACCTAAACACAAAAGTAGTGTACGGTCAGAAGAACTTTATCCTCATCGCCTTTTAACTTGTAAAGCCTACTTAGCCGTGATAGTTTTCCTTTTAAGTTTATTAATGTGTGCCACTATTTTACATTTTTTCACGTTTCTAACCCTGTACTCGGGAGATGGGGCGCCCAACTCGAACCAAAATATGAGCTTCAAAGCTAAATATTTAATTTTCGAAAACGAATCCCTAAATCGAAAAAACGTTTTCCCACATTTCCATTGTATGTAAGTGTGTAGGGGCAAAATATTATATACATACCTAATTTAGGTGCAAAGAAGTACGCAAAAAAGAAAATTAAGATTAATTACATCGGCCATTTTTTACGATAGCTTTTATGCATGTAAATGTATTTAAAGTTTTTTTTAGTCTGTACCGTTGTGCCAGCACGTCACCGGCACCGCATTGTAATCACAGATTGTAATATTGATAATCCTTTACGGAACGCTCTCGTTCAAGATGGACCACCACGAGCCTTAGTAGTCACACGAAGGTTAGTCTGAGAACTTGTCTCCAACTATAATGCGGTTGATACTGTTTGTCTTACGCTTACTTATCTCTCAGCTTACGTATAAAAATACTAACTTTAAAATACCGAGTTAATCTGATGCGTAAACAGAAACATGTCTGACAATTATTTTATATTTATTATGAACGCAGCTTTGAAAATAAGTAAATCAAAATAGCTTCTGTAAACGAGGCACCACTCTATCAAGTGATTTTCTTGTCTATGGTTGGACACGGATTATTGCCCCGTACCGATTTTGTACAGCCCGATAATGCACACCCCGATAGTGTACAGCCAATAATCCGCGTACATGTGCACGGATTATTGGCTGTACATTATCGGGGTGTGCGTTATTGGGACGTGCGTTATTGTCTCCCCCTAGAACATACCATGGAGCTTGTTTTTTTTTTTCTTTTTAATCTGTGCCATGGAGCATAAAAAAAATGGAGTCACAGAGAAAATAATCATTAGGTACATGGAGTGATGGAGGTTGGATGGAGGTCAGCGATCACAAAAGAGATTTTTTTTGTCCCGCGACGCAACGTCAACCTGCCTTTCAAATCATTTACATTTTGCACTGAAAATCTGCTCGTGCCGCAGCTTAACCACATCGTGCTTTGCATTCTTTGGATCCTGATTTAAACATAAAAATACACTCAAATAAAGTTTTTCTCTGTGCCTACAAGGTCTGCATCTACTCAAACGTTGGAAAAAAGTGGGACGTGTTGAGTAATTAAAGACAATTTTCCTTCAACATTGTGTTTATGTTTTCTTGAGTGTTGAGGAGAAGGTCTCGGGCATGTCGCAGACCAGTTTACAGGATACGCCTTTGGTGCCGCGGGGGAGGGTGGTGAGCCGAGTGGAGGAGGGGTGGGGGACGGGGACCGTCTTCAGTGATGACGGTAATGAGTCGCGGTCCGAACACAGCGACAAAGTAAGTATACTCGCTCGCCTATTCTAGACGCTTTCGGCTGAAAACATACTGCAACTGCAACGCACTACGGAGCGCGTTACAGCGCTGCCATAGATAAGTACCAAAGTTTTTGAAAAACGCTGACCGAAGCGTGCTGCGTTTCAATATTTTCTCCGCTTTATGTTGGCTTCTCACGACGCGATATCAAAAGTCGCGCCGCACCAGCTCGCGCCTACGCGCCCTTTATAGGTAATAATAAGAATGAATGGCGCGTGCAAGCTCGTCCGATCCGCTCAAAGTCGGTACTTCAAAGGCGCGGCGCGAGCGCACGTTCGAGTGGTGGTGGTGACTGGTGAAGATAGTGATAGTGATAGTGAAAATATTTATTTACCATAAAATCAATTTTTACATCATAAAAATCAGTGAGTATTTTTATTTTTATGGCAAAAGGGAAGGGGCTCAGCTTATTGCTATGACTGCATGCATAGTCAGTAGCGCTGGTTTTCAGCCCGTCCCCTTTATTCGCATTTTTTTAAAAATCTCTTAAAAAAAAAATTTTAACAATGCTGAATAGGTACAGTCCAATGGACAAACCATTTTATAAAAATTATGACATGATTTACAACATACAAACTTGTGATGTATAAATTTATTAAAATAATTTTTAAAAGAGCAATAGAAATGAAATTTGATTGGAACTAAAAGAAATTTAAATTGATTAAATTATTATTATGTAAATTATATAAATTAAATTGTATGTACTTAATTAAATAAAGTTGGAAAGAAATTTTAATTGCTATTGAAATTTAATACAAATTTATCCAAATTCAGCATTAGAATCGTAAATTATGTATAGTCAAAACCATTTTTTTAGGCATAAATTAAATTTTAATAAATACAGTAAAATTTTTCGACAGGTATGTAAAACCGTGCGTGACTGGTTTGGAGTTCCACATTTTAATTTAGTTATTAGTTAAATTTATGTGTAACAGCGACTGCTTTACAGCTGCAAAGACTTTTGTTGGTCGATAAGTAAAACTTTTAGGTGTTTCTTGAAACCTACAGTGGTCATAAATTCTCGTAAGGGTGGAGGCAGGTTGTTCCAGATCTTTGCAGCTGCATACTTAAAACTGCCTCTAGAGCCCGCTGACTTGTGTCTTGGTATTAGCATCAGGTTCAAATGCCTTCTGCGAATATTGCGAGTATAGTTATCATTTGCCCAGATAAATTTTCTAAATAGGAACCAAGGTCTCTTTCTATTGACAACCTTATGCAGATGATGTGATAATGGTAGCATTACCTATATTCACCTTCAGAATGAAATATCATTTGTAACTATTGTCAATATTTAGGACACTACCCATTGTTGCTGCTACTGATTCTTGGGATTCGATGATGCGATGATGAAACTCCTGGCACTGACTGAAAATCAGCGCTGAAGGCTTGACCCTCAGCATACTGCTGAGTCAGTTGCCGTTTATAACAGCAGTGACACGCCGTGACCGTTCGTTTTCCTTTCTTTTTTATAACATTTCGGTTGAAATATTTTCTTTGTTGTTTTTTGTTTTGTTATTGTGGCGTGTGCACTGTTTTTATAATAAATGTTTTTTCTTCTTCTTCTTCTTCTTCTTCATGATCACAAAAAATGTTTGATTGTGCGAGCGAGACAGTATGCTAGCCAGACGTAACAGCAACCTTAAGCCAACTTTCTTTCCGCATTCCCCTCCCGCACATACGTGAATGTTCTACAATTCTATGTCTTCAGGATCAGTCCACCCGAAATATCCCCAAAAGCTTGTTCTCGGACCGCAGTCTTCCAAGAATGATTATGGAGGAGAGTGACACAGAGGCATCAGCTACTGGCGAGGGAGTGAGCGATGCTTTGGAGTAAGTGACAGTGACAGTATACTCTAAAGTATTTAATAAGAATCGCTCGTAGCCCCGGCTGCCTGAGTGATCTTAAACGATCACGAAGGTTAAGCAACACAGGGCGCGTTCAGTGCATGGATGGGTCGCCATCTATGCCTAACGCTAGTGGCATTTTTCCGAGCGGTTCCGTGCTTCGCAAGGCACGTTAAGCTGTTGGTGCCGGCTGCCGTCGATAGATGGCAGTCGTTAAGCCAAGTCAGAGGCCTTAGGGCGGCTTGACAACTTCTGACAGTAGACGAGCCACTAGTCTACAAGCCTCCACCAATCCGGACTTGGCCCCCATGGTGGAGTATGGCCTATACCTTCCTCAGGGAAGAGACCCGTGCCCCTCGGTGGGGACATAATGGGTTGATGATGATGATTTAATAAGAGGCTACCCAGTGTAGGTGGACCCTACCGTGCATCGTGTGCAGTAAGCATTAGGTACCGAATTGAGTATTGAAGAAAGGAGACATATCATATACTTATCGCTATATATCTATCACTGGTGAGTAACAAACCCAGTACAGTTGGCACATCAACCTTTACATGAGTTCTCTACTCAGTTACGTTACGGGCGGTTAGTAATGTGCTGTCGATTGTTCCAGAAGCGACGAAACTTTTACCACAGAACGGTGTAACCGAACGGTAGAAGCTTTCCATGATAAAACGTTTTACCAATATTTACCTACCTAAGTTTCCAATTAGTCAGATTTTTACTAATAACGCAGTTCCATATTTTGTAAGATGCCTAACGAATTTCCAGAATGGTCTATTTTGAGTCTGCTTTGTGCGCAACGGTGCTTGAGGACACGATCACTGAGTTAAGGATTTTGAGTAAGTCTTCTTCTCGTTTGTCCAACTGTCTGTTGGATGCCACAGTGTAAGTATAGCTTGGAATAACCTTTCTGTTATCCCGATATCCCTGAAAAACGTCAAACCATTGACTTCATGATGCATAACCCGGCGAAATATCTAGGCACCTCGCAAGATGGAGGTCTGACGGTGGCAAGTGCATAGATATTTTGACAGTAATTGAAAATCAAAAAAATTATGTATTATTTAGTGGGATTGATAATTATTACGATAATTAAAATCTACAAAAATCCTATGTCCGCCATATTTAGGTGAATAGCGAATGACGTCACTTTGAGGACACGCGAGTAAACATAGAATAGAACCGAAGACTTTGGTAGTAAACAAACAGCCGGTTCTCTGGTTTTATTTACGATTACGATCTTTCTTATTTATTTATATTTCATTTAAATTCTGAGTGAAACAACACGCATCGTGGAACAGGGGTTTACTAAGGCAGACAGTGGTAATTTGCGTAAAATAGATGTGTTAATGTTGGGAGATTTTTTAGCATCAAGTAAAGACTTAGTTCAGCAGAATTTAGAAATGTAAAAACTTCCATGTGAGTATTAAATTACGTTTTACACCACAGATTAATTTTACACTTTTGCACTGTGAAGTCACTAGCGACGCCATGACATTGGCGAGCGTTACGGTGGGAATCTTAAATCTAAACACTAAAATGTCTTTTTTTACCATTAAACCTTAACTGTGACCAAAAATATGAAATAAATTTTAAATAATGTAGGTAGATATTTGGGACATTATATTATTATTATTATTATTATTTGTAGACGGGCAGGCAGTTGGAACAACTGATAATTATAGGACAGTTTTTCAAAATTTTTCATAAGGTAGAAGGTTTTCGCTAGGTAGACATCTATTTTGTTAACTATCACTGCTTTAAATAGGTGATGCTTTAAGAAAATCTATATTCGTAGGTTGCAAGAGTAAAACCAACCTTAAGTTCAAAACCTTGCTGCAAGTTTCAATAAAACTTCCTAGTTTTGGCTTCTCAAACTTCATGCTATGTGGGTACTGAAATTGTGTAAAAACTGGATACCTACATACATCCTTAAATTGCTACCAAATCTATCTACTTAATCGGATTCTTAATTCACACCACAAACACCGCTTGACAACCAGCTAGGTATACTTACCTACTAAAAAAGTACATGGATAAAAAATATACTGCACACACACAAAAGCACAAAATATTAAAACCATTTCATAATTTTAAAAACCTATTTAGAGGCTTGGCCGATGCCTGCACTTGCCCATTAGCTCAGTTGGGAGAGCGCTGGCAGGGTTAGCCAGAGGTCGCGGGTTCAAGTCCCGGCATGGGTGGAATTTTTAGCCTCTAAATAAGTTTTAAAGTTGTCCTCAGCACGGATTCATCATCATCATTCAGCCACAAGAAGTCCACTGCTGGACGTAGGCCTCCTCCAAAAAGACCGGTTGAAAGCGGCCTGCATCCAGCGCCTTCCTGCCACTTGGATGAGGTCTTCTGTCCATCTTGTGGCTGGTCGTCCTACGCTGCGCTTGCCGATATGTGGTCTCCATTCGAGAACTTTTCGGTCCCACTGCCACTTCAACTTACTAATCCGCTGGGCTATGTCGACGACTTTCGTTCGTCTACGGATCTCATCATTTCTGATTCGATCTCGTAGAGAAATACCGAGCATAGCCCTTTCCATAGCTCGTTGCGTGACCTTGAGCCTTATGAGGCCCAGATTAATGCAACAAAAAGAATATAACCATTTGACAAGACAATGTAAAAAAGGACACGAGACGGTTAGCTCTGGGAGTGACAAACGCAAAGGGGCTTTGACTCAGAATAGTGCATTGAATTTTAAATTCAATGGCATGTGCTGCACAGTCGCAGCATTCCAGCGCAACTGGC
This sequence comes from Yponomeuta cagnagella, assembly GCA_947310995.1. Taxonomy (NCBI): domain Eukaryota; kingdom Metazoa; phylum Arthropoda; class Insecta; order Lepidoptera; family Yponomeutidae; genus Yponomeuta; species Yponomeuta cagnagella. The sequence goes on from OX371287.1 coordinate 13,308,624, forward strand.
AACTACATCCTGTCCAATCTCTTCCTCCTAAAAACTCCATCTGCATCAACTAACCAACCGCTAGCCCTCCATAGCGGAATGTAACACCGCGATGCGCATAAGCAAGACGATGGCGGACATGACGATACTGCGCGCGCTCAAGTACGGGGTCAAGCAGCCAGCTGTGCAGGACGAGCTGGACCGCATCGACCCAAAGAAGCTTGGCTGCATGGAGTACAAGCTGGACAAGCTTGATGCTGATAGGTAGGACCACTTGGGTAGGTAGGTTGGTAGAATATTAGCCAAGCTTAGGGAGCCCCTGGCCGTTGGCTAGCACACCTCTATCATAATTTATTTATGTAATTTTACTATAATAAAATAATTCTATAATTTTAGGGGTGGTAGCGGAGCGGTAGTACCGCGTCCTCTCATGCGGGAGGTCATGGGTTCGGTACCAATGTACCAATGTTTTGGAATCTTATTTGTAATAATACGATTCCTTAAAACATTCTGGTTACCATAGCACAGGGTATCCTGGTTTGGGACCAGGTCAAGTGATTATGTTGTGTGGAAGTTATTATTATTATTCAAATTTATTTTAAGTCGGTCTTGAACTTTACTATAGACTATTTGAACTGCGTGTGAGGAGTTTTTTAGAGTAATGTATTGGAAAGTTGCGACATTTGACGAACGCGCGACTCACGCCATGCTACCTATGCTCGTTGGCGAGCATTATTAATCTTAAGACCTAGGTATTTTGTGCCACATGAAGCAATAAACTAACTTGAACTTGACAAGTTGACAGCGCCGCCACGACAGGGGGCGTCCTGCCCGGCGCACAGTTACGGAAGTCCTGAACTAAGTTTTGACCCAATTTACAGACACCAATGTGTTATACACACATCCATCTCCAGCAATTCACACATTTCTTTCCAGAAAGTACATAGGCGACGTCCTCCTTGCGACCTATCAGGAACTCTCACTCTACAAAAGCTTCAAAGTTTTGTCGATCTACGTTGAGAAAGCTGTTAATAAAGCACGGTATAACGAGTGGCTTGCTGAAGACGAAGCAAAGAATCGAATGTAAGATCGACTACATACCTACTTATAGACTAAGAATAAAAAAATCCGTAGAAGTATTTCTTCCTATACAATTCACTCTCAAAAACGGCCCCTATCCTCTCGATTAGTCTGTACCAATGATATGAGCGCAATGTGTTGTAGAGTAAATCACTCTTTGATTGGTTTATTCAGTGCGCAATGCGTGACAACGTGAACGTTGATTGGGCGATAGTAAGTGACAGCGTAACTTATAATAAGTTTTATACAAAAATGTCAAACCATTGACTTCACTATGTATAACCGTCGAAAGACGGTTCCTCGACGAACATTCATCATTGTTGGCATCCCCAACAGATCAATTTGGTAGGTATAGTAACATTTTTTGTATGCATGTATCTCTCTTCCTACGACGCCATTAAGAACGTGTACCTTGTGCTCCGCAATTAAACATTATAATACTTATTCTACGCAACAAGTGGTTTTACGCAAGACCAACGCTGCTACCATGTCCACGATAAGGCCAAGCACAGACCCCTTCAATCATGACATAATGAAAAAAAGTTATAGGACAACCAGTCACGCCACTCCTAAACTGGCGTTCCCGTGTTCCAAAGCTTGTGGACCTATGTTCTATTGGGCCATTTTCTCAGGCTGAATGATCAGTTGGATTTTAATATATTGGCTCCATTTCCTACCGTGGATGTCGTAGAAGGCGACTAAGGAAATACATTACCAGGAGACGGGCAGCAGCGTTTTCCTGAGATTCCAATCGCATACCAACCCGCTTGCCAAGCGTGACGATTATGGCAAAACCCGTCATGGTTAGGAAAACTATGAGGGAGGCCTATGTCCTGCAGTGGGCGACAAATAGCTGATAATGATATTGGTTGAAGTTTCGGAATTTGCTGAAAGTATCTTGTAATTTACCCGAAACCGGCGTGCGTGCTTGCAATGACTAATGAATGTTGGTATAGCGAAAGAGGTTCATCGAAAGAGGCTAACCTAACCTACCCCTCCGAGATACCTGCGTGAGTTTATGTAATGTCATGTATGCTTTTGGTAATTTCTAGCATGAGACGTGACCTGGCTAGGCAGTTGAGACAACAGCGCAACCACATCAAGTCGGTCACATACGAAACAGACGTCATTATTGACAACCTCAAGACGCAGGTTGAGGTAAGCCCAAGCATGTTCTTGGGTAAGCCCCTGGATATCTAAAATTCATAAATTAATTTTAAATATCTCGATGTCCAGTACGAAAGGCCAAGGAATTGTAGTTAAACTTACGCATGAAGACGACACGTCGCCCGAAAATCTAGCTTGAATAAAAAATAAAAATAAATTATCCCTCAATTTCTTCACCCTTTCATGGCTGGGCGGAGAATGTAGCATCGAATATGCTCATAAGAATAGCGTCACTCCATTGCCTTCCGTGCGTGTCGTAGAAGGCGACTAAGGAAATCAATTACCAGGAGACGGGCAGCAGCGTCTTCCAGAGATTCCAACCGCATATTGCGATCGCCAACCCGCCTGCCAAGCGGGGCGATTATGGCAAAAACTCCTCATGGTTGTAACCAAAATACCCAGGGCCCCAGTCCCCGGCAGCTCCGCTATTCCTGGCTACGGTAGCGGTCATGGTAACGGCGGAGCAGCGGGTGTGCGATGAATCCCCGGCAGAGATCCGGCTACCAAAAACGACGACTCGACCTGGTAACATACAACGCGAGGACACTGAGGACCGAAAATTGGAGGAGCTGGAAGAGGAAATCAGCAAGTTGCGGTGGAATACCATAGGATTGTCAGAAGTTCGTAGAGAGGGCGAGGATACGATAATCCTAAAATCCGGCAACTTGTACTGCCGGGAAGGCGACCACAAGTCTCAGGATGGTGTCGGGTTCATCGTCCACAGGTCCCTCATCAACAACATTGTTTCGAGCAGGATAGTGTACCTGATACTCAGAATCACCAAACGGTAGATATTCGTTGAAGGTCATCCAGGTTTATGCTCCGACCTCGGAACATCCAGATGAGGAAGTGGTGTTAATGTATGAGGACATTTCCAAAGCCATACATACCTCTAAATCTCAGTATACGGTTGTGATGGGGGACTTCAACGCCAAGCTGAGCAATCGAAGCTGTGATGAACCGGGCGTGGGGAAATTTGGAGTCGGGCAAAGGAACGATAGGGGCCATCTACTGGCTCTGCCTTCGTGGAGAGAGAAGGCTTCTTCATGATGAACTCTTTCTTCAGGAAGTCAGAATGCAGGAAGTGGACCTAGGTGAGTCCAGACGGCACTAGAAAAAACGAAATAGACTTCGTCTTGTCGACGAGAAGGCAGATATTCAACGGTGTTTCTGTGATTAACGCAGTTAAAACAGGCAGGGATCACCGTATAGTAAGAGGCAAGTTGAACATCAACCTCAAACTCGAGCGCGCAAAACTGATGAAGTTTACGCTTCGACCAGTGCCGACCCAAATCTAAAACCCCGAGAGCTTTCAAATTGAGCTTCAAAACCGTTTCAAAGGCCTAGACATTGGGGAAAACGTGGACGTTATCAATAACAGGTTCGTAGAAACTGTCTATACGTACTAATAGAACCACAAAGTTCTCAGACCACACCCTCAAACTCATGAAAGAGCGGCGACAACTGAGGCTACAATCTTCGCGTGAGGCATCAGAATATCGGCGGCTTAATGGACAGATCTCTGGATCGTTGAATAGAGACTTGCGCCGCTTCAATACGGACCGTATTGAAGTGGCTTTTAAAAAGAACTAGGGCTCTAGTCTTTTCCAGAGATCTGTCTATTAGCCAGAGCCGACTTTCGAAGTAGAAGACCGAAGATGGTAGCATCGTCTCGTCAGGTCCAGAAATTTTGAGGGAGGTCGAAAGATTCTATGGACAGTTATATACAACCTCACAAAAACCTGATACTGGTCTAGCCCAAGACCCTCGAGCTAGATTAACCCGGTACTACACCGAGGACATTCCGAACATCAGTATGTATGAGATTAAAATAGCTCTCAAACAGCTTAAGAACAACAAGGCACCGGGTGATGACGGAATTACAGCTGAGCTGCTGAAAACTGGAGGAAATCCGGTTCTTAGGGTTCTCTAAAAGCTATTTAATTCTTTCATTCTCGAAGGCACAACGCCAGAGGCATGGAATAGATGTGTGGTGATACATTTTTTTAAGAAAGGTGATAAAACCCTATTAAAGAATAATATACTCATTTCACTTCTGACCCATGTCTATAAGATGTTCTCAAGAGTCATTACGAATCGTCTCGCACGCAAGCTCGATGACTCCCAGCCCCCCGAACAAGCCGGTTTCCGAAAAGGCTTTAGTACGTTAGACCACATACATACGCTGCGGCAGATTATACAGAACACCAAGGAGTATAATATACCACTATGCGTTTGTGGACTACGAAAAATCGAGATCGAGATATGGGCAGTACTTGAATATCTCCAGCGGTGCCAAATCGACTATCGCTACATCAAAGTGCTGAAGTGTTTGTACAAAAACGCCACGATGTCAGTCCGACTACAGAATCAGAATTGCAGCGCGGAGTGAGACAAGGACATGTAATATCTCCGAAACTGTTTACAGCTGCACTTGAGACGTATTCAAACTTCTGGACTGGGAAGGATCTGGCATCAACATAAATACCGAGTACATCACTCACCTTCGATTCGCCGACGACATAGGTAGTGATTATGGCTGAGTCCCTGGAAGATTTGAGTTCAATCAATACTCAATGACCTGAACAGAGTGAACTGAACGGTCTTAAAATTAACATGGACAAGACTAAGATAACGTCGAACTCCCATGTAGCACCCACTCCTATCCACGTTGGCGGCTCTGACCTCAAAGTTATCGACCACGATGTATACCTGGGACAAACAGTCCAGTTAGGTAAGTCCAACTTCGAGAAAGAGGTCACTCGTCGAATACAACTCGGACTAGAAGCGTCCGGGAAACTAAAACACATTTTCGCGTCCAAAATACCTGTGTCTCAAGACAAAGGTGTATAACCAATGTATGTTGCCAGTGATGACTTTTGGAAGTGAGACCTCGCCCAACGAGCAATGGAGAGACCTATGTTAGGAGTTTCACTGCGTGATTGAATCAGGAATGAGGAGATCCGCAGAAAAACCCGAGTTAACATAAACATTTACATACAGGCACATACATTGCTTCTGGCCCCACACTAGGATACCCTGTGTCGTGGGAACCAGAAACAACGACATCACAAACATGTAAACGTCCAAGACCTGTTGTTTTTTTTGTGTCCCCAGCCGGGATTCGAACCCGGGACCTCCCGCACGATATGCAGATGCACTACCGCTGCGCCACGAGGTCGTCGAGTTACTGATATAGCTCGAAGAATTGCTCAGTTGAAGTGGCAGTGGGCGAGGAACGAGGAACATAGCTCGGAGAACTGATGACCGTTGTGGCGAAAAAATTGTGACCTGGCGACCGCGGACCGGACGACGCAGCGTGGGAAGGCCCCCCACCTGATGGTCACGGTGATGGTTATGGTTACGGTGGCGGGGAGTCGCTGGATGCGGGCGGCACAAGACCGGGAAGCTTGGAAAACTATGAGGGAGGCCTATGTCCTGCAGTGGGTGTCAAATGGCTGATGATGATGATGATGATGGAATATGCTCAGCACATTGTCATGTTTTCACTTCATAGTTTGTACTTAAATAAAGGCCCTCAAAAACTCCGTTTTTCTGGCTACAATAAGGTACAACAACTATCTAACGATATTTTCTGGGGTCTAATAGTACATTATAAGGATTCCTTATACTTTAAATGTACCCTATTGACCCGTATCGTTACTTCCTTTTTTTTGTTAGATCTTATATTTTGGTAGGACGCCGCGCTGAACGCGGAAATTCGCAGCCGCTACATCGACAACTGGCAGCGCGCGCGCACCGAGCAGCACAACCAAACCATTGCCGACAAGGAGGCCATCCCCTCTGACGTCATCGAGCTGTGCAAGCAGCGGTCAGATCACGAGGCAAGAGTGCACTCGGAAATAGAGCTGCTCATCAATATCGCGATAAACGTAAGTTTAGCCTTTTTTCTACTATGTAGGTAATCTTTGACGGGTCGTCTGCGATTTTCTTTTATCCTTAGGTACTATTACAAGTAATAGGTACCTACCTACCTCAAAGTAAAACTGTAGATTAATATAATAATAATAAATTTCGCAGAAGTACTTAGGTGTAAAACGTAGCTCGCCATTTGTTGATTTCAGGAAACTTTGGAGAAGGTCGAACATTGGATGAACAAATACGACGTGGATATGGAGGCAATCGACCTAAAAATACAGATACAGAAAAATGATTACCAAAATCAACTGGACAAGAGAATTCAGCTGGAGGAAACGGTTAACAATTAACATCTATTTAATTTTTTACGAGATTTTTGTGGGTACTTCCGCTATTGAAAATAATAAAGGAAATGCCGAAAAGGCATAGTGACGTTCACTCTATGAAAAACAATCGATCGATTGTATTTTCTTTTTGTATGTATAAATTTACTGTTCTATTTCCAGAACTGTCCAAAACTCGTCATTGTCAGAATCCGTAGGGCACGTCAAGAATTGATTGAACTCCAACTGTTAATCACATAAATATTTTAACAATTCGGAATCGTTAAAGTCGGAAAGCCACCCAGTGGACAGTTTCAGAGTAGCAGGGGAGATTTTATGCAACCTTTTATTTCCAATTTTTTTCCTTATTAACCTTGTTCGGACTATAAACATTTCAAAAAATAAATCGATCCAGCCATTCTCAAAAGATGAGCTTACCAACAAATAGCATTAAATATTTATTTATATTTAATTTTCTGTGACAGCTTTACTTTTACACTCAGTCGGAAATCATAATACAACACAGAAATGGTCTTAAATTAAGTGGACTTATATTAATTTAATTTGTTACAGTACAACACTCATGCAGATTTGATGGTTGAATGGAATGCGTTTAAAGATGCACGGGAAAAAGAACGCCAATACCGCTTATTGATGAACAAGTCTGCAATTATTGTACAAGCCTGGTGGCGAGGCTTACTTGTTCGCAAGGAACTCGGGCCGTACAAGGTGAAGAAGAAGGGAAAAGCTAAAGGAAAAAAAAATTAAAATACATTTTTTGTTACTTAGGTACTTTACAATTAGTAAAGTTTTTCACTTTAAAATAATTAGCTTCTACTTTATATTAGGTACTTTTTACAAAAGTAACTGGAGGAATACTTAATAAAATGGTTTGTGCCATATTAAAATGTTATTTTTAATTCCAATAAAACGTCAAAAAAAAAAACGTCTGGCACAATAATAATTAGCAATAAAGTTAACATGCTATTTCTCATCTAATGTCCTGTTCAATGTATCGTGTGCAATAAAACTGGACAACTTAAATATAGGGAGAATTAAATTCGGAGTGCCCTTACAATACGCTATATTTACCCAACAACTTATCTGTGCAGTGGACAGCTGGGCCCTATCTTACAAAACTTTTGCCAGTTGAAGACAATTCATAATAAACTTACAAATTATTTTCAGTCATTTTCAACCAACCTAGGTTCATGATTGGTAGGTTTGGTGAAAATGAATGACAATAATGTAAGTTTATTATTTGTATCTAAATGAAACAGGGCAGGGACTAAAAGAAAATCAATCAAAAATAAATGTGTTATGATGTCCGTGAAGATCCTCGGACTATAATGTCATTCAACTGAACTGACCAATTTTGCTTCTTAGCTATAAACACATCCCGGTATAGTTTAATTTTTTCCTGTTCCCTGTGTATTATGGGTATTTACCCCTTTGAAATATCACCTCGAAGGAGCATATTTAAGTCGAGATATTTTAGTTTCGATTATGATGTTTTGTATCCCATCACTAGTGTAACGTCAATGAAGTCACGTGACACCACAACCACCAATCACAACGCGGCGTTCGTTTGACGTTTGACAAAACTGTAAACCTAGCTTCATGTTTTATGTTTGTAAAAAGTTTCACCTATTTATTAATTTAGTATGCCGAAAAAGGAAAAGGTAAGCGTATAGACTAATAGGGAAATTGCCTGTTATTATTTAGGGCCAACCCTGTCTAGAGGGCTCGGACAATTGTTTTATGAGCAAAAACATTCCGTCGGCGTATTCGTACGGCTGTATAGTGTATACTTCGGACAATATAGTCGTAACTGAACTGAGTAAAGATGTAAAGATACTATAATATGCCATGTCAGTAGTTGGTTGTGGTATGCGGCTCTGAATAATTTAGATGGTGTAAATCGTTCCTGTGTACGTTTTTGAGTGGTTAAAACATCTCGGTGAAGTGTGCGCTACCCCTTGGTTACAGGAGGCAATGAAGACTAAATCGGATAAGACGAAAAACGGCGATAGCGACACTGAGGTAAGCTTTGTTTTTAATCTAATTACCTACCTCTGCAGTTCTGAGGTATTGCATGTGTAAAGATTCCAATACATGTGACAAATTCCTTAGTCCTAGAACAATCACAGATTGTAGTCTCTCTGCTGAAAACACAGGAAATTGCAATTTTATAAGTAGAAAACTATTCCATGTAATGAAGCCATAATATTTACTTCGTTTCGGTTTCATTAGGTATGGTGTGAAAATGGAATTGTTTACAATGACCATATCTGTGACCAAAAAGTTATGAGATTTGTATTAAAGTAAGTAATGCAATGTAGAAACGTTATTATTATTATGCAGTCTAAACTAATGTGAATGGATATCATGTTTTTTTTAAATAATACTAATTTTAATTTATTTTAATGTATTAATTTATTTTACAAATATTCAGGTAATCAGTGTAAATTCTACAGATAAGTAGATACCTACATATCAGAACAGTGTTCCTAACATTGTAGAGACACAATTGAATAGGTTAATATTTTTATCTTTCCCCTCTCTAGCTAATTGGCTGGCTTATTAAATAGTAGGCCAAAGTAAAACACAATAATATTATTCGCCTGTAAAAGCAATTGAATTTTTTACGGTTCCGTACCCAAAGGGTATTACTAAAACTTCATTTTCTGTCTGTCTGTCGCCTGGCTGTATCTCATAAACCGTGATCGCTAGACAGTTGAAATTTTTACAGATGATGTATTTCTGTTGCCGCTATAACAACAAATACTAATAAAATAAATATTTAAGTGGGGCTCCCATACAACAAACATGATTTTTGTGCCGTTTTTTGCTTGATATTAATAACGGCCAAATGTTGTATGGTACGGAATGGTATGGAACCCATAGTGCGCGAGTCCGACTCGCACTTGGCTAGTTTTGTTCTTTTTAATGAACACCCTAAAAACACCTCTAAGAAGAGTTACCAGACCCTTTTCGTAAGACTAACTGCTAGGATTGATTTAGAGGAAACATATTTTTATGAAAAACACTAAAGCTTTTGTAGCTACTCATAATTGCTTCTCTGGAAGCAAATAAAAATGAAAGAAAGTGCCTGCTTTTCTGTATAATAAGTCATGGAACACCAGATCATTTCTTTTCACATAATGGCAGCCAAGCTTCTTAGACCATTCCAAAAAATTGCCTGATGTAAATATGTCCTTAGGTCCTAGGTACACATTACCTTGTTATCCACTTATCCTTAGAATTGCATCTACAGGTCTAAGGGTCGCTGCCAATCTATGCAAACTATCTTGCCTCGTATTGTGTCTTTTCTGTGCGCAATAGATTAAACGTGTGTGCTTAAAATACTCAGCATTATAAACAGCTACCCCATGGCTCTTATACAATGTGTGTATTCATATTGTCTACACTGATATGCACTGTAGAAGGTATTATATGTAGGTACAGTTGATAGCAGATCAAGCTTAATTTTCTTAGTTGCAAATTCACCTGTAACATAACTGAGTATTAGTCGATGTGCTGTTGACTGTACCAAAAGCATACACAAGAAGTTGAAATCAAAGCATACTCAAGTAATTATATTTGTAATGAGATAAACGTCTTAACCCTTAAACGGCCATAGCTAGCATAAATTTTTCATTGGTTTTGGACTTTATCTCAAGGAGGTAAGGTTCAATTTAAAGTGGGAACTATAAATGGTCGAATAAGGGTTAAATAACCTGCAACATAACTGAATAATTTGTTAAACATTAATTTGGACCACTAATTCTGTTTTGTGCAATTTCTTTCCATTTAAAATGGTCTTATTCAATAAAAGCGGACTTATTGAATAAAAGCGGAAAAGTTTCCAAAGTTTCCAATAAGACTTATTGGAAATCATTGGAAACTTTTCCGGTACCCCCTGTACAACATTGATCTGTGCTAAAGGTTGATGACTTTGATGAGATTAACTGATCAAATATTTGGTGAGCATTACTATTGGTCAGGCAAAAGGCACATTAATAGGAACATGTATGTGGGTTTTTGTTTTATTATTTAAGATTGACAGATTCAAAATTGCCAGAAAATTTTGCCAGATTCTCGGAATGCTGTCTGGCGAGCTCCATATCCATATTACATTCTTTTTGGGTTCCTTATCGCTTATAGCACAGTGACATATTCTGTAAGCCACAAGGAACCAACAATTATTATAATAATCTAATTATAATTTCATGCTGTGCGAGAATCTATTATAAGGTGGGTAATAAGGTTTCTCTTCAGAATGAAAGTTGCTCATTTAATAGGTAGATGAGGCCGTAATTACAAAAGTGATAAAAGTTATGTGCAATTCAGGGTTGATCTCCAAAGTTCTCTTCAATTTCTTGTGCGTTCCACACAGATGTGGTTTTATTTAAATATTTTGGCGTTTATTTCGGTTCAGTTGACTGAGAGGGTGGGTGGGATACTATATTTATTTTACAGTCTGTCAGTCCGTTTATTGATACATCGATTTGCAGGTCAGTGCTGAGGTGAATTTGTTGGATGACTTTATCTACTGCTTTGTTAGCTAGGCTAAGCTTGTTATGCACCTTAAGTATGGAATTTACCAGCCTCTATTGCTTTGTAATAGGGTCTATAAATGGATGGATGGATAATAAATCTTTATTGTACACGAAAAAGCACCTATTACAATAATTTAATCTTCTTATCCTATGAGTTTAGACGGCGAACTTATCGCTAAAGCGCTTCCTTCCTTCGACGGAAGAAAGCTCTCGACATGGTGGGATTTTCTTAAATTTAATTAGGTAAATTAATAGAATATAAAGAAATATTTATTTCCTACAGTACTTGGGATAACAAACCAAAATTTATCGCGTTGCGTAGTAGAAAATGGCTGTAATAAGTACAAAATTCAATTTAAAAATATTGTTTTTGATCTCTTTATATTAAATATCTTTGATTTGAAACGCCGAAAACCCAATTCACCATAGTCGTGACGTCACTAAGTTAGTAAAACTTAGAAAAACTATGGTTTACACCCTAGTCTTATGTGTTTGTGTGCCTCTCAAAACCGGCTCGACAGATTGTAAAACTGATTTAAATTTCTAGCCGAAGACCTCTCACGTTTGATTTTGGTAAAAAAGTACCAAGTATCTTAATCCAGGAAGTGGTCTTTCTATTTGTCATCCCACTATAGTCCAGCTCATGATTAGAGCCCACTGCTGGGCATTTACCTCTTCTCTGTCTTCGTCTCGTGTCTTCTCTTTCAGATCCTGCTAATCTCGTCCATTTTCCGATGGCTTTAATCTTCGTACTATTATAAATGCGAAACTTTAGATGGACGGATGTTTGTTATTTAATCACGCCAGAACGGCTTAACAGATCTTGATTAAATATGGAAAAATATTATATTTTTACTTTCAGAAAACAGTCTTTAGAATATTTCTTTTTGTATTAAATTATATTAATAAACAATAAATATATGAATTAACCTACAATTTACCTAAACATATTATAACCAACCTAACCTGTAATTTAAATTATTCAACAAGATACCTAAATATAAAAAGCTGCGCCCAGATCATCGCTGCCTCTGGAAAGGGTCTGCATTATATTTTATATGGAACAGCGCATAGTCCATGCTCCGTGTGGCGCCGGCTTAAGAATAGCTTCACTCAATTTCCTTCCGTGGATGTCGTAGAAGGCGACTAAGGAAATCAATTACCAGGAGACGAGCAGCAGCGTCTTCCTGAGATTCCGACCGCATACTGCGATCGCCAACTCGCCTGCCAAGCGTGGCGATTATGGCAAAACCCCTCATGGTTGTGAAAACCATGAAGGAGGCCTATGGCCTGCAGTGGGCGTCAAATGGCTGATGATGATAGTCCATAGGCTATTTTGTCCCGACAAGATCTTCTTTGTGTGCCGTCTCCTATCGGAAGCTGGCAACCAATTTGGTATTTGACAAAATATCAAATGAGTTACTTTTAAAACGGAATTTTGTATGAAAATACTGGCTTATGTATGACGTAACATTTCAGAGCAGTCTTTTTATATTTAATCTATTTAAAAATTGTAATAACTAGTAATTGACTAAAAGAGATAAATTTTCGGAGATATTTTGAAATTTTTGTTTTAATCGAGCATATGAAATAATTTATTGTTGATCGTGTCAAATACCGTATTCGACTATCTTGCTTTTCTCCAATAGAAGCAAGGAACTATTACTGTTCAAACCACTGCCTTAAGTTGTGTAGCCACGATATCTTTGGTCTCCCAGGTCCCCTTCTTCCTGGAATTTTGCCTTCGATGATAAGATGGAGGAGACTGTACTTGGTGTTCCGCACTATTTGTCCGAAATAATCTAGCTTCCGTTTCGTGATGGTGTTAAGGACCCAAAAATACACATCAATAAAACAAGGACAGGTGTTTACAATTTACTATTAGTTTACTTAATTCACCTGGGTGCATTAACCCAGGTGAATTAAGTAAACGACAGGAAAATTTCCACGCGAATGGGCAACTAGTACTCTTTATTGCAAACCACCACCATACATTATAAAAGTACATCGCGATTATTTATAAGGTAAACTTAATTATCATAATTCCCAGCTTCAGTAATGTCATCGACCCATCGGTTCGCTGGTCTGCCTACCGATCGTTTACCCAAATGTGCCATCAACATCATTCAGCCACAAGAAGTCCACTGCTGGACATAGGCCTCCTCCATGGATTTCCAAAAAGACCGGTTGAAAGCGGCTTGCATCCAGCGTCTTCCTGCTGCCACTTGGATGAGGTGCCATATTTTGTCGAAATCCATTCAGCTGTTTGTGTGATTACATAAGCAGCCTATATAAATCCCACTTCCTGGTTTCCTCACAATGTTTTTCCTTCACCGTTAGCGAGTGGTATTGCTCTATAACTTCACAAATGTCCATAACTTAGAAAAAAAGTCACGGCATAGGTACATGTCCGCACTGGGAGTCGAACCTGGGTCTCTCGCTTCCAAGTCCAATGTTCTACCCACTAGGCTACCACCGCTCTTTTGTGTGATTGCATGACCAAAATAATATCTTATCAATAATATGTAACGGTCATATTTATAAAAACACGATTCCTTTAAAACCCTCTTCAGAGTCTGTTTAAATAGTCTGTGGTAAATGGAAAGACGAAACCACAGATTATTTAACTGCCTCTGAGGAGTGTTTTAGAGAAGTATTGTTTGTGTAAATAAGACCGTAATATTTTATCTAAACATGCCAAATTTTCCATTGCAATTATCAAGGCGCACGCGAGGCTCATTTCTCGGCCGGCCCGCCCTGTGCATATATTTACACGAACCCGTTCGAGCACATTTCAATCCCCTCGATCTTCGAACCCAGTTATGTCACAGGACAAAAATTGAAGGCTAAGAGGGCTTAAGGTTACCGAAAAGAAACATTGTTCCAAAGTTCATGCATCCAGCTAGTATAGATTCCCTAGTTTCCAGATCATAGGTATTTGGCGAGTTTGCTACCCATATTTTTTATTTAGATAGATAGACATAGAATAGAATAGAATAGAAACAGTTTATTTGTTGCACACAAAACACACAAAAGAATTTTAACACAGAGTCAACCAAAGAATATAGTTAAAACTAAGTTTACATATACAGCCGGATGTGAAAACTGTAGAGAACACTTTATTGTTCAAAAAAAGGAAATTACACAAATATTTCTTAACCTAAGAGTGCAGACGGCGGCCTTGTATTGGATAAACAGAATATTATGATTTAGTTATCGACAAAAGTTGATTATGATTTAGCTGTCGACAAAAATCCACAGTGCAAGTTTAATAATATGTGTAAGAATATTCGCTATTATTTTTTTTAGCAAGATGTCATTGGAATAGAAAACAAGTACTAGATAACAATAACAAGACCAAAAACAATAAAGCCGGGTCTTGCCGGTTTCAATACGCTCGGACCGTGTGCGTACCGTTTTAGTTGGTTATGACGTCGGTCAGTGCGCTTGGACCGAGGTGCGTTGTCATAATCAACTAACGCACACGCATTACAGTATTACAACTAACTGTACGCACACGGTTCGAGCGTACTGAGACCGTCAAAACCCGGCCTAAGAATAGCCCGGTCTATTTTTTTCTATTGTTTGACCGTTTTAATATAATTAGCTTCGCCCTTGAGTCAGTTGACGGATAGATAGGTCCCGTGAGTGCCATGTTCGGCTATTTGTACAGTTTTATTTTGCTAGGGTATTAGCTGCTCTACAAAGTTTATGCAAATAGGTATTTAATAAAATTACCTAAATAAGATAACAGAGTGATAGTCTAGTTTTTTAGATTACCTTGTTTGTTTTGTTCTGTTTATTTACAAGTGGTACGGCGACGAGAATATACTTAGATCATCCATTGCATTTTATTTTGTATTTTTTATGTTTGTTTTTATGTTTTTATTTAATAAAGAATAATTATTTATTGCACACCAAAAACACATATTAACACATTCTGTGAAAATTTTAACAAGTTACCCTAAAATAAAGTAAGAGCCTAAAGACAAGATATGTTATGTTATGAACTACGGAGCCGAAACGGGGATTAGCCCACCGATACAAAGTCGCTCAGCGTGCTGTGCTTGGAATCTCTCCTATGTATCATATCAGAAATGAGACCATTCGCCAAAGAACTAAGTTGACTGACATATGCTATAAGATTAGGTGAAGTGGCAATAGGCTGGTCATATATACCGAATCGCTCGTAGCCCCGGCTGCCCGAGTGATCTTAAACGATCACGAAGGTTAAGCAACACAGGGCGCGTTCAGTGCATGGATGGGTCGCCGTCTATGCCTAACGCTAGTGGCATTTTTCCGAGCGGTTCCGTGCTTCGCAAGGCACGTTAAGCTGTTGGTGCCGGCTGCCGTCGATAGATGGCAGTCGTAAAGCCAAGTCAGAGGCCTTAGGGCGGCTTGACAACTTCTGACAGTAGACGAGCCACTAGTCTACAAGCCTCCACCAATCCGGACTTGGCCCCCGTGGTGGAGTATGGCCTATACCTTCCTCAGGGAAGAGACCCGTGCCCCTAGGTGGGGACATAATGGGTTGATGATGATATACCGAAGAACCGATAGAGTGCAAAGCTTCTCGAGTGGAGACTATGAACTGGCAAAACTGGGTATCCTAGTTTGGGACTAGGTCAAGTGATTGTATTGTGTGGAAGCTGGACCGACTATCCGAGTCAAATAGGTGGCAGATGCTGGATAAGATATTAAGATATACAGCCCTTTAACCAGACACACAGACATTATATCGCCTTTATGGAACCCGTAAGATTATAGAATTAAATTAAAAGTTTCCCAAAAAATAGTCCAAACATTTTAAAAGTGAAGAAAGCTGGTATAATTGTAGAATCTGGGAAGCATAACACTGGTTTGTAGCCTGCTGTAAATACTAAGAATGTTATGTGAATCACATAGTGAATGCCGAACGATCACAACTAAACGCATAGCATCGATTGAATGTACTATTCTATAATGTAAGTGATCTATAACTTATGACGAACAAAATTTATCTTATCATCCTAAAGTGGCCGTACATGTCCAACTCTAATGGGAGTGTTTCAGAAATTACGCATTTTAGAGGTAAACTTCTATATTGAGCGACAAAGAATACAAACAGTTGTTGAATCCCTTTCTTTTGTTGACCGTATCACATCCAATCCACAAAACTTAACGGAACGCTATCATTTCCCGATAGCAAGCGTAAATAAAGCCATGCCTAGATAATAATAAATATTTTATTTCGGGCAACAAGGTCTAATATTTGTAGATTACGGAATTAATTAAAGTTACCGATTATAGTTAAACTAAATTACCTTAAGGAGGCCTATGTCCAGCAGTGGACTTCTTGTGGCTGAATGATGATGATGATGAAATTACCTTAATATTAATATTCAAAAGTTTACATTAAATTTTATTAATAATATATAATAGCTAATCCCGGCGCATTTTAAGGACTATCCACACTACAATGGGCCGGCGACGTGCGCCCAACGATACAAACTAAAATAAACCTTAAATACTCTAAGTTAGAGACTACAGTAAAAAAAACCCGGCGCCGTGCGGCCGAACGGAGGCCGGGCTTTTTTTTGCACTTTTATTGTAGTCTCTAAATTCATAAGTATTTAAGGATTTTATTTTAGATTGAATTCGTGCCGCCCGAAAGTCGCTGGTTCGTTGTAACGTGGACACACCTTTAATCAGCTCTTTCTGTTTACTTTCGTAATAAACTAGTACGGCTGGCTGCTTCGGGTAACGCGATATTACTATGTTTGTTGCCAGTCCACGATGACGTGACAGCCAGCTGGTTAATGTTGTTTAACTTCATTAGAATCTGATTACATTTATTCCTTTGTATGAAAAGGAAAAAAATGGAATCCTTATTTTTTGTGTTGTATTTATTAATATCTAAGTACCTGGATGACCGAGCTTTGCCAGGTTTTTTTTTGGTAATTGTGTTTTTTATGTGTATACAGGGTGTCACGAAACTCAACGTTAAGCCGGCACCGGGTGAAAAGGCAAGTCATATTGCTTATCAGAAAAATAGAAAAATAATGAATTTATACAAAATTATAGG
Source organism: Yponomeuta cagnagella (assembly GCA_947310995.1). Classification (NCBI taxonomy): domain Eukaryota; kingdom Metazoa; phylum Arthropoda; class Insecta; order Lepidoptera; family Yponomeutidae; genus Yponomeuta; species Yponomeuta cagnagella. Next base: position 13,325,678 of record OX371287.1, read on the forward strand.
CATTTAAAAAAATGCTTTTGCCACAAATCTTTACTTTTTACAATTTTTTTTTTGTTTTGTAACTCTGAATAATGCTTCTTTAAACTGTTAACAAAATTTCAAAACCAGCTGCTCCAGCTTGGAAGAAGAGGAGACTTAAAAAAAAATAACTTAAAAATTGCCCATTTTTTATTTTAATTATGTTTGTGAAATTTCTTGAATAAATAATTGAAAAAAATATTTTTCTGATAACCAGTATGACTTGCCTTTTCACCCGGTTCCGGCTGAACTTGAGTTTCGGGACACCCTGTATACATATACAAGAATTACTCGTTGAAAGGTATTAGATAAAAGAACAAGAAACATGACTATTTATAAATATTTTACAAGTAATTTACAAATAAAATAAATAAATACAGTCAATTTATTTGTATCTATCTATCTATCTATCTCTTTGTAATAATGAAAATAATATTTCCTCAAAATATTGCTAACGAGTTAAAATCACGCCGCAGATCAAATTAAAGGATATTAAAAACAAAAAGACACTAAATCAACGTATTTATTCAAATACCATAAAAATAAACCCTTAAGGGGAGCCATGAGGCTAGCGACACCAATGAAAAAACATCATATCTTCTTTTACAGATCGTATTTACAAAAAGTGTTTGATAAAAAAAAACCTATTTAGAGGCTAAAAACTCCACCCATACCGGGACTTGAACCCGCGACCTGTGGCATCCTCAGCACGGATTATTGCAATAAAAAAGAATATAAAAAGTGTCTGTACAACTTTATATTATTTTATTTTACTTTATTGGTGTGTAAAACAGGTAACAAACAGAATAGGCTTAGAATCTCTCAATCATGTCAACAGTGATTTTTAGGACCCACGACAGAGAACCTAGGATCACAGACCTGGGACTAGATAGAATTTATGGCAAAAACGCAGCGGCTAGGTTTTTTGCCTTCGTTTCACGGCCATGGGTCCCAAAAATCCGTATAATATGATTGAGAGATTGTACAGACACTTTTTTGCAAATACGATGTAAGAGAAGTTATAATTTTTTAGGGTTCCGTACCTCAAAAGGAAAAAACGGAACCCTTATAGGATCACTTTTTTGTCCGTCCATCCGTCCGTCCGCCCGCCCGTCCGTCCGTCCGTCCGTACGTCTGTCAAGACCCTTTATCTCGGGAACACGTGGAAGTATCGAGTTGAAATTAAAACCATACACTAAGGTCTACAGTCCCTTGAAGCTGTGAAAAAAAATCTAACTTCGTAAAAGTTAACGTAACAAAAGATACGCCCGCTTGTGCCACAAAAAAAGTATATTTCGACACTCAATGGAATCAAAATTTATAGTGCACTTTCCGTTGATCTAGAACTATGAAATTTTGCAAGTAAGATCGTCTTATACTACAAGTACAGAAAAATCTGAAAACCGTACATTTGTAACTAAATCATAAAAAAAGTGTTCTCTAAGTTCAGGAAAAGCTCGGAAAAACTACGAGACTCGATTCCTGAACTATTTATAATATGTAAGTACCTAAAAATTTCTACGGAACCCTCGGTGCGCGAGTCCGACTCGCAGTTGTCTGGTTTTTTTTTTTCAAAGGTGGCGTTAGCCCACTGGATCCCCTTAATCTGTAAAATTCTAAATCACCCGATTGGACCAGCATAACAATGTTTTTTAGGGTTTCGTACCCGAAGGGTGCCAAACGGGACCCTATTACTAAGACTTTACAGTCCGTCTGTCTGTCTGTCACCAGGCTGTATCTCATGAACCGTGATAGTAGGCAGTTGAAATTTTCACAGATTCACAGAAGTTCTGTTGCTCTGTTTTGTTGACGTTCGTGTCTTTTGTTTGTGTACTTTTGTTTACTTTGTGTTTCTGTGACAATTTAAATAAATATCCTCTTTCTTTCTTTCTTTCTTCTTTAATTGGGGCTCCCATACAATAAACGTGATTATTGCCGTTTTTCTCGATCTTTGTGTCTCATGCTGTATAGATAATGGTACGGAACCCTTCGTGCGCGAGTCCGACTCGCACTTGGCCGGTTTTTAATTGTTCTTTTCAAGATCATAATCTAACAGGTTCAAGGTTAAGTATGGAAAAGCATTTTTTTTTGCAATTTTTAAGTTTACACCAATGTAAAAAGTGTTGGTATTGGCGAGCAGAACCCTCCCCTTTCGGAGACAACGTGTGGATTTTCAACACCGTAGAAAATCCCCACGTCTCCGAAAAGAGGAGGTACTTAAATATATCGACCCTTTGGGGAAGAATTGTAGTAAAAGCCATTTTACGAATTATACAGGAGAGCGAACATGAAAAAAAATTAATAAAAATGCTTTATATCTTTTTTTCTTTTAGTGCCGTATTAATGCAATGATTACAGATATAACATAACATAACATTTACATACAGGCACATACATTGCTTCTGGCCCCACACTAGGATACCCTGTGTCGTGGGAACCAGAAACAACGACATCACAAACGTGTAAACATCCAAGACTTGGGGTTTTTTTTTGTCCCCAGCCGGGATTCGAACCCGGGACCTCTCGCATGGTATGCAGATGCACTTCCGCTGCGCCACGAGGTAAAAATGTAACGAGTTTTATTGATATTCAACTTTAAATTCAATATCTTTAGTAGTTTAGAAGTTAGCATGGCTTATACATGCCTATACTAACACAGTAAAACCTGCATCCCACTGGATTTTTTCTTTTACAGCAAAAAATGTACTAATGGTAGGTACTAATAACTTGGATTGCAACCGATAAAATAATTGCAGTATAAGCCATAAGACAATGTACTATAATGTACTGCATACTACAATCGTGTCTTTTACAGCATATTTTAATATAAAAAAATTGTAAAGGCTGTTAAAAAATCGAGGTAGTAAAACCCTTTTTGCGAATTTCAGGAAACGAATACAGATTGAAAGAGCTCGAAAAATTGAGTAAGACTGCATTCAAGGTCCATTTTCACTGAAAATTGGCTTTCACGACATGTCATCTTCTAAGGGTCGATATTTTTCGTGTGAAAAACATGTCTAGGTACTCAGGTACATAAGGATTGAGCTATTTACTTGTTAAACAGCTTTGCTTCGAGCGTTTTGATTTCGAACTTCTACAAGATTTGATCTCTTCAAAACTTGATCATCGACTTCTTCAAGATTCAACACTAGACACCTCTCATAAAAGCTGAAAACTACAACATTGTGTTACTAAACCCACTACGTAACACTCCGATACACACCCTATTCGATAAGCCGCAAAGGCCACTTTTCCTTACACTCATTGGGTAATGTTGTAGAAAGTACACACCAGTGTTCCTGACATAATCCAGACGAGTCGGAACTAAATTTAACGTTTCAAGGTCCAGTGAAAACAAAACATTGTATAATAGTCACCTGGTTGGGCTTAGTGTCATCTTAACGTAAACGCATAGATACGAATCTCGATTGTGACTGTAGATGTACATGTACAATTTGTGCTTCATTTTATTCAGCTTTTGTTAGGGTGCAAATTGTCTGGTTACGGTGGCGAGGAGTCGCTGGATGCGGGCGCCACAAGACCGGAAAGCTTGGTAAACCATGAGGGAGGCCTATGTCCTGCAGTGGGCGTCAAATGGCTGATGATGATGGTGATTTAAATTTGTTATAGGAGTCAAGAAATTAATTATTTCTTGAATTTCTTGAGAACGCTTTCATCATCAACCCATTATGTCCCCACCGAGGGGCACGGGTCTCTTCCATGAGGAAGGTATAGGCCATACTCCACCACGGGGGCCAAGTCCGGATTGGTGGAGGCTTGTAGACTAGTGGCTCGTCTACTGTCAGAAGTTGTCAAGCGGCCCTAAGGCCTCTGACTTGGCTTAACGACTGCCATCTATCGACGGCAGCCGGCACCAACAGCTTAACGTGCCTTGCGAAGCACGGAACCGCTCGGAAAAATGCCACTAGCGTTAGGCATAGACAGCGACCCATCCATGCACTGAACGCGCCCTGTGTTGCTTAACCTTCGTGATCGTTTAAGATCACTCAGGCAGCCGGGACTACGAGCGATACGCTTTATTGTAGAGAAAAAAGGAAATTACACAAATATTTCTCAACCTAAAAGTATAGACGGCGACCTAGGACTAAAAGTGATCCCATCCAGACAACCTTTGGATGGACTGGACTAACACATTAAACTAATGATTGACCTAGGTCGAGTAAACAATTTGATATATTTTGGTAGAGTAAACAACTTGATTATTGTTTCCCGTTATATTAGTGTCCATCAACGGTTTATTTGCATATAGATAAAAGCTAAATAAAGTATGCAATCGACATCGGGTCGACCATTACCCGTTTATTGTACTGAGTTACATTCAACTGTTCAGTTAATGCGGAACTGAGTTAGGGTAGGCCAGCCCCTATCACGTAACTCTCCACTCTACCGGGTTAACCATTCTGACGACTCCGTAGTGTCAAAGTAATAGGGGTTAAAGTATGAAATTGCCGTTTTATTGCAATAGGTTCTTTGGATTGACATAGAATCTTCATGGTTTGAGGTTTTCGAATGAAACTTTTTACAAATGGTTTCTATGATGTTCTTTTTTTAAAAAATGTGAAACAAGTGAATATCGACTTTCAATTGTTTTTGTTATTCAATTTAGACAAGAAAGATGGATACTGCGAAAATTCGAGTGATTATGAGGCACCCATTTTTCGTATTTTTTTATTTTATTGATTTGACGCAAGTGAGTCAATATTGTGGGTAAGGTAACGTTAAACCATGGCGCTAATTCCTGGGTAGTTTGACTAGGGTCGGCTTCCACTATCTCTCTTAATTCATCCTTATTCACCTGTGTGGGCGGTCTTCCTCGTGGCTCGTTCTTTAAGTCGAAATTTCCATCACGAAAGCGTTTAAACCAAAATCGCACGGTGCGTTCATTAGTAGACCCCTCTCCAAACGCAGCATTGATATTGCGGGCTGTTTGTGCCGCGTTAGTTCCGCGTCGGAACTCGTATTCAAAAATCACTTGAATATTCGCAGTATCCATCTTTCTTGTCTAAATTGAATAACAAAAACAATTGAAAGTCGATATTCAAATGTTTCACATTTTTTAAAAAAAGAACATCATAGAAACCATTTGAAAAAAGTTTCATTCGAAAACCTCAAACCATGAAGATTCTATGTCAATTCAAAGAACCTATTGCAATAAAACGGCAATTTCATACTTTAACCCCTATTATATATGCATTTGACAGTTCAGAGTAGGCTAAATCAGACAACTCCGTACAGGATAAGAAGACTTATTTACGTAGTAGCGCCCCTGGCCCGCATTTCATAAAACTACAATTCGTGACTATTCTATGTACATTGCGTAGCAGAGTCTTCCTACTTATCAATCTGTGGGTTAATCGAGTTGATTACTTTAAAGAAACCAACATCTTAACAGTTGCATGTCAATACATTTATGAAAATATGTACGTTAGAAAAAATATCAAAGACTTCGAAAATGTTGGTGGCTACCATAATATTAATACTAGAAATAAACACAAATTGTCATTTCCATGATTTAGACTTGCAAAAGTTAATACATCCTTTACGGGGCACTGTATAAGGTTCTACAACAAAATTCCTCAAGATATATTAGAGTTACCTCCAACGCGGTTTAAAATATGTTAAGCACATTCTGTGCAAAAAAGCTTATTAAAACATCAAGGATTATTTAGAAGACAAAGATGTTTGGCATTAAACAGAAATTAATATTAATTACAGGACGATTGTGACTAGTGTTCAACACATTCATGACTAATATTTTAAGTTTAAAACTGTTAATTAAGTTAAAACGTGTTTTGAAAAGAATAAATGGGGAGTTTCTTTGTTAGCTTCTTCTCCACATAATCTATTAATTGTGAAACAAACAACTTTGACGTTCATTAAGTAAATATTCTGTTTTTATAATTAATAAAAACGTTTGAATTGAATTGGATTGAATTTATGTTCAGTGCGGTAAGTATCTAATTCTGATCCTAATAAGGCACATTATCTGTGAGAAACCTTAAGTCATTGACCCCAGCGATTTTCCTTATTTTTAATTAAGACAATTACAGAAGTAGCGAACCGTTTGTCAGAAAATATATACACATTGGAAATCGGAATCCGGCATGCATACTAAATTAACTTGTTACGACTGACGTTAAATAATTAGAAAGGATAAGATCTTAGAGACAGCCATTACCAAGTAGTACAGGAGGAAAAGTATTACATACACATACATACACTCACGCCTGTATCCCAGAGAGGTAGGCAGAGACCAGGGACTGCCACTTGCCACGATCCTGACAGATCACTTTCGCTTCCTCAACATTCATGAGCCGACACACTCTTGGAGAGAGGCCTGTGTCCTACTGTGGGATATAAATAGGCTGCATAAAAAATCTAAATATTGTAGAAAAACGAATGGAAAAAGAAAAGTCTATGTACATTGTACAACTACAAAAGTAAAAATATATTTACCTAAATGTATTAAACAGTTTTAGCAGTTTTTGTCATGGTTCTTCGTTAACATTGGACACAATTAATACGGATATTTAAGTCTCAATCAATCAGCCCGTAATCGTCCACCTTCTATACATGAAAGAAATATGGTTTCTTTATTTAAGTATGACCTGAATCTATAAATTCGAAATCAATGATCTCTAGCCATACAGCACCAGTCAAGTTGAAACTTTTGGCCGACTTCGACGTAAAACCAGAAAAAAAACTAGTTCTTTTATTGCCGTTCTAATGTGTGCATCGTAGAGAGCATTTCTTTCGGCGATACTGATGTCACATTCTTGTTTTATGCCGGCGCCTTATTAGCCACTCGTGTTACGAATTTGGCAAATATTAACCGTACATTGCCGGGTTTTCTGGCGACTCTTTAGCACTGATTTAGTAAAACATGCAATTTATGTATTCGTTTATTTGTTACGCTTTATTGTACAAAAATAAAGTTAAAAACTTAAATAACGTGTGTTATTTCAAAAGAGATTTCTTCCACCCAGCCTAAGAGAGGTTCTGAATGATAAAACAGAGCGGGAGAAGGCAAATAAACCTCAATAAGTAATTGAAGAAAGAAAAACGTTTCGTTTTTTTTTCATCTCTTATTTTACTTTTACTTTTACTTACTAAGTATTATTAATAAAACCGTATGGCGCCGGATTAAGAATAGCGTGGATGTCGTAGAAGGCGACTAAGGAAATACATTACCAGGAGACGGGCAGCAGCGTCTTCCTGAGATTCCAACCGCATACTGCGATCGCCAACCCGCCTGCCAAGCGTGGCGATTATGGCAAAACCTCTCATTCTTAGAAAAACCATGAGGGAGGCCTATGTCCGGCAGTGGGCGTCAAATGGCTGACGATGATGATGATGAATACTTTTATTGCACTTAGCCTAACGTATAATACGGCGGATTTAATGCCATAAGCATTTTGTACCAGTCAACCGCAGCGGGTGGAAGAAATATTTTATCGGAGTGGTACACTATAGCGTTAGATATTTAGCCTTCACGGCTAGATATCGACTGCCTCGTTGGTCTAGCTGTTGAAACGCTTTAGCTACCTGAACAGAGGTCGTGGGTTCGTTTCCCACTGGTGAGCGCCGTACATTTATACAAATTGCCTCAGTCTGGGTGTATTTTCATGTTTGTGACGTCATTGCCTGGTTACCATCGCACGGGGTACCTAACTTGGGACCAGGTCAAGTGATTGTATTGTGTGGAAGTTATTATTGTATTAGAAGATTAATCGCGAGTGTCCTTAGTGAGCGAAAACTTCGTGACCTCTAACTACACCGGTGATGTCACGCCGTATGTTTTCAGGCTAGTAACATTTGCCATCTCTTGTTTATACTTACATCGCGCTGTGTCTGTCCGTTTGCTTGACTTTGATTCGCGATTTACGGTTTTCGCCGTTTTCATGGGAACTATCTGTTCCAGCGATGTTTGCATGGGAGTCAGATAAAAAGGATTCAAATGTAGAGAAAACCGGCGAAGTGACATTCGGACTCTGGTGCTGCGGGTTTCGTACCATAAATATACTTCTATGTCACAAACATGTGTATAACTTGTAACGTTCATCGAGTCGCAGTTTCTGTGCTGCTTTGAATGAAACACTTTTAAATTTGAATTTTGTGTTTTTCTTGGCCGGTTTTTGTTATTTGTTGTTGTACTATAAGGACTATACCATAATTTATACCAAGATTGACACTTGTGCGTTTTACCGTTTTTTAAAAAGCCAAACAAATAATATAACACGTAAAAAAATTGTGGTTTTCGTATGGACACCCATATTTTTTTTATTTATTGGGTAATCCGCCATAAGAACGCATATCCTGTGAAAATCTCATCTGGCTTCCTATTACGATTTAAGAGAAAAGGCACTTTATAGGTGAAAGAAATAACAAATTTTCGCATTTACATACAAATCTATTTAATAAGTGCTACCGGTACGCTATCGTACGAGCTACGATATGAAGATTTCATACGTGAGACCTTCACAAAATCGCCAACCCATAGCCTCTCTATTTGAGGGAAGGCTTGGGCACTGCATTGGGACGAATATAGGCCGCGTATGCTACGAGCACATGGGAAAAACATTAGTCCATTTGCAACGTAACTTTTGGGTTGGCAGGTTTCGCGCCATTTCGTTTACTCACTCGTTGCAGATAGCAAGTGGGTAAGGCAAATAAGTCCATAAAGACAAAAAACCGCCTTCAAATTGTGCACCAAACAGAAACGTATAGTTAGATAATTTAAACACTAGGTGGCGCTGAAGGTATTCTTTATCGCGGTATAGTTGTGTCATTAATGCCGTGAAGACGCCTTTGATTTTCTTATGAATCCCGTCAAGAGATTGACCAAAATTGTACGGGGCCACCTCTGAAGTGCCCGTTTGTAACCAATAAGAATCAATGAAATCGGACAACCTGGTAAGGAATTATCGCCGAACATACACAAACAAAATATAATATAGATGAATTAGGAACCTCCTTCTTTTTTTGAAGTCAGTCAATTAGTGTACGCCTTTAATTTATTGCTCCGAGATAATGAAACTGTAGTCTTACCTTCAGTCTTTGTTCACTCTTAGTTTCAGTCTTGTCTTGTCGGTATTTTGTTTCAAATGTGTTCCCCGAGTAATGTTGTCAATATAAATAAGCAGCTAAGTTAATTTGTGTATGTGTAGTAGAGCTAGTAGATTGTGTTGTAGACAAGTATAACGATAAAAATAATTAAATAAAGTTTGTAATGGTATGCTACAAAAAAGTGTAGGTACCTACTGCGGCGTACACCAGTGAAGCATTTAAGGGATGAAAAATACATACATACTCTCGCTTTTATCCCGGAGGGGTAGGCAGAGACTAGTGTTTGCCATTGCCTATGAACTGACAAACCTCGTTCACTGCAAGAAAAAAAATCTCGGAACCTAAAAAGTTTTGTAGAAATGATTCCTTTTTTTCATCTATTTAACCGTACATAAACCGGCTAATGTTCTCAGTTCTCTCTGTTCTCGCTAAAGTTTAGAAACGTTTTCTAAATAAAAAATTGGAAACCTCAAAACCCACAGTATGTGACTAGAAAGTACAGCTTTAGGTAAATACTAATAAAACCGAAAGTTAGGATATGCAGATAGTGATTCAAATAAATATTTTTGTCCTTCTGACCACGATTACACATTGATAGAAGTAATCGTACCGTCGTCGTGGTTTGTTTTACTGCTGGTAAAATGTGCTCTATCTCTCTGTCTATCTGTAAATATGTAAGCGTATAATTGCTTGTGACATTAATAAAAAACCTGAAAAGCGCGTATACATCAAAATATGCGTACTTAGCAGGAGGGTTCTTTTCATTTATATTATGATCTCTTACAGATAAGCTCGCCTTTGTACATGCTCTTTCTTATATAATGTCCTAGTCAACTTTTCGTGTGCAATAAAGTATAATAATAATGAATAATAACATATTAATTGAGTCGACGGGTTAACTAATAACGTTTGCTCCATCAAAGTAATTTTCAATGTAATTTGTACGAAGCTTTTCTTTTATGGTCGTTAGTTGGTCGACTAACTTATTAAGTAGGTATATGAAAATAACCGGATACCTGTTACAGTTCAAGACATAAAGCCCTTGAAAAATATGCTCCAAACTACCTTAATAAATTCTGAATTAAAATAAGAAAAAAGTTTGTGCAAATAAATTGTTATTTACGGCAAATCCACACGAAACTCGATTTCAACTATCAGTCCATTTCTACGTTACAGTTCAAGTGATACGACGAGTGATAAAAATGCGCGGCTAAGTGACATTTAGCCAAGTCACCATTTAGTGACTTGATGTGCAAACACATATTGACTAGCCAATCAATAGCCTAGTCATTATTATACATTTGCATGTGAACCGAGGAGGCTAAATTTTGGACATTACGTGGGGGGGAATAGAAAAGCTTAACTTCAAATCGTCGACCAAGATTTCTTATGTGCATTTTCCACCATCTTGAAAAAATGGTTAAATTTAGTTTTTTTACAATAACTCGGTTCTGCGTTGACATACGAAAATTTTGATGCAATACTTTTTAGTTGCTTTTTATACGATCTACAATAAAGGTCCTTTGCAGTTTTCACCTATCGTTCATCATTATTGAGATATCGATCGATTTGTTAAAAAACCATGAATAGTGAAATAAATTTTTTGCTATTTTCTTTTTTCTCGTGAAAAAATGTATTGTATCAAAGTTGGAGAGCGTGTTCATCAGACCTATAATTTTGTTTTCTATTTTTTGTTTTCGACAAAAATTACTACCTCGCACGCTCTGAAAAGTTGGTAATTCTGTGCCCAGTTTCAGAGAATTATTGCGATACAAAATAAATAAATAAACTAGCCAAATTATGAATCAAATATACGTACGTGAGATTTATGAAACAATTTCATTTTTTTTTTTGTGGAAAAAAATAATAATTAAAGCCGGTACATAATTTGCTCAAATATATTTCTTTGTTTTGATGGTCCTGGCTGAAAAAGTTCCTCCACGGTAGACTCTTCGAGTTGTGCAGACTCTTGAACCGCAGAAATTTACGCTGGTCGAAACATCAACGTCATCATCATCGTCGTCGTCGTTGTTGAATAGAATGGCGACTCTGGCGACGCTGTGGCATGTTTGCCTACTACAATGCGGGCAAATAACGGAGCACCTAATTTTTGGCCTTTCGATCGATATCTCAATCACGATGAACGATAGATGAAAAATGTAAAGGACTTTAACTGTAGACTGTTAAAAAAAACAACAAAAAAGTACTGCATCAAAATTTTCATTTCTCGACGGAGAACCGAATTATAGTGAAAAAACTGAATTTAACCCCTTTACCTGATGGCGGAAAATGCACGTAGGAAATCTTGGTCGACAATTGAAAGTTACGCTTTTCTAGCCCCCCGCCCCTCCCGCGTAATATCCAAAATTGAACCTTCTCGGTTCACATGCATTTCTAACGCGTTTTTTTCCGACGACTGACAAAGACTGTCAAAATGTTGATGTCAGCAGCCTCCGCTGCGAACAGCGCCAGCTACTCGCTGAGCACGATATTTCGGATTCAGAAGGCTCTAGCTCCAGTGAAGCCTATGAAGGTGAGACCCTTTGTACGAATAATAATACAAGTAGTTCATATACGATGTACTTAGAAATGTTATTAATCAAATAATTTCACATTGCACAACTAGTCGAACACAGCCACAAATGTTTTTTCAAAATAAAACCTACGAAATTATACATCCGAAGGCACGCACGCACCCACACGCACGCACCCACACACGCACCCATACGCACGCACCCACACGCACGTACGCACGCACGCACGCCCGTACGCACGCCTGCACGCACGCACGCACGCACGCACCCTCACACACACACACACACACACACACACACACACACACACACACACACACACACACACACAATAAAAAATAAGCCAATCAAACCGCCCCGGGACATATATGACCCAAAGGTTCTCATAACGGACAGCATTACCGCGCTGCACAGCAATGGAGATCCTCTGTCTCAAATACGCTCCAGAGCGGTAGTCGAAGCCACGGCTCCTCAGACGAGGGCCTACCTTTTTAATAAAGGCGATTAGTTGGCCTGATAGTGACAAACGATGACATGTAAAAACTGAAGTAAACATCTTAAACTCAAACGAATCATAGTTAAAGCGCCTCCGGCCCCATTGATAGCTGTGACGCACGCCAACTGATTTTAGATGAACGCTTGTAGAACTTTTATTTTGGAGTATATAACGTTATGAGTTAGTAACTTCAAAATAAAAGTTTTTGAAGATTAGGACATTTGGTTTGTTAGAACATTTTGTATTTTTCTGTTTTAATAATTACTATAAAAATTACGTATGTATTGAAAAGTCCCGAGAGTAGATTCTGTAGAAACGAAAGGTTCCTCTTTCAAGTTAGTGTCCCTAGAAGCTTGCCTTCACAACCAGTGGTTTCTTGCAGAAATGTGACAGTCTTTCTAATTCCCCAATAAGCCGTTGACTTTCTTCTGCTAATTCATCAGTATCCACGTCATTAGTGCTGTCAATTAATTGCAAATACGTTATAATGTCCGACATACCTCACCGCTTGAAATTGCCAATCCGCGGTGGGCACGCATGCTAATTAAGCCCGTACACACTCTCTGAGAGGTCTGTGCCCTGCAGTGGGATGCATTATAGGCTACATAATAAAAAAAAGGCCGACAAACAACTTGAACAAATTACTTCGCATGGACTTATTTCTGGTCTCCTTGGCGGAAGATGCGGGTTGTGACGTAGAATTCTATGGACTTTACTTTAGTCAATTTATCAATAATTTAAAAAAAATGCTCTTACGTGCCCATCGTAATCGTAATCATCCCGACTGCGCGTTTTTGTTCTAGTTATCTGCCGGGCATTGTACCGCAAACGCAATACGATAATAATAAATAGTTCTAGTAAAGTGCGTAAAACTGAATTCCCAAACATTTCATCATCATCATCAGCCCGCCGCTGCCCACTGCTGATTATAGGCATTTTTCCCCCGAATGCCATCTCACACGGTCCCTTGCCATCCGCATCCACGGACCTTCCGCCGACTCAAAGATATCTTCAAACAATTAACACCTAACAACCGGATGTAGTGATTAACTAGTAATGCTCGTAATAACGTGACGGTATCAGTAACATTATGTCGAGTCACTTGTAGAGATTGCATGTGAAAACATTGCATAACTTTTTCATGTACTTTCCGTTGACCTAGAACTACGAAATTTGGCAGGTTGTATCGTCTTCTACTTCAAATACAGGTGAAAACTGCACACGTGTACTGAAATCATTAAAAAATTAGTCTGAAGGTCGGAAAAGCTCGGAAAAAACTGCGAGACCCGATTCCTGAACTATTTATGTAAGTACGTACCTACAAATTTCTACGGATCCCTCGGTGCGCGACTCCGACTCGCATTTGGCCGGTTTTTTTTTTTGTGTCTACAATTTTATTTATTTTTAGACAAGATAAAAAGTACCGGCGTGTGTGCATGCAACGACTATTGAATATTGATGAAGCGAAAATTGTCTGTAAGGATCGTGGCAAGTGGCAAAGGACCTGGCCTGGACTCCGCCTACCCCTCCGGGATATTTTATACAGGGTTTAGGAGGGGTACACACAAAACATTACATGAACGTACGTCGTTTATATAATGTAATGTATGTACTCCTCTTAAACCTGTATAAAATATCGATGGTAGAGTCGAAAGCACATAAACCATTACATTTTAGTAGCAAAGTCTCCCATAACGTGACTGAGTAAAGCGCACGGATTGTACCAGTATCTTATTATCATTTGTGATGTTCTAATTTATAGGCGCTTCTCTACCGGAAGGTTATCAATTAATTCCGTCGAAGCAGGTAGATATTATTGACACAGTAGCTTGCCGACATTGGCACACATTGAAAACCGGAACGTAAATGTTCACAGCCACGAATAGTCGACAGCTCATCAACCTTTACACACGTGCACTCTAATAGGTTACGTTTAGGGCGACTTTGCAACTAAAATGTAAAGTTGACCCGCTGTCGACTGTACATTCCCCGAAAGTGAGAATGGAACCGACGACCCCACGGTAGTAGAGTCGTGTTTTTATTCCGTGGACACATTTGACACTATGCTACGTGTCAGACACACTCTCTGGATGTATGTTTCGTACATGCCCGCACTGGGAATCGAACCTCGCGGAAAATCTCGCTTCCTAGTCCAGTGTTCTAACCACTAGTCTGCCACCGTTTCTGCTTATAATAAGTATGATAAATAACTAGATTTTACTAAAAATTTAAGACAGGCTCAATTGGCCCAGTCATTAAGAAATACTGTCGTCACCTGCGGATACGGAAAATGTAATGTCCACCTTGTTGCTTCCTGGTGCAAATCGTCTAAGTGATTCAGGATGGGTATTATTTCCCAAGAAAATAGTTTCTTAGCACCTATTACAAGAAATTGTTTGCTTACGAAATACACAATGTACAGTTGGCAGCCGTAAAACCTATTTTACTTGCGAAGTCGCCCGTAATGTTTAAGTGGAGTAAGGTGCGCTGTTTTTTCGACTGTACTATGCCCGCTACGAAACCAAAAATGCCGTATCATAGAAGATTTTGCTACATATTACCATATCAAACGGTAAAGTTCGTCAAGCCTCAGAGAAATGTGCCGTTCTAGTGGTCGAATTATTATTGCTATTTAACATAATCTATATACAGGGCGTTAAAATAGTGACGTATTGACTCTTTCCTGTAGGCTAGGCCGACTAAGCTGTCAGGATGGTATATGTGCTGGGCAAGCCTACTCCATCTAAAACACCAATATACCAGGCACTGCAAGGTCCGAGTGGTCTCTTCATCCATCTAGTGTGAGCGAAGGTGCCACTGGACGTTGTATAAATCATCTCAACCCGAAAGCTACGCACAAAAAACTACTTTATCCATAAAATTTTGCTGGAAAGTCCATTGAATAGTTTCGGGTTCTAAAATAAGTTCTTACTGTTTGTGAGGAAAAATGTAATAGTGCAGAAAATGGGTTTCGGGAATAGTACTGATTTATGAACACTCGGTATACAGTAGGTAATAAACAAAATTTTGTTTTTTGTTAGGAAAGCTGATATAACAATTTATATATCAATTTTATGTACATTTCGGTACCGTAGATGGTAAATATAGAATGAAACGGTTGATATTTGCTGATACAAAAATTTGTTAGCAATGACGAGCGGTGATACATACAGTAGAGTCACAAACAGGCACAACTACTGCCCATAGTCACTATGGGTCACTATGGCATAGTGTATCTTATTGCGTGCAAGAAAAGTACTATTTTCGAACTAAAGGGGTTTGCCCAAACTGGTTTCCTAACTTGACACATTTCTGGCCGTTGTTAATTAGTTTGACTACGAGTATTGTCTTTGCTAATGGGAGTATCGTAATGTAAATTAACTCTTTAAAATATTCGTAGTCTTCCACGGCAGTTTACGAAATGACAAGAAAGGCGTTTGGTCAGCTGTCAGGTACATACATGAGTAGCGCTTCGTTCTATCGACACATCGACGTTTACATGTTTGCACTCTAATCAGTTAAGTTACGGGTTATTTTGCAACAAATATCTAAAGGTCTGTACTTACCGTGTGTCGCTATACCACGATAGTACATCGAGCTTTACTCTAAAATCGACTCTACGCCTTTGCGATAAGGTGTCCAAAGAAAGAAAACTTTTATTAGTTGATAAAGGAAAATGATCAAGTGATTAAGACACTTAGTAGCGCTATCAACAAAGTTGTGCCACAATGAAATAATACCTTAATTTGAAGTACTGGCTTAGAATTTTAAAATACTATTGTTAGCATTGAAGTAATTCTCCGGACGAGGATGTAATTAGATGATTAATACTACCGCATTTTTCTTGTCCTATACCATGTCATGACATGAAACTGTCATTCTCACACGTCGTGTGCATACTCTCCGCGTAACCAAAGAGTATATAATCACTACGTCGCGTAACTCAGGCGAATTCCGCTAGCAAAGAGGTTGCACCGGGCCTAAACTGTTCGTCCAGACTAAATTCTTTCACTCATTCTTCTCCAACCGCTCTTGCGCTGTAATAATAATAAGCCGTAACCCACACAAAATGCATGGAAGCGAGTTTATTTAAGCTGTAGTACTATTTAGAGAAGAAAACGGAAGTTGATGAGTGTTGACGATGGATTTGAGGCGAAAAGGTTCGTTTGTTACTAACACTTGTTGCAGCGACGATGACTGAGACGTAGGAGAATTCTAAGGGTATTCTTACAGTATAACAGGCCAGCGCAGTGCTTAGGAAAAGCATTAGAAACAATTAAAATGATGACAATAACTGGCATCTATGCGGCCATCGCTATTTATGTCAACTGTGCTAAGGGTCAAGGTCAAGTACGACCTATACTAATTAGCTCCATATAATTTAACTGTATATAGTGACCTAACATATCTGGAAAATGATGTGGAGTAGCTGCTTTTGTGCCACAACACGGAGAGGGCAAAGTAGAACACAAAACACTCACTGTCATCATTCCGCGGCTGAAATAGCTTCACGAAAAGATCTTCCATCAACACAACAACCTTATATTAAAAAAACAGCCCAACCTTGGCCAATGGGTGCAAAAAAGTTATGTATCACGAGTAAAACCATCACCATCGGCCGGCATTTCTCAAATCACCAAGTGACATTTAGGTATTGATGTGAATTGGTTCCACGAAAACCGATGAAAAAACTTTTTTTAATTTAGAGAACCGATACTACCACATGCGCTGCGCGGCATGCTGCGAGGAAATCTTGAAAAAAATGCCATGGCCTTAGCGTAAATATACCATTATAATACATCATCATCACTATAACCGACAGCCCGCTTTGCCGGGGATGCCTCAAAAGAGAGGAAACACCCGCCCATGTGACCATTCACTGTGAAGGCGTGGAAAAGCAACGGACCGCTATCATTAGGAAGCTGGGATCCCTTCAGGAGGCCTGTAGTGAAATCAGAGCACTGCTGGCCTTCTGGAAAGAGATAGGCTGACTGGAGTAAACTCACAGTTTTGCTACGTACAATGGCCCAACCATGAGGCTAAGTGCGGAAATCTCAGGTCTAACTAACTACCTAACTATCATCATCATCAGCTATTTGATGCCCACCGCAGGACATAGGCGTCCCTCATGATTTTTCAAGCCTCGCGGCCTTGTGCCGCCCGCATCCAGGGACTCCCCGCTACCGCAACCAGGTCGTAAGACCATCTGGTGGGGAACCTGCTCACGCTGCGACGTCCGGTCCGCGGTCACCAGGTCAGAACTATAATACATAGTTTGGTCCTAAAAATAATCAATTCAAGTAATTAAATACACACAGTGGTATTTATAAAAACTCAAATACATAAACACTCCTCAAATGCATATTTACCTAATAGTCTGTGGTAAATGAAAAGATTTTGAGAATGTTTTTTAGATGAATCGTGTTTTTAAATAACAACGGATATTTTGGGTTTCACCTACGAAATGAGGTAACATCGATATTTGAATGGTCTTTCTGCACAATCTGCAGGTACCCTTGATGTGCGTAAGTACACGTAGTATGGATGTGCCACAAGAGAAACATACACTTCTATGCCCAAACGTAGGAGCTGCTGCTGGCTCAGACTGGACAGCATCTCGTAAGCAAGCAAAACATTCATTGCAAACCTGCGCTTCACGTGAAATCTGCAAAATATACATTATATTTTTTCAGTCAGTGGCCTCTTTCATAGAACTACATTCATGGTTTACTATGTCAATTCGAAATACATTGCAAAGTCGACTAATCCACAGGCCAGCTAGTAGCAAGACTCTGCTACGCAATGTACATCAAATTGTCATAATAAACCCCGAATTGTAGTTTTATGAAACTCGGCCCTGGTAAGGAACTCAGAGTACTCTGTCTAGTTCTCTAGGTGAAAGTTAGGGTATGTGGAATTAATCCATACAAAAATTATTATAAAATAAATTAAGTGAAAATGTAAACACATTTATATCCGTGTAAAATGGCGATAAAATGCGTAAGCTTTAAAAGCTATCTATATACAATTAAACTTACCGATGTCGGAAAAATCCAAGTAACGATAGTGTTGTAAATATTATCACCAATTCCCTCAACGACCTCCATTGTAAATGCCGCAATCCGAGGGAACAATTATGCATCGCAAATTCAGGGTATCATCCATAATGATGGAGTGTGTATTTTACGATAGAATACACACCAATATGGAGACTTACAAAAACACAAGAAGTCTCTAGCTTAACTCATTCACTCCGTCACACTTCGTCTCACAAAAGTACTAACATTCATGCGAAGTAGTTAATAAACAAATATAAATTCTGATCATGAAGACAACAATCGCAAAACCGTTATAATGATAGGTGACAGGGCATAGCACAGATTATGAACGATGACGTTCAGTGCTGCAAAATGTAAGTAATTTATATCGATCATCAATTCGATTCCATCAGTCACCATTTCATAAAATATAACTGAAATGTAATATAATTGATTTACGTGATGCGAGTAGAAAGCCCGGTTATTATGCCTCATATCACCTTTACATAATAACATATATAATGTGCAGTCTACGTACATAAACCATGACATTTTAGTTGCAAAGTCACCCATGCGTAGGTACTGATTACGTTATGTGCCCACTTTAGGGCACGAATCGTCTTGCATGCTAGATCGATGACTTTCAACTCCCCGAACAAGTCGGTTTCCGATAAGGCTTTACATACGTTGGATCACACACATACGCTGCGGCAGAATGTACAAAAGACCGAGAAGTATATTCTGCCACTATGCTTAGCTTTTTTGGAGTGAGGTTAAGTATGGGGACATGGGGTGTACCTCATACACATGTTTCCTCTCGATATTTTCCGTAAACGTTAGACAGTCGTACTGCTATAAAAAAATCACATACAATGTCTGATTCGAACCCAACACCTTGGAATATGATGCAAGCGTTCTGTTAATACATAACCACCGCTTTCCTTGTTCATTTAAAGGTTTATTTAAAGATCAGCATCCGAGCGATTCGGTCAAATTAAGGTCCACAAGATCCACAGATCCGTGTGGCACCGGATTAAGAATAGCGTCACTCCATTTCCTTCCGTGGATGTCGTAGAAGGCGACTAAGGAAATAAATTACCAGGAGACGGGCAGCAGCGTTTTCTTGAGATTTCAACCGCATACTGCGATCGCCAACCCGCCTGCCAAGCGTGGCGATTATGGCAAAACCCCTCATGGTTATGAAAACCACCAAGGAGGCCTATGTCCTGCCCACTGCACTGCGTTAAATGGCTGATGATGATGATGATGAAGGTCCACACTGTTGAATCTGTTATCTAGTGTTAGTACCTAATATATAATGTAAACCGCAAATAATCTAAATGAACAGGTGGATAAAGAAATATGCAAATGAAGTACTTAGGTATTATCAAACGAAATAACAAAAGTTATGTTATGCTACTTTTTTCAGCTAAATATACCTATTTTTCCCTGTATCTATTCATTCGATTTGAAAAGTAGCGGTCGGTTGGATGGCAACACTACATTATTGAATGCACAGATTGAGATTTGAATAGGTCTGTGAATGGACAAATGGATTTGTATCAAGATGACAGCGGTCGTTAAACGGAAGCATTTATTATTGTATAACTTTATTAATTTAGAATTACGGAGAAGTCATGGTTTTATAAGAAAACCCCAATTTTTTATAATTGAAAACATGAATTATGGACACTGAAAACTGGTGACACTATTTAGATTTTAGCGATACTGCTAATGGTCGAGATCCTTTAAATAAATATTCAAGAAATTATTATTAGCAAATATATCGAGCGAATGTGAGTGGAAGGCCCGGTAAGGGACGACCCAGACGGACATACTTCGACCAAATAGGGGATGTATTAGCAAAGGGCAAGATAAAAAGTACCCGAAACCGGCGTGCGTGCATGCAACGACTAATGAATGTTGAGGAAGCGAGAGTGATCTGTCAGGACCGTAGCAAGTGGCTCTCTGCCTACCCCTCTGGGATACAGGCGTGAGTTTATGTTATGTTATTATTATGTTATTATCAGCAGCTGGATACCAAGATCATGAGTTTATAGGTTAGTTAGTGTGTGTTGATGGAGCAGAATAGGTTTGTCGGTATCCTGGCAGGATCTTTGCCTACTCTTCCAGGCTACAGGCGTGAGTTTATGTAGGTTTGTTTGTCCGTGCGATATAAATAGCCTCCATTGTCATAGCCTTTTTTTATTTATGGTTACAAGACCGAATGTTACAGCTTAGAATTACAAGTTAATTAATTAATAAAGGTAGCCGTGACGCACATACTACACGATATGAACACGACATGCAATTTAGGCGCAGAAATGCTATATTATGTAAGACTATGCAACAAAATATTATTATATTACACTAAAATGTGTTAAAAGTGTCGTGGAAATTCCGCGAATTCTTTTATGATAAGAACGGGAGAGATGTTGAACGCGTTGCCGTCGTCTGTTTTTGCAGAGACATACTAGGGGGGGGGTTCAATAACTATGAATAAGATGAAATTCATCATCATCATCATCAACCCATTATGTCCCCACCGAGGGGCACGGGTCTCTTCCCTGAGGAAGGTATAGGCCATACTCCACCACGGGGGCCAAGTCCGGATTGGTGGAGCCTTGTAGACTAGTGGCTCGTCTACTGTCAGAAGTTGCCAAGCCGCCCTAAGGCCTCTGACTTGGCTTAACGACTGCCATCTACCGACGGCAGCCGGCACCAACAGCTTAACGTGCCTTGCGAAGCACGGAACCGCTCGGAAAAATGCCACTAGCGTTAGGCATAGACGGCGACCCATCCATGCACTGAACGCGCCCTGTGTTGCTTAACCTTCGTGATCGTTTAAGATCACTCAGGCAGCCGGGGCTACGAGCGATTCAGAAATTATATAAGATGAAATTAACTTTTATTAAATGTTATTTTTCAACATAGTAACCTTTTAGTTGTATACACTTAGTACTCTACTCCATTGCGTTACAGGCGACTTTGCCACTAAAATGCTGATATGTTTGAAATGGAAATGGTGATATGGTGGACGTGCTGTTGGCTGTACTGCTGCATCACACGCATGCATTATTTGTTTTTATTTTGCTCTAACCAAGCACTCTTTGTTTTGTACTTCAATTCATTCGAATTTTTACTTTCTTTTTTCTTTTATTATTAACCGACTTCAAAAAAGGAGGAGGTTCTCAATTCGATGCGTATATTCCTTTTATTCTCCGTGTGGCGCCGGATTAAGAACAGCGTCACTCCATTTCCTTCCGTGGATGTCGTAGAAGGCGACTAAGGAAATCAATTACCAGGAGACGTCAACCGCAGATGTTACAGCGACTGGCATGCCTCGCAATAACTGGGTACATAAAGACAACACCGACTGCCGCCCTGGAAGCCCTGTTGAACCTCAGACCTCTACACTTACACGTTCAACAAGAAGCAGCCAGCGCTGCCTTACGGCTTCGGACAGCTGGACTATGGAAACAGAACAGCTGTTTTGCACACACACAAATCTTGTCAGCTGATGTTTCGGACCAGCCCATGATGGAGGCGACGTGCGACAGGATACCTGACACCTATACCTTCGACAAGAAATACAGGGTACAACTACAACCGGAGGCAGCCGACTACTCGGGTATACACGAAGTCAGAGTGTATACGGACGACTCCAAAACCGAAACAGGAAACGGGCGCAGGAGCTTTCTCCAATAAACTCAACCTAAAAATATGTACAATCCTTGGCACCCTGGGCAGCAGCGTCTTCCTGGGATCCAACCGCATACTGCGATCGCCAACCCGCCTGCCAAGCGTGGCGATTATGGCAAAACCCTTCATGGTTTTCTAACCATGAGGGGGGCCTATGTCCTGCAGTGGGCGTCAAATGGCTGATGCTGATGATGATGAAATGTAATTTTTCAACATAGTCACCTTTTAGTTCTTTACACTTAGCATATCTTTTTCTTAAACTAAAGTTCCTTTCTTAAAAAAAATCTTCATCTTGATTGTCTAAAAAACCTTGTATTTGGCCTCTTAGATATTCTTTTACTCTTGGAAATAGATAAAAGTCACTAGGAGCAAGGTCTGGAAAATATGGAGGATGTTCCACCAATTCGAAGCCAGCATCATTCATGGCAGCCATCGCTACTTTTGACTGAGGTATTCAATTATCACCACCCCTTGGCTGTTCCAAAGAAGACAACCCATGATCTTGCCTCGGCCCTGAAAGCAGAGGTCATCGACTATTGGTTTTTCTATAGTGTCGGATACAATTAACTAGTCTGTAAGGATATTTATAGTAATTTTCCTCCTCCCTGTGGACTTAAGTGTCATGTTTGTAGCCTGTGTGTTACACGGGAATCTGAGCTATAATCATTTTCTCTCATCATTTATATCTTACAGAGATAAGCTCGCCTTTGTGCATGTTATTTCTTATGTAATGTCCTGTTAAATGTTTCGTGTGCAATAAAGTATAATAATAATATGGTAAGTTTTATTCAATTTGCTTCAGTGCTTTTTGACAGAAAATATAACAGAAAGAGACAACATTTACAGATTTACTATATGTATTCATTGGCGGCGCAGATTTCCTAGGGGTTTCCTGGATAAGAGGACATTACGGTTCGTTTGGTGAATACTGATAAGGCGATGTAAGATTGGTAATCACGTGGTGCGTGGCGGTGAACTGGCAAATTAATAATAATAATAACTTTCACATAACACAGTCACCAGGTCCCAAACTATGGCAAGGACAATCCAAACATGGAAATACACCCTGACTGAGGCCATTTGTACAAATGTACGGCGGCCCTCAGTGGGAATCGAACCCTCGACCTCCGGCTTGGTAATCAGACGTGATACCGCTAGACCAACAAAATAGTTTGCGTCACGGAAGGGACAGCACATGAAGATTACATTGTTCTTTAATGTTACCTTAATTTACTTAATGGCTTTTCTTCGTTGTAAGGAATCTTAATGCAGAAACTTGTGCGGAGGAAACTAAGCTGGTGTGTTGGCTCTTGTTCCATTACATTAAGTTCTAAAGCCGTGTAGTGGATCTATTACCTCGTCAATCGTATCATGTCGTAACCCATTATTGCTTTGAAATTTTCATTTATAAAGTTCTTTTGTGTTGGAAATTCTTAATAGTCAGTTCAAAAAAAAAAAAAAAACCGGACAAGTGCGAGTCGGGCTCGCCCACCGACAAATGTTTTTTCCGAGGTTTCCCCGAACTTCAAAGTCTAATTTTTTATGATTTAATTACAAATGTATAGTTTTCAGTAAAACCGAATTTCATCCTTGACGTACTAACGATCTCGCAGATGGGCGTGGGATCGCATGCGTCCCAATATAATAAAGTTGTTCTACGAACTCATATCGGAATATCGCAGGACGGAGGAACGCAAGCGTCCTACTTCTATTGCGTCGCTATTATCGCAGCGGTGTGTAACTTCGTAGCCGCCCTAATACACAATGTACTAAAACAGATATCGCAATAGCGCATCCGGTATTATCAACCGATAATGATGCACCTTTGTGGGAGAGGCTTAAGGGGATGCAGTGGGCTAAACTAGCGCCACAAATGAAAAAAATACCATATCTTCTTTTACAGATTGTATATGCAAATTCCGGGCAGCAGCGTCTTCCTGAGATTCCAAGCGCATACTGCGATCGCCAACCCGCCTGCCAAGCTCGGCGATTATGGCAAAACCCCTCATGGTTATGAAAACCACGAAGGAAGCCTATGTCCCGCAGTGGGCGTGAAATGGCTGATGATGATGATTTGCAAAAAGTGTCTACAAGCTCACGACAAAGCACCTAGGATCAAGAACCTGGGCCTAGATAGCATTTATGCCAAAAACGTCCTATTTTGGCGTTAGTGGTATTTAGTTCCAGGTTTCCTTCCTTAGGTCCACGGCCATCGGCCATAGGTCCTAAAAATCGTTAGTGACATGATTAAGAAATTGTACAGACACATTTTGCAAATTTAATCAGAAATAAAAGATATGATTGTTTGTCTCGGTGGCGGCGCTAGTGTTACCCTGGAGCCCCTTTACGGCTGACATCCGTCCCCCTTGCACATTCTAACATTTCTTTTTTGTGTACCCTATATATGTAGAGCACCCTGCCCTGCAGTGGGATCTATTACATATATAGGGTAAGGGCCTTCTATCAATTATTTTTTAAATTGTCTTATGTGCTTGTTATAAATGACTTATGAAGCTTTGATAGACTCCAAAATCATGGACGTACCTTGCATACTTCCTTTGCAGTGGACGTAGGTCCACTATTCTTCTAAAGATTGATCGATCTAAAGTATTTTGTAGCTTTTTGTATATTTCTTCCGGATAAGGGCGCTCTATTTGCTGAAATACAGGTTCACGTCTAGTCTAGCAATAGATGCTACTATTTGCTTTTTGATAATATAACCATAATTGTATGATGTTTCTGAGACAAATAAAATTATTTTATTCTTATCCGCTTAGAAAAAACACGCCGAAATATTCGAGGTAGGCTCCTAAAATTACTTCACTTTTCACTTTTAAATATTCATTGAATGCATTATACAATTAAATAATAGTTTGCATCATTAATATTTATAATTAAAAAAAATCTATTGAGCTTAAGATAAGTATTAATTAATGTCGTTATATTTCTCTCGATTATGAAAAACTCGATTATACAATTAATTTTTATTTAGATGTTTAGGTGGGGAACCCATTTTTGGGCAAAGGCCTCCTCCAACTTCCAAAAGTGGGACGTTTATACGCTGCATTATTTTACGCAAGGATGTTTTAGCGTAAAGCGTTCTTGATCGTACGTGACGCAGACAGTCGCCTGTCATGCTGCTGCCACGACAAATAGCCAGTGCAAATCGACCGGCTCGGTCCTGATGTATAAATAATGGAACATCGCTTGTAACGCGTCTGTGTAAGGTTCACCTTGACTTTGACCGTCAAGGCGAGGTTTGTGCCGGTCAGATTGGAACGGGACTGGTTCTACAAAATGTATCAACTTGAGGCTTCATCATCATCATCATCAGCCATTTTTACGCCAACTGCAGGACGCAGGCGTCCCTCGTGGTTTTCCCTAACCATAAAGGGTTTTGCCATAATCGCCACGCAGTATGCGGTTGGAATCCCAAGTAGACGCTGCTGCCCATCTCCTGGTGATTTATTTCCTTAGTCGCCTTCTACGATATCCACGGAATGAAATGGAGTGACGCTATTCTTAATCCGTCACCACACGAAACTTGAGGCTTACCAACATTTTTATGTAGACTTATAGAATGTGTATCGAACCCACGGCCGCTGTTTTGTTCAAACGACAGTCTTATGTGCAGTAGACTCAGTTTTACTTAGGTAGGTAGTAGATACCATCACGATGGATGGGTCTCTGTACTTAACGTTCATAAGCAGCCTATATACGTCCCACTGTAGGGCACAGGCCTTCTCTCAGGGAGATAGTATTCGCTTAAACACCACACGTGCCCACCGCGAATAGCTCAGACACTCAGGTTTCCTCACGATGTTTTCCTTCACAGTTAGCGAGTACTATATTGTACGGTATTGCTACTATAACTTCACAAATGTACATAACTTAGAACACAAAGTCATAGGTACATGCCCGCACCGGGAATCGAACCTGGGTCTCTCGCTTCCGAGTCCCATGTTCTACCCACTAGGCTACCATCGCTTTCGATGGTACTTAACCTAGTTGAGAACATATTACCTCAGTTCTATAGATTTATGACTTAGCTTTACTGGAGTTAATTACGCTCTGTGCTGGTGGCTCTTTGTACCTTATGACGATGGTTTTAAGAGTTCGCAATGGCCACGGGGTCGAGGTGACGTCATGAGCCGGCCAATTGCATCTGAAAGACTACGAGATTAGACTTGTGTAGTTCGGTTCGCGATTCACTACGTATCTTATTATTATCTCCTTCACCTTAATAGTTCATACGTCACTGAAGTTTGAAGTACTTAGAAGAACTTCAAAATACTGAGAAGAACTACTTCCTTAAAAAAAATATAACTAAATCACTTTTTAGGGTTCCTTAGTCCGACAAGGGACCCTTTAAGGTTAAGAAATATCTGTGTAATTTCCATTTTCGCCATGTCCGTCTGTCTGTCTGTCTGTCCGTCTGTCCGTCTGTCCGTCTGTCCGACTTTCCGTCTTTCCGTCTGTTCGTCTGTCCGTCCGCGGCCTAGCGCAAAGACCGGTGGTACTAGCAAGCTGTAATTTGGTGTGTGTTTAGTGTGTGTATTTATCACACCGACAAAGTTAAACAATTAAATGATGGTTTTTTTTTCTGTACCTCCCTAACATGAAAAGTAGGGATGATAGTTTTTTCTCGTCTACCCCGTCATGTGGGGTATCGTTAGATTGGTCGTTGAAAAATATTGTGGGTGTAAGAAGACCATTTTTCTAGTTAGGTTTCCGTTTGCGAAATATTAAGCTTAGTGCCCCCCATCCCCCCTCTCCTGGCTAAAGGGTTGATTGTAGAAATGTGAAAAAATTCAGGGCAACTTGAAAGGAAAAGTATCATTGTCTCCGCCATACATAACCCTGTGTCCAGCGGATTTGGACTGTGAAGGTTTAATGCTTAAGTAAAAGCCTAACTGTACAGTCGACAACAGGGCAACCTTTACACCTTTGTCTTAAAGTCGCCCATGACGTATTTGAGGTGCTTTCGACTGTACAATCCTTGTAAACATAGGTACAGTCGACAGAATGTTAAATGGAAATAACTTAATGTAAGAAAAAACACATTTGTGTTTGCGACAAGACAACTATGAATCAACAAGTGAATTGGATGAATCTCATCGCCATATTTCTTCTCTCCACAGGCACCGCGGGTAGAGAAGCCAACGTCTCTCGCCTCGGGACCGCCGCCACCGACGGCCATAGTCCCCCGCTCCGTCGATGCCCCTCTACCGCCCGGCTGGCAAGGCCAGCCACGGAGACATGGCTCCAGCCGCTTCAATGTACACAGTCACACACAGGAGCTGGTCAAATTGCCGCCGATCAAAGGTGAGCTCTAACATCAAGTTCTCTAATAGCCAGGGTTATCAGCAAGGCAAGCCCTTGAGACATGACTTCAGCACAGCACAGCTTCAACACAGTCTGGTAAAGGAGCTGGTCAAGGTGGCCTCTAACATCATGTTCTCACGTTGTCACCAACGCTAGCCACGGAGACAAGGTTCCAACCTCTTGAATGCACCCAGCTACACGCAGGAGCTCTCACATCATGGAAATAAATGGTTTGTTTCTTTTTTTTTCTTTCTTTCTCAAGCTCTCTAATGGCCAGCATTATCAGCAAGGCCAGCCCTTGAGTCATTGCTCCAACCGCTCCAATGTACACAGTCACACGCAAAGGCTGGTCAAACTACCGCCAATTATAGGCTTTAACGCCATCGTTTCAATGGCTCTAATGGTCAGAATAATACCGCATAACAATGTACATCGAATTGTCATAGTAAACCATGAATTGTAGTTCTATAGAAAAGGCCCCAGGTGACAATTCCGGGGACCTATCCCACTTCTGATGACTTATCGCACTTCTCATTTATTTGAATTTCAGCTAACTGCTGCCAATCGAGTGAATGTTTAAAAGAAATTAAACTTTATACAATAAGGAATTATTGTCTAATCAGTTTATTTAATTTCCAGACAATTGTGTATCTAGGTCACTGCGGTTATATTGCTCTGTGTTTGGAAGTATTTATGACCTTTTCAGTAAAAAACTCCGTTTCATTTAACAGGAATACCTACACCGATTTCACATACAGCTAGCCACATAATTTGTCTATTCGACTCTTAAGGCGCCTTTCCTCAGAGATGTCGTCTCTATAGACTCATTAGTCGCACTCAAGGCGATAGAATAGAAGTAATAATGTTTGACGACCACTCAGAGGTAGAAACAAGCTTTATGCGCACATCCCTTTCTTTGTTCGCCTTCCGTTTCCTGTCTGACAGGCTGCTATCTGGGGCACCGTAAAAGCGACTAGGACTTAGAAATAGCAGCCTGCACACTGATATCCCTGTAGGGGTAAACTGAGGCTTCGATTCTTTACATAGCCTGTTGATGGATGGTTCAGAAAATTTACTACTGAACGACGAGCCGTGTCCATGACTTTATTCGGGTGGAATTAGAATTTAAAAAAAAACAACAATACCCTAGTTGATTTACGTCAAAATTAATTTAAAAAATGTTTATTTCCTATAGTTGATGATGATTATAAATATTTTTCTTATTTATCTGGCGAAAAGGAATTCCAGTTGCGTGGTACAAAAACGATCTATCGAACTCAGGCTTAATCTGTGACGTCACAAGCTGAAAGCGGCTCGATGATGTATGAAGCTTTTATCAGTGTTTGAGTTATCCCATAAATAAGGCTTTTATTTGTATGTGTTGAAATCGATCATAATTGACTCGAAAACGAAAAGTTTTTAGAAGTAAGAAGTTTAACCTGGTCGGACTCTTCCGACTAAAATTCAAGGAAGTGATTTCGGAATTAAGTGATGTTCTGCAAAAATATTTATTTATAAAGAAAAAAGAAATTACGGCAATCTGTTTAAATTATTTTTGAGTTAAGTATCGTATTGCGTTGCGACAGTGCAATAGTAAACAAAAGTACATAAAAATCACCATAAACGGCCCTAATTACCGACGCAGGGAACGATGCTCCCAGCATAGGTAATTAAGATTAGGAACACAGATTAGTAGCCCCTTGACGAAATTAAAGCCGATTAGTAACCGGCCGCCAGCTGGCTGACTACGGTGGTAATGTTTAGCGAGTACTTGTGTACTTCTGAGGTGGCACTGTGTATACTGTATTTGGCTTGACCAGAAATTTTCGCTGTCAATACTTTTGGTTATCTAATATTATATAAAACATTGTTTGCATACGCACGCACGCACGCACGCACGCACGCACGCACGCACGCACCCACGCACGCACCCACGCACGCACCCACGCACGCACCCACGCACGCACCCACGCACGCACCCACGCACGCACCCACGCACGCACCCACGCACGCACCCACGCACGCACCCACGCACGCACCCACGCACGCACCCACGCACGCACACACGCACGCACACACGCACGCACACACGCACGCACACACGCACGCACACACGCACGCACCCACGCACGCACACACGCACGCACACACGCACGCACACACGCACGCACACACGCACGCACACACACACAGACACACAGACACACAGATTTAATTTAATATTTATGCATTCTTCACTGTCTCCTCTAAACAGTGTTTTAAAACTTAATTTTATTATAACCTTAATAGTAATATTAATTTGAGACTATTTCCTAACCGTCGCCTAAGTTAAAATGCTAAACCTACTTGACCAGTCCCCCACTATACAGACTTATAGTCTAGTGTGGGGGTCGCCGGTAAACATTGTCGTTTTATTCTTTCAACCAATTTATTTTCAACCTTCTCATACCCTTTGTAACTTGTGTAAAGTGGTTTTTAAAATAAATATTTTTATGTTTTTTTATGTTTGTTATCGACTCCTCCGATACGGCTTCACCGATTTTCATGAGTTTTTTATGTATATTTGGTATAATAATATGGCAAAACAACGTTTGCCGAATCAGCTAGTGATATTATTAGGGACAGGCTGACACTTGACCCCAGTCACGCCTGATGGTATACGAAGACGGGGTCTAAGAAATAAATAAATGTGTTAACCTATCCATGGGCAATGGCATGGCATGATTTATCATCATTATAATATAGACCATAACAAGAACGTTTACTACTATTTCAGTACCACGTTTTATAGGTCTCTCAGAGAGAAAGAGCATGACTCCACTTCTCATCTATCAATCATCTCCACGCGTGCCTAGGGGCCGTTGAAGTATATGTAAGCAGATTTATTACAATTAATCCCCTCCTCCCCTCGTCAGCGAAAGTAAGCAAAGCTCTTATATGTTTTTTCATTGTAGCGTCCTTTCGAAAATTGAGTGTCGCTATCAGAATTAATTTAACCCGTGAACATTTTCGTTCAACTATTTTTAGGATTTTCGCTGTAGCTTAAGTCAACGAGAGAGTTGCCAGAGACTTCAATTGCCATTTGGTGATGAAGCACCACGTCCCAGCTCTGTGTATGTGGTTCGAAGAATTTAGACGTGGCCGTGATCATCTCCATGACGAAGTATGTGAAGGTCGGCCGGCGACTGCGGTTACAGAATCTAATATTGACACAGTAGGACAACTTATTGAAACTGACAAAAAAAAATACTTGTCAACAAATTCGTGCTTTGTTAAGCATTGGAATGAGCTAAGTGCAAAACATTTTACATGTGCATCTGAAGTTTCGGAAGCTTTGCAGTCGATGGATACCACATGACTAAACGGAGGAACAGAAAAGACTGTGTGTCCAGAATGATAAAAAATTACAAAAAAAGATTCTCGGAGGACGGTCCTTGGCTGTCTATAAAGTCGTTACAGGTGATGAAACCTGGGTCTACTGCTTTGAACCCGAAAAAAAAAGCCATTTGGCAGAGTGGGTCTTTCTTTTTGAAGATTTGCCGACGAAAGTTAAGAAAAGTCAAAGCATTGGTAAAAAAGCGGTCGCTTATTTTTTCGGCAAATCAGGACATTACACGAAGTTCAAAGAACAGTGACTGCAGATTGCTACGTCAACACTTGCTTGCCCAGAGTCTTAGAAAAAGTTCGTGACGCATCCGCCTTACAGTCCAGACCTCGCACCCTGCGACTTGTTTTTGTTTCCAAAAATTAAAGACTTAACTTAAAGGTTTACGAGCCCTGAATCGGCGGTGAATACGTTCCACGAAGCCATTGAAGAGCTCCCTAAGGAAGACTGGTCCAACTGCTTACAATGGTTTCAGCGAATGCAAAAAGGCCTTAATTGCGAGAGAATATATTTAAAAAACAATGTATGTATCGTAAGTCTTATATCTAATCTTATTTATGAGAATCCAGAAACTTTCAGTACACCATGCCAGCCACAGGTGTGCTACGACCGCTTCAAGAATAGACCAGAGACTATCTGAATACCATGCGAACCAATGGCGGGACTAGTTACAAATAGAAATATTCTTACGAAATTTGGACCTCAATTCGATCTTTGACGAACATCTTTGATGTCCAAAGAAGTTAAACAAAGATATTATCTTTCAATGACGGACATACACATGATAACGAAAGTAGTTTGTCAAAGGAAAAAGCTCATTTCCGTCGAATGAACCCTTTTTCACGAGCATTGGCGTTCAAAGCTGCTAGTTCAATATACGGCCTCCATAAAAGATGCATAGGAAATGGAGTTAGGTAAAAATAACCTTTGTGATAAACGTAATAGGTATTTGCTGACAGGGTAAGAGCTTTCTTTCCGAGCTCCGATGGGATTTTGTTTCGGAGAAATCATTTATTTGTGGGCTCAATTGATTTTAACTTTGCAGGGTACTCTTAAGGCATCGTAATAGCGATCGACGTCTTTCTTTGTATTACTCCACTAGGTTTAATAAAAACAAAACGGAATATAGTTCAAGCTACTGCTCAGATCAAACCATTCTTCTTGTTCAATCCCTTTACTCATCCGCGTAGTCTGGGGCCGAGGTTAGTATAAGTGAGGGCATTACTATACATGTCAGGTTCTTCTCCTTTGGGTCGGCGAGGATGGACCTCTTCCATTTCACATTCATTAATTGGCAGTTTCTGCGCTGCTTTGAAAAAAAAAAAACATTTAGTACTAAAACTTTCGTAAGCACTACACATTCTTAACTTAATTCCGGAATCACTTACTTGATTTTTTGTGGGAAGAGTCCGAGCAGGTTACGTTCTTATTTGATTAAGCTCTTCGAATAACCTGGTCGGACACTACCGACAAAAAATCAAGCAAGTGATTCCGCAATTAAGTTAAGAAAACATTTAGTGTTACATTAACCCCCGGTTTCTCGTATACTAGCAAGCTGTTAATTTCATGTTAACAGCCGTCAGTGGTTTTTTTTTGTATGCACTTTGGTCAATTGACAGCTGTTAACAGTAGATTAACAGCGTGTTAGTGTACGAGAAACTGGGGGTATATCTGTTAAAATATACAGACATTCAAGTTCTTGCTAACCACGCTCTTTCAGTTCTCTCCTGATCCGGCCGTATTTTTCACTGCAAGGCACTCGAATCCAACCCATGCCCTAAATTTACTACATTTAAGTAGAGTTTTTCTGGATCGGTCTTCCGTAGGCCTAATTACGCTCACCAAATCCTGTCGGAATCCTGACGTTTGCTGTAGCAATTAGTATGGGATTTGACAGACGATTATAATCGTTCAGGATTTAGTGCGCGTAATATAGGAGCAGGTCTCTTCTGGCAGCTCAAATAGGCACTATAACCGATCTTTCCGATCTCAAACTCTTGAATAACTTCCGCCCTTAATGTGCAATCATTCGCTGATATGTCAGACGGATGTACGTTTCTACATACATACATAAACTCACGCCTGTATCCCAGAGGGGTAGGCAGAGACCAGGGACTGTCACTTGCCACGATCCTGACAGATCACTTTCGCTTCCTCTACATTAATTTGTCAATGCATGCACGCACGCCGGCTTCGGGTACGTTTCTTTTATGTACGTTTCTTTTTCATAATAATAACTTTCACACAACACAATCAGTCATCGTTCACTCACTTCTGTTTCATTCGTCCAGTCCGTATTTCCGTCTAAATAATAATAACTTCTACACAACAGACCCCCAGTTTCTCGTACACTAACACGCTGTTAATCTACTGTTAACAGCTGTCAATTGACCAAAGTGCATACAAAAAAAAAACACTGGCAGCTGTTAACAGTAGATTAACAACTTGTTAGTGTACGAGAGACCGGAGGATAATCACTTGTCCAGCCCCCTATATTACGCGCACAAAGTCGTGAACGATTCCAATAGTCTAACCGTCAAATTCCGTACTAATTGCTACCGCAAACGTCAGGATTCCGACATGCTCATGCGACATGGACCGGATGCCCCTGGTTCCAAACTAGAATACCCTGTGCTATGGTGACCAGGCAAGGACAACACAAACATGGCAATACACCCAGACTGAGGACACGGCGGTCCCCAATGGGAATCGAACTCACGACCTCCGGCGTGGGAATCAGACATGATACAGCTAGACCAACGAAGCAGTCTAAATATAACTCGGTAACACCAATCAGAGGTCCCTTGTTCATTGGCCCGCGCGTACACATGATGAAAGGTTTTAGGTCACCGGTGTAGAGTTTGAGAAAACACAAAGTAGGATCAGTTCACCTAACTTTGTGTAAGGCGTATTAGGTTTCATATATTTTCAGCTTTTGTTGCACTACCCTTCGAGTCTCATCGGTACCAAATATTCTTGGGATTCTTGTAAATTCACATTGCAGAATGTTACAACGACGACTTTAGACTGAGCGTGAAGCCTTTTGCAAAATTTAGGTGTTTTTAAAGAATTTTGTTGTTGAATTGAATGTTAAGGAAGCGAAAGTGATCTGTCAGGATCGTGGCAAATGGCAGTCCTTGGTCACTGGCGTGATACAGGCGTGAGTTTATGTACGTTGTTGTACTAAATTTTTTGTTGCAATAACGACTATTTTACTTCTAACTTTTTTTTGCTGGTCTGCCTACCGATTGTTATCACAACAGGTCGAAATACTCTGAAGGCGAACCTTTTGTATCGTCCATATTTTGTGCTGCTAGAGGTACAGGTAACTGTAGTGTTGGGCGACCAATCGACCTATTTCGCTGAGCTACCCGCAGTAATCAAGGAACGACCTACACTCGAATAAAAATATAGGTACTACAGTCACACTGCTGAGCCACAACACTGCAGCAAATACTATTTTATCCATTATTTTCAGCTCCGGATATAAAGCTCAATAATGTTAAAGGTTTCTTCTGCTGGTGTATGACTTGGCAAGGGTTTTCATAAGAATATTGGACGGCAAATAATCAATCAGTTTTATGATTGAACCCGTACATATCTGCCGCTTACTACATACGGTCAAAATCTTGAGCTCAGTTTATGCTGCTTTAGAGAAAATGTGTTAAACCATAGCGTAACGTAACAATGTGTATTTTATTTGATTTGAAAATTATTTATTGCACAAGAAATCAATCTGCACAAAGGCGAGCTTTGTTTGTTACACTTTATTGCACAATAAAAAACATTATAAAAAATAAAATTTAAATAACAGGCTTGTAATGAAAAAACAATTCTGCAAAGGCGGATCTATTTGAAAAGAAATTTCTTCCAGCCAGCCTAGAAATTTTTGAACAACTTACACGAATGTCTACATAAATATAGGAATAAAAGAAATATATACCTAATTTAAACGTAAATATATGCACTAAACAATAAGAAACCTTCGTATAAGTATATTACACTGACTACACAGACACAGAAGATATACTTACATGAACGATGATGATGATGTCCTCCACAACGATTCCGTCGACGGCGACACCCCGACAAGGACCCATCTTAGACCCGAGCGTGCGCTCGGGCGTGTGATGCAAAACCGAATTTGCTCTTAAACACACGGTCACAGCTGCCGCAATACAGTTGACCGCTAGAGTTATATGTGTAATTGTAAGAGGGCTTAGGACGAGTTTTCCAAAGCTGGCGTTTGGCGTCGTGTTCCTGAAGACGCACTTGTTCAAAGGCGATGGTGCCTGAGCTAACAGCTTTTCGCCATTCAAGCTTTTGTTGTGCAAGTTCCTCCCACTCGTTGACGGCTATATTGCTTGAGAATAGGTGGCGCTTTAGGACATCTTTAAACCGTAGGTATTGACCACCTACTTTGCGTTTTCCGCAGCTAAGTTGGGAATAGAAAACAGCTTTCGGCAGTCTTGAAGAGTCCATCCGCACCACGTGTCCGCACCATCTTAGTTGTCCTTTCATTAGGAGGCACTCCATACCAGTCATTTTAGTACTGCGTAGAATATCGGTATTGGGAACACAGTCTTCCCAGCTCACACGTAAAATTGCCCGAAGGCATTTCATGTGGAAGACGTCAAGGCGTCGAACATGAATAACAATATTATTATAGATTAGAAATAAAGTGGTCTTTCAATTTGCTTCGGAACTGTGACACAGTTGGACTATCCCTGATTACCTTCAGTAGAGAGTTCCTCTGGCGGGCAGCACGAGCTTCCAGCTGACCATGGGTGATGTGGATAGAGGAAGGGGTATAACAAACAGAGACAACAATTGCGTCTAGACAATTAATTGCAAAGAAAAATGCAGTAAAACAATTCGTTACAAATAAAAGCGCAATAAAACTCAATTTAATAAGCTGTCTGTTCAGTTGACTAGACACTAAAATGCTAAAGGCCGGGAGTCGCGTAAGTACTCCCCTGTGGCAATTACCTCGATGGCTTAGCGACCGACACACCTCTGAAAGCATCCATTACATCCTTTACGGCTTGACCTTAAAGCTAAAACTCTCTTTACTAGAGAATCATTGCAATAATCAGCACCAAACCGTTTCATTGCAAATGCCACTTTGAAGATGTTATTCCCAGATGATTGGCCAAAGGAAGTGTCCTAATCAGGCCTGATAAATCCTTATGGGATATGACAACAATAGGCTTAAGGAATGTTCCACAATTTCATGATAAATTCCTTCATAATTCTAGACATACGAGTACTAAAAATCAGTTATATTATTATATTCAATACCATATAAACACATCGTTAGAAACAGAGCCTTTATCAGTGACAGTAAAAGGGCTTGTTATTAGCTTCATCCTCGTACACTCTTCTCATACACTTTTAAATTCGTATAACATAAGCAGCCAATATACGTCCCATTGCAGGGCACAGACCTCTCAGAAAGACAGTATGGGCTTAATTACCACGCGTGCCCACTCAAAACTGGCGTCAAGTTAACACCTCAGGCACTTTTCTTTTTCTTTTATGGATATAACTTACTTTACTACTTTACTTGGGTCGCCGCACAAGTACACAAATGTACGATTATGTTCATTTTGTTGCACTAAGCCGTGCTGAGGACAATTTAAAAAAAAATTTTGCCTCTAAATAGGTTTTTACAAATGTACGAATAAGACCTCTCGAACGTGCGGCCCGGTTATATCCTGCTCCTAGATAGAAACACAGAATAAGTCCGTACAAATCTCCATCGCAAACCCGCCGACGTGTTTCCATAACCTACCTTTACTCGCGATGTCTCTCAACCAATTTGATCAACTGTCAGGTCCACAGGATTGAGTTCAGTGGTTAGCTCCGTACGATGTGGCACAGGCAAGACTGGCGGATCGATATGCAAAATGCGGCGCCCCGATCCGTGATGCAGATTTATGGGGGCGAGTCATGATTTAAACCGTATTGTGTAACCCCGATGGGTATCGGGAGACAAATGGATTACTTCCTGCCTGCCTGATGCACCGAGCTTGGGGTAGAAGGCACTGGAGTTACTTAATTTGTTGCAATATTGTTATATATATCAAGGTCCTATTTCATAGGACCACAAGTCATGATTTACTCTGATGATTCGATGTAAATTGCGTAGCCGATTAACCCACAGATTAACGAAATTGTACTAATCATGTCTGTCATAATATACTATTAATATTATAGTTTTATGAAACGCGGCCCGGGCAGGCTAGTCAGCAGTTGTTTACCTAGCTGCTTAGTTCAGTTTAGCAGCTTACACTACGCTGTAAGTGAAGAAAAGAACCGCGGTATATGTTAAATTCGAAGATTTTAAAAACCTTCGTTCATAATAGTTAAAACACATCAAAAACATAAATGTGAAATGAGAGCCAAGTTCAATATTATGACATATGCCTTGGTTAAGTGAGATCTAAATGGGTACCAAGTTCAATGGTCGGTCCTGAAATTTATTTAGAACAACATAAAATATTTTATAACAACTTAAAATATAATTTCTACTTATAACTTAGGATAATATATTGAAGCCTGACTTGGCTAGATCTCATTTGATATGTTTATATGAAATAGTTTTTGAGTTCTATGGGGGTCAAAAGTGGCTCTAAATGGTTCGTGTAATCGTTCGGGCTCGCCAGTTCTGTTATAGCTTGAGAACCTCACTTGACACGCTACCGCGTGTCTAGATCTAAAATTGTTTATCGGCATAATCTTGTAGGGTTCCCTAAAAATTCTGCCGTAAAATTTAATCGCACTTCTACAAGTTGCTGATTGAGAAAACAGTGGTTCCTGCAGTCCTCTTTGACGGCACACCCGATGTCTATGCGACAACGTCCAGGAACTGGGGAGTGCTCTTTGACTGTCATCTCTCTTGGTCTATGCATGTCAGTGAAGTCAGTCGGCGCGTCTTTGCAACTTTCCAGTCTTCAAAAGTTGGGTATCCGCTTCATATACGGATTATGCAAATTTGATCATCTGTCTCGTTTCCGACAAGATTTAAATCCCAATTCGTCTTTGGCGGAATGCACACATACTCTCATTATTATACAAATCCCTTAATCATCCCTCATCACCCGCATACCTGAGAGAAAGGTTTCAATACCTGTTCTCCGGAGAAAGACCAAAAAGATCACTTAAATCCCATCTTCTTAAAATTCCTGCTCACAATAATACTGGAGCTTACGGTGAGTCTTTGACGGTCCAGTCGGTTAGGCTGCTGTGAACATATGCGCTAGTCCCACTATTGGTACCTTCAAGAAGCGGTTGAAACAGCATTATCTATCCCTGCAATAACATTGAGCTATATGTATACCTAAGTAGGCATCTATTTTTATTCTGATATCTCGTTATTTAGTTTTTGTTTTTTTTTTTACTTTGTGTAAATAGATTGTTATTTAGGCTTTTTGTAGTTTATGTAGTTTATTTTGTGCACATACATAGATCCGTTTTTCTGCTGCTTCTCCTATACCCTAAGGTTTGCTGGAAGAAATCTCTTACAGAGATAAGCTCGCCTTTTGTACATATAATTTCTTATGTAATGTCCTGTTAAATATCTTGTGTGCAATAAAGTATAATAATTAATTCTTCTATATTTCTAGTGTCTAGTGGTAAAAGCCATTCCGTTTCGATGTTTCAAAATTACATTAGGCGATGTTGTGTGCGCATGCTTTAGACCACATCTTAGTGCTTATATCATTCTATTTATTGTATATCCTGTAATGGTTTTGTACACCAATTAAAATAAAATAGGATGGCCACATTGATGCTAAGACATACATTACATAAACTCACGCCTTTATCCTGGAGGGGTAGGCGGATGGTTTGCCACTAAAACCCCAACAGCCAAGGGTTTGAGGCTCCTAAAAAATCCATCGAACCACGATCGCGTTTCATCAATTCATTGTCTTACCCACAGAACAGAGTTATATACCTATAACCAACGCTAGGCCCAATATATCCAGTTTTCGTCAAAAACAAAAACAATCTACGAAAATACAATGATTCCCGGTACCGAGCGATATTGCGCCAAATTAATTTGATTGGTCGATATGGGGGTGAGGGGGTCTTAACCAATAGAACATGACGATATTACCACAGAGAGACCGTTGAGCGCTGAAGACAGAATTTCTTATATTAGGAATTCGTAGCACTTTTGCACAGATTAGATGGATAGTATGTACACCAGGAATTACATATTTAACAATAATATAGTACAGTACAATTGGCGGCCTTATTACTAAAAGTAATTTCTTCCAGACAACCATTAACGGAAAAAAAATTGAGAAGCTTAATGACGGGTAGTCAGTGCAACTAAACAATACTAAGCAAGATATTTATATATTTAAAACACATACATAAACGGTACATAAATACGAAATAAACATACATAAATAAAAATTAACATATGAAGGGAGGAGATGAACGAAAAATATACCTACACTACTAGGAAGAGATTTCACAACAAAAATAAAAACAACAAACCTAAACTAAGGCAAAGTAATATTTGTGAACTCTGCTCGTAAATACTGACAGAGACTGTGAAAATCTTACAGCCAAAGATTGTTCCACAGGCGGACAGCTGTGTTGGTAAAGGAATTGCTGAAGAACCTTGTCGAATAACTCGGTGTCTTCAGCAATCGATTCTGAGCGGATCGCAAAGCCCGGCCGTTCGTATCACTCAAAAACTCAAAGCGATTTTTGAGATACAGAGGTGTGGCTGGATTGAACAGCACCGAATAGAGGATTGAAAGAATGTGAGCATTAGTATAATGTTACTGTCAAAGTTTATTGTAATTTTTTTTTTTAATTTCAATTAAACATGGTTTAAGTCATTTAAGTAACAAATAACACTTTCATCGTAACAGCTTGGTCACTTTGATTCCCTGTGTGAAAACGTATCTCGTAGGCTTAAAAATGTCGTGGAATGGTCTTGAAGAAGCGTATAAAAAGTAAGCAACATTTAAAGTCAACGACATAACATACGTAGCCTTGTTTTTATCTGTTGGCCTCTTTGACTATGGCCCCTATATGGGCTTAATAACCACGCGTGTGTACCGTGGATTAAAGAAAAAATCTTGATAACAGATATCCTCTACTAACTAACATGATATAAACCAGGGCTTCCCAAACTGTGCGTTGCGACTCTGCGGTTGCGGCCGCGGTCTAGCGGTTACTGTCAAAACTGAGGTCGTGGGTTCGATTCCCATTGGAGGCCAACGTATGGAAATGTCACACACACAGAAAATCAAATCCTAGTTTCTGTATGATATATTTTATATATTTTTTTAATTTTCATGTTCATCTAATGGAAAGGCACTAAGGCGGTTCAAAGTTCAAAGATCATTGATATTTGAGCTCAGAGATCAGATATGTTTTTTATATCGATTTGTACAATTTTTTAAACTGAATAACTTTTTTATTATATTCTTTTTGTTGCACTAACCCGTGCTGAGGATAATAAAAAAAAATCCATATACTTAATACAGATAAGTTTGTAAAGAGGCTCGAAATTTCGCCGATGCTTGCACTTACCCATTAGCTCAGTTGGGAGAGCGCTGGCACGGTTAGCCAGAGGTCGCGGGTTCAAGTCCCGGCAAGGGTGGAATTTTAAGCCACTAAATAGGTTTTTAAAACTTGTTTGCCTTTTCAATCTTTATCATAATTTCTTGCTTCCATTAGAACTCTGCAATTCTACATAGAGTTGTTCTTCTAATTGTTGATTTGATTGCACCCCCTCCTGTCTCTCCCAGACGACACCCAAACAAAAACTTTCCTTTATGCACGTTCCTGGAAAGCTCATCTGCCCCTACGGTTCCACGAAAATGTATTCCGCGTTTTCCCCTTTGTTGACAAGTTTTCATGCGGTCGGTATGATTGTTTAGAGTTATTTTTTAGGGTTCAGTGAGCGCAATGTGTCAACGGGACCCTATTACGACGTCAGTCTTTCGGTTTGTCCGATAACGGGCTTTTCTTCAATTGTAATAGGCAGCCAATTGAATTTTTCACAGAATACGTGTTAGGGCGGATTGCTCAAATAATAATAAAACATTAAATTGCATAAACTCACCACGTTTACCACTTGCCACGATTCCGATAAACTTATTTCGCTTCATCAACATTCATTTGCATGCACGCGGGAAGAAATAAAAAAACTATTATTAAAAAACCGGCCAAGTGCGAGTCGGACTCGCGCACGAAGAGTTCCGTACCATTATCTATACATCATTAGACACAAAGATCCAGAAAAAACGGCAAAAAATCGCCCCTTAAATATTTATTCTAATTTAATTATTTATTTTTGAAGTGAAAATAGAACTAAATATTTTGTTCAATATTTCACGGAATTACCTTTTGCCTTTTTTACCTTTTTTTCGAGAAAAAAAATTGCATATGTTGTGTGGGAGCCCCCCCCCCATCTATTTTATTCTGTTTACGAACAAACGAACAGACGGACAGTGAAGTGTTAGTAGTAGGGTCCCGTTTGGCACCCTTCGGGCACGGAACCCTAAAAATTACAAAAAATTGGGGTTTCATGTAATTATTAATATCATCTAGCTCTGTATCGATTTAAATTAATAATAATTTAAACATTGAAGAAGCAACAATTAACCTAACCAAAATTAGAACCCTCTTTTAAATTTAGTACTAACTGCGAGACTAACCCATGGCTTTTTTGTGTCATTATTTTACTTACTGTATTTTACTACTGTAAGCTGTAAGTTCTCCAAATGTAAAAATAAAATAATAATAATATGCTCTATTGTAAAAACGGTAATACATACAAGTAACTTAGTGTGGTTCTAGTTTAGATAGCCCATAAACAGCATACAACAAACAATAAAACCCGGTTAAGTGTAAGTCAAACTACCGCTTGGCCTCCCGAGGGGCTCGAACTAAATGAAAGGAAACACATTTTGTGACATAAATGACGTAATATTATATATTTATGCTAGCTGACTCGGTAAACGTTGTTTTGCCGTATTAATTAACCTATGACCTACTCTCAGACCTTCCAAATATACACAAAAAAAAACCGGCCAAGTGCGAGTTGAACTTGCGTGGAGAGGAATCCGTACAATGCCAAAGTCAAATGTTTTTATTAAAGACGCGAGATAACTACTACTAGCGCTATCCAGTGGTTTTAGTAAACTATTTTGCGTAAGTCAACGTATTATATTGAGTTTATCACTTTATTTTCAATTGATAGAATTCTTATAGGTCTTCATGTAATCTACAAGCAATGAACTATATTTTGTATTTTTTTAAATCGGCTCAGTTGTTTCGGAGATCAGGGGGGAATAGTCAATTTTCCTCTGCTTTCATGAATAAAATCAAAACTATTTATTTTACCATAATAACAAAAATATATTTTAGATCCTCATAACGAGGCCTTTCATTTGATATATCACACAGTAAGGTTTGCAAAACTTTTTTTTTTATTTCCTAATTTGTCCCCCGAAAATTACTTATTTCAAAAACATATTTTTACTTCTCACATCTGTGTTTGGGTCATAGGATTACACCATCCTACCACATTTCATCTGATTTGGTCCAGTAGATTAGGAGCAAATTGGCTGTGACAGACGGACAGACAGACAGACGCACGAGTGATCCTGTAACGGTCCCTTTTTTGTACGGTGTACGGAACCCTAAAAATCGGTGAGTTCGATAACAAACACCTCAGTGTTCTGAGACAAACACTGTGACACAAGATTTTTATAACATGGTGGTAGACGGCAGTATGGAACCCTCGGTTTGCGGTTTTTTTTGGCCGGTTTTTTTTTTGTTCACGACTGCCTAAAAAAGAGTGCAATGAATCGTTTAGTCGGCGGAAGCCCGTGAGATAATTATGGCATTTGGGGGAAAAGGTTTACATCCAGCATTTACGCCCTGTCTGCGTGCGCTATGTCACCCTCGCTCCAACCCCTCGTCTGTG
Organism: Yponomeuta cagnagella; assembly: GCA_947310995.1. NCBI lineage: Eukaryota > Metazoa > Arthropoda > Insecta > Lepidoptera > Yponomeutidae > Yponomeuta > Yponomeuta cagnagella. The sequence continues at coordinate 13,368,228 of OX371287.1, forward strand.
GAATTTCGTGACAGTGGATATTGTTTGGGTTAGGCTCTGATGAGTCAGGCTGGGCCCTATTTCATAAAAGTACAATAATAATACATGGTATACTATGACAATTCAATGTGCATTGCTAGCCGATTATCTAACAAATTAACAAGTACGAAGACCAATCGACTACTAATCGGCAACGCAAAGCACGCTGTATTGTCATAATAAAGTATGATTGTAGTTGGCTAGAGTTGAAAACGAGTTGTTTGACTGGTACCATATTTTCGTCGCTTTTTTTAAAATCTGTTGACCATTATTATTTCTTTATCAAGCAGCTGAAAGTTTAAGCAGGATGAGGTAGATTCAAATCTAGTTCGGGCCGAATATTTATTTTACGTTTAAAGCTTGTTTATGTTTTTTTCTTTTGTGTATTGTATTATGCAGGCTACTTTTAAGTCAAAGGCTTACAGTGTTGTTTATAATATCCTTTAGTACATTCCTCAAATGCATTTAAAATAATCTTCCTTTTCCCCAAACATTTTGAACTGGATTTGAAGTGCTTAGAAAAACCTTGTTAGGGTTCCGTAACTAAAGGGTAAGGGACCCTATAACTAAGTTCGATAGTTCGAGTTGTGCGATGTGTGGCTTCTTTCTGGATATATTTCCATGTCCTTGTTTGGGTAACAACCGTCTGTCCAACTTGAAAGATGATGACGCCGCTGTCCGTCCGTCCGTCCGTCCGTCGGTCCGTCTGTCACCAGGCTGTATCTCATGCACCGCGACAGTTAGACAGTTGAAATTTTCACAGATGATGTATTTCTGTTGCCGCCATAGCAACAAATACTAAAAACAGAATAAAATAAATATTTAATCGGCCATACATCAAACGTGATTTTTTGCCGTTTTTTGCTCGATATTAATAAGGGCAACAGGTAGACGCTTGAAATATTAAAATTTTGTTTATATAATGGTGCGGAACCCTTCGTGCGCGAGTCCGACTCGCACTTGCACGGTTTTTTTTATAAATAACACGATTATTGTTGAATTCAGGTTGTTAGCGTAGTTATTAATTTGTGAGCGTCGTAGTACCAAAAATTTTAAAAGACTGACTTTATTTTTACTCTTACATACATTGCAGCTGCATATAAGCCCAGACTTAGCCCAGATGAGTTAGTTCAAACGGAAGTTACCCTTTTATAGGTCTTAAGGTTGTAAAAGCTGCCACAAAAATTTTGCTCGTAAAGACGCTGCTTTATCTGCAGTAAAAGTCTGTACAATAGCGTCACGTACTTCCCGAAGGGCAGGCGGAGAGTGATGGCGTGGCGCTAATCCTTGGGAATTTCACGTAACTACAGTCCTTGTACGAAAATGTCACGTCTTCGTCATGTCCGATACTTCTCCGGAACTACTTAGTCTTATTTTTTTTACACAGCATTGGGGAAATGTTCTCGAGTGTGGTCTCGCTGAATCATCGATCTAGAGCAGATTTCTGGTGGATGAGTATTCCTTAACAATTCAATCATAGAAAATATCGCGTACCCTAGTAGAAGCTGAGTGGAGGACATTGCAGACAGGTTTTTGTCATGTGTTGCTTGCTTCGTTGATCTAGCGGTGACACGTTCAATGACCATAGTAACCGTGTTTTTGATTTGATTCCCTTCGAGGCACAATAGGAAGATAGAATAGAGTACACTTTCTAGCGCAATCAGTAACAAGAATAGTTCGATAGTTCGATTTGTACTATGTGTGGCTTCATTCTGGATATATTTCCATGTCCCTGTTTGGTCAATAATTAAGAGAGCTGTCTGACAGGCTCTTTTTGACGGACACATACAAGTGCTGGACAAAAGTAGCTTGTAATCTAAGTACTAATGTACACTCTTACCCTACTTTGTTGTACAAGTAGTTTTTAAAAAACTTTTTCTTCAATTTAATTTCAACAATTTAAATTTATTTTTTGTACCGCCTGCCTGTATGGACATATGGTCCGAAATAAAGTTTTATTATTATTATTCATCACTTGACCTCCCTGACATCTTTTTAATCAGCCTGAGCCTCGGTAACGCAGGTTCCCGGGCACCTGTTCGTGACTAGCGGACCTCTTACTTGGCTAGTGGAGCGGAGACGCGACTTCTGACCCGCGACCGTTTGCGACACGTGGCAGGGGTGTCGCGTGACACGACGCCACTTATATTGCTGTCGATACCCGTTATTTTGATTACGAATCGCGTTCTAAGAGATGAACATATAATAATTTATAATTATACCTTTGACTTAATTTATCAAACTATTTTTTAATTGTGATTTAATTACATAACATAAGCAGCCTATATACGTCCCACTGTAGGGCACAGGCCTTCTCTCAGGGAGAGAGTATGGGCTTAATCACCACGCGTGCCCACCGCGGATTTAATTGGAATTCGTTTATTTATTACATGCAACTCGCAGACTTGTAGAGGTAAAATGCTAGCTAAGATCACGTTTACGGAAGGATCCGAAGCTTTTGGTAGTGCCAGAGAACCTTTTCGACTCTTAAATTTGAGTGTGCGTTATACGGTTGCAAAGACATAACCAATAGGCAGCCTATTTACATCCCACTGCAAGGCACAGGGCTTCCCTCAGAGGGGTAGTATGGGCTTAATTGCCACACATGCCCGCTGCAGATGGGCGATTTCAAGCGCTGTCAACACCTCGGACACAAAATCGGGTTTCCTCAGCGTTCCCTTAACGGTTAGCGACGTTGCAACGACAATGAGCCGCGACAATCCAGTTCTCGTAGGCTGTTGAGCGCCGCAGCCGGTTGCCGCGGGAGGTGCGCGCGCCGCTGCGCGGCCGGCGCGCGGGGGCGGCGCGGCAGTCCGGCCGCCGCCGTAGCCCTACACACCCGGCGCAGGCCGGCCGCCCGCTCGGATGCCGCCGGCCGCCGCCTGCCATGGTCCACGCCAGCCCGGGCCCCCGCGCGATGTTCGCCGGTGAAGCCAAGCCGCGCCGCGCCGTCTCGCCGCTGGGCATCCCCAAGTCCCCCTCGTTCCACTCGGGGCTGGACCTCGTCGCGTCCTCGGACAAACGGACTGAGAGTGTTGGTGACGCGCGCGTCCGCTTCGCGCTGTCTAAAGCCATGAGCGACGGCCAGGCGCTGTCGCCGCCGGAGGCTCGCGGGCCGCGGGCCTCGCCGGAGCGCCCGCCGCCGCCCGTGCCCGGGGACCGGGAGAGCCTCATGGTGCAGCTGCCGCTGCTCAAAGGTCTATCGATTAATATTGTCTGATCCACTCTGATTTGTCCCAGCAATGCTTGTTGCCGCTGTTTATTTTGTATCTCCATTTCTTATACAGTAGGATCCTTAGGCTCCTTGAAGCTCTGGAGAGTTAATAAACCACAACAACTTGGTATTTACGAAGCGACCGCTCCCGGTATTGTATTGGTAATACAATACGCCTGTTTTCCATTTTGCTTCAGCATTTTTCGTTTCTTGTTTTCATAGTCTGTATAGTACGAGCTACGCCAATTTCTCTTTACCCCAGCCGCAATAAACTCGCTCGTCACTTCGCTGTGTTTGAAAGCACTCGGTTGTCAAAGCGTGGGTCGCTGTAACACGACATAGCTCTTAACGCGAGTGGCATAAGAGCGGTTTTCGATAGGGGTGCACCGGTGACGGCTACTGTACACGATAAATCATACACACGTCCGCCCAAACCCATTTCCGATGTTCGCAAAGCAATATTCAGGCGTGAAATGCGCAAAACAATAATGAGACGGCGACACAAGTAGTTTCGGCAACCTTGGCGTGGAAAACGGAATGTTGAGCGAACAATGCCTTGCAGATGGCTTTGTAAATCGTACAAGTGCAAATAATCAAATATTGCTGGTTGTTGATCCTCTGCAATAAAAAAGAGACTTATTGAGATATAGGTGAACCTGAGAGGTGAACCAAGATCTCGTGAAAAATGGGATAATAAGATTTGTGCCAAAAAAAAAAAATAGGGAAAATGAAATTCGGGGATAGGTTTTTATTCATCTACGATTCAGTGATAACGAATGAAAAGTTCTTGATAGTGGACAGCAGAGAAACTAAAAAACTGTCAAAAATATTGAGTGTGTGACAAATAAGAATAGTAAGTTGTCCCTCAACTGAAAGTAAGTTGTCCATGAAAAATTTTATGTTTTATTTCACGGGTTGTCTTTGAATAGCATAGAAACAGGTTTTTGCTACCAAAACAATCGAATATAAACAAAAACAATCGTGGTTTAGCGTGTAAATTAGGTTCTATATAACTTTGCTTAGGTTGTCTTGTCTGGAAGAGATCGCTCTAAGCGATAAGACCGCCAATTGTATACCACTACTTAGATATAAGAAACAATTTGTAATATCTTTCACCTGGTTGTGCAATAAAGTGTTCTCTATCTATCTACTCTCTACTATAAATGGCACCAAACAATTTAATTTTCGTAATAACGATAGCCATTTCCCGATATAAAGATTTTTTCCCAGCACCTCCTTAACTTGTATAAAACCAGCCGTGCTCTCGACTTGTAAAAGTATCCCACGCGAACAAAGTGGGATACTTATCCTATCCTATCCAAGGCAATCTTCTTCTTCTTTAATTATTTCTTCGATGACCTTTGGGCGTGGTCGTGGTCATGGTCTGTCTGTATGGCTTGGTTAAGAAAAAAAAGACACTAGCTAAAACAACCGTTCGGAACCCAAATCCGTTTCATTGCTGGCGTTAGATACGTCTACTATTATAAAGATATAAACGGTGTTCTTTATAATAAAAAAAATACGTTTTCTCTAAAACACTCCTCAAATGCAGTTAAAATTGTCTGTGATAGAGTCTTTTCCCTTGCCACAGGCTATTTAATCTGCATCTAAAATGTCCTTTAAGGAATCGTGTTTTTCTTAAATGAGACTGACTTTTTCGGCTTATGCAACAAAAATGAGCACGTCCAAAAATCGGGTCTCTGAACACACTGCGTTTAGTCTCCTTTAGAAGTCAAAATCATGGAGTCCACAACGAAACTAAACCCCTGAATCAAACAATATAAAATTCTTAGATTGCATGAACTATCTATGTACCTATCTATGTGGTGTTTAAGCCCATACAGGCCCAGAGAAGGCTTGTGCCCTACAGTACGACTAGGGCATGGATTCCGGAATTCCGAGATTTCGTAACTCCGGAATTTCGGATGATTTTTTACAATATTACATTTCCGGAACTGAAGTAAATATCGCAATCCGATACTCGTCGAATTATTTATAAGATAAGGTACCACAATAATAAAATTTTCATATTTGTAGTACAAATTTTGTACTCTCTTGCGAAATGCACCGTACCGCGCGAAGTTTGAATTCAAATCGACGCCATCGCTTGCGTTTCGTTCGTTCACCATTTCGTCAACCAGTCAACCAGTGCAGCGCCGCTTTCGCTCGGGAGTGCATTCGTGCTACACAAAATAAATCAAGACTCTTGGTAAAAATGTAAGTATTGGCTTTCGTATTTAATTAATTGTATTTTGAAATCATTTTCAATGTTTGAAGTTAAGTTTTATCGTGCCACAGTGTACAGATTAACTTGAATAAACCAAATAGTGAGAAGATTGAAGAGACGATTATTACTTTGCTGCAACTATTGAAGTACAAAGATAATGCCGTTTCAAGTCAGATCAACGATGAAGGTGATGCCGAAGTCTGTGATATAGGTGTTGATGAAGCTGAAGTCAAAGAATCAACAATTCAACACTGCAAGAACAGCTGGATAAGGAACTCAGTAAATGCAAAGAACCTTGCACGAATCAAAAACGATATTTTGATCTTGCTGGATTCGTAAACGTTGAGAAAACCATGTACGATAATGGTGGATAACGTGGTATTTATTTGACACAAGCATACAATTATATTTTAGGTGTGCTTCCCACAAGTGTTGAGAGCGAAAGAGTATTTTCGTGTGCCGGGTACTTTTGTAACCACCTACGAAGCTCGCTCTCAGACAAAATGTTAGATGCTTGATACTCTTGAGAACACATTATCAAGAAGAGCGATCTTTTTTGAAAAAGTGATTTAAAGATCTCAATTTTCAAAAAATACGACATCGTAAGTTTAGAGTTTTTTAATTTATGTTTCGTTCTTTAATTAAACCTATTTTCATGATCTCTTCATTTTGTTCATTGTGAGTTGAATCATAATTTTATTAGATAGTTATTTAATAAGCTACATAGCAATTGCAAATAGCTAGCACTCGTTGATTTTGCTATAATATATATTATTGAAAAGTTGATTATTTTTTGTTATGTTTACTAAGAACTAATAAAAGGCCGTTTAATTGAACTTAGTCAAGAGTTTTGTTGATTTGTTTAGTTTTTATAATAAAGATTTCATTTAACAAAACAATTTAATGCCTATTTATTGTTTTTTTTTTCCTATACTTTTTCTAATTCCGGAACTGGTTCCGGAATTCCGGAATCGAACCAGTAGTATCGTAACTCAGTTCCGGAATCGAAAATCATCCGATATTACATGCCCTAAGTACGACGTATATAGGCTGCATTATAATATGTACTATCGCCATATGATTATATTTCTAAGCAAAATCTATATAGCCTAAAAGTATATTGTAGAAAAGCACCTTTACTTAGCATAATCGCTAGCCCTAAGTCACATTTACCATAAGCTTTATCATGTTTGCGTGCTTGCTGATGCTGTACGTAATAAATAAATAAAAATCCAAGTGTAAGCGTCTCATTTTAAGCCCAACAAGACTGCTCCGCCTTAGAAGTAGGGCTACAACATCGCAGAAATATATCGACCGGCCCGGCCGGCCGCCCTTTAATGTCATGGGAAACGGAATGTGACTGGCTGGCTGCAGATATACTATGTATGCGTGTGTGTATATACACAGTACTAGATAAAACAAAAGAAACAAATATGCAACAGACGAAAATAAACAATTACTAACATTATTGTAAACAAACAATTATTACTTCGAGATCAAAGACAGGAAGCATGAAATAGGGATGGGTATTTTTACCCGACTGCGGCGGAGCCCAAAAATAAGGTAATGTGTTTGGCTCGTATGTAAGTATGTCCGATACTATGTTCCCTCATAACTCCTTAACCAATGGTCAGATTTTGACAAAAAAGATCACTATCGGTTCGTCATGACATGTTTACGCGAGTGTGATAGGCTATATGAATTTAGCATAAATCAAACAAAAAAAAAAAATCAGTAAAAAATAAAAAACTAAATTAAAAATAACCAACCCGACTCCTACGCATTAACTACTAAGCAGACAGGACCCAAATTCAACATTGTAACTCCTTGCGCGGTATCTAGGTTGGTCCCGCCTGCTCCAGTAAGCCTTTTGCCAATTTGTAAAATAAATAAAAATAATAAAATAAATAAACATGTCAAGTTGAGTCAAGAAATAAAATTCCCAAAATAAAAATTCTCGCAAACGTAAGACCTTTAACAGATCACGGCATCATTACCGGAGGCCAGAACAGCAGCTCAAGTATTGGTTTGGGCCAACTCCACGAGGCCTCAAGAAACGAGCTAATTTTATTATAACAGACAGCGGCTCTGAGGGCCCGGCGTCGTCAAGGAGACCACTGCCAGCTGCCTAGCAACCACTGTCCACGACAGGGCAGCGGCCCAATAGGAAAGCGCGCTTGCCCTGTCACTCGTCACCCTCCTAACAGTCTGTACTTCAAGATACCAAACTTACAAATTATGGATGCCACACAACTCAGGAAAAACATTGATTTATAGTGTGCTTTAAAGTGATGTGTAATGTGCTTAGTTAAGCAACTTTACCCACCAACCGACCCTGTCTATGTCGCAGGCCGATGGTACAGTCAGCGGCCACCATGACTCACTCCCAGAATATGTGCAGTGCCCGGAGTGCCCCCAGCCGCGCTTCTTTAAAGGGAGGGCGGGCTTAAATATCCACAAAGCTCGGATACATAAGCCTCCCTCCCAAAAGGCATACTCTCAACCTACCCCTCCCACAACGACCACACAGCAAAATCCCTTTTGGAAAACTATAGGAAAGTGCAAATCCTCCGTGAAAATTATTAAAAGGATACCCCGCGGAGCACGAATAAGCGTTGCACAAACTTTACAATCAACAATAAAACAAGTAGTTGAAGAAAACTCTAAGCGCACCTGGGAGACACTCTTCACCTTTGCCTACCGGACACTGCACATAAAAGAGGACACGAGAAGACGCAGCTCCCTGACTCAATCCATAAAAAACAACTGTTCGAACCCATTAGACCTACTAATAGACACAAAAGAAAATTTTCATACTAAAAGCAAATACCGACTCATAGAAAATAAAGTCAGCGACGGCGATATCCGGGGAGCTGCTCAGCTCCTGTTCTCGAGTGATGCCATCGCTCCCGACTCCCACGAAACAGTCTCGGCCTTGGAGGACAAGCATCCGTCGCCCCTTGCAGCGGCCGCGCTTCCGCCTGCTCCGCAACCCGATGACGCCAACATCGGAGTAACCGGAAAAGACCTCTTGTCGGCTGTGATGTCCTTCAAGGGAGGCTCAGCGAGCGGCCTCGACGGTCTGAGCCCACAACACCTAAAAGACCTTCTTTGCGGCTCAACCGGCGAGGCTGGTGAGACTCTCTTGAGGGAACTCACGGCTCTGATTAATCTAATGTTGGCCGGGAAGGTATGTCCTGAATTCACAGACATCCTATATGGAGCCAACCTCTGCGCTCTCCTAAAAAAAGATGGGGGCATAAGACCCATAGCCGTGGGATCGAGCATTAGGAGGTTGGCATCCAAACTATGTTGCCGATATATTCTACCTTTACTGTCCAGCAAATTTCAACCGATCCAATTAGGATTCGGAAGCCCAGGGGGCTGTGAAGCGGCAGTACATGGGATGAGGACATATCTGGAGGAGGATGGCGGCGAGGTCGTTGTTAAGGTCGACGTGAAAAATGCTTTCAACTCTGTTGACCGAGGGGCCATCCTGACACAAGTGAAGGAGGTCATACCAGAAATCTACAGTTATATTTGGCAGTGCTATAGTACACCCTCAAAATTACTCTACAGAGAGCACCTCCTTCATTCATCAGTAGGCTGTCAACAGGGAGATCCACTCGGGCCGGCCATATTTAGCCTCGCCATTCACCCTATAATATCAGCCCTTTCCTCGAAGTTGAACATCTGGTACCTCGACGATGGCACCCTGGGAGGCGACCGACAAACAGTGTTAAACGACCTCTCGTCTTTGATACAATATTTCAAACTTTTAGGACTAGAATTAAACTTCAGTAAATGCGAAATTTTTATTAAAGATTCTTTAGATAACGAAATTAAAACGAAATCAGGAACAAATTCAACACGTTGGCCCCAAATATCAAAAATTTGGAGAAGCGTTCATTCCGCCTCCTAGGAGCTCCAGTCCTCAGCGAGGGAATAGAACCATACGTCACGGACCAGGTGGCCAAGTTCGAGGAGACATCATTTCATCTGAGCAAAATCAAATCTCACATGGCATTTACCATTATACGTTTTTGTTTATTCGTGCCAAAATTCACATATGTCCTCAGATGTGCACCTGTCTGGAAGTTCCAATCTTTACTCACACCAATAGATAACCTAGTCCACTTAACTCTAACCAAAATCCTAAATTGCCCGCTCAATGAGAAATCCTGGTGCCAGGCCACCCTACCGATAAGGTTGGGTGGGATTGGCATCAGGAAAGTATCAAATGTCTCCCTTCCCGCCTTCCTATCCTCAGCTCACAGCACTAACGCCTTGTATAAAAAAATTATACTCGCCTCTATAGGTGATGTTGAGGTGTCGTGCTGTGAGCAGGCTAGGGAGGCCTGGAGACTGGCCTGCCCAGATGAGCGCCCTCCACTAAATCCCACAGTGCAGAGACAGTGGGACGAGCCGCTTTGCATGGCTGTTCAATCCAGACTGTTGGAGACAAGCAGCGGCCCTGCGGAGCGGGCTCGTCTACTAGCAACAGCAAAATATGAGTCGGGGCTGTGGCTGCAGGCACTCCCATCAGCGAACGTAGGCACGCTGATGGACAACATGTCTTTTTCAGTCGCCATCGGCCTGCGATTAGGCTGTAAAACCGTGCAGCCTCACCGCTGCCTTTGCGGAGACCAAGTCGACGAGTTGGGACACCATGGCCTATCCTGCCAACGCAGCGTAGGCCGACTGTCGCGTCATGCGTCCCTGAATGATATAATCCGCAGGGCTCTTTCCAGCGTCGCCGTGCCGGCCATCCTTGAGCCTAACGGTATAGTACGGGACGATGGAAGGAGACCGGACGGTATGTCGCTGGTGCCGTGGCAGAACGGGAGGCCGCTGGTGTGGGACGCAACCTGCGTTGACACACTGGCGCCTTCCCATGTCACGCACACCAGCAGGGCCGCGGGCGCGGCGGCGGCTATGGCAGAAGGCCTCAAGCGGCGCAAATACTCTATCCTTGGGGACAGCTACTTATTTGCGCCGTTTGGGGTCGAGACGATGGGTCCGTGGGGCCCTGAGGCGCGTAATCTTTATAAACAAATATCTATGCGCCTCATCGACTTGTCAGGCGACCCTAGAGCTGGTAGCTACCTCGGTCAGCGTATCAGCCTGGCCATCCAGAGGGGTAATGCTGCCAGTATCTTGGGAACTCTCCCCAACGGCAGCAGTCTAGAGACAATCTTTTATATATAGATAACATTTATTGTAAATATGTAAATAGTAATACTAATATTATTATTTTTATTCTGTTTTTAGTATTCAAAATGTGATAAATATTACAAATAGATTAAAATAAAATTAATATTTAATAAATAATTTAGACTCATGTTCTCGATGTTTTTTGCTATAATGTTTAAAAAATTGTAAAATAATGACCGACGGCCCTAGCTAGGACATTGAAAAGTAATTTATGTAGGTACCTATATTTTTTTTTCAAATTATAAATACTAACCATTAGAGAGTAAAATGTATTTTAAAACACCTGATTTAGGAGTGATGCCGGAGAACCCTAATGTGCTTTACTGATACTGTTTATATTTTTGCAAGGAGTCTTTGCCTGACAAACACAAGGTCGCATAACTTCGGATTCATGCGTCGATGTCTGTAATCCCTATGTTATATACCTGCTATTTTTCTATAACGATTTTTTACCCATCCGAAATACCATGCTGTACCGTTGTCAATTTGCAACAATCTCTATCTAAGAACCGCGAAACATTTGCAAAGGAAGCACAGCACTGCCACTGCCCTGTCTTTTTACTCGACTTCTACAGAGCCATAAGGAAGGTTTATGATTTTAGCAGACTATGTATGTGTGTACATAGTGCTTAAAATACTCATTAGATTTTGATAAATGAGGTGTCAATCGATTTGTTATCATAGCCGGGAGGGGTTCCACTGTTTCCCCATACATGAAACGGGACCGGGTTGAACTTGGATAACTTCGATTCCCGTTTGGGTCCGCCGTAGATACTTAGATTTGCTCAATCCAGCCTCAGTCCCGGTGTTATTCTTGGTGATGTCTTTATCTGGTTACCATAACAGCTAGTTTTGGCCCATGACAAATGACTTAGTTGTGTATGTATAACATTATTATTAAATTAAGTGGGCGTTTCTATGTAAGTATACCTACTTCGATCTTTCCCATAAAATTAATTAGGCAGTTTCGCAGTAGCGCGCGAGAAGCGTATTCGCATCACGCCCGCGCTTTTCACACTGCTCAACTTCTTGTTTCGTCGGCAATAAAGCCTATTTTGGCGGGTCGCTCTTTATCGTCAGAAGGTCAGCGGCTATTTCCACCTTGCTGGTGTTTACCCGAGGATCAGTTCTACGGTGTTATGACTGAGACTCGTGTAGATCGTATTAAAATGAGCAAACTTGATAAATGTGGTCTGAGGGTTTGATGCATAATTAAATCACGGACATTTAAAATATATTTTATTTTCCGACACGTAGTTTTTAATAAAGAAAAGTTGTTTCCAAAACTATTGATTCTGGAATCAAATTTTCTCAATGGAAAACTTAGTACAGCATAAGAAAAATATGCCTTGAATATCCGCAATTTAATTATCCATCAAACCCTTAGACCACATTTATCGAAAGTTTGCTCATATTATTACAATATGAAAAAAATACAATTTGTGGAAGCGAAATGGCATGCTTCACGTAACAGCAGCTTTAAGGGTAGATGATCAGCGGAACAGGGAATGCCTGAAAATCTTTCTGTCTTCGACTACAGAGCAAGGCAAGACTCTAGTGTAGAGTACTTGTTTTATTTTTTATTGCAAAATCAGTCTGGCAGTTTAATATCACTAGTGTGCACTAAATTACTGAAATAGATACCGCTATGAATGTAACTCTAATGATTAGTTATGGGTCTACCCGGAGCTAACGACCGCTACCAATGAAAAAAACATAGCTTCTTTATAATAGTTTTAGCAAAAAGTTAACCTCATGAATTACATTATGGTGATTAGAACTGCATGTTTCAAAACACACCTTTCTTAATATTCCCCTTTCTCTTTTTTGAAATGACATTGTTTGCTCAATCTGCCTCCCTTGACTGACTGCCTCGTTGGTCTAGCCTTCCTTGGTTACTACAGCACAGGGTATTCTGTGTATTTAGCTGTAGATTGCTATGAGCCTTTCGCTCGTCTCATTCAACGCCGTGACGTCCAAATCGCGTGAGGTACGTCGACATGAAAACCATCGTTTAACTGCCCTCTAATGACACGTAATTTCATCTTCAGCTGTAGGGATGGGCAAATGGAAAAAATATATCGATATATTTCAAATACAATATCGATGTGTATGGAGAGATAATCGGTATTTCGTTACATCGATATTATACCCAATAATATAACATTTCCAAAAAAATGCAAACAAACACACACAGACACACCCAGCACAAATACAGTGACATCAGCAAAACCAACTGACTCACTGACTGACCTGTCATTGTCATAGCTAGCAAACAGACCTGTGGGCACAAAATAAATTTTACCTTTATAGCTAAGGACGTATTTTCTTTAAAGATTGGATTAGTCGTATACACCATACATCATAAGACGCTAGAGCAGAGCTTTTAAAAATATAAGGGGTTAAAGTATGAAATTGCCGTTTTATTGCAATAGGTTCTTTGAATTGACATAGAATCTTCATGGTTTGAGGTTTTCGAATGAAACTTTTTTCAAATGGTTTCTATGATGTTCTTTTTTTTTAAAAATGTGAAACATTTGAATATCGACTTTCAATTGCTTTGTTATTCAATTTAGACAAGAAAGATGGATACTGCGAAAATTCGAGTAATTTTTGAATACGAGTTCCGACGCGGAACTAACGCGGCAGAAACAGCCCGCAATATCAATGCTGCGTTTGGAGAGGGGTCTACTAATGAACGCACCGTGCGATTTTGGTTTAAACGCTTTCGTGATGGAAATTTCGACTTAAAGAACGAGCCACGAGGAAGACCGCCCACACAGGTGAATAACGATGAATTAAGAGAGATAGTGGAAGCCGACCCTAGTCAAACTACCCAGGAATTAGCGGCATGGTTTACCGTTACCTTACCCACAATATTGACTCACTGCGTCAAATCAATAAAATAAAAAAATACGAAAAATGGGTGCCTCATAATCACTGTCCATCCTATCCATCTTTCTTGTCTAAATTGAATAACAAAAACAATTGAAAGTCGATATTCAAATGTTTCACATTTTTTAAAAAAAGAACATCATAGAAACCATTTGTAAAAAGTTTCATTCGAAAACCTCAAACCATGAAGATTCTATGTCAATTCAAAGAACCTATTGCAATAAAACGGCAATTTCATACTTTAACCCCTAATATATAGATGAAAACCGATAAGTATCGAACAAAAATGTCGCCAAAATATAACAATATGTAGGTATTTTCTGAAAAAATATCGATACCTGTTTCGCTATGTTGTTATTTTTACCCAAGCCTACTACAGCTGCAGTCCGATCTTTTTTTATTACGTCGTTTATTGAACCATTTCTCCGAAGGTTTCAGTAATCTGTGTTTTCAGTGCCCATTTCATTCTATCACGCAAACTGCATATGTATGTACCTACTTTGATTGGATGATATGTATGTACCTAATTTACAATTTGTTTTTTGACTTTTCGTAAGTCTTATCTACTTGTCCTTTGTGCTAAAACAATAGCACTATAATAAGCCACGTTCCTCAAGATGAAAGAGCAGTAACAGTGAACCACTGGACTGCAAAAGACGGTTGCTCATCGCGTTGGAAGACTAACCTAAATCCTTGAAATGATTGGATCACAGGCTGGTTAATTTCGTATATTTACCCCTAACTGCGCTAATGTAACTACACACAGTTCAGCCCACAGGCGACCTTGTGAACTTCGATAATTACTTAAAAAGTTGTTATTGAGTTTTTATGTAATGTTTATTTGTGTTACAAAAGAAATTAATGTTTTTCACCCTCTTTCCAAACGCCTGTGTCTGAACGCAAAACATAATTCATCGTATGTTTTTTAATCACTCGAGATACTTATATTATGCATAATTCGTAAGGAATTATGTTTACTTAATGCATTATTGCAATTAGATAGATAGATAGATAGAATATTCTTTATTGTACGCAGAGATTACATTAACAGACATTCAATAAATCGCAGTACAATTGGCGGCCTTATTACTACAAGCAATTTCTTCCAGGCAACCATAGACGGAGACAAGAAAGAAGGCAGAGACGGGTAGTCGGTGCAATTGAGAAATATGAGTTGAAAAGAATATAAACTTACTTAAACCATACATAAATATTTAAACAAACAGACATATAAACATACTAATAATCAAATTAGACCTGTTAAATGTATGTAGCACGGTTAATTTAACAAAGGGACTGAATAAATATTTACCTTTCACTCACACGATGTGGGGTCGGGCAGCAGACATTGAGACCATCTTCGTCCTGCACAAGAGAGCGATCAGATTCATATAATTGTAAGCTAGGCAGTAGAGATTCGTTAAGAGATTTCTTTAAAGAAATTTACAACCTATGGGGCACTGTATACGTTTCTACAATAACATCCCTGACGATATAATAAGCTTGCCAGAAAAGCGGTTCAAAAAATGTGTAAAGCACACTGTGTCAAAAGGGCTACTATAACATTAAAGATTATTTAGATGACAATGATGTCTGGAATTAAAGCCAGTTCAATGCATGAGTTCTAGGTTTTAGAATATTTATATAAACTCTGTGAATTAAGGACTTTGAAAAGACTAAGTTTGGAGTGTTTTTGTCCATTTTTTCCACAAAATGATCTAGATTTTGAAATTAACACCTAGTTTAACTTGTGACGTTCATTAAGTCGCAGTTTCTGTGCTACTTTGAATATTATATATTTTTAATTTGAATTATACTTGAACAATATAAACGGCAACATTGAATGAGGGAGACGCAATACTTTCTTTAGCGTTATAACTATAATAATTAAAGATAATTTAAATATTGAAGTAGTAACAATTAATCCGATCAAAATTTTTATAAATTTATTGCTATCTGCGAGAGTTGACGTGGCTTTTTTGTGTCACTAGTTTACTAGTGTATTTCATTAGTATAAGCTGTAATATCTCCAAACGTAAAAATAAAATAAAAATAAGTTGATCGTCTCGGAACTTCGACCGAAACTCCCAAGCATCCTAACCTCTCTCTCTCCCATCGTCAGACGCGCCGGCTGCCGAGCGTGAGCAGCTATTCGTCCAGAAGCTGCGGCAATGCTGCCTGCTATTCGACTTCGCGGACGAGCCGCTGTCGGACCTCAAGTGGAAGGAGGTCAAGCGCGCCGCCCTGCTGGAGATGGTCGAGTACGTGACGTCACAGCGGGGCGCCGTCACCGAAGCGATCTACCCTGAGGCTGTCAATATGGTACGTTTCAAATTGAGAAGTCGTGCTTCGATGAGGAGGCGTCATCATCAATGGACTCAATGGGAGTCCTCGTGCTAAGGCTGTTGTGGTGTGCCGGGAAAATTAATTATTTCTAGTTTGGTTTTTAAGAAGAAGAAGAAGAAAGACATTTATTATACCAACAAGATACATCACAGAAACAAAATAAGCACATAAGTAACATAATATGCACAACAACAGAAAGAAAACTAAATACACAACAGACAAAATGAATAAATAAAACAGGACCATAGATGTAGCCTGTGGTGTATCTACATTGCCACAAAAGGCAGCTGACTCAGCGTTGTGCTGAGGAAGTGATCCCTCAGCGCTGATTTTCAGTCAGTGCCTACGGTAACCCATAATTGTACTACGGAGTGCGTGCCGTGGTGCAGTTAAAGAATTAAGTCAAATTCAATTATGAAGATAAACTGTATTAAAGTTACACAACGATAGCTCAGTTTAGCTACAAAGTTTTCACCTTAGAGCAACACATCAATCGATAGGTAAGCCCTACAAATGAGAATGAACCCTCCGACATATTATTCAAAGACCTCATTAGTTCACCTGTGATTAAACGCCTAGACTGTCCTTCACATACTAAGGACACACCGATCGGTCTGTTTGTGTCCGTTCCCGTTGCTATGACAAACACTGTCCTAGTTGAGGGCGACCTCAGTATTTGTATTGCACAACGTTCCAATTAAATCTGAAGAGGACGGAATGTTTGCACCACGTAAACCTAGTAAGAGTTACTTTTCATCTATTGAGTTCGTTCGTGTGGAATTCGAATGAAATAAAATGATCCCGTGAAAATTACCATTGGTGCGGTGGTAGCCTAGTGGGTAGAACGTTGGACTCGGTAGCGAGAGACCCAGGTTCGATTGCGACCCAGTGCGGGCACCTATGACAATGTTTTCTAAGTTATAAGTTGTGAAGTTATAGTACCAATAGCACTCGCTAACTGTGTAGGGAAACCTGAGTATCTGAGGTGTTCACATACCTCAGCGCTTGAAATCGCCAATCCGCGGTGGGCACGTGTGGTGATTAAGCCCATACTCTCTCTCTCTCTCTCTCTCTGAGTGAGAGAAGGCTTGTGCTCTACCGTGGGGCGTATATAGGCTGCTCATGAAAGTACCATAAGTGTTGATAAAATGCCCGAAACATAACTCATGTTTGACTTCGTATGGTTGTACCTATTTCGGGTCTCATTGGCGAGGGATGCGGTTGGATTTTAGTTTAGTCAAATAATTAACAAAAAACTCTTACCTCTCCATCGCAACTTTCGCAGATTTTTGTTCAAATTCTCTGTCGGACATGATACCAGTAAACGTCACTTTTTTGCATAAAATTTCGTTAAGTTTCTTAACAACTACCCAAACAGGAAGTTATTGCTTTCGTTAGTTCCTAAGTTTTAATGTAAAGTTTTAAATGTACTGTACGTGGTTTTGAAAGTATGAAAGTAACAGCGCTTCATTAAACGTTTTGCATTACTAGTTGATCCACCACAAGGTCCGTAAAATGTGCTCGGGGTGATCACATTTTACCTGAATGAAGAAAGTGAAAGATTTCCAAGAGATTGAAACTCCAATTTAACGACATTTCCAACAGGTTCCCGCATTTGCACAAATGGTCTCAGTTTAGATTCTTTCCGTGTTTGTGCTGTTCATGTTGGTCCGGTTACATAGCGCAGAGTATTCCAGATTGTTACTCCCAAGTAGTCCCAAGTGTAAAAGTTATGTAATGATTATTATTCAACAGTTCGCAATCAACCTGTTCCGCACGCTGCCTCCGTCCTCGAACCCGAACGGCGCTGAATTTGACCCTGAAGAGGACGAGCCCAACCTGGAGGCGGCGTGGCCGCACCTGCAGCTGGTCTACGAGCTGTTCCTGCGGCTGCTCGAGTCGCCCGACTTCCAGCCGAACATCGCCAAGAAGTATATCGACCAGAAGTTTGTACTACAGGTTAGTTCACGGGTAAGGAGATCAGAAGCTTGTACTACATGTAAGTTCGTCGACAAGGAATGTATCGGCCAGAAGTTTGTACTACAGGTAAGTTCAACGGCCAGAAGTTTGTACTACAAATAAGTTCATCGCCTCTCAGTAGTGTAGAGCACAGATCACACATCAGAGAATTAGCAGCACTTACGGCTACCGTTACGAGCATTGGAACATGGAGTCCCGCCTTACTTTCAATCAACTATATAAATTGTTTAACACGCCTCACGTACGCCGTTGCTTTTCAATTTTCTGACAGGCATCTTGAAAACTTAACAGTTCGAGTATTACTGTCGGAAAATTTATTATGAGCCCATCCTCGTCGCCAATGTAAAGAATTAAAGGCCGGAGTTAACACATGACAGAGGTTTATTCATAAATCGATAATGCAGCTTGGCAAGACAAAAGTCAAGTGTTTGCGATGTGTTTGCCTGGTTACCATATCGCACCCTTAATCCAATACCGTCACTAAACAAAAATCTCTGAATTTCTGGTTTTAAAGCCATCTATTGCAAATATTACAAAGTAACACTAAGCGCTGACTAGTTCACTTATATTCCTATTTAAAACTGTAGATGGAAAACGAAGCATAATACAGAACTATATACATTTCTGCACATTGAAAATCTTTAATAGCTTCTCCAGCACAATTTACATTTTTCGCTTAGTGCCAGTATTGGATTAAGGGTGCGATATCACAGCGTAGCCTAGTTTGGGACCAGGGACGCTACTACGTAAGTCTTCCGATGTATAGAATCGTCGAAACGGTTAACCCAATAGAGTGGACAGTTAGAAGGGCTAGAAGAACTAGTGGTAGAAGGGCTGGATAAAGTGATTGTCTCGAGTGGATATTATGATTTTCTACGCCTGCAATGTTTCTAGTACTGGAGGTAATGTTGTTGACGTCGCCGGCTGTCCTTGAACTCTAGCGTTGTGAATAATTGAGCAGTTAAACCTTTCGGGTGGGTCGGGTATAAACGTTGTTTTGTTTTTATGAGTGTTTGTTTGCACTTCAACTAATAATAATATTAATAGGGGGATTACCGTTTTATATGTAAGGTTGAGATTCAAGCTTTTCGCAGCAGCAGACACACCGCGACCACTTTTTTTTATTATTTATTTTGAAATTAATTAATTTGTATTACTATTGTATTTGTAATTTCTGTACCTATTACTGCCTGCCTAATTTCTTTTCTTTTTTTGTGTGTGACTGTTGTTGCAAATAAATATATTTCTTCTTCTTCTTCTCAAGTAAATAGAGGGATTATCGTTTTAAATATAAGGTTGAGAATCGTCGGAAAGAGACTGGGTTAGAATTCTTTAAGCTGTGGAATTCTGTAGGACCCGGTCGGGCCACCATAACAATGGTTTTTAATTTTGTGGCCACTGGTCAACGAGTGATAACTCTATTTTTGATGATTTAAAGTTTTCAAAGCAGTCTGGGCAAGAAAAAAAATGTTCACTGTCTTAGTAGTAGGAGATAAGACTTATATAATTTGCAAGTAGAATACCTAACTTAAAGAGTTCATCAATTAATGTCCGATTCACATTATTTTTTAAAACTTTCAAATCGTTCTCCTGTACAATTGTCATTTTTGGAGTTATCACTAGTTGACCAGTGGCCACAGAAATGTTCTTTTCAAGGTCAATCTAACAGATCAAAATAGGTAGGTGTGACCAATTGTAAGTGAAGGTAACACGGTGTTAGTAAATTTGTAAATCTTTTCAGTTTTAAAATGAAAATGCCTGTCTCTTAGTTAAGTTAGTATAAAGTAAGCCCTTAATTGGCCGATGATTGAGGAATGTTTAGGAGTTAACAAAATGTATTAAGTTAACTCATTTTCTTTATTTAAGCAATTTTTGTTAATTTTTTTTTCCTCCTTTATAAAATAAAATAAAATGATAAATTTATTTTTACTATGTTTACATGTAATTAACTTGTGCAGGTTTTGTCCATACACAAAATAAAATAAAAATACAAACTTATTTCTATTTTTTTTCTTGTAATAATTATTTTTGCAAGTGAGTCCGGAAAAAAAAATTGCTATGTAACGAAAGGTTTAGATCAAAAACCTCATAACTTCATATATAAAATAGGGCTAAGTAAACAAAAGAAAGAGTTAAAACTAAGGAGTCTTTAACTTCCGGCCGGTACGACTAGTAATAAAGTTGAATATTTACTGTCTGGTTGATGAATCAGATACGTTTGATTACCAGGGGTTTCATTCCAGCTGGTGCCCACCCTACATTGATTCGTGTAATTGCCGTCAGTTTGGGGCTTTTTCTACTTTTGTGGTGTCCTTGTCTGGTTACCATCTGACTGGGTAATCCTCCTAGTTTGGGACCAGGACAAGCGATTACTTGTGTGGATGCTATGTATAGATTTCATACACAATGTATTATATTATTGAATAAATAAAAAAAATGAAAATATCGTGTATTGGATAGTCATAACTATTTTTTTATATTTTTCTAGTCACTGATATTTTATTCTATTTGCACCGACTATCCTTCCTCCTTTTTCTTCGGAAACTCCATCGTCAGTTGTCTAGAAGAAATGGCTATCAGCAGCCAGTTGTACTGTGCCTTTTCTGGTGTCCATTAAAAAATAATTTACTAAGAATAAATTATCTCAGTTTTCTATCATAATGAATTAATGTACGATTAATAGTAATCTTTAATTGGCAGTTACTGGAGCTTTTCGACTCGGAGGACCCACGGGAGCGTGACTTCCTCAAGACAACGTTGCACAGGATATACGGCAAATTCCTCGTGCTGCGGGCCTATATACGAAAACAGATTAACAACGTCTTCTATAGGTGAGTGCTAACCTCCCTTCCTGTCACCTACCCTACTTCCCTTCTTCGTTCCTTTCCCCCTTTCCTCCTTTCCTCTCCTCTCCTCCCCTCCTCCCCTCCGCCCCTCTCCTCCTCTCCTCCTCTCCTCCTCTCCTCCTCTCCTCCTCTCCTCTCCTCCTCTCCTCCTCTCCTCCTCTCCTCCTCTCCTCCTCTCCTCCTCTCCTCCTCTCCTCCTCTCCTCCTCTCCTCCTCTCCTCTCCTCCTCTCCTCCTCTCCTCCTCTCCTCCTCTCCTCCTCTCCTCCTCTCCTCCTCTCCTCTCCTCCTCTCCTCCCCTCCTCTCCTCCTCTCCTCCTCTCCTCCTCCCCTCCTCCTCCTCTCCTCCTCCCCTCCTCCCATCCTCTACTCTCCTCCGCTCCCCCTCTCCTCTCCTCCGCTCCCCCTCTCCTCCTCTCCTCCTCTCCACCTCTCCTCTCCTCTCCTTCTTTCCTCCTTTCTCCCTTCCTTCCTAACAAAGATTTACATTTTTAAGTCGTAGTAGTTGTGAATAGACTTTGCAAGCAATAATTATATGCCTATCTATTTATTAACACCTATAAACTAACCTTCTAAACTTACAAACTTACAAATTTTTGACTAATATTTTTCCATGATAAAAAAGTTTATTTGCTATACCAAAAACACACACATTTTTGTCCCTTGGGTATATTTCTCTACCGAATGAAGAGGGTCGCCTGTAGCGTGTCCCACTGTCCCACTGTTCTATAAGACGAGTCCCTCGCTATTAAAGTCATAAAATTCCATAACCTATAGAACTAGTCAGCATAGGTCGCCACGTCGTATGGCTTGGCATTCACAGAATTTACCATTTAGACAATTAATCCTTTGTAAACTTGTATGGCATTTTGATCGTTCAATCGGATTGCGCCCTTAAATCGTTTAAAAGACACATTAGTTTTAATCTACAAGAGTAACGTTTTCATTTGCGGTCTCCATTAAGAATAATCGATATTAATCATCATCATCATCAGCCATTTGACGCCCACTGCAGGACATATTCCTCCCTCGTGGTTTTCCTAACCATGAAGGGTTTTGCCATAATCGCCACGCTTGGCAGGCGGGTTGGCGATCGCAGTATGTTGGAATCTCAAGAAGACGCTGCTGCCCATCTCCTGGTAATGTGTTTCCTTTGTCGCCTTCTACGACATCCACGGAAGGAAATGGAGTGACGCTATTCTTAGTCCGGCGCCGCACGGCCCATTGAACAATGTTAATTTTCTATGTCATACTCGTACCTGCAACATTTACATGAATATCACCTGCATTTTCCTCAAAAACCGGCTCTGTACAGGAAAACTCCGCAACGT
Organism: Yponomeuta cagnagella; assembly: GCA_947310995.1. Lineage (NCBI taxonomy): Eukaryota > Metazoa > Arthropoda > Insecta > Lepidoptera > Yponomeutidae > Yponomeuta > Yponomeuta cagnagella. The sequence goes on from OX371287.1 coordinate 13,390,297, forward strand.
CCACCAACGACGCCGCAATTATCGCCCAACACGACAAATGACCGCAAAAAACTGTATTCCCACCGCTACACAGCTGAGAACAAAGAGATCAGGGCTTACTTCAAGAAAATGGCCCAATCAGCCTTGCTCTCAGGGTGTTGGACCCGATTATACGTGATGTAGTGTAATGATCGGTCAATTGTGTATTGTTTACGTAAGTGAGGCTCAGCACCTGCGGATTACATATAAGCATCCTATATAGGTCCACCGTAGGGCACAGACCGTATCTCAGAAAGCGAAAACGGGGTTAATCACAGCGCGGCTCACCGCGGATTGTCAATATCAAGCGCTGAGGTTTGTGAATACCTCAGGCATTCAGGTTTCCTCACGACGTTAGCGAGTGATTTTGATACTTATAAATATACGTAACGTAGAAAATAAAGTCATTGCCGTGCCAGGGTTCGAAGCCATGACTTGAACGTGAGGCAAGTGTTCTACCGACTTAGCATATTACTCGTGCAATCCAATGGCGCACCGAAAAAGTCCCTCAGTCGTTGAGGGACTCGATTTTGTGTTATGTTTTATTTATATTTTCAGCCACGTAGTGAAATGCCAATGTCGTGAGGAACCCAGAACGTCTGACGTATATAATACACGCAGTCACGTTCATTTTGCTCTGGTTTTCAAACCACCCAAAATTCGTGGTGTATATACCAGAAGAGAAGGGCTTTCGTACCGATTAAACCCATTCTCATTCTCTGAAACGAGGACTGTGCTTTTTAAACTGATACGTTTGTGGGCCGATTGTCTGATGTTGGTATTAATGAGTTGATGAATGGATAATATTACACGCTGTTCAGTTACTAAGTACACATGTACTCTACAAGCCTAGGGGCCGGGAAAAGAGAAGAGAATAAATAAAAAATAACAGAAAGCAAGGTACATTGTATATTATAGTCATTAATAAGTTTCCACTTACAGCGACATTAAAGTTGTTCGAAACATACCGAAAATGGTTAAACCTAAGCATTATATAACTAACAAAACAACCAAGACTAACCATTACATAGTGGCTAACTCGTTGCTGATGAATGTGTGGATGATAACATAATTACTATGTTGTGTAATTATTTGTCTTCAGGTTTATCTACGAGACGGAGCACCACAACGGCATCGCTGAGCTGCTGGAGATCCTCGGCTCCATCATCAACGGGTTCGCGCTGCCGCTGAAGGAGGAACACAAGACGTTCCTGCTCAGGGTACGTTTTACTGCCCGGGGGGAGGATTCCTCCCGAGACGTAATATAACCTGGTGCCTCATGTGTTGTACAACTATACAATATTATGTACACCACAACGGTATCGCTGAGCTGCTAGAGATCTTTGGCTCCATCAACAAGGGGTTCCTGCTCCCGCTGAAAGAGGAAGACAGGACGTTCCTGCTCAAGGTACATCTTACCACCTTGGGGGATAAATCCCCCCGACTCATAATATAGCCTAATGTTGCAGAGAAATATGCCTGATGTATTATTTAATTATTATGTACACCATAACTGGTTTGTGCTCCCGTTGAAGGAGAAAACAAGACGTTCCTGCTCAGGGTACGTCTTACCACCCTGGAGAGACCTACGCCTACGCCTGCTGAGAACTGTACGTTTGCTAGGGTGGTCGCGCTGCCTCTCAACGAGGAACACAAGATGTATCTGGTCAAGGTACGCCTTACAAGCTTAGGGTAAATTCATCCTACGTTTAATCCTAGTTATGCACTGTTTACGCTGCCGCTGAAAGTCGAAAACCATTTTTACTGTTCAGGGTACGTCCTACCATCACGGAGGTGTATTTCGCCCCAAGCCAAGCCAAGTGCCTCAGTGTGGCCTACTCACAGAGAAAGATTTACATTTTCGAGGTTGTTAGTATAGCCTTTCAAGGAGGATCATAATGAGGGCTTTTCAAATCGTCATTAAAAAAAAATACAGTACCGCAAGTTACCGATAGATGGTGCTGACGTCACATAATATGTCAAAATTGACATGACATCACTGTACCTACTCTGTGGTTTCTGTCACGTTGCTCGCTTGTTTCGTTGACGAGAGGAGAGATGATTAGATTATCACAGATTAATGACGATGTGCAACATTTAAAACGTATGATGACATTTGTTCTCCTTGCAGCGCCATCTAGTTTTTGTTAATGAAACTCAACTGGCAGCTGTCATTGAAAAGCCCTCATTAGATCTTGCTCAGCGTACGTGCTACCACCCCTCGGGGTCAATCTCCTTTGCTAGGATGTTATCTCTGCCGATGTTTCCATTGTCTCACAAGGAAGAACTAAAGATTCTCTTGCATAAGGTAGGTTGTAATATCCCGCAAGCTATACCAGCGTACCAAGTGTACCAAGTAAGTGTCAAGACACCAAGTGAGTGTCAAGACACTACTCGGAAGTATCCGCCGAATGAAATGAAATTGAAGTGTAATGATTAAAAAAGAGGCGGGTAGCCTATCGCTCAAATACAATTAAGTTAAAATGGCTCATACTTTTATTTTATTGTAACCAATACTAAGTTTCAGATACTAAGAATCAAAACTGGTTAAGATCGCATTCTTATAATATTATAATTTTGTTTACTTAAGGGACCTCCAGGTCTATTTTTGTTTACATAAACTTTTTATTTTCTCCCTTTTGACTGTTTGTGTCCTAAATAAAATAAAATTAAAATAAAATAATACTTATCTTCTATTTCAGGTACTGTTGCCGCTTCACAAAGCCAAGTCACTATCAGTGTACCACCCGCAACTTGCCTACTGCGTCGTGCAGTTCTTAGAAAAGGACCCCTCCCTCACCGAACCCGTAGTTAGGTGAGACACAACACATTGTGAAACAGAATGGGTGTGCTTACTTTGGCGTGCTATCCCGCATGTTTGTGTTTGCCCTGTGTAAACCCTCGACTTTCATTCTGTTCTGCAAATAAATGTCTACAGGGTCTTAAAAAAGTGAGAAACTGATAAACTTGACTTCAAAATTACTCCCGTTGGATTAAACCTAAACATCGGTACAGCAATATAATCTCATGTGGAAGATTCAGCTTCCAGAGATAAATTTATATGTAATTATTTTTTGAAATAAACAGTTTTTTTTAACTGATTTCGTTGCAAAAACCATTTCATCATCATCAACCCATTATGTCCCCGCCGAGGGGCACGGGTCTCTTCCCTGAGGAAGGTATAGGCCATACTCACGGGGGCCAAGTCCGGATTGGTGGAGGTTTGTAGACTAGTGGCTCGTCTACTGTCAGAAGTTGTCAAGCGGCCCTAAGGCCTCTGACTTGGCTTAACGACTGCCATCTATCGACGGCAGCCGGCACCAACAGCTTAACGTGCCTTGCGAAGCACGGAACCGCTCGGATAAATGCCACTAGCGTTAGGCATAGACGGCGACCCATCCATGCACTGAACGCGCCCTGTGTTGCTTAACCTTCGTGATCGTTTAAGATCACTCAGGCAGCCGGGGCTACGAACGATAAAACCATTTGAATAATAAAAATATGTTGCTAATAAAACAGCTTTGTTTGCTACAAAAACAACTATCTCGATAGCTGTTATCGTTCTGTATACATCGCGAATCCAGGAAAATCCCTTTCATTAGAAACCAGTTGACAGAATCGCCATTGTTTATTGTGGGCTCTTCACCGACGAAAGGACAGCAAAGTGACCCTAAAAGGCCGTTTTTTCTCTTGTACGGAACTCCACAGAGCACCTTTTTGCCTCTTAATTCCAGAGCACTATTAAAATACTGGCCGAAGACGCATTCGCCCAAGGAGGTGATGTTCCTGAACGGCATGGAGGAGATCCTAGACGTCATTGAACCGGCCGAGTTCCAGAAAATCATGGATCCTCTGTTCCGGCAACTCGCTAAGTGCGTCTCGAGCCCGCACTTTCAGGTATTAGGTCTTTTTATTATTAGTTGGCTACCATGTAACTAAATACTAAAATGTTATACGGCGTTTTATTTTAATAATGCGGAACCTGAAAACAGTTTCTTCATTATCTATAAATTAGACCGCTTCCAAAAATCAGAAGATTAAAATTATCAATTTATTTTTGACGTCAAAGGTCAACTACGTGTCGTATGCATTGAAAATAGAATACCTGATTTAAAGGCGCCACATTTTAACGCATAAGAAACTCACAAAGGATTTAAAATAGATTACGCCGGAACAAATTCTCAGATAGTTTGACAGAAATCGACATTAATAATAACCTTTAATGTCATTGTTGCCAGTAAAATAAATTAGTTCCTCTGATTTTCCGCAATATGGTCAGGTTTTCTATTTTAATGGTCGCGCTTTATATATCGTTGTGTAGAGCAAAGTAGCCATTACTCAGATCCTCTTGACTCGTGCCGCTAGATGGCGTCAGTGCCGCGTATTCGTTGCGCAGTTTGAGCTAAACGCTTATACACGTTACACGTTAAACCAACGGCCGTGTAACCCGACACAGTCCCACCCGTTTTTTTTACTTTCCATACAAAGCGTCATGTTTCCTTGTCGCTGCCAGAGCCGGGGGGCGGGGGGGGGGGCACTACTTAGCTCTGGGTCGCTCCTTAACTATTTGTTCGTGTCGCTCACTAGTGTACCTTCATCCTTCCGCCGTTTTCGCGAAGAAGTTTAGCGGCTCTAAATGGAGAGGATTACACCATTAAATTAAAAAAAACCTGCCTCTGTGCCCCAGGTAGCGGAACGCGCCCTCTACTACTGGAACAACGAGTACATAATGTCCCTAATATCGGACAATGCGACGCAAATCCTGCCGATAATGTTCCCCGCTCTGTACCGCAACACCAAGAGCCACTGGAACAAGACCATCCACGGGCTGGTGTACAACGCGCTCAAGCTGTTCATGGAGATGAACCAGAAGCTGTTTGACGAGTGCACGCAGCAGTACAAGCAGGAGAAACACAAGTGAGTGAGTTTGAATGATCTGGACTGATGTTAGAAGCATCATCTTGACACTATAATTGTAAAATTAAAATATGTTAAGTTCTGTTAATGAAAATAAACAATTTAATATTCTCTGTAATATCCACACAATCCACTTTTTAAATCGATTCACTCATTCATTAGTTCGTTGATTCATTCTTTTATAACTAGGCATAAGCTTCTTAAATTTCGCTCTATTCTGCAACACCAACACGTATTATTCTATTTCTTTCTTTCATTAATGCTATGTTTCTTTGACTGCTAAGCATAAGCCTCTAACAGATCGGTGTAACCTGTAATATCAACATAAACGAGTCGATTTATCTTCTATTCTTAAACCATTTAATTTATTTATTCTTTGCCAATGTCAGTCATAAAATGTATCTTTTGCCTCTCCGATGAGATTAAAATATTTTCTTGCGCAAGTTCTCCATAGCATTTCATCATTCCATTGGTAGGTGCAGTCCGAACTATCACTGAGCGCAACCACCATCTCTCTGCAGGGAGCGCGAACGCCTCCACCAGCGCGAGGACCTGTGGCGTCGGATCGAGTCGCAGGCGGCGAGCAACCCGGCGTACCGCGGCGCCGCCGGGGACGCGCCCTCGGCCCCCGCCTCGCCGCCCGCCGACGACGCCCGCCCGCTCGACTACGCGCGGATGGAGCGCGAGGCTCAGGAGGTAAGGGCTCTGGCCGCTAGGTGGCAGCACTGAACAGATACATTGCAGTCTTCGGACGCCAGATGGCAGCGCTCTACGTAAACAGTTGCACTAGACAGTAGTGTCACTGAGGATCTATATTCGCCGGCCGTAGCTGACAGCAGTCTACGTGAACAATTATACTAAATGGCGGTAGAGTCAATAGTACATGTGCATTGTGCGGGAGCCTCAGGAGGTGAAGCCTGTGGCCGCTAGATGGCGATGGTGTCACTAGGGATCGATTAGTAACAGCAGTTGAGTCGTCTACAGGTGTGGGACGTGAGACCGAGCCTCTTCACCCAAGCACCTTCTCCGGTGTCTTCTGACGCCAAAAAAATGTTACGTTCTAAGAAGTATTGTAGGCATTCTTTCGATGATTATAGATGCTTAAGGCAGCCAAAGCTAATCCCCCACCGCCCGCAGGTCCGCAAGGCTGGGTTCCCGGCGGCGAAGCCCGCGCCGCTGCTCCGCAAGAAGTCAGAGCTGCCAGCCGACTCGGTAACGGTGAAGGCGTTGATCGAGCACCAGCGCGCCGCCCCCTACCTGCCAACGCCGCCCGACGCCAACCACTGCTAGCGCCGCGCGCCCCTGCAGCTCGCTGAAAGGAACGCTTAGCTCAGTTGTCGGCCTTGCGTGTGGGTGAGGATGTTTCCATTGCAGGAGTAAAAGTCTAGGGATGTTACAAGGCGATGTCAAGCATCCATAATGATGGTTCGGTGATCATTGGAAATCGGTCGACGTCATCGTATGTCGTAGCCACTGAGGTATCTAACCGGAGAGCAGTAGCAAGCGAGAACTAGGAAGCATCCAGCCAATGGTGGGGTAACACAACCGAGACGTAAGAGCCGACTCGTTGACCTCAATCACAACAAAATCTGGACGAAACGCTTAGATTAGCTGTCAACCTTACGTGTGGGTGATAATCTTATATCTTCATTATATCTTCAAGGATCTTATTGTAGAAATGTATACAATGCCGCATAAAGGATGAATTAGCCTTTGCCAGCCTAAATCTTGGGAACGAAAGTTTATGTTTATTTCCTATTTTAGGTAGTTTATGCTACCTACAATTTTAAAGTTTATTAGGCGGCCAAAGGTACGACCTATGATGGCGTCGACCGAATTCCTCAATCCGACAAAGCCTTCTTGATGACATCACTCTTTAATGGCAATCCTACAATCTCACCGATTTCTACTGTGCCATTTTAATTCTTCAACTACCTACTTCATTTCTATTTAATTTAATTTCCTTTCCTAATTTATTTCTTTTTCTATTGCATTTAAAATCGACACCTGTCTTAAGCGTTTCATAGGAGCAGCCTTTTACAACCGTTGCAATTACCGTTGTTGTACCTAATATTTAATACGAAATGCATCCAAAGTAGATCGCTCTCTCTCACTCTAGAGTGACCTTTCTCTGTCAGAGTGCGAGAGCGACACACAGCATTTAATTATCACTGGCGGGGTTATAACAATAATGTAAGTAGCTATAGAGGATGTTAAGTTACAGCTCACTTTTCTATTATTGGCACCCATGTAAAAAATAATGCCGGCTCTCTTATCATCCCACACACTTCGTCTTGTAGTTTTGCGTCTAATATTTCAGTCCTTGACTTTCTAACTGCCTTATGAAGTTCAACCCGGGTTTTGTCGTGTCTGAAGTGCCAATAATGTGAAAAGATGACCCATAGTTAATACGGTAGCTAAAGAAATTGTGAGCGCGGAAAGTACCTTGACAAATAAACGGGATGAGGTGACGTCCTGCACGCTGGGCCACGTGTTACGATACATCTTTTGTAACACTAGAAACACGAGTTGTACCAGTGTCTAAGGACACGCAATCAGTTATTCAGTTTTTGATTTGAGAAATTCAGTAATTTGCAATAAGTTGGGGAATTTTAAAAACCTGTTTAGAGGCTAAAAATTCCACCTATGCCGGGACTTGAACAAAGAATATAAAGAGCTACGAAGATTTTTGTATGGGGCCTGGCATAGTTCATAGTGGCGCCCTCTATATTTTTTCAATATCGTGGAGCATAATGAAACCTAGCTAGATCGATAGAGGACAAAAAAGTAAACAAGAAATTATTAAGGTCACCATGTCCTAAAGTGGCACGTTTAGGAGTTATTGAGCTTTGAAGTTTGTATGAGATTTTTATAAAACTTAACTTTTGAATCATTTTTCACTAAATACTGGACTATATGCTTGGCACCTGTGACTCGTTGCCGATTCTTGACTAAATTGCTAAATAAGTCGTAGAAAAAACACCCAGTTTATTATAGATACCGTATATTAAGGCACCCGAGCGTAGCGAGGATGCTTACAATGCGAGAGTATTACGGGAGCTTTTACCAGAGTTATAAATCTGCTTTTCATCAATCCTATCAGGTAAATAAATAAAATAGTGTATTTAGAGGAAAATTCACAAGATATTTCTTTATTTTAATTACAAATTACACTTAGCTGCTAGACTAATTACAATATACAATTAGGCATTACTTATCATTAAATCATTCTACCGAACAGTGAGCGAGTTATTGATCGGAGAAGTAGATACCGGAAGAAACATTCGTACCTAAATTAAGTTTTATGGTGGCTGTGTTTAGTTGTAAGCATTATCTGATTAAATATTAGCAGTTAAACAATAATTAGGTAGTTAGACCTGAAAATATGATTAATCCCTGTTTCTATGTTTAATATGGTTTCATAGTAAACATATGTCACTTCAATGTAGGTAATTATTGGCTGACAGAAGTCATTGTTATACATATATCCTCATTCCCCCAGTCCAAGTACAGTCTATTACACCAGGTAAGGGAAAGGTTTTGATCTTTTTGGTTCATCCATAGTCCATCACATCCCACAAACAAGATACATAAAGCCGCATTCTTCACAGCTACGAGTAAGACAGCAGACAACTATGAGAGCCACCAAAAACGAACATCTACGCCCTAGGCAAGATTGTGGTCAAGGGTAAGCTCATATCGGAATAAAAAAACTTTGGATTGAGCTGAAAAAAGATAGAATTTGTTTGATAACAATAAGCACCAACAAAATGTGTACGAACTTTGAGCGAACATGAAAAGAGTAAACAAAACAGTGGATTCCACGTTAAAATTCCGTGGTGCTTCGTCGACTAAAGACCCTCGAAAAGAAGATGGACATCTCACCTGAATTAGCACGTCAACCAGACAGTAGCACCAGCAATAGTTCGAAAACCAAGAACTCACACGGTTCGACGGGGATGAAGGTATTTATGTTAAAAACATGGTTGAACATGGTTTTACACACAGCAGCGGTTTAAGTTTCTAGCGATATGTACCTATCTACATTATTTATAGGTACCTACCTACCACCTAAACCTATCTATATTAATTAAACTGTAGGTTTTATATTGACATGTTTTGAATTTTAATCGAATTGAACGAATTGGATGCATGAATAATAATACTATAATTTCATGTATATATGTATATAAGTAGGTAGGTAACTACTAGACATAGCTACCCAGACTTTAAAAAACATCAAAGTAGGTTTGAATCCCCGAGAAAACTCATATCAAGTGACAAATTCAGTGATGAAACTCAGTTAGTGGAAATTCCATACAAACTTCAAAGCTCAATAACTCCTAAACGTGCCACTTTAGGACATGGTGACTTTAATAATTTCTTGTTTACTTTTTTGTCCTCTATCGATCTAGCTAAGTTTCATCGTGCTCCACGACATTGAAAAAAATATAGAGGGCGCCACTGAGACTATGCCACTAATCTTCGTGGCTCTTTGGAGAATGTTTGTTTCTTACCTACGAAAGATATCGAAAGTTATCGGCGGAGGGCTTCCGAACAATTCTTACTTTTGCGTATATAGGCATGGAATAAGAATTATTTTGTCCCACGTAGGAGCGAGATCAGAAAGCCGTTAAAATTAATAAAATGTACAGAATGGTTTTTACATTTGAATGGTTAAAATCTTTCGGTGTTATTAATGTAAACACCATTACTCTAAAATACTCCTCGCATGCAGTTTAAATAGTCTGTGGTGGAGCCTTTCTCTTTACCACAGACTACTTAAACCGCAAATGAGGAGCCTTTTAAAAATCGTGTTTTTTTTATAAATAAGACTATTTGTTACATAATGTATTTTATAACACCGTACGTATTTGTAGATAGATAACCCTTTATTGCGCACCAGTAATTTACAGAGATATAAGGTACATAATTTCTATTTGTATGTTAATGTATTTGAACACGCGGCCGAGCGTCCTTAGAGCGTGGCGTAGCGCCTTGTGGTTTATATTGAAGTGAGTGTTTCGATGTTAACTTTTAATGTACGTCTTATTAGTTTTATGTCCTGTTTCCTGGATGATACCTAGGCATTTGGTTCATGATAAGTATGATAACACAACTTACTGAAGCATTCCTGAGTCGACCCACTACGCATCCTTATGTGTGTTAATATTATACACTATATTATATTACTAATTTTTCCGCACTCAAGCTACACCAAGTCTGGATTCTACGACGAATGTAGCAAAACGGGCTGCTGGGTGAATCCGGAGTTCCTAGTGGGATGAGTGCGGAAAATGATACGTGTGCTAACAGCGCCACCAATTAAAAAATCTTCTTTTACAGATCGTAAAGCAATGGGTCTGTACAATCTCTTAATCATGTCAACAGTGATATTCAGGATCCACGACAAAGAACCTAGGATCACGAACCTGGGACTAGATAGCATTTATGCCACAAACAGCCGTTTTTGTTAGTGCTGCCTACTATCGGACTAGATAGTATCTAGTCCCAAGTTTTTGGCGTGAGGTTCACGGCCATGGGTCCTAATAATCACTATTAACATGATTGAGAGATTGTACAGACACTTTTTGTAAATTCGATCAGAAAAAAAAGATCGGTGGCGCTACTCTTACTCCCTGGAGCCCCTTAAGGGGATTGTAAAGGAAAAAGTATTAAAATTGGAAAAAAATCGTGAGTTGTGACGTCAGGTGTATAGTGTGTCACTATGACTAAACCCCGGTTGTCAGTACGTTAACTGACTGTCAACAGTTGTAATTTGGCATACGAAGGAAACAACTGACAACCTATTAATAGATTGTTAGGTACCAAAAATCATTGGTTAAACTGTAACATAACTGATAACGCCCGCAGAATAACTATTCTTGACTTAGGTACTGGTTTTAAAAAAAAGCCTCAGAGAAACGGCCCTTCGACTGGCCGTCGTGCGTGCAGTTAAACTAACTTCCACTTACGTCCGACGGACGACAGTCCGAGTGGACGACAGACAAAAATGCTCTCTATATTTACACTGTGGATGAGCTATACATAGTGAAACAAATTCCCCGTATTCATCCAAAAATGGGGATTCTTGTCCGCTAGCTGTCAAATAATATTACGATGTTTAAGGGGCTCCAGGGGGGACCGAGGAAAAAAGTCATATATTTTTATTACAGATCAAATTTGCAAAATGTAAAGTAAAGTAAAGTAAAAAATTATTTATTACCAAATGAATTATGTTACAGGCATGTGAATTAATTATTATTAATCTTAGTTTCAGTATGTGCCAGTACAATCATATTAATAGTGATTTTTAGGACCCATGCCGTGAGCCTAGGGCCTTAAACCTAAGACTATATAGGACTAGACAGCATTAATGCCAGAAACGGCCGTTTTTTGGCACAAATGCTATCTAGTCCCAGGTTCGTGACCCTAGGTTCTTTGTAGTGGTTCCTAAAATCTTTTAACATGATCGAGAGATTGTATAGACACTTTTTGCAAATACGATCTGTAAAAGAAGATATATTTCTTTTCATTGCCCACTCGATCCCCTTAAAGTCAAATTTCACAATTTAGCTGTAAACTTGCTTCATATGATCTTACTCTCGTGTAGGAGGTAACAACTTTCATTCAACACATTCACTTGACCTGGGCCCAAACTATGAAACTCTGTGCTGTGGTAATCAGGCAAAGACATCACAAACATGGAAATACACACAGACTGAGGCCATTTGTACAGATGCAGGCGACCCCCAGTGTAAATCGAATCCACGACGACCTCCCGGCATGGTAATCAGACGTGATAGACCAACGAAGCATTCAATCAGTCACATATTTGAACCAAGTTTAGCTATTAACTGAATTGGACCCAGCATTTATTTTGTTCGACTGATTTTTACTGTCGTTTTCTTGGACTGTATTTTGCCGTCACTGTAGTGGCGCGATAAGAGTAGAGAGGCGCGCCTCCTGCTTGGAAGCGTACCACAAAATTCAAAATCCATTTTCAAACTCAGTTTTCCAAGCGCAAAAAAAGTCCGTGGTTTTCAACAAAACCAAAATCGCGATTTGCGCGTTAAGGTGCTAATGCTAACTAGCTCCACCAATAAAAAAAACATATCTTTCATAAGTAATAGGTTTTTGCAAAAAGTGAATATTAAATAGCTATTTTCAGAACCCGCAGCCTAGACCAAGGGCCAGGGACCCAGAACTGTAGAGCATTTTTGCCAAAAATTGCCGCTTTTAGTGGAAATCCTAGTCTAGTATTCAAATTTCCTAATTCTGTTTATAATCCTAATTTAGTCCTAGCCTCCTAGGTTGTCACAGTTATCGAGATTTTTGAAGTTCACTTTTTTCAAAAATCCATTATAAAAGAAGATATGCCTTTTAACATTGGCGGCGCTAGTTAGATCGGGAATTTTCTTTTAGCGATTTAAATCATGATCAATATGCATCACAGAGCGCCCACGGCAGCAAGCTTTCTTATCTTATATTATACGCTGTGTTATTTTAGTGGAATCGCAGCCGACGAGGTTTTGTTCCACTGATAATTCTGAACAATTAAGTATAACTATGTACTGATAACTATCCTAGTAACAACAACTTCACATTAAATAACAGACAAATACGTGCGAAAAGAATAACAGTTATTTATTTATTTAGTCTTGCACGTGGTATGTTTATTTTTCTAATTGTCCTAGAGCCAGACTAGGATAACCTACGCTATGGTGACCATATTTTTGTTTACTCTGTAAAACTCTGTTTTAGTAAAGAAACCCTGTCAGCTTCGAAGCTGCTAAAATTTCACAGTAGAAATACTTAAATTATTTTTCTATGTTAGTAATATTACTGCACTATGTATAAACTATTCCACGACACATGAATGCATTGGCAATTTCTTTTATTATATAAATTACCAAGTCAGATGGGGTAATATTGTGACGACTTGGGTGACGGTCTAGTTGGCCATAATTTTAAGCTTGTTTATGGACAGCAGTTGTAATTTTGGAATTGATATTTGTCATACCTTCCTATGGAGCGAATAAATTACCTAAATATAGAAACATAAGTTTTAGGGCCGGTTTCTGAATTGAGAATTTCACGAAGTAAATACTTAAGTATCTGTCGTGCTCTTTTCTGAGAAATTCGAAGAGAAAGAAATTCTCGGAAACTAAGGTGTTAAATGTTTTTTGTTTTTAATTTAAAAGTCTTAGTTTCAGGTTTGTTTTATGTGACCCCAGTGTCGATATTACCCCTATCGTTATAATTAAGTATTAAAAACGTATTCATAAAAGAACATTACTTAGTTATAGCGGGAGTAAAAGCAAATCGTGCTTATACAAGTCTAATTCATTTTCTGGAGGAAAAATTGTAATTGTTGATGTAACCTGAAACTTGTCCGTTTAGGTATAGTTTGTATGAAACATAATGCCTTATATTGAATCTGTAATCAAATAGCATCAGACTATAGTTAGCACTCACGGTTCTTAATTGCAGCTTTGTATTTACTTTATTTTTTTCATTAGATGTGCAAATTATATTTGTGTGCCAAAGCTGTAAAATTTGTATCGAAATCGATGGAATAACTTTAACTAGATTCCACTTTTACTATGAATTTATTTTTATTATTTTTAAGTGGTAGGGGAAAAGCACCTTTTTTAATAATAGGGGTTTAAGTATGAAATTGCCGTTTTATTGCAATAGGTTCTTTGAATTGACATAGAATCTTCATGGTTTGAGGTTTTCGAATGAAACTTTTTTCAAATGGTTTCTATGATGTTCTTTTTTTAAAAAATGTGAAACATTTGAATATCGACTTTCAATTGTTTTTGTTATTCAATTTAGACAAGAATGATGAGGCACCCATTTTTCGTATTTTTTTATTTTATTGATTTGACGCAAGTGAGTCAATATTGTGGGTAAGGTAACGTTAAACCATGCCGCTAATTCCTGGGTAGTTTGACTAGGGTCGGCTTCCACTATCTCTCTTAATTCATCGTTATTCACCTGTGTGGGCGGTCTTCCTCGTGGCTCGTTCTTTAAGTCGAAATTTCCATCACGAAAGCGTTTAAACCAAAATCGCACGGTGCGTTCATTAGTAGACCCCTCTCCAAACGCAGCATTGATATTGCGGGCTGTTTCTGCCGCGTTAGTTCCGCGTCGGAACTCGTATTAAAAAATCACTCGAATTTTCGCAGTATCCATCTTTCTTGTCTAAATTGAATAACAAAAACAATTGAAAGTCGATATTCAAATGTTTCACATTTTTTAAAAAAAGAACATCATAAAAACCATTTGAAAAAAGTTTCATTCGAAAACCTCAAACCATGAAGATTCTATGTCAATTCAAAGAACCTATTGCAATAAAACGGCAATTTCATACTTTAACCCCTAATATTTAAATCTATTTTATTTTTAATGGTACGCAAGCTATAGAATCTCAGACACATCCAACGTATCATTCGGTTGTATGTTCATTTCTATTCGACTTTGTGAGCTAATATAGCTTTTACAAAAGTAATATTTAAAGTATATAGTTAGGTAGGTTCTTCGCTTGGGTTGGCAAGAGTGCAATTTTCATAAGATTCCTCACAAAGTCGAATAAAACAAAGACTAGATTCCCGTGAGTGTATAGACTAGAATTTACATTCTTTTGAAAAACAATGGTTCGCAAAGCTGTTTGATATGTACCTAAATCGATAAATTTTGTATAATAATATTTATAACTACTACAAAATGTAAACTGTTGTTAACAAACTATTGTAACAGATGAACATTATAAGGTGCTTATGATTATCGTTATAATACAAAGTTGTGCATATACACTTGGGAACTTTTATTTTAGATTTAATCGGCATCTTACCTTCTTGAATTGAAAACGAACGCAAGCTACTTTTGGTCAATACATGACTGGGTTCAGAAAAACACATGTAATTTAGCAATTATTATATATTTCATAGATTACACTTAAAAATATAAATACAAGTGTATAACAAACTTATTGATTGTATTTATTTATATTATACTTACATACGTATTTAATTTCAGAATTTATCTCATTCCAAAGACCGTTTTGAATTGTAATTTTTATACGAAAAAAAATCTAGAACATTGATGTAAGACACGCATTACACCGTTACACGTAATGTTCTTAGACATATCGCTCATCCGGGATAACAGGGATGTAGGTAAAACGACAACATTTCGACGATGGTTTTACAGAAACTAGAATTAATCAGTATAATATTGTTACGATGGTGGATAGGAGGTAAAACTTTGAACGCGTTTTTCCGTGCCTTGGAGGCGTTTTCAGCAGGCTAAAATATCGTTTCAGGCCGTTTCAGAGGGTGCTCTGTCACATACTAGTTTATCAAAATTTCACCCAAGTTACCATGGTTTGCAGGCGCCTGAAACATGTTTTCAGTCCGTTTCAGGCCACCCTCTATCCGATAACGCCATAACCTGAAAACCCGTTTTCAGGCATTTTCAGGACCCCTTATGGGCCCTTGAAGTACATTTCAGTATACGACGAAATTTTTAATAGGAGTGAAAGAGATAGCACTGTTAGAGAGGGATAGCTATAGTCCGAACATTCCGGAAAGGTGTGACAGAGACATCACGATCGAGCGAGACGGCAGAACCTTCCACGACTTGATGGAGTTTTCGAGAACACCTCAAACGGTATATAAGCGGGGACGACGCGTGCCGCGAGTCAGTTTTATTTTGGAAGCGGAAGTGAAACGAAGTACCTCACAAAACAATTTTAAATCAACCATGTCAACAACTGGGGCTGGACCGTCCACTCCTATGGAGATTGAGGAAGCTAAAAAGAATGAGGAAAGAGACACAGAAATTGAAAAATTGATGTTAATTGTCGATATAATAATAGATAAAACGGGAGTAGATATCTCAGAAGCGATAAGACGGGATCTCCTTTTAAAGAGAATAAATATAGAAGTATCAGATGAGATATCAGGCATTCTAATGACCGTTTTCACGTGCCTCAGGAAGGAGGAAAATGACAAGGCTGGCCATCAAAAGTACAGTGCCTATATAGCAAATGTAAGTGGTGTGCAAATATCCGTGCAGTCCGTTGTAGAAGAGATAAAGAAGAGAAAGATAAATATCAATTTTTGTGTTGCCACACCTATTGTCGAGTTGATGACTTTATTTAAAGCTTTTTACTTCGATGAAGTTCGAACTGGTGTTACCAGATTCCGTGTAAGGGCTGCAGTAGCTAAAAGAGGGCTGAAACGCGACAGTAGAGATAAACCAGTACCATCCTAAGCAGGTGATCGGGAAGTCACACAAAGCATAATTATCTCAATATGGCCTCAATAATCACCATATTCCTCTCTTACAAGGGATTACCTTGGCACCAGAAACAGGAGAACAGGAGTGGTAAGAAGCCTTGGGCCACTCACTCAAGCCATTTTGCTATGCATGGAGGACAAATATCATACAAAGTTAGTAAACGCATTACTTAATAGCCTTCAAATGCTACCAATGGCCAAGGAAATAGCAGACTGTCTAAAGGAGGCAAAAACACCTGGAGCAGTGACAGGCATCCTAAAAGAGCTTGGTGACATCCTATTACTTACTACTGCTAGATCGACACAAAAGATATATTTTCCTCTTCTTCAAATTAAAATCATGTGGGCAGAGGGAATTCCGAATCATCAGAACTGGAGTTTCTCAGGTGCTTACATGCTAAAAGGGCACAATATGATGGCTAAAAAGGGGATGATATATAAAATCAAAACGGGTGGAGATGTTCTAAAAACTGCAGAGGTTATTTTTCATGCAATGTTTGGCACCAGCCTAGACAATTTAAATATCCTGGGTCAAATTACCAATCACAAGCATTGGCATCAGCGTAAGGACATGAATAATGTATTCCACAAGCGCTCAACTCATGAATATAAGACGGTTCACCCCATCGTTTTCACGCATGTTTCTAAAATGGCACAGTCGCTCTTGACAAAGAGTTTGGGAAACGTGGATCCTGTAGCATCCTGCAGACCTTCTTTTTCAGGTTATGGCGTCATCGGATAGAGGGTGGCCTGAAACGGACTGAAAACATGTTTCAGGCGCCTGCAAACCATGGTAACTTGGGTGAAATTTTGATAAACTAGTATGTGACAGAGCACCCTCTGAAACGGCCTGAAACTATATTTCAGCCTGCTGAAAACGCCTCCAAGGCACGGAAAAACGCGTTCAAAGTTTTACCTCCTATCCACCATCGTAACAATATGATGCATAATGCGTCATTTGACTGAAATTGAAATTTAATTGTGTCGATGTTACCTCGTGTTAAACTTCCCTTCAGCAGTAATATATGTAGTTATTAGGTAGCCCAGTTTTCAAAAGTGTATCTCCGTCCTTGTTACCCCGGATGAGTGATATAATGTAATTAATTCACTAGCCACATCTATAAACACTAAATATTGAGTAGGTACAAAATTATTAGGCCCCAAGAATTAAGTAAATACATGGGTGTGTTAAAAGGAACTACAAACTAAATTGAAGCCGTGTTAAAAGAGATCGAGACCTTGGATCGAAGGTTACTCTAAGTAATTAAACCTGGAACAAACTTTACTACAGGGTTAATGTCTCATCTAGCGTCTTTCATACAACCGAAC
Source organism: Yponomeuta cagnagella (assembly GCA_947310995.1). Classification (NCBI taxonomy): domain Eukaryota; kingdom Metazoa; phylum Arthropoda; class Insecta; order Lepidoptera; family Yponomeutidae; genus Yponomeuta; species Yponomeuta cagnagella. The sequence continues at coordinate 13,407,870 of OX371287.1, forward strand.
TCCTTAAGCAATCCATGACAGTTTCATTACATACTATAAACAAATTGATAGTAAACCAAAATGTTCTACCTACTGTGTTGGATGAATCATATCATGTTGGAATGAAACTATACCTACGTACTTCGACTTTACTCCTACGTAACTCAAAGTTTTTATATTAGATTCAATGCTCGTAGCATGACAACGCGGGAGTTTTTCATGCGTTTTGATGCGACTTGAGGCGCTAGAGACTAATACACACATAGTTTCGCAATAGAATGAGCTGTTTGCCTCCATTTGGTAGTCTACTAGTCAATAGAAGTACAATGTCATTCCAATGTCATAACCCGCGGAAATTAGAAAGAAAGAAAGAGGACATTTATTTAAATTTTCACAGAAACACAAAGGTCCACAAACAAAATAAATAGGCATCTCTCGCGAAGATCGTATCGCGCGAGGCGCCGATTTAAGTTGCACGGGTAATACCTTTGGAATGCGATTTTTTACTATACTACCAATAGTGAGATGATTACTATACTACCAATGAAATGAAGTACTAGTATGATTCAACTGTATATTTTAGAGACTCACGCCCCTGGTCTATAGACGTTACTACGGGCCGGCGACGTGCGCGCGCGACGACGCAAACGAAGATAATTCTTAAATACAATACAATACAAGTGCAAAAAAGCCCGTTGCCGTGACCGCCCGTCAGCCGCACGAGGTTTAGCTTGTTTCCGCTTGTAGTCTAACCTTAAAAGTATTAAGGTATAATTTAGTTTGTATCGTTGCTCCCGCACGTCGCTGGCCCGCCCCTTTAGCGACTGAGAACAAGGTTATGTCAATAATTTTGACAGATGCGCGCCATAAAACGCGTGACAAAGGCGCGCGCTGTTATGCTACGCGCTCACCAGTCTCAACGAAATAATCGGTAAATTTTTGGTAATAATTTATACAATTTTACTATATCTTTTATCAGTTATCACATAGTTCACATTAATTTTAAATTCATGTACATTTATTTCTTCTGGCTAAAGCGCGCTCAGAAAATTATTTATTAATTCGATGAAAGTATGTATTTCCTTTTATATAAATTATTGCTGATTTTCCTAAACAAAAGGTAGTATACACTTAACTCAGTTACCAGATTTTTCTGCTGATATAATATTTAGGGTATGCGAATCTCGAAGCTTTGCCTCCGATTCTGAGTGTTCTCGCTCGCACAACTTAAAATTTTTAGTGATTGTAATAAAATGAGAATGTGTATTTCCGAATCAAAACTTTCGTAAGCACTAGACATTATAAACTTACTTGATTTTTTGTCGAAATAGTTCGGATTCACTTACTTGATTTATTAACGGAAAAGTCCGGATTCACTTACTTGATTTATTGTCGGAATTCGACAATGGGGATTTATTGTCGGAGTCCGGATTCAACTTGATTTATAGTCGGCATAGTCTGGATTCACTTACTTGATTTACTGTCGGAATAGTTCGAATTTACTTACTTGATTTATTGCCGGAATAGTCCGGATTCACTTACTTGATTTATTGTCGGAATAGTCCGGATTCACTTACTTGATTTATTGTCGGAATAGTCCGGATTCACTTACTTGATTTACTGTCGGAATAGTTCGGATTTACTTACTTGATTTATTGCCGGAATAGTCCGACTACGTTTCACTCTGATTCGCAGAGGTTACTTATTCACCAAGAAGTATACGTTTGAGGAATGTGGTCTGAGGGTTTGATGGATAATTGAATCGCGGATATTCAAGGCATATTTTTCTTATCCCGTACTAAGTTTTCGATTGAGAAAATTTGATTTTTGGTTAAAAACTACGTATAAGAAAACAAAAATATAATTAAAATGTCCGTAACTGTTTTTAAAAACGATAAAATTGTGCGAGCGACAGCATACTCCACGTAAGAGCAGCCTTAAGGCGCTTCATGAGGTTATCTCTACTCGCTCCAACGCCGCCAATGAATAAAGAATATCGTTTACAGATCATTTTTGCAGAAAGTGGCTGACAAATATTTCATTCATGCAATTTTTTTAATAACGGCCGCTGATTACTCTGAACGCTTGAATCTTATAGCTTCATCGATTCGCACTTAAAATCTGCACCTGATGAATGTCAAAACCGTAAAATTACGAGATGAGCGGTTGTTATTTCGACGATATGTCAATGACATGGCTAAGATGGGGGGGAGGGGAGAGCCGGGCACGGCCCTAGCAATGCTAATGGGAAAATTAGAGCTCTAATCAGAGTGGCGAGTTAAAATCCCACTTCGGCCCAGAATTTCTCTTTCAATGCGAAGTTTGTTGAAGAAATATTACCTATTATCCGGTTCAAATGCTGTTAGGATACGACTTTTGGAGTTGCGTTACACGACAGTGATGACTTGCTGCAGGGTTAGAAAAACAGTCAGATGAATAATTTTAATCAGTTAATTTATTTTTGTATCAAGGCGACTAAAATATTAAAGACGATGTAAGGCACATAATGAGAATAAAAATAAAGCTAATCTTCTAAGTCTTTTACTCCACTCATAGCCTCTCCTTCACTCTCTGAGCTGTCTTCGTTTGAAATTTCAGAATCAGTACCATCACGACACCGCCTTTTAACATAGAATTCAATGTTTTTAAATTTTTTTTACACTGTTCTTTTTCCCTTTCAAAATAATCGTTCACACTCAAAAGCATTTCTCGAGCACGACTGTTCAGCACATCCTTTAGCACTCATTTTTGTCACAAATGTACCAATAAATATAATTTAAAAAGAAATACTTCCGATGAGGTTGTATTCGTCACTCACGTGTCACGCGCTCTTTCGGCAGCGTTGCTAACGGTACTGAAAGGCGTCAGTTGACGTCATATGCCGCTCCAATCCAAAACGTCGTATCCTAACAACATTTAAACCGGATAATAGAGTTTTACTTCCTCCGGGAAGTGAGCTGGTGTTTCAGATGCTGTATGTCGTCGTGCTGCTTCGTTAGCTGGTCGTTCAACATAGCCACGTGCTCGGTTAGCACGCTCATTTGCTGCTCGTAGTTGCTCGACGTGGAATGTAGCTCCTCCTCCTGACGGAATAAGGGCGGTTTTGGATTGAGTCGTGTGTACTGTAATGCATCAATGTGCTAGGCACGACATTACGCTTTAGATTTACAAAGGACCAAAGAACAGAGTGTTATGATGCTATATGCGTAGATAAATTACGAACATTTGTGAATTTGTAGTAGCAATACCCCTCGCTAATTTTAAAGGAAAACATCGTGACGAAACCCGAGTGTCTGAGGTGTTCACATGCCTCGGCGCTTGATATCTCTAATGCATCAAATAAAACAGTACAGAAAAATTTAATACCAAAAATATAGCAAGACATAACCTTTAGTATATAATTAATTATGTGCACAGTGATTACTTGTAATTGGCTTGTGTACTTATTTTTAAGTCGAATTTACCTAAGCATTCTTTAAACGTGTTAGTATACAAGTTGTTAGTACTTAATCCTAATTAAGTAAAAAAAATAGTAGTTTCTAATGTGAATACGAGCACTAGACATAAAAAACCGAATTTGCGCGGATATTAACTCGTTTATTTTTTCATTTTACAATTTTTCAAATAAAAAAATGTATTTGAACACTTTGACAACTCAGCTTTCCTCAAGATATTTTCCTTCACGGTGATCAATTGGTATTGCAAAGGAAAATGATCAATTTACTATAGGAGTTAGTCTATTTTTGCGTCTTCTTGCGCATTGATGAAACCAACGGTAAAGTATAAGAAATTAGCTCTGGATTATGCAGGAAAAATATTATGAAAATATTAGATGGGAGTTTCGAGAAATCTTAATTTCTGTATAAAATACAAAATATATATGACTATATCGCTGCAAAAAGTCGCAGTGTTTAAGGAGCCTAATGGGGGACAAAGAGATAATTTCTGATAAATAAGCACAAACAGTCTTAGGTCCTGCGCACAATTGAGACAAGACTATCCTAAGCCCACAATGGCGGTTTATTTTAGTTATTTATTCCACATATTGTTCATCATCATCATCATCATTTCAGCCATTGGACGTCCACTGCTGGACAAAAGCCTCCCCCAACGATTTTCAGAAGGGCCGGTGGGATTGTTCATACACATGGTCATTTTAACAATAAACTACTATTAAACAGTATAAAATCCACTGGAGTTAATTTGCAAAAATATAAGCGTAATAAAACCGCTCGTTTGAATTCCCGTCAAAAACTCCCCATTTGCAGTTTGTACTTTCGTATTTTATGTATGTACACGATTTGCGATTTTTGCAATAATGTAATCTAATCTGTGTTTGTAATCTGTATTGACTGACTGAAGTTTTTTAGTTATAGAATCAATACAGATATTTTTTAATTATTACTTTTAAACCCCTGATTCTTTTAATTTATCAAATAGAACTATGAAATCATTTTTCAAAAGAAACATTTTCAGATATAAATGCTTAAAGCGCAACATAGACTGTTTTTGATCATTCTCCTTTACTTACTTAATTTATTGTCGGAATAGTCCGGATTCACTTACTTGATTTATGGTCGGAATAGTCCGGATTCACTTACTTGATGTACTCTCGGAATAGTTCGGATTCACTTACTTGATTTATTGCCGGAATAGTTCGACCACGTTTCACTCTGATTCGAAGAGGTTGTATGCACATTGTAAGTTGTATACAATTGTGAATTTGCAATTGCTGGAATTGAACCTTACCTCTCGAATGCAAGGTAAGTGTTCTACCGACAGCTATCACCGCTTAGCTATGTAATAGTACTCAGCCAACTATTGTAACAAAAATAACTACTTCAATGAAGCCAACAGTCGGGCCAGTGACTCACCAGTCTGCTGATAGTGTTATGTTTCTCCTGTATCGTATGCTGGTCTGTTTGTTTGTCCCCCTCCAGCTCTTCGAAGCGTAACCGTAATAATTCACACTGAAATGGAGGATAATTATACATAAGCAGCCTAATATAAGTCCAACTGTAGGGCACACGGCACAGGCCTTCTCTCAGGGAGAGAGTGTGGGCTTAATCACCACGCGTGCCCAACGCGGATTGGCGATTTCAAGCGCTGAGCTATATGAATAGCTCAGACACTCAGGTTTCCTCACGACGTTTTCCTTTACCGTTAGCGAGTGGTATTGCTACTATAACTTCACAAATATACATAACTTAGATAACGAAGTCATAGGTATATGCCCGCACTGGGGATCGAACCTGGGTCTACCGCTTCCGAGTCCGATGTTCTACCCACTAGGCTACCACCGCCGCAGGATAATTATATATGTTACGATGAAATACAATTAACGCTACCGGGAACTAACTAGCGTCACAAATGGAAAACAATCATATTTTCTTTTTAGGGTTCCTTACCCGAAGGGTAACTAAGACTACGCCTTTTACTAAGACTACGCTGTCCGACCGTCTGTCCGTCCGTTCGTACGGAACGTGGAAAATACAACCTTTATAACTTAACAAATACCGTATTAAACTCAGATCGGCCCAACTTCTTACCTCTTTCATATAATGTTCACATTTACTATCTAACTTCTCCTTCTCGACCTTCAGTTGCGTCATCTTATTTCTAAAGTAGGTCTTCATCCTGTCCTCCCTTATTTGGACCTCCTCATCGACTAGGAAAGGCACCTCGAGGCTTCCCAGCAGGCCGGAGACTCTGCCCTGAGCATCTGTGGAGGTCTCGGAGAAGTGATTGAAGTCTCCAGAGTCGTGGCCGTCCCCTCTACGCTTCTGGGAAGCGTATATATATCTGCCTAGATCTAGTTTTAGACTGTCGTTCTCCATTCGTAGGAGATCGTACTCCATCCGTAGTTTCTGGTTGTCCTGAAAGATATCGAAGCCCGTGAGAGTCGAAAGGAACAGCAAAACACTGATGGAACTGCTGGAAACTGCCGATATTTTTGTCGAAGAGCAGTAGCACATATAATGAAGTTAAAAGGGAAAGTATCCCGGCTAAGCAGGCTTTAGAAGTTAACGAGTAATAGTCGTCCAGCTCAAAAAAGGAAAACTTCGTACAAATTTCACTGAAAATTACTTTGATGAAGTTGTTACTTGGTAAAAGCAGGTAGTTAATAAAAATCCTCATATCAATTAAAAGAACCTCGTTATAAGGCCTCATACGCACTGTCCGGTTAGCCGCACAGCGGTTGGCCGTCCGGCTGGCCGCTGTATGCGGTTGCTGGCCGCTGTATGCGGTTGCTGGCCGCTAGCCGTAACCGCAACCGGAACATGCATAAAGAAACCGTCGTGGTTTGCGGATTGATCGAGCCATTTCGTATTCCAGATTGTTGGCCTGTTTTCTGTATCGAAATCCATAGCTGAGAATTATGTTGTCAGTTGCGACCGTCTGTAATGTTGGTATAAGTGCGCCTTTAATGGCGAGCAACCGCAAACTAGCAAACCGCAGTGCATCCGCGTAGTGCGTATAGCGACCGTTCGGCTTGCCGCAGCCGCAGCGCGGCTAACCGGACAGTGCGTACGAGGGGTATGTTTTATATTATGTATATTTTCACGACCAATTACGGAACCCTCAATGCGCGTGGCCCGACATGCACTTGGCCAGTTTTTAAAGCACGTGTCGGAGTTGTGTTAACGACACCTATGTAGGTAGATACATTCAGCTTTCGTGCCATACACCCCAGGGGCATAATTATGCGCATCAAATCCTGTTTGCGACAGCAATCAATATGGAATTTCACAGTAAGACGATTGGAATCGTTCTGGATTTGGTACGCGTATTATAGGAATATATATAGGAGCTGTTCAGTACTTTTCATGTTGTTTTGTTGACTCGTGCCCCCGCCCACCTTTTTAACAGCACGGACAGCGCGTTTATTCAAGCGTAGTTGTCACTTATACTAAGGATCACTGATTCATCATGAGCTGGAAGGGGGTTTATAATTGTTGCGGGGAAGAAACTAACGAACAGCACTTTAAATTTAATACTGATGGCCGGCATAACGGGGATTGGTTATGAAGGCAAGTGTGTTTTTTTTCTTCAAAGATAAAAGCAAACAATTTTAAAATAAATTGTGTCATGATAAAGACATACCTGTTCTAAGGTATTAACTTTTATACTGAGCTGCTCACTCAAGTGTAGATCGTCGACGGAACTCAATGCGTCTTCACTGCCAATCTAAAATACGAATGCACAAGATATTCAAGAAATAATTATTTATCTACTCGGATACTATAATACAATATAAAAAAATAAAAGTTTTATTACGATACAGGTCTTGTATGGACACCTGTATCATAATATAACTTTTTAATCATAACGATACACCTATACAACCTCCAGCTGGACCAAGAAGGTTGAATCTACTTTAAAAAAAAAAGGTTTCAATGAAAGAGTCCGCGGCGACGCAACACGCATGCGCAATCGATGTTTGCGCCTTGGCGCCAACATTTTACATTTAAAAAAACTTTTCAATACATAAACAAAGTTTGGTTCTGTTTGTAAAATAAATTAGTTAAGAGTATTGAAAATAACAGAAATGAGGTCAACATTAACATACCCTCTCCGAGTACCTCCAATAACGCTTCCTGTCCGGTTCAAATTCAATTTCATAATTGTAATATTTAGAACATCAATAATTATTACAAATCAATATAATTTTGTTAATATTCAGCGTTTTATTTGCAATATTATTTTATGTATTATAGTATGAGAGTAGATAAAGTAGTGTATGACACTGTACATAACTTGGTCTTATAACACGCGTGTGATACTATAAAAAAAACTCGCCTAAGGCTCGTTTTTAGGGTTCCGTACCTCAAAAGGAAAAAACGGAACCCTTATAGGATCACTTTGTTGTCCGTCTGTCCGTCCGTCCGTCTGTCAAGACCCTTTTTCTCAGGAACGCGTGGAGGTATGAAGCTGAAATTTATATCAATTACTCAGGTCTACTGTCCCTTGAAGCTGTGAAAAAATCAAACTTCTAAGCCAACGCAATCAAAAGATACAGCCGTTTATGCCGCAAATTTTCGACACTTGCAAGGGAATCAAAACCTACAGGGTGCTTCCCGTGAACTCAGAATCTTGAAATTTGGTACGAAGCAACGTCTTATAGCATAGATAAAGGAAAAATTACGAAAACCATAAATTTTTAGTTACATCACATAATATATTTTTTTTTAATAATTTTAAACTTACTACCCATTTCCTCATAAACGCGTAAAGGTATTAAATTGAAATTCATACCAAATACTCAGGTCTATAATACCTTTAAGCTGTAACAAAATCTAACTTCTATGTCAACGCAATCAAAAGAAACAGCAATTTAAGCTGCATATTTTGAAACTCGCAAGTACTCGCAAAGGAATCAAAACCTAAAGGGTACTTCCAGTCGACCTAGAATCTTGAAATTTGGCATGAAGCAACGTTTTATAGCACACATAAAGGAAAAATTCCGAAAACCTTAAATTTTTAGTTACATTACAAAATATATATTTTTTAATAAATATAAACTTATTACTTTTTTCCTCATGTTTTGCAATAAAAATACCATAGTTATGACTCGATTGTCGTAATGAACGAACTTTGTAAACCTTGCAGGTTTGTACGGAACCCTCGGTGCGCGAGTCCGACTCGCACTTGGCCGGTTTTTTTAAAACACACTCGTGTTATAAGAACCCTTATTATGCAACAGTATCATAAACTACTATTATTAATTTTTTCTAATATAATAATAATCAAATCAGACTGGAGTAATTCTCATTTTGAAAAACGAAAAGTCACGTAACATTTTTAACTCCAATAATTTACTAACTTAAGTGTTCGCACGCTTAGTGAATAGTAACCATTAACTCTAAGGCAGTAATTATTTATCTCGAGGAAATCATACAATTTTGAAGGAAAACAATTAGCCATGGTTGTGACTTTTCGTTTTGGAACTCGAGAATTACACATCATCTACGAATAAAGAAATATTTCTATTTCCTACAAAAATAATTTCCAAAAAAGGCCCCTGTCCTCTCGATTAGTCTGTACCAATTAAATGAGCGCAAGATGTGCTGTGGAGTAAATCACTCTATGATTGGTCCATTCTGTGCGCCATGCGTGACGACGTAAACGTTGATTGGGCGATAGTAAGTGACAGCGTAACTTATAATTGGTTTTATACAAAAACGAACCAGTGACTTCATGACGATAGCCCGTCGAAATATCTAGGTACCTCACAAGATGGCGGTCTGACGCTAGCAGGTGCGTAGATATTTTGCCGGCCAATACTGAACTTGCTCCGATTGGTAACACAATTGACAAGCCCCGCCCGCCTTCCCACAATTGAACGTGGGGTCATTTTATAGCGCTAGTTAGACATCTATGTTTTTAAGTATTACTACCCATCATGTAATAAAACCTTCACTTACCAAACTACCACCCTCCGAAAGAAAGTCCCCGTTACAGCTAGCAGCTTGGCTACTTGTCGGTACAAGCATCTTGCTCGGAGTCCCCCCAAGAGACTCCTTCTGTGCCTCTTCCAGGGCATACTGAAGCTCGTGACTCTTATTCTTGAGTCGGGCTATTTCAGCCTTGTATTTACTCTCATTTTCAGTGAGCGTCTTTTGGTAGTCTTCTAGAGAGGATTTCAGCTGGGATATTTCGAATACTTTGTCTGCTAACTGGAATTTAGTAGAACAGTTTGTAAGTCTAGAGAGACCCTATGGCATACTCCTCGCTCACATATTCTAACATCATCATCATCATCATCAGCCACCCGACGTCCACTGCAGGACACAGGCCACTTTCATGGTTTTCATAACCATGAGGGGTTTTGCCATAATCGCCACGCTTGGCAGGCGGGTTGGCGATCGCAGTATGCGGTTGGAATCTCAGGAAGACGCTGCTGCCCGTCTCCTGGTAATTGATTTCCGTAGTCGCCTTCTACGACATCCACGGAAGGAAATGGAGTGACGCTATTCTTAATCCGGCGCCACACGGAACCGCCATTTTCTAACATGTACTTATACCATTCTCAGTAGCTGTGCACCTGGCTCGAAGACGTAACGTCGGCGCTCTGATACGTTGTCCGAAATAAATAAACCAAATTATCAAGACGCGTATCGGCAACGAAAGTGCTCACTGTATTGATGTGACGGGGCGATAAAAGATAATTTATTCAAGGAACATTTTACAGTGACATTATCACTAAGGCAGTGGTACCCTGCTCCCTAAGAAAGGTTAAAACCTGTAGTTTAGGATAAGCAGTGCTCCTCCGAAAAACATTTTACTTCTAAATATATTGTGCTTTTGACACGAAAGTTTATGTTAAATGAAAAACTTAAAACGGGAAGCGGGAGGGACTTCGCATTCCAGCGAGGTGCACTGATATTGTCACGGTGTTCTACGTAATTGTAGAAGAATTTGATAAATGTGGTGTGACATGGCGCTAGGTAGTAAAATTGAGGACGTTTCCAATTAATCGGACAATTCATAAATTTCGCCGAAATTTTCGTGACAAATAACAGAATAACAACAAGCAGTCCTGTAGTTATTTTATATTTGATTTTTCTTGATGATTTTTCTGGCTAACTAACTAACTAACATTGGTATTAAAAGAGTAATCTATCGTCAAATCGATTTTATTTAAGCATTGAATACATTTTTGGTACTATTGCAATAATTAATAGGTATAAAAATATTCTCCCAAAACGATATAGACTGTTATTTATATACATTCGAATTGTATAATATTCTGTATAGGAACAAATGTATACATTTATTAATTTTCTATTTGTACTTTTAAGTTTTCTTTCTTTTTGCCGTAAGCCCTACCTGCATGCTAATTGAAAACCAGCACTGCTTCGAACAGAAACAGCAAATGCTGAAATAGTACCATTGTCACACACACACACACACACACACACACACACACACACACACACACACACACACACACACACACACACACACACACACACACACACACACACATACACACACACACTTCTCTGTTCTGTAATTACTATTACTGTTATGTAAGCATCTTTGTTTCTATTTTCACTAGGTCTATAGTAAAATAATAACTACATAGTGAACAAACCTTTAGCTATAATCCATCATACCTGTGATGCCAACTGAGCATTCTCCAATATCTTCTTCTGGAGTTCCTCCTGCAGCAGCCCCGAGTCCAGCGTGGCCGGCGAGCTCGTGTTGCCGCTGCTACCGGCTTGCTTGTCGTCTGCTTTACTCTTGGACCTCTTTGTGGATTTCACCTGTTGGATGCGATACATTTAAGATAAAATCCACAGCGCCCACAATACAGGAAATGCGTACATCGACGGGGGGGGGGGGACGACGACTACAGATGTAGTAAAAGCCATTTTTCGAATTTTACAGGAGAGCGAAAACAAAAAATAATAATAAAAAAATGCTTTATATCTTTATTCTTTTAAATGCCGTATTAATGTAGTGATTACAGATACACTAAAAACATAACAAATTTTATAGATATTCAACTTTAAATTCAATATCTTTGGTAGTTTTGAAGTTAGCATGGCTTATACTACAAAAGAAACTGCATCCAATGGCTTTTACAGCAAACAATGTGCTAATACTACTAATAAGTTGGGTTGCAGCCAATAAAATAATTGCCGTATAAGCCATAAGCAAAAGTACTGCAATGTACTGCATACTACAAAAATTAAGGAGCATCAGTGTCATTTACAGCATATTTTAATAATAAAACTGTGAAGCCTCTTAAAAGTCAAGGTAGTAAAAGCCATTTTTTTGCGAATTTGAGGAAACGAAACACACAGATGGAAAGAGCTTGAAAAACTGAGTAAGACTGCATTTAAAGTCCAATTTCACCGAAAATGGCTGTTACGACATTTCATCCTCAAAGGATCGACACGTACACCAACCACTTTTCAGAAATACCAACTTTTTCAGCAAAAGTTGGTAACACAAACTGTACCAATTGGTCAATTTTAAAGATGTACCGTTGTAATCCTGTCAATTTATAAATGGATCTTCCAAAAATGTTCTTTCATACAAACCTTGTCCTGACAATAGGGAACTTTCCACAACTTAAGATTGGTTTTATTTATACTAAAAAGGCCATAGAATTGTTTTCAGAATTTTACTGGTCTCAATACGTGCGAAAAAAAATACTTTGATAATAAAAAAAATATTAAATTGAATTATTCCATTGAATTCTAAATGTTTTCTAATAAGGAATTTTCTTATGCATATACACATAAAAACATTATTCTACGAGATAACTGAAATATTAATCAATTCTTCATACAGACGTCATGTCCAATTTGTATGGAACATTTTTGCAAACTGTGACTAGAATTACTTTTTTATAGATTACTGCGATAAAAGTCTTTTCTTCAGAATTATTTATTTTTTAACACGGCCTCTCTAATACAAAAAAAAAACCAGACAAGTGCGAGTCTGACTCACCCACCTAAGGTTTCGTACAAATTTGTAGTCTCGCAGTTTTACCAAGCTTTTCCTGATCTTCAAAGACAATTTTTTTTATGATTTAATTACAAAGGTATAATGTAAGAGTATAAGGTTTCCACATTTTTCTCTGTACTTAAAGTATATGCCAATATTACTTGCAAAATTTCAGTTCTAGGTCAACGGAAAGTACCCTATAAATTTTGATTCCCTTGAAAGTATGTTTATTAATGTCAATATACATTTTTGAGCCATAAACGGCCATATCTTTTTTTTTACGTTAACATAGAAGTTTGTTTTTTCACAGCTTCAAGGGACAGTAGACCTGAGTATGTGGTTCTAATTTCAACTCCATACCTCCACGCGTTACCTAGATAAAGGGTCTTTACATACAGAGGGGCAGAAGGACGGACAAACAATCCTTGTTGTTGCCGTTTTTTGCTCAATATTAATAACGGCAACAGGTAGACAGAATATTTAGTTCTATATTTGCTTCAAAAATTACTAATTAAATTAAAATAAAATAAATTTCTATTTAAGGGGGTCTCCCAGACAACAAATGTAATTTTTTGCCATTTTTTCTCGATTTTTATGTCTTATGTTGTATAGATAATAGTACAGAACCCTTCGTGCGCGAGTCCAACTCGCACTTGGCCGATTTTATTTGTTACTATTACTGTTAATTGACCAAGTACTCAGTCAATGTATCTTGTTGCTGTCCTAATAAATAAATCTAATGTGCTGGGCATTGAATTAAGATATTTTTTGGCATAACGTTAGAACAAAGCCACCACTAAACTCATGTCTAATTAGACACTAACAGTTAGGATTTCAGCAAGGCCATGCTAGCTGTAAAGTATGTTGAGATGTTCATACAGACCTTGATACTGAATAAGTGAACTATAATCCATGAAAATGAGATTGAAGTCACCTGCAGTATTTCAAGTTCGTCCTGAAGGACGGACACGCGTCTGGTTAGCTGTTGGTTGCGGAATGTTAGCGAATCTATCTCCGACTCGCCTTTCCTTAGTGATTTCTCCTTTTCCTTGAGTAAATCCCTCAGTTCGTTCGACTTGGCCTGTTCGTCTAGCACGCCCTTCTTTAGCACCTTCACGTGAACCCTCAACTGAAACAGCGGAAACAATTAATTTACAAATAGGTACCGCAGGAGACTCAACGCAAGGAGTTAACAAGTCCTACCTTCGAATATTCTGTCGCTAGCTTTTGGTACTTCGCTTGTATGTCACCTGAAGGCAACCCCTCCATGATTGAGCCTCACGCTATCATAACTCGAGGTTGAAATTAGTTTGTTACGGCTTCGTAAATAGGTAGGTAAAGAAGAAATAAATACACAAACACCACCCACTTCAACGCAAAAATGACAGAATCACAGACCAGACTCGAGTAGAAAAAGATCACAGAATCCAGCTTTTTTGACGGCTCAAGCGTGACGTTTATCATGCGTTCGCAAACTATAATTTCCACTTCAGAAAGTAGGTACAAATGGATGGATAATACGAAATAAATACTACAACTCGGTAAAGGTAGGTACATAGTTTTTACCTTGAAATAAACGTTATTTTCATGTCACACTTGCTTGCTTTTATATCTCTTTTATGCAATTTGACAAGATTTAAAAGCAAAAAGGTCGAAAGTTAGCCATATAAGTCTTAAAATTATTGATTGAGAATGTCTCGAGAATGTAGCTGAAAAAAAAAAGAAAAAAAAGAGGGAAAGATAATTTTTTAAAATGGCAACACAGCTTCTGTTGATGTGTCGTGATTGTTCACGAAAAATATCAATATTTTGGAAATTTGTGAGAAAAACCGAATAAAAATCAGAATTTCTTGTATCTTTATAAAGCGCAAACAATTCTACATCTTTCAATGATAGGGTCATGGACGAACAGTAAGTCTGAACTGTAGAATTCCCTCTCTTCCGGAGCGGGTGAAACTCGCAAAAAACTGGATAAATTTACTTATAAAGTACTCTTCCTTGCAGGAACATGGAAACGAACAGTGCCACGAGCCACGACAGTGGTAGCGATCACTCGAGAAGCATTATACACGTCGACATAGATTGTTTTTACGCGCAAGTTGAAATGCTTCGGAACCCAGAGCTGCGAAGTGTTCCGCTCGGCATTCAGCAGAAAAACATCGTGGTGACCAGCAACTATGAAGCTCGAAAGTTCGGAATTCAGAAGTGCATGCTCGTCAACGACGCCCTCAAAGCCTGCCCCAATTTGAAACTTGTTAACGGGGAAGACTTACACGATTACAGAGCCGCATCCAACAAGATATTCGCCCTTCTACAATACTGGAAGTGTCCCGTTGAGAAGCTTGGTATGGATGAGAATTATATTGATGTCACAAATCTAGTACAAGAGAGAATGAATTCTATGGATCTGACAAATATAACATTTGCCGGCCATTTATACTGTGAGCCTAGTGGTGAATGCTACTGTGGCTGCCACATGAGACTGAAAATCGCATCACAAATAGCTAGTGAGATACGCTCAAAAATAGAAAACGACCTAGGATACACCACTTGTGCTGGTGTAGCTCACAACAAGCTATTAGCTAAACTAATTGGTGTGCTTCACAAACCTACTGATCAAACTACTATACTCCCTGAGCATGCCTCTACGTACATGGCTACTATGACCAGTGTCCGTTGCATTCCAACCATTGGAACTAAAACATCAGAAGCTCTAGTGGTTCTCAATGTCAGGTCTGTAGTTGACCTGCAAGAAATTGACCTAGAGGTGCTGAAAAAGCATTTTAGTGCAGACATGGCGGTGAGACTGAAAAAATTGAGTTTTGGTGATGATAATACTCCAGTTAAGCAATCTGGGAAGCCGCTCAGCATAGGCCTAGAAGACAGCTTTAAGACAGTCAGTGTGAAGAGCGAGGTCGAAGAGAAATTTACAGCTTTGCTCCAGAGGTTGCTCGTTTTGGTTCGAGAAGATGGAAGAATACCTGTTTCTCTCAGAGTGACCTTGAGGAAAAAGGATGCTAGAAGACTGAGCAGTCATAGAGAGTCCCGTCAATGCCAGATATCACCGTCCATATTTACTATAAGCAATGGCTCCCTCACTGTCACTGAGGCAGGTCAGAGCAAATTGTTGACCATAATAATGAGGTTATTTAACAAACTCGTTGATTTAACTAAACCATTCCATTTAACTCTCGTTGGGCTAGCCTTCACGAAGTTCCAAGAAAGGATGACCGGCCGAAGCTCGATTGTCAATTATTTAATGAATGATATCTCTGTCCAATCTGTTTTAAATTTGACTAATGACTGTGACACATCAGCTACATCGATGGACTACTCGGCAGCTTCACCATCCAGCAGCACAACTACAGACTTATCAGATGCTGAAGTTGAGCCGTCTCCAAAAAAGCCGAAGAAAGTCAACTGGATTGCTAAAAGAAGATGTCTCTCGAAGGAGGTCGCATCGCCGAGCAAGTTGCGGGTTGGCGAACTGAGACTGAACTCTAGAGAACTGGAAAAGGTATCAGAACTGAGGCTCAACTCCCGTGACAGGTCTCTGACGCCCAGAGCCAGCCCAGCTAAGGATAACTTGTCTGATACATCAGATTCAATGAAAGATGTAGCTGAAGGAAGCAACTGTGATGTCTGTCCTAAGTATGTTGATAAAGAGGTTTTCAAGGCCCTCCCTGATGACATGCAGCAGGAACTCAAGGCCATGTGGAAGAACCCATCAGGCTCCGAGATTCCCAGGAGCAGTCCCAGAACAGCGAACAAACCTAAACCGAACACAATCATGAAATATTTTGTTCCAAACAAATAATATTAGCACAATGTTTTGAACTTGTTATATTTTTAAGCGATAAATGAATGGTTTCTATTTTTTCAAATCAAAAAGAATACAGTTTTTATGCAGCGGATCAAATACATGTTTATGTTAAAAGATTAACTTTTCCTTACCTTCTCTACTATGTGGGGATAAGCACAAGTAGCAGCACGTCGCGAGTCGCGCGTTTTAACGTCACAAGTCGCGACTTTCCAATTCTGAAATTTTGGCGCCACAAAACGCGTGACTCCCGCCATCGTACTACCCATGCTGATATGATGTGACCTACCAACCCTCTATTAAAACAAATCGGAACTGGGTACATCATTTAATATCTATATTTTTTACAGCTTCCATAACCATAGTATTCAGTTCGTTATACTTCTCTATACACTTAACATCCACTTTAACTGAGGCAGCGAGTTTCTCGTACGCCAGTATGTCCACTTTCAGCTGCAGGCGGATCTTGTCTCCATCGGTGACTCCCGAGTTTTCATTAGACTGGGTGGATGTTTTCTCGCGAATCTGCTTGAGCCTTCGGAGAGACTCTTCAGTTTTCTGCACTGAAGTCAAGACGTCCTCCACGTACTTGTAGTACCTGTGAAACACGGCAAACGAGTATTTTAAGGAGATCCAGATGAAGTCAAGACAGTCAAGATTGTGAGTAATGATTTATGTACAAGTGATCAGAAATATTGGCATATTGGAGTCCCTCAACATATTGGCATATTGGAGTCCCCCAACATATTGGCATTATTGAAGTACCACACCTGGGCCGCGTCTCATAAAACGCGACATGAATCAATCAATTTATAGTTTATTATGAGAATTCGATGTACAATGCATAGATAAGTCTCTTTACCTGTTATTCTGTTGCTTAATCGACTTTGCAATGTATATCGAATAGTCATAATAACCATGGATTTTAGTTCTAAGAAATAGGGCCCTGATAGATTCCCGGGCACAATACATCAATATAGTGGCATATTACGGAGCGGAAAGGCATTTATGCGGCCTGTATAATTAATATGTCCGGTTCTCTACTAAAATTATAGATATCAGATATATTACTTTTCTGATTACTAATAAGTAGGTACCCAGTACTAGTTCACGAATTATGACTCATTATGACAGCGTCGTCATTACGTCATCGTTTTGAATAGGTAATTTATTTAAAATGGGTCAAAGAGATAGAGGAAAGACGTCGTGGTTGGAAGGTGATACAATCAAGTGTAACAAAGTCCCCTAATATACTTTATTGCACACATAAAAGACATGCAGAAAACACAAAATAAAAAATCGGCCAAGTGCTAGTCGGACTCGAACCATTATCTATACAACATTACACAAAGATCGAGAAAAAACGGCAAAAATCACTATTGTTATATGGGAGCCTCCCCTAAACATTTATTTTAATTTAATTATTTATTTTTGAAGCAAATATAGAACTCAATATTCTGTGAAAATTTCAAGCGTCTACCTGTTGCCGTTATTAATATGGAGCAAAAAAATTACCTTTGTTGTATGGGAGTGGGAGCCCCCCTTAAATATTTATTTTATTCTGTTTTTAGTATGAGATTCATGAGATACAGATAGAAAGACGGACGGACGGACAGACAAACGTACCGTGAAGTAATAGGGTCCGGTTTGGCAAGCATAAATGCTTAATATTTCGCAAACGGAACCCTAAATCGAAAAATGGTCTTCCTACACCCATAATATTTTTAAACGACCAATCCAACCCACACTACGGTGCAGGCAAGAAAAAAAAATTGCTAATTTTGGTGTAGGGAGAACAAAATATTCTATTAGGGAACCCTAAAAAGGTATAGGTAAAAATAATATAGGTACCTACCTAAATCTAAACAGGGGTTCTACACTCGTCTCTGTGCACACAACTTGTACTGTGAGGAAAACTTTAAAATCGCGAAAAAAATATCAACTGCTCCATACATTTTTATCCCATAGGTGTATAGGGAAGAGCGGGTGATCGTGCTCTTCCACTAAAAAGGGAAATTTCCCGCCAGGCAGATCGTATACCTGGGGACGGCCGGTCCGGCTAATGTTCGTCGGACGTTAATGGTATGTCATGTGAAACATTTTGCTTGCGCGATGCAGGAATGTTGGAGTTTATAGTGCGCGCGCAGAGTTGACATGTGCTCGCCACATCACTCCCCTTCAAGACCGTAGCTACGCATAGCTAGGTCTGATAGGAATCGAAGTCTGTGCTCTAAAGCCTGCAAGTGCCAGGAGGCGCTGAGTCAGTGAGTCGACTAGCGGTTGAGGGTGTTCGGCGGCTAACAGTCACTTCACCGGCGACAGTACCATGGGGACCGCGCATGTGGTAGGAACCGGTGAAGGCTGCTGTACCACTGGCAACGTGCGCTGTTGCTGTGTGGCTGCCGTGCAAAGGGGTTGGGGGAGATCACCATCAAGTACCAGTAGTCGGTGCGTTGACTGTAGTGGAACTGATGAGGTGAGAGAGAAGAGGATGTTTTATGTACAAGTATGTACAAATTTACAATGCTGGCCTTGCTTTGAGACTCATTGTATGTGGGGTGCTGCGAGAGGTTAACAATGTTCTGTCGAGGGTCACCACTTTAGGGAAGAGCGGGTGATCGTGCTCTTCCACTATACCTAAAGGGAAATTTCCCGCCAGGCAGATCGTATGCCTAGGGACGACCGGTCCGACTAATGTTCGTCGGACGTTATATTTATGGTATGTCATGTGAATCATTTTGCTTGCGCGATGCAGGAATGTTGGAGTTTATGGTGCGCGCGCAGAGTTCAAATGTGCTCGCCACGGGTGGTAACTTCAGTGTGGAACAGCTGAGAATTCTACGCGATTTTGAAGTTTTACCCATCATCAGCCATTTTTACGCCCACTGCAGAACATAGACCTCCCTCATGGTTTTCCAGTAAAAAATATTCGTATTTTCGGAAGTAGGTTATATGAGGATTTTGTTTACCCTGTATAGAGAGGTAATTTAATGGTAGATATAGGTACTTACGAAACAGTCATAACATTGAACAAAGCCTCATACAAATGCGCCAGAAACGCGTTATCCAGTTTTCCCGCGACATCTTTGTGAAATTGCTCCACGGATTTTGCAACTACGTCTATGTATGTACAAGGTTTAGTGGGGACACTTCTGTTGGTCTTCCTGTACAATCGTGGTATATCGCTGACTTGTTTCATCTGTGCGTTGTAACTACCAAACATCTCCTCCACAATAAACTGCTTTATTTTGTCCCTTGTGTCGTCTAAAGCTTTCTCGCTTGGCCTGAGACTTTGTTTCAGCAAGTCTTTATTTGCGATCGGGATTTTAGTCTTTACTGTTTGCAGTAACTGAGGTGTTTTTCGTAGTAATGCTTGAGTGTCGAGGTACATGTCAATACTGCTATTTATAAGGCTTTTATTTACACTGGTGGACTCTTGTCTAGGGGGTAAAGTTCTCTGCAATAGAAAATAAGGTACTATTAACAGTTTGATAGTTGACAGAACCCTATGGTATTGTAGCTTGTATCACAAGGGGCATAAGGGGCAAGGGGCATTACTGGACAAATAATATCACCATAATTCCATCCCTAATCAGAGACTGGGTAGGTATACTGCATTTTTCTTTCAAGACTGAAGATACATTGCCCTTGTATTTTTAATGCCTTACGATACTCAAACATAATTATACATTTTACAGGTCAATTGTGATCGTTTATTAGGTAAATTTAATTCCCGACATTTCAGCAACATTGCGATGACCGTGGTCACAGATAGGCTGAAGTGGAGGGGACAGTTATTAATTGTACTGAGGGTAAGTGGTCTACCCATGAGACCCCTACAAGCGCCCACGGCATCTGCAACATTACCGAAACGTCGGGAATTTAGGTACCTAAGTTTAACCTAAAAAATCCCACTTCCGGTCTCACCAGAACACAAAAATTTGAGCACCAAGTGGCATATCTCAGGAGCAGCTGCAAGCTGAGTTTCCAGAACTTATGCGCTAGTGCCTCAATGTAGACTCCATCAGACCAACAGTCCTCCAGGGCTTTCCAGCAGTGCTGCGTCTCTTTCAGTTGGAAGTCACCGCTGGGGTCTGCACTGGTTGGCTTGCTGTGTAGAGTGGCTTCAAAAGCACCTAAAAACAATGCAAATACAGTTGATTTTTATTGTTTCTTTTGGAGTGGAATGGGTCAGAAGGATAACAGAAAAGATTTAAGGCAGCTTTTACTTCTGGCTTTTTTTTTAAACACTTGATCCATTTTAAATTGTAATGCACCACGCAATACCCAAATTGAACACAAAAGACATTAGCATAATTTTGAAAAATGCATTCTATGGCCACAGTCAAAACAAAAATTTGGGACATTTTCTATAATTTTAGTATACTTAGGTTTTGATAATGCAAATTGTCATTGGAAAATTATGACCTTCTTAAGCTATTCGCTGAATTTGAATTTGTAGTAGCAATACCACGTGCTAACTGTAAAGGAAAAGGTAGTGAGGAAACCCGCGGCTTGGTTGGCTCCACACATATTGACTCGTCTTTCCTGTGGGCTAGGCTGACTAAGCTGTCAGGATGGTATAGGTGCTGGGCAAGTCTACTCCATCTAAAAATACTCTGCCCCAGTGGAGCAGTTCCTTCACCCATCTAGTTTGAGTGAAGGAGCCACTGGACGCTCCATGTATGAATAGAGGTCGTCGCTTCGATTCCCACTGGGGGGTGCCATACATTTGCACAAATGTCCTCAGTCTGGGTGTATTTCCATGTTCGTGATGTCCTTGCCCGGTTACAATAGCACACGGTATCCTAGTTTGGGGTCAGGTCAAGTGATTGTGTTCTGTGGAAGTTATATAAATCATCTCATTACGTAGATGCACAGGCCAAAGTTTTTATTCCTAAGCTATGTTCCTCTGTCAAAAACTAAGTAACTTTATGAAAATTTTAATATGTCTAAAATGTCTATATTTTTATTTTCAATTCTCAAAAGTATTAGCATTACCAATATTACAATGTCCTAGTGAGAGGAATGCCATAACTAAAAGCAGCCATAAAAAGAGTAGTAATGCCAAAACAGCAAGGGCAGTCTCTCAGAGTATGAAGTAGGCAATATTATCATTACCTGCAATCTCTTGAAATCTAATCTGAAAATAGACTGGCAAGTTCCATCTCTTTTGAAAACTCTTATACTCAGCAGTACCACGCAGCGAAGCTACCATTTCCTTGTCATTACAGTACCCCTCCAACTTTCTGATGAACTCCATACTTTCGTTGTATCGTCTGTAGAATATTTTAGGGTTGCCAGGTGCAAAAATAGAAGCCAGGTTCACCTCTAATCTGCTCTCCACTTCACACCAAAAACAGTTGACTAAAAAGCTGTATTTGGTCACCAGAAATGCTAACTTGGAATGTTGAGTGACTGTCAAAAGCAACTTCAGTTTTGTGTTTAGTAGTTCAAGGATTTTATCATAAATTCCTTGAAGGCCATTCTTGTCTTTCTGCAAGGAAGACTCACTGATGATGTTCATCAGAAGAGGGGCTATGGCTTTCTTTCTAATCAGGATCTCTGTTTCTGGGACTCTCTCTAAAGATGCTAAAGTTATGAGTGCCTTTAGAAGATTGTCTTCAGCCCCATCATTCCAAAATTGAAAGAGAAGCTCGTTTAGAGTCTGAGTCAGCTTTTGTTCTATGTTTTGGTACTGTGAATTCTGTTCAGGCTTTACCAAGCTGACACATTTTGTCATTGAAAACTTTAGCTGGTTGAATTCCATGGCTCCTCTGTCAGCAAGTAATATCTTCTCTTGGTTCTTCTTATCAAAGATATTGGCCAGTATCTTGTCCAATGTTGTGAGACACTTTATAGTCTGGCTGTAGTGTTTCAAAAGTTGCTTTTTCTTTTGCAAGGAATGCCTTTGATTCAACCACAGAGACAGCTCTTTCATTGCCTCCTCTATACATTGTTTTACACCCTGGAATGTAAAACCAGCAATAGTCAGTAACACAGTTGAGATTTTTAAACACAAGACAAGTATTCTGATTTTAATGAGACAGTAAGAAGGGAATAAAATACGAAATAATCTTACCACAACTTCTTCATTCAACTGTCCCAATGGGAGTTGTATTTTCTCTATGGATTTGTCGAAGCCTATGAGCGTAGCGGATAAATTGACGAAATTGGCATAGTCCTTGTTGATAAGGTCTATCATGGCCAAACGAAGCACCTTCAAGTATGCACCCAAGTCGTCACGAACCGTCTCCAAAGAGACGACATTTTGACGCTCTGCCAGGAAGTTGTCTACTGAAAAGTTCGTCTGGAATATCGGGAAATCATGTAGGAGTGATAACAATATAGGACAAAGTGTTAATCAACGTTAGAGCAAGTGTAAAAGGCTCTAAATACCTTGACAAAGTCGAGCCGATCAAAACACAGGCCAGCAGGGGCCGGTGGTAACGTGAACTCCATATTTTCACCGTCCATTGTCGCGGACTTATCTGTTTAACATTATAAAGGCACTGTTGTTGTGGAATCGTATAAATAAATTAGTTTTGTCGGCGTAAATCGAGTAGGTTTGCCTCGACCATCATTTTGACAACTCACTGACGTTTGAGATTGTGACACATGACACGTCAGGCAGAGTGCATTCGAATACAAAATATTTTTTATCTACACTAATGTAAGATTTGAATATGATCATAAACGTTGATACATACACATAAGGCGGTCAGAGTGTAGCAAAGGGTGGCCCATGGTATAGCAAAGGGGGCGCACTAATAATTTCGGTTAGTTTTCGGTCTTACATGTTCAACCTAACACGCTCCTACGCGCTCCGCTACGCTACGCGCTTCGTCGCACCTATATTTTTTAAATAAAAAAAATTTTGGTCAAAATTTTTCTAAGTCCCAGGTACGGCCACCCTTTCCTACACCCCAACCCATAAGGCTTAGCGTTAATTCACAAACAACCTGCAATCAAAAATTAAATTACGATACAAATTTTTTATGAGAATTTCTGCCAACCTGTATCGCGAAATTTTTTTGTTATTACGATACACTTCCGGTTAAAACCTTGCTGTAAACTTTTCTGTGATATTTTGGTCATATTCATTCACCCACACTAAGCATATGGTTGTATGTAGATATGACTCCAAAGATACTCTATGTATGACTCTTTTGCCTATCCCATTCCCAAATGGAACAAATAAATAAAAAGAAAGCGGACCTGCGTGTTGATTTGTTTTGCCGCCAATAGTACCTTGGTACCTAGTTAGTTTACAATTTTTTTCACAGAGAATATAAATAATCACTACTTTTTTCTGTGCGGGTAAAAAATGGAAAATAATTGCCTTTCTTGTTTACTTTAGTTTCATTTATAAACGAATGAAGATAAAGGAATGAATGCAACTGCATGTAAAACGATATTAGAATACTCGTGTAATACTATTAGAACCCACGCTCGTATTCTATGAATCTCTCATGACAGTTGCATTTCTACTATTACGTCGCTTGTAAAGCGTGTCTACATATTGGACAATATAAGGAAAACTGGGTCCCTATCATACGAATTCTCAACGTAGATGTTTAAGGCTACTGTTACATCGTTACATCTGACATCCGTTTCTCTCGCACCATTATGTCATATTCTGTGGTTGTGAAAAATTAGCAAACTTTTGATAAATTAATCTAAAATTTTGCATGATAATAAAATTAGGGAGATTTATAATTACCTATAAATTTTTGCTAACATACACTTAGTTCTAGGTCTTAAAAAAAATAAACCTACAAAAATTAAACTAGGAACAAAACTTTCTTATGTAGCAAAGCCTCAGACCATATTAATTATCAAGTGTGTAATTTTTTTTACAATCATTAAGTTATTTTTTTTACAATCTAACTTCTACCATCAATTACAGCACAGGGGCGCTACTACGTAAGTCCTCCACTGTATGGAGTTGTCTAATTTAGCCTTCTCCGAACTGTCAAATACAATTACATATTGACACTTTGGGGTCGTCAAAATGGTTAACCCTGTAGAGTGGAAAGTTACGTGATAGAAGGGCAGGTGCTAATGTAAATGTTGGAATGAGCCAGCAGGACGGATGCTAGACGTACTTTTTTTTTGATTAGGTCAGGTTGACACTTGATCCCAGTCACGCCTGATGGTAAACGAAGACGGGATCTAAGACCTAACAGCAGTTCATAGATGATCCTGTCGTCATGGACGTATTAGGCCCAGCCACTTTAAAGCACGCACCATAAAAGTGTTACACCTAGAAGCGCAATCCGGGCTTTCCACCTTTTTTTACCGGTTGTCAGTGTTTAAGGTCACGTTCTACTGCACGAAGCTCTCGCAGAGTCATGACTGTGACTAGCTGGCTGCGCTGTAAACGGCTGCAGGAACAGTAGTTGTGGGAAGAGCTATCACGACACTAGAATGTCATTTCACTAGCAAGGTACAATTATTCCACTTATTTTCTTTCGAAAATAAACGATTTATTTTTTCGCTGCGTCATGGAACCCAACAATTTGTTTTTATTCCCTTACGCATTGCGATTTACATTTTATAACTTCGAGCTAGAGATGGGATTCTTAGGTACCTACTCCGTATTTATCCACCTGAGTGATGGTGAAATAGTGAATACTCATAAATACCAGTTTCGGTACTCAACTCAGTAAAACTGACAGTAAATATTTTTGATCTGTTTTAAACAGTAGACCCTAGACCGTTCGTGTTCGCTAAGAGATTTCTTAAAAGAAACAAACATCTTAACAGTTGCATGTCAATACATTTATGAAAATATTATGTACGTTAGAAAAAATATCAAAGACTTCGAAAATGTTGGTGGCCACCATAATGTTAATACTAGAAATAAACATAAATTGTCATTTCCACTATTTAGACTTGCAAAAGTTAACACATCCTTTATGGGGCACTGTATAAGGTTCTACAACAAAATTCCTCAAGATATATTAGAGTTACCTCCAACGCGATTTAAAAAATGTGTTAAGCACATTCTGTGCAAAAAGGCTTACTATAACATCAAGGATTATTTAGAAGACAAAGATGTTTGGCATTAAACAGTAGATTAATATTATTTAAAGGACGATTGTGACTAGTGTTCAACACATTCATGACTAATATTTTAAGTTGAAAACTCTGTTAATTAAGTTAAAACGTGTTTTGAAAAGAATAAATGTGGAGTTTCTTTGTTAGCTTCTTCTCCACATAATCCATTAATTGTGAAACTAACAACTTTGACGTTCATTAAGTAAACATTCTGTTTTTACAATGAATAAAAATATTTGAATTGAATTGAATTGAATTGAACTTATTTGATCAGTAGGTACTCATGAGATCTTTGGTGGAACTTGGAGACAAGGGTGTAAAGATGGCACTGTAATAAGTGTACTCTTATAAGTTACGGTAAGGGCGACCTTGCAAGAAAAATATAAACGTTGAGCTGCTGTCAACGTAGGTACCTACAATTGTGTTACCTAACGTAACACACTCACGTTACGACTTTGTGACGAAAATTTAAAGGCTGAATAGCTGCCGACAGTATCTACATAGGTACCTGCCACATATTAAATCATACGAGTACCTAACAAAACAAATTAATATTTTACCTTCAATCAATTCAACCCTTGCGCCGTCAATTCAAAAGGGGTAATCTAACAATGTAATTTAGCAGCTATTATGTACTTAGGACGAGAACTTAAGTGGTATTGTGACATTATCTAATCATAGCACACAACAACACTCAGTTTTGCCGGAAGGTACAATCAATGACAAAATATATTTTGATGTCCGGGTCATGCTTCTAGACATGGATTTAATTAGAGTTTCTTTCTCCGACTGTACTGGTGAATCTCTCAACTAATTGACCGACAGTTATGCCCTTAATAGGCAAGTAAAACAATACCCAAGTACTCATTTGCTAAATGGATCGAAATGAGAGCTTTCCTCGAGACCAATTTGTATAACATAGGTAAAAGCAAAACACAAATCACATTTGCCACTGTTTAATTCCACTGTTTAATTTGTCACTAACAATGGCCAAGTTCGACATGGAGACCATCTACATGGGCCGCCCAAAATTTGTTATGAAATCTTTAGGAGTTTGGTTGCCTTATGAAGACGAGGGCCTTCTGAAGAAAAGTTACA
The DNA here is from genome assembly GCA_947310995.1 of Yponomeuta cagnagella. NCBI lineage: Eukaryota > Metazoa > Arthropoda > Insecta > Lepidoptera > Yponomeutidae > Yponomeuta > Yponomeuta cagnagella. The sequence goes on from OX371287.1 coordinate 13,434,292, forward strand.
GGAACTTCATGGTCTTTCTGCAGTACATTTTTCTGATATTCCAGGTCGTCTACATCGTTCAAGTATGGGGTGATTTGGAGTCGGTCTCGCAGGCCTCGTATTTGCTTTTCACACAGGCTTGCCTGTGCTTCAAAGTTACAGTTTTCCACGTGAACAAGAATCTCCTGAGGGAACTCTTCACCCTTTTGAATTCGGATATATTCAAACCTCTTTCCAAGGAGCATGAAAGGTCAGACAGAACTTCCCAACCTCCTTTAAAGTAATTAATTATTTTAAAAAACATTTTAAAAAGAAAACGTTTTGCTTTTTCTAAAGGACTCTTGAGCGCCAAGCTGCCAGAATCAAGCGACCGCTGCTGGCTTTCTTGATAAGCTCCCAAGCCACTTGCTGCAGTTGGGCTTTGAAACCTTTGTTCGATGACGCCGAGAGAGAATTTCCTTTTCGGATGTGGTAGATAGAAATATTTTATACTGTTCCTCAGGATAAACCGATACGCTGGGTAGATGATGCTACTTATTAGAGTCTAATACTGGTTTTCACCAAACCTCCTCCTAACTAGGAAACCCTTATCTTAAGTTACTTTCGAAAATGTTAACTAGCGCCATAAATCAAAAATCTTCTTTGAACATTCAAGTCAAAAAATCAAAAAATCAAAATCAAAAATGTTTTATTTCGTTACCAACTTATCTATTAATTTTACACTGTTGTGGGGACTTCCTATTAAGTGTATAGACACCTGTGCCAGGAAGCCCCGCTCTTCCTTTTCTAAATTCATCTTATTAAGTTAGGTACATTCATGTAAATGTTATACATATTATATATATATATAACATTGAGTTCAAATCAAATATATCTCTGATTAACAGTTTTTTGTTTTTTGAGTATTCAAATAATCGAAGAATTAAAAGGTAAATCATCATTCACTCATTCATTATTATTTATCATCAATTAATTAAGTATTAAAATTATAGATTTAAGATTTTAAATCACTATAATTACATTAGATTAAATAAACAATTAAATTAATTGTGTTTTTGTGTGTGTTTATGTGTGTGTGTGTGTGTGTGTGTGTGTGTGTGTGTGTGTGTGTGTGTGTGTGTGTGTGTGTGTGTGTGTGTACGTGTGTGTGTGTGTGTGTGTGTGTGTGTGTGTACGTGTGTGTGTGTACGTGTGTGTGTGTGTAAGGGTGTGAGTGTGATTGTGTGGTTTTTGTTACGAGCCACAGTATGGTGTAAATATATATTAAAACAAAGAAATTATTTTAATAACTTAGATTAAAATTTGTATTTATTACTGAAGAAGTGCTTCTATCTCATCGTAGGTTTTAGGTAGTAGCCAATCAGTTATAGCTTTTTTACAGTCGTATATTTTCACAGGATATATATTTAATACTTTGTTTGCCAGATTATATAAAAGTGAGGATTGTTTAGTATATTGCCTATGGGCGAAAGTTGTGTTGACAGCACGTATGGGGGCAACAATGTAACTTCTTCTCTTATTAAGCAGATCAGGATCATATACTAACGTTTTATGAGTTCTTAGTAAGGTATTTAATATGTATAATTTTCTAACAGTTAGCAATTCACAGGTTGAATAGAGCTCAACTGTCGGAAATCTTCGTGGTTTGAAATACATTATCTTCAATAAAGATCTCTGTGCCCTTTCCAATTCAATAAATTTAGTCTTTATTGCCCCGCCCCAAACGGGAATGCAATATGTTATAACAGACTGTACCAAGGAGATGTAAACTTGTTTTAAAACTTTTTTTGTTGCCACGTGCCGTAACGTTTTAATGATCCAAATAAGTTTTCGGACTCTGCCCGCTATAAGTTCTATATGCAGATGCCATGATAATCTCTGATCTACCATAACTCCCAAATATTTTATGTGGGGTACTTTATTGATAATGGGGCAGTTACAGTCTGACCTAGAAGCGTCAGAGCAGCATTCATGAATCCTTATTTGAAAATCTACTCCTGGCTGTGATCTGATTGTTGGGGCAAAACATATGTAATTTGTTTTGGTAGTATTCAAGGTCAGTAAGTTAGAGTTTAGCCAAGTACCCATCTTTGCCAGACCCTTCTCCGCTGCATCACGTACGCCGCTCCACGAAAGACCAGTGAAAACCACAGCAGTGTCATCTGCGTAGGAAAATATGTGCCCGTTTACTAAATTCATGTTGCATAGATCATTCAAATAGACCAAGAACAATGTTGGGCCTAGTACGCTTCCTTGAGGCACTCCGTACGTGACGTCAGCATTTTCGCTAGTGACTTGGCCTATTTTCACTTTCTGAACCCTATCATGGAGATAGCTAGTGAGCACCGCTAGCGGTTTATCTCTTATCCCAATGTTCTCTAGTTTGCGAACAAGAATGGGGACAGAGACAGTATCAAACGCTTTTTTAAGATCTAAAAAGACTCCTAGACATTTTTTCTTTTTATCCACTTGTTCAACAATAAGAGTCGTTAGCGCAGTGACGGCGTCTTCCGTCGACAGACCCTTCCGGAAACCATATTGTGATTTAGAGAGTATGTTTATCGAGTGTAGATAATTTGTCAGCCTATTATTAATAAGTTTCTCTAAAATTTTGGAAATTGATGTCAGAACAGATATTGGCCGGTAATTGCTACTATCCTCCCTATCGCCACCCTTGTACACTGGTGTGATAATGGATTGTTTTAGAGCAGCAGGAAAGACACCGTGATCAAAACATAAGTTAGCTAGGTGACATATAACAGGTATGATTAGATGTCTGGCCAACTTGAGGAATTTGGTTGTGATACCGTCATATCCTGCAGCCCCTTCAGTTTTAAGGCCCATAAGAATAGAGTAGACCTCATTAGGGTCAGTCTCGAGTAGCACAAATGAATTTAAGTGGGAAGTAGGCAAAATATACTGATTACTACTACGCTGTGGCCTGTTAAGAATATCTTCGGCTAGAGCTTTCCCTATGTTGGCAAAGTAGTTATTAACGTGATTGACTGATACGTCGGGTGATGAGTGTGAGTTCAGCAATTCAGTGTTTTGTGTTTTCTTTGGTTTGAACTGAACTATATTATTAATAGTATTCCATAATGTTTTAGGGTTTTTAGTTGATTTTTCTAATAGTTCTCTGTCATATTTGCGTTTTAATTTTTTTATTAGTTGGTTACAATAATTCCGATATCGTACGTAGGTTATTTTAAGTATTTCATTTTCAGGATCTAAACGTAATTTTCTTTGCATTTTGTTTCTGTTTCTTATACAACATAAGATACCTTGGGTTATCCACGGTTTGATAATCCGTTTGTTCTTCGGAATTTTTACCTGCTTAGTGTTTTCTTGCAATGATTGCTTTATTTTATCAGTTAACTGCGTGGTTAAGGTATCCGGATTTTGTATCGAAATTAGTGATTGAAGGTTCTTCTCTCCCAGGCTCGAGATGGCCTTTTCATAGTCCAGAACAGTATTAACTCTTTGACAAAGGTGTTTTTTCTTAATAGTAGACAGTTTTAAAAATATCATTAAGTGATCCGTAACAGACGTATTTAATACTGCAATATAAGCATTAGTTTTATTTTTGTCTACTTTCAACATAAAATGATCAAGACAGTTTGCTTCTCTGGTAGGCAAAGAGTGGCCAGGTAAAATACCCTGTGTAGTTAGCATGGTTAGATAGTTTAGCCTATTATTACGGTCAGCAGTCTGTTCATTAGGTTTTGTGATAAGATTTATATTTATATCACCAGTTAGGACTATATTTTTGCATGTTTTGAGTGATTCCAAATGTTTGTTCAAAGAGTCAATGAACTGTTCTGCGTTGTAATTTGATGGAGAGCGATAAATCCCTAGTATTATAGTGTCTTTGAATGTGATTTGTAAACAAGATGCATGCACAAGTTTTATTTCCTTAACATTGACTTTATGATTATTTCTAATATATGCAACCACACCATCGTTTTGATTCAAGTGATTTGTTGTGGGAAAAGCTGAGTAATTAACCATTGTCGGTACATTTTTATTGGGGTTAAGTCTGCATTCGGTTAAAATTAGAATATCAGCTTCAAAATTAAGGTCAGATAGCGTTATTTGGAGATCATCAAAGTTACTGTATATACTCCTAATATTTTGGGAGATAACAGTCAAGTCCGTGTTGCTAACAGAAATTTTTGTTTGTAGTTCTTGAGCTGTGCATTGTAAGAAATGTGCAATTTCCGCGTTGTCTATATCTTCTAAAGTTTTTAAGGGACTATCCATGAGAATTGTAAAAGATTCTACATTTCAGCATCACGTATTCGTTTTCATTTTTATTATTACTTTTTTTATATATGATTTTTATTAAACCCTGCAAACATAGCAGGCCTGTGGCAAGTATTAGTTTCAGTGTAAGTGTGCGTGATGTAAGTAGTTGTGTTATTTTTGTGTGTGTGCGTGCGATTTGTGTGTGTGTGCAGGTGATATATTCGATGTACTTATAAGTTAATAAAATTTTTGACAACCGTGTGTGTCTACAAACATAGTTATTTGGAGTTAGGTTTTCATAATGGCCTAGTCATTGTCCTTGCATTAATTTATGCACCTGGGCTTCGTTGTTAATCCTGATTTTTTGTGAGTTTTCGTCCTTTCTAACAAAAACTTTTCCAAAGGCAGTCCAGCAGAACTTGTAAACCTTCGACTTTGTTAGCTCGCGTGCCAGAAAGTGAAGCCGAGCACCCTTGGCAGTTAGTTGTTCTGCCACGAAGATAGGTGTATCTTCGTTTTTTGTGAATCCAAGGTGCTTGGCACATAGTTTTTCTTTATGTTTGATGTTGTAGGCTTTACTCATTTTCAGGATGTTTGTTTTTAACATGGTGGAGGATGTCTCTACAATAATTGGCGAGTTATTGCTCTCTTTCTTCCCATGAACTCTGTATATATCACGTATTTCAGAGTTATTTACTTTGCAGTCAATGTTTTGAGAAAGACGTATGACCATATTTATTAGATCTTCTTGGGTCTCGTTACTTGTTTTAGGGACATTTTTTATTTCGATACTCGTTTTGCGGTTTCCTCTCTGTAGGTCTTCAATTTTATCCTCAAGGATGGTGATTTGTTCCCTGTCCCTCTTGGCCTGCCCCTCCAATTGCTCAATTTTCCTCTTGAATTCTTCGTTTTGACTAGTAAGTAAGGCCATTGATTCTCCGATGTTCCGATTAGCCTGCTGAATTTCCATGAGTGTAGGGTTAATTTTTTTAAGCTCAGTTTCCTGTGCTTCCATCAAAGTTTTTATCATGGTTTTAATCTCTTCCTTAAACTCCATAAAATCTGCTCCCAATTCATCATCCCTCCTCCTTTTGTTTCTTTGAGAGACATAGTTTGGGGGTGTCTTCTCTGAGCTTATTCCGGCTAGGTTCGAATCCGAGAGCGATTTATCAATTGTGTATTGTTCCATGTTACTAGGGTATCAGGACTACAGAGCTCTTATCTCAGCTTTACTACAACCGGAAGCGGGTAATGGTCGTCTTAGCGGCCAATCTCTGTTCGGGACAGGTAGATGGATGGGGTAGCAAAACAAAGCAGCGGGGCGGGGCCAGTTAGAAAAAGTAATGGCGCCGCGTGCGTTTGCGCTGGTTGGTAGGACCAAACCGCTCACACAAAGCAGCAGGGCGGGGTCAATTGGAAGAGGCAATGGTGTCGCATGCGCTTGCGCTGGTTGGCAGGACCAAAACCACTCACAACAAAGCAGTGGGGCGGAGTCAGTTAATTAATCAATGGCGTTGTACGCACTTGCGCCGATTCGAGAGCCGTTTTCAAGTAGCCTATAAAACGAGTTAAGTACCTTTTTTTAGGATGCCATTTAATCCAGATAATGCTATCCAATACTCGCTGGGATACGCTTTTCAATTCGTAACCATAAGCCTGAGCGCTTTCATGTATTTTGGGGTCGACAGTGTTGCCCTATCTTCTGTCTTCTTTAGCTGCGCTCAGATTGCTATAATACAAGACAAGATTCTCGAGGCAAGTGCGTGTTATTTTCCGGAGGACCAGCCCCTCTACTGTCGACGCTATTGAGTCAAAATTAAATGCAATAAGTCAAAACTAACGACTTAATAAACGTTTTACTTGTAAGAAATAGCATCAAACTTATTGAAACTTCAGAGCCCATCGAAAACTCAAAGCATATTTTGGAAAAATTCATAAGCGTTTCAATTGAGTGCATTCACTCAATTGTAACGCAAGTTGGCTAAATTAGCGTCGAAAGTAGAGGGGCTGGCTCAAGTGACAGTCTGTCACACTAAATACCACACTAATGTTGTACCTATGCATTAAGGGCGTTTTCCCACGAGGCACGACACGACACGATTCAGCAATCTCACGACACACGACCTGTCGTTTGGACGTTTTCCCAGGAGCGACGATTTCAGCAGCGACGCAGCAGTCGCGTTAATAGTTCATCCAATAACGCACACACTCCGACATGTGTCCCGCTTTCAAACGTCGGCAACTTCTCGATTAAAGTACATCATATTTAAACTTTTCCATTTTATTGAAAACGCACACCACTTTTCAATCAAAACAAACAAACTGAACTGTCTTGTCGTGCGGTCCGTCGCGTCGCGCCGTGTATAAGTTCATACAGGTTCTGGATAGTGGCTATATCGTCACCGCAAAAAAAACGTAACAACATAGCAACATCTGACGAGACATAGCGAATTATCGTTTGAAAAACGTGTGTCGTGCTGTGCGGTGTCGTTGCGTGCGTGAGTAAACGGTTCATAGAAATGTATGACGCCCGGACTCGTCAACACATTTTGTCGTGTCGTGCGTGCATCGTGGGAAAACGCCGTAACTATCTGTGGCAATAACCCAACATCTTGGGGGTGAATATAGTCCACCCGACTCCCTCCTATCTACTGTAACCTGCCCAGTGGGCAGGCAGGCTACTTAAAGTTTATTTTAAGTTTTAGTTTATTTGTTTTTTTTATTTTGTCCAAATCGGCCACTTACCCGAATAAGCTTTTTTAAGGTGCTTCAAATAAATATTGGAGTACTTAATCTATTTTATTGAATTATTTACAGATTAAAAGTGTTACTATGTTCCATCGTAAAATGAATAAGGAGAGTTTGAATCGCTTATTCGATGAAAACTACAGGAAGCTGGTAGCATGTGTCAAACAGCATCAAACTATTTTGAGGTAGGTACCTATTTACGTATCTAACCGCCGGTTTCTGAATTCGCTTACCATTTTTTTCATTTACTATACTAAGTACTAGTACTAAGCGCTTAATAAAATAAACTGCCACTCAATAAACATCTTTTTACCAAAAACATCAAAGCTTTACATTTTTATTGAAACGTAGCTATTATTGAAATATTTCTTTCTGCAAAATTCACTGTCAAAAGCGGCCCCTCACCTCTCGTTTAGCCTGCACCAATGAAATGAGCGCAAGATGTGATGAAGAGTAAATCACTGTGATTGGTTCCGTTTATTCTGTGCGCCATGCGTGACAACGGAAGCACAGATTTAAACTGTGACGGAAGCGTTAATTTGGCGATAGTAAATGATAGCATAACTTATGATTGGTTTTATAAAAAAACGTAAAACCATTGACTTCCTACCTACCTACCTCGCAAGATGGCGGTCTGACGGGGACAGGTGCATAGTTATTTTGCCGGGTGACACTGAACTCGCTCCGATTGGTAACACAATTGACAAGCCGCGCCCGCCTTCCCACAATTGAACGTGGGGTCATTTTATAGCGCTAGTTAGACATCTGTTACTGGCCGTAACATAACCGAGTAGAGTGGACGCGTGCAAAGGTGGATGTACTATCGATTGGTACGAACTAACGCCTACCAAGGCGTTTAGATACAAGCCGACAAAAGTATACTCAATATTTTTACCTAAGGAATAAGTAACTCTAAGCCGCTTCCAACCGGTCTTTTTGGAAATCCATGGGGAAGGCCTATGTCCAGCAGTGGACTTCTTGTGGCTGAATGATGATGATGAAGTAACTCTATAGTATATTTACTTACATAGTGAAATTCACAATACGGTATTTGACACGATCAACAATAAATTATTTAATATGCTCGATTAAAACAAAAAATACAATATATCTCGGAAAATGTATCTCTTTTAGTCAATTACTAGTTATTACAATTGTTAAATAGATACCCAATTGGGTATTTGACAAAATATCAAATGAGTTACTTTTAAAACGGAATTTTGTATGAAAATACTGGCTTATGACGTCACATTTCAGAGCACTCTTTATATGTTTAATCTATTTAAAAGTTGTAATAACTAGTAATTGACTAAAAGAGGTACATTTTCCGAGATATTCTGTAATGTTTGTTTTAATCGAGCATATTAAATAATTTATTGTTGATCGTGTCAAATACCGTATTTAGAAACCGGAAGTGGATTTGCACATAGCGGCACGCGAAGGGTTACCAAAAGAGGTTGCAAGGAAGAAACAAATTGATGGGCTGAACTGGCTGAACATCCACGCACGACTGAGGCAAACTTCAGCGAAACCATTGAATTTTAAAATTTAACGGCAAAGCTAACCCCCCGTTTTCTCGACTAACATGCTGTTAATCTACTGTTAACAGGTGTCAGTGGTTTTTTTTGTATGCACTTTGATCAATTGACAGCTGTTAACAGTAGATTAACAGCGTGTTAGTGTACGAGAAACTAGGGGTAAGACTTACCCCTAGAATATACCATCTAAAACTGTAAAACTTCACAGTTCTTTTGCATGTTTCCAAAGGAGTGGAAATATACAAATGTTATTCTTGTAAAAAAGTCTACAACTTTCTCTCGGCACATAGTTCTATTTATCTAATATTGTAAATAATGGATAATGTACTTTTCATGTAATGACTTTTATTGCCAAAATAAAATAAATAAAAAACCGTCCAAGTGCGAGTTGGACTCGCGCACGAAGGGTTCCGTACCATTATATATAATTTCAACGTTTGAATATTTCAAGCGTCTACGTGTCTCTTTGTCCACAAAAATCCATTGAAAAGATCCATGGATGGATTTTTTTGGACTTTATGTCCACTTTAATTTGCCGTTATTAATATCGAGCATAAAACGGCCAAAAAAAATCACGTTTGTTGCATAGGAGCCCCCGTTAAATATTTATTTTGTTCTGTTTTTAGTATTTGTTGTTATAGCGGCAACAGATATACATCATCTGTGAAAATTTCAATTGTCTAACTGTCAGCACGGTTCATGACATACAGCCTGGTGACAGACGGACGGACGGACAGCGGAGTCTTAATAATAGGGTCCCTTACCCTTTGGGTACGGAACCCTAAAAACTAAACCCAATCCTGCTTTACAGAGTAATCCAGCTGGTAGAGGACGCGTACCACACGTACCTGCTATTCCAGCTGAGCGGGAGCATCGGTCTCATCTGCATGTCAGCTCTCAGGATCCTGGTGGTGGACTGGCAGAGTATGCAGTTCTTCTCGATCCTTCTATACGTCTCCGTAATGGTCATCCACATGTTCGTCTGCTGCTGGAGCGGCCATGAGCTTACCGCTGCGGTGAGTGGCTGGCTCGACGGAACATCGACTTATTCTTGTGGATTCACACATTTCAGATTCAGATTCAGATTCAGATTTCTTTATTGCAATAATCATGTGTCATTATTACAGTTCTTATATGTAATTCAAGAGGTACATGACACCCTGTAAGGGCACTACAATATGATTAAACTAATTCCTTAATTGCTAGCTTATAATTGTTATTAACTTATCATTTTCGCGCCCGATGGTCTTAGTAGACAAGATAGACGTAGGATACAAGGTAGACAAGGATGGGCAGACGGACAGACGGACGGACGGACATGAGGGAGAGAGAGAGACAGAGACAGGCGGACACGTAAATAAAAAATAATAATGTCTGGGTTCCATTAGCTTAACGAAATTGACCACAACCGGCTAATAAACTGGCATAAGCTAAGCCCTTTAATGTCAAAATAAATGCCCTTAAGTCCTTTGCCTATGCTAAGGACGTCATTTGTGCTATGTTCTGGGCATATATGCCCAGGCCAAAAATCCGAAAATGGGGAAATTGAGAAAAAATATTAGCATGAACAGCCGATATTTTTTCGCAATTTCGAAGTTTTCCCTATAGTAAAAATTGTTCACATGAGCACTAACCCTACTTTCGGGTGTATACATGTGGAGCTTTTGTCACACCCTGTATAAAACTGTCTTACGTTAAAAGCCTTAAAACCACCCCACAGAGTGAGGATCTATTCCGGTCGCTGCACAAATGTCCCTGGTACGAGCAGGACGTCAAGTTCAAGCGCGCACTCTGCTTCACAATGATGCGCATAAGCCGGCCGATGGTATTCCGCGCAGGACACTACGTGCCGCTGTCGAGGCAGACCTTTGTCGCGGTAAGAAAAAGGAAAATGCTATAATTTATTACAAGTTTCATGCGTCAATGATGAAGTTAAAAAATGCCATATTTTTTTTTGGGGCAACGGAGACAAGGTTAAATTCAGAGAGCAGGAATCTATGCCCAACCCAAAAACTACGCATACCTATTGGGCACCCAAACCAACCACTGAATCAATAGAATTTTACTGGGAAATCAATGACGTTTTTTGGGTCATACTACAATATCAAAAATGTACGCTCAATGAAATCGTCATTTTCAGCGTTCGCGTATAAACCAGTGTTACGCTTGCATAAAATCTTGATGTTTGGTATGTGTGCATTGCGTGTTGAAATTTCAAGCTATGTCGATAAAAAGTTTCATGAAAAAAAATTGGGATACACGATACAAGATGCATTTCTGCAAAAAAAATGCAATAATAAAGATAAGATAAAAGATAAAGTTAAAAAAAGATTTATAGCCTCACCAGAAAAAAAAAACTTAAAACAAAGTAAGGCTTAACTAGTGATGACATAAAATAAGGCAAGTGGCTCAGCCGGTGCTGACCCGGATCAGTCCCAGTCAGCCACTGCCTTCTCCCTGAGATGTTGTGCGGGAGTTATGTATAATGGGCCGCCGTATTGCTAACAGCATTTTTTTCCAGACAACCTTGTGACAGAAAGGTTATCGAAAGAGAAAGAGAGACGGGTAGTTGGTGCAAATATGAATAATACATACTTAATTATACTTAATAATAAACTTACATAATTTAGGTGTGAACTTGGACCTCAATATCCCCTAAGCGTCGATTTCCCAGGCGTGGTTCCTTTGCAAAACATGTTCGCAATGATGAAACACGTTCATTCAAGGGTTTGCAAAATCTGATCTTTTGATAGGCCGACCCGATGCGGTGTATAAAACAAGTGCATTATTTTTTTCAGATCTTACGGATGTCGTATTCTTACTTCGCTGTGTTGAGGCAGACTCACAAGGAATGAGGACATACAAACTAGAACCCGTACCAACATTGCACTAAAATTGATTTACTAGCGTTGTAGCAATGCCACTGATTACATTATTTCCTTAACTATGAGAAAACCTGAGTGTCTTAAGAGTCTGTTCACATTTGTGAATAAAAAGCCCCGGCTGTACCTAGGTAAGTGAACCCGAAGTGAACTGGTTCACTTACCTAGGTACAATCGACCGCACATCATCCTTTGCATCCATGCACTCTACTCCGTTGCGTTATGGGCGACTTTGCAACTAATATGTAAAGGTAGATGTGCTGTCAACTATACCTACATCAGCGCTTGATATTGCCAAAGCCCACACTCCTTGTCTCTCTCTGAGAGTGCGGAAAGAGGGTTATATCAAAAATCTGCAATTCCAGAAACACTCCCAATCCATGTTCTCTTTTTAATTAAAAAAATATATATAAATATCTAATGTGTTAACGTGTTTGTTATCGAATTTCTCCGAAACTGTAGGTCTGAAAATAGGTCGTAGGCTAATCTCTTAAACCAATTGAATTTTAATATCTTAAGTGAGATAGATACATAATGGAAGCCTTAAATTGGGAATATCGAGCAAAAGACAAAAGTTTTTTGTTTTAAATTTCAAACCTCCGTAAATTCAAAACACGACAATGATACTTTTCGCTCTATGGGGACGATATATTTTGCAGTCAGCTTTTTCCCTAGCTGTCGAGCTTGTTTGTGTAATAATTTGTTGTGCGGGCCTAAGTGGTCATTTACGAAGGCCGGTCGCGAAGCGTCATCAATGTCAAGGTCAGCTGTAGATAAGCCACGACGATACAGACGACGCGCTTGAAATCATAGAGTATAGTAAGCTCGAAATGCTGCTAACATATTACTCTTGGGCACAAGATTGTTGGAGCTCGTAGGTTCGGAACGGGATACCTTGGAATCGGTCTGTCCGTTGGGGAAACGCCTGACTCGATGTATGTAGTCTATATCGTCAGGTGCCAGCGTGAAACCCACCTGCAGAACCAGACACGGTCCGCTGTGTTTCAACTAACTCGCGTTCTATAGAGCTGAAACAGCTTTTTCACTCTTAAGAGTAGTAACGTCGGTTGTCAGGGAATTCATCTCTTGTATGAGGTTATCATTCGAGGATTTTATACCGGCCATCTCTGACTTGATAACACCGACGTTGGCATGTTACTTATCCAATGTACGTTTTGTTCAAGAAAAAGGGTTTTTATCATACTCACAAGTTCACAGCGCATCTCCTGCAAGTCGGTTTCCTTCCTTTTACGCATCGAAGCTCGGAAGGCCGGTAAACGTTGTTCATCATCATTTAAATTGCTTATATCCGGAAAGGAGCCGCTGGTTTTCGAATTATCTTCAAGGGAATTCATTGTAGCGGCAACGGTGTTCACACAGATATTTTTTGTGGATTCTTCTTAAATATGTTAGATTTTGCGGAGACAAAACTTGCACACACTAAATGTATATCGACAATCACAGGCAATGTGTTTTTTTGCCTATTTTTTTATTTGATTTATTTCTTTTATGAATATTTCATGAAGCGATCAGAAATCACAAGTGATTAGGCTGGTTATATAGGGTAATAAGGCTTATATTTGTGCTATCTAGAGCAGGCAATAAACACTTTGAAATTCACCACCAAAACGTTTAAATCGCCATTTCCAGAACTGCAAAGGGTGCAATTATAACTGTTTGTTAATTCGCGCCTTTAAGCTAGAGTTTGTCAACAAAAACCATTAGCATTTTGTATTCAAGAAGTTTTCTCATAAACTTCAGTTTGAATATAGGTATACAGAGTGTTTCTTGATTTATTGCATATTTTAAAGCCCAAACTGTCAAAATATGCTAAAATATAAAAAATATTTTGTACAGTTTGTGCTTAAGATATGCAGAAAATCTAGGAGTAGCTTAGGAGGGGTGGACTGAATTAGCATATTTAAAGGTCCGCAGTTGTAACAACGGATAAGGTTTCTTGGAAAAGTTGCCTGGAAAATTCGGGAAAATATAAGTGATTTCTTCTATGGGATTTCAGAAAACAGGTCGTCGCCGTCTGCCAGGTTTATGAAGACAAACTACTTTTTGAAGGTCCGAATTCACTTAAGAGGCGACAAAATTGTGTTCATATAAAAAAGTAAAACTTTGTACCTATGTTGAATCACTCATACAAAAACCTACACGGATCATCGCTACGAAACCACCCATGTAGAATTCACCGACCCATTCGCATGCCCAAACCAGCCGGGCAGTACAAATAGTTATATAGGTAATATTTACGAATTTAATAATAATACTAGGTCTACACTTACGATTCGCTTGACAATATTTTCGACGAATCCATACGACTGAAACATCCTGTAGATATCTCCCAACACACGCGCCATCTACACTCCTTCTGTAAGTTCAACCCATTTCCACGATTCCTTTACCACCATCAACATCACCGAAGTTGAGCTTTCGACACGAAAATAAAGACAGCAAAAAATGCCCGAGGACAACGAAAATCTCTACTTGAAACTTCCAAAATCCATCATGAAATTCTTTGGAGTCTGGTTACCACCCAAGAACCATCTCACCATACATTACATGTACATGTTCATCATCATGTTATCCCAATACAGTTTTCTATTCTTCGAGTTTATATACCTCTTCGATGTAATAAACGACATTGAGGCAGCGTCGGAGGCCTCCTATTTGCTCTTCACCCAAGCATCTTTGTGTTACAAAACAACGGTGTTCCTGATTAATAAAAAGAACGTCACGGAGCTGGTTGCTCTGTTGCATAGTGGTGTATTCGCTTCACAATCGGAAAAACATGAAAAGTAAGTATGGTCTCCGCGATACAGGCTTGCCTAGTGCTAACTAACCCGTCTACCCGCTCATTAACAGACTTCCAAAAAGGAGAAGGTTCTTTCTAAAGTATTTATTAGTAATTCTAAGTTTGTGATTGTTATGTTTTTTTAATAATAAAGAATAGGTTTTTTTATCTCAATGGGTTGAAAATAACGCGATCATATTAATTTGAGTTTTGTCCCTTCCAGGGTTTTATTTGTCCTTGCTCGTAGGATCAGGCGCCTCTGTTCCTTCTTCATGACTAGTGCCCTGACCACTTGCACTCTTTGGGCTATGATACCGCTCTTTGACAACGCCGGTACCAGATCTTTCCCTTTTAGGATTTGGTAAGTAATTTTATAAAGCTTCTCTGGTGGAATGGTTTATACAATTAGCTTCTGTGAATCATTGAATTTTAAGAAATTATACTTGTCTATGTTCTTAACCGTAGGTTTCCGTGTGATTTTACTTTTAGGATCTTTGTTGGAGGATTTGTGACGAATTAAATGCATTGGCAAATAGTACCTTGACTTGTTTAATTCATCGGTTCAAAACTTGAGGATAAAACTTAGTGCGGATTTTTTTAATTGTTAGAAATAATTATTTTCCTAGAGTTATTTTTAAGAAGTATTTTTTATTAGTATTGAAGTAGTTTTTAGGCTGTCACTTGTGTTGTTGCTTTATGTGCTCAATTAAATCTGTGTACTACCTATTTAAAATGTTTCATATGTGAATAATATTATAATTAGCCTTCAGGTTTTTTTAAAGTTTTTGTTACTCTTTGTTATGTCTTCTTAATAATAGGGGTTAAAGTATGAAATTGCCGTTTTATTGCAATAGGTTCTTTGAATTGACATAGAATCTTCATGGTTTGAGGTTTTCGAATGAAACTTTTTTCAAATGGTTTCTATGATGTTCTTTTTTTAAAAAATGTGAAACATTTGAATATCGACTTTCAATTGTTTTTGTTATTCAATTTAGACAAGAAAGATGGATACTGCGAAAATTCGAGTGATTTTTGAATACGAGTTCCGACGCGGAACTAACGCGGCAGAAACAGCCCGCAATATCAATGCTGCGTTTGGAGAGGGGTCTACTAATGAACGCACCGTGCGATTGAATAACAAAAACAATTGAAAGTCGATATTCAAATGTTTCACATTTTTTAAAAAAAGAACATCATAGAAACCATTTGAAAAAAGTTTCATTCGAAAACCTCAAACCATGAAGATTCTATGTCAATTCAAAGAACCTATTGCAATAAAAAGGCAATTTCATACTTTAACCCCTAATATTATCTAAATAAATATATAGATCATTCGTCTTTATTTAGCATTTAGTCATCACATAAATAAAGAGTTCAAAACTTTATCGCTGTAACATACAAGATTATTCTTCCAGGATGCCAGTAGAGCCAGACCTATCCCCGCAGTACGAGCTGGGCTACCTGTACCAGGTACTGGCCATCTACATCAGTGCCTTCCTGTTCATTGCCGTGGACAGTGTCGCACTGAGTATGATCATGTTTGGATGCGCACAGCTAGATATCATTATGGATAAAACTAAGAGGGTAGGTGCCACAAATGTTGAGAATTGAGAATCGTATAAACTGAGACAACTGAAAATCCAGCTGCTCAGATTTGAAAGGTTTATAATAAAATAGCAGCAGCAGCAGACTGTAAACGAACGCCCTACGTGAAGACCAATTGTAGTCTCTGTAAAAAAAAAACCTGGAGAATTCACGTCTAGGAGCTATTCAGCCGAAATTCATCCTTTAGAAAAATAAATTGCAACGCGTATGTATTAAAAACATCGTGATCTCAATCATGCTTAGCGCTGGCTCGAACTTCGCTCCATTTATATAAGAATGCTAAGATATCCTGTGGCTAAGATGTTAAGAGTTACACGTCCAGTGCGTGCCAACATTTTTGACATTTTAATAACCCGAAACAAATATTGATTCCCGAGTAAAAGTAGTTTGTTGGTTGTAGGGTTTTAATTTCATAACTCGCAGTGTACCCACGTAATAGGCATACTACTTAGTTTGCAAACAAAGATCTGAAAAATCGAGACGATCAATATTCATTACTAACAAATAAGTCATATTAAATACGCCTTCGTACAAAAAATACAATGGCAATCGTCTCTTGTGGCATCCTTCTCCGGGATAGAGAGAGAGTAGGCGTCCGAAAACTACCGGTGCCGATCAGTTACTGGGTATGTCCCTGATGAGGGACAACAGGATATAAGTAATAAAGTAAGTAATTGCAATAGAATATCTTAGCAAACCTACCACTTTTACAGATACAAAATGTACCAATGTCAACAAAACTAAAATCGTCGACCAGAACGAAACTACTCGACTACAACTACGATCTATTTAGCGAATGTATAAAACACCACCAAGCTGTAATAGAGTAAGTTCCACATATCTTAAATAAATTAGCTTTTAGTGGTCAAGGAATAAACATCACTATTCCGTTTCCAGGTTCATGGAGAAAGTAGAGAATACTTTTCACGCGAACATATTTTTCCAGCTCAGTGGTAGCGTCGCGATTATCTGCATTACTGGGTTGAGGATTTCTATCGTGCGTTATGAATCGTCCTTGTTCTATCTATTTCGTTTCTTTTTTATGTACAATAGTGTTCTCTATCTATCTAACTTGACGCTGAAATCTGGGTGGTTTAAAAGCCACGGTTATGTAATTACTAATAAAATAATGTCATCTTTGGGGTATTTAGACATTTACTTTTAATTATACACGTAAATACAAAAATGAGTTGAGGAATCATGTTACGAGTTGAGAAATCTTGTTTAAAAAAAGCGCGAACAATGCGTATCACCTCACCTTCTATCTATCAGAACAATATACCCGCGGCGCGGACCCGCGGCACGGCACGCACGCACCGGCTGGCTACTAATGGTTCTAAATTTCTAATAGATTCTAGTTTGTGTTGAGATTTATTCTGAAAGTATCTTTTAAAAAAAAAAACTATGTAGTGTATACGATAGGTTTTGTATGTCATAATTCACATTTTACTGTGGCTTTCAAACCACCCAAAATTCATGATGCACAATGAGAAAGTATCGAAAAGTGAGAACTGGTCGATGAATATGGGCCTCATAAGAAGGCTCGAGGTCGCCCAACGAGCAATGGAGAGAGCTATGTTAGAAGTTTCGCTGCGTGATCGAATCAGGAATGAGGAGATCCGCAGAAGAACCCGAGTTACTGATGTAGCTCGAAGAATTGCTCAGTTGAAGTGGCAGTGGGCGGGGCACATAACTCGAAGAACTGATGGCCGTTGGGGCGAAAAAGTTCTGACCTGGCAACCGCGGACCGGACGACAGTGTGGGAAGGCCCCCACCAGATGATCTGACGACCTGGTTACGGTGGCTGGGAGTCGCTGGATGCGGGCGGCACAAGACCGGGCAGCTTGGAAAACCATGAGGGAGGATAGGCCGTCCTGCAGTGGGCGTCAAATGGCTGATGATGATGATGATGATGATCGAAAAGTGGCGCTTCTTATTCTTTCAGGTGGAACGCGATAGTGTGCAGTTCTTCTCCATGTGCAATTACATGGTGACGATGCTATCTCAGCTGTTTCTCTACTGCTGGTGTGGACACGAACTTACGATAAGAGTATGTCACTTCTTTCAGCTTTTAATAAAAGTAAATGACAGCATTTGAGCCCGTAAGTAAGCAACTAACGAAAGCTTTTAATTTTCGTCTCAGAGTCTCAAAGGAATTTATTTGCAAATCAATCAATTAATTAATCTATTCAAATTCAGTTTTTATTATAATTAATCAATCGTTCATTGCTGGGCATAGACCTCCCTCAGGGCACGCCACTTCTCAACTAAACTCCGTTAGGAGACGGGCCACGTGTTATTTAATAAATGCGCCGTAGAGTGTACTTTCTTAATTCTTTACTTAAGTCCTCTTTAACGAACACTTAAACGACTCTGAGTACGGCTGTTAGTCAACAAGTTTTTGTTTTAAAAACTATCGTCAAAAGCCTCTTCGACAATTAGCACTTCGCATTTTGGTGACCTAAGAGCGGTGGTAGCCTAGTGGGCAGAACATTGGACTCGGGAAGCGAGAGACCCAGGTTCGATTCACAGTGCGGGTGTACCTATGATTTTGTTTTCTAAGTTATGTATATTTGTGAAGTTGAAGTTGAAGTGAAAACATCGTGAGGAAACCTGAGTGTCTGAGCTATTTACATACCTTAGCGGTTAAAATCGCCAGTCTGCAGTGGACACGCGTGGTGATTAAGCCCATACTCTCTCCCTGAGAGAAGGCCTGTGCCTTACAGTGGGACGAATATAGGCTGCTTATGTATTTCGGTGATAAAGAAATAATAAACAACTTCCACGCAACACAATCACTTGTCTGGTCCCAAACTATGTAGGATTACTTGGATTGAGTGCATCATCAATTCATCACGCAAATATTCTTGAAAGACCATAATTCTATCTATTACTTCTGTATTACATTACAAATTATATAAACTCACGTCTGTATCCCGGAGTGATAGGCGGAGGCGGATGGTTTGGATTTCGGCTTGTCCCTATATTATATGACACTTTAGTCGTATTACATTTCCAGAGCGAACAGCTCCGAGAGATCCTGTACCAATGTCCATGGTACCAGCAGGAGACAAAGTTCAAGCGGTCCCTGTGGATAGCGTTGGAGCGTATGAAGAAGCCGATCATCTTCAAGGCTGGACACTACATCCCGCTGTCGAGACAGACGTTTATTTCGGTAAGACTGAGCTACGGCGGCAATAACCCCGTTCATCTTCTTCTTGCGGTGCCATCTCCTATCGGATGCCGGCTATCATTGTGGCCACTGCGACCTGTGATGTGGCGGCTCGGAACAAATCGATGGAGCCTATCTGAAACTATTCAGTCCAGTCTTGTAGCCAGACTAGCCAGTGAGTTCATCTACGGCCAGGTTTTCTGCTTCTGCTTGTGTTTTTCCTGCAGCATTAGTTGGAGATTTGATTGATTTATTACTTCGCATTATGTGACCTGCGTAATGCAGTTTTCTTCTCAGATATTATCATAACCAGATATTACGTATGTGAGTACATGAAGGATTATGGGCGCATATTAAATTCAATTTGATTTCATTTTATTTGATTTAATTCAATATGGTTTAATTCGATTTAATTAATTAATCATACTATAATTAATCATTCTGTCTGTCTTTGATAATGTATGTGTTACGGTTTATGAAAATAATAATAGTCTACTTAAATTTAATACTGTACCGTTTGTCTCCTGAATAAAATAAAATAAAAAAACAAAATTAAAATATCTTCCTGAACTTTCTTTAAGAGGCATTTATACTGAGGCACTAACCCCGGTCTCTCGCAAGCTAACAACCTGTCAGTTGGCCAAAGTGCATACAGAAAAAGCAACTGAACGCGGCTAACAGATTCAAAAGAAAAATTAAAAACCATTGTCATTATGGTCCGATCGGGCCATTTAGAATTCTACAGATTACGGGGCTACCCGGACCTAACTAGTGCCACCAAAGAAAAAACACAAATAAGATTTAAATCGTAATTCTCAATAGTGGTAGCATTTTTGCCGGCCGTTTTTTGCAGAAATCGATTAAACTCCTGGGTTATTGACTCTAATTTCTAGACTGTCGGTTCTAAAAATTGCTATCACAGCTGGTGAGATTAGTTGTTCACATCCTTGAAAATAACAATCGAGAACCATTGTTACTTTCAAGGTCTTGACTTAGGAGGTTAGCAGAGGATTGTGCTTTTTTTCGTATGTTTTTTTTTTCACGGGCATAATTTTACCATATATTTTTCATCAATTTTAGATTCTCCGATCGTCCTACTCCTACTTCGCAGTGCTCAACCAGGCGAACAACAAATGAGACAAGTGATGTCGCAAATATCAGTTTATTATTAATTTCACTTATAAACCGTGTATCACATATGCGTAGTGTACATTCACGACATGTTAGGCAAGAGTGTGTTTAGTTGTTACAAAGAATACAGATCACTTTCGATCGACAACACTTTTAAGTACTTTGTAGTAAAAAAGAAGTTTTAATAAATTCGTGCGATGAAAGAAACTTATTGTTTTAATTTAGAATAACAACCATTGCTTAGTTACGCTTAAAACTTAATTAAAAGGGGGCGTTATTAACAATTTCATCGATATTTAAAATAAATTCTAAGTAAGTTATTTACACTTACAATTAGTTCGACCAATATGGCAAAAATGCAATATGTCTTAAAATGCGAAAATTTCAACAATAAAAAAGTGCGCGATTAAAACAAAATAAGGCATTGGGTTTTTTTTTATTATCGTTATCACAGTGATGCAAAGCTTTTTTTCAATTTGATAATTTATGTCAGTTCAATGTATAAAGCAGCAATGATTTTAGGAAGTTAGTCGGAAGTGGTTGCCGTCAGCATCCACTTGAGTCTTTAAAGGTTGCACAGTAAAATAGCTCTTGGTTGCACTAAATTCGGACATCCTTGCACTTTCCAAAACGGAAAATTAAAACAGGCAAAATAAACTATAAAAAAAGAGCAATCAAATCTACAACATGAGATTCGCCAATGAATACTTTTTGCATTTTAAAACAAAATTCGACTTATTAAAACTTAAAATTAATTGGCAGTTGACGGAACACAAAACGACATAAAACTTAAAAGCGCGTGCTTTCTGCCAAACAGAAAAAATCTATGTTTAAATTTAATATGTAACGATAAAACAACAATGATAACACAACCTAACGCATTAAGTACACAAAAAATACGCACATCCTAATACTTCAAACACCTTCTCAATTAGTTTTTTAAATAAAGTATCTTCTAAGTTAAGGGGCTACATGAAATTCAATAGCGCTACCAATGGAAAAAATCGTATCTGTTAATTTCTGCAAAAAGTGTCAGATCGATCTCTCAATCATGTGGTTCTAAAAATAATTATTAACATGATTAAGAGATAGGTCTGACACTTTTGGCAAAAACGAGCTGTATAAAAACCGGCCAAGTGGGGGTCACGCCACGCGCAGTGTAGATTTCCGTAGAAAGAGGGGTTTTATCTGCTTTACAGAACTAACAACTTCATCAACGTAACTCTCAATGGATTTTGTACATGATTTTCCTTTTAGAAGTTGGTCGCCTATTACTCGTTAACTTGTAAAGCCTACTTATCCACGATAGTTCTCCTTTTAAGTTCACTATAATGTGCCACTACCCTGAATTTTTTCACGTTTCTACAATCAACCGTTTAGACAGTAGAGGAGGGGGAGGGGGGTCGCCCTACTCGCACAAAAAATTGCGTTTTATAGCTTAATATTTCGCAAACGGAACCCCAAATCAGAAAATGATCTACAATATTTTTAAACGACCAATCCAACGATACCCCACACTATGGTGTAGGCGAGAAAAAGGGTATCTCTAATTTAGGTGTACAGGATACCTACCCTAAAAAAAAAATTAAGATTTTATTCTACCGTTTTGTCGGCGTGATTAATATGTATGTCTATGCAAAATTTCAGCTTTCTTGTACTAATCGTCTATGAGCTAGGCTGCGGACAGAGGGACGGACGGACGGACATGGCGAAACTATAAGTACTTGTCGACTACGGAACCCTAAAAAGATATGATTTTTTCCAATGGTGGAGCTAGTGTTACTGCATGGAGCTCCCGAAGGCGGGTGGGCTTGATACAGAAGTTAACGCTAATGTAGTGTGATTGTTTATTTTATTTGGTGTGTACACCTGTTTTACACACCAATTTCAGAAACCTTTTATTTCAATTTTATTGCCACTGGGATTGAAAAGTTCATGTGTCTAAGTAATAAGTATTAGAGAGTTTCAAACCCAATCGAATGCATCGGGCTACATTCTTCTACTGCTGGACCCAGGCCTAACCTTCAAGCCCGATTATTGGACATAGAACTTTGTTGTTGGAATTTAACGTTTACTTTTGTATACAGATACCCTACCGCCGTATCAGCAAGTGATGTCACGTCTGTCGGTATAATTGAACGTAACTTAAGCCATGTGAATTACTGCATATTCAATTGTCGTGGGTTTATTACAGGCTTACCCCAAAAATGTGCAATTCCTGATACAATTCAATTAGGAGTTTGTGTCTCACAACAAGTTTTGCTCTATTCACAGACATTAAGGGGCTCCAAGGAGTCACACAGGCGCCATCGAGGAAAAAGTCACATCTTTTTTTATAGATCGAATTTGCAAGTGTCTGTACAATCTCTCAATCATGTTAATTGGTTTATTATTGTTATACCATAAGAACAGTTGCCCAAAACGCTCTTACTGTAAATATAAATATTGTAGGTACACTATAGTGATTTTTAGGACCCATGGCCGTGAACCTAAGGCAAAAAACCTAGGACTAGATGGCATTAACGCCTAAACGTTTTTGGCTTTAATGCTATCTAGTCTCAGGTTTGTGATCCAAGGTTCTTTGTGGGTCCTAAGAAGTAACATGATTGAGTACAGACACTTTTTGCAAATACGATCTGTAAAAGAAGATATGATTTTTTTTTTTTTGGTGGCGTTAGTTAGCCCACTGGATCCCCTTAATCCAGCTAAACAACGCAAGCAACGCGATTTGTATGAAAACTAAGCCTGCCAATTTTTTACTACCTACTAAGGGCGACTTGTGCCAAGTCACTGGCTAAGTAAGTGAATAAATATACTTATCCAGGGACAAACGAGCAAATTGCTGCTTGACAGGGTCATCAGTCATACAATTAATCTATGGGTAGCTCTGCAAATGTCATGGTGCAAGACGTTTTTGGACTTATTCACTGGATAGAGCTTACCCGTGGTTAAACAGATAGAGCTTTCAGATAGCGTTGGAGCAAGCAAGCCTTAAACGGAAAGTGAAAAGAAATGTTTCCTCTTTTTTGGGTGCAAGAATTATTTTTACAGTTTACAACTACGCAATAAGGGGATTTTGTAAGTTTTTGAGGACGTCCGTCTACGATAAAGCGCGGGCTAAAAGTGGCGAGCGCATAGGTGCCTGGCACTTATGATCGGGCGTGCGAAGGTGTGCTTGCATTATCTAGCTAGATCCACGTCTGTGGTTCTGTGAGTCTGCTCTCAGATTTTCGAAATATAAGAGTTTGTAGAATTTTATTAAATTGGCGCTTCATGCGCTTTACCAATCTCACAGCCTCCGGCAAATAATTTTCGTAGTAAAGGCGCTGTATTATAGTTAATGTTTAAAACGATATGTGTTGAATAGAATGGACAATTTTTGTATGGACGTGTTCCGTGTGAATTGCGCATTTTGTCAGACAACCTAACTAGAAACGTTTAAGGAAGTACCCTCTTTCAGTTGAGAAGAAACAAGTCGAAACGGTGACCTAAAATTTTGCTACACAATCTTTATAGCAATGGTTATCAACGCTATCATGTCGTCAAACATGATATCACTTACAGGTGGGCAAAATAACTACTACATAGGAAAACGGAACATTGATCTTGTCGGAGTGTTTACGCTCATTGTACACAATTGCTACGCAATACTAGATATTACAGGAATGTTAAAATTTCTTAGCTACAGGGTCAACTGTGGAAGTAACATGACGGTTCTAACAAGTATTCATGTTTAAAATGAATGGTGTAAAATAACTTGTACTGTATTAAACTGCTTTGAAAAACAGTCCAAGGCCAACGTGCACCACTTTCTTAAATGTGCATTTAACTAAAATTCTTCCTACAAAAGTCGACTTAAGTGACATTTATGAAGCGGTGCAAGTCGGAATAAAGGTATTTGGCATTTTTTTTGCAAGGATGAAGGACAAACGATGAATTCAATTATATTTCATTCCATTAAACTTTTGTTTACATGTAAAAAACACCGTAATGGTAGTGATAGACCGGTTCATTCACCTGTAACAGAACATTGAGCATTCGCTGTTTCTGAATTTGTCGAACTGAACAACGAACAGAGGCAAACACAGCGCCAAACACCGCTACGAACATTTTCACGATCATTCTAGCTAACGCTCTAGTAAATTGATAAACTTTGACGGACGTATACAGGGTTATTTTTAAAGGGCGCAATTACTGAAATACGTTTATTAGAGTTTGTGTTTGGCAACAACTTCTGTACTATGATTTTTTTCTCAGATTAAATTTTGTCATTCCTACTCATAATGTACAATTGACAGACGGCGGAACAATAACAAAATTGCTCGGCTCGGCAAAACACTCGAAGAAAATTTACTGTCATTTCGCTGGAATGGTCGCTAGAACACTCGTTAGAATGCTCGCTAGAACACGCGCTAGAATGCTCGCTAAGACGCTCCTGATTATTTTGTGAGCTTCTGCCTGCAATGAACATTCGCTAGAATGCCCATCATACTTGAATGCGCGAGTCTATCAGCCGCTTTACATAGAAATCGTAAATACGAAAAGCAATAAGGTCTATAAATTGTTTACTCGTCTTGGGTTACTCACTCATTCAATTCAAGAAATATCAACTCATATTATCACACTTATTTACACTTAGGAAAAAGCTGAATGGAATGAATATAATATGATGCTTACAAGATCGCTACAAGATCATGTCACTTCCTTAGTTTTTGCTCGAATAAACACATATTTCGTGGAATCAACTATGATTTAAGAACGCTAATAACTATATTTTTTAATAATAACCGCTAAAAATGCACTAGATTCTAACTACGTCGCTGTCTTTTAAGGAAATGTGTTAATAATGTAGGTAGATAATACTAATTTTAGTAAAATATCTTCTGTTACTATTTATTTTGGCTTATTATTTCTGTCTGCTACAGCTAGGTTTGTTATTAAGAACACTGACAATTATGTAGTAGCGGTAATCTAACGTAAACTTTGACGGACATATACAGGGTTATTTTTAAAGGGCACAATTACTGAAATACGTTAATTAGAGTTTGTGTTTGGCAACAACTTTTGTAAAAAAACCTATTTAGCTCAGTTGGGAGAGCGCTAGCACGGTGAGCCAGAGGTAGCGGGTTTCAAGTCCCGGCATTGGTGAATTTTTAGCCTCTAAATAGGTTTTTAAATTGTCCTCAGCACGGGTTAGTGCAACAAAAAGAATATAACAACTTTTGTACTATGATTTTTTTCTCAGATTAAATTTGTTCAACCCTTATATGGGTTTGTTACAATTTTATTAAACTCGCGCTCCCTCTACCAACGTCGCAGCCTTCAATAAATAATTATTGTCCTGCATAGAAGAATCTCAGATCTACTAAGCACGTATGGTTTCCAGCTTTATTTTATGTTGTAAATGACAAAATCTAACCGACATGTTTCAGGAATTGCCGAATTTTAGAAGTAATGCAGTTGAATACAAATTTTGTACAATTACAAATGAAAAAGAAATTGTAAATTTGTTAACACAAATTTCTTTATTAACAGTGTTCTTAATACTTTCCCAGTCTAACACTAAAATGGCACACTATAACGCTCTTACATGATAGTGTGGTCCGTATGTTTGATATCATAATTTGTTTAAACATTTAGAATTACCCGTTAATAAAGTCCGAATCAAATACATTTTAGAGACATTACCATACTTTTGACAAACAATTCTGAAAATATATTTCACATTTGCTCGCAAAATTTTATTGGTGTAAAATTTTGAGCAATCCATATGTTTTTAACGTTACATTACTTCAGCAATGAAGCGGACCACGAAATAAAGTGGCTAGCTGTTTCTCGTGTAGCATTATGGCCTTAATAGCTTGATAGTTATGGTTCATAATGCCGCAACGCCAAAATATATACACAGCTTTATGTAAAAGTATATATTCTTTAGAGAAAATTTTATATTATACATATTATGTACATAATATGTACCGAGCGTAGTATTTATGTTTTACTCGTCTACTTTAGAGATTCTAACTAACAGAATGTGTGCTTATTTTGTTTCTGTGATGTATCTTGTTGGTATAATAAATGTC
This sequence comes from Yponomeuta cagnagella, assembly GCA_947310995.1. Classification (NCBI taxonomy): domain Eukaryota; kingdom Metazoa; phylum Arthropoda; class Insecta; order Lepidoptera; family Yponomeutidae; genus Yponomeuta; species Yponomeuta cagnagella. The sequence goes on from OX371287.1 coordinate 13,460,472, forward strand.
TTTCTTCTTCTTCTTCTTCTTCTTAATTCATAATTTGCGCAATGTCTTTTTCATTCGGTATATTAATTCGAATAATATATTTAAAACGACTTTCTATAACACTGGAGAACGCGAATTCATTATTATCAATGTCAAAATCAACAACGACACAAAGATGTAAGAATACATAACTGTAAAATATATACGAATATATATTTTGGAGTAATAGATAACAAATGTTAGTGCTAACTAAAATATAAATAAGTATTTATGTATATTTTTCGTTAAGCTACATTTACGCACAAACTATATCGAATTCAAAATATACAAATTGACACTTTAACTACTACGTTATAAAAAGGTTTACTATAATTTGTACAGTTATGCTATGATGTTTCCTTAGAATACCACAGTTATTAAAAATCTAAGCGTGGTTATACATAATATTAGGTAGGATAACATTTGCCACATATTCGCCACGATAAACTCAAACAAATTGTCAAAGATATGGGGCAAGTAGAATCGATTGTGTATCTACAATTGGTTCTCCTTTCCGAGGTAGGTACTTATGATTTTGAAATCCAAAGTTATTTTTGTATTTCATCTAACTTATAAGTCCAAAGCGAGCAAAAGGATTTTAAGCCGGCGCAAACGGAATCCTAATTTGTTTGCTATGTCATTAAATATAGGGATCATATTCCAATCACAATCCTTTTGACTTTGGACGGGTACTTTGTTCTGTTTTTTATTTATTTTACTATTTCTTTATTATGAGGGGACATTCTGTAACACGAATCAATAGATAAGTATTGACGAAACAGCGTTTGATAATGGTTTGATAAAACATTTTAAAACATTTAAAGCAACTTCTCCATTAACACGATTCATATTTTTTTGCGAATCTTCAACCCGTATTCGGAGGCAAGAAGTTAGATATTGAAGGATTTTCACGTTATTTTGTCAATTTAATGGTAAAATTTTGTGTCAATATTTTTTTCAGGGTCATCAAATGTAGGATTTCTATCAATCAATTGACAAAATAAACCATAATCCCCAATGGCTAGTGGGAGACTTTTCAAGTGATTATTAAAATTTAATTTCATTAAAATAACAGGGTCATGCAGGGCCTTGACTAGAGACGTGTGTGATGACCCCCTTCATGCATATTTTAGGCTATACGCACACTAAGCCAACTTTGTCAATTAGCCTAGTGTGCCGTTAGCCGCTCATTCAAACTGCTTATAAAATGTCGTCATAAGATTTTGAGAAATTCATAAAAATTTGAGCGTAAGTACTAATTTATGTCCTATGATGGGTAAATGCGTCCGGGCTCGTGAATAGATCGACGTGTCACACCACGCTCCGACTCTTCTCTTAGCAAGCTAACTGACTCACCAGTTTTTTGGGATATTTCTGACGTTCATACCTGCAAGGGAAACCACTGCTGAAGACAAAGATTGTGGAGGGAAAAAAGAGAAGAGAAAAACGTGCGTAAAATAATGCCGGGTGCCTGAATGAGAGAATGAATGTGTGTATAACCGAATGAATTAATTAATCGATACTAGTTTTTAAGCCCAGGGAGGGGCGGGATCCTGACTTAATAGGGAAAAGCCTTATTCCCAGCATTTGACTCTATTCATAGCTCAGATATGGCAAGGAAAGCATCGTGAGATGTTCACATACCTCCGCGCTTCATATCGCCAATCCGCGTGGTAACATCGACAAATAAATACCTTAGGGCGGCTTGCGCCAAGACACTGGATAAGTAAGTAAATAGATAAATAAATACGTATCCAGGGATAAACAAATGAATAGCTCATTGACAGGGTTGATATTATCCATAGCTCTGCAAAGGTCATACTGCAAGATGGATTTACTCATGCGCAAACAGGTAGCGCTGTTAGATAGCGTTGAAGCAAGCCAGCCTTAGACTATTTTAGAGAGATCAAGCTTCACAGCTAAGCCCATTAAGCCCTCTCTTTCTCTCTAAGAAAAGGCCGTGGACGTACATAATTTGCTTAAAAGAACGAGAATATATAAGTGCCAACCTGATATCCCCCCTCAGAGACCGAGTTCCCCGTACTGCACGGACCACTTCTCGTAGGTAGCCAGGCTGTGGGGCGAGACCGAAGGCCGGATCCTCTTCAGCGCGTCCACGAAGTCCTGGAACATGATGCCGCGCACCAGGGAAAGATCCAGGCACTTCACCTCCTCGGGATCGAGCTCTGGAACAGAGCAGGTGGGATTGCAATAAGGCCGGTCACTCGAACGTGGTAGTTTTTGAAACTGCGAACGTGTTTCAATAAAATCAAGTTATATTCTAAATGTTACTCAGGTAATGGAGTCCTTGTAAGCAATATTGAATAATATTTAAATTGAAAAAAAAAAAAGATGTAGAATTATTGTAGTATAAACATGGCAACATTGCCAAAAAACAAACAAAACTGTTCCTTTTACTTAAAACTATTAAGTCTTCTGTCACGTGTGAAACAAAACGTTAGAAAGTCGAATAAAATATTCTCTTAAATTCTTCTTATTCTCAAAAATACCTATCTAATACATAAAAATTTAATGAATTTTTTTGTGTATATTTGGTAGGATTGAGAATAGGTTGTAGGCTAATTAATATGGCAGAACAACGTTTGCCGAGTCATCTAGTTATTATGTAATAATTAAAATAATTAATAATTCAGTGGAGCTATGATCTCCGCAGGGCGGCTGGCAAGAGCTGGATTAAGAGTAGCCGAGGACCGTGCTCAGTGGCGGGCCTATGTCCAGCAGCGGACAAGCGTAGGCTGATGATGATGAATTAAAAGTAGTACTGACACGCCCTTATTATCCAGAACGATTCCAATCATCTAACTGTCAAATTCTACACTATAATCGGTCCAGTCGTTTATTTAACTTTGACAGATACGCACACATGAAGTTCCTTATTTATTTGATAGGAAACCATAGGCGAAAAATGCAACATTTCATAGACACCCTTATTTTTTTACAATAGTGATGCGACATGTATTCGACAATATTATAACGAGTAGATTATGTAGCTAAGACAATTAAGTTGATTTTCTATTAAAAACATAAACCTATCTTATTACAAAGATCTATACTATAAGAAATTAGGTTTAAATATTATAAAACAAATTAATATGAAAACTCGTTGAGTAGTTTTTAGTTTATCACGCTCAGATAGACAATCTATAAAAATATCAAAATACAACTTCAACATAATTTAAATCTATTTGATAATCAATAAAAATCTAATCGGTAACTTCATAGAACATCACTAAATTGAGCTGTCAAAAGTTAAATAAACGGTTGGACCGACGCTAATTGCTATCGCAAACGACAAGATTCCGACAGAATTTGTCACTATTTAGGACACTGCCCATTGTAATCTAGTGTGTATGTGTGGAAGGATCGAAACGTTGCGAGGGAATTACAGTAGACAACACTAGTTAGTTACGTAACAGGGACTTTGCAACAAAAATGTAAAGGTTGACCTGCTAATTACGGTCGATAGCACTAGTTAGATAGATAGATAGAATATTCTTTATTGTATGTACACCAGGAATTACATATGAGTAGCCCTTCGTCAGCGCCACGAGGGAGCGGCCTTCACTGCCTTTCCCTCTTATCTTATAAGCAATTGCAACAATGATTTGTCAATCCGCTAACCTCTGATAGGCCCCAAGGCGGCGTCCCGACACAGCGCAGTGAGATCACTTCCCGAGTAGCCGTTCGTCAGCGCCGCGAGCCTCGCCAGTTCCTCTTCCCCCAGCGAGGAGGCTGCGGCGCCGCGTGATAGGACGCCCTGCAGCAGGCAGTGGCGCGTGCGCAGATCTGGGAGCGACACGTACACTCGCTTCGGGAACCGTCTGCGGGGCGAGGGGGATTTGTGAAGAAGAGGGAGCACAGATTAGATTCGAACTCTTTATTGCGCACCATACATAATGAAAAGTACATGACATTTCTTAAATATTTAAGTTACATAGTATGCAACTGGGGCGGTCTTGACGCGAACGAAATCCTGAAGGAATCCTGGCGTTTAGTATTCCGACAGGATTTGGTGCGCGTAATATAGGGGCAGGCCTTCCGAAGGCTAACTTACATCTCGCGAGAACGATGACGACAGTACCGCGAAGAGCGAAACTCGGAGTGAGTCGACGACAGAAAGATAGAGAGACGGAGAATGGGAGAGAAAGATAGGGTGCAAAAGGGAGAGGGAGCGGGAGAGGAAGAGAGAGAGGGAGAGAGAGAGAGACATAGAGAGAGGGAGAGAGAGAGATAGAGAGAGAGAGAGAGATAGATAGAGAGAGAGACGGAGGCACAAAGAACAAGAGACACAACGAGCGTACAAACCTCAGCGCCGCCTTGTCGAGGTCGTTTTTCGCCTGGTTTTCCGACAGAGACAGAGAGATATTTCTCTCTCCCTGCATCTCTCGATAGAGAAACAGAGATCTCTCTAATATAGAGAGTAAGGGGAAAAGAGGGAGGAGAGGAGCTCTCGCTATTTCTGTCTTCCGGCGAGAAATAGCGATAGCGATAGAGAGAGAGACCGAGAATACGTTTTGTCTGTTGTCTACTTAGTTTTCTTTCTGTCGTTGTGCATATTATTTTACTTATCTGCTTAATTTGTTTCTGTGATGTATCTTCTTGGTATAATAAATGTCTTTCTTCTTTTTTCTTCTTCTTCTTCCTAATACCTACATGACCGCGTCGCCTCTTGCTCGCTCGAGAGGGAGAGAGGTAGGGAGAGACAGAGATAGGAAACAAGATAGACAGAGAAAGTGCACAAACCTCAGCGCCGCCTCGTCGAGGTCGTGCGGCCGGTTGGTCGCCGCCATGACCACGACCCGGTCGGCGCCGGCCGCCGGCAGACCGTCAAACTCCACTAAGAACTCCGTCTTGAGGCGCCGCGACGCCTCGTGCTCGCTCGAGGAGCGCTCGCAGAGGAGCGAGTCCACCTCGTCGACGAAGATTATCGAGGGCTGGAGGAGAGAGTGGCCGTTTTAAAAGGTAATGTTCTTTTCGTTTTTATTCAAAATTATATGAATTTATTTAAAAGACGGCACTGTTTCGTAATCACGCTTTTCAAAGTTTGGTTCGAAACTGTAATCGTAAATTGAAGCAGTATCTTTTACGTTGAACATTTAAGTGTATCATCCATATCATGCGTTAACAGGTAGAATTACAATGGAGTTGGCCAGTAATTAATAAGTCACTAGAACCACATTTTTTTTTATAATTTATTCACATCCTACGATTTCACCCTTTATATCTTTCAAAGTTGTTATTAGAGTGCGATTATGTCGCCAACAAACTACCACGCAGTCTGACGAATAATTTTAAAACATTTAAAACTCTGCGAGAAAACGTCAGTAAACATAAAAGAGGCAAATGTCAAATAAAATGTCATCAGCATTCTTAGGATATAATGCAGCCTACACGTCCCACTGTAGGGGCACACGCCTTCTCTCAGAGAATGAAACTATGGGCTCAATTACCACGCGTGACCACCGCGGATTAGCAATTTCAAGCGCTTAGGTATAAACACTGACACTCAGGTTTTCTCACAATGTTTTCCTTCACGGTGAGCGAGTGGTATTACTACTACAAATTTACAAATGTACGTAACTTAGAAAACCAAGTCATTCATACATGCCCAGGGTTCGAACCCACGGCCCTGAATGTGACGCAAGTGCTCTACCGACCGCTTAGGATAGTACACTATTCCGTAAGTCTTAAAAAAACCGGCCAAGTGCAAGTCGGACTCGCGCACGAAGGGTACCGAACCACTATCTATACAACATTTGAATATTTCAAGTCTAACTGTTGCCGTTATTAATATCGAGCAAAAAACGGCAAAAAAAGTTTGTTGTATGGGAGCCCCCTTAAATATTTATTTTATTCTGTTTTTAGTATTTGTTGTTATAGCGGCAACAGAAATACAACTTCAATACATTTCAACTGTCTAACTGTCACGGTTCATGAGATAAAGCCTGGTGACAGACGGACGGACGAACAGCGGAGTCTTAGTAATAGTGTCCTTTACCCTTTGGGGGTCCAGAACCCTAAAATAAAAGCACCTGCAGTTCCCGCGCGACCTGGAACAGAGCCCGCACCATCTTCTCACCCTCGCCGACGTATTTGCTGGTGAGCGTCGCCGCCGATATTGAGAAGAACGTCGCCGAGCACTCGGCCGCCACGCACCGCGCCAGCAGCGTCTTGCCTGGAATATTTTAACAGCAGAGTTTCAACCTTACGATTAATTTTTAAGTATTCTTAGTTTAAGCGAAGGCTGTGTACATTTGTAATGGAAATGTACATTCAATATAACTTTCCGTATTGTGCCACATGTACTGTTATAATGTATATTTATGAAATAAATAATATAACATATAGCATAAACCGATCGCTTGAAGTTTTTCTAAGGCATGAGAAAATTAATTCTTTTAATTCCAATATATTCATTTAGAAGCTGAGATCAGATTGTTTTGTAGATCAATTTGGATTTTTCTATATAATTAGAATTTATTAGATTAAGATTCTCAGCTTTATTTCTCACCACAAGTTGCTGCTCAAAAGACTTACTGCTGACAGAAAAGCTGTTGTTTCCATAACCATATTTTTTTGCCGATCGTTCAAATAATAATAAAGGGTAAATTTGAACGATCCATCGGCACAAAATAGCGTTGTATGTTTCTTTTCTTACCATTCCCTGGAGGTCCAAACAGCAACAGTCCCCTCGCGGGGGATCTGAGACCGGTGAAGAGTTCAGGTCTCAGAGCTGGAAGCACAACCATTTCCTGCAGGGCTTGCTTAGCTGCCTGAAAGTATATTACAGTGAATTTATTTCCAAAATCAAAGTTTAGTTTGCAAAGTTTCTTGTCTATGCTACTAACCGTTCAGGAATACCCTCATGAGGAGACTATACTTGCTGGAGCTTTAAGCTGCATTTGGTTCCGTACATGTATACACAATTAATCCAGGAACCTAACCTGAAAGCTAACCTAACCTAATATTTTATTTTATTTATTTATTTATCCACTTACATCTATCTTTACAGGCTGCGCCTAATACGACAGAGTAGTTCCAGAGTACTACAGAGTAGTACTACATACATTCATAAACTCACGCTTGTACCCCGGAGGGAGACAGAGACCATAGCTAATTTTAATCCTAGTTAGGGTCATATGATTTATTGGAAAGTCTCTTGAAAGAAATCTTGCCCAGCGATGTCCTCCCACTGCACCTTGGATTCTGCCTCTATGATCTCGTCCAGTATGAACTGGACGAGCTTGGGGTTGACCCCGCGGACGCTGACCGAGGACTGAGAGGTCCTACTGCGAGAATCCTAACATAACATAACATAATGTGATTTAAACAAAATGGAAACTCACATCTTGCCCAGCGATGTCATCCCACTGCACCTTGGGTCCTCCCTCTATGATCTCGTCCAGTATCAGCTGGACGAGCTTGGGGTCGACCCCTCGGACGCTGAGCGAGGATTGAGGAGTCCTACTGCGAGTGGGCGTGCCCCGTTGGGAGCCGCCGCCGACGACTCGCCGCACCGGAGACCCGTTGTTCGGCACCTGGTAGGCACTCTGGACGGTGTTACGGGATTAGTCGGGGGTGATCGATGGGTGCCAAGGTAGGGGTGGGTGGGTTCACACTTTTGCGGTTCTTTATCTTCTGTTCGGTTTTGTTATTTATGGGTCAACGGTAAGATTGTTTAAAGGTGCTCGCTTCTTGCTTCTTGACTGGATGCTTCTTGCATGAAGGTATCATATTTATGTTATGTTTTCAGTTTCAACTAATGGAACCTCAGTTCCAAAATCCAGAGATTTTGTTTTAAGCACATGGTTTTGCGTGTGGCGCCGGATTAATAATAGCGTCACTCCATTTCCTTCCGTGGATGCCGTAGAAGGCGACTAAGGAATTACATTACCAGGAGGCGGGCAGCAGCATCTTCCTGAGATTCCAACCGCATACTGCGATCGCCAACCCGCCTGCCAAGCGGGGAAATTATGGCAAAACCCTTCATGGTTAGGAAAACCGTGAGGGAGAACTATGTCCTGCAGTGGGTGTCAAATGACTGATTATGATAACATGGTTTTAAAGCATTTTTGTTTCGTTTCAATCACAGGAATAAACAGTTTTCATCATCACCGACTGTACAAGTGTAAACCCATTCGTTTGCGGAGAAAAGCAGATGTTTTTGAATGAAAATGCCAATTAGTGCCAGATTCAAAAGCTATGTTGGTAGAGTCAATTGTATTTGGATTGTTTCAAAATCATTGTAAGCAGTAAAACACTTTAGATGGAACAAAATGACGGACTTTACCAATAGGTAAGTACCTACATAATCAAAGTAGACGCCTTCACAAAACCATGAAAAAGCCATAAAGAACTAAAAAAAACAATCGAACTGAATATCAATACAATAGAATTAATTACGGACAGACACTTCTACTAGTTTGAGGTAGACACTCACAGAAAGCTGCCGCTTAACCGCCGGGGGCGTCGAGGCAGGCTTGACGGGATACTTGACGAAGGCCCCGTTGGAGCCGCTGGGCTGGGACGAGGACCGGCCCATGGAGCGGGGCAGCGTCTGCGACTTCATGATGCCGCCGGAACCACCTGGCACCCGGCGGGCCGCCGTCAGCTTCCGTCCTGCTACTGTCAGGGGTTAGGCCTCATGCTTAGTCCACGTGCGTATGAAGCGGGTTGCAGAAAGGTCCGGTGAAACTGAAGTTGGTTCAATTCGTCGGCAATACAGACAAATTTTATTATGAGACCAACTACACTGATACGTAAGAAAAATATGAGCTATTTCCACCGGCATAGGCACCATGAATTTTGGGTGGTTTAAAAGCCATAGGAAAATGAACGTGCCTTAACAACAGCTTGTTTGTTTTTTGTAAAAAAGGCACTTTCCAAAATTATCTCTACCCAAACTAGAATGTATGTTTTAGAACCATTAGTAGCCAGCTAGAGCGTCGAGTGCCACCGGTACGCGGGTTATTGGTTTAATAGACGGAGAGGCGGTACTACTTGTTCGCGCATTTTTTAAACAAGAATATTTCGAAACTCAGTATTTGTAGGGTTCCGTCTTACCCAAAGGGTAAGGGACCCTATTGTCCATCCGTCCGTCTGTCACCAGGCTTTATCTCATGAACCGTGATAGTTAGACAGTTAAAATTTTCACAGAGGATGTACTTCTGTTGTCGCTATAACAACAAATACTAATAACATAATAAAATCACTATTTAAGGGGTACAACAAACGTGAATATTTTGCCGTTTTTTTGCTCGATATTAATAACGGCAACAGGTAGACGCTTGAAATATTCAAATGTTGTATAAATAATGGTACGGAACCCTTCGTGCGCGAGTCCAACTCGCACTTTCCCGGGTTTTTTTAATTTAAATCTATACTTAAAAGTAGTTGCCTAAATAGATGGCATTTTTCAAACCACCCAGATTTCATCGTGAAAGACGTAGATGTCGGGTGGGCCGTACCAACCGCAGATTGTCTCGTGCCCACCCACAAGGATTTGGTGTGAAATACCCACCATGTTGGTCATAAAAAAACTTTTGGCCATTGCATCTACGTAATGAGATGATTTATACAGCGTCCAGTGGCACCTTCACTCACACTAGATGGGTGAAAGAACCACTCGGACGCTGCTGTGCCTGGGACATTGTTTTAAGATGGATGATGGATGGATGGATTTCTGGGCTGATGCCTCCATGGAAAATAAACGCCAATGGCTGTTTTATATATTCGCTAGAGCAGCGCTCGTAGCACGACAAAGGCCAACGTTTGTCGCACCTTAAAGGCTAGAATAATGGCATGTGTCTCGTTTTAACATATGCGCGCCATCAAATTGATTGAAAGTTGGTGGATGCCTGGAGATGGATGATGGTTATAGATGGATGTACGGATGGCGATGGGCTGGCCAAGGTCTTTCGTGCATAATCACATGTTTCTCATCTTTTGCACTATTTCAGGTGAGTATTTTCCATAGTAGTGCATTGGACTAAGCCTTCAAGCTAGCGCTTCACTTGGCTATATTAGTATTCGCGTATTTGCTGACGATTTATAATACATTGCAGGTTTTACAAAATCAGTACTAAAGATTCGTCATAAAACCCGGCAATAGTTAATATTTACCTAATATGCAAAATGCGAGTAGCCAAGTGGGGGCGCCTGCATGAGATACTGTTAGGTGTAATATACATATGTACTGGATTAAGGCATTCAATACCACTACAGCAAACACACCATAAACAAGCAAAATAACAGTAAAATTAATATTAGTGTCAAGCACAGTGAACCAACATGCAAAAAGTAAGTACATAAACCAATGGGTGAGTTCTTGTGAGAGATATTTACTATATTCGTTGCTGTTGACGGCCACTCCATGAATTTTGTTAAAGTAATTTCCAGTTTAGTTTTTTATTAATTTTGCTGTAGGTTATTGTCAGACGAAGCTATGCGTTTATTAAACTTGGATTGGTATTGAGTTACGATTTTTGTAGGTTCTTCTATCTGCAAGACATGCTTAAGAGATTTGACAACACTTTTCTAGGAGATTTTACATCACAGTCTGCGGAAATGCAAGTTATCATACAATTAAGAAATGGCGTATAGCCTGTATAGCCATAGGCCCTCTTCGCTAACGACATCGACCAAAGTGATACAGGCTGTTAAGAAACTGATACCCTAACCGCATCGATAATTTTGCTGATAGATAAAAAGGAATAGGTTTATAAAATATCGAGGATGTATGTTTGCAATTAACGTGTACCTAACTTACAGCGTATTTGTGGCACGCAGCTTAAGTATAAACGTAACAGTAACGCTTGTTATGAATTGCGCGTTGGATTTGAAATTCACATTTCATAAAAAGCTTTAAAATATCTTTAAATGTCCCTTGAGAAGTGTAGTGTATGTTTAGTGTACGATTCACGCTTCGTTCTTTTAGAGACAAATGTTCGTAATTATAAACATAATACGTGGGATTCGAGATGAATGTTATTATATTATTCGAAATATGGCAAATAAAGCCCGAAAAATCAAAATAATATCAACTGGCACCCTCAGGTCTGGACGTAAGCGAGTGGAAACAGCTCTATTCACTTTGGTCTATACTTCTAGCATAATGTAGTTGCGCCAAACCGCTAAGATATACTTGGCAGTGCAACCGCCTCTCTGATTTCGCGTGAATAACATGGTAGCCCCTTAAACGAGCTGCCAAACCTCCAGCATGATTTGTAAATAGGGAAAAGGTCCCACTAAGCTTCTCCAACTACCTTCAGCGGGCGTCTTAAAGTCTACCAGGGTGGTCTTGGCCTTCTCAAGTGGTCGGCGCATCTTTAGCGTATTCTCGGTGGCTTGTAGCTCGGGACGGCGCTCGCTCTCCGTGCCCAACTTACTGAGCGCGACTAGGTTGGCTATGGGTGGCATAAAGGTTTAATCAAAATCTGCCCCGGCAGCGTGACGCCTCATCTCGCGCGCGAAAAATAGTCGAAAACCCGCACCGTTCTGCTCTCACCCGCTTCATGGGCGCGGAATGCGGCGATCCTTTATATGTCTCTCGCGCGCGAGATTAGGGGTCACGCGACTGGAGTTGGATGTGTTCTTCAGTCTCTATTTGGTGTCCAACGGCTGGACTACGGAATCCCATTTTTAAGCTATGTACTTAAAAACGTTTTTCAAGCCGTTTTCAAAATTATAATTCAAGTGACATACTCTGCCTCGATTTGTTTACGGCAAATACTTGCGTTGTAGAATTGAAAAAGGGAGCTGTGCCAGTTGTAGAACTAGAATATTGGAGAGAAAATTAAGCTATTCACATGCTAAATAAATAGTAAAATAATGCAGTAAAGCCAATTTATAGCCAAATAAACAATAGCTGATAGTGTGCCATTTAGATCTCTAGCATATACTAGAAACGTGGAGTATAATGTATTTACATTAGCAATTCAGGTTACTAAGACACTGAGACAAGGACAGTAGTAAAAAAGAAAATATGGGTTTTAAATAATCATAAAGAAGACAACACTAACTAATCAAGGTCACGTAAGTTATACAGTTGTCTGAATAGTAACGCAAAATATATATTTTTTATTACAGCAACACACTACATTCTACAACTATCCCGTACAACATCAACCAGATTACGACAATGACCTACAAACCTTACACCAATTCTACTTTAGCAAATAGTTTACACAAACCACATAAAACAAGCCATTTCAAAAAAGCTTGGTTGACACTCAGTAACTTATCTTCTCATTTTATCTGTTTTGTGATAGCCTTTAACTATTGACCGAAATGTCCAGTGAGCAACACCAAAAAGCACTTATTTTATACAACTTAAAGAGTGCAAGAATATGTTGTTTAAATTTGCTCAAAGCACAAGAGATGCACCATTTAATTTCACTCAGCTTTCATCTGGATTTAAGTACTTTTTTTATACTAATAAAGTAAAAAAATATATAATAGGAGTTGATATTTTATTTATTTAACAGAAATTCACAAAAATACAATTAGTAATAAATTATTAATTAATGAGATAAATGAAAGACCTAGGAGAAACAAACACCTTGATAGACATTATTGCTTAACATATTTTAAGCATTTTTATTTCTGCTTTGTTTACATGTAGACAAAGCTGAATGAAATTAATTAACATACTTTCTGCTATTGCTTACAGACACTAAAATAGTGACCTCTACAGAAGGCTAACATTGACAATGCAGGCATCACCACGCATGACATCACTACACAACCTCAGTACTGTTATACTTAAACACCACAAAATGTTAATTATGAAATGTTGGCAATCTTTTGTATTTCTAAATGTAAAATAGGAGTTGCCAATAATATAACAACGCTATATTACTTTGGACATTCACATCATGATATATTAAAATAGATTAGCTGGAACTTTATTTAAATTCATAGCAGAGTTGCTAATGATGATAATACCATGAAAATTGTATAATACTTACACAACACACAATCAACTTGACCTATGCCATGATTATGTAACATCCTACTAGGTGTATTCTTTCAATCTTGACAACTCCAAATCGTCAAATACATTATACAAACATGGATATTATTGAATGGATTTACAGAAAATCCACTTACTGGCAAAAAAATGGACTATATTTACTGTAAACAAAACTAAACTCACCAAGAAAGTGCAGTCTGTCTTTAGCCATGCCAAGGTTGGTCTTCATCTTGTCATGAAGCCTCTGGGCCCTCTGCCATGCATCGCCTCGACCGCCCCAGCAATCCACTGCGATGCCTCGCTCCAGTTCATAGATGCCTTTTTTGTATAGCTCTATAGCTAGCTCTTTTTGACCTGAGATCAGTATTTAACTTAATATTTTTGTAAGTTAAAAAGAGATTAACATATAATTGAGTAATTTTTTTTTAAAACTTGCCAAAACACTTAAAGCTAACATTTCAATAGAGTTTCTTTTATCAGTTTATTTTCAACAAATTGGTTCATTCTGAAACTGTAACATTGATTTTCATTAAGTAAACATTTTGATTTTATTATGAATTAAATAAAAAATTGTGGTGGTAGAGTCGGAAACCCAAATAAATCCATTATTGTGGTAATAATCCTGTTTCTTTCACAATTGTGTCTTTTGTACAACCATAAAAGTTTCAAAAAGTAATCGGATTATTATTCAATACAGGAAAATTACTTCAGCTAAGATGTAACATGAGCTTGTGCACCATGTAATGTACAAGGGGAGGCAGTTAGTTCAAATTACACAAAAACTGTAGGGTAAAATTAGGGGTTGGTCAGTGCACTGAACTTCATGAGTCATAATATTGATTGCCTAAATATAGCTTTTCACTCTTGTTACTGACTGAATAAAGCTTTCAACCGACTTGAACTTGATTGCCAATTTTTAGAGATACTCAAGGAGCATTTACCTTCATTCTCCTCATCAATTTTCAGCGCCTTAGATATGTATTCGAAAGCCTTCCTATGATGATGCTTCTGCTTCGCAAGTAGGGGATCTCCTGGGCCAACATTGTGATTGTGGGTCATCTCCTCAGCCGCCACCTCTGTGCACACCACCCCATCCTTCACTACTACCTCTAGGTTACACTCCCCATTATTCTGAGTCTTGTGCGTGAAGCGATGCGACGCCGAGTAAATATACTTGAAGATTATAAACACTTGGTACAGTAAACTTCGCAGAACGTTGAAAAGAATTATGATGGGGAAAGAAACCGCGTACAGGTTCCTCTTGTGAACAGAGGGCTGCGGGTCATTTCGCAGCCCGGACCCCTTCGCTAGGTCTGCATCGGACTTCTTCGACCTCCTGTTGGGGGACCGTGTGGTTTTACGGGAAAGTCTACCATTGGAATCGTCGCCAGAAACCATCAAGACCACTAATAGAAACTTAGACGACCACAAATTCCATACAGGTTTATTCAACAAAGAAAAGTAGGCTTATTTTTCTATTCTAAAAACAGAAACAAGAGACGAATCATGCCCGTATTGACAATTTTTTGACGTTTCAGAAGAGTAACCGCGTGCGTTGCGTTACTACTATTTTTTTATCTGTAGGGAAATGAAAACTGTAAAAGCCGTGAACATTGTGCGTGGTTTGATAGTAGGTAATTTAAAGTATTTTTTTAAATATTGCTTGGGTGTACAGAATTACGTTTTAATTGACTCTAAAATATGGTGTTTTATTTATTTCTTCTGTTTCTCTTATTTAAATAAATAATAGTTTCGAAACGCGATTACACGACTGCCAGTTGCAAGCCCGTTCACAGATTATAGCCAAATATAAGAGAGTGTATGAACTTAGGGTTAATGTAAGTACGTTTGTCTGATTCTTTTCTCAAGAACTCCTAAATGCTTGAAATGATTTAGAAGCGTGTCAGATGTGTGGTGTTGTTAAAATCATTAGGCTGCCATGTACGGGAAATACAAATTGTTATCAGACACAGAAAGCGCGCATCAGTTGCTCCGTGAATTACTGACGCATCACATCTCAGCTCTTCGAAGCTCCTTCTCTTACTGATTGAGTGACAGTGCACAACTTTAGTAGCCGCTAGCTAAGTACAGTTGACAACAGCTCGAACTTTATATTTTAGTTACGAAGTCGCCCGCATAGCAACTGAATAAAATGCACTTGATAGCACATCAATCTTTACATACGGGCAATCTACAATTAGGGTGTCTTTGCAACCAAAATGTTAAGGTTGACCTGCTGTCGACTGTACGCTTGTAAAGGTCGATGTATTGTCAACTCTACGTAGCAACATGATTAAGGCCTAGCCTTATTGAGTTTCATCAATTCGAGTCGCAATTTAAAACAACTTTGGTTCAACGGTCTTAAGATTTTATTATATTTTTCAATACAAAACAAATGGTTTTGGAGCTATTTTATTTTTAGGTAGCAACGTTTGATAAGTAATACTTCGAATAGAATTGAATAATTATAAGTATCCATATTATGTTAGTAACAATATTAGTCACTAAATTAAAATTAAAAACATTCACTTATACTATCCTACTGTCTCAGTTGACGATTGAACATGTGTCTTGACAGAGTACCAACGTATTATAATATGATGTACATTTTTCTATGATGGACAATGAATTACCGAAGGCAACGACATCATTGGCGCACAAAGTATGAACTGAATAGAATTCTGCAAACCCTGATATTTCTAAAAGTATGAATCTTGCAAAAACTTATAATAAAAAAGCTGTTGTAAAACACAAACTCCAAGTCATGTTTTACAAATTGTATTTCGAAGAAGTAACTTTGTATGTTATTGGATTGATTATTAAACTGCGTTGATTAGCAAGCAACTTATGTGGCAAGATAATACGTTTCGACTCGACTTGGTCCACCTTAGTTGATGTGAGGAAGCGGTTTTTACACGTTTTTTCCCTACAAACAGAGAGTTTTCCATATGTTCAAAATGGTGAATTATATATAATTATGTTTCACTTGCTGAAGATTGAAATATAGAAGATACAGGTCTTAATCAGGAAATCTAAGGGTCTTTTGAGGGGCTGGGGGCATAGATGACCCTATCAGATTCACCTTTTCTAGTATCATACAAAGTGAAAAAAATTGCTGTAACAAGCAAGCTCTATCTTGGTGGCTTGACTACGTTGGGTAGCGTAGTTATTCAGCGTTTTGGGGATATTCAGGTCGGATTTACCCCGTTACGATTCGTTTGGATAGATTAATTTTATTGTCTGTTGCTGTTTTTTTATTTTTTTTATTTCGTGATGTATTTGTTAGAAAGAGGTTTGCAATGGTTCCACTTCAGACTGGCTGGTATGACAGGATGAAGAATGTTTGAATAGAGTAAAAGGTACTTTTCTGTTTGACTGATGTATCGTGTTTTTCTTTGTCACTTGCTTACAAAATTTTCACGAATAAAGTCACAATTTAAATAAAACAACTTTTATTTAAAAGCGCACCCGTAAAAGGTTATGGGCCCAGGAACGTGAAAAAAAAAAATGGAGAGTCGTGATCACGGTGATGGAGTTGTTCATCAGAGCATGCCGAGCATATCAAGCTCGACAATAGAAAAGCTGGATGGAACTGCGAACTACAATACTTGGAAATTCGTGATGGAGCTATGTCTCATCCATGAAGATTTGTGGCAGTACACGAGCTCTACCCCAGATCCTTCAAACATAGCTGGACTTAAGCGAGATCAAAAGGCGCGAGCAAGGATATGTCTAGCTGTAATGCCGCATTGTCTGGTACACGTAAGGAAGTCGAAAACTGCCAAAGAAGCATGGGATGCCCTCAAAGCCGCTTTTGAAGATAAAGGTTTGAACAATCGTTGCAGACTGTTGTCTTCGCTTGTGAGTTTAAAACTTGAGCAGTTTTCTTCGGTCAGAGAATACGTAACGACGGTAATGTCGACGTCACAGCAACTACTAGACTTAGGCAAAGAAGTTGACAATGAATTGCTTGCAGCGTTACTTCTGCAGGGATTAACGCCGGAATTTCAACCAATGCGACTGGCTATCGAGAATTCTAACATAGAATTAACAACAGACTATGTAAAGAACAAACTTTTTCAAATGGAGGAAATTCTTTCTGGAAAGCCCACTACTACATCGGCACTACTTACGAATAAAAACAAGACTAAAATTAAACCTAAGAGGAAGAACAAAGAGATACGATGTTTTATTTGTGAAGGACCACATAAAGCACAGGCGTGTCCTCAAAATCCAAATAACAAGAAAAAGACGTTCAATAACCTTGCTATGGCTACAGTTGGAAACACCACAGAAGAAGAATGGGTCATCGACTCTGGTGCCTCCGCACACATGACCAATAGAAAGGACTGGTTTGAAGACTTCAAGGATTTTAGTGTGAACGATCGAGTACTTGTGACTTGTGCAGATGGAAATAAGGTGTATGGTGAGGGAAAAGGTAAGGTTGAATGTAAGTCGCTGGGGTTGACCGTGAGTAATGTGATGTATGTTCCAGAATTGCATACAAACTTGATGAGTGTAAGTGCTATAGCGGATAGAGGTTTCGTTACAGTATTTACTGATAAAGGATGTGAGGTTTATAAAAAAGAAGAATGTGAGGTGAGAGGAAAGGCAGCAGTGAAAGGTGTAAAAGAGAAAGGCGTATATAAACTTAAACAATGTTTACAGAATACGGCACTCAGCACTACTGTCAGTCAAGAAGCGATACTGTGGCATCAACGGATGGGACATCTTGGTATGCGCAACCTCCTCCTCCTTAGAGATAAACTCGCAACTGGGGTAAGTTTTCCTAGCTCTAGCAATAAACTCGATTGCGTAGCTTGTGTGATGGGAAAGCAAACCAAGCAACCTTTTCCAAAGAAAGGTGGCACAAGAGCCAAAGAGCCATTAGAATTGGTGCATTCTGATGTTTGCGGACCAATGGATAATGAGTCTTTTAGAGGCTGCAAATATTTTTTGACTTTCATTGATGATTATACGCGGAAAACTTCCGTTTATTTTCTGAAACAAAAAGGAGAAGTTTTCGGAAAATTCAAAGAGTTTAAGGCGTTAGCAGAGAATCAAACGGGCAAGATCGTGAAGACGATTAGGACCGACAATGGAAAAGAATTTGTCAATAAACAGATGGATGAATATCTACGCCAGAACGGAATCCAACACCAACTTTCGGTGGAGTACACTCCAGAGCAAAACGGAGTAGCAGAGCGTGCTAATCGTACTATATGTGAAAAAGGCCGATGCATGCTTCAAGAAGCAGGACTTGAGAAGAAGTTCTGGGCCGAAGCTGTTCACCATGCAGTCTTCTTGAAGAACCGATCGCCAACGATAGCTGTCAAAAACAAGACACCGGAAGAGGCTTGGACTGGAAGAAAGTGTGATCTGAGCATGATCAAAACTTTCGGATGCAAGGCGTTCATGCATATTCCGGATCAAAAGAGAAAGAAATGGGATGCTAAAAGCAGAGAACTTGTGCTAATTCGAAGGCTTATCGACTGGTAGATCCCAAAACTGGACAATACTATAAAGCGAGAGACGTCGTATTTTTCGAGAATCAAAAATTTTACGACAGCAAAGGAGATTTGAGGGAAATTAAAGAACCACGTTTAGGACCAACGGAGGTTATTGCTCCTTTAGAAGTTCACAATTACCCAAATTATGAAGAAACAAATCAAGATGTTTCAGCAAACGAAGGAACACAGCATCGTAGAGTCGATACTGAGCAAGATAACATTCCTTTACAAGAAGAGAATCAGCAGTCATTGACCAGAGATGAAGTGAATGAAAATGAGAGTTTGGGTATACCAGCAGACAGTGACGATAACGAACATGAGGTTGAAGATTATTTATCTGCAGAAGAAGATGATGAACAAGATAGTGGTCGGCGATATCCGTTACGCAACCGTAAACCAAAAGATTTTCAGGACTTCATTCTTTACCAGGCAACGGAGTCAGGAGATGATCCGATTACTGTTGAAGAAGCTTTGTCTAGGAATGATAGCGAAAAATGGAAAAATGCAATTCAGGAGGAGCTGGATTCATTAAAGAAAAATAAAACCTGGATATTGGTAAAGCCGCCAACTAAATGCAATGTTGTTGATTGTAAATGGATATTTAAAATCAAAGAAGAGCCGGGAAATAGAACTCGATATAAGGCAAGATTAGTTGCGCGTGGCTTCAGCCAAAGGTGGAAGGTAGACTATGACGAAACATTTGCACCGGTCGTACGGCATAGTTCATTACGTATTTTGATAGCGTTAGCCGCTAGAACTGGTCTTAACATTGATCAAATGGATGTGAAAACAGCTTTTCTGAACGGGGATATCTCGGAGACTGTTTATATGAAGCAGCCAAAAGGATTTGAAGAGAAAGGGAAAGAAGACTACGTCTGTCGACTTAACAGATCCCTTTATGGATTAAAACAAGTTGCTCGAGCTTGGAATCATAAGTTTGACCAAGTTTTGAAACAATTAGATTTCAGACAATCAGATTATGAGCCATGCGTCTATACGAGAGCCAAGAACGGAAAGACAATTATCTTAGCCATCTATGTGGACGACATGTTGATTTTCTGGGATGATGCAAGAGAATTGCAAAAGGTAAAAAGTGAACTTACTTCAAAATTTGAGATGAAAGATCTGGGCAAGGCAGAGCTCATTTTGGGGATGAGACTCAACCAAGAGAATGGTTACATTACGGTTGATCAGGAGAAGTATGTAGAAAAACTAATTCACAAATTTAGAATGACCGACTGTAAGATAGTTTCAACTCCTGGTACACCTGGTCAGCATTTCCGGAAACCAGAGATCTCAAATTCGAAACCAGATGAGGGGATACCATATAGAGAACTCATAGGCTCACTGATGTATCTCGCAGTCTGTACCAGACCAGATATAGCGCACGCAGTGAACTACATGAGTCAGTTCTGTACCAACTACGAAGAACGTCATTGGACCGCTGCTAAAAGAATATTGAGGTATCTGAAGGGTACAAAAAGGATGGGACTGAAGTACTCTAAGGATGCGGATGGATCAATTCAAGGTTTTGCAGATGCAGACCATGCAAGTGACCTGGTAGACAGAAGGTCTTACTCAGGCTACATTTTCAAGATGGCTAAAGGGGCTATCTCATGGCAAAGCACAAAACAACGGAGCGTTGCCATATCTACAGCAGAAGCTGAATATGTCAGCTTATCGGAAGCTGCAAAGGAAGCAGTTTTCTTAAAACGATTTCTTAGAGAAATTACGGGTAAGGAGGAGTCCATACTGATTCACACTGATAGTCAATCAGCAATGGCAATAGCACAGAACCCAGTGCATCATCAACGAACAAAACATGTTGATGTAAGATACCATTTTATCAGAGACGTGTTGGAAGATGGTATCATTACATTAAAATACTTAGAGACAAAGTATATGGTTGCTGATGTCTTGACCAAGGCTGTTCCCAAAGGGAAGCACGAGTTCTGTCGAAGAGAGATGGGCGTGTGTCATTGCGTGTGAGTGATTGTGAGGTTGTGAGAAGAGGGATTGTAAAGGGCATGGATTAGAGAGGAAGTCTGATGGAAACGATTGAGGAGGAGAGTTAGAAAGAGGTTTGCAATGGTTCCACTTCAGACTGGCTGGTATGACAGGATGAAGAATGTTTGAATAGAGTAAAAGGTACTTTTCTATTTGACTGATGTATCGTGTTTTTCTTTGTCACTTGCTTACAAAATTTTCACGAATAAAGTCACAATTTAAATAAAACAACTTTTATTTAAAAGCGCACCCGTAAAAGTATTTTTGACAAAGCTTGCGTAATTTTTTTATTGTACATCGCATGTATTTTTATTTTGTAATTTATTTGAAAATCGTGAAGAATTCGTTATAAAAATATTTCTCTTTGATTTTATGTTTAATAATAGGTATTTTGGTTATGAAATATTTTTGCCTTGGCTTTATCGGGCGTTTCCTACAATTCCGATGATAATAGAGCAGAATATAACTAATTTACCTGCGTGGTTGCAACACCGGGTTGATTTCACTGATTCATCTAGGCACTGTCTGCGACTTCTTAGCAGTTGGTTTTTTGTTTTTAAATAAGTTTTGCTGTCAGTTATCTGTGGCCTTTAGCTGTCAAACGACAGTTTTCGGTTTCGTGTACGGTTCTCACTTTGGCTGAAAATTGCATCCACAGATTGCATCAGGTCCACGTTTTATTATACTTTCACCATCACGATAACTTATTATTTACCTAAGTGACATACCCACGTCATAG
Organism: Yponomeuta cagnagella; assembly: GCA_947310995.1. Taxonomy (NCBI): domain Eukaryota; kingdom Metazoa; phylum Arthropoda; class Insecta; order Lepidoptera; family Yponomeutidae; genus Yponomeuta; species Yponomeuta cagnagella. The sequence goes on from OX371287.1 coordinate 13,481,740, forward strand.
CGTATGTATTTGTATTACAACTTTTTCTACCATAACCTCTAAAGTTAGTTTCCTGACTTCTACTTTGCCTTAACATTTCAGTGTAACCATGGCCGAATTAGAGAGTACTGGAAAGCTCAATGAGCTTACTGTAGACGATGAAGACGACGATCATGTGGACCCATGGAATGTGGCCAGCAAATCTGAGAAAGGCCTTGATTATGATAAACTAATCAGTAAGTTTCTCTGTACGAGTGTTTATCTATGAGCAAAAATCGTTTGACTTTTATTTCTTTCAACATTCTGAATGGTCAGAGCTTGCTCTGAGTCTGTGTGATGGGGCCAAAGAACCAAGATGATTGACAGCCTATAAGATAGAATGTTGAAGTGGTAGTAAGCTGGTCACATTTGCCGAAGAAGTGTTGGCTGATGGGGAACAAAGGTTCTCAAGTTGAAACTGCAAAAGCAGTGTAGGATGCCTACCAGGTCATTGGATCTAAGGCAGGTTGCTTATATCGACTGGATGAGGAGTGGATCGAGTGGGATTCTTTTGGGAGGCCTGTGTCCTGCAGTGGACCAATATGGATTGGTTGAATTTATGTTGAATCCTAACTAATCTTCTTTTTAGTTTACTTATTGACATTAGTTAAATTAGTCACTGCATGCTAGCTGAAAATGCATTTCACAACAAATCAGAGTGGGATTATCATTTAATCAATTCCTTATCAACTGTAGGCGTTTATAGTCACCAAATTCTGATCCATGTTTGGAAAAAAAAGTTTGCATTTATAAAATTTATTAATAATTTTCAGAAAAGTTTGGGAGCAGCAAAGTAGATGATGAACTCATAGCTCGGTTTGAAAAAGTGACAGGACAAAAAGGTAACTCTATCTTCTTTCATTCAGTAATTAATATGAGTTTTGTTTTAGCCATTGTTTTTCCTGTTACATGTTTTTCCTGCTTATAAAGGTTGATTCACTCCTATTCCTCAATGACATAAAAAATATGAATAAGAATTATTTATTCATGAACATGGGTAATATATAAAAAAGGTCTTAAGGCGTACATTATTAGTTCATTTCATGTTCTGCCCTTTGAGAGTGAATATTCATTGAAACATGCAACAAAAATCGTAATGAAAATAATAGGTACTTATTTCAAATTCACAAGAGTCAACAATCAATTCAAATATCACACACCTTACATACACCTTAATAAGTTTCTACAATTAATTAAATATTGCTTAGTTTTAATATTAGCATAATTAATAAATATTTTTATCCACTGGATGAACCAATCCAACATTGTTGGCTTCATTCACTAATTAAATAATTCTGCACTCTTTGTTAATTATATGTTTCACTGATTCATTCCAAGTGATAGATACAGATATGAACTTGAAATGAAATGTCCAATTTCACCTTTAAACCCAGTAACTATATATGTAGTCCTGTTCCAGCTCACCACCTACTCCGAAGAGGCGTGTTCTTCTCTCACCGAGACCTGCACACAATCCTGAACCTCCACGAGGCCGGCAAGCCGTTCTACCTGTACACCGGCAGGGGACCCTCCTCAGAAAGTCTGCACATCGGCCACATGATCCCTTTTATGTTTACCAAGTATGTAGATAATAATTTCTGTGCTAAAAAGTAAATTTATGTTAAAAACAAAAAACCTGATAGGTTCAGCAGGCAGAACCAAACTAACTTTTTTATTGACTCACAATAATAAAATTACTTAAAATCAGCCAATGACAGTATTGATCTGCCATTTTTTTTTGTGACGTCAGATGTCATATAGGTAGTGATACACGTGTCGTCAATTTCATTTGGTTCATATGACTCAAAAAAACGGTGCAGCTGTTTGGTCTATGCGGTCATAAACAAATATACATATGGGCGAAAAACAAACCCTATTTGCTTTTGCAGTCCGGTTAAAACAGTTATTTCATCACTAATTCTGAGTGATCCCCTTCTAATAGAAGTTCAATACAGTTCTCTTAACAAATAATTGTAACTTACTGTGTTAAACCTTTCAGATGGCTACAAGAGGTGTTTAACGTTCCGCTAATAATCCAACTCACTGACGATGAGAAAGCTCTCTGGAAAGACATCAAGGTCGAAGACGCTAGAAAGATGGCCTACAATAATGCTAAAGACATTATAGCAGTGGGATTTGATCTAAAGACGACTTTCATATTCAACGATTTGGATTTTATTGGGTAACTAGTCTAATCTCACAACTGTTATATTTAGATGGATGGATGTTTGTGACTCAATCACGCCAGAGCGGCTGAACGAATCTGGATGAAATTTGGCACAGAGGTAGATTATAGTCTGAGAAGGCACATAGGCTACCTTTTATCCCAGAAAAATACACATCACAATTTCGACGCGAACGAAGTCGCGGGCAACAGATAGTTACTACTTAATCAATCTAATCGAAGTACCACTGAATACCTAATAGAGAACTTGTACAAAAAAATGTGATCTCATTCGAAAGGCCATGTAAAAAAAAGTGTGGTTAATGTTTATATTTATGACTATTACTTGTCATAATGTGACACGTCGAAAAGTAATTCTAGTCACGTGGTACAAAAACGCGCCATACAAATCGGGCGTTGCAACGTGCTCTTAACGCTTTATCATGTAAGAAGCGTTTATCAATAAGTTTTTTTTTATCATTAGAGTAACTGGATTTTTCTCATGTTTTTTTTATTTTTTAAATGGTGTAAAGTTTTCGTGTGTTTATCTTAAGCGTATTGTTCCAGCCAATGCCCAGCGTTCTACCAAAACATGGTCCGGATACAGAAATGTGTAACATACAACCAAGCGAAATCAATATTCGGCTTTGGGGACTCCGATGTCATTGGCAAGATCACATTCCCCTCCATAGAAGCCGCGCCTGCTTTTTCCACGAGTTTCCCTTTCATATTTGGGAAGAAAGTGGTGAGTTTTCACAGTGGAGCTCACAGTCCACTCACAATAAAGTTAACTTTATTGTGAGTAGAATAGGTGCGAGAATTGAGCAAGTTGTAAATTCATTACTATGTTCCACTTGCTTATATCACATTGGTTTTGTTGATATGCTGAAATTGGTATTATTTTACGATATGCTGAAATTGGTTTTCTTGTATTATTAAATAAGTTTCCGAAAAGAAAGAATGCAAAGACGTTAATACGTCGTAATAAAGAAAAGCGTCGCTCCATTCCTCCCGTGGATGTCGTAGAAGGCGACTAAGAAAATAAATTACCAGGAGACGGGCAGCAGCGTCTTCCTGAGATTCCAACCGCATACTGCGATCGCCAACCCGCCTGCCAAGCGTGGCGATTATGGCAAATCCCCTCATGGTTAGAGGGAGGCCTGTGTCCTGCAGTGGGCGTCAAATGGTTGATGATGATGATGAAAGACATTATAAATTCTATCATGAAATTGTGTTGAGGTCGCACGCTTCTGCAGGCGTGAGTTGCGAAGTGGAATAACCTACGCTTTCGACACGAAAGAATAAGATTAGAAAATTATACCCAAATTAAGAAATTGCAGGATACTGCCCAAGTGAATAACATTTTTGTTATGTTCTCATTAGATCAGACTTGCGACAGATTTATATACCGGACTAGCTGACTCGGTAAACGTTGTTTTGCCATATTAATTGGCCTACGACCTGTTCTCATACCTATCAAATATACAGAAAAAAAATCGTACCAATCGGTGAAGCCGTTTCGGAGGAGTTCGATAACAAACACTGTGACACGAGATTTTTATATTTTAGACAACGACAGCATTGGTATGGTAACCCAGAAGGTGCACGTTCGAGTTCCGCCTTGGCTCAAATTGTTAAGACTGTTCTTACGTGGAGCGTGCTGCCTCGGCGCACCCTTCAACCGTTTTTGTTGCTGTAATAAAATGAGTTTATTTTTGATGAATGTGGTTTGAGAGTTTTATGCATAAGTTAATCACGGACATTTTAAATATATTTTTTGTTTTCTTATACGTAGTGTTTTATAAAGAAAAGTTGTTTCTAAAATTATTAATTTGAGGAATTAAATTTTCACAGTCAAAAACTTAGTACTGGATAAGAAAAACATACCTTGAATATCATCAATTTAATTTTCCATCAAACCCTCTGACCACATTCATCAAAAATATACTCTACTCATTTTATTACAATAACTAAAAATGTCGAATTGTGCGACCGAGACAACATGCCCCACGTAAAGGTGGGTCTACGCTAGGCGAACCGAGCACGAGCGGAGCACGAGCCGAACACAATTCGTATAGTGTGGACCGACCTACAAGCCTCGAACGAGCGCGCTGCGAGCATTTCGTTCGTGCTCGGCTGCGTTCCGCCTGTTGTCGGTTTTTTGACGAACACAAAGGGTTTTGCTTCGCGCTCGCAGTGCGCTCGTGGACGTGTTTAAATTGGCCAGTTGCTTCTTGACCTCTCAAAATAGTTAACAAATCTAAATTTTGTTGATTGGATCTCATTTTATATATATTTGTAGATCCCCATCGTCTTCGCCTTTTTCTATTTTTGCTGACCACCGCTATAATAATCGCTGCAACAGCAGCGGCTGCTGCAATATTATTAATATCGTCCATATTCGCCAAGAGCCGCGAGCACACTGCGGAAAACTGCGTTCGAGGACAGTGATCGTTGTAGGTTCGTTGTACGTCCACACTTGACACCGTGAACGACGAAACCTGAATGGCTCCGCTCGTGTTCCGCTCGTGCTCGGTTCGTCTAGCGTAGACCCACCTTAAGAACAGTCTTAATGATAAAGAAAAACCATTTATTACACACACAAAACACTAAACATATTCACAACTCGATGATAATTATATTTTCGAAATCGTGGTCCGAGACGGTGACCCCATAATGACTTAAAATTAGGTTGGAGTGACGTGGTATTTGATGACAGATGACCTCATCCAAGTGGCAGGAAGACGCTCGATGCAGGCCGCTTCCAACCGGTCTTTTTGGAAATCCATGGAGGATACGTCCAGCAGTGGACTTCTTGTGGCTGAATGATGAAGATGATGACGTGGTATTTAAAATAAATATAGAATACCACATTTGTCAACAGTATTCTCATTATTTTATAACATTTCATTTTTAACAATCTGGTAATCTACTGGTAACTGCTGTCATAAAAATCTTTATATTATCTCCCCGGCATCTATCTGTCTAAAAAATAATCACTATTTCCTTTGGTCACGGCAGCACGCATCAACGGCTGGACCAATGTCGCTGATTCTTTTGTTGTGTTTAACATTGTCAGGAGAAGGTTCTTATGAAAAAAAAATGAAAAAAGACAGTACAGCGTCGGTCGGGACAGCTAGTCATTCAATAAATTTTTGGTGTGCTGGAAGAGAATGCTTTTTGCATTAAACACGCCCTTGTACATTTAAATGTTATATAATTTGTGCCGGCATGTACCTTTGACTTGTTTTCTAAGTTTTGTACATTTGTGCAGTTATAGTAGCAATACCACTCGCTAACCTGTCATCGTGAGGAAACCTGAGTGTCTGAGCTATTCACATCCCTCAGCGCTTGATATCGCCAATCCGCGGTGGGCACGCGTGGTGATTAAGCCCACACTCTCTCCCTAAGAGAAGGCCTGTACCCTACAGTGGGACGTGTATAAGCTGCTTATGTATGTTATGTAAATAAAAATTTGACATTCTCTTGATTGATCAAGTCAATCCAACTCAGGATTGACGGTTGATTTTTCTTTATATGAACTCTGGCCAACTGACGGCTGTTAACAGCAGATTGACAGCTTGTACACCCGAATCTGGGGGTAAGTCAACTGACCCTCCCTTCGTTTCCAGCTGCCAGTTCTGGTACCGTGCGCCATCGACCAAGACCCCTACTTCCGCATGACGCGGGACGTGGCCAGCCGTCTCAAGATGCCGAAGCCGGCGCTGATACACTCCACGTTCCTTCCGGCCCTGCAGGGCGCCCAGCACAAAATGTCCGCCAGCGATCCTAACGCGTCGATCTTCCTCAATGACACAGCCAAACAGATTAAGACTAAGGTGAGTGAAGAATTATGGTTACGGTGGCGGGGAGGCGCTGGATGCGGGCGGCGCAAGACCGGGAAGATCGGAAAATCATGAGGGAGGCCTATGTCCTGCTGATTATGAAGTAAATAATGTTTTTATTTAAGCATCGAGGCACCGGCGTGGCACGCCTGAAAACGTCTCTTGATTTAGTTACTGATGCCCGTTTTCACCAACCAACACATAATGTCCTCCTAACTTGGAAGGACATTATCTAAGTGGCTTCCTGTTTGAAGTGGTTTTAGTTGGGTGAGGTCGGGCCGGATGTAGGTTATGTTAGATTGGGTTATGCTGGATTTCACTAACTCGAATAATAGGTACTCAAAACCCTATCAGTCTTGCCGTGCAAAACTTGTTTTAGGGGAACTGTGTGTTTGTATATAACACTGGATTTCTTCAGCTTAGGATCAGCGGATTGCAGGTCAGCAAGTTCAATCGGCGACGTAATGTCGACCGTCGTTTTTACAAAATTACGACCCAATTTGGTGTTCTTCTTTCGTTCAGATAAACAAATACGCGTTCTCCGGCGGTCAGGCGACGGTGGAAGAGCACCGAGAGAAGGGCGGCAACACCGAAGTGGACATCTCCTATCAGTACCTGACTTTCTTCTTGGAAGACGATGAGCGGTTAGCGCAGGTCAGTTACAAACTTGTTGGTTACTGTTGGGGCACCGTCACCTCATGACTTAAAATCAAAAATATGTGAGTACGTTTGTGGCAATGTAAATTAATGGCTTCTTTCTAATTTCCCCTGTACTCGAACTACACGCGGTCAATGCGAATAGAGGTCTTATTTAGTTCTTGTATTGATGAATGTATTGCGAGTTGTAGTAGTTTGATTGAATACCTTGGCTTTACGAGGCGTATGAGAATATTTCACTATTTTGTATCAACGTTGCTTCTATTTAATAAATGTTTTACACTCACGATCGCCCGACGTAGTTAGGAAAAGTGAAGCAAAGAGCATTAAACTATGTAAATGTTTATTATTATACTTTTTATACTTTAATGCACACACGAGAACACAGTACAGGTAAGGTAACAAAAGAAAATACAATGTACACAGTCCACTGATGGATATAGGTCTCTCCCAAGACACGCCACTGTGACCGATCTTCGGCTCTTCCTTTCCAGTCACCAGTCCTTTTTGCATACCATAACATTAACTCACTACTGTATTCCTAGGGGGTAGGCAGAGAAAAGGGCCACTTGCTGCGATCCTGACAAACCTCTTTCGCCTCATCATCGTTGCCTGCACGCACGCTGGGGTACTTTTTATCTTGCCCTTCCACTGCTCATTTATGAATTTTTCTTTCCTTTCCCTCCAGATAAAGAAATCTTACGAGTCCGGCGAGCTACTGACGGGTGAACTGAAGAAGATTGCCATTGACACCATCACGCCCATCATAACCGGATACCAGGAGCGCCGTTCCAAGGTCACCGATGACGTCATGCAGGAGTACTTCAAGATACGAAAGCTCAAGTATAGCTACGATTGATAAGCGCCTCGCGGTGTGTGTAGCTAGGTTTTTTTATTTATTGTAGAGCTTCTTAGTTAGTCGGTTTTTTGGAATCGAGTTCTAAATTCGGGATGTATGTGAGGTTGTCGCTTTCACGGTTGGACACAATGTTTGCTCTCGATGATAGATGAGTACCGTTTGACGCATGGAGAAACTAGAATAATAAAATATTTGTCAATAAAAAAATATTGTGTCCAATGTACATCAAATTTTGCAGGGAAGTGCTGCTAGACATTCTGTGAGTCATCTCCAAGAGAGGCCTCTTAAGACTGTGATCTAAATAATTTAAAGCAATCCAAATTTAGAAACGAAATGTAAGTTTACTGAACGTTAATTATGGTGTAAGTTTGAAAGTTTTACTTTGACTATACCTACATTTGGACGCCATATTTTTTGCCCTATTGCCGTCGACGTCCATGCAAATTTCTTGAATCTACTTCCGTGTGAAAATTGTCGCTGTCGCGTGAATTATGAGCTACGTTACGACGAATCCGTGCCCAGTGGCGATATTTAGTTATATTGTATGGTTAATGTATCAAGTTTGCATTTATAAAGTTTCGTCGGCTTATTAATAATTAATATACAAATGCATTCAATATTACCTACTGATATTAAACGAAACGAGTCGGTTCCATCTGTAAAGAAAACATTGTGTTCAACTGTCCTTGTCGTACGTTCGTCATGACAAGGTTCTATGACTGGCCTTTGACGGGCTCTGAAGATATTTTTGTAAGTACAGAAAGTTCCGTATTATTCGCATTTTTTTACAATAATTTATTGCCCTTAATTTACTGCAAATACTGTTAAAACCGTCTTATTAAAACATACTTGAGTATGCAAATTAACGTTTAAAATGGAACTTATTGGGCTGTGTTTAAAGCATAACAGTATTTATGATAATAACATACGTTTTATTGCGAGACACAATAAAATCTAGCATCCATCATTGCGTTTTTCTATATACTTACCAGAAATCGTTTTTCAATCTCCATCATAACTGCACCACTTCGTCAAGAAAAGCAAATATTTTGGGAGGACCTATTCTGACAAATTAACCGAGGCATCTTGATTCGAATATTTTTTTAAGCTTACAGTCTTATTTATATATAAACAGGATTCCTTAACACTCTCCTCAAATGCAGTTTAAATAGTCTGTGGGTTACACACACACGCACACGCACACGCACACACACACACACACACACACACACACACACACACACACACACACACACACATTTAAACTGCATTAAAATGAGTGCCATCGTGTTATTATAAATAAAGCGTTAATCTTTTGCTTTTTGGCGGCTCTACCAATACTGAAAAAACTTTCCAGATTCTCAACAAAAATATATATAACACCAGAATTAAAGATGGAACTTACCTCCAGTCGACAGCACATTTTCGTTGCAAACTCGCCCGTAACGTCACTGAGTAGAGTGAATGGATGTAAACGATGATGTGCCCTCGACTACTAGTATAAGACCGGATTTTTCAACAGTGAGATAAAACTTAACTGGAGAATAAAACTGATGTTGTCACTGTCTTGTCGTATGATTTAGACAGTGATAGCATGCAATTTATTCTCCAGTTAAGTTTTATATGACTATTGAAAAATTGGCCCTAAGAGAAATAAACAATAACAGCACCCAACTAAAAAGAACACCCACAAGACACCTCACACGCATCAATTAGTCACACATACCATTCAGAAATAGGGACCAAGGCGTTGGCCAAACAAACCCGACGTTACAATAGCCTGCGGATTGTGTATTGTGAGGCTGTAAGTGTGGGGCGGAGTACAAAAGGCCGTGTGAGGAGCCCTCATTTACAGAGTCGAAATTGTGGGTTGGTCCCTTAAGGACCATTTAGTTTATGCCTAGCGCGTTCTCAGGTGCATCATAAGTAGTGAAAATAAAAACAATAGACATTGAAACAGTTCTTTGAAAATGGAACTCTAGAATAGTTATTTGTTATGCACGGCTGCAAAGCTAATTTTTGGCGCGAGTACCTTGTATTGAAACCTGAGCAAGCGAAGGATTCTAGGATTGAGCCACGAGCGAAGCGAGTGGTTCAAATATAGAATCCTGAGCGTAGCGAGGGTTTCAAAGGTACGAGACGCTAAATAACTTTGCTGCCGAGCGCAACACACAACTTTTCACCTCACTAAAGCGAGGAAAATGTTAGGTGCAAGAAAAACAGTTTTAATAAATATTAAATTCGTCGCTGCTAGCTTCGCTCATATTGTATGATTTCTTTCGATTTTATCAAAAAACAAACCAAAATAATGGAAGTAAAGTGAATTCAATAAAGAGAAGAAAATTTTAAAGTTTTTTTTTAAATCAAATTTTCTTGCCGGCCAGTGCGATTCTTTAAATGAGGCTGGCGCATGACATGAAATAAGTATTTGCATTTCAATCATCAATGGACTGGCTGCAGAGAATATAAACTATTACGAAACCAATGAGGTTCTATATATATGTAATTTATTGTACGAAACCTTTATTGAATAAAAATATTCGAATTTTAAAAACACTTTCCACGCTAGCGGATAAAGTGCGATTTTCCACGCAGATTTCGAATGATAAACAGAACTTTTACGAGCTAGTGAGGTGAAAAGGTTTTTTGGGGTATCTTAGTTTAAGACCAGGGACATGATTGTATTGTAGATAGATACGAGATAGAGAAAACTTTGTTGCACAACCAGGAGAAAGAATTGCCGACAGTAGTTTCTTATATCTAAGCAGTAGTATACAATTGGCGGTCTTATCGCGTAGAGCGATCTCTTCCAGACACCCTTTTGATGGAGTGGATTGCAGGAAGAATATAGTCTGTAGATGGATGTGCATAAATAAGAGAGAGATTGTATTGAAGTAATTATAATTTAATTTGACGGGATAGCTACCTAACAATACTTTTTATGCGACCTGTGGCTAGTAGGTACTAGTCAATTGTTATTTTATTAATTCTAAAACATTGTTTCGATACTTGATAAATAAAAAAAATTGCTCGTTTAAAAATTTGCATACGTCCACAGACTTATTTGTCTCTACTAAGAAAGTTGACTACAAAAGCGTACCACAGTGCGCAAGAGACGAGCCCGAAACATTCAACAGTAGCCACTTGTGTACACATCAGCACGCAACTTTTATATCAAATATGCATAACAATAGAAGGAGAAGAATCGGTAACGTAGCGACACAGTCTTGACACAAAACAGGTGGGCAGTGCGCGTCTAAAATGTACAGTCAGACCTACGACGGCGACGCTCCCCTACCGCTCATAGCAAACTACACCGTCGTCAAGGAAGACGAAGAGCCTAAGAGGGATGTAGAAGAACGTGTGATACTAGAGATCGGACGTCCCGACGAGAAGCCAAAAGACGAGCTCACGTTCTCCCACAAAAAGTACGACAAGACCATCTCTCACCATCGCTCGTACGTTTTGGACGACTACGCGGAACCAAGGCGGATTATATTCCGGCCTCACGAGGTGGACAGTGAGGACGTGCCGAGGTTCTTTCACCACGAGTACAGAGAGACTGGCCAGCAAGAAAACTCAGAGTCTTCGCTGGATTACACACAAGATACTCAGGATAGCAATAGCAAATTGGTGGTCGATGACGCGAATGGCGGCGAGGGTGGGATAAACTGGAAGGATCGCGCGTTGCAGCTTGAAAAAGGTTAGTTTTGTGTTTCGTACAAGAAGAGTGTCAGGACGTTATTACTATGCCAACGACGTCTGTCTGTCTGTCTGATCTATAAAGGGGTTAATCTCTTAAACCGTTGATATAATGCCAGGCAGATAACTTGACCAAAATCCGCGCAGTCTGAGCATAATTTTTAAATTAAGTTAATTTGTCTAAACTAAAGATTGAAGCTTTTTAAGTCACAATCCTCGTCTCCCGCCAATGAGACATGAAATACCTCCATGCGGAGAAATTTAATCAAGTTATTTGTCGGGCATTGCAGCCAGTTGAAATTCACAGAATATTGTAATTATAGCGGATAGACCACCATTTAATAAAAATGAAAAAATAAAAGGAGATCTCCATACAATACATGCTTTTCGTATGCCTACGACGATAAATATCTAATCTAATCTAGTCCGACTGACACTTCACCGGTTCTTATTCAATCTATATTTGTTAGAATATAAAACTTATACCTACAAAGGTATTGTGATAATGACCAAAACTGGGTGTAGTTTATGGGATTCGAACTAAATACAGTTCTCTGCAAGAGTCGAACCCGCTGTGTTGTGTAGACCAAGCTATTTACTACTAGCGAGATGATTTCAGAAAAAACTTGTTGAAACAAAGTGTTGTGATTCATATCATATCGTTTACAATAGATACAACAATGCCTGCGGCGAATGCGTTTTCTATGAATTTTCGTACAAATTCCGTAACGAATCAGTTGTTTTGCTTTATTTTGTTTCTGAACTTACCTACTTTTCTGACCCACTTCTAATGACATTGATAAAAGTTCTAGCATAGCACGGGTACCTAATACACCCAGACTGAGGCCATTTGTACAAATCAAATATGGCGGCTTCCAATGGGAACCGTACCCACGACCTCTGTTTTGGTAGTGAAGCGTGTTAACTGCTATACCAACGGGGCGGTGAAGATTAAGGAAAGTAACTGAAGAACTGTTTTTTACTCGCTCATCAGTTTTATTTATTTATTTAGATGCTTTGAATTCGCGAAATAAATACGAGTAAGTACCTACCTAGTTTCGTACCGCGCGGCGCCCATTGCAAACGGGGGGTGGACGAGAATACGCTGGCGCGATGATCGCGACAAATTCTTGAGGGAGTGGTCAGAGGTGGCAAATGACCGAAAATCTTGGTCTAAAAAAGTTTCATACATTCGATAGCCTCCTAAGCCCTGGAGGTGAAACTCACTATCAATCTTCCAAAACTACGGAGGTAATAAAAAACAAATTGTCTAAAAATATTATGTAAATATGAGCCGTGTAGCGCCGGACTGAGAATAGCGTCACCGCGTCCTTCCGTGGATGTCGTAGAAGGCGCCTAAGGAAATACTTACATTCCCAGGAGACGGGCAGCAGCGTCTTCCTGAGATTCCAACCGCATACTGCGATCGCCAACCCGCCTGCCAAGCGTGGCGATTATGGCACAACTCTTCATGGTTGGGAGAACCATGAGGGAGGCCTTAGTCCTGCAGTGGGCGGCAAATGGCTGATGATGATGATTATGTAAATATATCGGGCCTTTGATCTGTAGAAACGCGTGCCATTTTAAACAGAAAGAAAAATAAATCAGAGTATATATTAAATACGAGTAGCAACACATTATTTTATTAAAAGATATTATAATATGCCTGAAATATCAATGCAATAAAAGTGTCAAAAACAAAAAGATTTTATTTAAAACTTAACGCTTTAAAAAATGGTCGTCGAATTGACGAATGGTTAGGTATTATGGGGTATGTGAGAAGGTTAGGTGTCTAGGGTTAGGTTAGGAAAGAAAAACTGGAGATGAGAAAGAAACTGGACGGCTATTTGCCTCTCGCCCAAACAATTTTGCCCCCTATAACGTTGTGTTAGCTAGAGGCAAATACACGTACCTATCCAGTCTTTTTCTTAAATTAATCGGGGTATACCTTCGTAAGCCGCATTCCGCCACCGATTCCAGAGTACAAGAAGTCCGCCTGCGACCGCGAGCGCACGCGCATGCGCGACATGAACCGCGCGTTCGACCTGCTGCGCTCCAAGCTGCCGGACGTCAAGCCCTCCAAGAAGAAGTACTCCAAGATCGAGTGTCTCAGGTCCGTAACTGTTAGGAATATTTTTAACCCCCGACGCAACGCATTATAAGTTTGAAGCCTATGTGTGTGTGTCTGTAGGTACGTTCCGTCGTAGCGCCTAAACGGATCAAGCGATATCGATGCCGTTTTTTTAATTGAAAGCTAGACTGATCGAGACGCTTCTTAGCACGGTAAGAGATATAGGGATGGTGCTTTGAATAAACCAACGGACCTACCCCCTGGGCAAATTTAAGTGCAATAAATTAATTTTTCACTTCTCATGCTCTAAAAGTTCGTCTTTATGTCGTGCGTAGGCGACATAAAGTCGCTTTTTATGCTCTAGAGCATAAAGTAAAATCTTCGTCGAAGACCAAGGCAATCGCTGCAACAGCCACACGAACATCTTTAACTTCATACAACAACCTCTTTATTTTATTTCGTTTCGTTCGTATTCTAAGACCAAGGCAAAGATACCAACAGCCAAAGTACACAATAAAACTTCATGAAATAAACTTATAATTTGTATTTCGTCTCATTTATTATTTTTTATATTTGTTTATTTTTCAATTTAGTAGATCAGTATAGTATTTAAGCCATAACAACAACTTATCATAGTTATAAAAAGAAAATGTTTTTATAACTGAGCAGTATGTAACGACCTTAAGTCAGGTGTCACGTCCCTACAGAAAAAAAAAAAGAAAAAAAAGTTAATTGGCGGGAACCATAATTATTTTTACTATATTTACATGTTGCTGTTTCATTTCCTCGCAATCGAAGTGAAAAGTAGAGTGTACAACTCGTCCATAAAACCCATTTTACACTCGACTTTATATCTATCCTCGCTCGCAAGCTCGCTCGGATGGATAAACGTCTCGAGTAAAATGGTGCGTTTTATGCACTTGTTGTACAATCTACTATTTCACTTCTCATGCTCTAAAAGTTCGTCTTTATGTCGTGCGTAGGCGACATAAAGTCGCTTTTTATGCTCTAGAGCATAAAGTAAAATCTTCGTCGAAGACCAAGGCAATCGCTGCAACAGCCACACGAACATCTTTAACTTCATACAACAACCTCTTTATTTTATTTCGTTTCGTTCGTATTCTAAGACCAAGGCAAAGATACCAACAGCCAAAGTACACAATAAAACTTCATGAAATAAACTTATAATTTGTATTTCGTCTCATTTATTATTTTTTATATTTGTTTATTTTTCAATTTAGTAGATCAGTATAGTATTTAAGCCATAACAACAACTTATCATAGTTATAAAAAGAAAATGTTTTTATAACTGAGCAGTATGTAACGACCTTAAGTCAGGTGTCACGTCCCTACAGAAAAAAAAAAAGAAAAAAAAGTTAATTGGCGGGAACCATAATTATTTTTACTATATTTACATGTTGCTGTTTCATTTCCTCGCAATCGAAGTGAAAAGTAGAGTGTACAACTCGTCCATAAAACCCATTTTACACTCGACTTTATATCTATCCTCGCTCGCAAGCTCGCTCGGATGGATAAACGTCTCGAGTAAAATGGTGCGTTTTATGCACTTGTTGTACAATCTACTATATTCATTCCGCCAAAAATTTTGTTGCCTTGATTTGGCTGAAATTAGCGACATTGATGCGGTTTTACTTTTTGAGACTTAGTTTTTTGTCCCCCGACACAGTTTTAAAGTTTTATTTATTATGATAAATGTCCCTATGTCCAAATGACACAACTGGTAGTGCTGAAGGTAATAGCAGTTCCCCAAGGCACTACTGGCATGGTTGTTTCACTGGGATTATAAATGTCTCTTTGGCATAATTGGTAGTGCTGGAGGGAATAGCAGTTCCCCAAGGCACTACTACTCGTAGTAGTGTCACGCGGTTGTGCTGCGGGTAAGAAACGGTCTTTCAGTTTGTTAATAGGGGGTCACTTGCTGAAACCGCATGCAACGAAAACATGCCCGCCTCGGCGACGGCTGTAACTCTTACTCCAGGTCGTCTGCAATTCATTTATAAATCGTTGAGTAGAGCGAAGTAGCCATTACTCAGATCCTCTTGACTCGTGCCACTAGATGGCGCCATTGCCGCGTAACACGTTGCGCAGTTTGAGCTGAAAATTAACGCTTACTTATAGGTACCTAGATGTTTCACGTTAAACCGTGTAACAGCCCCACCCGCTTTTTTACAGCTCAACCGGCCTAACATTTAAAGTGTTTTGATTGCGCTTGCCTTAGAGATATCACCGTTTCGTATGTATTATAAGAAGTAAAAATAAGAATATTCTTTATTGTATACCGGAAAAAATGTTACAGAAACAGCAATGACAAAAGAAAAGATACAATTGGCGGCCTTATTGCTAATTTTTATATTCTTATATTATACCTATTCTTTTTGTTGCACTAACCCATGCCGGGACTTTAACTCGCCACCTCTGGCTAACCATGCCAGCGCTCTCCCTACTGAGCTAATGGGCAAGTGCAGACATCAGCGAAATTTCAAGCATCTTTACAAACTTCTCTGTATTACCTACGTACAGGCACCGACATTTGGCCGAAGTAGTTCGTTTCGTATGTAGTTCAGAGATCATCTTTCCACCGTCTCCTAAGTCGGCCTCGCCCTGATGTCTATCTTGTGACACCCCCTTGGTGGCAAGTTGGAGGGGTCGGGATTCGTCTCGCCCACTTATCCGGGAGCCTTCGACTGGCATGACCAGCCCGGCTCCACTTCTTAAATTAAGGGCTTTATTCTCCGGGCCCAAAATAGGTGTCTATTTACTACTAGAACGAACCAAAGGTATGTTTAGACTGACAGCACGATGTATAGATTTTCTATTATCAATTTCAGGATAGCGATCTTGTACATCCGACACCTGGAGTATATGCTGGCTGGAGGCTCTCCCGAGGACAACCCGACCTTCGTAGAGCAGCACGCTACGGAGTTGCGGCGACAACAACGGTACTAGTTAAGGGAACTTACTGTCTAAAGACTAATAAATAACTTGGGATGATGACCAGGCAATCGACAGCCGGGGCCCATTTCATAGAACTACAATTCATGGTTTGATAGCCGTTAAGGCGCTTAGCTACCAAAACAGAGGTCGTGGGTTCGATTCTCACTGGGGGCCGCTGTACAAGTGGCCTCAGTCTGGGTGTATTTTCATGTTTGTGGCGTCCTTGCCTGGTTACCATAGGGTTTGGGACCGGGTCAAGTGATTGTATTGTGTGGAAGTTATTATTAATTCGATTCGATTCGTAATCAAAACCACAGATTGACAAGATTGTACTGATGAGCTACGCAATGTCATCGAATTGTCGAAATAAGCTATTGACTGTAGTTTTATATTATAACGCGATCCTGGTATTATGGCCGGGCTGGCAGAGTCGTCAGCAGGGCCCCATTTCGTAGGACTACAAAATTCCTACAAAATTCTATTACCCACAGATTAACGAGATTATAGTTATAAACTATAATATGTGATGTACATCAAATTGTCATAATCCTACTACCCTTCCTTCTGATATTAGAAATGTGAAAGTTTGTGAAGATGTTTGGATGTTTGCAGGTTTGTTTGTTACTCAATCACGCAATAACGGCCGAACGGATTCACATGAAACTTGGCGTACAGATAGACAAAGACCTGAATTAAGACATAGAATACTTGATATACCGGTAATACGTTCCTGTGGGATAATGTTTATTTTAAGTTTAAAATAGATGGCGTTGTGCGAGCGAACGTTGTGTTTAAAAAATAGGATTCTGTGGCGGTATGAATTTCGCCGGGACAGCTAGTAAACTATAAATTGTAGTTTTATGAAACGCGGCCCAGGTCAACCTTTATAGTTTTGTAGCAGTCACACGTAACGTGACTGGTTACAGTGCATGCTTGTCAAGGTTGATGTGTTGTCTGTCACTGGACCGTGCCGGCTAGCTGGTGGAAAGATGCTTCGGTGGAAAAATGCGTATCCCCCAGTTTCTCGTATACGATCAGTCTGTTAAGGCTGTTCTTACCTATAGCAGGCTGTCTCGCTCGCACAATTTAATAAATGAGTATACTTTTGATAAATGTGGTCGGGGGTTTGACAGACACTAAAATTGCGAACATTCAAGACATATGTTTCTTATCCTGTAGGTACTAAGATTTTGATTGAGACAATTTGATTCTAAAATTGATAATTGTAGAAACAAGCTTTCTTTATTAAAAACGATAATATATTTTAAATGTCCATAATTTAAATATGCCTGATATCTTCAGACCACATTTATCAAAAGTTTACATGAGTAAACTATGTATTATTACAAAATGTTCGAGCGAAACAGCGTGCATCATGTAAGAACAGTCTTATCAGCAGTCAGTAATATTTTTTGTATGCATTGTGGCCAACTGAAAGATGTTAACAGTAGGTTAACATTGTTATTGTACGAGAAACAGGGGGTATGTATACCATGTTTGGACGAAGAATCCTGCGACGTATCCTGGAGGTGGGGTGTCGTCAAGGAACATGGCGAGGTCCATTCGATATGATTGGTAGAATACACTGAGAAATTTGGTTTGCACAGCTTTGCAAACGGTTTACAGCGTGCAAACCTAAAGCCTGGCTTACATTGGATTTTTCTATGCCCCTTTAGTATGCTGTACGGAATCGTTTACGAACGTGCTCTAAAAAGCTTTAGCGGGCTAAAAATTGTGATTGATCGTCAGATTTGTGATCGTGCTTTGTGCTAAAAAACCTAAACAAAGTTTTTTTAGCTTTTTTAGAGTATAATCTTCGACCTAATCAACAAAAATTGCGGTGCACATGATGTTGGTGGAGTATTGCATAGAAATAAGGAAAATACCTACCTTTAGAGTACTTGAAACGTACTTAGTGCTTTTGAAATTCCTAATAAAATATTGAGATAAAAGAACTTAAAAATTATCATCATCATCATCATCATCATCGGCCTACGCTTGTCCACTGCTGGACATAGACCTCCCCTATTGCACGCCAATGAGCACGGTCCTCGGCTACTCTTTAAAATTATGATTTTGGTCAATTCCCATTGTGAAGAAAATTGCGTCTGGAGAAAAGCTGGAGTAAACCAATCTAAAAAATCTTTAAATCAGCGCACTTTAAAAATAAATAATTAATTAGTAAATAAATAATACCGAGAAGTTTGTAAAGAGGCCCGAAATTTCGCTGACGCCTGCACTTGCCCATTAGCTCAGTTGGGAGAGCACTGGCACGGTTAGCCACAGGTCGCGGGTTCAAGTCCCGGCATGGGTGGAATTTTTAGCCTCTAAATAGGTTTTTAAAATGAATAATTCGTCTATCTTTCTATCTACCTATGTTTAATTTAGCACGGAGTATGAAAAGAAAGCAATGTGACTTAATATTAGTGAATAAGACTTGGAGTGCAATAAAACTTAGTGGTGCATTTTTAAGAAGACTTCTCATTTTATTAACATTCACACTCAAAAGCATTTTCACAACCTTAAAAAAACATTACATTTGATGTACTGTGTGTACCGGTTTGGTATTAAAATTATATTATAAAACACTCCTATTTTGGCAAACAATATTTGTATAAGATATCGTGCTCATTTTTTAGAACCCAAACCTTGTTACTCACAAATTGAACTTTATGCTTTTATGCTAAGGACAACTAAAGCTTTAGCTCGTCGTGTGTACATTAGTGTCCACAAGTCTGTTTCAGTGGACGAGAATCCGGTTTCTATTGCCGCGGAACGGAAGTAAGTACAATTTTTAGTGAGTAATTTTTTTAGTGACAAGATGGACAGATGACCTCATCCGAGTGGCAGGAAGGCGCTGGATGCAGGCCGCTTCCAACCGGTCTTTTTGGAAATCCATGGAGGAGGCCTATGTCCAGCAGTGGACTTCTTGTGGCTGAATGATGATGATGATGAATCTTTTTAGTGCCATTTTTTGTTTGTTTATTAGAACTATTGACATGATTGAGAAAAAATGTATGACACTTTTTGCAAATACGTTCTATAAAAAAAGATATGATTTTGGTCCTTGGTGGCGCTAGTGTTCCCCTAATACGGGACACTTTTAAAAATTGCGAAGAAAATATGTACCTATCAGTTATTTAAATTACCATACAATTTGGTGTCACAAATTAACTTCAGTATGGAACATAATTTATAACGATAACTTTTACGCATATCCGAAGTTGTTGACAAACGAAAGATGTTCGTAATTTCGTGTTGATAAGTTTCGGGGAGGTAAAGATAAATACAGTGCAGTGTTCACGGAGCTACCCGTCTTTTGGGGAGTTCTTTTTGACCTGTCTCTCTTTGACCAGCGCCTTCCATCTTTTCTCCATAGTTTCGAGGTAGTCGATGTACGCGCACTTCAGTAGCACTGGGACTTTCACGACGCCTGCAAAAAAGAAATAGCAAATATAAAAAAAACGTGTTATGGAAACAATGCTGGTGCTGAAAACCATTTCTTCAGTATCGATATGTCAATTGGACCGTGTTACGCAGAAAAATTCCAACCTACAATACCTACGTAACTTGAGATTAAACATTAAACGTTTTTCTCGCAAGTTGCGTATTGTGAGTTGGAATGTTTCTGCGGAACACGGTCCAATTGGATAAATGCGGAAATCTTGATAAAATTCCACTGAGATTTCAAGACATGAGACTTCGCAGAAATAATGTCTTGAAATCTCATTCTCTTGTCTTTCTTTTCGGTCTGTCAGGATCGTGGCAAGTGACAAACTCTGGTCTCTGCCCACCTCTCCGGGATACAGGCGTGAGTTAATGTAATGTTGTGTTTCCAAGGAAATTTTTCTCCTGTTAAAGTTAACGAGCGCGTGTTTTTATAGATACGAGTAACACCGTCGATGTCTAATCCCACGGTGTTATCTATAAAAACAAGATTTCTCTAAAACTTTCCGTGGTAAAGTCTCTTTTTCCTTTATATATTTATCTAAATATATATTTTAGGAAGTCAGAAATCGGCAAAGGGGCCCATCATCATCATCAGCCATTCGACGCCCACTGCAGGACATAGGCCTCCATCATGGTTTTTAACCATGAAGGGTTTTGCCATAATCGCCACGCTTGGCAGGCGGGTTGGCGATCGCAGTAAGCGGTTGGAATCTCAGGAAGACGCTGCTGCCCGTCTCCTGGTAATTTATTTCCTCAGTCGCCTTCTGCGACATCCACGGAAGGAAATGGAGTGACGCTATTCTTAATCCGGCGCCACACGGAATTGCACAGGGTTAAGGGGCCCATGATGTTCATATGAATTGCCTAGGAGCCTCGACATGGTTAATCAGTCCCTGCTTGTGATCTAGGCAGTGCCGGATTTAGTAGCCTGTAGAAAATACATACTATCAAGGGGTACTTAGTTTGCTTAAGATTATCAACTTTATGGTAGCTATTAAATAAAACAGAACCGTTACATGCAAATAAACTTTTCTGGATTTATCTGTGCTAGAAATAATACTAGTCATATCGAATTCTTGGAGCAAATTGTATTTAATATTCTTCAAAGTGAAGTGATTAAGATGTTTAGATCATCGAATTCCTTAACTCAAACACGTTTTGATGTTGAGAAAGAACGTTCACCACTGCAGTTGATGATCATGAGACAAATAAACTTCAAGAGCATCGCAAATTGATTGTCAGTGTTCCGTGCCCAAAGGGTAAGGGACCCTATTACTAAGACTTCGCTGTCCGTCTGTCTGTCACCAGGCTGTATCTCACGCACCGTGACAGTTAGACAGTTGAAATGTATTGAAGTTGTATTTCTGTTGCCGCTATAACAACAAATACTAAAACAGAATAAAATAAATATTTAAGGGGGCTCCCATGCGTGATTTTTTTGCCGTCTTTTGCTCGATATTAATAACGGTAACAGGTAGACGCTTGAATTATTCAAATGTTGTATTATATAGATAATGGTACGGAATCCTTCGTGCGCGAGTCCGACTCGCGCTTGGCCCATTTTTTTTAAGGACAGAAATCGTTGGTGGGCTGAGCCCGTTGCATTTGGTACTCCTGCTACGTGGCTAATCCGCCACTGTGTATAGGTGTATCGTTTCAAGACAGGCAAACAAGATTCAATAGCGTTCCTATATGAGTAAATAAATTCGTTGCTGGTAGTTTGTCATACACCATTATGGTCAATGTCGTTATTGACTAAGGAGACGGCCCTCCAGAAGCTTACCAGAGAAACAAGTTGTGACGACGCTCTTGTAGAGGCTGTATATTGGTCCTAGCAAACTGTTACTTTTCTCCGTTACCTGTAACGTAAAACTAACTTTAATGTTATTGGCTACCAATTGCACAGGGAATCCTACTTCGGGAGCCAGTAGCTTTTCTTTGTAACAGTTTTGCAATAAAGCTTTTTTCATTTCATTTCATTGTATTCTACTCGGCTTTGATACGGACGACTTGACAACAATATTTTTTGACTCCGCAAGGTTTGCTGGAAGAAATTTCAAACAGAGATAAGCTCGCCTTTGTACATGTATCTTATGTAATGTCCTTGTGCAATAAAGTAGATATAAAAAATTAAAGGGTGCACTGCAGGTGTTGGTGACAGTTGACATATAGGTACAGGATGACCCATGCAGAATACAGCAATAAATTGTTTAAGAGACTCCCATGAGGTTAACTAGCACCACCAATGAAAAAATCAACCGTTTTTTGCAAAAAGGTCTTTCATTTCTCTTACCCCCCGTTTCTCATACACTAACACGCTGTTAATCTACTGTTAACAGCTGTCAATTGACCAAAGTGCACACAAAAAAAAAACCACTGACAGCTGTTAACAGTAGATTAACAGCTTGTTAGTGTATGAGAAACCAGGGGTAAATCATGTAAATAGTGATTTTTTAGGACACTCGAGCGTAAACCGCTGGTGAACTTTATGGAGCCGGGGCAGGGTTCTTCGACGTTACTCCTAAATCAGGTATTTTAAAATACATTTTACTCTCTAATAATAATAATAATAATAATATCATTTATTTCAGACAATTTAGGTCCATATAAAAACAAACAAAAACAAAAGGGTGTTAGTAACAATTATAAACTTAACTATGTTAGTACTTAGCATTACTATTTACATGGATCAGAGTATTTGGTTAGTATTTAAAATCTAAAAAAAAAATACTTTTCAATGTCCTGTGGAGAGCCGTCGGTTATTATTGTTATAAAAAACCTATTTAGAGGCTAAAAATTCCACCCATGCCGGGACTTGAACCCACGACCTCTGGCTAACCGTGTTCTGTGACCGTGCCAGCGCTCTCCCAACTGAGCTAATGGGCAAGTGCAGGCATCGGCAAAATTCCTCAGCACGGAAGAAAAAAAATTGTTTTTTTTAAACTTTAGTTAGAGCATCAAAAAAAATCGCGAACGTAAGTCTAAATTGTCACTAGTTTAGATATGTAGGTATGGTTTTGTTTGAGCTGTACTGAGTTTTGAATAATAAAATATATACCAAAATGACTTTCACTTCGACGTCCGTCGTCAAAATTCTATTAATGGGATTTGTATTTCTGTAATTTCAAAAATGCCTACCAGTCGCTTGCGCAGCGAAATAAGTCCCATACGAATCCGTGCGCTCGGAGAACCCTGCCTTAATAAAAGCGTTAAGGAGATCCATGAGGTTATTATTATTAAATCCTTTATTGCATTTAAAACAGGCAGTTTTGCACATAGGCGAGCTTAATGCTACTTAGCATTATCTACCAGCTAACCTAAGTTTTGAAGAGAAAATTAGCAGGTATTGCAACTTACTCGTCAAATATTAAATATACTTACTAATTACTTATTCAGACCTAGATATATAAAAAATAATAGGGGGGAAATATTATACAATACAACATAATAATAAATAAATACGTGATACTATAAATAAATACATAAACCTACAGATTTAGGAAAGATATTGTGATATACTTATAATATAATAAATTAAGACAAATGCTGGAGATTTAGGTAGTGGCGATAGACTTTGGTTTTGAATATTTCAAGCGATGGGGTCTGTCGGATGTCTAGAGGCAAGCTATTCCAAAGGTTATCTACCGCCACCAATGAAAATAAAAGATATCTGCTTTTACAGATTGTTTTCGAAGAAAGTGGATGAGTACTCTCTCATACATACATACACATACATACATACATAAACTCACGCCTGTATCCCAGAGGGGTAGGTAGAGAGCAGGGACTGCCACATGCCACGATCCTGACAGATCGCTTTCGCTTACTCTCATCATCATCATCATCATCAGCCTATGCTTGTCCACTGATGGATATAGGCCTCTCCTATTGCACGCCACTGAGCACGGTCCTCGGCTATTCTCATCCAGCTCTTGCCAGCCGCCCTGCGAAGATCATCGCTCCACCGAGTCTGAGGACGTCCTACACTACGTTTACCGATCCGCGGTCTCCACTCAAGAACTCGTCTACCCCATCGGTTATCAGTTCTTCGGATGATATGGCTGCTTACTCTCTCAATGATGTTAAAAGTGATATTGTTGGGTAGTAAGAAGCGTGACCGAGAATCTAGGGTATTGGACACATAGAAAGGACGTGGGGCGAGGACGCGTCCTCTTTCCGATTCACTTTCATACAAAATGTACTGGGCCTGTTTCATAAAACAACAATTCAGGGTTTAATCAGGTTGCAAAGTCGGTTAACCCACAGATTAACACAACGACTCTGCTACGCTAGGTTCTCGGTCGTTAGTCCTAAAATAACTAGGTATTTACAAGGTTGAGAGAATGGTATGCAAAAATTATCTGCAAAAAAGTTTTACCACCGGTTGCTCGTGCACTAACAAGCTGTTAATCTACTGTTAACAGCTGTCAGTTGTTTTTTTGCATGTACTTTGGTCAACTGACAGCTGTTAGCAGTAGATTAACAGCGTGTTAGTGTACGAGAAACTGGGGGTTAGTCTTATTTATATAAAAATCGATCCCACTGAAACACTCTTACGACTGAGTTCAAGCCGGTGTACAACAAGAACTTCTCTCATAAACCGGGTTTAACTCCGTCTTAAGTTTCCGTCTTATCTAGTTTTAGGTACTTGTAACGTTCATTAAGTCACAGTTTCTTTGTTATTTACAATTTTAAAATTAAAATTTTATCTTATCTATAAATAAGTAAGTGTACTTTAGCAATGCCCTGACCAGGGCCCATAATGTGAGAATTGAACACGTTTAACATCATTTTATGTACCATTATGAACGCTAATAAACGAATATGAATATTATTTTCAATAAAAACTCTTGCATTTTGTGTGTTTTAATGGGATCGACCTTTTATAAATGAGACTGACGATTTTTTTCACTGGTGGCATTATTGAACCTAATACTTTATTTTATTTGGAGAAAATACAGGCACAGATAATAAATATTTTATGTTTTAATAGAGCCCCCACCGAATCATCGCCGGCGCGTTATCGGCCGGAGGAAGCTGCGTTCCGTCCTCTGATACACAGCGATGCTATTGTTCTACTATTTGATTGCGGACGAGCGCGTATCAGTTGGCTCGTATATTCGAACAGGCCGCGTTTTATAAAACTACAATTCATAGTTTGTTACGACAATGCGATGATCTGTGGGTTAATGTCCTATCACAGTTATGACAATTCGCGTAGCCGATTCCAACTTGTCAATCTGTGGGTTATTGTCCTGTCCATCCTAAGGTTGTCTGGAAGAGATCGCTTTTAGCGAACAGACCGATAGTTGTTTACTATTTAACTTAGATATTTAAGAAAATTTTATGTAGGTACTTTTATCGTGTATGGTGTGCAATAATAGTAGTTTATGCAACTGTCATATAATGAAGGGTATTAAAACACGAGTGTGAGTTTATGAAACGAGCGCAGCGAGTTTCATAATAGTAACGAGTGTTTTAATACCCGTGTTATATGCAGTTGCATACACTACTTTATCTTCACTAATGAATTTGTCGGAGAGGTTTTTGAGATACGCAAGAATGAAATTTTCAGAAAATGATGTAGTTTTCTTTTCGATCTTCCATGCCAAAAAGTTATTATACTTATTCTTTTTCATATAATTTTCTAGATTTTTCTGGCAAAAGATTGTGAGTTAATTTTGTTGCCACTTCTAGAATATCCGGAGGCGTACAAATATCATCGTCGCTATCCATTTTTAACTTTTAATTTATTAAATTAAATTCACGCGTACGTGTATAATCAATCACAGTGATTTTGCCGCCATTAAAATTTAACCAATGAGAGCGCAGCTGCGCGCTTCAGTAAAACGCGACCAACCTGATTGGCCCTGCAATCAAGTTGGTCGCGTTTTATTGATGTTATAATGAGATTTTACGATATCGATGTGAATATTATACCATCATGTGAAATTGCTTAAATTGAGTGTTTTGTTGTCTGCGCTATAACAGTAGTAATTATAAGTCAAGTATTGAAAACATAAGTAGAATGTTACAACATTAGTGTAGATAAAGAGTTTTAAGGCTGGGTACATAGACATTTAAAATTTAAAACATAAAAACTTTAAAGCACCAAACATCGCGCCCATACATTAAATTATCACTATTTATGGTTTTATTTCACCTGTACTGGATTTTGGATAATAAAAAATATACCAAAATTACTATCACTGAATGTATTAGTGACATCAGTCGCCAAAATTCTATTAATACGATTTTTATTTTTGTCAATTCCATAAACTACTTTTCCCCAAACTATTCGCTCCCGCAGCGGAAATCCGTGCGCTCGGAGAACCCAGGTTAAGTCGCCATTTAAAGCGCCTTTTGTATGAAGAATTTTAGTTAAATGCTGTTTAAGCCACATTTAAGAAAGTGGTGCAAGTCGGCCTTAATCTAATTTAATGTAAATGGAATTGTCGTAGTTAACAACAAAAAATAAACAAATAACTACCACACAACACAATCACTTGACCTGGTCCCAAACTAGGATACCCTGTGCTATGGTAACCAGGCAAGGACAACACAAACATGGAAATACACCCAGACTGAGGTCATTTGTGCAAATATACGGTGGTCCCCAGTAGGAATCGAACCCACGACCTCTGTCTTGGTAGTTAAGCGCCTAAACGGCTAGTCCAACGAGGCAGTCATGAACCATGAATTGTAGTTCTATGATATAGGGCTGTCTGATATTGTTTTAGGACTACTCATTTGTTTTAGGATAGATAGTCGCATTGGACTCCATGTTTTACTGGGTTTCTCACAGTCCCTATCAAGATCCTTGTTAGTTTGTCTATGAGTATTTGAAACAGGCTGGTGTGTCATAGCGTTAAATCATATTTGATACTTATATACATAGTGTTTTTATGAAATAGAAAAACACAAAAAAATTAAATGTTGAAAAGTCGCTTTTTTCTTTGTTTTATGGGGACTTGTTTGGCCAATCCGCCTTATAATTACTACGAAACTTTGGATGGATGTTTATTACTCAATGACGCTGGAACGGCAAGAACGTTTTACCCTGCTGAATGCATCCTTGGTCTGAAAGATATTTGGTACAGAGTTAGAACACTTTATAGTAATAGGCATCCTTCAGGTACGGACCCAAAAAAGGCTTTCAAGGCAATTGTGGCGCCGCGCGAAAGTTCAATGTGACTCACGAACGAAGCCTTCGTTGTACTAGGCGCCCAGAAGAGAGCAGGCGCCTCGATTGCGCCCGGCGCCGGGTGGTTTAGGGGGTGCGTTGGGGTGGGGTGGAGAGGAGGTGGGAAGGGTGACTGGGGTGGTATGGGGGATGGGTGGGTGGTACTTAGAGAGGTCGGCTCTACAACACGTGCGGCGATACGCTACCACGTGGTAGACTTGATACACGGATGTTTTTTGGTGCAGTTTATATTGCATGCTTTAGGCAGGTTTATTGTAAATAAAAGATGTATAAAACAGCATTAAAGGCATAGAATTAAATTCAAGTCAGAGTTTTTATGTAGAGTCATGTCATCATCTTAGGCCTTTACGTCCGTTCCTGACGATTTAAGCCGTGCCTAGGAGAGTTTGACACTTTAGAGGCATGTACGTACGTTACGGGTGACTTTGCAACTAAAATGTAAAGGTTGATGTGCTGTCGACTGCGCCTCTTAAAAGCGCAACACCTGAAACACCCCAATTTGTAAAACACCAGAGTTTGTGTTTTAAATTTTGTTCTGCCGTTTCTCAGATTTATTCTTTTTGAAATATCAGGGTTTACATACTCGTAATTTTGTTATTTTCATGCTTTACAAATGTCACAACCTTTGATAAATCATTGTACTTTATTGCTGAGTTTCTGTGTTAGCTTCTTTTCCATATAGTTTTTTTTCTCCATGTTATTCATTCAGTAAACATATTTTTTTTTGTAATGAATATATTTTTGAATTGCACTGTTAAATAATGCCCTTATCAGATCTGTGTTTTTCGGAAGCCCTACAGGCTTACATTTTTTTATGTATAGCCTATATACGTCCCACCCACCCGTCATGACATACGGTGCCGAAACTTGAACACTCACTGTGGGGCTGGTCCACAAATTTAAAGTAGCTCAGCGTGTTATGGAAAGGGCTATGCTCGGGGTTTCTTTGAAAGATCGAATACGAAACGAGGTGATCCGACAGAGAACCAAAGTCACCGACCTAGCCTACCGAATAAGCATGCTGAAGTGGCAGTGGGCCGGCCATATCATCCGAAGAACTGATAACCGATGGGGTAGACGAGTTCTTGAGTGGATACCGCGGATCGGTAAACGTAGTGTAGGATGTCCTCAGACTCGGTGGAGCGATGATCTTCGCAGTGCGGCTGGCAAGAGCTGGATGAGAGTAGCCGAGGTCCGTGCTCAGTGGCGTGCAATACGAAAGGCCTATGTCCAGCAGTGGACAAGCATAGGCTGATGATGATGATGATGATATGTCCCACTGCAGGGCACAGGTCTTCTCTCAGAGAGACAGTATGGGTTTACAGTATCACCACGCGTGCCCACCGCGGATTGGCAATTTCAAGCGCTGAGGTGTGTGAACTTACATTACATAAATACGCGCTTTACGCGCTCTACCAATAGCGCAGCCTCGGGTAAATCATTGTCCTGTATATAAGCATGTTCTTTTTGTCCATTGTAACACTTATGGTTTAAATATTTTGGAGATATTTATTGTAATTTATTGCTGTGTAGATTGATTTATAGGATAGCGATTTAGAAGGGATGGCTATTGTAAGTACCTAATACAAGAGTGAAAAACTGATTTGTTTTAGGACGGATAATTGATAGACTTTAACTGCCAATTTTTTTAGACATTATTATGTAACCTACAGCCGACAACTGATCAGTATTTTTAATGCGGAGTCCCCCGTGTGTCTATCTATAGATTTATTTTCTAGAGGGGGCCTAGCCTCTGATGGTCAATTATGCAAGGAATCCCAATACATGTATTCTGTAACCCAACATCCTAGGTCGGGCACTGGACCATACAGGGTAAGCCCCACAATCCACCCCGCTTTCTCTATCTACGCCAATGCCCGTGTACTAAAGATCGGCGTGCTGTCTTTTCCTACATCAAAACGAGCTTTTGGCAGTGAAAGTATCCCACATGCGTCGTACTTCCTACATGCTAGCGAGCGAGCAAAAAGCACCCGCAGCGTCCCGAACGATGACGTAACCATTCCTACCAGGCGCGCAGAACAGCGTAGGAGCTCGTACGTACTATGACTCTGCCACAGTGGTCGAAGTTGGGAGGGCGGCGGGAGTTTAGGCTCCGAGCGTACTCCTGCCAGCGTCGCAGACACTCGGTGGAGTCCTGCTGGCTGCCCCATACTCCTTGGGTGTATGTGAAGTAAATCGCGCCTGCCAGGATCCCTGCCTGCGAAGGAAGGAGGTTAGGTTGATTCGAACGGGCGAAAGTGTACAACCTCCACGGACTCAAACTCGGAACTGTAGAGAGGCACACATTCATAGAAACCGGATAGGTAAGTTTTTATTTATGGATGGTATGTCAGAAAACTATTTAGATCCCAAGGTACCAATCCTAAGAAATATACTAAAATTCAGTGAGCCTAAATTCATTTATTAGTTGAGATATTGTACTTAGTTTAGTAAAACAAAGAGAGTTAATAACTTAATTAGTACCAGGTTAACAGACTGGCCGAGGAGATTTAAAAGTAGCTATCATTATGTTAAAGTGTGTCTATTACTCCTCGTACCTATTTACAGGGTTGTAAAAAAAAAGGGATTTTGATCAAAAACTGTGACACTGGGATTGGCATCTCAAGTTAGGTTGGTAAGTCAATCAGAGATTCTACGGATATTTTGATTGGTGATAGTGGCGACTTGAAGCTGTTTGGTAAGTATTAACTTTTTCGATTCAACGCCTGCAAAAGGCCTAGTTTCTGGAGTGACCTATTACTGTGGAAGTTTCAGTCAGCTACTAATCATATTGCTCACTTTATAATCTGTGCATTGCTGTTGCAACTACTTT
Organism: Yponomeuta cagnagella; assembly: GCA_947310995.1. NCBI lineage: Eukaryota > Metazoa > Arthropoda > Insecta > Lepidoptera > Yponomeutidae > Yponomeuta > Yponomeuta cagnagella. Next base: position 13,511,498 of record OX371287.1, read on the forward strand.
TTGTTTTACAAATTTTGTTAATTTGCTATAAAAAGAAATAGTAGAAGTTGCACCTAGAAATTTCGTACAGGTTTTTTTTTTTTCGTAAATGAAGAAAACTTGCTGAACAAAAGTTGCTCAATCAGTTTTAAATATACAATTCAACACTTTGTGTTCGCCACAATTATTTGAACTTCAGTAACAACAAAACAGAATGTAGGTAATTCTTACTTTAACCCCGTATAAACATTTCCCGTGCGTGTACGGTACAACTTTAGGCAGAGATTTGGGCTTCGTTTTCTTCCCGGCTAGGATATCTTGCTTGGTACATACTTTGATGCACGTCGGATGGAGTGGGACCTCTGCGAATAGGACAGATGGGGATAAGTAGGAAAATACGCCTAGATAATAATAATAACAATACAATCACTTGTCCTGGTCCCAAGCTGATACCCTGAAGATACTCTGTGCTATGGTAAGCAGGTAAGCAGTGACAATTAAAAAACCAGCCAAGTGTGAGTCGGACTCGCGCACGAAGGGTTCCGTACCATTAGACATACATCATTAGACAAGAAAGGTCGAGAAAAAACAGCAAAAAGTCACGTTTGTTGTATGAGGGCCCCCCTTAAATATTTATTTTATTTTAATTTAATTATTTATTTTTGAAGCAAATTTAAAACTAAATATTCTGTCTGTGATCTAGCGTTTATCTGTTGCCGTTATTAATATCGAGCAAAAAACGGCAAAAAATTTAGTTTGTGGTATGGGAGCCCCCTAAAATATTTATTTTATTCTGTTTTTAGTACTTATTGTTATAGCGGCAACAGAAATACATTATCTGTGCATTTCAACTGCCTAGCTATCACGGTTCATGAGATACAGCCTGGTGATAGACAGATATACAGATAGACGGACAGATAGACAGACAACGGACAGTAAAGTCTCAGTAATAGGGTCCTTTTTTGGCACTCCTCGGGTACGGAACCCTAAAACATAGATGTCTAACTAGCGCTAAAAATGACCCCACTTTCAATTATGGGATGGCGGGCGGGGCTTGTCAATTGTGTTACCAATCGGAGCGAGTTCAGCAGTACCCGGCGGCAAAATATCTATGCATCTGCCACCGTCAGACCGCCATCCTGCGAGGTACCTAGATATTTCGACGGGTTATAGGTATAAATGGTTTGACGTTTTTGTATAAAATCAACCATAACTTACGCTGTCACTTCATCATCAGCCATTTGACGCCCACTGCAGGACACAGGCCTCCCTCATGGTTTTCCTAACCATGAAGGGTTGTGCCATAATCGCCACGCTTGGCAGGCGGGTTGGAGGCGTCTCCTGATAATTGATATCCTTAGTCGCCTTCTACGACATCCACGGAAGGAAATGGAGTGATGCTATTCTCAATCCGGCCTCACACGGAATCTTGCTGTCACTTACTATCAACGTTTCACGCATGGTGACGGGCGTGGTTTTAATTCGTAACAGGTAAGGACATCACAAACATGGAAATACGCCTAGACTGAGGCCTTTAGCACAAATCAAGTCCGTCGGCCTCTAGTGGAAATAGAACCCAATACGCCTAGACTGAGGCCTTTAGCACAAATCAAGTCCGTCGGCCTCTAGTGGAAATAGAACCCACGGGCTCTGTTTTGGTTAAAAGCTATCTTTCAGACGTGTTAACCGCTAGACCAACTAGGCTGTCCATCTGTAATTTATTTGATTATAATAACATGTTGACACGATATCTATTTATTATATATTTTATTGTTGTCCAACTCTCCAATTAAAGTGGTAAATAAAATATTTTCACTTTCACTTTCAATTAATCAAGCAGCTTATATCTGTCTCAGTGCAGGGTAAAGGTCTTGTCTCAGAGAGAGAGTATGGACTTAATACGCGAATAACTACGCCTCACCTCAGACACTCAGGTTCCCTCACAATCTATTGCTTCACATTTGCAGAGGAGTGCTCACTGCGGATTTGCTAAATTTTAACTTGAGAGATTCACTTCAGTGGCTGAAAATTTCAACGTTTAAAAACTGTCTTCTACTTCAACGAGGCAAGACATACAATATGCATTATTGCAAAAGATATTCTATCAACTTTAAATAAAATAACAATAAAATAAACGACGGAAGAATGGTACTTTATTACAATAAAATATAAAACGATCACGGTTCTAATTATGGTGGATCATGTCTTCTGCGACATGTAATTCTTAAGTACTACTTAGTGCCTATTTATAGAAATAATATATTTTATATAGAAATAAACGCTGATGTAAGTTACCAATAGGATTTCCCTGAAGATAGATAGATAGGGAACATTTTATTGCACACAGAAAAGGAAATTACACAGGTATTTCTTAACCTAACAGTACAGACGCCTTTATTACTAAAATTCTGATCTCTTCCAGACGCATGCACTGGATTGATACAATGGAGAAAGAATAATTATTTTTATAATGGTATCAAATAAACATTCTATCTATTTATCTAAATAGACGTACAAATATAGAAAATATATTTGTATTTGTAATAATATGAGAGCGTATACCTCTGATATTATATATACATGATATATATATTTAATAGCTTCATTGCGGGGCACATGCCCTCTCTCAGAGAGAGAGAGAGAGAGAGAGAGAGAGAGGGGAGAGAGAGAGAGAGAGAGAGAGAGAGAGAGAGTATGGGCTTAATTACCACGCGAGCCCACCGCGGATTGGCAACCTATTTTTCCTATTTTTAACAGACTTAAAAAAGGGGGAGGTTCAATTCGTCCGTATATTTTTTGTTAAATGTTTATCGATAATTTTTCACCACGTTGTCGAATTTGATTTATGATATTTTTGTTAGAGAGGATACCTTCAGGATGGTCTCATATATTCAGTCAAGATTTATTGACGGCATCTATGAGAAAGTTATCAAACTCTTCTTTATGTGTTTATAGTGCGAGTTTTTCATGCAGTCGTTTATTTTTGTAAAAAAAGAATGGTTTATTTCTTGACTTTAATCGAATTTCATAAAATGGGAACTCTATTTACAAAATAGGTTCTGATACATACGTCATCTGTGCATAACACTAGAAAGGCTCTATTTTTGTTCGATTCTCGCACTTATTTCGCGGGTATTAAGGGCTGTGCCGCCGAGTGTGGCCCAACTTCGCCTAGTACATAACAATCGATTTTCCCAGCAGAGGACGACGACAAAGAGGCATTACATAATTTGTAATGAGTACCAGGCAGTCATAGTTGCTGAGGATATCCGAACTGTACTTTGTATGTAAAGAAGAACCTTGCGAGTCCTAAGTAGAGGCTGCTGGAGATACTTTAGCCAAGAAACTTTGGATCCAATACCGCGCGTGATTAGAGTTACAGTCCGGTAGCAACAAAGGCTGTTTCTACCGGATTTACTACTTATGTAGAACACTTGAAGGGACATTGGTTTCCAGTGTACCTACATCTAAAATCAACGTCACGAGCCTGACTCGTTCTTTTTAAGTGCGGGTTGGTGGTTAAAAAAAAATTCTAATAAAATAAGTATCATCATCATCATCATCATCATCAGCCATTTGACGCCCACTGCAGGACATAGGCCTCCTTCGTGGTTTTCATAACCATGAGGGGTTTTGCCATAATCGCCAAGCTTAGCAGGCGGGCTGGCGGTCGCAGTATGCGGTTGGAATCTCAGGAAGACGCTGCTGCCCGTCTCCCGGTAATTGATTTCCTTAGTCGCCTTCTACGGCAAAAAAGGTATAATCAGCTTAAATTTAACATTGTGAAAATAACATACATAATTTTGGGCTTGAGCTAGGTAAACAACAACCGGTATCTCAAAATTGACAATAAAAGAGCGCAATGTAATGTGTGTGGATTATTTCAGATAGGTACGTATTCATCATAGTAACTATAGTTTCGAGATTAGGGATTGCTCTTAGCTCGATTTGTGCCGGTGGGTACCCAACAGGGGTACATTATTTTAAAATTAAAATTAGTACATACCGCAGTATGGATTCGGGGCAGTCGATCAAGTGTGTCTTATCTCTTATCAATTCATTAAAAATCTTTTCTGTCTTCTTCACATTCATAATGCTTTTTTGAACTTAAGACTTCGTAAGCACTACATATTATTAACTTAACTCGGGATTCACTAACTTGGTTTTTTTTATGCTTTTTCATACAAAAAAAAATGCAGATGGGCTGGGCACATAATGAGAATGAAAGACGATAGATGGACCAAACGTGTAACAGAATCCAAACAGGTATCCAAAAGATGAGAAATTAGCATTGGAAGACCAAATAGAAGATGGATAGATGATATAAAAAAATTTATTAAAAAAAAAACCGTCTTCAAAACACTACAGCACTAAAAAGTTAGAAATAATTTAAAAGAATACCTTATAGAGGTATTAGAGGAAGAACGTATAAATATATGTGCTGGTCATGAAACCACGGTACCGTCTACAAATTCTGACCGACATGGTCGAGGGAAACTAGCAACAATGGGAATACTTGGAGAGGCCTTCGCTCAGAAGTGGACATCCGTTAAAAGATAAAAAAAAATAGTAAGAAAAATTGTAAAATATTAATTGGATCATTATATAATATTAATTTTAGAATAATTAATCAATAAATTAAATCAATGAAATGTAAGATTGTTAACATAAAGTAGAAAATATTAATTTAGCTTTATTTTTTAACAGGCAATTTTCATTTTATTTTACATACCACAGATATATAAAATAGCTGAAATAAGCTCTCCATGTACACTTTTTAATTTTCTCTGTAAATGTTTTGTTTTATTCATGTGATTTTATGTGTGCAATAAAGTATAAAGTATATATGTGGTACATAGCCATGCAGGCTAAGTGTATTTGACTGGCTTGTAGGTATAGAAAGAGCTAGTGGTAGCAGGGTGCTACGCACCGTTAGACCGCTTGCCTTATATTCGAGAGGTCCCAGGTTTGATTCGGGCATGTACATTTTCTAAGTTACGAACATTGAATTTCCATTAGCAATGCTACTCGCTAACTGTGAAGGAACACATTGTAACGAAACCTGAGAGTCTGAGGTACTCGCATGCCCTAGCGCAGTTGGGAAAAATTATGTGTAAATTTCTTAGAACTTTTTATAAGTATAATTTTACGTAAGAATTGTCAAGACTCCGTCCCACCTCCTTGTAAGAAAAAATAAGACATGGTCGACCCCCATCCCGCCCTAAATCATCTTACGTTATAAACGAATGGCCCCTTGTGTATAGGGTAAAGGTACAGCCCACCTGCGATCCTGGTGCAGTCTATGCGAGCAGCCTGCGAGCACTTGTCATACATGCCCATGTCAGGTTTCTCGTGACGCATCGGCCGCGCCAGGTTTATGGTGCGGCAGGCCTCGCACCGCATTCTGTCCGATTTCAAATTATCACACGACATTTTGCCACTAAAACACCTACGTACGAGACACTACGAATAACAGTTTACGGTAATTTGGAATTTTGTGTTTGCGTTATTTTAGTTTAATCGAAAAAAGAAATTGGCAATGGCAACCGATTTTTGAGTGACGGTTGGTTGTTCTTCTTTTTTTTGCTGTTGGTTGAGTGAACTGACCTCTATGGTGCCCCGTGGAGGTCAGAGGTAGTGTGCTCGTTGTGTGCTTGTGTTCGTTGGGTAAAAACCAGTGATAGTTAAAAAAATTGATGTGTAGCTAGCGCCAAAAATTACTCCAGGTCCATTTGTGGGAAGGCGGGCGGGGCTTGTGAATTGTGTTGCCAATCGGAACGAGTTCAGTATTACCCGGCAAAATATCTATTCACCTGCCACCGTCAGATTACCATTTTGCGACGTACATAGATATTTGAGGTTACATTAATAGTTTGACTACTTACAGCGTAACTGACGATTGGCTATCGACCAATCAACGTTCACGTCATCACACATGGCGCACAGAATGATTCAATAACAGAGTCATAGTACCTCCAACCCCTATACTACGCGTACCAAATCCTGAACGATTCTAGTCTAACTGTCAAATTAGTATGGAACTTGACAGTTAGACGATTGGAATCGCTCAGGATTTGGTACGCGTAATTAGACCAACGTTCTTTCTCCCTTCGCACAGTTTTTTGCTCAAATGACATCTATACCTACTGTGTGTGCCAGTATAGTAAAGCTCTACAAATATTATGCAATAGAATCCATGTGGCAGGAAGACGCTGGATGCAAGCCAGTCCAACCGGTCTTTTTGGAAATCCATGGAGGAGGCCTATGTCCAGCAGTGGACTTCTTGTGGCTAAATGGTGATGATGACGATGATGAATCGAATGCTTTTTTTTGGTTTATTCTTCATGATTATTACGGTTTCATACCCGAAGAGTACCAGCCTCTTTTATTATTTTTATTTTTTATTCATAATAATAACTTATCATCATCATCATCAGCCACTTAACGCCCACTGCAGGACATAGGCCTCCTTCGTGGTTTTTATAACCATGAAGGGTTTTGCCATAATCGCCACGCTTGGCAGGCGGGTTGGCGATCGCAGTACGCGGTTGGAATCTCAGGAAGACGCTGCTGCCCGCCTCCTGGTAATTTAATTCCTTAGTCGCCTTCTACGACATCCGAAGGTAATGGAGTGACGCTATTCTTAATCCGGCGCCACACAGAGGTATAACTTACGAGTATATTCTCTGAAAATATCAACGGGCTACACAGAACGGTTCAAGAGAAAAAGCCCCTATTAACTCAGACAAACAGACTTTGTAGCGATATTAATAAGGTTCCGTTGGCACCCTTCAGGTCTGTACCTGAAAATAGTACCGCATTTTGCTATAATATGCTATGTATGTATCTATGTATGCTATGCTATGTATGTATCTATGTATGCTATGTTTCAGCCACAGATATAGGTTTTAGCCCTCAGTAGGTAGGTACTTCGGATGGAAGCTCAATCAAATGATTACAATTTGCTTCGACCGTGGCCTACTAGATTATGTGAATGAGTGGAGGTTCCACTGCGTCATTAACACTAGTTATTTTTAAACGTGTGTAGTAGTCACATAGGAGTCATCCCTTTATTCTGCTTCTCTGATAACGCAATTACAACAACTGATTCTGCTTCTATATTATAGTATAACTAGGTGACATGACATATTATAATTAATGCAGCCTACGACGTGATGTACTAAACATACCTACCTAGACCGAAAATTTCATAAAAATCGATGAAGACTCCGAACTGTGTTTGTTGTCGAACTCCTCCGAAACGGAAGAGTTCGATAACAAACACTGTGACACGAGATTTTTATATATTAGATAATGACAGATTCACTTTCGGGTCACTCGGGAGACGCTGGATAGTCTTTGAGAAAAAAAGTAATTTTATTGTTATATTATTATCTGCCTCGTTGGTCTAGCGGTATCACGTATGATAATCATGCCTGAAGTTGTGGGTTCGATTCCCACTGGGGCGCCGTAAATTTGTACAAATGGTCTCAGTGGTTTGCACATGACAAACATGAAAGTACGAGGGTGTCGTTTCATGTTTGTGATGTCATTGTCTGGTTACTATATCACAGGGAATCCTAGTTTGGGACCAGGACAAGTGATTGTGACCAGATTGTGTTGTGTGGAAGTTATTATTGATTATGATTTCACCCAGTTGTGCAATAAAGTGTTCTATGTGTATCTATCTATTATCTGTGTATATTTACCTGCTAGCTACACCAGACTCAACAATATTTGAATGTTGCTCTACATAAAATAAACGGATTTCACACCTCGATCTCGAAGTGCCGCCATAATGTGCAATGTATTATGCGACTTGATTGAATTTGCCGCACGAAGTATACTTATTTGATATTGCACTATTATTTAAATTTCATCTTGATGTTTCAATACTAAGCATTTTCGCACGCGGCAAAGACCTGTGGCTCTATGACCGATGCGGAGAAACAATTTTTTACCATATTTATCGCCTCTCTAGGCTATTTTTGCTTCCCTTAGTTTTCTCTAAAGCCCCCAGGAAGCTTCCAACGGATTTTGAGAAAGACTGGTTTAACCACTCGTCTGCCGCGACACAGATCTGTGTCCAACTGAGTATGGGCCACCTATACGTTGCGTTCCGCGAGGGCAGTTCAGGAGTTAAAGTAACATTTTTTTTATTTTTTTTGGATTTAAAAAACGAAAGAAATCTGTCAGGGTCGTGGTCATGGCAGACCCTGGTCTCTGCCTACCAATCCGGGATCCAAGCGTGAGTTTATGTTGTGTTATTGTATTTAAATTGGCGTTATTTTCCAGGGGAGGCTTGGCCTCTGAAAAGCGAAGGTCTGTCAGTGTTCCGCAAAGTGTGTGCCACGGCACACTGATGAACCGTGATAATTCAATGTATTTCTTGATTTCGTTGGTGTGCTCACAAACGGTGTTATTTATAAAAACACAGTTCCCTTACAACACTCCATGACCGCAGTACAAGTCTTTTTTTGTAAGTCTCTACCGCAGACTATTTATGTGGCGTTTATGGAGTATTTATATTAATAACATCGAATAAGTTTGCGGGACACTGGACTATCACACCCAGGGCCGTCTTTAACATATTGAAGGCCCTGGGCACTTTACGATAATGGGCCCCCTACAACCGTGACAAAACACTATTTTGTTAGATTAGACCCAGAAAGTAGAAAAGCAATACAACATAGTATAATTTTTGTATGTACTTTCTCAATAAATATCGGTTGTCGTTTGGTGATCGGGCAGGATCAAGGGGGCCCCTATCAATTGCGGGGCCCTGGGCACGTGCCCACATTGCCCAGTGGAAAAGAGGAGCCTGATCACACCGAATCCAAACCATGTATGCAGTAACCCAACATCCTGGGGTGAGCCTAGTGCTCTTTAATTAATGAATAACTCTAATTTTAGAGAGGCCACGGGCCACCCGGTCCCTCACATATCTACGTCAATTGGTGGCGGTCCTGAAGGATTTCCACAATATAAGCGCCACGAGGTCCACACATGTCATTGTAGAGAAACTTCAGTCAGAGTACGAATCCCTAGCGGATGCGCGGCACGATCACGATATGCACCCACGCACGCGCTTTCCGCCCGTTGCGCAAGAACGTGCGCTCTTCCGCGCCGCGACTTAGTCCGGCTAGATAATAGGCTTGTGAAACGTTGCCAAAATTGTTAGATCCGATGGTGTACTCGCCTAGCTTCCACTTTCGGTACATTTGTTGGCGGAAGTGTTATGGTTGAAATGTTCCCGTAGTTACACTCTATTAGTTACATTGGCATCTGTGGGTCGAACAGGGATGGATGATTTCTGAAACGGAAGAGATCATCATATTACTTTATAATCTGTGGAAATCATACGTAACACACGATTTTATTCTAGAGGGATAGACAGGTACTAGGCAACCCCTAGACAAAGACTGTGGCCACGTGGTTGCCACGATCGCAAATATAGTTTTCGATCTCACCCCCAAAAATCTTACCCACAAGAGTTTTTGTCCAGACCAATTTTTTTTTAATGGCAATAGAAAATTATACTTATTATATGTTACTAAGCAGGTTTGCACATTTTATTTTTTCGGAAAACTAAGACTGTGGTACCTATTTAAGTACACTTAGTTTTATGAGGCTATTTAGTTTTTCAGACTCTACACTTACTTAATGTTGGTTAACTTCTGAATTGATAAGAATAATAATAATCTATAATAGGCCTTATATCTGATTATATTTTAAGTACTCTTTCACGATTTCTCGAAATAAAGAAAATAACGAAATAATAATAAGTAATAAATCAAAATTATTTTTTTTTATAGTTAAATAATGACCCAGATGATATAGGTAAGCACCTACTTTTCTATGTACCTATTATAGTTTCATAGGTCCCGGGGTCGAAACTACCCATTGAAAATTAAAACACTTTCGTGAAGTGGAAATGGACTAGTCTTAAAATCAGAAAATTGTGGACAAAAATAGTTTCACACAATAGGTATAATTATAGGCTACCTGTATCTACAGTTTTATTGCAGTCATCCGTATAAATCGAGTAGAGTGTTAGCATTTAGAGCATTTGCTGGCGACTGTACATCATCGTAGGTTCTAGAATACCTTACATATGGGTGTACAACTTACGAACTAAGCGCGGTATGCCATCGGAATGCCAAGCTGAAAAAATAAGGATTTGGCATGTACTGAAAACTACTAAAATAATCGTCCACTCACGCCCCCGCCTGCGTCTCTGCCTCGTGAAAAAGGCCCGAGATGCGTTAAAAGCTGCTTTTTCATGAATGGCAGACCGTTGGTGGGGATGGCCATAGGAGACTCCATAGGGTAGCCGACGGGAGCTACCCACGGCCTATTCGGTCAGTCGACAAGAGCGCGCAGGCGCGAAGCGCACGCACCCGACTCCCAGTGTCAGTTCGCGCGGGAATTTTGACATTTTGAAACTTTTTTCTTGTTTTAAACTTTTCCTTTCCGAACTCCTTTTTCGATTGCCAGTAATATCTGTGGTGTTTTATTATTTGTGTCCGTGAAAGATCGTCTTGAATATTTTTTGTTCGCGGGCATGCTGTAGAAATGGGGGCCTGCAATATAAGGTAAGACTTGATTTTAATTTTCAAAATTAGTTTTTAAGATTATTTGGATTGCCCACGTTTATCAATTATTGTTTCCTGAAATAATTTTACAAGAGCAATAGAAACTTGTTGGGTACTTATTATGAAATACCTAATTATAAGAATTATTACACTCGAATTACTTACTTTAACTTTAATTATTTTGACAGTAAGTAGAGGTATTTATTTCACCTAAGTAGGTACGTTCTTTATTTAGTTGTTCTTATTAGATGCTGCATAATGTTATGGCAATGATATGTTTTGCATTATTTTTTCATCAAGGCGCTCTTATTTGGCGTGTGACTTGCGAGTTTTCGAGGTAAGTAGTAAATACAAATAAGATCAAGAAAAGTTACTTGCTATGTCATTTGTCATTGGCCTATATGGCCTATTGCCACCAAGGAGACTACAAAAAAAACTATGAAGGTTTTTTTCTTTTCTACCTCCTGACCAAGTGTCAATGCACTTGCAGTGCAATTTTGTTAAATCATCCGCACAGGTTGTGCAGGCGCATTTAAACCAGCTCCAATTCTTTACGATCGAAATCTCACGCAAATCGCCGCTTGCTCGTGTCATGTCAGCCCCCGGGCGGGCAGGGAGAAAGGGGGTGCGGAGATCGAGCAGGGGGGGAGGTCGTAAATCCTGCGCTGCGCCGGCAAAAGAACTGAGATGCTACTTCGAAACCGATAATACGTCTACTAAATGATAATTATTTTAGATACTACATATTAAAAACGCTATTTTCTATCTTTAAGGAACTTTTTTAGTACTGTTAGCGGTCAGTAAGATTTTCTCTATTTCATAATCTTACTGTGCGGATTGTCCCGTTTTAAAGTAAATACAACTGTTGACACGCGGGAATTATTATAAACTCTACCTCAACGATTTATCGTCGCTCTACGCGTAGCCCGGTAGGCACTGGAACCTAAGTAATAGTAAGCACCTGGATGACCGAGCTTTGCTCGGTATTTTTTTTTGTTAATCATGTTTTTTGGAAATTATTTATTAATTATGTGTAAAAAAGGGAAATAATCGAACTGGAGACATCTGGACTCGAACCGGGGTCTTCTGGTTTCGGGACAGCCCGATTTCCCAGACACTCAGGTTTCCTCACGATGTTTTCCTTCACGGTTATTCAGTGGTATTGCTACTATGATTTCACAAATGTATAACTTAGAAAACAAAGTCATAGGTACATGCCCGCACTGGGAATCGAACCCGGGTCTCTCGCTTCAGAGTCCAATGTTCTACCAATTAGGCTACCACCGCTTCTAAGTACATGACCGCTTAAATTTTCGCCAGGGAAAATATTCTCAGGGATTCCACATCTAGAGTAGGACAAGAGAAGCAGCTTATATATCCACGTCCTGCCGCCTACGGCCGGCTGCCCTAGCAGAGGCCTTCACTCAGAGACGCAGTGTGGGCTTAGAAACCATGCGTGGCCATCGCAAAACCTGAAAATACGGTGGGCGGAATTTTTAGCCTCTAAATAGGTTTTTAAAAGCTTTGTTATATTTAATAAAAGTAAATGAGGTTGATTGCAAATCACAATGTCACATTTAGACTCTAAACTACTGAACCGATTTTGATGAAATTCTTACTACTTTAAATCTTATTTGGTTCGGAAGCCTTCTATTAGAGTTGTAGGCATGCCCGTTGTGCCCACAACAGTGGATCCGCGCTTGTGAAAATAGTTTATACAAATAGACCGCGGCAAGTTTAAAGCAATAAAATTGAGAATCTAAACTTTTGCTTATTTGTATCGATATTTAACAATTCCTGAAGAAACTATTTTCAGGTTTAAGGTCATTGCGGTATATTGCGTTGAGTTAAATAACGAAAAACTTTAGTTCGACATTTTTTCTAAATCAAGCATGTTTTTTTATGTATTGTGCGATCATTGTTGGTATCAATAAACGATCATCTTATCTTGTCTATTTGTGTGTGTGTGTGTGTGTGTGTGTTACATTACCAGCTGCGGATAAAGAAAGCCCCGCTGTAAACACGTGGAATTCAAAATCTCTGCTTTTGTAACAACCGACAAACTTTATAGGTTATTAACGACAATCTTACTCCGAAGACTCCGAGTAGGCCCCTGGGCCTTCAAGAGAGGAGAAAAAATACGAGGCGCGATTAAAACAAAGAGAGAAGACCATTGTTCTTTTACTTATTATGCGTTCTGGAGAGATTCCCTTTCAGTTCATGCATTAATTCATTTAGCGGTTTTATATCCGCTCAATGGAACCCTAAGTAGGTATACTTATAGTAACACTGTCACAGAAAGGTCCAGTTATGCGAGGAAAAAAATTGTCGTGCGTTCAACCCCATCTTGGTTTAGATAGACCTAAACGACTTAAATATGAACACATTATGAATAACTTAGACTTTAGGCTGCATCAAAAACTTGATTATATTTGTGCTAAATTGTTAATAAAAATAAACAATTAATGTCAAAAGCAACTACGGGACTCTCTCCAAAACTTTTAAATATTATGCCGTTATGAAAAACAATATTTACCGGTACAAACTATTCTTGAAAAGCTTTGGCAATAAAGTCGAGAGAACTTTCTGTCTTAAAGCAGAATCTATTCAACCTCCTTGTTACGAAAAAGGCTTAGTGGGCTGCAGACAATAAAAACGTAAAATCAAAAGCGATTTCTAAGTACACAAAGCTACAGTGCATTTTCGGTTGCGGCAAGTTTGTGAATGGCCACAAATGATTTCGAATTGTTTTCTTTTTTACCAAACACCACACAGTAGCCAGTCTTTGCGCATGCGGATTCCTCGAAAGACGACATGCAACAAAGGTTTGCTCATTTGCCGACTTTTTTTGATTGACACTTTGGTTTCGTATACATTTCGAATGCAAGCCAATAGAAGTGGAAAAATTAATACTTTTTATTGCATTTGCATTTATTACACCATTAATTTTGGGCCACTAATTTCGCTGATCTCCGATAGGAGATGGCACCAACAGACGAAGATTATATTTGCAACAGATATGTGAGTATGATAAAACTACCTCCAAGGCAGATTTCTTCAAGTTTTCAGTTTTATTCAAGACAAAGCCAAAATTATGAACTATAACAGCCAGTCTATCAGTGGTTATACAAGCAGTGCGTGTTACCAGTGATGACTTATGGCACTGAAACGTGGTCTCTCACTATGGGCCTCATAAGGAAGCTCAAGGTCACGCAACGAGCTATGGAAAGGGCTATGCTCGGAACTTCTCTACGAGATCGAATCAGAAATTATGAGATCCGTTGACGAACGAAGTTAGTATTAGTAAGTTAAAGTGGCAGTGGGCGGGGCACATAGCACGCAGAACTGATGGCCGATGGGGCCGAAAAGTTCTCGAATGGAGACCAGCTACAAGATGGACACATGACCTCATCCAAGTGGCAGGAAGACGCTGGATGCAAGCCGCTTCCAATCGGTCTTTTTGGAAATCCATGGAGGAGGCCTATGTCCAACATTGGACTTCTTGTGGCTGAATGATGATAACGATCAGTAACGAAACGGCGCGCTCCTGTTTTTTTTTTAGTTACGTCATACCATTAAGGTTTGATAGAATAATAAAATAGGTGTATCTGACAATAGATAGGTAGGTGAAGTGATCACTTTCGATGCTGTAGGACTATTTTTAGGTGGAGTAACTACACTTGATCAATTGAAGCATAACTAGAATAAAAATATAGGTACTTAAATAGGTAATCACTTGGGTTCAGTTGAATGTCATAAACATTGTTGGACAAATCTGTAGAATAGAAATCTGCCATTTGCAGTTTGCAAAAAAACCGTGGGAGTTCGGACAATGAACTGACGAATGGCTAAAGAAAGTCTAGTCAAACCAAATGGGTGTAGCTGAATGTCTAGTGACATCATCCTAATTCGGGTCGTATGCTAATGAATACTAGACAAATAGTCGCTATTGGGTACGTAGTTAGTCGTAAATGTAGCGTAGCTATTTGTTGAATTGATAAGCTTAATTTTATTAATTTAAATAAGTACGGATTCACTTTTGATTTTGTCGGAACATTCCGAACGGGTTTCGCTCTATTTCGCTGGTCAAACTCTTCTGACAAAATTACAAGAAAGTGAACCAATCGTCATAGATAAAAAAAGCTTAAATTTGTGCTTTTTGGAGTCAAATCAAGAAAGCTAGGAATTTACACGGTCGCGTCCTTTGTGAACTCGTGACCTAACCACGTGTCATTTACCTGTATCTAATGCACTCTGTGACCACTGGTATAACGGCCGCCAACGTGTAATATCCGTCTTTGTGGTGGTAATATCAGTGGATGTCCGTTGATTTTTCTATTGTTACTCCGAGTCCCATATGAGCCTCAATTAAAAGAGAAACTTGAAAGAATTTTTAAATTAAACTAATATTTTCTCGTAGGGTAGCATGCGGTGGTAGCCGAGCGGTAGAATGCCGGCCTCTCATTCGGGGGGTCGTGGGTTCGAATCCCGGTATGTACCAATGACTTTGTTTTCTAAGTTATGTACATTAATTGTGAAGTTAAATTAGCAATACCACTCGCTAACTGTAAAGAAAACACCGCGAGGAAACCTGAGTGTCTGAGGTGTTCACACACCTCGGCGCTTGACATCGCCAATCCGCGGTGGGCACGCGTGGTGAATAAGCCCATATTTTCTCTCTGAGAGAAGGCCTGTGCCCTGCAGTGGGAAGTATATAGACTACATAGGAAAGACATAAAAAAAAATCTCGTAAGGCATGAATCTCATAAGGTAATAATTTGAATCTGGACTTACATAATCGAAAGGTGTTTAGATAAACATGAGAACTTCGCGTAGGTTTTGTACAATGTACAGTCGAGAAGAGAAGTGCAAAGTTCTATCTTATATTTATCCAGTGAGTGAGTTCTGAGCGTTAACGCACTAGCTAAGACTCAAGATCTCATAATAATATATCCTACGCGAGAAACTCCTAGTTTGAATCTCGGTGGCATTAACCTTACATACACTCAACACTACAACTACTTGGGTGTGGATATTTCCAAAGCGATACCAACCGGTCTTCGAGGTATATGTTACTAATATTGAAAGTAATATTTATCATGTAATCAAATAAACGGCTGAACTGATTTGGATGCAATATTGCATATAGTTAGACCATCTCATGGAGTCGCGGACACATTAAATAATATTTTGTTAACGCAAACCACGGATTACTTGATTACTCTCGCATGACGAGACCTTATAAATTGAATTATTAGAATTAACGTTCTCCTCCGCACAAACATAAACCCGGTGACTGGAACTACTTAAGTGATATACAAACTGCGTTTTGTTGAGGATTTAGTTGTACATTTAACGGGTCTAATCGCGATTACATATTAACTCGATTACCACAATTCGCAAAGACTATTTTTTTTCTTGACGGCTGAATCAAAAACCATTTCGAGATTAACATCTAAGTAACCATATTTTCTATGTTTAAGATAAATATTAAGGAAGATGAGCGTTATTTTTGCCAAAAAACAATAACCTTCATTTGACCTTCTGATGACGTCACATTTTAAAATAAACATAACATATGGCAACACTACGTTACTTAAAAAAAAAGACTTGCTGTCATAACTGTCATATGCATATCATTTCCTTGTCTGTGAAAAAAACGTCTGTGACATCAAATCACAGAAACAAAGTGTGACTGTTTGCGCGACGTTTCGGCGTGTGCACTCGAAAAATATGACGTCACGCTTTCAAATATTTTAAATAAATAATTTATAATAATAAACTTAACAGATCGCTGAAAAAATGAAATTAGTCTCTAGAAATTACTTCTGCTTTAAGAAAAAAATATAAAATAAGATCGAAATAAAAAATATACTGCCCGAATTCTCGACGTTTTTTCCAGTATTTCTAAAGACTACCGCGAGTTTAAAAAAAAAATTATCAACAACTTTTCTCCGCGACAGTACGACAAGGAGATAAACCCTCGGGGTGGCGAGTGACTTACAGAAACCTGTTGCTGCAAGCACTTCTCCGATAGCCATGATTTCGGTCAAGGCCGCGAATGCGACGACTTGACGATTCAACTGGATTTGTAGGCGATATGTGGGATTTATGAGGAAGTTTTACTTCGTGTGGTTTTATTTAGCGGAGCTGTCAGAGAAATCTATCATAATTGTTTCACGATTCACGATTGTTTTGTTTTATCTCTGTTTTGTTGACGTTCGTGTCTTTTGTTTGTGTACCTTTGGTTTACTTTGTGTTTCTGTAACAATTTAAATAAATATCCTCTTTCTTTCTTTCTAATTTAGTCTCGACTCTTTCACGTACTTATATTTTATTGCATTCAGGTTTGCCCTGGGTTTAATGTGTAGCACTTTTTGCCCTAATTTTAGCAGTGAAGAACATGTGCGCTTTAAATAGTTTTAACGACGTCGCCGTTGTTAACAAGTACAATAGGATTGAAGAGAAACGCATTCTTCTAGTTAAGATAATTAATGTCCATATTCACGTCAATTACAGTTTGCCATTCAACGCTTTTGTTCTACAAATCCTACTTTTAAATTATGTTACGCTGATTTAAAAAAAATGCTGTCCAATGCAACTGTTTAAGAGAAAGAAAGGAACCATTTATTTACATTCCTACAAAAGCACACACATAAAAAATAACAGAATCTATATATAAGCAGCCTATATACGTCCCACTGTAGGGCACAGGTCTTCTATCAGAGAGAAATTATGGGCTTAATCACCACGCGTGCCCACCGCGGATTGGCGATTTCAAGCGCTGAGTTATGGGAATAGCTCAGACACTCAGGTTTCTTCACGATGTTTTCCTTCACGGTTAGCGAGTGGTGTTGCTAATATAACTTCACAAATATACATAACTTAGCAAACAAAGTCATAGGTACATACCCGCACTGGGAATCGAACCTGGGCCTCTCACTTCCGAGTCCAATGTTCTACCCACTAGGTCTAATATACATCTACAAAATCTATATTCCAAAAAGATATGTAAAAGTATAGTAATCTGTTACAAAGAATGAAGAGATCACTTTTAGTGATAAGGCCGCTTTTAGTGATAAGGCCATCACACAGATGCGCGTCTGTTTTGAACGAAGCCACAGCCTCCCTCAGGACACACGCTAAGTAGGTTGATGCACAAATGGGTCTAGTTTCTAAATAGAGTCACACTGCATTTCCTGGGTCCCCCAGAGACCAGATCCCAGAGTTGCATGAGAGCGTAAATGTTCTATTTCGTACAGTGTGCATCTCTAAGAGAGACAGCCGGGTCGCACGTGGCGCTATCGGGGGTGGCATATGCATACAGGGTTGCTGCTTTTAGATTCCTATAAGGCTTAACTCTTGGCTTCCCTACATATGGGATCAGAAAAGTAATATTTCATCGTCACCAGTATCAGCTAAACTTTGCCCACTGTTGAGTATAGACCATTTCCTAAATGATCATCAAAGTAATATTTCATCATCGTCAGCCCGCCTCTGCCAACTGCTGGGTATCTAAGGCCTTTTCACTATCACGATCACGCCATGTTTCGCGGTCTATCGCCATTCGCATCCACGGGCCCTTTGCTGATTTGTGTTCTTTCTCTGTCATCAGAAATCAATAATTTATTTCAATGTAGGTTACTATGCCTACTATGTTACTATGTTAGCCGCTGCCTTCGGGCCGTATTTGTAGTGGAGAAAAAGGCAGCGAGAAAAAAAACTCCACTCTGACCATCTTTTCTCAAATCATCTTAAACTTATACATCAAAGCCTATATGATATGATTCCGTGATAGCCACCAATAACTTTAAAAGCCAAAATAACACTTCTTACAAAAGTAGGAAAAACATTAATGCTTTTCCTACTTTTGAAACACACGAACAGCACCCGTTCACGAGCATAACGCAGGGGTCAGCCATCACCAGTCTCAACCATTTTAGAGGGAGATAGGTGACCCGGCCACCACGCCACCATTCGAATGACCTTATCTATCTGTCCATCTCTATCTATTGTGTGGCAACTTGAAAAGCATTTCTTTTTATTTTAGTTTAGACCATTGTAGAGTTTACTTGACATTTTTAAATACAACCTTTGGCTAAACTGCCTTTTTGTTTCATTTGTGCTCAATTTTACTGTCTCTTCATGGTATCTTGATTGGATAGCATACTTAACACAGGTGGATACTCATACCCGTCTATAACTTTTATTACGTATTGCGCAAACAGTAATACAAGACAATCACTTTTACCTTTAATCCCAAATGACGGTGTGGCAACCCTAGACCGAACAATGTGCGCTAAATCACCCGCAGAGCGAGAGCGCATCGACAGCGCATGCGTGTGTTTGACGTTTATGACAGGCGAGCCCTTCCGCCATCTTCTAAGCGCGTGCGCACGCATTCAACGTCTGAAGTTTGAAGAGTATCTTGGCTGTCGTTTGGGGCGTAGGGAGAATATGGCGACGTGGGTCACCATCATTAGTCTAATACATGGTTGTTTACCGGTCTTGCTTCTTCGACATTTGAACTTATGGTGGAGGCAAAGTGTGTGAAAATCCTCTTTGGTGAATTTGACAGAAATTTTGGAATTCATTTAAAAAAATAATGTAAGTATACTTACAGAGAACTGTAGCAGAATGAAAATCGCATTAAAATTACAGAAATACTGATGCAACTTTGGGTGCTAAAATATACGAAAGTAATTGTATTGAGATAAGTATATAATAATGTACAGATTTGATTTATTAAAACATGAAATTAATCCAAAGATTGTCGTCAAAATAAAATAGAATAAAGTATAATTAAGTAAGTTGTTTGGATAAATTTTATCCATCCTCTAGGAGCAGTACTAGTGTCTCTACCTTTGTGCAATCTTCAGTGTGTATTCCACTTGTCGTGAGCAGTAAAACAAATTTGCACTTTCGCTATTAGATCGCAAAGCGAGTTGTATATTTTCCCGACAGGCCCGTATTTCACACCCGACTCGCCATTTTGTACCGATACTGGGATTTTGCCCATACTTAATACTTAGGGAACGTATCCATAATACGTGTCCATCCATTACGTATCCATCCGTACCCATTTTCTACAATTTTACCCTCCTCCCATAAATATGGTTTTAATTATTTTTTGCAAACAGGAAGTTAAAAAAAATAGCTCACTACAATTACAAAAAAAGTATAAAAACTGTCAGTTTTAAATCAGATGGCGTCCCAGCATATGTGCTGTACCACCTGTGAGTAAAAAGCGCTGAACGCTGCGCGCCATAATTTGAATATAGCTCGAAAAACCGCGAGATCTCATAGAGGATATTGACTACGTGGTGAAGACCTAAGCCCTCCCGCCGTCCCTGTGGCCAAGCGTGGAAATTTGAAGACACCACCTCCCCCCCCCAAATGGGTCACGTCACGTAGTATGGGTACGTTTCCTAGCTTACATACTGACTCTGCTGGCTCAGCGACCCGAAGTTGGTCTTGGCCTCCGACCGACACAAGAAGTTGCGACTTGTCTCTGTCCTGCGCAGTCTCTTGCCAGTCGTCTACCAGGAGCTTACACAGGTCCTTGGCCACTTCATCCTACCAGTGATATAGTGATATGCCCTCTTCACCACCCGATCCTACCCATCCTTTCTATGTGACTGAGCCAACGGATTCGGTGGAACTTATTTTCTCCTATGATGTTGAAATCAGGTCTTCGATTTCGTGGTACTTTTTAAATTACTCCTTCATGCACGATAAAAAATATTATTAGCCTATATTATACGCAGCAAATCCTGAGTGATTCCTATGGTTTAACTGACAATACCCTGATAATTGAGATAACAGACATCAGCGTATGACGGCGCGTTTTGTGACGCAAAAAATGTCAGATACTGATAATTAATATAATCGCAAGGAGCAGTTTAAGAAACATAAAAGTAAAAACCGCACGTTCATCATAAATCAACGGCTGTGCGGTTTATAAGGTTAGACCGAATTATTTACTATATTTATTTGTTCAAATATCAGTCTCTTTCAATTTCTCAAAAAGAACGAGAGCGAATAATAGGTTCTCAAGTACTTACCTACATACTTAGCAAAATTCTCAATTAAGAGTCCGGCATCAGCTAAATAAAGTGAATAGAGTTGCGGGAACAGCTGCTGTCATGGTCTTGTATGATGTATGATCTTTTAAAATTTTAGCCAGCCGCCCTTTTCGCTGACTTTAATCACCAATATACCCTCTTCTTTATCTACAGAACCATCACATTAAACCAACTTAGCCATTCTACAGAGTTGATTCTACACTAATAAACGGAGTCAGTCTGGTTGTATAAAACTGTGCCGTATTTTTATTTCTTCATTTTGATTTAATCTAATATATAAAAACCGACCAAGTGCGCGTGGCCCGACACGCGCAATGTAGGGTTCCGTAGAAAGAGGGGGTTTTTTATCTGCTTTACAGAAATAACATCAACGAACTCATTTTCAGTGGATTTTGTACGAAATTTTACTTTTATAAGTTGGTTGCCTATTACTTGATAACTAGTAAAGCCTACTTAGCCGTGATACTTTTCCTTTTAAATTCATTATATGTGCTACTACCCTGAGTTTTTTCACGTTTCTACAATCAACCCTTTTAGCCAGGGGAGGGGGGAGACGCCCTACTCGGACAAAAATTTGCCCTTTAAAGCTTCATATTTCAAAAAAATTACCCAAAAAAATCTTTTTTCCAAAATTGTATTCTTTAACTTTGTCGGCGTAATAAATATGCATACACATACTAAATTACAGCTTTGTAGTACCACCGGTCTTTGCGCTAGGCCGCGGACGGACAGACAGAAAGACGGACATAGCTAGTTCTTTTTATGTATTTTTGGTTTTAATAAAGTGTTGTCTATCTATTGCGTACAGACTTTGAAAAAGATACGTCAGATACAATACATACATCAATTAAAAAACCGGCCAAGTGCAAGTCGAACCGCACACCGAGTGTTTTCTTTCGTTCTGTGGTCTCTTGGCGGGAGTCTAACATACACTTAGCCGTTTTTAGGATTCCGTACCCAAAGGGTAAGGACCCTATTACTAAGACTCCAATGTCCGTCTGTCTGTCTGTCTGTCACCAGGCTATATCTCATGCACAGTGATAGTTAGACAGTTGAAATTTTCACAGATGATATATATCTGTTGCCGCTATAAAAAAAAACGGAATAAAATAAATATTTAAGTGAGGCTCCGATACAACGAACGTGATTGTCTTTGCCGTTTTTTGCTCGATATTAATAACGGCAACAGATAGACGCTTGAAATATTCAAATGTTGTATAGATAATGGTACGGAACCCTTCATGGGCGAGTCTAACCCGCACTTGGCCGGTTTTTTAACTATTTGTTGCTATTCTAAAGGTTCTGCATTATCGCTTTTATAATAAAGAAAAAACAAAAATACTTACACCTAAACACATTGTTGTATGTAGGGGCACGCCATATATGTATATTTTTTAAATTCTATTAGAGCAAAGCTTCTTGGGCCAGGTCATCCAAAGTTTCCCAGCCGCCCTTCACAATGTTGTCGGCGTGGGCTTCGTCCAGTTTTAAATCGTCAAATATAGGGCCAGGCAAAGCCGCAAGCAAAAGTATAGTCTACAAACACAACGAGAAAAAATAAGACCAAAATAGTTTAAAGGGCACGTAAATAGCTTTTGCCAATTATTTTTTATCTCGCCCGGTGCACGAGAGCCGTTGTAATTTAAGTACAATCGACAGCAGTGTAGGTAGCATGACGGCGCATTAGCGCGGGTAGCGCATTTTGTGGTGCTAAAATGTCATAATTTGACAAATAATTAAAATGTAATTCATCATAAATATCGTCAAGTTATTACATTACCTAAACTCACTCCCGTGTCTCGCGGGTAAGCAGAGACCAGGGTTTGCCACTTGCCACGATCCTGACATACCTCTTTCGCTTCATCAATATTTATCTTGTATTATGTTGTATTTATGTGATTTGTTTAATTTTCCTTTGTACTTGTTATGCCTTTTTTCTTGTGAGGTGTTAATTTGTCCCAATAAATGTCTTTCCTTCTTCTTTTTTTCTTTCTTTTATTAGTCGTTGCATGCACGCACGCCGGTTTCGGGTACTTTTTATCTTCCCTGTTTTCAAGTTATTTGTATAGATTTATGATGAATAATGATAAAGATTAGCATAGCCGAAGACAATTTGACGCGACTTTTGACATTTCAGCGCGCGACTCGCGTCGTCACGCTACATATCAGTCATACAGGTTGACCAAATGGTCGATATGTGGTGCAAGGTCACCCGTAATATAACTGAGTAGAGTGCACGCGTGTAAAGGTTGAAGTACTGTCGACTGTACCATCGGCGATGTAAGGAAGTTTTACTACGAGCAGCGCTTATTGCGTTGCGATGTCAAGGAGAGAAATATGTTACACGTCAATTAGAGGTTGTGTTCTACATTACTTTTGGATTAGATGTTCTTCAATTACCAGGAGACGGGCAGCAGCGTCTTCCTGAGATTCCCACCGCATAGTGCGATCGCCAACTCGCCCCTGCCAGGCGTGGCGATTATGGCAAAACCCCTCGTGGTTATGAAAACCACGAAGGAGGCCCATGTCCTGCAGTGGGCGTCAAGTGGCTGATGATGAGCTCGGCCAATGTGGCAGCCTACGATATGACTACGGTAATTCATTGTCCTACACGTAGAATATGTCCATTCTATTTAACACATTATCAGTTTTAAGCATTATTTATCAAACAGTGCCAGTACAAAGCTGAAAAACCGTAAAACTACATAAATTATTGAAGTTTAAAAATAAAATACTAAAGACAAAAATCTCAAAAGTTTTACAACAAGTCGGGTACTAATCGGGTACGCAATGTACATCAAATTGTTATAATAAACTATGAATTGTAAGTATATAAACTCACGTCTGCTTCTCGGAGGGTTGGGGGAAACCAGGGTTTGCCACTTGCCAACTGTGTTGATGAAGCTCTTTCGCTTCATTAATTAGTTGTTGCGTGAGCGCACGCCGGTTTCGGGTACTTTAGAAAGAAAGAAAGAAAGAAAAAGACATTTATTTTTACAACATTACTATTACAAATTGTAGTTTTTCTATAATTCACAGTTTATTGTAACAATTCGATGTACGTTGCATAGCTGAGTAGTACAATCTTGATCTGTGGTTTAATCGACTATGCAATGTACATCGAATTGTCCTAATAACTGCGTAGTTTTATGAAACGCGGCCCGTGTACTTACACTCTCGTATCGTGATCGATCGCGATAAGTTCACACGCTGTCTCCATCCGTTGGCAGTATGGGAGCCTGGTATATTTTACACGGTATTTACAAGGCCCTCGCGGAGCGGGCGTCTTACCGCGCCGTTACCGTATACTGGAGGATCACAAGAGTGTAATTAAAAATTCAAGTAAGAATGTAATTGTCATTGTTTGTGGTAAAAGCAACGAGTTCTGTTTAGTTTAAACATAACATTTGGTAATATACATGTCATGCTTATATGATGCAATCTGACCTAGGAAAAGATAAAAAAAAGAAAGCTGAACTTACAAGTCAACGCCCGTAACCGCAATAACTTGTAAGTTTGACAATAACCGCAATGTCAATAACAATGTTTTGTGGGTGGGGCTTGGTTGAATTAAATTACTATTTAGAATATTTAGAAAAAAATGGTAGTGTTTAAATTTAAATTTTTAAATCTCTATTTTTAGTTGCAAAGTCGCCCGTACCGTAACTAACTAAAGTACTAGCATGAAAAAGTTGATTCACTGTCGTTTGTACCATACTTTTTTGCTTTACCATGTCTCAAACAACGGGTTAGGTGAGAGAGTTCACGTAATGTGACATTGTATTCGTGTAAGTGGACAGTTACGACTAGAGATGCGAAGGAGAAAACGTTCTCGCATGACGAGTCCTTATGTACATTGACAAATCGATGAAGAAAAAAAAAACCTCTTTCAAAATATGATCTAAACAAAAGTTTGCTAATTTTAACACTAGGTAGCGCTGACGGTATTCTTTATCGCGGTATGGTTGTATCCATAATTCTGTCAAGATGCCTTTACAAAGTGATGATTGAAGATTTTCACATGGATGTCGTCAACAGATCTTTACTAAATTCATATGGTACCACCACTGAGATACCCCTTTAAGGAAAAAGAATCAATGAAATCGGACATTGTGGTAAGAAAATATCGAAGAACATGCGTAAAAAATAAGTTTTTTGAAGTTGGTTACAAAATTATGTCTTCATTAAATTAATTCCGCTCAGTTCTTTACAAATCCACGAATATACCGAGTTTATTGTAAATTATTTCAATAAAGGTAAAAAATGTATACCTGCTCTGGAAATGTCTAAAAAAAGCTAAAAAAATATCTGCGAAAAAGTGTGAACTTTATTTAATTTTTTTTTATTTTTCAACTATTACACCATAACATTTCATTATTAATGTTATGGTATAATAGTTGAAAAATAGAAAAAAAGTACTTACACAGTTTTTTTCCAATTTTAAGATGTCATGCGAGAACATTGTCCCTCCCATCACTAGTTACGACCAAGGATGGTTACTACTTATTGTCGCTTACGCTAGCTCTTTACGCTTTCTTGGATATTTCTGTTTGAAAATAGCGAGTTCAAACTTTCAGTCACTTGGTATGTAGCGGATAATGCACGCCTTTGTTACCATGACCTTCCTTTACTTTCTTCTTGTCTTGAAGGCTGTAAAGTACATGACCTAGTTAGGTACATGACTTACAATGAGAAAAGTTCAAAATTCTTAATTTATTTGCCATAATATTTTGGATGTCAGTCGACACAATATTTTGTATGAACATTAATAAGATTAATTGAGAGTTTTGAATACTTGTGATTATTGAAATACTAAAGAAACGTATTATTTAAGATTGTGTCGTTCAACCCCCATTTCGCCTTTTGTAATTCATCGCCGCTATGTATAAATCTACCCTGTAACCGACATAACATTTGACAAACGAAGCCTACATAAAACCTACCATACTTTGTAAAGTGCGTAACTTATGAAGCAAACATTTCTGTCTTGTTCTCGCGCGTTAGATACCATCCCTATTCCCTTTCCCTCCCACGAGGTCCTATACATAGCACACAGATATCCAGAGTGGTTTTATACCTAGACGACAACAGGTGGCTGTCCGCGTAGACTAGCCTCTTCTGTATTTCTGAAAGCCTAATACTTGCCGGGCCAGAGAGCAACGCACGCCCGCACCGCGCACACATGCGCACAATACATGCCCGGGAAAGCATGGCGGAAAATGGCCTTCCGTGAAAACCACTTGACGAAAGCGTGACGCCATCTTTTAAAAGCTGAAAGAAAAATGCAGTAAAATCAGAAAGTTTTGATGGCCTTCTTATTCGTAGAAATATTCTTTACTGGCCACCAAAGCTTTTTGGTACGTGAAAGAAAGAACTTTTTCTTTTTGGTGAGACGGTAACAAATTATTTTTAGCCAGTCATTCTTAAGAAGGAAAAAAGGAGATTTAATTTCCTTTGGTTTCCTAGTAAATTACTTTTTGCATAAAACCTAAGTACAAAACCTTACTTTAAATACTTTATAGCCTCATTCAGGTTTGAGGGCAAGATGGACCGTAGTATTTTGCGGTCTCTATGCTTCACAAGCTAACCACAAGCCAACTAATGACGTTAAATAATAGTTAACGATACCGCAGAGAGTGTTAATAGTGTTCAAACGACTAACTACAATTATGATCAGAGCCAACCAATAGCGGTCTATGAGAAAATGTCTTTAATACATAAGATGGGACAAATTTTGTCAAAAGTGCGCTGCTGTTGCTCTATGTCATAGAGTCTATGAAGTCCTAGTACATTTTGGTGACATTCCCTTGTCGCTTGGGCCACCCTATTTCTATCGTAAATAGCTTTTAACTGACAACCCTAAGTTGGTAATCTTATCTTTTTATAGGATACTCGCAAGATAGCCTGTAGGCAAGAACCTTTCTTGTAGGTATCCCTCTTTCTTAGTATTTACGAGTTTTGAATGTGTTTAAGAAGGTACTTTAATGACACGGTTGCCCAACATGGCGATGTCGATATTTTTCAAAGACCTTCTTTAAAAAGAACCTCCTAACTATTCTCAAATGAAGAGCGAACAGTCATTATAATCATCATCACTATCATAATTATTAAGTTTACTTAATTTTGTTTTTCTATGTTATTCCAGCATGCTTGAAATGCATTTATTGCTGACAGAAAGGTTAAATTGATGACTGAAAACGGTTTTTTTATGCTGATCGAGTAAATTATATACCCCTTCTAGTTCTCAGCGTGTCAATGGCAAAACTTTTATTAGGTCTTTGTTAACCTTTGTTAAACATACGAGTACCTACGTTAAATTATCAAATAACGTAAAGACATAAACATAAACATTTACATACAGGCACATACATTGCTTCTGGCCCCACAGTAGGATACCCTGTGTCGTGGGAACATCACAAACATGTAAACATTCAAAATCTGGGGTTTTTTTTTTGTCTCCAGCCGGGACTCGAACCCGGGACCTCTCGCATGGTATGCAGATGCATGCACTACCGCTACGCCACGAGGTCGTCAAAGGATGACACACACCAACGCGGTGCCGTTAGCGGTCCATACATACGTCATTTACTGCAGTAGTATTTATATGGACGTAAGTATGGACCGCCACCGCCATCGCCACCTCACCGCGTTGGTGATGATACCCTTGTGTTAGTATCAACTTAACCGATGTTAACTTAATATTCTTCCTCACAAAATTCAATACTCTCTACATTTTGAGTCATATCCTGCACAGTGGCGGACAGACAGACGCACTAACTGTCTTTCTCGCTAACTTTGTGACGAATGTTTACTGAAACAAGTGTCCCATTGTTTTGCTGTGTTTGTACTTCCGCCGACGCGATGTTTGATGAGAATAAATGACACACTTTTAAGCGGTGGGCTTGCGAATTCATGCATTTGATAATTTTAAGGATTAGAAGTATGTTAAAATATGGGTAAGATAAGGAGTACCCGAAACCGGCGTGCGTGTATGCAATGACTAATGAATGTTGAGGAAGCGAAAGTGATCTGTCAGGATCGTGGCAAGTGGCAGTTCCTGGTCTCTGTCTACCCCTCTGGGATACAGGCGTGAGTTTATGTATTTATGTTTGTCGAAGTATGTACTAGTTGATGTGTTTTATTTAGTGTTAAGTCGTATTATTAGTAGTATTTAATCATCTATTAAATCTAACTGATATCAGTACTCCCACATAACACCGTAGAGTCACAGTACAAATAAAGATTAGGGTGGTCTAAAAACCAGGGCTTTCCAAGATAATCATGTGTCAGCACCAGCTGAGCCACTACCTTTTTGGCTTATCAGATCATGTCATAACCTTTTTTTTTTTTAGTTGTAATTTGATAAGGCAATAAATACTTTTTTATTCTTAATCCTTTTATTTTACCCTTCAACTAAAATTCGTCGTACAAAACTTTTACCTAAAAGTGGTGTAAGTTGTCCAATGTGCCTTAATAAGGCGCTCCCACCACTGAGGTCACACTTGAGTGCGCTGTGAAGTTGCTCTTTTTATTTTGGACAGCATTTTGAAATTTACCCTTACGAGGGATCTAAGAGGTAAGGAGCACTTTATTAGTACCGCCCTCTCTGTTAATTTTTCTGTCGCCGCTTCTGCGAAACGTGACGTCAAATACAACTTCCATTTTCAATTTTGCCAGGTTGTTAGTGGCGATCCAACGATTGAAGAAGACATTTATTTAAATTGTCACAGAAACACAAAGTAAACACGAAGGTACACAAACAAAATACAACTAGGTACGTCAAAAAAAAAAACAAAAATAAAAACTAAAAATTTAATGATCGTTCGCAATCTTCTGGTATCAATCTTTCTAACACAAACAAATGCATACATTTTTCATACTTTTCCCTTCATCTGTCAAAACAGGCCACTCCTCAAACGGTTCCACGTCAAACGATCTTGCATAAAAGTCAAAAGGGCCTGGACGCCTCACCTACATTCCTGGCCAGTCGTAAAACTAGCAGAAGGCCACTAAATGGTGTAATTGTTTCCCAAAATATGCCTTTATGGGATGTAGAGGTGCCGTTGCCAAATATGCCCTCATTTAGTCTTCCTGTTCATTTTTTCGGTTCGGTTGTGGACTTCGGACTTATTCACTGGATAGAGGTTACCCATGGATAAACAGATAGATATTCCTGGCAGATAGCGTTGGCGCAAGCCAGACTTAGTAGTATAGTGAAAATATTTATCAGCTCTTCCGTAGCGAGCTCGTAGGTGGTTTTTTATGAAATAGGTAGAGAAAGAAAGAAGAAAGTATTTAAGGATAATTTTAAACAGAAATTTTGCGGAACGTTGTATCGCGGATAAAGCTTTACACAAGAACGTTTACCACATATCCCATATCCTTGGATTTACATTACTGGTGACTTTGAAACAAAACTGTACCTAAAGAACGATCCGCTGTCCACTGTACATTTTTCCTGACGGAATTACACAGTCAAGACAAGAACGCCACAGATAATACCGTAATCAAATCTCAGCATCATTTGATAGCGGAAATTCATTTTAAACTAATTAAGTAACGTACAATTAACAAGCACATTGACCTTCGCATACGTGCACTCTACTAAGTTACATTACGGACGTCTTTGCAATAAAAATTGAAATGCCCTGCTGTCGAGTGCACATCTTTCCTCACCGAATGAGTTGGGTTGGGATAAAGAAATCATTACTTACACTTAACTTTTTAATATCATGTGATAGCGGAATTCATCTCGAAGTAATAAAGTAATCACTGTACATCGTTCCTCACGTAGTTCGAAAGAACCGTTGAGTAGTGATTTGTTTATTTTTACTTCGGGCGCGATTAACCAGACTGGTGTGTTCTTAAAAAGAGCATAAATAATGGCTCCTCATTGAGGAAGTGGGTCGGAATCGCACTTTAGGTGTCAGTATTCACATGCGCTATTGAGTTAAACGTCACGAATCAATGATCATACAAACTAAGTTGAATCTATTTTAAGCCATGCCGAAACCGGAGTGCGTGCATGCAGCGACTAATCAATATTGATGATGCGAAGAGCTTTGTAGGCAAACCTTGGTCTCTGTCTACCTGCGGAATACAGGCGTGAGTTTATATAATGTAATGTTACTATGCGGATATCAAGCACTGTTGGTATTCGTATTTCCGAATATTTCGAATGTAAAATAATCGCCTTCATCAACTATTTTTAACGGTAATGAGAATGGACCAGCAAAAGCAAAGACAAATATCAACAGACATGTCATTTACTCGTGTTCTGTCACTCTTTAAAGTTGTTTTCGTCAAATTTAAGTCACAGTGAGATGTTGTTGTTAATTAAGAGTAAGAAGCAAATTTTTTGCGAGAAAAAGGTAACAATTTCCTTTCTGAGTTAGGTACTGTTCAGAAAGTATGTTTTTTTATTTTAACAAGTGAATCTTTAATTTTTATTCACTCTATTGTTATATTTTCGAGGCCTCCAAAAAACTGGGCGAATGAAAATGAATTCCTAGTTTAAAATTTCACAATAATCGATTATTCGCCTGTCATCTTACATGTTATTTTTTAGCTTACTCTGTAACTTACCTAGTAAGAAGCAAATAAATGAATAAAGTATTAAAGTAGTATTATTATTCGAACTGTAGGTGTAGTGCTGTTCGAAACATTCGAATTGTAAAAAAAACAGACGATTATCACAAGCCCGTCACGGGTCTATTGGATAGTAAAATTCTATAGCAATAAAACCTTACAATCCCAAAATTTACCGTACTTTCTCTTCATTGAACTCGAAACATGTTGCGTTACAAACTCCATTTCAATATCTTCCCCGTTGAATTTATTAAGCCCTTTCCATGCATAAGATTAATGCATAAGTGCAGGCTGATGGGTCGGTACTTTCTCTCATAGGTACAGCTGGGCTATTAATGAACTACACATCGATTTATCCGAATACTGTTGCAAGCAAAGGATGGTCATTTTTACACAGTACTTTTAAGAGAGCATCCGTTTCAGGACACATCCTTATATTTTTAATGATTGTAAAAAATTGTATTCTT
Organism: Yponomeuta cagnagella; assembly: GCA_947310995.1. Lineage (NCBI taxonomy): Eukaryota > Metazoa > Arthropoda > Insecta > Lepidoptera > Yponomeutidae > Yponomeuta > Yponomeuta cagnagella. The sequence goes on from OX371287.1 coordinate 13,542,212, forward strand.
ACTTTTGTTAAACTCAGTCTAAGGCTTTAATATATAATGAAATTACGCATAGGTAAACAACTAAGAACAAGAAAACAATAATAATATAGCAGGATTTTCTGAAAGAATCGATAAAATTATTATTTTTTTATTATTATGATTCATCTTGTCATCGCCGTGTGGCGCCGGATTAAGAATAGCGTCACTACATCTCCTCCCGTGGATGTCGTAGAAGGCGACTAAGGAAATACATTACCAGGAAACGGGCGGCAGCGTCTTCCTGAGATTCCAACCGCATACTGCGATCGCCAACCCGCCTGCCAAGCGTAGCGATTATGGCAAAACCCCTCATGATTATGAAAACCATGAGGGAGGCCTGTATCCTGCAGTGGGCGTCGAATGGCTGATGATGATGATCTTGTCTTATTCTTTACAATTTGTCATATTCTTATATAGTTTGTGTACACCTATCTACTCTCTTCATCTTACAGTCCTATCCATCCTAGGCTTGTCTGGAAGAGTTCGCTTTTAGCGATAAGACCGCCAGTTGTATACTACGAAACTTAGATGTTTAAGATTTTTCAAGTATTTTTGCAATAAAGAGTATTTAATCTAATCTAATCAATTCAATTGCATTGGTACAACGAAGAACGATAGATATTATGCATCTGCTATGACAAAAGTCTATGTGTAATTCAAAACTTGTTGAGCATTAGTATAGTCCTGTATAAATGCATTTTATTACAAAGTTCATCTCTACACAGCTGGTAGATTGCCTGTGACTGAAGAATTGTGTAAGTATCATTAATAACTTCATTAGAAACCACATCTATTGGATAAGGAAATTGCTTTGTTCTATTATTTCTGAAACGTTTGCAAACAGCGAATACTGGCTATCTCGCTCACAAAATATGTTCCTTCGGTATGGTATGAATTGTGTACAAATCCATTAAGCCGCTTTAAGCGTGATCAACTCCTACGAGTATATCATCATCATCATCATCAGCCACTCGATGCCCACTGCAGGACACAGGCCCCTCCTCCGTGGTTCTCATAACCATGAAGGGTTTTGCCATAATCGCCACGCTTGGCAAGCGGATTGGCGATCGCAGTACGCGGTTGGAATCTCAGGTAGACGCTGCTGCCCGTCTCCGGCTAATGTATTTCCTTAGTCGCCTTCTACGACATCCACGAGTATATATCCAAATATAATGTACGTAACGGATAAGATAAAATAGCCTTTATACGTCCCACTATAGGGCACAGGCCTTCTCTCAGAGAGAGGAATTCTGGGCTTAATCACCACGTGTGTCTACCGGGGATTGCCGATTTCAAACGCTGAGGTATGTGAACACCTCAGTATCAGGTTTCCTCACAATGTTTTCCTTCTCTATTCTTCCGTTGGGATAAGATACGATACTTTTTGTTGGACACACTAGATAAGAATAAATTACAGCGACGACAAAAGCAATTTAGCAATTTCTTCCAGGCAACCACCACTACTATTGGATCAAGGTACACAGAGTGCGCCAGGCCAAGTTCTCGGCCGGCCTGCGCTGTGCACATATTTACACGAAGCCATTTGAGCCCTTTTCGACCCCTCTCTATCTTTGAAGCTAGACTTGATACTTTTTTTTCAAAAACGGATTCTTAAAGATATATACGCTCATTCATCGGTTGCGCTATTTAATCTTGTTCCATCTAACCTTAAGTAGATTATTTCGCTTTGTCCCATGTTGTTATACGAAACATGACAGAGCAGAACGAAAACTCGCTGAACGAGGTCCTGGAACTGCGATATCTACTGAAATATATCGTGGACAATGTTGCCAAATTAAATTAATAGGTCCTGGGAACCGCTGCACTAAAATGGCGACCTATTTCGGAGTTTAAATGGAGACGCGCCGGAATTTATATGGCCACTTGGGAAAGTTATGAGTTAAAGTTGTCGTCAATCTGCTATTAAATGGTGTCTCAATTTACTTTTGTTTTGGTGAAGAAACAGTTTAAGGGAGAGTTTTCAACATATTAAATTTTTTTGGATTGCGTTTGGACGCATCTGTGGAATTTAATGTCTCTATCTACAAGGTTTAAAAAATTAGGGAAACTACTTGTCCTTACGAACACAGCAACTTTTAATATAAAGAAAACTTAGCGGAAAAAATACCATTTGTTCCAACGAGAACATCCCTCTATTTTCGGATGTGAAGTGGGGTTTTGTGAAGCCCTGTATTACGCTTTTTTATGTACCCTGTATAGGTACGTCCCACTGCAGGGCTCAGGCACTCTCTTAGAGAGAAAGTATGGGTTAAATTACCACTCGTGCCCACCGCGAATTGGAAAATTCAACCGCTGGAACACCTCAGTTTTCTCACGATGTCTTCCTTCGCGTTAGGGAGTGGTATTGCTACCACAAATTCACAATTGTACAACAAAGTCATTGGTACAGTCGAGAGTACATCAAGCTTTACACTTGCGCACTTTGCTCCGTTGCGTACGGGCGGATTAAAACTGAAGTGTAAAGGTTGATGAGCTGTCGACTGTACCGCCGTTATCGATCGCAGGGCATCTCGAATTTGAGGCCCGTTCCATCATCCCTATAGGTTCATTGTTCCAGAAATTTCTGGCAAACTATGATAGTCTTTTAATAAAAAGACAATCTGTACATTCAACGCCAAAAATATGGTAGCAGTAAATAAAACAAACCATTAACAGTCTTTTGTTTGAATTAAAATTTAATGTTAATAATACGCAATGTTGATGTAATGATCAGATCGTATGTGCATCAGCTTTTTCGCGAATTACATCATTGTCTAATTTAGCTTCATAATGTAATCTATTGTATGTGCATGTACAGTTGAACACAAAAGTTTGTTGTACGATTCATGTTCGACCTTGTGTGGTGCCACTGTTTTGCTGTCTTAGTTTTGGTGGAACAAGTTTGACAAAAAATTATGTGTAAGGTTGTCCCAATTAATGAATGTCTTTCTTCTTCTTCTTCTTCAAAGTTAATTTTTATAATTTATTTTTTTATCAATATTGTATTAAAATATGATATTAATAAACAATAAATATATGAACTAACCTAGAATTTCTTAAAATTAGGTTTGAGGCAGTAAATACAGCGTCTGAGTGGTCACTTTATTTATCAAACGAGATGGGCTTGATTAGGATAGGTTAGGTTAGAATAGGTGTTCTAGAGTCAATGTCAAAGCTTTTTAAGGGGAAAACAATTTTAGTTTCGGAAATTCAGTCCTCAGTCTTGAGGTTATTAGATTTGCTGCTTTTTAATATTTTATTGACCAAATAGGTTGTAGTATATCAAATAAGGTTTCTGTCGTTGCTAGTTCCCGGCGGCGCCGGGCCATGTGGATACATCTGTTAGACCGATCCGACGTGACTAAATTGTTTATTTTATTAGACTCCGACACATTGTAAATTGGCCGCATTGCGTCTGGCAGCTACCAAGAACTGTTGTCGTAGGTTGGTTTATTTACCTACTTTAAGGTTTGAAACTCACTAGCGAGTATTAAGCATTTATAAAGTGGTAGCCTAGTGGGTAGAACATTGGACTCGGAAGCGGGAGACCCAGTTCGATTCCCAGTGCGGGCATGTACCTATGACTTTGGGCCGGTTTCTGAATTGAGAATTTCACTGACCAAATACTTAAGTAATGTTCTGTCACGTTCTATTCTGAGAAATTCAAAGAGACAACACTACAGTTAACTATTTACTTAGCGAAATTCTCAATTCAGAAACTGGCCCTTTATTTTCTAAGTTACGTACTTTGTGAAGTTGTAGTAGCAATACCACTCGCTAACTGTGAAGGAAAACATCGTGAGGAAACCTGGGTGTCTGAGTTATTCACATACCTCAGCGCTTGAAGTCGCCAATCCGCGGTGGGCACGCGTGGTGATTAAGCCCATACTCTCTCTCTAAGAGAAGGCCTGTGCCCTACAGTGGGACGTATATAGGCTGCATCCCATCCTACCCGGTGAAAAAACTGAATCTTTTTAGAATTACTCTCCGTCTGTTGTCGTATATAATGTGTGACTCTACATACCCGAATTCTTTTAAACTGTTCTCTTCATAATCGTTAAATCGGAACCATTTTACGTACAAAGTTTAGCTGTTTCTGCCACGTCCACTCTGATTTCAGAACGTAATATCTACAGTCCCATTTGAGCAATAGTTAGTGTAATGTTTTGTAGGTCTGTGTCGGCGGAAGCGTCGGTGTCTTCTCGGTGAGGCAAAGCTCTCCTGTTGTCTCCTCCGCTCCTCAGGACCCTGCTCAACTGGATGACCTCATCTTCAGAGTCGGAGGGCACGTTTGTTGGCTCGGCCGTCTCGGTGTCTGAATCGAAGCCCGATTAGACGTTAGACCTAAGATTTCCGTACTTAGCCTCGTAGTTGGGCCATTTGTAGAAATGGCCTCAGTCTGGGTGTATTTCCATGTTTGTGACGTCCTTGCCTGGTTACCATAGCACAGGGTATCCTAGTTTGGGACCGGGTCAAGTGATTGTGTCGTGTGGAAATTATTATTATTACCTCAGAAATTAAGGTTTCCTCACGATGTTTTTCTTCACAGTAAACGAGTGGTATAGCTACAACATATCCAACAATCTATGTAACTTAGAAAACAAAGTCAGTCATCTGTACGCGCCGGCATTCGAACCCACGACCTCCTGAATGTGAGGCTAGAGTTCTCCCGATGCGCTGCCACCACTCTAACCTAAGCAATTCTAAGAAGCTCAGAATGTCCAGTGGGTCGGAAACCCTGCGGTGGTCGAACGGGACCCGGACATTTGATACTTTGCCGGGTCACTGGCGGTACTATGTCGCGGTTGAATCGGGAACACGGGATAGACTGGGGCGTAGCGGTCGTTTTGAGTTACATAATTTCATCAAGAAAAGTTGTTCTAACTCTGTTAATTAAAGAAAGGGACTGAACAAGTCTTTGCCTCTCGGTCAAACAACGTTCATCATCATCATCATCAACCCATTATGTCCCCACCAAGGGGCACGGGTCTCTTCCCTGAGGAAGGTATAGGCCATACTCCACCACGGGGGCCAAGTCCGGATTGGTGGAGGCTTGTAGACTAGTGGCTCGTCTACTGTCAGAAGTTGTCAAGCCGCCCTAAGGCCTCTGACTTGGCTTAACGACTGCCATCTATCGACAGCAGCCGGCATCAACAGCTTAACGTGCCTTGCGAAGCACGGAACCGCTCGGAAAAATGCCACTAGCGTTAGGCATAGACGGCGACCCATCCATGCACTGAACGCGCCCTGTGTTGCTTAACCTTCGTGATCGTTTAAGATCACTCAGGCAGCCGGGGCTAACTCTTGTTCTAAGTTGTTCTAACTCTGTTAATTAAAGAAAGGGACTGAACAAGTCTTTGCCTCTCGGTCAAACAACGTTGCCGTCTGTAATGTTTGAGCAGGAGTAAAATATTTATTTAGTCCCTGGTTTGAATTAACCGTGCTATACAAGCTTCTTTTAAGGATACGTCAAGTTTTATCCGTAATTTGTTCCCTAAGTGTCTTAAACTTTTTTGAGTTTTCTTTCGATTTGAATTTACTTTAATAGTTTTATCAAGAAAAGTAATTCCCCAAATACCTACATGATTAGTTTTGCTTTTCGGCGCATGGTTTGCGTCGGTCAAACCGATCTCCTAATTTAATTTCCAATATGTCAATCGCCAAGGACAATGTAATGTCGGACTAGCCCTTGAGTAGTGACAGAATCGTACCCAGTGTTCCAATCATTAAAAGCTGACCCATTGAAGGCCACCATATCGGTAGTAAAAGCTCTATTAGGACAGTAAGAACTTGACAGCTACAACATTTAGTGGAGTCAGCAAGTGTGCTGATGAGATTTTAAATGCACCCGCTCCCACGGCACTGCGCTAACACACTATCAACTCGGTTTTATACTAAATTCTCATCTCTATGGTTTAGGCACTAACAGTCAAAATAGCCTGATAGAAGCTAGAGCCAAATGTACAGCGGCAGTGAGACAAAACCAAAGCTTATTGGGTTCGGGGATAACGGAATGTTGATGACTTGTGTTAATGCTCGTTTGATTTACGGGACTCTTCCTTTTCTACCCACCATGACGCGACTGTCGGACGTCGGTAATATAAAGAGTGTTTCAGATGGACATGGGTAATGTAAAGTGTTTCAGACGTCGGTAATATAAGGAGTGTTGCAGATGGACATGGGAATTATAAAGTGTTTCACACGTCTTAATATAAAGAGTGTTTCAAATTGATATGGGTAATGTAAAGCATCTTAGATATCGGTAATATAAAGAGTGTTTCGGTCACTGTTCGATGTCGGTAATGTAAGGTTTCAGACACTGTTGAATTTGGTTGATATAAAGTATTTTTCAAAACCACGATCGGAACGAAAACTTGAATTATTCGCAGGTTAATATAACAAGCAAGACGTTCATTATATAAGTTAAGAGTTTGAAAAAGGAATTCAGAGAAATAATGTTATGAACGTAACAATTTTTCCCTTTTCACTATTTTGCTGAATTCTCTGATGAAACTCGAAAACAAAACGAAGAAAGTAAAAACCTCGTTTTTTGTGACCTTACCATATTGAATTACAAATCAATAACAAAAAGACTCACGCAATCGCAAGACAGAAAGGAATAAACCGGCCAAGTGCGAGTTGGACTCGCGCACGAAGGGTTCTGTTTTATCTATACAACATTTGAATATTTCAAGCGTCTACCAGTTGCCGTTATTAATATCGAGCAAAAAATGGCATAAAATCACGTTTATTGTATGGGTGCCCCCCTTAAATATTTATTTTAATCTCTTTTTAGTATTTTTTGTTATAGCGGTAACAGAAATACATCATCTGTGAAAATTTTTACTGTCTAACTATCACGGTTCATGAGATACAGCCTAGTGACCGACGGACGGACGGACGGATAGCGGAGTCTTAGTAATAGGGTCCCTTACCTTTTGGGTATGGAACCCTAAAAAAGCATTTTACGTAGTATGTCGTTAACGTAAATGTATCAAATAGAACTAATGAATGTTGAGGAAGTGAAAGTGATTTGTCAGGATCGTGGCAAGTGGCAGTCCCTGGTCTCTGCCTACCCCTCTGAGATACAGGCGTGAGTTTATGTATGTATATATGTATCAAAAAGAACCACTAGGCGATTAGTTCAAGTCTAAGACGTTCCTGTACGGGACTAGAGAACACTACTGCGCATAGGACGGCAGATAACATTCTTAATAAGGTAATCATCAACATTTTATTTGGATTAGGCTTCCTCTTTGATATGGAGATGAACCGCTTGGTTGTTTCTGGAAACTCAATCTTTTTAGTTCGTTTTTTTTACAACATCCGATGATCGGAGGATCATTCCGCCTGATACAGGAAACTCAATCTTAAAAGCTTTTGGTAGAGTTTAATTTTGAAGGAATTTTGCTGGAAGACGGAGGGCTTTTTTAGGGAAAAGATATCGGTAGCTTTTTGCAGTACACCTTTAAAATTGGATCTGTTAACGACTTTTTAATAGGACACGTTATTGATAGAAGATTGTTAGTATTCGTGGTTATCTATCAATTTTGATGTTACGAATATTTTTAATGATAGTAATTTACAAAATTTACCAAATTATTCACAAAGCGTCTAGCGGTGGTAGCATATAGGTGGAACTCCTGCCTCGCAAGCGAGATGTTATGGGTTTGATCCCCGTATGAAGATATGACCGGGGAGTTCCTCGTACACTAACAATATGTACATATTAATCATCATCAGCCATTTGACGCCCACTGCAGGACATAGGCCTCCTTCGTGGTTTTCATAACCATGAGGGGTTTTGCCATAACCGCCACGCTTGGCAGGCGGGTTGGCGATCGCAGTATGCGGTTGGTATCTCAGGAAGACGCGGCTGCCCGTCTCCTGGTAATTGATTTCCTTAGTCGCCTTCTACGACATCCACGGTAGGAAATGGAGTGACGCTATTCTTAATCCGGCGCCACACGGAAAGCATAATCATTCATCATCAACCCATTATGTCCCCACCGAGGGGCACGGGTCTCTTCCCTGAGGAAGGTATAGGCCATGCTCCACCACGGGGGCCAAGTCCGGATTGGTGGAGGCTTGTAGACTAGTGGCTCGTCTACTGTCAGAAGTTGTCAAGCCTCCCTAAGGCCTCTGACTTGGCTTAACGACTGCCATCTATCGACATATTAATAACATATTATAAATATTATTGTATTAATATAGATCAGTACTGTTAACAACTGACAGTTGTTTTTTTCTGTATTTACTTTGACCAACCGACAGCTGTTAACAGTAGATTAACATATTGTTAGTGTACGAGAAACCGGGGGTTTAGTTACCTACATTTTGTTCATTTGCAGCACAACCACTCGCTGACGGTGAAGGAAATCATCGCGAGTAAACCCGCGGAATAGCTGCCTCCGCACGTATTGACATTTGTCTTGCCCGTGGTTTATGAAAACTTTGTTGAGAGGACAGTTTAAAGGTCCTTACCAAATATAGGCAAGCTAAAATTATGTCTCAGGCACTGCAGCGTCAGAGCGGTCACTTCACCACATTTACTAGGAGTTGCTACTAGACGCTGTATGTCTCAAACACGACATTAACGAAACACTACGATAAAATTAGAGGTTGTGTTTTACAACCACTTTTTGATGTATTTTCTTTAGATTGTTATTTTCCCTCTCCTGTCCTCCGAGAATGCCCATTCTCTTAAACTAATCTTTTTAGAATGTTTTTGCATTCTGTAGCGAAAGCACCACAATAAATCAGAAACACTGTAAAACCACATCTTTTAAAAAAGCAATCGATTTTTTTATCGTATTAACTAACAATCCCGCTCTTAACCTCCTCAGTCCTGACCATGAAAATAACAATGGTTTTCAATTGAACAAATAAATGAGTATTTCGTATTCAACGATGCACTTCTTATTAAATAAGTACCTACATAATTTTAGTGATTTTCAATGACTGTCATCATGCCTATTGTCGCATTTCAGGTATTGCACATTTTGGACAACCCTATACAGTTTTACCTACCTTACCTCTAACCGCTTAGACCAGAATACAACCAACTAAATGTGAGATGTAATCAGAGAATGCCCTTTGCCACGTTCTGTATGTACCTAATGCTCATGGGAGATGCTTTCGATAGGTCACGGTGCGATGCACTTTAGATGCGTTTTTGGAATCCCCCTTAATTGCTCGAGATCAAAGTTGAGTAGCACATTACACTTAGGACACAGGCTGTAACCAAATACTCATATCTATCGAAAAGCGGGGGGTTTTATTCGTCAATATAAACAATTTTAAATATGGAACACTTGGTATACGCCAAAACGATTCGGAAGGTAAAGTTTTTGTAAGAGGTTTATATTATATTTTGTTCTTATAGTTAACGAGATACTGCAGGTATATTAATTGAATCGTGTGATTTTAAAACAACACAAGTCACATGTGTTTTTAAAATAACACTTGCCCATTTTTTTTTATTAAATTATTTACACCTACCTATTGATTTACATTAGAAAAAAAAATTGTAGTTTATTCATACAGAAATCAATAAAATATGCCAAAATATTGCTGTTGTAGATATTAGTATTTGAATAAAACAGTTTTTTCTATTTCCTGCAAAGTTGTAAGGAAAGGACATGTGTCGTTTTAAAATCACACGATTCAATTATATTCTTATCATTTTTCAGAAAATTGAAATTAAAACTTAAATGACGTTTGAGACATTAGCACTACACGTACGACTTTTTTAATTTACATTTCGTAAAGGCCAAGACACACAGCCTATAGAGTCGTACTAATGTCTCAAAGGGCATTTAAATTTTCGTTTCCCTTAAAATTCACATTTCCGAATTGGGTGAGTTCTCTACCTTTTAGGAATGTCAGGTTTTTCTATTTTGCACAAAATTCTTTAATAGAACTTAAAAATTGTTTATTTTTAATTGTAGCATGTCAATTTGTTAGTATAGTAGGTACTTTATTATGAATGTAGGTATTAACAAACACAAAAATAAAAAAACAGATGTTTAGAAAAAAGTTTTTACGAAGCTAGCCCGCCTTTTTCCATACACATCCCTTTGTGATTTCAATAAAAAAAAATCCAGCCAGCCCATTGACTTCTGGTAGGTACCATGGAGGTAAATGCATGGAGGTGCACTGTTGCCTGAGATCTCAGCCATCGCCTTATGCCTAAGATATTGTAATACCTACCTTCGAAAAAAATGTGCCACTATTTGTAAATCTTAAAGAAATAAAGATAATTTATTATTATTATAACTAAATGCCAGCCAGCCAGCCTGAAAAAAAAAACAAATTCAAATAGAGACATAGGTGACAATAAATCACTTAAGTTCGAAATAGGTTCGCCTATATTTTTTCCAACTACTTTTCAGTCAGTGGGCTGACCTCCACAGTACGGAAACAGAAATAATAAATACATTAGAAATAGCAGAAACACATCGTCATTAAAAAAGTCAAAATCGACTGGATGGTCGATAACGGCATTTTAGCTTGGTGACGGCAGAATTAGGTTCCTCTACATTGTTCCAAACACTTCCACAACATATTTGAACGGACTAGACAGGGATGCAAATTCCTTATAAATCAAATACATCGTGGAGGAAAAGCAGACAACTAACAATTGACCTAGTATCTAGACAGGTTTACGTATAGTCTACCTGAATGAGCGCACAATGTAAACAGTCAGTATACCTGAATGCACGACTGCTTGTACTAATGTAAACTTGTAATCTAACATCGGAGCTTTAGTGCTCTCACTTTCATTTGTTTTAGAATTTACCAATGCGTACGGAATGTTTAGTACAGTAGACAGCAGGTCAACTTTTACACTTTTGTTGCAATTAGCGTTACTGCTTGTAGGGCACGTATGTAAACTAAAAATAATCTTAATCTGTGCAATCCTAGAAGTTATGTTTTCTACAGAGTAAATACTGAGATGTCAATATCTTGGTGGTTGTGTACAAACATATTAGACCTTCTTTCATTTACAAGTGAAGCGAACTTAAGAAGGTAATAATACACTTATTCACAAAAATAAAATAAATCGGTAAATATTATTAATTTATGATTGTAGCATTTATTTACTAAGCTTATACCTTTAAGCGGTGGTAGCCTAGTGGGTAGAACATTGGACTCGGAAGCGAGAGACCCAGGTTCGATTCCCAGTGCGGGCATGTACCTATGACTTGGTTTTCTAAGTTATGTACATTTGTGAAGTTATAGTAGCTAACGAAAACATCGTGAGGAAACCGTACTGTCTGAGCTATCCACATACCACAGCGCTTGAAATCGCCAATCCGCGGTGGGCACCCATGGTGATTAAGCCCATACCGTGCCCTACAGTGGGACGTATATGGGCTGTTTATATATGTATGTAAAGAACTAAACAAATGTGCACTCTAATCAATTAGGCTAACTTTGCAACCAAAATGTAAAGTAAAGGTTGGCTTGTTGTCGACTATACTATACCCTATATTGGTAGATAATGAGCAGAGACGAGCAACCGATGACCTGAGCTCCGTCTCTGTGCTCCGTTCCACGAATCGAACTCCTAGGGAACAATAACTCGCATCTCATTGGTCAATGCGCGCGGCTAGATATAAGCGAAACAATAAGCGATGACGGTCCGCTTCATAGGGTAGGTTTACATGCTGGCGCTTACCAACTATGCATTATTTATTTCTTTTTTATAAACACAACTTTTTCGTAGAATATCAGTTTCAATGATCGGGTTACTCTTTTTTTCTAACTTATTTACAATGATGACAAATAAAAATTAAAAAACTAGCTATGAACGTACTGAGAAGAATGCGTCATGTAAAACGATCTTAAGTCTGTTCTTACGTGGAGCATGCTGTCTCGCTCGCAAAACTTAACATTTTTAGTTATTGTTATAAAATGCATATACTTTTGATGAATGTGGTCTGAGGGTTTGATGGATAATTAAATTGCAGATATTCAAGGTATATTTTTCTTATCCCGTACTAAGTTTTTGATTGAGAAAATTTGATTCCAAAATTAATAATTTTGGAAACAACTTTCCTTTATTAAACACTATGTAAGAAACCAAAAAACTATTTAAAATGTCCGTAATTTTACATCAAACTCTCAGACCACATTGATCAAAAGTTTACTCAAATTATTAAAAAAACCGGCCAAGTGCGAGTCGGACTCGCGCACCGAGGGTTCCGTACAAACCTGCAATGTCAACAACATTTTTTCACGGGTTAAAGGCAATTAGATCTAAGTATTTGATATGAATTTCAACTTGATAGCTCTACGCGTTCATGAGGAAAAAAGTAATAAGTTTATATTTATTAAAAAATATATATTTTGTAATGTAACTAAAAATTTAAGGTTTTCGGAATTTTTCCTTTATGTGTGCTATAAAACGTTGCTTCATGCCAAATTTCAAGATTCTAGGTCGACTGGAAGTACCCTTTAGGTTTTGATTCCCTTGCGAGTACTTGCGAGTTTCAAAATATGAAGCTTAAATTGCTGTTTCTTTTGATTGCGTTGACATAGAAGTTAGATTTTGTTACAGCTTAAAGGTATTATAGACCTGAGTATTTGGTATGAGTTTCAATTTAATACCTCTACGCGTTTATGAGGAAATGGGTAGTAAGTTTAAAATTATTAAAAAAAAATATATTATGTGATGTAACTAAAAATTTATGGTTTTCGTAATTTTTCCTTTATCTATGCTATAAGACGTTGCTTCGTACCAAATTTCAAGATTCTGAGTTCACGGGAAGCACCCTGTAGGTTTTGATTCCCTTACAAGTGTCGAAAATTTGCGGCTTAAACGGCTGTATCTTTTGATTGCGTTGGCTTAGAAGTTTGATTTTTTCACAGCTTCAAGAGACAGTAGACCTGAGTAATTGATATAAATTTCAGCTTCATACCTCCACGCGTTCCTGAGAAAAAGGGTCTTGACAGACGGACGGACGGACAGACGGACAACAAAGTGATCCTATAAGGGTTCCGTTTTTTCCTTTTGAGGTACGGAACCCTAAAAATTAATAAACTGTGCGAGCGAGACAGCATGCTCCACGTAAGAGCAACCTTAAGAAATGCAGTGGCTATTAAAGGCCACGCGCATTAACCAATGGGCGCACATGGACGATTTTCTTTGGGAGCTCGTTTCGTGAAATGCAGTATACTTGCCACAATTAAGCTCTTCAAATAAGAGCGAAACCCTGGTCGGACTCTTCCGACAAAAAATCAAGCAAGTGATTCCATAAGCACTCAGAATGTTTCTATGTATCTTAAGGAAAATCCTTACCAAGTATAAAATCCTTCGTGAGTTCAATAGAATCTCTAGCAGGAAATAAAAACAGGATAAGTAAAACCAGGAAGCGACGTATCTGCAGCCAAATTCCAATCTAGTTTCATAAACAGGACGAGCTATTTTCCGCGAAATTCATTGATCTGTCTGGAACATTCTACTTTGCTTACAGTAACCGAAATGGCGAGTTTATATTACGCGTGCTCAAGCTAAGTAGCTACACGATCTTTATTTAGAAATTTTCTATTTTATTGTTTAAACTTCCGACTTTCCCGGATTTTACTGGCTATGTTCTGTTTTTTTTTTTCAGTGAAATAAAGGATAAAGAGCTTACAAAGGATAAGAAAAGTAACAAGTCTGCAATGGAAAAAAAGCTCCTTAAACTTAGCAAGTACTTATGGCTGAATATTTTTTTTGTAATAAAAAATCTTTATTTTTTTATTGCCAGAAAGTGTCAAACTCTGGTCTACCTTCCCCTCCTGAATACAGGCGTATTAAATTTTATTTTCACTGCCTCACAAGCGTGCATTTTTCAGCCACGTGTTACGTAAGCAGAACACGTGACGTAATCATTTCTACCAGGAGAGCAGAACTCGTGAGGCGGCTCCACTTTACACAACAACCAATAACATTCTAAAGGTAGAACACAGCACATCGACCGTTACACTGTCAATGTGAATTCGACTCTATGCCTTTAACGTAACAACGGTCCAAAGACAAGAATTTGGAGATTTAGTAAGTACCTCTGTATTGTAAGCACCCAATATTTTTTTCAAAATGCGCAGCGTCCAGTGGCGCCTTCACTCACGCTAAATGGGTGAAGGGACCACTCGGCCGCTACAGTGCCTGGGACATTGTTTTTTTAGATAGAGTAGGCTTGCCCAGCACCTATACCATCCTATGCCACACAGCTTAGACGGCCTAGCCCATAGGAAAGACAAGTCATTACGTGCGGGGCCACAAGTTTCCTCACGATGTTTTCCTTCACGGTTAGCGTGTGGTATTGCTACTAAGTTCCGTGTGGCGCCGGATTAAGAATAGCGTCACTCCATTTCCTTCCGTGGATGTCGTAGAAGGTGACTAAGGAAATAAATTACCAGGAGACGGGCAGCAGCGTCTTCCTGAGATTCCAACTGCATACTGCGATCGCCAACCCGCCTGCTAAGTGTGGCGATTATGGCAAAACCCCTCATGGTTATGAAAACCACGAGGGAGGCCTATGCCCTGTCAAGTGGCTGATGATGATGATGATTGCTACTACAAATTCGCACTGATGTACGTAGCTTTGAAAATAAACAAAGTCATAGGTACATGCTCGCACTGGGAATCGAACCTGGGTCTCTCGCTTCCGAGTCCATTTTTCTTCCCACTGGGCTACCACCACTTAAAGGTATAGGCTCAGTAAATAAATGCTACAATCATAAATTAATAATATTTACTAAATTCTTCTATTTTTGTGAATAAGTGTATGACCTTCTACGTTCGCTTCACATGTAAATGAAAGAAGGCTTAATATTTTTGTACAAAATCACCAAGATATTGACATCTCGGTATGTACTTAATCTGTAAAAAACCCAATTCTAATTGGGTATTTGACAAAATATCAAATGAGTTACTTTTAAAACAGATTTTTGTATGAAAATACTGGCTTATGACGTCACATTTCAGAGCACTCTTTTTATGTTAAATCTATTTAAAAATTGTAATAACTAGTAATTGACTAAAAGAGACACATTTTCGGAGATATTTTGTAATTTTTGTTTTAATCGAGCATATGAAATAATTTATTGTTGATCGTGTCAAATATCATATTGCACAGATTAAGATTATTTTTAGTTTTGTTTGTTTTATTGTCGTATTTCCGAGCATAACGTACTTCCGGTTTCGGTGAAATAGATTTGTTTGTTCGCTTTATTTTTTAATTATTTAAGCAGCCTAAATCAAAATATTCAACCCAAGCTCTTAATATTGTCTTATTTTGTCGAAAAACAAACACAAGTTTTTTTTAAGACACTGCGCATCCTTAAAAGACGGCAAAAAGTTTGCATTTTACAACCAAATTTTTTTCTTCTCTGATTTTTTTATCAGATTAGCATTTTTTGAAATAAGTTCACCTTATTGAATGGAATCCGCGATTACAGTACCTGTTAAATAATTTTTCTGAATAGAAGAATGTATGGTTTCGAAAACCTACCTATTACAACGCAGAACAATCTTAAAATAACGCAAAAAACTTAAGAAACGGAAAAATTAAAAATCAATATTAAACATTTATTTAGAGGCTAAAAATTCCACGCATACCGGGATCCGAACCCGCGACCTCTGGCCAACCGTGCCAGAGGTTGTTTAGCCTCTAAATATTTTTTTAAAATTGGGCTGAGCACGGGTTAGTGCAACAAAAAGAATATAATCAAAAATCAATAGTTAAACTCTCCTCATGGCAAAGATACTTCCTATCAAATACATGAGGTACCTAAGCATACACACAGACTTATTTATACCCTATCAGCCACGAGTCAACAACAACTCTACAAAAAGAAGAAAGGGCCAAGACGTAATTTATTCATAGGGATTTATTATTACAACAATCAAGATCCTAGTTACTTGTCTTGTCTCGGGATTTAATTACTCTTCGTCTTTAAAGGCCCTATTCCACCCCGGGATAGCTAATAAAAAGCACCGAGAGAGTCATTCATCAACGCTAACCAGTTTGTACTGTCTTCGCGTTTGTATCGCGTTTACTTAGAAAGCGTCTTACAGAGCGTCAAGCGCGAGCGGATTGTGAATTTGTAATTTTATGAGCATACATTCGACAGCACTCTTTACTTTACTCGACTTTGTACTTGTTTAATGCCTGCAACCGACTGGATTCATCTGCATGCGATTTGTGATCGTCTCGGCAGTGTGTGGCAGGCCTTACCCGGTACTCTTTTCAGCCACGATTATTACCACCTCCTAGTGTACTCGTTACTTAGATATTATATTTTAAAATAAACTTCGGAAATAATTTGCAGTAAAACAGCAACTGTGATTTTATTTCGAAAAGTTTCTTTTCATCTTTCATTTTTATTTTCCCGCTGAAACCTATCTTCTTTTTTAGGGTTCCGTACCCAAAGGGTAAAAACGGGACCCTATTACTAAGACTTCGCTGTCCGTCCGTCCGTCCGTCTGTCTGTCACCAGGCTGTATCTCTAGAACCGTGATAGCTAGAGAGTTGAAATTTTCACAGATTATGTATTTCTGTTGCCGATATAACAACAAATACTAAAAACAAAATAAAATAATTATTTAAGGGGGGCTCCCATACAACAAACGTGATTTTTTTATCTTTGTGTCTAATATTGTATAGATAATGGTACGGAACCCTTCGTGCGCGAGTCCGACTCGCACTTGGCCGGTTTTTTACTATTATTCAGACAAAGAATTTGGCATTTACCAAAGAGATCAAAACATGTCTACCTTATTTCTATCAAATTATTATAAAACAACGCAATAACCATCTAATAAACTTTTTAGACTCATCAAAATATTAATGAAATGCTAAATAAATTTAAATAATTGCATATTATTTAATAACTGTCTGATGTGTAATTTTATTTTTAAAATGTAATCATTATTTTATATTATTAACGTGTAATGAAAATTACCAATAAATTGTATTGTATTGTATTGTAAACTATAAATAAATAATAATCAATATAATTTAACACAGTTTGATTACACGATACTTAGCAAATTTGCAACCAACAAGTAAACCTTTAAAAGTTAAAAATATAGATTGATCAGCTGGCGCCTCCATATTGGCGCAACGGTATTGAAGTACGACACATCTTCTAGAAGAAAGCTCTTTCAGATGGTCTTTAGTGTTGTGATATTTCTTGGCGCGTGCCCCTAGCCGCTTCACGCAAACCGCAGCCTTATAAGGAGAGAGGGTGGGCAGAAAGGGACAAGAACACATTCCTACGGGATTTGAGCGTCCCGACATTCTTTTGAAAGGGAATCTTGCTCCTTTTGGACCTCTCCAGCTTATAAGGCTAATTCGTAAGCGTTTATTTTCTTTATTCAATAAATGGCCACAAAAACTGTAAAAAAGTGAAGGTGTTAGGTTTTTCTGTTGGGAATTAATGGTCCTTATTTGTTTTGGGAACGTGACCGATTAATATCAATGATAGGCGATTTTTAACGGCTCTATACTTGCTACTTAAAGGTGATCGCTCATCTAGTCGAACCAAAAACGTCGAACAAGTCGAACGAAATGAATTTTAGAAAGATTTTAGAATATTTTCTGTGAAATCCTATGAAATCTCGCACAGCAATCTGCCGAATATGGAATTCTAATTTTTTTAAATTTGGGTTGGCTCCCAACGACTTCGGCGCCGCCGATTCAATCCTTAAAAAGGTTCAGGCTAAAAAGGTGAGAGTATTTCGAGTTTGCGAGACGATCAAGTTTACTTGACATGTTTGCGTTCAGACAGACATGCATAATGTTGCTTGAAGCGCCGCGCAAATGACTTGCGTGTGCCCCGTGTACTTAATCATGTGTAATAATATCTGTCTGAACGCAAACAAAGCTAAGTAATCTTGATCGTCTCGAAGCCTCTTAACTTTTTCCGGAATATTTAATTTAAGCGTGATAACAGAACTTAAACTTAATCACAAACCAATTCTGGCTTGCATCAACGCTATCTGACAGCACTATCTATCTGTTTATCTATGGATAAGCTAAGCTCTATCCAATAGATAAGTCCAAAAACGTCTTGCACCATGACATTCGCAGAGGTATCCATCGATGAATCGTATGACTGACAACCCATTGGCTATCTATTCGTTTATCCCGGGATAAATTATTATCTAATTACTGACTTATCCAGTGACTTCGCTTTGTATCTAAAGATTTGTATCTAAAGGCGGTGCACTAAATGTCGTATGTATGGACCGCCACTGCGTTCGTGTATTTCATCCTTTAAGAGTCGCAGAGGCACGTATACATTTAATACTTTTGCTACTGTGACCCCTTCGGAATAGCAAAACAAGTGTTCCGTACACGGCGCTAAAATGGACGGAACAGCTGATAATATTTTGACGATCTTCAAGATTGCCCCATAAAGATTTGACAGCCTCGTTGGTTTAGCGGTATTACGTGTGATTTCCATGACGGAGGTCGTGGGCTCAATTCCCACTGGGTGCCGCCATACATTTGTACAAATGGCCTACGTCTGTTTGTATTTCCATGCTTGTGTTGTCCTTGCCTAGTACAGGGTAGCCTAGTTTGGGACCGGGGCCAGTGATTATGACGTGTGGGAGTTGTTTATTTTATTTGAAAGTTATTTTTGTAATAAAAGTTAATCGGATTGGTTAGCGGTATACGTCATTATCACATAGATATGGGGATTTTCTTACACCCTTCACAGGTATTAAGGATAATATAGTTACCAGCCTCAAACAAAAAGGAGACTTTAAAAAGTTGAGAGTGCAAACCATCAGATTGTCGTAGGTACCTACCAAGACTAATCACAGCTCTATAACATAATAATAATGCCACGTGCCCAGTGGACCGCAAAATGCAATCATTAAATACTCAGAGGACTTATTGGAGTCAATCAGGAGTCAATGCACTGAAATAGCTCTGGTTGAGTATGTAGAAAGTTTCAATGATTCGACATCAATCGAACCTAGGCCCAATATCTCTATTGTATCAATCAGTCATCATGAACCTACATTAAAAAACTCTTCGAATATCAGAGACAGAGTTCACAGTAGTATCACGACGACTAACAACCTTGGTACAAAATCTAACCCTGAGATTCCTTACGTACCCCAATGGCATAGTAAGCTGCCACAAGGCTTCATCTGTACACATACCAACACCATTTTCGTACTGAGTTACCTCCACTACAAAGCCCAAAAGCGGGTAATCAAAAACTAATAACTAACACAAGCAACGCTACCTCCCATGCATTGTAAAAGAAATTAACAACAGTCAAACGTAAAATTAGCAGACACTTCCGTGGAAGTTAGTTAGCGATGCATTCCGAATATTTTTACGCGCACCGATGTTGTCTCATGCCTCATTTAACTCCAACTCTTACTTGCGCCTGCTTACTTGCGCTGCATACTTGCGTAGCCCTCCCTTCACTATCTATACACACGTACATACATACATAAGTTCACGCCTGTATCCTGGATAGATAGGCAGAGTTGGTCACTTCCCACGCTCCTGACATGCCTATTTCGCTTCATCATATTTCATTAGTCGCCGCATACACGCACGCCGTTTTCAGGTTTTCTTTATAATGCCCTTCGTTAATACAAATTGATCGACATTCGGTCACCCTCACTCTGCCTTATGATATCATCAACTGTTTTATCAAATCATTAGTCGCTGAAGTTATATAGACATGTAATTATGAAGTGAAAGGTCCTACTACATATAAGCTGGCTAATAACGTTTACAAAATGCGCTTTGCTCCACACCCTATAGTTTTTCAAAATTACTGTTAAAGTGAATGTCATGATTATGTTTACTATTGATCAAAGGTCTAATACAATATTTAAATTATTATCACCTATTTACAATTAAGTTTAAAGATGTAATAATATCCCGCCAAAATCTAAAATTTCCTCCAGAATAGTCGTTGATCGCACTTGTCTCCCGTCTCCTGCTTACTCGAGTTGCAGACACGTGATGTAAACACGGTATCTATGTTTACTCTTCGAATCCCGCTACTGACACCACGATGTGGAAATAGTGCATGCAGTATGTTTGGATAACTGTCAGATGCGTTGACAGTGCTTTCAAGCGGTTGCGAGTTCCAATTAGAGGGACTGACAACCTTAGGCGCATTTACCTTAATGAGGACTTGAATTTACTCACTTCTCATACATTTCCTACATAGATCCACTATTCTAAGGTGGCACTTATGTCAGCAAGGTCCCTGTAGGAGTGTAGGGGGTTCTCTACCTATCAATACTAATCTGGTCAACCAATACAAAAAAGGAACATCTTTACTAAACTTCGGATGATACAGAATAATTTATTGATTTAACTATTGATTAAACTTTTAATCATGGGGAGTTTAGTCGAAGATTTTGGTGGCGATTTCAGAATTGGTACCACCCCTATGTGTATGTTTCACTACAGAATTACATAACATTAAATTATGTAAACTCACGCCTGTATCCCGGAGGGGTAGGCAGATACCAAGGTTTGCCTCTTGCCACGATCCTGACCGACCTCTTTCGCCGCTTCATCAACATTCATTAGTTGTTGCATGCACGCACGCCGGTTTCGGGTACTTACCTACTTTCTCTAGCCCTTTGCTAATACATCCCCTATTTGGTCAAACTTCGCTAGAATTGATGCCTACAAATGTGTATTCTGTGCGAATAAACTATACGTAACTCTAATGCAAAATAAAATACCGTTCTTTCCATCAACACGCACACAAGACCCAGCCCCACGCACACACATAAGAACCGCCGACCTGACCTTCCTCGTTGTAAGCCTCACGCACCCTTCGACGCCTAGGCGTGATTAGCTAATCCCTCAGCCCCTGCGTAGTCTCGGCTAAACCGCCCTTTTTTATCGAGTTTTGTCCTAAAATGGAAAACAACTACCAGGCGCTTAGAATCGGCGAAGAACTCTACTGAAAACTCACCCTTAGAATTCTTAAGACTGCGCAGAATCGGACACCCCGATGTCTTGCTCCGTCTAACCCACGCTACGGTGCGCATAGCACCGTCTCCCTCAGTCTTGCTTAGAGGGTGACGTTCTGTACGGCGATAGGATGTGTGTGTTATTGATGTCACGCATCCACCAACCCCTTCGATATACGGGTGCGTGTGTGGACGTCCCGTTCCCATCTCACACGGAGACGTGCATACGTGAACAAGACGCTGACAACTCCTGCTGGCCTAGTACACCAGTATGTGTAGAGATTAGAATTTGCTAAGCACACTGAACTTTTTCTAACATGAGCTCGTATGTGGCCAGGGTTTAATCTAAAGTTACCCGTGTACGGTCGTTAGAAGCGAGGTTTAGAATATTCTAATACAAGCTTATTCTCTACATGGCACGGTGGCGCACATGTGTTTGGAAAGGGAGGGAATGTAGGATTGTTTTCCGTCTCGCTCGCACTTTCAGGAGGCTTGTCGGGATAACAAATGGACTGGAATAGCGGGAACGCACACACGTGTATCCTCCTCCTCTCTATTTAGTGTGTAGAAATTTTGTTACAGATTAGATATTAATTCCGACTGAATTCTGAAATCTCCAGTGGGTAAGTAAGATATGTAAATTATCAATCATCTTGGTGGAGGAGAAACAAGATATTTTTCCAGGTGTCAAAAAAGTCTCTTACAAACAAAACTGTACAATTTTAAGAATCAACACATGGGTTCTTTCGCTTATTGACCGTAGCAAATTGCATGACGCTTTATGTTTATTGATTTTTCATTCAGCTTGACAGGTATGACGAAGAACTACTAATTACCTTTTGCAACTCGCTTGGCACAAGAATCCCGTATCTTTTATAATCACTCATGTATACTTAGTATGAGAACTTTGTTTAAATAGCCCCACAATTTTCACTATAGAAAAAATTAAAAAGAGGTCTAAACGCCAGAGCCAATCGAAATCCAAACAAGAATCTAAAAAGTGCCTAATGAATTAACAGGTCAAAAAAAAAGCCTCTCTCCACACTTTCCATTCTAAACACAACTTTGAGCAAACCGCTGTCCAAATTGGTCTCACAAAGGGCCAGCTGGGCGCTGGTTTACTGTTTGTAAGGGCCCAACCAGTCAAACACAATATTTGCGCAAGGTCAAGTAGGTTTACAGTTTTATCCGTCCGGTCCTCCAAGAACACTCAATGGAAAGTAATTTCGGCGTTTTCGAAATTTGAATTTGATTAGAGAGTGTCCTCGAGTATTCTTCGTTTTGTATATGTTTGCTAAATTAATTTCTTCTTTTTATTTTCAGGTACTTACATGGCCAGTTACAGAGAGAGATAAGGTTTTTGAGAAAGAAGGAAGCAATTTAAGGTGGATGACATAAATAACATCTTAGCGTCTCTATAGAAAATTCATCAATTGTTAGTAGAAAATGTAGGCGAAATAAAAACATAACAACCTTATTGCTGTGTCCTGCTAAATGAAAAGGACCCATAAAGGTCCTACAAAGCAGGATAGCGGCATGTCCTTGTCTCCTGGTTCCTCCCTTCCCCCTACCTCGCCGGCCCATAAACCTCCAGGTTATCTTCGCCGAACAACAGCCTCTTAACTTCTTCCTTCGGGATTATACGCGTAAATCTTACTTTAACCGTGTCCGAAAAGCGGCAGTTTCTTCCGACCAGTGACGGTAAATGTCATGGTGGTGACACTATGCTTAATGCCGGAATTAGCTTCAGTTGATAAAATAAGGTTGTGAAAACTTTGGCAAAAATTTACGTGATATTCTTACGTCGCTTCTCGTTGATGGAAGTCAGTTGTTTTTTTTTCTATTAACTTTAGCCAGCTGACAGCTGTTAACAGATTGTTACCGTACAGGAAACTGGGATCTTTTCTCCTTTCAATCAGACATTTCAAATAAGTTTCAGAAATACATATTTCCATTTCTTCTTATAACTTCGGTCAGCCAACGAGACATATGAGTTGGTCTCATAGATAGAGTAATCCACTTACGTTTCACCGAACCTATCTGAAATACCCCTTATGAAGATCATGTCTTTGATATTATCACATGTTAGTATTTATCCGATTCCGAGGCGAACGAAGTCGCGGAGACAGCTAGTATCAAATATGAAATTAAAAAAAGCTGTGTCTTGCACGAGATTACCCTATTCGATTCCCCTTTACATTTCAGCTATCAGGTAGCGGCGTGTGCGGCCGATGTACTAATTTTACGACGTTTTCCCTTAGCAATAAAGTGTAAAGTTAAATGGTGATTGTTGGAGAAGTTTTTATAGCTGATAGCTTATAGGACGCTCCCGTTACATTTGTGTGGTAAAGAATATGGATTTGCTCGGAAACTCAAAAAGTTTTAATAGACACGAAAAATTTTTGCGTCGCTTGATCTATGAAATAATACAGATACATACATACATAAACTCACGCCTGTATCCCAAAGGGGTATGTAGAGACCAGGGATTGCCACTTGCCATGACCCTGACAGATCACTTAATAATACATACACGTTGCCTACGATTATGGAATGTTAACATATGTATTGGCGGAAGGCCAGATAAAACGTACCTACTCTAACTTAGGCTTAGGGTCATGACAAGTTGCAAACTAAGATCTCTATCTAGACCCCAAGGTGCAGATCCTAAATAGATTCGGCACTTGGGTGCTTTCAAAGCCTCTTCACAAAATACTCGCTTCAGGAGTAATGTTCCTGAAAGTCAATCATTCTGTCTAACATTCTATCCTAACCTGTTTTATCTGTTCCTGATTACTTAGTATCTCACTTCATAAATAAGTAACAAAAGTGTATTCAGATGTTGTAACATCGTAATTTAGCCATAACAGTTCACTATCAGGCAAGCACACTTCGCATCGGTATCTCGTCCGGCGCCCACGCCACAGGACGTCCTGACTCCTGAGCAATATTAATATGGTCAGGGACGGTACCCCATATATCGAATTGCGTAATTCCGATGTTACTGTGCCAAAAATAACGGACTTGACCCAAATATGGGCGCTAAAATGCGAACGGCTGACCTTTTTGAAATTACTTTGGCACTTTTTAGCCGACTTTGAAAAAGGAGGAGGTTCCCAATTCAACGTGTATTTTTTTTTCAATTTTTTCTGCAAAACCTTGCCGATTTCGACAATTCTTTTTTTGGTCGAATAGACATAACATCTCATTGGTCCCATTTTGATTTGGTGAAGATCTGATGAAGACTTTTAGATATGGAGAACGGAGTTCTTCAATTGAAAGCTGAAGATAAGGCCTAATGGGGCCCATCCTTTGGTAATATGCAATTTTGTTTCATACAATATAGCGTAAAAATTGTCCCAGGGTAATTTGGTGATGTTCTGATGAAGACTTTCGGAAATGGAAATGGAGAACTTCAAATTTTAAATCAGGTTAAATTATCGTTATAAGGGACTTCAGTTTTTTTCTCCAGCTCGGGTAAGAAAAATAAAAAAAAATTAAATTAAAAATAAAACCGAATTAAAAAAACTACAGCACTAAAAAGATAGAAATAATTTGAAAGAAGACCTTTATATTAGAAGTACGTATACATGTAGGTATTGTAGAAGTACATACATTATGAATTGGTATTCTTTTAAATTATTTCTAACTTTTTAGTGCTGTAGTGTTTTGAAGTCGGTTTAAATGTTTTATTTAAAAATGTTTGGCTTAATAATTACCTAAGACTAGTCGTTTTGTAGTGCTGCATCAAATCAAAAGTGACTAAGGTTGACTCTTAATTTAGAACCACCCTTATCAAGCAATATTATATTTTATCTTTGTACAAGTTTTTCTTTCAATCGGAAGGTTTTTTTGGTAGGCATTATTTACGGGTACTATAAAGGTGTTGGAAAGTTCTAAGAAGGAAATGCTTCCTAAAGGCCATCATTATCATGTATCATCTAACAAATGAACTCATTATGCGTGTAATACGGATGGACCAATACCCCTTAGATTAAGAAAAAAACGTGGACCCTTTTCAAAATCTACGCCGTCATTGTGTCTAGATCACAAAACAAAACTTTTTGTGCTTGGAACTTTTTAAAGAAAGGAAGATAACTTTTTGGGAGACATTTCTTGTGTTTGTTTGTTTATAGGTATGTAACGTGCATATCTAACATTCCTATACTCATACCTCTATCTCGGAGGGGTAGGCGGAGACCTGTTTGCCACATGCTACGTTCCCGAATACTGACAATCCTCTTTCGCTTCATCAAAAACGTTTCATCGTTCCAAAAGATGTATAGATTAAGTTTTTAATCGGTACATGATTACTTTTTCTTTCTATGTAGGTATATTATATTCATTATAACCTCCTCTTACACATAGGTATTATAACTTATGTATTTATGTAGTAGAAGTTTATTATTAAGTTTAACCTCTAACGTCGACACTAAAAATAAAGCCATATAAAGGGTATTGTGTCAAAATTTCAGAATTGGCTTTGGTCGCCAACTAAGTATTAATTTCAAAGTTACCTACTGGAAGAAAATTTTAACTTATAGATGCTTAAAATTTTAAAAACTATCTGATTTATTTTGAATTGATCATAGTTATATCAGTAAAATTATAGTGCAAACAATTTATTTTAAAGTTTATGTAAATACATCCCTTTTATTTTTAGCTCAAGATGTCACAGGATGCCCCTTTAGGCCCCCCCGAAAACTAAAATAACTTTCCGACAAAGCGTTCCTTTACGACAGGACTAAGGAAATTGTTACTGAAATAAAGTGGAAAGGAAATGCCTTCAGTTACTCTGGCAAGGGTGTTCGTTAGGAGCGTGCATACAAGAGATGCAATGTAAAAGTTACAGCTCGCTGTTTACGACTAGATTTTTAATTTTGTTTGTTTCCTTTGTAAAATTAAACTGTGCCAGTGTGTGACCAATTGATAACTCTCTTATTCTATCAATATTGAAACGGATGATGCAACTATCAATAGACAAGTACTGTAGGAATGAAATGGCATTCATTGAATATGTACCTATACCAAATGTAATTGTGTTCATTTAAGTACAACAAAGGTAATTTTCTGTAAAACTAAAAAAAAAAACTTTTGTGCACAAATATTTGAGCACAATTCGACGAAATCTGCAAGTTCACCAGCGCATGTTTACCCCAAACTAACAGGCTAATTGGTGTTCCTTGTAGAAGAATACGCACACAAGTGATTTGTATTGAGTAAATAGCAAGCTTTACCGGTCTACCACCTTTACAAATAGTAATTTATTCAAACCGTTCTGGCAGTTCTGGTCAACATTGCTCTGTAGATCTATCCTGTATTGAATTGAAACTGGGAAAATGGACCCATTGTATCCGCATTGATCATACGTGAAAATAAGATAAGATACGAATATTCTTTATTGCACACAAGAAGCGAGACATAAAATATGGAAGTTACAATGAAAAAGTTTCTTCCAGACAACCTTGTGACGGAAAGGTTGCCGAAGGAGATCGAGAGAAGGGTAGTTGGTGCAAATACGAATAGTGCATACTTAAAAAACTGTCATATAAAAATTACAAATGGCCACCAATCAAAGCGCACCAAGTGCACCACAGAAATCATCTGTCAATTTTTATTTTTTTATTTCTTCTTATACAGTCAGGGCAAAGACCTCTCGGAAGAGAATCGACTCATATTTTATTTTATAAAGGAGGTAATTACGCGATCCTTGCGCGCGTACTTTGACCGGTCCCGGCTTCAGCTGTATTATTATCAACTCTGCAATGATTGAGCGGGAAATGGCTTTACAGCGGTGTTCAACCATAGAGTTTATTATAGTGCCAACTGACCACTGCTTAACGAGCACTAGAGAAATAAAACTACTTACTTACCTATGAAAACGCGAGAAAAGAGGTTACATTGTCATTATGATGAGGATCATAATTTTTTTGTATAAAGCATTAAATCTTCATATAATTTTCTTAGGCTGTCAGGTTTTTTATTGATAGGGCATGGGTCAAACTGGTAATATGTGATCATCCCAACTTTCCCAAGAAAGGTACAGCACATTAATAAAAAACACAAAGGTCCAAGGCGTGTATCTCGTCCAAGAGACGTTACTTGCAGTGTGTAATTTAATTTAATTTTTATAAAGACCTACTGACCTTTAGATATAAATAAAATCCTCCAAAGAAGGGATATATTCTTACGTAGATTATTACTCCTACGCGTTTGGTCCTACGTTTTTTAGATGTTACAAATTAAGCCGCTCTTATCAACAAGGAAGATCGCCGCTGCGCCTGCCCGCTGTCGTGTAGAACGTAGATCAAGATTGTATAGGGCTTTTATTTACGGAGAGAAATAATTGGGTGCCCTTTGTATGAAGTAGCTGAATGAAAATAAATGTTAAAAAAACCAAAGTTCTATTCTCCTCATAATAAAAAGAAAAAAAAAAAAAGTCGTGTAGGTTCGTTGAGCCGATGCAACCACCAGTGACGCCATTAAATTAAAATGTAAAGATGTCGTAGTTTTCAACCTGCCAGTCACTATTACAGATTGAAGCCACCAACAAAACAAAAATCGATATTTTCAAATACAGACAAAAAAAAAACTTTCCTTTTGACTTCTATCGTGATCAAAACTCACTCCATCAAACCGCAGTCGCGTGCTAACGTTTCCCCGATTGGATCCAAATAGGGCTCGTGGCAAACCAGGTAGCAATACGCATGTGCAGGTGAAACCAGCACCATTTGACCTCCCCGACAGCGTGTCTTATAAATGTTCTAGCAATGCACCCCCGGGTCAGCCTAAGCTGGTTCGCGCTACGTGAGACAGGTAGAGGTGGGTGCAAGCAGGTGGGGCGCATGCGCGCTGCAACTCAGGTGGGTTGTACGACCTCTTGCCGCCTCCTGGTAGCCTGGTTCGAGGCTGGCAGCCTGCCACAGGTATTTCCCAGGCAGGTGAGAGGCCTCCCACGAGGTCTTATGACCCCCTATGGGCTAATGTGGGCACCTGTAACTGATATACGTCAACACTGCCAGGTAGAAATAATTTCGTTCAATTGTAGCTCTTTTGTTGCACTTGATTAGAGTTCATTGTGGGTAATGGTGATTGTCGCCTGCCGTGTGATCCTGTAAAAGTGAATTACCTAGAAGTCTTTGTGATCTTCGTTTTAGTACACTGGTTAGGGGTAAACAGATCACCAAAGTTTCAGTCTTTTGATATCAGAAATGGTGTCAGCTTTAAGCACCTTAAAATTTTCTGGTGACTGGTGATTGGCTAGTAATTGTAGCAATTTTAAGGTCCACCAAAAGTTCAATATTTTGTAGAGAGGTAGAATTTACCTGTTAAAACCTCTCTTAGAGATTTTGGTGGGCTACGACTCTGTACTAAATAGTGGGCTAGGTGAGGTTTTCAAATATATTTTCACTCCGGGGAGTTGTAAAGGTATGCTACGTTAGCTTTTATTTTTCCGTAGAGCTGACGCCATTATTCGGTTGTCACTGACTTCAGGGTACCCGAAACCAGCGTGTATCATTGTTGATCCAGTTTATGTATGAGTTAAGTTATGAAAATGCAAATAGATAAGTAAATATTTAAATAGATATTTTGGCAATAAATAATTTTTTACTTTACTTTACTTTTAAATATTTCAGTATAAATACCATGTAGTTATCTAACAATCAAATTTTTGTCTCATTATTAGAACAATATTTAGGATTTTTTAAAAGTGGACTTGTCACTCTGCTCTATAGTTTTAGACCTTTCTTGACCCGAAGATCTCTTATTTTATGACGAATATAGGGGGGTCGTTGGGTATCGCTGACTACAAGCTCGAGGCAAAATCATTTAAGACCTCCCAGGGGACCCCAAATAGGGATTTAAAAGAATTAAAGAAAAGATCAAATAACAGAGCTTTACCAAATGACTGTAAGACATTTATA
The DNA here is from genome assembly GCA_947310995.1 of Yponomeuta cagnagella. NCBI lineage: Eukaryota > Metazoa > Arthropoda > Insecta > Lepidoptera > Yponomeutidae > Yponomeuta > Yponomeuta cagnagella. Next base: position 13,571,120 of record OX371287.1, read on the forward strand.
GCGTTAAATAATAGGGTTAAAAGCAAGCGGGTTCTTCTAATTTTAGGTATCCAAAAAAAGAGTTAGCCACAGTTCCATAAATATCATTCATTTTAAGTCAATACATGATTTCCTGTTTGGTCATATCTTTAAAACGACGCGTACCCCACTCTACCCCGCCGTCATACAACGCTAATTTATTTGAATTTCGAATAAGCTCGAACTAAAATGGTTTTTCTTTTCTTTTGAGTATAGCCTGGTCCACACTTACAGGGTAGATCATCGTGCAATATTTTTCTATAAGGAAGGGAAGTTTACATCGCCTCGTACAGACTCAGATAACTGAGATTTTTTTTTAATATGCAGTAACCAGGAGAAACTAAGTGCGATAGTCGTTAGATTCTTTTTTAATTTTTTTTACATATTCGTAAAAGCAAATGAGGTGAAATTAGCGGCGGCCGCCGTTATAGCACGATTCAGCGAACCTCTGGGCGGGTATGTTTGAATGCTAAATTGATACCCTTTGACGGTACAATTGAGTATTTTGAGCGGCAAATCGGGCGGTTATTTTGGTATCACCTTCGCCACAGGGCACTTATTAGTTTGAACAAAATGTGGGACGTTGTAGCTATTATCATGATGATTGAATTCTATTATAAAGTAAACATACACATTGGTATGCATGCATGTCACAAAGAATATCGATATCTACGTAACAATTTTTTTTTTAATTATAACTTTTATTAGGTAATATCTGATTAAATAACTATTTACACAATGTTGCAATATGAAACTAAAATAATCAACGTGGCTGTGTTGTATATACAGGTTTACACGTCTGTGTTATTATATAGGTTTACATAATACAACACAATCACTTGTCGGACACACTTAGATATTATGATGAGTAGACAAATAAGTCACGTTTTCACAATTCAATTCAATTCAAATATTTTTATTCATTGTAAAAACAGAATGTTTACTCAATGAACGTCAAAATTGTTAGTTTCACAATTAATGGATTATGTGGAGAAGAAGCTAACAAAGAAGCTCCACATTTATTCTTTTCAAAACACGTTTTAACTTAATTAACAGAGTTTTCACCTTAAAATATTAGTCATGAATGTGTTGAACACTAGTCACAAGCGTCCTTTAAATAATATTAATCTACTGTTTAATGCCACACATCTTTGTCTTCTAATAATCCTTGATGTTATAGTAAGCCTTTTTGCACAGAATGTGCTTAACACATTTTTTAAATCGCGTTGGAGGTAACTCTAATATATCTTGAAGAATTTTGTTGTAGAACCTTATACAGTGCCCCATAAAGGATGTGTTAACTTTTGCAAGTCTAAATAGTGGAAATGACAATTTATGTTTATTTCTAGTATTAACATTATGGTGGCCACCAACATTTTCGAAGTCTTTACTATATTTTCTAACGTACATAATATTTTCATAAATGTATTGACATGCAACTGTTAGGAAAACGTAGAACGTAGAAAACGTAGAAAAACACGCAGATCGAAGCCATTTTTACAAATCAAATTATGACGGCGCCCATGCAGCGGGAATCTAGCCCACGACCTATATCTTGGTAATCAAACGAGTAACCGTTAGACCAAAGAGGCGGTCGAATTTCCCAGTTTCTCAAAAGTATATCGTTATTAAAGTAGAAAATAATGCAGTCTACTCACCTCATGTCAAATCAAGACTGAAATAGAATAGAAAAGACGAAGACCAAAATATTACATCCAAGAAAAACCCATAAAACAAGGAGGATAAAACAATGTTTTACTGCGTAATATCCTGCAAAAAGTTTATGCAATCTTCATTCAGTCCCGGGTTCGATGTCCGGCTCGCCTCGCCTCATGGACGTGCCTAATTGGTTTCTGAGATGAACATTTTATAAGACCTTTCTGGTACGAAGACTGCGTCGGAATCAAATTGTCGTTTGTGAGAGCGTCATACCAATTTAGAGAGGCGAGGAAAAAAGTGCTTAGAAAATGCTTCTGTTATTTTCAGCACATCCTTAGTTACATAGTTAAAATTGACGAGAGAGAAAGAGGCATTAGCGGAACGTGTTAATTGATTAATTATACAGTGTGTAACAAAATGCGCCCATGTGCGCCCGAAAATGGGTCCAGACAACCTCGTCATTATAATACGCAGTATATAGATACGTCCGGCGTCCCACTGCAGGGCACAGGCCTGCTCTCAGAGAGAGAGAGTACAGGATTATTCACCACGCGTGCCCACCGTGGACTGGAAATTTCAAGCGCTGAGGTATGTGAACACCTCAGACAGTCAGGTTTCCTCGTCGTTACATACAGCCAAATTTTTACTGGAAAACTTTGAAATCGCGATTAGTTATAGTTCAATATGTTACTTCTAGCATTAAAATCCCTATATTATTATTAATATTAATACTTTTATTGCACTTAAACTAATGTAAAATACGACGGAATTAATGCCATAAGCATTTTCTACCAGTCAACTGCAGGAGGTGGAAAAAGACTATAGTGAAAGTTATTAGCTTAATTCCGAATTCACTTACTTGTTTTTTTGTCGGAATCTTCCAACAAAAGGAAGGCAGAACATGAAGGACCCTAAGAATGGCTGTAAAGTGTAAACCATGTCAACGTTCTAGCAAATAAATTATTTTTACTTACTTTAAAAAATCAAGTAAGTGAATCCGGAATTAAGCTAATAATGTGTTGAGCTTACGGAACTTTTAGCTCAAAAATTATGAAAGTTGTAGGTATTGACGAGCCACACTCGGTACTGATTAATGACGGTGACCCGTATTTTCAGATTTAAATGGATATTTCGATACCCCATAGACAACTCTTTACACATGTGGCATAGATTCCAAAAAAGATTTTTTGAAAATTCTTTATTGCACAACAAATGGGCAAGGGCGAGCTTTTCGAAAAAGTAATTTCTTTGAGCTAACCATGGGTGATGTGCATAGAGGAAGGGGTAGTGCCTGTAAAGTCTTTGAAGAAATTATAATTATATAATTAATACAATACATAAACTTATACCTATGCTACACACTACCGGTTGGACTTTAATCAACTGCCAAACTTTAAAGGGGCTTTTTACTCACTTCTACTATGGGGCCAAACAAATCAGAGCAAAAAATAAATGAGCTGTTCCATACATAAGATAGAAGCAGTACTGCACCAAATGTATGAAACAGCTGATTTATTTTTTGCTCTGATTTTTTTGGCCCCATAGTAAAAGTTGTTTGTATTGACGAGTACAAAGTTTGTCAGGTGACTAAAATGCCGCCCGGTATAATGTTACACTATAATATGTCTTAAGCTTATAACCATTATTAAATAAATACAATAAACAAGTACCTACATTTAAATAATTATGTTGGTTTATTCAGAAGGCCAAAGTTGTACTCATGGATCTCCATAATATGTCGCCGTTTGTATGTGACTGTACTAACAATACAGTCAATTTCAAACACATTTCAGTGTCGAAATTTATTACCTTATTTATTGCGATATTTCGTTGATCGGGCCAGCCACAAATAAACAGTTACTATGTCTAAAAGTCGAGAGTTGAGCCAAAGGTCAACTGCCGGTACTGTTTACACTAAATGGTGAAGCTCTCAGTGTTAGGCGTACTGGCGAGTCGTAAACGCTTTCGGTAATTTCGCGCTTTCATCTTCAAAGCTTCATTCAAAGAGTTAATTCTGCGAACCGTGCTAAAGATACAACGGTTGTTGCTAACAGGTTACCTAGGTATAAATATACAAACCGGTCTATTATTATAAGTTAAAAAATACGCAGTAGCAGCATAGACGTACCACTGCTAAGCATAGGTCTTCTCTCGGAGAAAGAGAGAGAGGCTTAATCACCTCGCGTGTTTAGTGATGAAGTATGTAGTTATTAGGTACTCAGTTTACCCAGTTACTCAGATTTCCATACGATGTTTTCTGTCACAGTTCGTCAGTATTGCTAAATATTGACAAACGGGACTACGCAACTTAGAAAATCAATCAAAATCATCAATTAGGTACTTAAGATTGGAATAGAAACTGAACTGGTCATATCTTGGGGCAATCTATAAAATGGGATCCATTTAAGGGCATTGTGAAATAATGGAAATATGAAATACAAAACGTGTAACAGCTAATGAATGTTAAGGAAGCGAAAGTGATCCGTCAGGATCGTAGCAACTGGCAGTCCCTGGTCTCTGCCTACCCCTCTGGGATACAGGCTTGAGTTTATGTATTATGTATGTATGTATGTATGTATGTTGTATTGACGAGTCGGAACCCCCATTTTCGGACTTGTATAAGGATTTTTAATAGTGTAGTATGCCCACCAGCTAGCTGGACCGACGATCTGAGCCAGATTGCTGGACTTGTCTTGTCTAGCAGCGGATGAGTATAGGCTGATTGATTGGTAAGCATGTTTTTGTTCAATTCTGTATAACCATATCCAATATTTCGTATAGGAGTTGTTCTAAGTCAGTTTACCTAGCGTTCTGCTTGAGCTAACCTACTGGAACGGCCTAAACGAGGCCTAGATCCGCAAAGAATCAAGTCATTCATTTCGGCACGCGATTTGCCCGTGGGCGGCTCGTAGGTGACAGGCATGACTGCGTAACAAGGCCTAGGTAAACTCGCAGATTATTTATAAATGTACCTACCTAGTTATGCTATGGAAAGGGCTATGCTCGGGGTTTCTCTGAAAGATCGAATTCGAAACGAGGTGATCCGACAGAGAACCAAAGTCACCGACATAGCCCACCGAATTAGCATGCTGAAGTGGCAGTGGGCCGGCCGTATTATCCGAAGAACTGATAAACGATGGGGTAGACGAGTTCTCGAGTGGAGACCGCGGATCGGTAAACGTAGTGTGGGACGTCCGCAGACTCGGTGGAGCGATGATCTTCGCAGGGCGGCTGGCAAGAGCTGGATGAGAGTAGCCGAGGACCGTGCTCAGTGGCGTGCTATAGGAGAGGCCTATGTCCAGCAGTGGACAAGCATAGGCTGATGATGATGATGATGAATTATATTGCAGCTGTGAAGGAAAACATCTTGAGCAAACCTGAGTATCTGAGGTGTTTACTTTGCCTATGCAACGCGTTTGGGCAAATGGGCATGGTGATTAACCCCACACTCTTTCTCTCTTCGAGAGATGGCCTGTGCCCTTCAGTGGGACGTATATGCTGCATTATAATTATTTTATAGTGCGTACAAGTCAACAGATGAACCCAAGATTCCCTAGATGCAAACAAACATTTTTAAATATGATCAAAATAATTTAATTGACCGTTGTAACAATTCTTGTATGTTCTAAAATTTTAGAGCAAGTAACTTAACAGACATTCTTATTGTCCAGATTTTAACGGATTTTATCAACGTTTAGCTCAATTACAGGGATACGAGGACAAGATTAATATGGACAGCTCTTATCTGACAAAAAATATGTGCCAATATTGAACAAACAGTTTGTGGGGACAATCAACAGCTGTCTTTGTGTTTTCGTTGCTACGAGTATATCGCCAGTAATGTAGCTAACTAAAGGTGTATCACCGTTACAGAGGGCCGGCGACTTCTGAGCTGCGCGATTTCAATCTAAAATAATCCTTAAATATATACCAAGTTAGTAACATTTTGCACGCCCGTCGCCATAGCGTTGTAATGTGGATAGTTCTTCAGTAGAGTGCACGCGTGTAACAGTTGCCTGTACGTAATGTGAGTGGGTAGGTAGATCCATCTATTCTTTTGCAAGATACATAGGTAATGAAATTCTACAATAGATTTAGCTATTCACTAGAAGCGAAAGAAACTTTCTAAGCTCTACATTATTTCGCAAGTTCGACCATTATTTCCAAGCTCATTTCAAGACCATAAAGCTTGTAATTTGTAAAAATTATATTAAATGTATTTATTTTGGAATTAATATTATAAATGTGAAAGTTTGTGAAGATGTTTGGATTTTTGGAGATTTGGATGTTTGTTAGGCAATCACGCAATAACGGCTGAACGGATTTACATGAAACTTGGCGTACATGTAGACAAATAATTGAGATAGCATACTTAATATCCCGGTAATGCGTTGCCGTGGGATAATATTTATTTTAAGTTTAAAATTTGTGGTGCGAGCGAACTTTGTGTTTTAAAAATAGATGGCGTTGTGCAAGAATCGTATAAACGGATTCTGTGGCGGTACGAAGTTCGCCGGGACAGCTAGTCTTAGAATAAAGGTACAAACAAGAAAAGTGCAATTTCTCATTTGTTTTAGGTTACTTTATAAGGACTAGAAAAATCAGATACATCCTGGAAAATTTCAGAAATTTCAGAAATCTGAAATATCATAATCTAAAAATGTTAATAAGAAATATCTGTGTAATTCCATTTTTATTATTATTATTATTATTATTAAATCCTTTATTGCATAAAACAGAAAGTTTTGCACATAGGCGAGCTTAATGCTACTTAGCATTATCTACCAGCTAACCTAAGTTTTGATGAGAGCATTATCAGGTATTGCAACTTACTTAATATTAAATATACTTACTAATTTATCTCTCTTAATAACAGTTTTCGCTACTCGAATGATGCAGATAGTTACTCTTGCCTTCCACGTCAAACTGCCATCATGTACCTTATTGTGTAGCTTGAAATCGATAAGAGATTTACCTCGACTGAATCGGAAAGAATTTGACTGCGTCGTTGGTCTAGCGGTATCACGTCTGATTACCATGCTGGAGGTCGTGGGTTCGATTACCACTGGGGGCTGCCGTACATTTGTACAAATGGCCTCAGTCTGAATGTATTTCCACGTTTGTGGAAACGTTTCCTAGTTTGGTACTTGGACAAGAGATTTTGTTTTGTGGACGTTATTATTACCTTACAGTGCAGTTAATAGAGCTAATTAGACTTTCAATGCTTATTTTGTGATCCAATTGAATATCTAGACCACTTAGTCTAGGTCTGCAATTAATTTTTCGGCGTCATTTTTTTCATTGGAATTAAACGGCTGATAAAACTACAAATTGATGGCCCAAGAACAGTTTATTTAAAAACTTCTTCTTACTTTGTTTCGAAGTAATTAAATCATTACCCCAGTAATCGGTGGTAGCGGAGCTGTAGAACGTCGAGCTCACATTTGGGAGGTCGTGAGTTCGAATCCCGCTGTGAACCAATGATTTGGTTTTTTAAGTCACATACTGAAACGCATGCACGTAAGAATTGAAGAAAATTCGAGAGTAACTTTTAGGAATCTTTAATTTGTCTTTTTTCTCCGTTTTGCCTTGTCATAGACAAATTTTAATTTTAAAAATATATGACATATGTAGAAAAAGAAAGGTTGTAAAAACATAAAATAGTTGGTTGGTCGGTCGGCAACACATACACTTGTGAAGTTAAAGTAGCAAAACCACTCGGTAGCGTGAAGGAAAATATCGTGTAAATTGCCAATCCGCGGTGCAGTGCCCACACGCAATTAAGCCCATACTAACTCTCTGAGAGAAGGCCTCTGTATGTAGGGTACATGATAAAATTATAATAACAATAATTTAACTCTCAGATTCTCGTAAGCTAACAATCTATGTGTGTGCTGTTAACAGATTTTTGACGTTTCCGAAGTGTCAAAATGTCAGTCTATTCGGCAGTTCGGAGCTAGGTTCGGAGTAGGTTAAAACGAACGAGTCTATAGAATAGGTTACGTAGTAGCGCCTCAGTTGTGTTTGTGCTGAATGACAGCAACATTTTGAAGGAGATTCAGTATAAAGATCGGAATCCAAAGAATCCACTATTGTGGGAGCCACGGTGATAAATCTCTTCATAGGTAGGCTCAAGGATGTCGAATTTTGGATAAATGTTTCAAAGTGGTGTTTATAGCAACGTTTTATTAGCACGATTTATTAGCCATCAACTCTAGATCTTTGCCAATGGCGAATCCTGATATCGCTATAGTAGGTGAATTATGTGAACTACAGGTTGTTTCAGAAAGGTCCTTTCATATATCATCATGCTGCCATAGTAACCTGTTTTGGCGAATTATAAAACCACAACCACACAGAAATAATATCTGAACAAAAAATAAATTGAACAAAAAACATTTCAAGACTCATACCACTTTTTGTAAACGACAAACTGTAATACGTGTATCAAGTTTCAGTATTGTGTATTTTTGGGGCAACCCAGCAACAAAGTCTTACGCCCAGACTCGTGAGCAGTGGTAGCACGGTCGGTAAAACACGCCTCACATTCGGGAGGTTGTGGGTTCGAATACCGTACGTGTACTAATGACTTTTTTTTCTAAATTGCGGACATTTGTGAATTTGTTGTGATAATACTATTCGCTAACGCTGAAGGAAAACATCAAGAAGAAACCTGAGTGTCTGTGGTGTTCACAAAGCTCAGCGCTTCAAATTACCAACCCGCAGTGGGCGCGCGTGGTAGTTAAGCCCATACTCTCTCTCTGAGAGAAGGCCTGAGCCCTGCAACGGGACGTATTTACATTATTATGCCCAGACTTGGAGGACCGCTTTCAGTCACTAAGACATAAAAAACAATTCCTCTAAATCACTACTCAAATGCAGTTTAAATAGTTTATGGTAAAGTCTTTCCTTTTACTATTTAATATGTATTTGAGGAGTGTTTTAAGGAATCTTGTTTTTATAAAGACAATGTTAATATATAGCTATCGTGGACGCCCAGGGCACACTGCTCAGCAACAGACCTATAACACAGCCATTTTTGATCTGACTAAGATTTATTGTCGAAGAATCGGCCGGAAAGAGGTCACTTGCCAGATGAAGGCGTAGGTTTGAAGTTTGTTGGTTTATGTAAAAGCTTTTTTCGCAATCTATTTTTATCGCAATAAGTGCATCTGGCTGGCTTATGGAGCGTAGGCGATTAGTTTTGGTACATCGCAGTTTTTTAAGTTATGGACCTGCCCGAGGCCTGATTATGCTCACCAAGTCCTGTTGGAATCCTGAAATGGTATGGAATTTGACAGACTATGGGAATCGTTCACGTTTGGCGTAATATAGGAGCCGCTCCTATCCTGGTCCGACTTGCGGCGAAAATCCTTAGGTGTTTTGATTTTTATGTTTCTTTTTGACATCTGACGTTTTTTTTAGTTTTTATTTGATTATTATGTAATTGTGTGTCAATTGACATGTATATAATGTAATTACAGATTTGAGTTAATATCTGTCAATAGGTCATCTGCATTTGTATGACAGAGTGTGGCGCTAAAATAAAATAAATTATATATTTTTTTATGTAGCCAATATTTGTCCCACTGCAGGGCAGAGAAGTATTATTCTAAATAATTATTTTATAATTTCCTAAAGGTATTCAGTGTCTATTCTGAAATATGTAATTAAAAACTTTTTATTTTCAGTTAAATCTGAGAAAAATACTCATAGAACAAATTTTTGTAAAACGCAAACTATAATAGAACAAGAATATTGCAGTTTTTAATATTCGTGGGTTCTGTGACGCATGCGCCAGCCAGACGGCGCGGTGCGATGACATCGACATGATCGGAAGCGGCGCGCGCGCATCGCATAGGCATCGGGATGATTTGCATAATCAATCGATTGGACGCAAACAAAGTTTCAATGGCGTAACGAATGCAATTTATTATAATTACGTGCACATTTGGAACTCGTTTATTTGCAGCAGTCACATTAGTAACTGTGTACGTGTGTACGTCTATATTTGTAGAAGTGTAGGCAGAGGTACCTACCTATACATTTTTTCATCAAGAATGAAGAGATCACTTTAATTAAGTGATAAGGCCGCCATCTATACTCTTAGGTTAAAAAATATCTGTGTAATTTCCATTTTTATGTACAATAAAGTGTTCTCTATTTATCTATCATGATAATTTGCGTTATTTCATAAACTCTCAATTTTAAAAGGGTCTGAAATAACTGACTCGGACTTTTGAGGCTAAATTAATGTCAATATTACCACAAACAAACTGAAGAACCACAATTTAAATATTTTCAGCATAAACTATATCGTTTATTATCTCAGTATTTCAGTACCTATGTACACATTTGTAAACAATCAACAGATTGTAAGTAAGCGTTTTTATATTAAATCAAATCGTCTTGTTAACAAAATCAACGATTTACAAATCTATTTAAGCAGCCATGACTGGTCATCACGTCATTTAGATTCACACAGCTCAATTCACTGTCGCATTTTAGATGCGGACACCCATATCGTGTGAGACAATGTGCATTCAAACAGGGCCTAGATTCTGTTAATGCATTGTAGTAACATGACAACTGCATGAACATGGCGGTTTTCATTTCATGGCTGCTTTAAGTCTACGCGGGCACACCCATCAAACCTTCTAGGCGTCAATGGTACGAAAAAACACGTCACGTGACCCGACAGTGTACCTGTCATTATACTACAATGCACTAACAGAATCGAGGCCCAGCTATGTTTAGTGGGCGTATTGCAATAACAAGCCGATGGTGTGTCGGTACGAAAACCAGTGGCCTAGTACCGCTCTAATTACTGTAAGCAAAAGAGGCTTCGAGGAAGATGCGGGTGACACTAAGGCCCGTATTACAGAAGCGTACTCAAGCGCCGATCTCAGTTTAAGACTAGATTTGAGTATGGTTTTCATTTTAGAACGTTACTTGAGTTGACACTTACCAATCACAACTCGACTGAGTAATAGCTAATTCGAGAACGATACTTGAGTTGCAATCTCTACTTAAGTCATGTTCAAATCTGTATTTACTCAAGTGTGGTCGGAACCACGCTTGAGAGTCGATTTTCCTTGTGAATTGTTTCCTCTGTATATTTCACATAATTAAACTAATTCTTATCAATATTTTTCATATCATGCGTAGAACGAAATAAAAGTTTATACTTGATTTTTCTTGTCATAGAAAACAAACATTGGTCATAGACAATCTGATTGCAGTTCAGAATCTTTACTTAAGCAGCGATTGGCTGAGGAACCCTTAAGTACTATTTAAAAATAAAGGGTGTGCTTGAGCATCGATTCAGCGCTCAAGTTAGGATTGGGCGATCCGAGATCAATCTGCGCTTGAGGATCGTTCTGTAATACGGGCCTAAGACTGATTCGGGTTAAATGATAATTAACGTGGTATATGAAATTAAATTGTTTTTTAATGTTTCATACAAAGCGACCTCAAATTGTTACAAGGCAGTATCGATACTGAAATTTTCCGGGAATCGCTATCACATTCTACTTCACAGATGAATTGTCGAAGCATTCACATGCCTCAGCGCTTGAAATCGCCAATCCGCGGTGGGCAAGCGTGGTGATTAAGCCCATACTCTCACCCGGAGAGAAGGCCTGTGCCCTACAGTGGGACGTATATAGGCTGCTTATTATTGTCGAAACCCTTTGGTTTTTAGAATATTTAATGCTCGATTTAATAAACTGATTACGCAGAGCGCCGATTATTGCTTTTGTTATTGTAATTGGATAAGTAGCCTGCAGTCGTACCTATCGTACCTAACGTAGAGCTTGTGATGGGGTTACTAGTTAACATTCATCCTCTATGATGCGCAGTCCGATGAAATGTATGCTACGAGCTATTATTAGACACTCTGTCACCAAAGTGTCATCGCAGTTTGTCTTGTATAATAGGCGCCCCTTTTTTGGAGAGTCTACAGCGTGTTATTGCTATGACGCGAAACCTGAAAACCGTTTCGTAATCTGTAGAATTCTAAGGGACCCGATCGGGCCACCATAACAATGGTTTTAAATTGTTATTTTCAAGGTTATAATCTAACAGGTATCGATATTTAAACCTCTTTCGTAGTTTCAAATTTTCTCAATTAAGTGTCTTTTATATATTTTTTATTTTATTTCTATAAAAACAAAAACAATTTAATTAAAACTTTTAAGCTTCTTTTATTGGTGATGGTTTAAATATCGACGAAAAACTAGTTTACAGATTTGACGTTATCTCAGTAAGACATAATATATGCAGGTTTTAATAAATAACCATCTGTATAATCAGAAATGTACGACTTTGCCAGCTTTACTATCTATGCACTCTTAAAAGTTAACTAAATGAATCTTAAATTTCACTTATACCATTTTCTATGCATTGCTATGAATGAAACCAATTGTTTTTTTCGAAAGAAAAAGATTTAATTTGGAAAACGGCGGTGTTCCCTCTTTACATACCTAATCAAACATTTCGGTCATTGTCAATAATGACTTATTGGTTGAAAATGTCACGATGTAACCCAAACATTTACCACAACCATTACGAAACCATATGACTAATTAAAAAAAGAAATGAGCCGTGCAAAGCTTCCGTCGAACCATTCCCCATTTACATTCCTCCTATCTCACTGCTGCTCCACTTTCCTCCATTTGAAGTGGGTTTTGGAATTTGCGATATTTACTAAATTAAGTTCTTTAAAAGAACCCATACGGTTAAATCAGAACCAACTGAAACTGTGTCTGTTTTATCTCCTTCTCTCGTCCTCTTTATGGGTGTGAGAAAACTTCAGTTTATACGTGTGGGTGAAACTTTTACTGAGGCTCTATTAAATGACATTGGCAATAGTGCTATTTGTGTAACAGTAAACAGGCAGTAAAATCAAATCGATTTCGATTAAAATAAAATCGGTTCACTATTACATTGAACGAAAGGGGATCATCATCATAATTATCAGCCATTTGACGCCCACTGCAGGGCATAGGCCTCGTTCGTGGTTTTCATAACCATGAGGGGTTTTGCCATAATCGCCAAGCTTAGCAGACGGGTTGGCGGTCGCAGTATGCGGTTGGAATCTCAGGAAGACGCTGCTGACCGTCTCCTGGTAATTGATTTTCTTAGTCTACGACGAGCGTAAGGGGAAAGAAATTTAATTTTGTATTGACGAGTAAATGTTCCAATTTACTCAGATATGAGAGATTTGTTACACCCTGTATAACGATATGGTTAATTTCGTAATTGGAGGCAGAATAACATCTGGCGTAGCCCTACGGGAGTACGTAGAATGTGAATTTTATTAACAATGTAATCTAATTAATATAATCGATCTACTTATCAGGGAGTAAACGATTAAATTAAATTCTTAAATTACCGAAACCACTGTATTTACAAATTAACCTGTTAGATTACGACCTTGAAAAGAACAATTAAAACCTTTGTCATGGCGGCCTGATCGCGTCCTTTACATTTCGACAGATTAAAGCCATAAAAATACGACCACACAACAACAAAACCGGCGATTCTTTTCTTCTATGATGATTCTATTACCTTTTAAAGAGAAATACCGTAAACAGCCAATAATATTACGCGGTAATATTATTACCTCGTCGGCATTAGTTAGGTTAAGACATTGGGGTTTTGTTGATTTCACTTCTAAGCTTCCCTTTTCAATCCGCAGGAGTGATTGTGAATGGAGCATAAACGTGCAACTGAAACGATTTAACCATGAACCTGTCTAAAAGTGAGATCATCCAGGGCGAATGAACTCGCGTAAATCAAAGGAAACTATTGAAAAAACAGTAAACGAGGCAGAACGATTGTGAAAAGATCATAAAGTCTGCGAATAAACACAGCGGCCACGTCTGACGGTACGCCTACGGTGTGTACGTGGGTCTATACAGGTGGCCCAAAAAAAATCACTGTAAAAATTTAAGCTGTTGGGTGCACACAGAATGTCCCAGAAATAGGGGTATAATCGTTTCGTAAAGGTCTATGTTACAACGTTTACTAGCGTTATATAGCGCTCCCTGGCGACGTGTGGGCGGTACGATTTTAATTTAAAGTAATCCTTAAATACTAACATTAAAGTGCAAAGAAAGCCCTTTGTTATGTTAACCATTAAAAAAAGCTCTTTGAGACGTTTTTTTAGGTTTAGAGTTAAAAACAGAACATGTAACGCATGTATCTGCCCTAATGTTTACCATAGTGGTCCTAAGTGAGTAAATATATCGTGTTAATCTCCACTCGTTTATTTAACCATACAGCCGCTTATTTTGCCTTTCCCTTTGTCACAAGCCAAGGAGGCCTCTGCTCTGAAAACATTTTAACTGAAACAAAACCGAATGATACTGGCACACTACATAAATAAACTTTGGCCTTTGCATCTACGTAATGAGAGGATTTAAATGCAGCTTCCAGTGGCACCTTCCCTCACACTAGATGGGTGAAGGGAACACTCGGACGCTGCAGTGCCTTCGCGTTAACCGTGAAGGAAAACATCGTGAGGAAACCCGCGGCTTGGTTGGCTCCGCACGCAGTGACTTGTCTTTCCTGTGGGCTAGGCCGACTAAGCTGTCAGGATGGTATAAGTGCTGGGCAAGCCTACTCCATCTATAAAACAATGTACAAAAATAACCGTAACACTAATACATTTATTTCGCGCCAGTCAGGTATAATTTTCCCTTCCTAATTGACAGTGGCAGTGGAGGTCGAAAGCGGTGTCGAATGGCTGCGCTGGCGCACGTTTGTAATGTCAAGTTCGCAGCGGATGGCTGTTAGCTCGCTAAATAAGGCGAAGTGCTGTAAAGCGTGCCACACATCGCAATTTGCTGTTGCTTTGGGGCCGTCCATATATTACGTCATTCTAAATTAGGGGGGGGGGGGGGTTGGTCTGCGGATGACGGTAAATGATAGATGGGGGGTGGGGTGTTTCGAAATTGACGTCATTCTTATTTATTTATTTATAGTTTATTTTTCACGTACAAAAAGATTATTTCTAAAAAGAAATTTCTTCCAGCACACCTAGTAAAATACTAGCTGCCCGCCCCGGCTTCGCCCGTGGTACTTACATGTATTATACATATAAACCTTCTTTGAGAATCAGTCTATCTATTTAAAAAAACCGCATCAAAATCCGTTGCGTAGTTTTAAAGATCTAAGCATACATAGGGACAGACAGCGAAAGCGACTTTGTTTTATACTATGTATTGATAATAAACACAATACTTAAATAATAACTACAACATTACATAATTAATAAAAGTACATATTAATACTATACTTATACTTAAATACATGTCTCATACTAAGGAAAGATAATGTTCTTGTGATGTTTTGCAAGTATTGAAAGCGACTTTGTTTTATACTATGTATTGATAATAAACACAATACTTAAATAATAACTACAACATTACATAATTAATAAAAGTACATATTAATACTATACTTATACTTAAATACATGTCTCATACTAAGGAAAGATAATGTTCTTGTGATATTTTGCAAGTATCCAAAGAAAAGTAAAAAATAAGTAGTTATATCAATGATTATTGCCAAAGTAAAAATAATAAAAGGTGATTCTATAACCAAGTGTTTTAATCATATAATACCCTATTTTTCTCAAATCTGCAATGTTTTATTTTGTCAAAGTAGTAATGACGTCAATTTTGGGAGAAGGGGGGGGGGTCATTATGAAATGACGATAGGATGATTATAGGGGGGGGGGGTCTAAAATCTGAAAAAATCGATGACGTAATTTATGGACGGCCCCTTTAGTGTGTGTCAGGCTTAGGCATGTAGAGCGCATTTTTAATCAACCTCTGGTATTCATAATTCGCCTGCTAGGAACAGTTGATTATATTATGTTTACACCTAACTAGTACAAAAGTCGATAGGATGCCTTAGAGATTTAATGGTTGTTAAAGGAGCTGCATAGCGCGCTACGCTGCTGCAAAAGTCGCATAAGGCGCCCTATGTGCTTGTTCGTGGGTAAATTTTCTACTTATTACTAGTGAAGTACGTTAGGTACCATTTTGTAGTTTTGTACATGCTGATAATTTTGGAACTACAGCTTTCGTAAGCACTACACATGATTGACTTAATTTCGGAATCACTAAAACTAGCTCAAAATTCAAGTGAGTGATTCCGGAATTAAGTTAATAACTTGCTGATAATTATAGGCTTTTATCTGTTGGAAGTTGTTTAACTGTAAAATGGATACCAAAGAAACGTTTTTCAAGGTTTGCGTTACTTTAATAAGTGACAATTAAGGCCTCTGGATTAAATTAATGGAAAACGCAATAAAATAATGGCTCTAACATAACTAATTCCACTTTGCACTGTGAAAAAAATGTTACACTGCAATAAAAGAATTTTATAATTATAAAGCGTTATAAAATAAAGCTTCGATGACTAATCGCGCAACTTCAACAACAGTTAATGGCCTTAAAATGTGTTGTTTAATTACACTAAAGCCTCACGTCTTCATAGTTCAGTAGTATTGAGTCAAGATCCTAATACGAAGGATCCAGGTTCAGTCCTCAAATATTCATTTTAAAGTAAACAGATGATTTTTTAAAGTTAAAAGAAGCAATTCTAAAGACAACTTGGTGACAAAATTGGTGAGAAAACTATTTATTTTTAAATTCGTAAGTTAGAGTTCAAACCACTATTTTAAAGTACATTTAAATACACCCCTTTGAATAACGCGTTGTATAGCCATAAGTTCAACCCTGTCCAGTGCTGGTCTTTCCCCCTTAAATCTCTTCAGGCCCTCAGATTTCATTACTAGGCATGTAATAAAATCCCTCAAGTAACATGCCCTTTAATATGAAGCACCGCTTTGTCATTTCTCCATCATTGTAATGTCCCATCTGTCTCTAGTAAGAGCGCCTTTGTCTTACAAACAACGGCGGACAGACAAAAGCCGCCAAGTGACTTTTGGTAATTAAACTATGGAAGAGCCTTTGCTTTTGTAAATGAGCCGAAATCCCGTGGGATCTGCTTGTAGCCAATGTGTTGGGTTGGTCCAAGTGACAGACTCCTGGCTGGGTCTTGGGCAATGGTCCTGAACTCATAGTGATGAGAAAGCTGAATGAAAGTCATAAATAGATGATTGTTCGTAGAGGTCCCGAAAAAAATTGTTTTAATTTTAAACTAATATTTTATCTAATAAATAAAAATCTCGTGTCACAGTTTTTGTTATCGAACTCCTCCGAAACTGCTACTAGCTGACTCGGCAAACGCTGTTTTGCCATATTCATCAGCCTACGACCTTTTCTAAGACCTACCAAATATACACAAAGAAAATCATAAAAATCGGTGAAGCCGTTTTGGAGGAGTTCGATAACAAACACACAGTGTCAAAACACGAGATCTTTATATATTAGAAGATGTATGAGCATCGCGATTTATTAAAAAAAAACTAGTATTTTTGATGTATAATCCAATAACTTAGAAGTAGAAATAGCGCAACTCCTATTTGCCGCCCGCTTACACACTATAATTCTGTCTATATGCGCCTGCACAGAGCACAAAACGGTGTTTAAATCACCGGAAATAACTTTACTACTACTGGGTACGACGAAAAACAGAGGATATGAATTTATTGTTCTACTACCTGCCCCGGCAAACTTTTTACCGCCACAGAATCCGTCTATACGATTCTTGCACAACGCCATCTGTTTTTAAAACACAACGTTCGCCCGCACAAAGCCATCTATATTAACAGTTTTGCTGCCACCCACGCACCGGTGCGTGTGGAGATAGCTCAAGCAAGAGGCCGGCCACGCACCGGTGCGTGCTAACGCCTAGTAAAGTTCTTTCAGTGATCACAGCGCCGGCATTGGGCCAGGAATATTATTTTTGGAGCGGCACTGCGCTTGAACTTTAAAAATTTCGTTGAAGCATTGTGGTTTTTTCGTATCGTGAACGGTTTTATTTTTATTTGCGACAAAGATGGACTCTGAACAAGGCCCTTCTGGATCTAAAAGGAGGCGAAAACAGGTGTTTTATATTACGAGAGACAGTGATATAGAAGAGAATGCATATGTGTATAATTAAAAAATAATAATAAATCCTGTATTAAGTTCAAAACGCACTGGTGCGTGCTAGGCACTGACAATGAAAAATTCATTCCTAGTGCCTAGCACGCACCGGTGAGTGTATTTCCCCCTCTCACTAAATACCACCCCCCCTAAGGTTAATCTTCTTAGTACATGAAGGAAGTATATAATAAACAAATTTAAAGTTAAAATTCACTATTTCCCATACTTGGCCTCCTGGTTGAAATTTGGGGGTTGTTCAGGTGGCAGCGAAGCTGTTAAACTTAAAATAAATACGAATAAAATAAAACGGGAACGCATTACCCGGATATCAAGCATGCTATATCTCAATTCAGGTCTTTGTTTATTTGTACGCCAACTTTCATGTAAATCCGTTCAGCCGTTATTGCGTGATTGACCGACAAACATCCAAACATCTTCACAAACTATCATATTTATAATATTAGTAGTAAGTAGGATTTTATTTTATTGTTGTTAGTCTACTAGTTCTTAGTTTTTTTTTTTTAGTTTACTTACCTAATCTTAGTCTACTTAAGCTTAAGTCTTAATTAAACATTAAAATCTTTAATCAACCAACTTTACTAACTATTACTAACACTTTGACAATTCAAATTTTAGTCTTTGAGAGGCAGCTGTCCAACTCACCCTCCACAGCGACCACGTAGATTTTATACGTCCTCGCTTGTCATCAGACTGTCAAACTATGAAAACCGGTCCAAATGTATGACATCCGCCAAAAGCCTACTCTTCAAACTGCACCAGATTCTATCTCCGTCCCAGCCGGGCACAGCTATCCCGGTCCTTTATCGGCGATACTTATCAGCGTGTCAATGAGACAGGCCAAAGAAATATCATTAGGGTTAAAAAGTACGTGGTACAGTAGAAGATGTTCTATTCCTATATACATATCGTACATGAAGACAAAGTTGTAGAAGAAATAAAGATAAAAAATAAATAAGACAAATAGAATTTCTCTAAAACAGCATTCGTAATTATTTCAGCGACGCTTTATATCTTTAATATCTACCCATTAATAGTGGTTAAACTTGTTTGTATTCACAATAACTTCATAGTTTTCAATTAACAAATTAAATACTGCTGATATTTACTTAGCCATCAAGATAAACATGAAACCTTCATGTGATGACGTCACTAAAAAAAAAGAAGGGAAGGCAGGCGCCATCTTGGTTTGTCGTTTTTGGTAGGAAGGACGAGGATGTAATTTTATAGAGTCAAATACTCGGGAAATAATTTTGTCATGTTCTACGAATTATTCACTGTATAAATGCTAACTAACTGACAATGTGACAAGTTTGAATATAAATGTGAGTAGGTATGTCTATAAGTATTTTATTTCAAATAGGGACCTTTGCTATTTAAATAGTCAAACAAACGTAGGAAAGTACAGCTGCGTCCCTTTACATTATTATTTGTGCGAGTAGTGCAACAACAGCATTATGGTACACGCCCAGTAGCGAAATGCTGTGTAATATAATGCTGCTGCCTAATTTTAGTGCTAGGGTCATGTCGTCATGACATAAAGTGCCCACACCGTGTCACTAAAAGAGAATCCTTGTTTCTCTACGCTGTGAAAAATGAGCATTTACATTCAATTACGTGCTCTAATGGTATTTTTAACGAGGCGAGATGATAAACGGAACATCCCGATGTTGTGTTTAGATTACATTACACGTAAATTAGATATTAAATTATGGTGTTTAGCATATTATTGCCTCATTGAAGGGATATTCTTACCGACTTTATTTTTGGGTATAATTATAACCTGTTAAATCTACGTAGCATAATAGTTTTAACCATTTAAAAGTGCAATCAATGGTGTCAAGGCTTATTAATAAAAGGTTCTTTCTCTTTCCAAGTGTGTTAATTAAATCTCTGTTTTTGTTTCAGATCGCTGCTAATAGCAGCAATTGTTTTATGTAACTGCATCACCTGGACCGCATCGAAGCACCACTACACACATAATGTGAGTTTTCCTCCTTTGTGCAGTCGATAGCACATCAACATTTACACCCGTGCACCTTACTCACTTACGTTACGGACGACTTTGCAACTAGAATGTTGCAGACAAATTTGACAGATTGAATAAAAATTTGATAGACTGATGAATATTATGTATAGCTGTGGAAGAGAGGGATCGAGTGGAGGTCTCAACTTTGTTAATTGTTTTTTGTAAAAATTTTCATGTTCTAAACAATACTTTATATACGAATAATACTTTATATTCAATCCGAATTTATATGTGAAATCTTTTATTCATAAAATCAAAAAATTAATCAAATTTATAAAGTAGGTACCACAGACAATTATAAAGTTACAAAACATTACATTGAGTTGGTAATGTTTTAGGTTTTTCGCCAGAATCGAAGTTTTGAGGTTATATAAATGATAACGTCACAAATCTTATGACTTTTTATTGACCCCATCTCGCGCCTTTCGTGTATGACGTAATTTATGGATGGCACTGTTGCATTGAGTAGGCTAAAGTTTCTATTGGGCGTAAGACCGTAATTGGAAAGGAGCACTAAACTCCCAATTTGTCAAGGTGCTCATAAATTATGGAAAACTAGAAATGGCTGTCGTTTTGGGCGTGCGCGTGTAGAATTTGAAGACCATAAACTGTAAATCAACTGTGGACTGAGTTATATTATGTAAACAACAGAAGTTTCATTGCAGGAATACTGGCTGAATATAGTACTAATAAGGGCATAACTAAAGAGTAGTTGTTCAATTGTTTCTTCCAGTTTAATTCTAAGTGCAAGAACACACTACGCCGAAATAACTCGTATGAGGTTGTAACGCAACGATAGTTCGGCATAATGTGTCGAGACACTTATGATTGTTCGACTCATCGCAAAGCTAACTTAGTCGCGTCTTCTTTATCTCTCTACTTCAAACTAAAGCCTTTTGGGATTACCCAAAAGAGACTCGTTTTTCCCTTTCCAAGTCGGTTCCAGCACGTAGGTATAATATCCAGTTTTTGGAACGCATTCGTAAAGCTTTTGACAAGCAACCAAATCGTATCGATTAGATGATAACTCTATACCTACGTCTTTGTACCGCTGTTATGCACAATTAACCAACAAGAAAACACCCTTATCAACCCTTTTACTCTTGAAATGAACCTACAAGGATTATAAAGTTCTATGGCATATTTCCACGATACCCGTTTGGTGTCAGAGTCAACAGCATATCGAACTGTGTGCTGTCAATGAAAATTTCACCCTATTTTAAAGTGTAAAAAGGCTAAAAGTCCAAATTGTAAGGGTCGATCAGTACTCAACTCTACAATTGTACATTAACGTTACATCACTCTCTCCGAAAGATCGAGTCATCCACCGGCTGTGGCCTTCACCTCCAGTTACCAGCCGGTTGCCATAATCATCAATTTCAATGTCGTGGCCGGGCCTATCGATTTGTGTATCACATTCTGTCAGCTTGGATGGAAGTGATTCGTCCGACGACCCCGATACGAAGGCGGCACCCGTGTTTCTGAAGGTTGATAATTTTGCACTTTAATTTCCGAAACACACGTATGCTTGGGAAATCAAAGGTTTAGGAGATATTGATGTTCAAAGTAATATTTTTTTGTAGTCTGATCTGGTATCATACACCGAACATTTGTTCCCAAGGAACCGTATCGATTTTTTAGGCTTTTCTAGAAAACTTGAAATTGCAACGCGCAATGTATTTAAAACATGGGATCTCAATAAAAATATCAATAGAATCGCTTAGCGCATTTACACTTCTCTCCGCACCATAAGCAGGTACTCTTACTCTGAAAGTTATGCGTCCATTGCGTGCTAACATTTTCGATATTTTAGTTTCTTTGATCTCTTTTAGGTTTTCTAATCCCGAGGATGAACCGTAATAGGTACAAATAAAGAAAACTAAAGGGGGACCCGAAACATAAAACATTTTTTCATAGGTTTTTGTATTATGGTCCATCGTAAAAACAGTAATACATAAAAGTGTACCTATAGAAAAAAAACACTGGCCAATAAAAAATATAACCCGGCCAAGTATCAGTTGGATTTCCGTTAAGGGTCGCGCTCTAGGTAAAAGAAAATAAGCTAAGATAGAACAATTATTTACAGAACCCTCTTTGAAAGTCCAACTAGCACTTGGCCGTTTTTTTTTTGTCCCTTTTCCTTACATTGCATGCATAGTGCGGGCCAACCTGACGCACTCTGTACGCTTAGATGTTAGTACACCTACTTTATTTAGATGTCTCTACAATTTCAGAAACCGCTTTTCTAAAATTGTAGAGACCTTTTAGTACTATGTTATTTCACAAACAAAACCAACAATCTTGTCAGTAAGTATTGTTAATAAATAAATCAACAAAATGCACACACCTATACAAACCTACCTACGCCATATCATTTGAAAATGAACCTTAAATTCTCGGCGTTAAGATTCGCTGATGTCAATTCACTCTGGGCTTTTTAAAATGACCACCTCATTGCATCTTCGCGGCCAAGCTCTTGTATTTACTAGTGCATTTTCACAACACCACAGAGTCTCTACATTTATACCAATTTGATTCGTATTAGTAACTATTAAAGCCTGATTTGGTATGCCAATGGTTTCCTAACGAGTTGTTTACTGTCATAACTTTATGTTTTGAACATGGAACAGGCGGTTGTCATGGTGGGTTAAAGATCATAATATATTTTAATGCAAGAAAATACGGTATGTGTGTGTTCTTTCGTTATAGTTGGATATTTACCACACCACTTCGCATAAACGGCAGTGGATATAGATGAGTTTTTGCGTACAAATCGTCGCTACTTGAGATTAAATACATTTTGGGCACCGACTCCAAAATATATATACCTACATCAAATGTAAAGGTCATATTCGTTTAAATTATTTCTGTGCTTTTACTGCTGTCGTGTTTTGAACTGGGTTTTAAATTTTTATTTTAACGTGTAACGTTTCACGTTTTTTTGTAAATATTACTTCGCCAAATTGTGTATTCAGAAAGCAAAAATCGCTTCAAGTGGGCCATTAAAATTTGAAGAGTTCCCATCTTCTTCGAGTAATCGGGAACATACAAAGTAAAAAAAAACCGGCCAAGTGCGAGTCGGACTCGCGCACGAATGGTTTCGTACCGTTATCTATACATTTGAATATTTCAAGTTTCTACCTGTTGCCGATATTAATATCCAGCAAAAAATGGCAAAAAATCACGTTTATTGTATGGGAGCCCTCTTTAAATATTTATTTTATTCTATTTTTAGTATTTGCTTTTATAACGGCAACAGAAATACATCTGTAAAAATTTTAACTGTCTAACTATCACGGTTCAGGAGATACAGCCTGATAAGATAACAGACGGACGGACGGATGGACGAACAGCGGAGCCTTAGTAATAGGGTCCCTTACCCTTTGGGTACAGAAAGCTATAGGCAACAAAGTTTTATAGACGCTCCTGTCTCACCCTGTCTAACTACTGAGAAAAATTACGATCTTGAGATGTTGAGATGGATGTTTAACTTGTGCTTTAATGAATTCACGCTGCGGTGAATAAATCATTTTTACTTTGACTTTACTCTTGTTTGTGATGAATTTGCCTGGTTACCATAGCACAGGGTATTATTAAGTTCCTACTATTATTGTTGCTGTTCATCATCAACTATTCACTCTTAGAAAGCGGCAACATTCGATTCGTCATATTATATCCGATTCAGCTGACCCGAGCGTGGTGGTTCAGTTTCGTTCACTGTGCATAAAAATTGTTCCTAAAGAAGTTTTCACTTCAATACTAGAAATGAAAGGGTCGATGTGTGTCAAATGTACCTCAATAAATGCAATTGATAGCAGGTCAACCTTTACATTTTAGTTGCAAGTCGCCCGTAATTTTCATTTATGTAGCCTATATACGTCCCACTGCAGGGCACGGTGAAGGAAAACATCGCGAGGAAATCTGAGTGTCTGAGGTGTTCACACACCTCAACGCTTAAAGTTGCTAATCCGCTGTGGGCGCGCGTGGTGATTGGGCCCGTACTCGCTCTCTCTCTCTCTCTCTGCAGTCGCCCGTAACGTAACCGAATAAAGAGCACGCGTTTACAGGTGCTGTCGACTGTGTTACTAAATCTACTTTGCAGTGGTGGGAAGTGTGGGAAGCAAGTAACGTAATTTCTCCTTTAAGATTAAATCTATGTTGATGGGCGTTTCAATGCGCTCGGGCACTAGTAAAATATTTGCTCTACCATTTCAATTCTACATTGAATTGAGAATTAATTTAAGCTTTAGATGTAAACGTGGATGTGAATATATAATGCATAATTGAATATGTCATCAAAGCACTGGGACTGTGTCTAGCTGGGTACAGAACGACACAAAAGTTCTGCACTGTACACTTTTTGCTTATTATTCTATACATATATCATAGAATAGACAGGTTTTATTATTTGTCGTTAAAATATATAATAAGTCCCACAATGACCCCAAGTTTGAGGCATACAGACGTATTACCGTTTTTACGATAGAGCATAAACAAAAAAAAAACATTATTGTTGTATGGATAACCCCTTATTTTATAATAGTAGTTTATGCAACTGTCATATAATGAAGGGTATTAAAACACGAGTGTGAGTTTATGAAACGAGCGCAGCGAGTTTCATAATAGTAACGAGTGTTTTAATACCCGTGTTATATGCAGTTGCATACACTACTTTATCTTCACTAATGCAATTAATCAAACAACAAGAGTAAAAGCTGACAATATCACGTGTACGTGTATAATCACAGTGATTTTGCCGCCATTAAAATTTAACCAATGAGAGCGCAGCTGCGCGCTTCAATAAAACGCGACCAACCTGATTGGCCCTGCAATCAAGTTCGTCGCGTTTTATTGATGTTATAATGAGATTTTACGATATCGATGTGAATATTATACCATCATGTGAAATTGCTTAAATTGAGTGTTTTGTTGTCTGCGCTATAACAGTAGATAGTAATTATAAGTCAAGTATTGAAAACATAAGTAGAATGTTACAACATTAGTGTAGATAAATATCATTATTTTTAAGGTAATCTGCCGTAATAACACTTATTCAGTGAATATTTCATCTAGCTGTCTATTACGGTTCCAAAGATAGAGCCCTTTAAACGTCATACGGACGGACAGAGAGACAGACGGACAGACAGACGGACAGATAGACAGACAGAAAGATAGCGGGCCCCTATTACTCTGTCTCTCTGACTGTATGTTGGCACCCTTCGGGTACGGAACCCTAAAAAGAAAAGGCCTGTCGGTGGCACGGGCAGGTCTTTTTTACAATACTCGAGATTGTAGTCTCTAACCATAAAAGTATTTAAGATTTAGTTCAATTTGTATCATTGCTCCCTTACGTCGCCAGCCCGTTGTCATGAGAATATAAGATAAGAATATCCTTTATTGTACACCAGAGCGGATGACATAAAAATTGTAAACATACAGAATAATGTGGATAAACTAAAGCTTCCAAAAAATCCTAGCAGGATTTCTTACCCGGCCCGTTTTTCCAGGTCATAAGACACCGCAACCGGCACAGACGGCAGGGCGCAGGCCTGTTCCTCGCCGGCTCGCACATTCTGCCCGGGGGCGAAGGCTCCGGCGCCTGGGGCCCCTGGGGCGGGGACTCGCCGTGCTCAAGGAGCTGCGGGGGCGGAGTCGCCAGCCAGAAGCGAATATGCTTGGAAATTGGGTAACTGCTTTGTTTATTTCTCTCTGAGAGAAGGCCTGTGCCCTACAGTGGGGCGCATATAGGCTGCAGTATTGTTATTTCTTTCTCGGACACATACATAAACTCACGCCTGTAACTCTAGGATAGGATAGGTAGGGATCAGGGCCGAGTTTCATAAAATTACAATTCGTAGTTCATTATGACAATTCGATTACATTGCGTAGCAGAGTCTATTCCTTAATCTGTGGGTTACATCGAATTGCCATATCATCATCAGCCATTTGACGCCCACCGCAGGACGTAGGCCTCCCTCATAGTTTTCCAAGCTTCCCGGTGCTGTGCCGCCCGCATCCAGCGACACCCCGCCACCGTGACCAGGTCGTCAGTCGCCAGGTCCACGGTCGCCTGGTCAGAACTTTTCCGCTCCAACGGCCCTCAGTTTATTGCCATAGTAAAGCAATAAGTTGTTCTTCTTCAAGTTACTTAATAATAAAAAAACTTGTTAGATTTAGTTTTTTCATTGAATTCTTAACATTTTCTAACAAGGGTGTAGATTCATAAGAACATAATTTCACGAGATAACTCAAATATACATTGACAAACGCTTCATACATTATAAGGTGTTACGTTCACGATGTGACGTCATAGTTTGAGCCCGATTTGTATGGCGCGTTTTTGTACCATGTGACAAGAATTACTTTTCGACAGGTTACATTATGTAAAGAGATAAATATTTTAAATAGATTTATTCAACAGATTTGACATGGCCTCTCCGATGAGCTTCACCCTGGTTTCTCGTACGCGAACAGTCGGTTAATCTACTGTTAAAAGCACGGAACAGAAACAGTTTTTATTGTTCTGTGGTTAAAAGCTATCAGTTTTTTTTTGTATACACTTTGGCCGAAGGACAGCTGTAAACAATTGATTAGCGGATTGTTTCTGTACGAGCAGCGGGTAAAACATGTTCTTGTTCAAGTGCTCAGCTATGATCTTTACGTTCCAGGTCGGACGGGCGGCCGCTGTGCACCGGCGGGGACACCCGGTACTTCTCGTGCGAGACCCAGGACTGTCCCGGGGAGCCGCGGGACTTCCGCGCCGAGCAGTGCTCCGAGTACGACGACGTCTCCTTCAGCGGCGTTAAGTACCAGTGAGTACGGCCTGGAAACAAATTCTTGGCAAACAAAACCTTGGAAACAAACAATAGCACTTCCCTTCACGCTTCGAAAGGGTCGTTCATTAATCACGTGATTGTTTTAGCAACTTTTTAAGCCCCACCCCACTCCCACCTGTGTAGGTTTAGACTAACACTTATTTCTATCTGTATTGAAATAGCAATCTGTAACAATTTGCTATTCCAACTCAAATAGGCGCAAGTAAGACCAAATCGGGTAATCGGTGCCACGCAGCTTTTCCGTCTGTTCAATTTGATACGTAAAAACTTCAAAACAGCACATTGGTTTTATTTATAATGCATGCAGCAAATGGTACTTAATGATACTTAATGATTTACTGCAGGCTATATACTACATAGCGCATTTGTTTCATGGTGACTCGTAGTTAAAGTTCGTACGTACACGATTCCATTGTGGGAGTATTTGGGAGCCCAGAAATTATTGTCTAACGAATTTTACCTTGTGCTGTATGAAAAAGAAAAACTTGAAGTATTAAGATTTTTTACGGTATAGTGACCACTCAGGCTCAGACCACTTGTCTGTTTTATGACGCCCTATGAAATAGGGCGCTTGGGGATTAGTTGAATAATGCCATAGATAGAACTGCCCCGAACACCGAAGTGTCTCCACAGATGGGTGCCGTACGCGAAGCCTGCCGCGCCCTGCGAGCTGAACTGCAAGCCGCGAGGGGAGAGGTTCTACTACCGACAGAAGAACGCGGTGATCGACGGCACACGGTGTAACGACGAGAGCTTCGATGTCTGCGTCAATGGCACTTGTCAGGTAAGACGCGGAAGAATATCGGTACGCCACTCGCAACGGCCTAGCCCTGGAAAAGTGTTAGCCAGCCGCACAGAACCACAATGCGTGTATGCAGGTACCCAACATCCTGGGTGTTGTATAAGTTAATCTGTGACATCTGTCATGTGGCATCAAATATGGATCTGTGGTTTTTCCTGGCATTGCGAGTGGTTTCTGTAAAAGGGTGTGAGCCTGTTCGTCTTAATAAAGAGATTGATTACCAGCAAACAGCCTATTATAGTAGCAATACCACTCGCTAAAGGTGAAGGAAAACATCGTGAGGAAACCTGAGTGTCTGAGCTATTCGCTCAGCGCTTGAAATCGCCAATCAGCGGTGGGCACGCGTGGTGATTAAGCCCATACTCTCCCCCTGAGAGAAGGCCTGTGCCCTACAGTGGGACGTATATAGACTGCTTATGTAAACAGCCTATTAATACACTGGGTAACTGCATACATGCAGACATTTATTCCATGTACATACGATACAGTGTAACGGTTTTGTCGTCTAGTTGTCACGAACCAACCAACCAACTCAGTTAACATGCAATTGCTACTACACCCTGTCGACTTTGAAAGGGAAAATTCCCCGAAGGAGAATTAGGTCTCTCTCCCTCTGAGATAAGGCCTGCGCCCTGCGACGGGACGTATGTAGGTTGCTTATGAAAGATTAGTAGGTAGAAAGGGCTCTCTGCAATACATTATTCTTGGACATTATTATTACCTAGCTTCCTAACCAGTCTTTTGTTACTTCCAGCCCGTTGGTTGTGATATGATGCTGGGATCCAGTGCTCGCGAGGACAAATGCCGCGAGTGTCGCGGTAACAACACCAACTGCCGATCCGTCCAAGGAAGGATCAACACTCAGAACCTCACCAAAGGTAAGCCCCACTCAGCCATCACCAGCCCATTGCTGATTGGTGGTCTGTTGGATTCAGGGAAGGCTTGCAACTCTTGTCTACAGTATTTTATAACTACACGCCTTTCTGGTTCTGGCAGCCTTTGTATCGTCAATGGGTTATTAAAAAAAATCGGGCCACGCGCAGTGTAGGGTTTCGGGTTAATAGGGTTAATAGTTTCGAAATTTCCTGCCACTGAGTAATGAACGCTAGAAATGCATGGCTCTTTTTTTAGCCCAATGACGTCGTATCATATCTTGACATACGGATTTGCGACCATCTCGATACTTCCGATAGTGTCGCATTTTTCGTAATAAGGGTTAAGGGTCATAACATAACAGAGTCGGTTCTGAATCTGCGTGTTGACTGGCCTTTTTGAGATGAAAACTACTCGGATGAACTACAAAATAAAAATTTTCAAAATGTTTTGCACTCTCTCCAAAAAGTTTTTAGACGCCCGAACTTTTTAATAGGACTGGCTGATTTTTATCTACTTACGAATAAAAAATTATGTAAAACTATCTTTTGTTTATTTCAGGCTACCAAGACGTCCTTTTGATACCATCTGGAGCTACAACGATTTTAATTCAAGAAGTCAGCCCTTCCAACAATTATTTGGGTAAGAAAACTGTTAGACTGTAGTAACATAGGTAACTCCATTTTCCAAACTGTAGTCTATGCCAACGGGATAAAGGCGTGAGTTAATGTATGCAAATTTGGTAATAGCTTCAGGGCTATTATTGTTTGCTTGGCGTCGACTTTTAATTATACCTGGGTTATTGAAAGAATGGTTTTCGAAAAATCCAAAGGACTCAAGTTTTCATCACATTATTTATTTATTTTACGTGTACCTACTTTATACTTTATTGCACACATAAAATTACATGTATAAAACAAAACATTTACAGAATTAAAAAGTGTACATGGCGAGCTTATTTCAGCAGAAATCTCTTCCAGCCAACCCTTGATGTGGTGATACGAACATTATAAACAAGGGAGGAAAGTGTACAATAATTATTACGTACTATATGTCCCGAAAATTACTCTTTCCATGCGGACGAAGTCGTCGGCAATGGTCCCACTAATGTGTGGCAATTTGGTGTGACTACGGATCGGTTGGGAAAAGCTGGTGTAATATGTCCACTCGCATCCGTCCCACAGCGCTCCGCAGCATGCAGTACCAGAACTACTACCTAAACGGCAACTACCACATTGATTTCCCGCGCTCCATCGTGATCGCCGGCGCCCTGTGGCAGTACGAGCGCCGGCAGGTGGGCCTGCCCGCGCCGGACAAACTGCGCTGCTTGGGACCCACCAACGAGCCGCTCTACCTCTCGGTAAGGCTTATAGTTTGCTGCAGTTGCGATTCTGCCCTCTTCTTTGTGGCAGAGACCGCACTTAGGCGTGGGCCGCACAGAAGGGACGTGGGGCGAGGGCGCGGAAAAGACGCGACGCTTTATGTAAAGTCACAGACCACAGTCGTTGCTCTGTTTTGATTCTGTGTGGCTTACTGCCTATTTAACCGTCTTCAAAAAAGGAGGAGGTTATTGATTGTTGCACTGCGACCGAACCCAAGCCTTAGGCGGAGGGCATGCAAAAGAATGTAGGGAATTTCCAATATGGGTATACGACGACAGTTATTTTAGTATTGTATGTAACTAATATTTAAAAGCAATACACATTGTAGAAAACCAAAAGCACCAGCAAAAGCAAGAGTGCCAACCTGCATAACAGAACCCACAAATTGTTATGCAGGTTGGCAGATATAAGAATTATGTTCCTATTTTGTATATTTATCACAAAAAAAAATCTTTAAATAAATAAACTACTGTACCCAATAGAGTTAATCCAAGGGTGTTTATGGGTGAATCCTGAGACGTGCAATTTTTGTTGTCTTGAGATGTAAGGTACCCCTAATTAAAGATTGTGAGTGTCAACTATTTTTTTTTATTTAATTTTGTGCCTAATTTAACTGGTGCATGATAGTTATGCCGTTTAAATGGCATGCAAGTGGTTTTAAAAAAATATTATGTTGATTAAAATTGATACCCCTGGCATGTCCCTTCGACAAAATTGTAGTGAAACAATTAAAAAAATACTAAAGGAAAAACCGAACGGGATTAGTGTTGTTATTTTTCTGTCACCTAATTAGTTAATTATTTAAACCATATATATGGTGTCTGTATAGGTGATATAGTCATCATCAACCCATTATGTCCCCACCGAGGGGCACGGGTCTCTTCCCTGAGGAAGGTATAGGCCATACTCCACCACGGGGGCCAAGTCCGGATTGGTGGAGGCTTGTAGACTAGTGGCTCGTCTACTGTCAGAAGTTGTCAAGCCGCCCTAAGGCCTCTGACTTGGCTTAACGACTGCCATCTATCGACGACAGCCGGCACCAACAGCTTAACGTGCCTTGCGAAGCACGGAACCGCTCGGAAAAATGCCACTAGCGTTAGGCATAGACGGCGACCCATCCATTCACCTGTGTGGGCGGTCTTCCTCGTGGCTCGTTCTTTAAGTCGAAATTTCCACCACGAAAGCGTTTAAACCAAAATCGCACGGTGCGTTCATTAGTAGACCCCTCTCCAAACGCAGCATTGATATTGCGGGCTGTTTCTGCCGCGTTAGTTCCGCGTCGGAACTCGTATTCAAAAATCACTCGAATTTTCGCAGTATCCATCTTTCTTGTCTAAATTGAATAACAAAAACAATTGAAAGTCGATATTCAAATGTTTCACATTTTTTAAAAAAAGAACATCACAGAAACCATTTGAAAAAAGTTTCATTCGAAAACCTCAAACCATGAAGATTCTATGTCAATTCAAAGAACCTATTGCAATAAAACGGCAAGTTCATACTTTAACCCCTATTATTATTGTAACTAACTAAATTAGGTTGATGCCTATTCGATTTTTATGTTTCAAATAAGTTTTATTTTATGATTTCCTTATTGTTTTGACAAAAAATCACTAAACAAAATTTGCCAAGGTAATCAACTGAATACGCCTCATTTCAAGATCCACCCTTATAAGGTATTTTGTACTACGTACTACAGGGGACACTCCAACCTCTGTGCTCCAACGCTGTTTCTCCAGAGATGTTTTAGTTCTTGTGTTTCACCCAGTGAATTCCGTTCAACTTTCACATGGAAGAAAAAAATGGTGTCGAAGCGGTGATGTGAAAAATATATAGATATTTTTTCAGACACAAACTGGAGCCCACGATACCGGGTTAACGGTAGTGTGGGGCCCACCAGACATTGTATTCTGCCAATCACCTTTTTAGGGTTCCGGACCCAAGGGGTAAGGGACCCTATTACTGCCATTACTAAGACTCCGCTGTCTGTCCGTCCGTCCGTCCGTCTCTCATGAACCGTGATAGTTAGACAGTTGAAATTTTCACAGATGATGTATTCGCCGCATAACAATAAATACTAAAAACAGAACAAAATGAATAAGTATTGAAGGGGGGCTCCCATAAAACAAAGGTGATTTTTTGCTGTATTTTGCTCGATATATTATATTAATAACGGCAACAGGTAGACGCTTGCAATATTTAAATTATGGAACGGAACCTTTTGTGCGCGAGTCCGACTCGCACTTGGCGGGTTTTTTTTCAAATTTTTCACCTTGTACACTCGAAGCAAGAACCTCGCTTCTCGAACCTTTATGTCTCGCTTCTTGTGTGCAATAAAGAATATTCTTATCTTATCTTATCTAACTGGTCCTTACGGTCTTCTCCGCAGGTTCTCATGCTAAATGAGAACGTGGACATCGAGTACGAGTACAGCATCCCGCTGAGCCAGGCGCCGCCGCCGGACCAGCAGTACGGCTGGGTCTTCGACGCCTTCTCTCCTTGCAGCGTCTCCTGTGGTGGAGGTGAGACAGACAATCCAATCCGCCTACATTCGCCAATCATTCGACAATACATGGTTAACACGCTTTACTAGCAAAACAGAGGTGGGTTCGATTCTCACTGGAGGCCTCCCTAGTTGGTTTGACTAAGTAGGTTGAAGAAAAGATTTGATTAGAATAGGTATTATTTATTATACACCAGGAAATTCAATCAATCGAAACAGTCAATCCAATCCGCCTACATTCGCCAATCATTTGACAATACATGGTTAAGACGCTTTACTACCAAAACAGAGGTGGGTTCGATTCTCACTGGAGGCCTCCCTAGTTGATTTGTACAAAAGGCCTCAGTCTGATGTATTTTCGTTTTCCATGTTCGTGATGTCCTTGCCTGGTCATCATAGCACAGGGTATTCTAGTTTGGGGCCAGGTCGAGTGTTGTGTGGAAGTTATTATAATTATTATCTACAATCGTCCACTTCTGGCCAATCCCACTAGACGGTCTGACGACCTGATTACGGTGGCGGGGAGTCGCTGGAAGCGGGCGGCACAAGACAGGGAAGCTTGGAAAATCATGAGGGAGACCTATGTCCTGCAGTGGGCGTCAAATGGCTGATGATGATGATGATGATTTCTGGCCATAAATATGCCACTTCTTCCGTTCTTGGCCTCCTTCTTATCATCGGTGCAGCCAGCCGATGGGCGAGCTGACTTTGCCGGTTCTTCTGGATAACTTTATCTCCCATCGTTGGTCCTGTGGTGGAGGGGAGACAGACAATCCAATCCCCCTACATTCATCCACTTCTAGACATAAATACGGCACTTCTTCCGTTCTTGGTATGCTTCATATTTCGCCTGGTCCAGCGAGCCGCGCTGTGTTGGCCAGTTCGTCGTCTCTACTGGAGAACTTTATCCCCCCATTCGGTGGTCGCGTTTTGGGCAGTTGTGACAAGCACAGTGCCACCTCAGTTTGCCAATCTTTGAGGCGAGGTCTATGCCTTAGATATTGGATAGAGAATACCTTACTTGGTATTGCCGTTAGAAACCCGCCGGGCTAGGCACCGTCCCCCAGAAGAAGTAGGCTTGGGTTTTCGACGCATTCTATTATTGTAGCCTTTTACTGTGGTAGAGATGAGATAGAGAAGCGGTATTGTATATAACCCATTAGCTCAGTGGAAACGTCGTTAGAAAAGTGAACTTGACTGAGACACCTGTTCGCTAACTATGAGTACGATCGAGCTCCATCCGGCGCGTTGTGAATAACGTCATCTTGGTTTTGGTAGTTAATATAAGAGAGCGTGTCGATGCGACTCTTCATATCACAATCCTATTGTCTTTCTAAAAGACTTATAGAGTTCAATGTAATATAAATTTCAATGTAAACAAACCCCTTACAATATACACGAGACCACTTTTCACTGTCATATAGGAGACCGTGCCACAGCAGAGGGACGAATTAAAATTCGATTATTGAAAAAGATGGGTCTTGGCTGATGCAATTCTCTATCTAAAAATGAGTGCCAAATCCTTCCTTCCAAACCACCAGGCATCCAATTCCGCAACGTGTCGTGTCGGTCACGCGAGGAGCTAGTCCGAGTGGACGACAGCCTGTGCGACCAGGGCATGCGGCCGACCAGCAACCAGACCTGCGCGTACCAGGCGTGCGCGGCGCGGTGGGTCGAGGGCCCCTGGGGGCCCTGCTCGAAGCCCTGCGGCGAGGCCGGTACCCGATCGCGCTCCGTGCAGTGTCAGAAGGTCATCACTAACGGGTACGCATTTGTTAAGACTGCTCTTACGCGGAGCGTGCTGTCTCGCTCGCACAATTCTACATTTTTAATTACTTATTGTGGTAAAGTGAGTAAACTTTTGATAATCATAATAATAATAATTTATTTGCCTCGAACAACAACATTCATATTTGGTTAGTACATTTCAAAACTTATATTTATGTTAGTAGCATTTTAGGACAATGAACATATATACATATTTATTTATTTACATACATCAAGTCCTGTGCATAAATGTG
Organism: Yponomeuta cagnagella; assembly: GCA_947310995.1. Taxonomy (NCBI): domain Eukaryota; kingdom Metazoa; phylum Arthropoda; class Insecta; order Lepidoptera; family Yponomeutidae; genus Yponomeuta; species Yponomeuta cagnagella. Next base: position 13,605,328 of record OX371287.1, read on the forward strand.
GTCTGAGGTTTTGATGCATAATGTCATATGTTAGAAACACACAAATACAGGAGAAACTACAGGAGAGCCTGCAGTGGTACGGACACGTTATGAGGCGACCGTCCGACCACATGACCAGGAAAGTGCTACGTATCGAAACTAAACCCCAAGGACGAGGAAGACCCCGAATCACATGGATGTCCGTAGTAAATAAGAACCTCAAAGAAGCCCAAGTCAACAAAGATACGACCCAAGACTGAGCTGCCTGGAGACGCATGATACGCAAATAAAAAGGAAAGGGCCAGGCAAAGAAAAAGAAGAAGGTTTTGATGCATGATTAAACTACGGCAATTTTAATTAAATTTTCATTTTCCCGTGCGTAATATTTAACAAAAATAATTGTTCCCAAAATTATTTATTTTAGAATCAAATTATCTCAGTCAAAAACTTAGTCAAAAACAGTATAAGAAAAATATGTCTTGAATATCCCCAATTTAATTATCCATCAAACCCTCAGACCACATTTATTACAAGTATACGCATTTTATTACAGTCACAAAAAAAAATGTCCGCGCGGGACAGCATGCTCCACGTAACAACAGTCTATTTGTCAGTAAGGCTGTCAATTTTGCAGTTAGAAAGTTCTAAGTAGGTTGAAGAGAAGATTTGATTAGAATATTATTTATTATACACCAGGAAATTACATGAACAGTTAAGATAAAATGAAGTACCTATCTTCTACAATTTTATTGGCGCCTTTATTACTAAAAAGTAATTTCTTCCATAGGCCGAGAATACATAGTGCAAATTAGAGACGGGTAGCTAGTGCAATTTAAAGGAGAAGACAGAATTCGAAGAACTTTACCAACCCATTCAAAAAATTTATTTTATCACAATCTTCTTATTTGGGTTCTATTTATGTGAATGTTGTTACAAATAAATCAAAGTCCGAAAACAGAATTTTTCTGCTGCGATTCGTCGACTTCAATCCTAATATAGCCATTCAATCTGCGCAGTGCATTCCATTAAATACCTGTTTATATTCTAATAATCCAGGTACCCGTCAGTAGTGGACGACTCAGAATGCATCGGCCAGCTCGGAGAGAAACCTGCTGCTCATGAAGAGTGCAACAAGAACGAATCTTGCCCCACTTGGTTCACCGGACCTTGGAAACCAGTACGTACTTATAGTCATTACATAAACCAATTTTGGAAGGGTCTCCTAAAACTCCTAATTAAACTGTACTAATAATACGTACAACAACAATCAAAATTATCAGATTCCCGCTCTAAATCAGTGTATGGTCAGGCATGACAAATCTCTAGTTACTGACAAACGGTTTATCTACTGGCAACAGTTCTCAGTTGTTTATTTGGTATGTACTTTGGCCTACTGACAGCTGGTAGCAGTAGATAGACTGGTAGTGTACGAGAAATCGGGGGTAAAACAGACGTTGAAGAATTGATGAGCCTACCTAAAGAGGACTTTTGACATAAGTAGTATGAAAAAACGTAAATTTTTAATTGCCAGTAGCCATAGGTCATTTAGAATTATTTATCATTAGTAACAGCAAGCGACACCTTAAGCATTTACCTAGCGTACAAAAATCAGGACATATCCTGACGTCTTTTGTGGCAAAAAGCAAATAAATTGCTTTCTCGGGCTCACGCCATCAACATTAATCGCACTGGATGTATCTAATCGTAACTTGCTTACTTCCCAAGTGCGACAAACTTTGCGGAGAGGGCAAGCAGACGCGCCAGGTGGTATGCCATCAGAAGATCCAGGGCAGGGTGCAGGTCTTCAGTGACAGCGACTGCGGCGAGGAGAAGCCGGCTGCAGAACAGCCCTGCATGTTGCATCCCTGCGAGGGAGTCGACTGGGTCGTGTCGGATTGGTCTGGAGTAAGTGTTCGTTTTTCCAAATCCATATAGTGATTCCAAAGGGACACCGCAAAAGACGACGCGACGTAAAGACGTCCTGGCCGTTTAGGGTCTGGCAAGGAACTTTTCACGTAGTTGAGAATTTTCACCAGCTCCTTTTATACTGCATATCAAAAATCCAATTCGTCTACTGGTAGACTTCCCCTAAGACACGCCACTCTTCTCTATTCTCGGCCACCCCCATGTAGACGCTTCCGGCAATCAGCTTCAGATCGTCGGTCCAGTGAGCAGACGTCTGCGCATCATGGCGAGAGTATTTATTAATTATACACTTTGTCTATCTCTATACGATGTTTTGTGAGTCACTAGACCAGGTCCTTGCTGAAAACCAGTGCTGTGGGCCATAAACCTGCAGCAATAAAAAAAAATCAAAGCTATTTATTTATAGCAATGTTATCAATGGTAGATGTCGAATCCTCCTTTTAAATTTCCACCTGGATTAGGAGGAATTCACTCTTTCAGCAATTGCTGAGCTCGAAGTCGCTTTTACCGCCTCATGGACCTGGCTCGTGGTCCCTACTTGTCGTTGTGTTCTGCCGTTTTTTTGCTCTTTTACGTCTTGTATGGCGATAACTAAATACCTATATTTATTCTTCTCATTATAAGTTACTTACTATAATTGCGTCCTTTCAGTGTGACTCCTGTGTCTCCAAAGTGCGGACTCGCCAACTTGAGTGTGCTACGCTGGACCGTAAGGTGGTGAACTCCAGCTTCTGTGTCAGCCACCCGAAGCCCATCGTTGAAGAGAAATGTGACGCGACCAAGCTACCGGCATGCACCGTGCAGTGGTATGCCACGCAGTGGAGCAATGTGAGTCTAATTACGTTACGGAGAGTAAATATACTGAGATACATCATATCATGTACAAATCCAAGGAGCGAAAATACCTCTACTTCGCCGGAATGAGGAACGCTAGTGGCGATGGCGTCATCAGACTTTGGCCACCCAACCAGTAGTCAACTATGGGCCAGTTTCCGAATTGAGAATTTCGCTAAGTAAATAGTTAACTGTAGTGCTATCTCTTAGAATTTCTCAGAGAAGAGCTTGACAGAACGTTACTTAAGTATTTACTTAGTGAAATTCTCAGATAAGAGATTTTTTTTCATTTTTGAAACTTTTTTTTCAGATAAGATAGGTGTAGGTTTAGGTAGCAGGCTGCAGTTCAATTTAAAGCAGCATGTAGAAAACATATGTATGCCTAATGCCTCTTATATGCAATTAGTCAACGCTTTGCTCAGCATCATATAGCCATCATGGGCGTACCAGTAGAAAGGGTGGTAGAAGTCAAAAATCTTGGTGTGTTGATGGACGGTGAGCTCCGTTTTGAAAACCACATTAGAAATGTTGTTAGCAACTGCTTCTACCGCCTTAAGATTTTATATAATATTCGCGATTACCTCAGCACTGATTTGCGTGTCAGGCTGAGTGAATCGTTGATATTATCTAGATTAAACTATTGTGATTCTGTCTATGGTAGTTGTATACTTGGCCGGACAAAGAGATTAATACAACGAGTGCAAAACGCATGCGCTCGGTTTTGTTTCAAAGTCCCACCTAGTTCCCATGTCACTCCATACTTGAACGCTGCAAAGCTCCTAAACATGGAGGCTCGGCGACGACTTCACCTTGCCACACTGCTTTTTGGTGTAGTCAGTTCTAAATCACCGGACTATCTTTATAAAAAGCTCGAGTGGTCGTCCCGACAGAGATCCGTGCATAAAAATAAAATCTGTGTCCCCGCGCACCGAACTATGGCATTCCGTGGTAGCTTTAGGTATGCGGCGTCCAAGTGTTGGAATGATATTCCTCCTCCAGTCCGTGAAGCGCCTAGAGGATTTGCCTTTGGGCGCAAGCTCAGGGCATATTTGCTTGAGCAGCAGAGACTTTCCCATCCTGTCCCAACTTCTCGCCGCAAGTGACTGACAATGTGATCGCATCATAATCATTAACCTTGTAAGTCATTAACATTATTTGTATTTTATGTAATTTTATTCATTTTCTTATTTATTTAATCATCTATTCATTCATTTATTTAACTATGTTATTATTGTTATGTACTGCACCGCAACCTATTATATTTGTGAGACGGACAGGCACTGGCTGAAAATCAGCGCTTTGGGTGAATACCCTCAGCACAATGCTGAGCCAGCTGCCTTTTCCAGCAACAGGGACACACCGCAACTTATGTTAATATAAAGTGTTTTATTGTTTTTTTTTCTTTACCTTTTGTTTTGTAATTTAATATTTTATATTGTAACTTGTTAGTGTATGTGTGTGTATCTGTTGTTGAAATAAATGTTCTTCTTCTTCTTCTTCTTCTTCTTCAAACAATATGATAGAAATACTACTATTGTATTATTAATGGGGAACAGCACAGGGATTCAAGAAAGTGACTTGATAAATTACTTTGAGTCCATATTAGTTTTGAATGTAAGGAAAATCATTATCTGTGCTTTTCCCTATTCAAAAACGTTGTCTGAGACACAGAATGCCCAGATAGGTAAACTTAACCGGCTATTGTATAACATGACCTTTGGTCATAGAGACCAAGTACTTTATTTTGATACGAATAACTTTATTCGAAATTTTATATTGACTAGGGACACAATGCATGTGCCCCTTTCTTCAAAGAGACAGATTGCCAAATTATTGGCATTCAATATTTACGACCCAATTATTGTTAAGACAATAAAACAGGTACCTGTAGTCAATACAAACTGTAGAAAAAGTTCTACTAGTAAACCTCTGTATTCGGAGGCTTTAAAAAAACATAGCATAAATAAGTTAAGCTTGACTGCTGATTTAAACTGTCAGCGCAGACCACAGAAAAGCCCCCCCTAAAGAAATTAATTTTAGCTAATCAGAACTTACAGGATGGCTTTTCTGGAAAGTTACTAGAGTTAGAATTATTTTTAGAACAACATGAAGTTGACATACTTTGTGTCACAGAGCACTGGCTACTAGAGACTCAAATGAATTTTACTGTACATAACTATCAAATAGACAGTTGCTACAATAGAAAGTCTTTACTGCATGGGGGATCTTTAACACTAGTAAAAGATAGTTTAAAATTTAAACAAAGGAAAGACATTTGTAGGCTTTCTGTTGAAAAAGTAATTGAGCTGTCATGTGTTGAATTGTCTAAACACATTGTAGTAAGCTTATACAGGCCCCCTACCAGCGATTACAGTATATTCGAATCGGTATTAGAGGATGTATTAAAATCAGCTTCCAGTAGTAATAAGAAAGTTATAGTGTGTGGTGATTTTAATATCGACCTGCTAGTAGATTTCCCTTTGACAACTAAATTACAAATTATTTTTAAATCATTCAATTTAGTCAATATTTTTTTAGAGCCCACCAGGATTACTGAAACTACTGCTACTTGTCTCGATAACGTCTATTGCGATTGCAATTTTTTTGATTACTCCACAGTGAATTGCTTAAAGTCAGATCACAGTGGTCAAATTGTAAATTTTCAAATAGATTCAGAAAAATCTGAGCAAGTCATTCTATGCAGGCCCATTACAAGTAAAAAACTAGAATCATTTAAATTACATCTTCAAAGTAGCTTAACTGCTCATAAAGGTAAAACCCTAAATGCTAACGCCCATTACGAAGACTTCTTTACAGTCGTTTCAGTTATAAAATGCGAACATATAAAGAAACAAATCATTATAAATAGGGAAACTGGTAAAGCCAAATCAGGAGATCGCGAATTTTCTCTAAAGATAGATGATAAAGTAATAACATCAAATGAGGACATTGCTGCGGCCTTTGAACAATTCTTTACAAATGTTCCAATTGAAACTACTTACGGCTCCTTTAGACTCGTCTTCTGATCTTGCTGCAAGTTTATTAAAAGACAATGTCCCCTCGTGCGGTTACGAGTTTTCGTTCGACTTCATTAATCCCCATAGCGTAATTAAAGCGTTTAAACTATTAAATCTTAAAAAAACGGAAGATTTGTGGGGAATGTCAGTAATCATAGTTAGTTCAGTAATAGATGTCCTCGCTTCTCATTTAGCAAAAATTTTTAAAAAATGTGTAGGTGAGGGTACATTCCCTGACCTAATGTAATACAGTAGGCTCGTTCCGTTGTTTAAAAGTGGCGATAGGCATGATCCCACAAATTTCAGACCAGTCTCGATCCTACCCGTATTGAGCAAAATATTCGAAAAGATTGTTTTAGTTCAACTACTTACGCACTTTAATAATTATCAACTTCTCCATAACCGGCAGTTCGGCTTCACGCAGGGACGGTCGACGACGGACACTGGTGTCTTGCTAGTTAAACATATTTATAGTGCATGGGAGGATCGTAGGGATGCTATAAGATGTTTTTTGTGACTTGTCAAAGGCATTTGATTGCGTGAACCACGAGACACTTTTGCTAAAACTAGAGCATTACGGAGTAAAGGGGAAAGGTTTAGAACTGATGAGATCTTATCTAAAAGGAAGGGTTCAAAAAGCGGACATAAATCGTATAAAATCCACAGGTTCACAAATAAAAATGGTAGTACCACAGCGATCAATTTTGGGGCCGTTCCTTTTCCTTGTATACGTAAATGATTTGCCGTTTATGGTACAAAACATGTCCGAGATAGTATTATTTGCAGATGACACGTCACTTATTTTTAAAATTAAGAGACAAGAAAATAATCTTGACGATGCAAATGATGCTCTCTCGCGTGGTTCACGGCAAATAATCTGATTCTAAATTCCAAAAAGACAAAATGTATAAAGTTTACCTTACCAAACGTAAGATTAGTTGAAAACAACATTGTACTCGGAAAAGAAAAACTAGAATTTGTAGAAGATACCGTTTTTCTAGGCATCACAATCGATTCAAAATTGCAATGGGGTCCTCATATTGTAAAACTAGCACACAGGCTTAGTTTTGCAGCATATGCAGTCAAAAGAATTAGAGAGCTCACTGACGTAGTATTATGTCCTACGGCATACTACTGTGGGGTCGGGCAGCAGACATTGAGACGATCTTCATCTTACAGAAGAGAGCCATCCGATTTATTTACAAGTTAGGTAGTAGGGATTCGCTAAGAGATTTCTTCAAAGAAACCAACATCTTAACAGTTGCATGTCAATACATTTATGAAAATATTATGTACGTTAGAAAAAATATCAAAGACTTCGAAAATGTTGGTGGCCACCATAATGTTAATACTAGAAATAAACATAAATTGTCATTTCCACTATTTAGACTTGCAAAAGTTAACACATCCTTTATGGGGCACTGTATAAGGTTCTACAACAAAATTCCTCAAGATATATTAGAGTTACCTCCAACGCGATTTAAAAAATGTGTTAAGCACATTCTGTGCAAAAAGGCTTACTATAACATCAAGGATTATTTAGAAGACAAAGATGTTTGGCATTAAACAGTAGATTAATATTATTTAAAGGACGATTGTGACTAGTGTTCAACACATTCATGACTAATATTTAAGTTGAAAACTCTGTTAATTAAGTTAAAACGTGTTTTGAAAAGAATAAATGTCGAGTTTCTTTGTTAGCTTCTTCTCCACATAATCCATTAATTGTGAAACTAACAACTTTGACGTTCATTAAGTAAACATTCTGTTTTTATAATGAATAAAAATATTTGAATTGAATTGAATTGAATCAATTCAGAAACCGGCCCTATATGTCTTAATAAGTGTAGTTATGATGCAATCTAAGAATAAAATTAATATGAAGAACCACCAGAACGTTTTGCAACCTTTAGCTTACATGGCTGTACACCAGCCCCGCTCCGGACCGGCCAGCTACCTGGCCAGGCCCTGAGCCGAAAATCTCATATCGTAGGATTGCGAGCACAAGGCTTGAAGAAACCAAGCGCAAAGCCATTCAGATTGCGTGCATGCCGCATATCGTACTAATTATGCACCCTGTGGGCCAGTCCACGCTTCTGACTTTAAATCTGTTCCTTGAACAATCTTCTTTTTTCACTCTTTTTTCGGGATCTTGTAGGCTGTCCCGGCCGAGCCCCAGGATTACCAGATATGTTGCTGTATACTAAACCTTCAGCTGCCCTGATACTCCATCTCTCTTCCAGTGTTCCGCCGAGTGCGGCAAGGGTGTTCAGACGCGCCGCGTGTTCTGCGGCCTCTTCGATGGCTCGGCGGTCCTGAAGGTGGACGACAGTCGCTGCGAGAACGAAACAAAGTACAAAGATATTCGTCCCTGTGAGGTGCCCGAGGAGAAGTGCCCAGCGAAGTGGTTCACCGGCCCTTGGTCCGAGGTGAGGAATGTTCCTTACTTACAGTGCCGATTACACATCCATCTGTGTAGAAGTAGGATTTTAGTTAGCTCTACCCTGTAGTAAAGTTATGAGGTGTATAATATGTATCATATGTTCTTTGTAAGCTTCTTCTCCACATAATCCATTAATTGTGAAACTAACAACTTTGACGTTCATTAAGTAAACATTCTGTTTTTATAATGAATAAAAATATTTGAATTGAATTGAATTGAAATCATAGCGTTTGTGTGGATATCTGAGGCGTGAAAGTTATATTGAGCCACACAATTGTCCAACAGAGTAAAATTTAAACTTTGATTTTGCATTCATATAATCAATCATCAGCTCATCAATATATATTTGGTGATGTCCAAGCACAAATTTAAAGCTCACAACCGTTAAATGTTTAGAAAACCTATCAAACACAATTTATTACTGATGTTTTAAGACATCTTTTAAGACATCAAATCGAATCGAGAGAAAGAAAACCGGACAGGAAGATAAAAGGCAAAAGTAAAAATAACCTGTGGTATTAGAAAAATTATACCGCTGATGAATACTTATACTTATTTTTGTGCCTGTGGCGGGGTTCACAAGGAGGGCTTTTGTGAAAAAGAGAGGGCGATGCTTGAGGGACCGTGGTTTTGGCAACCGCGCCTGCTTTATCTCCTTTGGACTTTGGATAGGGACCTTTAGGTCGGATGTGCCTCAGGGTTTTATTTAACTGACCTTTTGTTCTTAGTTCTTATTTCAAGTTATCGTAAACAAACTATCGAAAATAGGTCTACGACTGCTTAGTCTAGATACAACGGCCAAAAGGAAGACTTCAAAAACAACTGCAATTTTTTTAATTTTGACTTTACATTTTATACATAAATATGACAATATTATAATAATAATTTTATGCAATGCAATGTATGCACTCATTAAGACCAATTTTCAACGCCATACGATAAATAAAACAAAATTAAGTTGCTATTTTCTGACGAAACTGTTGTGAACAAAATGATTCCTTTGGGCACAGCAGCCTTTTTTAATTTTGTTGTTTATTTGTGTGGCCCTGCCTATGGATGTAAGAAAATAAAATAAAATAAATTAAATATAAAGAAAACGTGACGGTTGCACATGTTGCTTCTTTCGAACAGTGCACCAAGGAATGCGGCGGCGGCGAGCAGTACCGCCGAGTTATGTGTTTAAGGGGCAGCTTGGAGGCGAACGACTGCGACTGGGAGATCATCCTCGACAACAACCAAGCGTGCAATACTGGTCCTTGTGATAAGGGTAAGTTATTGAAAAAACATTGTCTTGTAGAAACAGCGCGGCTGACACAGCCGTTAGTTTTAAACTCGAATGGGGAAAACTATTGCTACATTGTTTCGGCTAGGATAAATCAAGAGCTAACCCTAAATGTGGTAGGTCAATCAATCCGCTGTGGGCGGGCACTGTTGGCGTACCTACTCAATTATTGGGGAGCATCGGAAACTAATAAAAACTCGGGGTTTACAGATCTCAAAAATGGGAAGATCACTAAACGGAAACAAAAATCTATGCAAAATGCGAGCAATAAGGCAAAAATGGCTACGATGTTTTTGGGCACTGTGTGCTTATTGGCTCCAATGCTTAAAACGTGGGCTTCGATTCTTTGGATCATCGGCCAGCCGTGCTACGCCGCGCTCTGCCTACATCTTTCTCCGACGCTGGGAAGTATTCTATGGGATACTTCCACATACTCACCTATCTGCCACATAACCCACAAACCTCTTTTGATCACTCCAAAATCACATTCAAAAGTGCTTTAATCAAAGAATATTTTGATAAAATTACTTGTAAATTCACAGACGAGACGCTCCCACTGAACGCGAAAACGACTCCTATTATGGACGAGGAATTTGATGAAAATGAAGAGGATTGCGAAGAAGAGGACCTGTATCCCGAGGAGGCTGCTGAGGCAGACAACGTTGGTATAAGTAATGTGAGTAGTATTTTTTTATGAATCACGATGTTACATTTAATGTCGGAAATTAAGGTAATCGAACAATCGCGATTGCCCTTAAATACTTTAAATAAATAAAGAATTTGCACAACCAAATTTAGGTTACAATAATTATTAAACGTCCCAAGCATGCTCACATTTAATGGAGTATCACACCAAGCCAAGACCGCAAAATCTATTTAAACGTTGTGCTTGCTTACTGAGTGCAATGGTGTAGTAGAGAAGAAGTTTGTACCACACAAGTATGATTTCTGTCTGTTATTTGCCACGTCCGTTAACACTGCTAATGCTTAACTATTTCATTTCAGCCTGAAGATATTATGTTCAGTGACAGCCCATACACAGGTAAGAGAACCGCAGACATATCACGATATACAGTCCGGATTTTTAGCCAATAGCCAATTTTTTTTACAATCTTATGATACAATTGCTTATGTATCATAAATTTGTTTTGGTATTTTTGAAATACTTTGTAGACTAGATTCCATACTTAAAAACATAGGCAACCACATATATTGAGTACTAAATCGAGGTATATCTATAGCAGCTTTTTTGTGCTTATATTATTCCATTGAAAAAATATGGGTGAATTATGATTGGATGATACTGACGTCTGGAGCTGACATAGAGATGTCAGACCTGATATTCAGTACCATGTCAGCACTGACTTGGAATTGTCGTCAGTGACTGACTCCGTGCGATCCAGCCCTTAGACTCTAGGGTCGGGTGAATTCCCCAGCGTGGCGCACTGGAATGGGCGATGTAGAACTGAAGCGAATACATGCTACAAAATTAAATATATATATATTTTTTTTATTCAAAAAAAAATATTGTAACTAAGAACTAGTTTGGTATTTACGCCTTTGAAACTCGAAATTGTATGAATTTGTGTTATTGGCTTCAAAATTTTGTTACTTTCCAAAACCAATATACTTAAGTTAAAACGAAACTGTTGATTTCCTAACTAAAGTTAAAATAAAAATATTTGAAAATGTATAAATGATATGAAACGTCTTCCGGCTCCCAACAGACTTGCCTTAAATTTTCACAAACAAATATACCCAGGCGACACACCGACACACAAGCGCGTAACCACTATAGAGCATAGGGAGGCGTGTGGTGACCACAAAAGTAGTTTTTAGTCTAATTTATATAGCCAACCGAGTGATAATTATACTAAAAGAAAATGACGTGTTATTTTTAACGTTGCTCTATCTTTATATATTTTTGGGTAGTTCAGGCTGTCATCTATGTTCAAAGAAGTACAAAGGCTTCTTCTTAAGTTATGAAACTACTTTACAAAACAAAACAGAAAATCCGAGCTTAGGAACCTCATCACATTTTTTTTTATTTAACAGAGGAAGGCTCGGGCACCGGATCCACCTCATTTACAGAGATTGAATCAGAGTTCACGACAGAATCTGGATCCGGCTCTGAATCTCTGGAAACCGAAGCTTTTGGATCGAGCACAACTGAACTCGAAGGCACATCAAAGACTTTCGATCTGGATGAAACGACAACCGTAGCTACGACAAAGAAGTCTGTCAATGTGACACTCCCAATAAATAAGCCGTTGCTTGTTACGACTACTTTGGCAGAAGGCACCACAACACAGGATGTTGATAGAACGACAACGATGTCCTCCCCAACAAACAAGATGTCACCTGAGAAGACAAGCTCTGATGGAACGACTGAATCTGAGTCAACCGATGCGTCATCGACCGAGTCTACAGACTTGTCCTCATCATCTACAACGGAGAGCACAGATGACTTGCCGACAACCGATGCGTCGACGACTTCTGAGAGCTCCATCGAATCGTCAAGTGAAGGGAGCCCGGAATCAGGTTAGTACATTGCATTTTAGAGTGGTAGAGCACATGTCCTACGCGTCATTCAAATGGAGGCTTAAAATCTGGGTCGATTTTACATGAGGTGCGTTTCCACGCATGGGTCAGTCTGTTACTATCAAGGCGCCATGCGCCAGGCCGAGTTTTCGGCCGGCCCGCGCTGTGCATATATTTAAACGAAGCAGTTCGAGCACTTTTCGAACCCCTCTATTTTTGAAGCCAGTTATTTCGCATAACTGAAAATTTGCGGAGGGGTTAATTTTACCAAATTGAAAGATTATTCCAAATTTCGTGCTTCCAGCTTTTGTAGGTTAGAAGATGTGGGGTCAAGAAATTGCAATTTTTGGCACTCACTGATGGATCATCAAAAGTCTAGGGCACTTCTAAGTGAACTAGAGATTTGAAATTTGGAATATAAACAGTGTTTATTGCGTACCTAAGTAATGGGAATTTTGGGTAACAAGATCTTTTTTTATTCGTAATTTTTTTCAAAATTTAGCACCATTTGTTTCGAAATCATGGTTAGAATGTCCAGATTATACTTGGTATGTTTACATTGTAAAACTATTCAACATTTTCTAAAAACTTGCCAAGATTGAGCTGTAGATTTAAAAGTTACACAAATTTTCTGATTTATTTTGTAATACTGCTTATTTCGCGAATGAACTTGGCAAGTTCTTATATATCAAGTATTTTTTCAGGACCAAAAGTTGACCATTTTTTAATATTTATGTTTTGGTGGGAGCAAGAAAGTACATGAAAGGTCACTCAACTTCACACAAGTAAGATGATATTTGTGGCAACAATCTCACAATACCAAAATGTGTGTTTTACTTACTTAGTTCATACATCTTTCATATTTAAATTTCTTTAGGATCTACAACTGAGTCTTCCAGTTCAACGGAAACTGAAGACACAACGGAAACTGGCAGTACAGATACCACTGAAAGTGGGCCAAGCACAGAAACAACAGAAACAGGCGAAACTGGCTCGACGGAAACCACTGAAACGGGATCAACAGAAACGGGATCAACAGAAACGGGATCAACAGAAACGGGATCTACAGAAACGGGATCCACAGAAACAGGATCAACAGAAACGGGATCCACAGAAACCGGATCAACAGAAACGGGATCAACAGAAACGGGATCAACAGAAACGGGATCAACAGAAACGGAATCTACAGAAACGGGATCCACAGAAACAGGATCAACAGAAACAGGGTCAACAGAAACGGGATCAACAGAAACGGGATCTACAGAAACGGGATCAACTGAGACGGGATCAACAGAAACGGGATCAACAGAAAAGGGATCCACAGAAACGGGATCAACAGAAACGGGATCTACAGAAACGGGATCTACAGAAACGGGATCTACAGAAAGGGGATCTACAGAAACGGGATCTACAGAAACGGGATCGACAAAAATGGGATCCACAGAAACCGGATCAACAGAAACGGGAATCACAGAAACAGGATCGACAGAAACGGTATCAACAGAAACAGGATCCACAGAAACAGGTTCAACAGAAACGGGATCTACTGAAACGGGATCAACAGAAACGGGATCAACAGAAACGGGATCAACAGAAACGGGATCAACAGAAACGGGGTCAACAGAAACGGGATCAACAGAAACGGGATCTACAGAAACGGGATCAACTGAGACGGGATCAACAGAAACGGGATCAACAGAAAAGGGATCCACAGAAACGGGATCAACAGAAACGGGATCTACAGAAACGGGATCTACAGAAACGGGATCTACAGAAAGGGGATCTACAGAAACGGGATCAACAGAAACGGGATCAACAGAAACGAGATCAACAGAAACGGGATCAACAGAAACGGGGTCAACAGAAACGGGATCAACAGAAACGGGATCTACAGAAACGGGATCAACTGAGACGGGATCAACAGAAACGGGATCAACAGAAAAGGGATCCACAGAAACGGGATCAACAGAAACGGGATCTACAGAAACGGGATCTACAGAAACGGGATCAACAGAAACGGGATCAACAGAAACGGGATCAACAGAAACGGGATCAACAGAAACGGGGTCAACAGAAACGGGATCAACAGAAACGGGATCTACAGAAACGGGATCAACTGAGACGGGATCAACAGAAACGGGATCAACAGAAAAGGGATCCACAGAAACGGGATCAACAGAAACGGGATCTACAGAAACGGGATCTACAGAAACGGGATCTACAGAAAGGGGATCTACAGAAACGGGATCTACAGAAACGGGATCGACAAAAATGGGATCCACAGAAACGGGATCCACAGAAACGGGATCAACAGAAACAACTGAAACTGGTCAGACGGAGACAACCGAAACTGGCGATACCGGGACTACGGAAACAAGCTTCACGGAAACTGGGTCGACGGAAACTGAGGGTAACTTATTCATTTATTTAAATTTTCGAATGTTTCGATGTTGACATAATAAAGCACTATAACGTTCTCACACTCTTAACAACTTATTTTTTACCAGCAACAGGAAGCACAGAATCCACTCTTGAAGGATCCTCAACCACCGAGATGTCTGAAACATCGTCGAGTGACGAAACCAGTAAGTTAATTCCTTAATTTTCTGTTAAATTAAAAAAGAGAATTAAGTCGTCGGTTATCTAAAGTTTTATACTTGAGTAAAAAAAATTGTCGATAACTTAAACTTACAACAACTTAAAATATGAATCTCACATGTGCCAGACAGCAGCATCTTTTTTGATATAATAAAAAAATCAATACATAAGCAGCCTATGTACGTCCCACTGTAGGGCACAAGCCTTCTCTGAGGGAGAGAGTATGGGTTACATGGGTATGCGTTCCCACCGCGGATTGGCGATTTTAAGCGCTGAGGTTTGTGAATAGCTCAGACACTCAGGTTTCCTCACGATGTTTTCCTTCACCTTTAGCAAGTGGTATTGCTACTCCGTGCGGCGCCGGATTAAGAATAGCGTCACTCCATTTCCTTCCGTGGATGTCGTAGAAGGTGACTACGGAAATCAATTACCAGGAGACGGGCAGCAGCGTCTGCCTGAGATTCCAACCGCATACTGCGATCGCCAACTCGCCTGCCAAGCGTGGCGATTATGGCAAAACCCCTCATGGTTATGAAAACCACGAGGGAGGCCTATGTCCTGCAGTGAACGTCGGATGGCTGATGATGATGATGATGATGATTGCTACTACAACTTCACTAATCAAAAAATCAATAAATTGATGAATTACTTGAGTTAATAAGATGAATGATTATACGAGCAAACGACATGATAGAAATTATTGCTTCCTGTATTTACCTATTACCTAACGATTTCTGTCGACGGTTAGTTTACATTTAAATATAGATCTATTGATAATTCCTTAACTTAAAGCCTCACTTTACAGCTCCTTACGACTGGTTCAGCACTATGGAGGCATTCACCAAGCGTCCTCGCTGCAAATCCAGGAAAGCGAAGTGCACAAAGGCCAAGTTCGGTTGCTGTCCAGACAAGAGGACCGCAGCCGCCGGACCGTTCGACGCCGGTACGTATACCAGGATGTTTTTTTTGTGTTGGCTTTGCGACCCAAGTGCGTCTTGGACTTCAATACAAGAATTCACCATTTGGTTACTATTGTCCTGATAATTACTGTAATTTTATGTTGCTACCTGAAGTTGGCCTAGCCTTTTAATGTCTCCACTCAATTATCAGCTGTCCTTGTCATGGATTTCGGACAGTAGGCTGATGATGCCAAACCATGGTTAAGCCTAATGCGCAAATGCATTTTTGGCAGTTCGGAGTACGTGGAATTAAAATAATACACCCCGTTGAACGTTAGCTAATGTGCCCGTCCTGATCCTGAACCCATTGCAATAAACTATAAAAATAAGGTACAATACTTTATTGTTATGTATCATTGATTTTATGGTATGTAAATAAAACATTTCCTCTTAATTTTCACACACCGGTCAATCGTGGAGCTTCACTGCTGCAGGACCCTGCAGTTCATTTGCGTTCAAAGACCTTCATTCCACGTTTTCACCTCTGGCTAGGCTGCCCGAATCCGAAGACGTGCAAGGAGGCGAAGTTCGGCTGCTGTCCAGACGGTGTCTCACCGGCTCAAGGGCCTAACAACAAAAACTGTCCCCTGCCGCCCTGCCAGGAGACCCTGTACGGGTGCTGTCAGTCCGACGGAAAGACCCCCGCCGAGGGTAACGACCAGGAGGGATGCCCGCCGCCGAAGCCGAAGTGCATGTCTTCTGAGTGAGTAAACTTTTGGGAGCAGATGGCGCTGATCAATGAGCCGGTCCACTGCCGATGTTGATCATTCACAATTTTAGTTGTCATAGTCTAAGGTGCGCCAACTAACTTAATATAAGTACATCATCATCATCATCATCATCATCATCAGCCTATGCTTGTCCACTGCTGGACATAGGCCTGTCCTATAGCACGCCACTGAGCACGGTCCTCGGCTACTCTCATCCAGCTCTTGCCAGCCGCCCTGCGAAGATCATCGCCCCACCGAGTCTGAGGACGTCCTACACTACGTTTACCGATCCGCGGTCTCCACTCAAGAACTCGTCTACCCCATCGGTTATCAGTTCTTCGGATAATATGGCCGGCCCACTGCCACTTCAGCATGCTAATTCGGTGGGCTATGTCAGTGACTTTGGTTCTCTGTCGGATCACCTCGTTTCGAATTCGATCTTTCAGAGAAACCCCGAGCATAGCCCTTTCCATAGCACGCTGAGCGACTTTAAATTTGCGGTCCAGCCCCACCGTGAGTGTCCACGTTTCGGCACCATATTATGTCATATAAGTACATAAAAGCTAACTTTTGTTAGCTTTTTGTTTTTGTTTTGTTATGAAAGTACAGCATCAAAATATCACGAACAGTCGATGTTCGGGTGCCCCTAGAACTTATAAATATCAATAACGGTCTATGTAATATGTGGTACTTATGATCCAAACAGTTTTATGTCTCACTGCAGAGCACGTGCATTCTCGGGGAAGAAATTTTATGAATTTCCAAGATGATTTCGACCGCTGAGTCACACGAACGCTTCAGATTATTAGGTTTTCGCACGATGTTGTTCTTCACACTTAGCGAGTGGTTCAAATTCACAAATATACGTGTAAATGCCCAAATAGCTTGATCAAATGACTTTTGGACGTATTTCGGGTCTCATTGGCGAGGGACGCTGGATATGATTTAGAATACTTCGGACCTAAATTTAGTCAAATTAACAAATAATAAAAAAAATGCTCTTACGTGTCCATCGCAAACTGTGTGGATTTTTGATCAAAGTCAATGGGTCACAGAAAACCTAACTGATGACGTTGACTTGGAGAGAGCGCAGGGCATTATCGGTATGGTGTAACGTGCTTGCACGCAGGCTTGCACGATGTTCAAAAGAAGTAAAAATCGCTTTGTTCAAAATCTACTGCCAAGCTTTATACACCTGTAACCTATGGAGCAGCTATACCAAAAATTCTATAATCCCCTGCGTGTCTAGTAAACCACGCCTTCAGGGGGATGCTGGGGCTGCCGCGTCACTGTAGCGCATTCAGGATGTTCGCCGCTTCGAGCACAGAAGGCTTCCATGCAGTTGTGATCTGATCGGGGACAGGGTGGATAGCCCAATTCTCAAACATTGGGCATCCATTCATGTCTACCCTAACAATAAATTTAAGTATGTATGACTAAGTATAGGTTATGAAGTTTAAATTTACTAACACTCTATGAACATGCCTGTGTTATTTAAATAAGTTTGAAATAAATATTTTCAATTCAATTTAACATATCTGCCGGACATTACATACCTTAGAAAACATTGTAACTCGGTACATTCCAGAAGCGAAACTTGGAATCCACGGTTCAATTTTGAAGATACTTGAATGATGTCCTACCTATATTCTAACTCTTCAAAAACTGATCACAGATTTGGCTGCTGCCAGGACAATGAGACGGAGGCTACAGGCCCTGAGAAGAAGGGCTGCCCGGAGATGGAGCCCAAGAAGGGCTGCGTTGAAACTCAGAACGGCTGTTGCTATGACAACCAGACGGCGGCAACTGGTCCCAATGGAGAAGGATGTCCCTGTGCCGTTACTGAGTTTGGCTGCTGTCCTGATAACATTGCTGCAGGTAAGAATAAGAAACGAAACAGGACACTTTTGATCCCTAAAAAGATGTAAGAGGAACCGTCCAGTATTGAGCTCTTTCGTCTCTATTTGACTAAAACTGTTATCGGCCACTCTAATCGTATTATGACAAAAGAGTATTTATTCTCTCTCTCGCTCAGGTTTTAAGATGGAAAACAATCTACCTACTCGTCGCGTTGAAAACATCATTCTTTTTTGTCTGTACGTACCAGAAATAGGTCCTGTTTTAATAATTTCCTGTCACACTATTCACTAATCTAATGAAAAATAATAAAATGTCTCACACCACTCGCAAGACGAGCTTTAAGAGAAGACAAAAGAAGTTCCCTAGAATTACCCAACATTACGTCGAATTAGGAACATCTTTTTTATTTCGCTTCATGTTCTTTTAGCATTCACCTAGAAGTAGTTAGTACAAAAATAGGGGGAATACCTAAAATAAGTAGTATTTTGTTTGTTTGTTACACTTTATCGCACAAAATACAAAATTTAGCACTTAAAAAAACAATTTCACTTATCTAAGCAATTCGTTGTCTTCACCAGCTCGAGGTCCTCAAATGGAAGGCTGCGTCATGAACTGCAACACTTCAACGTACGGATGCTGTCCGGATGGAGAGACACCGGCCCACGGACCGGAGCACGAGGGTTGCTGCCTACTGTACAGATTTGGATGCTGTCCTGATAACTACAAACCTGCTGAGGGACCGCACTTGCAGGGTAAACGAAAAGAAATCCAAAGTGTATCTTTAATCACTGCACAATTTTTCAACGAAAAAGTCACCTAGTGGTATTCCAGATGCCAAGTTGTTATTAAATTAGATACCCAATCAGTCTCACCGCGATTTTGAAGCAATTTCGGTGAACTAACGTGTAAAAATAGTTTCTGCAGAGCTTACCCATTTAGTGCATGCTTAAGACTGCATGATGACAATTCTAAATGACAGAGATTTGAAGCGATGGCTCAGACGCTGCAGGGATTGAGCCAATTCTTCAGCTCCTTTACATAAAGCATGCTTGTCAACCACTCATCTTAGCATCTATTTCTATTTCTATTTCTATCTACTTGAAAGACCAACTCTATTTCTAGATTGTCGTTGCCAATCCGCTCACTTTGGTTGCTGTCCAGACAACGTCAACATTGCCAGAGGAAATAAGAACGAAGGCTGTGGATGCGAGTACTCTGAGTTTGGATGCTGCCCTGACAGGTAAAGACTTCATGACGAAGCTATGAAAGTTCATCTGCTGACATATTATTCAACTATTAAAGAAACATTTCATTTATATGCTTATTTGGATTACTGGCTAAATGACATGTAAAATTTTGACTTATGTTATATTTATATTTCTCCACACAACCCCGACCCCAAAATTTCGAGTTTTTGAAATGTTATCTAGACATTTTATCCGCTACTTCTGGTCTCAGCCACACCCGCCCAGCTGCTAGTAGCAATATGCCTCAGATCATGGGTTCAGCAATCTGATTGGTGTCCTACGCTGCGTTTGCCAGTTCGTGGTCTTCACTTGAGAACCTTTTTAGCCCATCAGTTATTGGTTCTACCGCAGATGTGACCAGCCCACTGCCAATTCAACTTTCTAATCTCATAGGCTATGTCAGTAATTTAAGTGCACCGTGGCTCATTCAATCAAATGTAAAGAACAGCATTTGTTTGCTGTAATTTCAAATTTCAATGATGCTAATTTGACTAGCTTCATGTAAAGCTATGCCTTAAAGCATTCCTCAAAACCCACAAAAATACACAGCTTTCCAAAAATCTGCGACAAACAGTTCTGATTCCTTCAAAATTCAGACCGAGCCTCGGTCGCTTGTATTTGGCTATTATAGTCCACGTGACATTGCAGAATTGAATTGAATTGAATCTTTTCAAAATGTTCTTACCCAATCTTACTCCCAGGCACACCGAAGCGACGGGCCCCAACTTCGAAGGCTGCGGCTGCCACACGTACCAGTTCGGTTGCTGCCCCGACGGCACCACCATCGTGAAGGGCCCCGGGATGCAGGGCTGCCTCTGCTCGCAGTCCCAGTACGGGTGCTGCGGGGACGGGCAGACCGCCGCCCGGGGGCCGGACCACGCCGGCTGCGGCTGCGACGCCAGCGAGTTCGGGTGCTGCCCCGACGGACAGACGGAGGCGAAGGGTGACAAATTCTTGGGGTGCTCCGATGTGCCCGAGAACAGACAAGGTGAGGAAGGACTCAGACCTGACGTAACTTAGGCTGATATTCAGTCAGAAACGATTTTGAGCGTGAGCTCAATGTGAGTCCGGGTCTTCCAACTGTCAAAATGAAAGTCTCAGGGATATTTTGTATTCACAGTTGAGTTTGAGATAACAAAACTTGAGCGCAAGCTAAGCTGAGACTGAGTAGTGGATTTCGGCGACTTAGCTCAGACTCAAGGTGGCAATGACGAAGAAAGTAGCGACACCTGTAGGCAATTCGAGAAATCTAACTAACCTGTGGTGAAGTAACCTTTTTTTTATTCACAATTTGACATTTTGCATGCTCATTTTCCTTCAAAAAGTTAAATTGTGTTTTTAGAGTAATGAGAAGTCAAAATAAAGAATAACCGCGCGTAAAAAGTTTCGACATTTGTTGCCATCTCATTCACTCCTATGGATTATTGTATGCCTTTCATGTAGCGTTAACAGATAATATAAACCGGTAACGTCAAAAACTGTACCACAGATTACACGCTCGAGTAAGTTTAGCTTGAGCTGTGGCTTAGCTGAGTTCGAGTCGAGAATACAAAATTCTTGAGTCTGTTGAGATTGCTCAACCGATGCTCAGCTTAGTGCACGTGAAATGTAGCTCAACGCTGTGTTTCTGAATATCGGCATTAGACCCCGTCCTTTTTACCACCATCACTTCTGATAATCTAGGTATCTGATTAATAGATTGGTTTACTCAATTGCTGCCGCTATGGTTCATAGTTTCTAATGGATGATAGTTCAACGTACGATTTTAAATTTTAGTTTCACTATTCTATGAAACAATTAAAGCTTAAGGTAACTCTTTATTTATATTTTATTTGAACTGTATCCTGTTTTATCATAGATAACAAACTCATTTCACTGATCCTAGGATAAGCTCAGGTTAACTCTTTATTTCGAATTTATTTGTAATGGATTTACCTACGGGATATCGTAGGCAGTGAACTTCATTCACCTAGGATAATCTCCATCACCTTCATCATCATCGTCTCATTCACCTAGGATCATAACACTGTCGCCGTGGCCAATAGACGTGTCTAAGTAGTGCTCCTATTATTTAATTCATAAATGCGTGTCTAAAGTCGCAAATTGTGTCGTAAACTTAGCCAAAACAATGCTATAGTGATATCCTAATAAATATTGTGCTCAATTAAAACATATAAATCCCTGAAACAGCGGAATCAGTGACAAAAATGTGCTAAATCAGACTAATCGATCAGTGTTTTATTGATGTGGTCTCACCTCTTATCGCCGACTCCGTGCTAAAACCGGATGGACTGCATTAGGTACTGATGTTCGGCTTGAGTGGATGAGTTGATGTCCCTGCATATGACGCTGTTTTTCAACTACGATAGAAAGGACCAAATGGCTCGGTGGTATCGCTTCTGACTCGAGCGCGGCAACCTCGAGTTCGATCCTTGCTGTCAGCCACGGTGACAAATTTTTATTTTTCAAAGAGCAACAAAGCATAGACAGAATGGGCAAATGCTCAGCATGCGATCTCACGGTGGTGAGTAGAGAAAAAATAATTTGTGTCCGTAAAGCATGTGGTGCTTTGTTTCACTACAAGTGTGTGGGTCTTACCCTAGAATCGGCAAAAAAACAAACCGCTGCTTGGTACTGTGCAAATTGTAAGGCCGACTACTGCTATGCATGCAATGCCTACACAGATAAAACAGATAGAATTGCTTGTGTCTCATGCTCATCGCTCTACCACCCTCTGTGTGTAGGACTAGCTGCCAACCACAAAAATACTCGAGATTGGCATTGCCCAAACTGTAAAAATAACCTGCCAAAAGTGGACAATACCAATACGCCAGTGAAGGCCCAGGCAGGCAGCAATGGCTCTAATGTCTCTGAAAAGTCACCTCTCACCCAAACTGACTCCATTGTTGCCTTTATGGCCGAAATGAGAAAGCTTTTCAGCGATTTTAAGACACAACAGGATAACAACTACAGAGAACTGAAATCGTCATTAGAGGAGCTATCGAGACAAAACGCGGAATTTAAGGAATCTATAACGTTCATGTCTAAGCAGTATGAAGATATGAAAAATAGAATGAACGAATGTGACATAGAGAGAAGGAACAATATAGCTTATATACAAACTCTAGAAAACAAAATAGAGAACATGGAGAGAAATCGCAGATCTTCTAGTGTAGAAATCAGAAATATTACGCCAACAAAGGGAGAAACTAAGCAAGATTTACTAAAACTGGTTAATAATATTGGCCAGGCGCTAGATTTGCCAATACAAAGCTCCGAGATACGTGATGTTTTCCGCACAAGCACTAAAAATGAAGCAAACAAACCTATTATTGTAGACTTCACATCTGTACTCTTGAAGGACAAACTGATAGATTCAGTAAAACAGTTTAATAAGCTAAATAAAGAAAATGGACTAAACTCGAACATATTGCGTATTGATGGTCCTAAAAAACAAATCTATGTCTCAGAAAACTTAACGCCAAATATGAGAAGATTGTTCTTCCTTGCGCGAGAATTCGCCAAGGCAAATGAATTCAGCTTTTGCTGGTCAGCTTACGGGAAAGTTTACTTACGTAAAAAGGAGGGCTCTCCGTCAATCCGGGTTGAGTCTGAAGCCCATCTACTCAGAATGAAGGAGGAAAAATGACTAGATATCTCTGCCTGTGTCACCTTATTATTTTTACGTTACTTTAAAATTAGTAGTTTTATAATTATTTTTTATAAAATAAACACAAAAACATCACCAAAAACACTCACATCCACTAAAATAAACAACCCACACCACTTCAGACAAACTTTTGATTTCACTTACTTACAAATATACACACCTCATAGATTCCAAACCCGTCTTACTTCCATACTTTCAGCCCGCAACAACACCAAACTCTCCTTGGATTTTGATCTGTATCATCTAATATTCTACAATATTAGATATGGCTAATTTGGATATAGTAATAAATGATATTGATAAATATGCAGTCTCAGACTCTAAAGAATGCGAAGTAGACATTTGTAAAAAAATAATACCGGTCGGCACTTACCTGACAGTCCTATCACAAAATATACGAAGTTTCAACTGCAATTTCTTGGGTTTCGAAGCTATGTTATCAAATATAGACATTCACTGCGACATTTTGATTCTCACAGAATGTTGGTTGTCTCACGTAAACTCGTTTCCCCATATTGATGGCTATAGTTATTTTGCTACTGCTTCTAACCCTATTCAAAATGATGGGGTTATTATTTACATAAGAAGCGACTTGTCCTATACTGTTGAAGAACCCGGTATTGCTAACTGCAACTGTCTTATGATTAAGTTAGGTAAAAACGAGACTGCAATATTGGCCATTTACAGGTCTCCGTCATACTCTAATGTCAATCCCTTTTTAATATCACTGGACGAGACTCTGAAAACACTCTCAAACTTTAAAAATGTGTCACTGATAGGAGATCTCAATATTGATATTTTACCAAATTATAACAATAATTGTTCGAATACTGATCAATACCTTTCACTTACCGCTTCTCACGGTTTATTACCTGCCCACAATTTTGTGACCCGTGATGCCAGTGGAACATGCATTGATCACGTACTTGTAAAAACAAAAATTTCATCTCTAACAGTCGTTGTAAACTCTACACTCACAGATCATAAAACAGTTATCTGGTGTCTGAAAAAAGAGCAAGAACGAAACTACACATTCTCGAGTTTTAATAAAGTTAACTACGATAATCTGAAGACAGATATAAGCCAAATAAACTTTGATGCCATTATTTCCTTTACAGATCCAAACTCAGCTTTGAATCTCTTGGTCGACAATGTTAAATCAGCTATAGATAAAAATACAACGACTGTTTCTTTACCACGTCGAAAGAAGATTATTAAGCCTTGGATAACTCCAGGGCTTCTGAGATGCATTCGCAATCGAGACAAACTCCACAATAAGGCAAAAAGATCCCCTGATAATGTAGTACTTAAGTTAACCTATAGCCGTTACAGAAATTATTGTTGCAAGTTACTAAAAAAGGTAAAATGTGATTACGATAAGGAGATGGTTCATAAAGCGGGCAAAGATAGTAAAAAACTGTGGAAAACTATTAAAGAGATTACAAACACTTCCAAAGAAAACCATTTACCTAAAGAATTATTATCTATTAACGATAGCCCTAAGGAATCTGTAAATAAAATAAATCAATATTTTGTGAATGTAGGTAGAACGTTAGCGGAAAATATTACATCTACAGGCATTAGCTCAAATCGTACTTGTAACATCAAAAATATGCTTCAGGGTAATAGCAGAATTGGCTCATTTGTACTCACAAACACAGACGAACAAGAAGTTGAACGCCTTATACTAGGCCTGAAAAATGAGTGTTCAGTAGGATGGGACAAAATCTCAAATAGAGTACTTAAAGAGAATATTTATACGTTGGTGCCGCCTCTTACCTACATTTTCAATAGTTGTCTGTTACAGGGTACTTTTCCAAAATACTTAAAGAGATCTCTAATAATCCCTGTTCATAAGGCTGGGGACAGAGACCGGGTCACGAATTACAGGCCGATATCCATTCTACCAGCTCTGTCAAAGGTTTTGGAAAGAATTATAAATGACAGATTAGTTGGATATCTAGAAGATAATCATTTACTATCGGATCATCAATACGGCTTTCGCCGAGGTAGATCAACAGATGATGCTGTCTCTAATCTTATTAACTTCGTGACTTCCAACTTAGATAAAGGAAATAAGTGCGTATCTATTTTTCTGGACCTTGCCAAAGCCTTCGACACGGTCTCTGTCCCTATCCTCCTGCACAAACTGGAACACATTGGTATTAGAGATGTACAGTTAAAGTTGATGACAGACTACTTATCGGACAGATACCAGTGTGTTAAACTTGGCCCATATGTTAGTAAAGATATGCAAATAACATTCGGCGTACCGCAAGGCAGCATCCTCGGACCCACCCTGTTTCTTATTTATATCAACGATTTACTGTCCTTAAAGTCATTTCACGGTAAAATACTGTCGTATGCCGATGACACGGCTCTTATTTTCTCGGCTAAAACCTGGGAAGACACTTTTCAACGGGCTCAAAACGGTTTTGATGAAGTAGGGAAGTGGCTACGTGATAATATACTCACTTTAAATGCAGAAAAAACTAAATTCTTGGCGTTCTCGATTCGTGAAACTCCAAATTTAAATTTTCATTTGATTGCTCACAGTTGCTATTCTAGCTGTACATATAAAAATAATATAAATAAGTGCGCATGCAAAGTTTTAGAACATGCTAAAACTGTAAAGTACCTAGGTGTCCTTCTAGATGAACAAGTTAGCTTTAAAGAACATATACAAATACTTTGTAATAGGCTACGTAAATTAATATATTTCTTTAAAACGCTGCGAAATATAGTTGAACCACATTTACTTAAGCAAATATACTATGCTATATGCCAATCGTTACTAAGCTATTGCATATCATCTTGGGGTGGTGCTCCAAAAACTACAATTAGGAAAGTCGAAGTTGCGCAGAGAGCTATACTAAAAGTATGCACACGCAAACCCTTTTTCTTCCCAACCATATCACTTTATGAGACATGTGAAGTATTAACAGTCCGTCAGCTATTTATTTCACAAATAATAATGAAGCAGCACTCTAGGGTAATCTTCGACCCAGCTCTACAAGACAAACGCAGGAATTATGAAGTATGTGACAAATCTTTGAAAATCAAAACTTCCTTTGCCCGCAGATTCTTTCCCTTTCTGGGCCCCTATTTATATAATAAAATAAATAAAATAACTAAAATATATCTTCTTAACAAATTTCAATGTAAAAAACAAATTAGTTGCTGGCTTATGAAATTATCATACGAGGAAACGGAATGGCTAATGAATATTACTGGTTAGTGAAATCCTATGAAAATGAAAAATAAAGTTAAACCACATTTTCTCTCAAACACAAATTTACATTCACTTCACTTAGACACACACGTACACACACACACGCACACATACACACGCGCGCGCACACACACACACACACACACACACACACACACACACACACACACACACACACACACTTGAAAAAGAAAAAAAAAAAAAACCTGTTTTGGTGATATATTATTTTTTTGTCATCTCTTAGATTAAAATGCATGCTCCTTTTGTTTCTTTTCTAATACAAAAAACTCACTTATTATTGATGTTATGGCTATTTACCTAAATTATGCACGATTTTAGACACGATGAAAGGTAAACTGAATGCTGAAACACAGACTATCCGTCTAGTTCAGCAGCAGTCGCTCACTAATTGATAAAACGCATAAAAATATGAGTTATAATAAGCCTGTACATGTAAACCTTTTTGAAGAATAAAGTTTTTTATTTATTTATTTATTATTTATAATAAGCCCAGGTTAACTCGTTATTTCGACTTTATTTGCACTGGATTTAAAGTCTACCTTTGATTGTAATTGCGGTTTATTGTTTTACCATAGGCAACGAACATTACTAATCCTAACCCTGCGTAAGCTCAGGGTGACTCTTTATTTATAATGATGAATTTACCGTTACATTACGGGATATTGTTTTATCATTAACTTTATTCACCTAGGATAAGGTCAGGTTTGACCCTTTATTTCGACTTTATGTCCACTGTATTTAAAGACCACCTTCGCCCGCAGCGAGCTGCGCGCTCGACAAGGACCGCGGCACGTGCAACAACTACTCGGTGAGCTGGTACTACGACGTGACGTACGGCGGCTGCTCGCGGTTCTGGTACGGCGGCTGCGGCGGCAACGGCAACCGGTTCGCCAGCCAGGCCGACTGCGAGGACGTCTGCGTGCATCCCAGCCCCAAGGGTGAGCCCGCCTTTATCTCGCCCTTCATCAGCAAGACGATGCCGTTCGACAGAAATCCAGAGTAGAAGGCACGGCCACACGAATCGCGAACCGGCCTTGATCTCACCCGTATATCTCAGCAACACAGTAGACCAAATTAGAAGACGAGGGCACACGAATCACGAAACTTAAATGTGAACCGTTAGGCCTTTATCTCTTTAACGAAGCTTAACAGGGTCCCTCGAGGAGCAATTCCCATAAAAAAGTAGTTTGATTTTTATTTATGAACGACAGGCCGGAGGGCAATGAGACTTTTTAATAGTTTCTATAAAAAGTGTTATGATTCTCTAATTTCCTTTTTAATCTGTTATTCTCAGTTGTAAGCACGAGCACACATAGATTTATGTCCTCTAAACATATTGGTAAAGTGTTATTGAGACACGGCATATCGTTTTTGAATTAAAACCAAACTACGGTTTTATGGGAATGGCTCCTTGAGTGCGCGCCTCAAGTGGAGATGGACGGTGACCGTAGGCGGTCACAGAGTGGTGGCCGACAACTGGTCATCGTTCGGTGGGTATGCCGCCTACCCGATGGGTTGACAGAGGACCGGTTTGGCGTGACGGTGAAGAGGGCTAAGCCCAACAGCGGGCGTCTTTCGTGGGCTGTAAAGATAGATATCCGATACCGTTTACAGCCCAGCTCTAACGCATGCCTAATTGGTTGTGGAATTTTTGGATTATTGAAAAACCATCAAAACCCAATAGAAAAGTTGATAGTTTTGACGAGTAAAACCCCACCCCCTTGTTTTCGGACCTACATGGGAATTAGTTACACCCTTTATATGGGTATTGTTTTCTTATTCAATGCATTTCTAAATATCTTTTTCTCAATATCGACATCGGCCCCCATACTAAAATCTTCATAAATTTGTGCACGCCCACTAATATCCGCCTACTTCACAGACGTCTGCAAGCTGCCGAAGATCAAAGGCGCTTGCAACGAGTACTATCTCCACTGGTACTATGACTCAGCGAGGGAGCAATGTGGACAGTTCGTGTACGGAGGCTGTCTTGGAAACGACAACAACTTCCAGACCAGGGAGTCCTGTCAGAAGCAGTGCGAGCCTGCACGAAGTGAAGGTAGACCTGGGAACTTTTTTCAGTATCATCTTTAACGGCCAGGAACTTAAAAAAATACCCTGGGTTCAATACGCGGATTGGTAAGATAGTGCTTGAAATCGGGTATACTTTAGACACTCAGGTGCACTCACGATGTTTTCCTTTGATATTGCTATTACAAATTCATAAATGTACGTAATATAGAAAACAAAGTCATTGCCATTCGAACCCAAGGTGAAGCCAGCGTTTTACCGGTACGCTATCACCGAAGGAGTTGATCAACAGTACATCAACATTCACACACGGGTACTCTAATTAGTTACGTTAACGTGGAACGTTTCCCATACAAATGATTATTTCCAAATATGTTAAAAAATACATAATTATACACTGGAACTATGCCTGTCTGCGTTAATTAAGATTTTTATTTGCGCCAATATACAGTTTCTTAAAAAAAAACACTGGTGTAGTAGCTTAAATAAGTTCGACAATTTAGTCCATACAAACACTACCGATCTTATTTAACCTATTAAACTACAGTTTTATTCAAGGAAATGTGTATTGATGCAGACAGACTTAATTCCAGTGTATAATTATTTTATGTAATTTTTTTAACAAATTTGGAAATAATCATTTGTACGGGAAACGTAAGGACGAATTTCCAACATTTGATTATATGACAATAATAGTAGATTATGCATTAAGGGGATAAAGCAGTGTATTATGTCTCTGGCTATATTTTGAACCCCAAGGACGAGGGATCCTAGGGTTAACTCACGAGCGAAGCGAGGGAGTTACAGAGTTAACTCCCGAGCGAAGCGAGGGAGTTAAAGCTAGAATCCCGAGGCCGAGGGGTTCAAAAACGCCCGAGACAAATACACTGCTTTATCCCCAAAATGCATACTCTACTTTATATAAACACTGCGAGGCAATAAAACATAATACAATTAAAAAGAAATATGAAAAGTTTTCATTCTAATTTTGAATAAATTCTTCTTGGTGTAGGGCTCTATGAAAAGTTTATATTCTAATTTTGATGTTTGGTCATGGATTGCAAGGAGCTCGTATATTCAATGTTGATTGCATTCCAAATTCAAATGTCATAATTCCCTAGGGGATTATGAAATTCAGTACATTTATAATGACCCGGCTAGACCATAGGACACAAATGACTTGCTTTAAGTTGAGTTTGCATGACACATAATATGCCATTGACGAGCAGGTGTTATATAAAAGTTATTATAAGTGTGCAATAATAGTAGTTTATGCAACTGTCATATAATGAAGGGTATTAAAACACGAGTGTGAGTTTATGAAACGAGTGCAGCGAGTTTCATAATAGTAACGAGTGTTTTAATACCCGTGTTATATGCAGTTGCATACACTACTTTATCTTCACTAATGCTATTAAAAATTAAATTCACGCGTACATGTATAATCACAGTGATTTTGCCGCCATTAAAATTTAACCAATGAGAGCGCAGCTGCGCGCTTCAATAAAACGCGACCAACCAACCTGATTGGCCCTGCAATCAAGTTGGTCGCGTTTTATTGATGTTATAATGAGATTTTACGATATCGATGTGAATATTATACCATCATGTGAAATTGCTTAAATTGAGTGTTTTGTTGTCTGCGCTATAACAG
Organism: Yponomeuta cagnagella; assembly: GCA_947310995.1. Classification (NCBI taxonomy): domain Eukaryota; kingdom Metazoa; phylum Arthropoda; class Insecta; order Lepidoptera; family Yponomeutidae; genus Yponomeuta; species Yponomeuta cagnagella. The sequence continues at coordinate 13,635,332 of OX371287.1, forward strand.
TAGTAATTATAAGTCAAGTATTGAAAACATAAGTAGAATGTTACAACATTAGTGTAGATAAAGAGTATTAATCTAATCTATTATAATTATAATGATTATTATTTTTATTATTATTGCCGACCCGCGGTGGGCATGCGTAGTAACTAAGCGCTATCTCTCTGAAAGAAAGCTGTTGCACTGCAGTGCGGAAAAAAAGAACCATGTGTGATGTGGCTAGAGGAAGGGTTTGGTTGGAAGAGGTTGACCTGCTGTCGACCGTACATTGCGCTCCTATTCCCCAGACCAATGCAAGCTCCCGATCGAGCGCGGCTCGTGCGCCGGCAACTTCAGCCGCTGGGGCTTCGACGTAAGCAGCGGCCGCTGCGAGCAGTTCATCTGGGGTGGCTGCGAGGGCAACGGCAACCGGTTCGGCTCGGAGGCTGCCTGCGTGCAGCGGTGCGACCCGCCTGGCGCGCTCAAACGTACGTTGGGAGACGGCTCGAGGTGTTACTTATACGAAACGGGACTCGAGGTCACGAGACTTGATGCCAAACTAACGTTCTGGGCCGCGATTTTGTGTGCGCAAATCAATTTACTCGAGTCGGGGCTCAAGGTCATTAAGACTTGATGACTAACCAACGTTCTGGGCCTCGATACTGTTAGTGCACGGATTCACTATCGGGTCACGTGACATGTTGGATCATTCCATTGATGTCTGGAAGTTTGTTACGCATGTGCTGGTAGACATTGAAGAGGCAATGAAATGAAATAGACGTTCATGCAATTCATATTTTACTATATTGCAGAATCAACAGAATCGATGCCCAGGACTATTCTCCGCGTAAATTGTACTTCAGTAGCGATTTATTAGACTTAGATGACAGTCGTCATAACTTACAATGTCATCGCAATAGAAACTAAAGATGAGCTTTCACAAATAACTAAAATTGATCAATCTTGGGCAATATTTGTCAATTCGCCACATTTTCAGGCAGTTTACTGCGATCTCAACATGTAACAATTGAGGGTAGACCGCCCCAGCAAAGGGGCGAAACTATTGCGTCAGAATTTACTACCACCTCTGGGAACATTTGCCAGGTACACAGTGCCCAACACCCGCGTAATAAATTCATTCATTGAAGTACAACTACGCTAATTTATTTTCTTCTCAACATCAATCTTCTAATTTTATCTGGCTATGGCAATCTTCTACTTATGCTTGTTTTTCTTTGCATGGTATGTTTTGGGGACCCTGTAGTTAGAAAGCAGACCTTAGACCTTCCTTAAATACTGATTACGGTTCCCTTCCGAAGTATATACCTAGTCACTAATATTTTCCTGAGCCGCTCAATCTCCCAAAAAGCGGAGTGCTACTAACTTACCTGTCACACAGCGGAATGCACGCTCTCGCAAGAGGTCGGAAACGGCACGGAGAAGCTCGCACGCTGGTCCTTCAGTCAGCCCGAGAACAGATGTGTGCCGTTTTACTTCACTGGCAGCAACGGAAATGAGAACAACTTTGTCGCCGAGGAGCATTGCGAGGAACGATGTCCCAGCGCTTTCGGTGAGTTCATAGTCGTAAAGGAATCTGACGATCTCAAGGCGGTATAACCCTATATACCAAGGAGGATATGGCGCACGCCCTCAGAATTGTCAGAGACCCCCGGATGTTGCGTTGCTGCTTAAATACTTTTGGATATGTGGTAATATGTCATTGCTATGCATAGGCCAGGCCTGACTTGATGATGCTCAGAGGCAATTTTATGTTTGCCGTTTAAGTCCTCTGAATAGTAGTGTCTTTTCTTAAACAGTGCCCTTGGTCTAGTATGGAAAGATTCAAATCCCAACTTCTCAAAAGGTGAGTAACATTCAATGAGTTTGGTGGATGTGGCATGTCAATTGTAATAAGTATCTAATTCTTGTAGGAATTCTTATCAAGGATTCCCTTAAAATTTTTATAGTTGATGGGTTTACAGTTCTAATTGGGTGTATTTGTTTTAGAATTAATAGCATCGTGGTTTAATCATCTCAACTTCTTAACATTGGTGATGTTTTTCATTTCCTAACCGGACTTCGGAATGCTCAAACATTTACTTATCGTTCCATTTTCTGTTAAAGTATAGCGGTCTTATTTACATAAAACATGATTCCTCTAAAACACTCCTCAGAGGCAGTTTCAATAATCTGTGGTTGCGTCTATCCCTTTACCACAGAGTGTTTAAACTGTATCTGATGAGTCTTTTAAGGAATCGTGTTTTTTCAAGTGACATGTCGTGTGGTGTGACGTCCTAAAACTTCAGTCCTCAGGCGCTCACAGTACTTTAGTATGAATTCAGAAGCAGGCGCCCACCATTATGCGCGATACGGGGGGTCAGGCTACTAAACAGAAAAAATGACTCGACTCTTTTTCACTTACCTCAGTCAACTAGTCATTAATATGTAACTTAAAAGGCTGTTTAGTGACTGTTTCACGTCTCTTTTAACTTAAAATGCCCTTTAAGTCTCTAAGTATATAAAATTTCGGATTACAGGCTTGTCTAGTATTGTTTTCGATGTAAAATACAATTATACACGCCTACCTACTAAGTTTATTGTATTCAAGACATGCCATTTTTGTACAGATGTTCCACATCCTTACTTAGCGCGTGCAAACCAGCCATAAGATTAATTCTTTACTGAATTTTCAGTACCGGAAGTGTGCGCCCTACCGGCCGAGCTCGGCGACTGTGCCGACTACAGAGAGAAATGGTACTACGACACTGCTGCAGGAAGGTTAGTGATCGGACTACCAGACAAGCTTTAAAAAACCGGCCAAGTGCGAGTCGAACTAAATAAGTATAATATTACAAATATAACTTAGCGCAAAATGCACGGTGACCCCGAATCGTTCGACGGTAGGTGGCAGACCAACAGCCGGGTGAGCCTACGATATTCTGAATGTGGCTGGGAAACATTGGACGAGATTAGGAAAGGATCGGATGGGTTGGTATGAAAGAGTCTAAGGCCTATGCCCAACAATGTGCTCAACTTATGGACTGATTAGGTAGACAGATAGTGAAAATATGTTTTCGTACTTCGAGAACCTGCGTTGGGTTTATTTATCACGCCAAGTTCGGACAGACGGACGGAGTCCTGCGATTCCTGCTACTCTCCGATTCGATCGTCAAAACCTCTAGTTGAATGTCTGTCCATTTCGCTCATTTCAAAGTAGGTAGGTACCCAATTTGTACTAAAAAAACTGGTATCCAAACCGTTGACAAGAACATGGATCATTTGAAATACAAAAATTAATATTATAAAATTGAATTACCTGCCTCAAGGAAGAGGAAGCACTTGTCCACGTGACTATTCACTGCGAGAGCTTGGATAAGCAACGGGCCGCCATGGGATCAAGAAATTCCTTCAGAAGGCCAGCAATGATAATTGGAGCAACTTTCTGAAATGAGATAGGCTGGCTGGATTGATCTCACAGCCCTGCTGCGTACAATGGCCCAAATATGAGGGTAAGTGCGGAACCCGTAGGTCAAACTAAACTTGAATTATCTATCTCCGAACCCAGTTGCCGTCTGTTCTACTACGGAGGTTGTGGCGGCAACGGAAACAACTTCAACACGGAGGCGGAGTGCGAGAGGCGATGCCAGGAACAACAGCCCACCACCACCACCGTGCGACCGACTCCGGCTAGACAACCCAGTGGCCCAGGTACTGGAATTATCTATTTTGATTACAAAGGAGATTCTATTCGATTTCTTTATATTTTCATTATTTTTTCCATCGACTCAGTCCGTGCTAAGTATATCGGTGTTATTTATTAAAAAAACCGGTCAAGTGCGAGTCGGACTCGCCCACCGAGGGTTCCGTACAAATTTGTAGTCTCGCAGCTTTCCGACACTCAAGGAAATCAAAATTTATAGGGAACTTTCCGTTGACCTAGAAATATGTTTGGCAAGTAACATCGTCGTACACTAATCTGAAGCTATAAAAATCTGAAACTATACATTTGTAATTAAATCATAAAAAAATAGTCTTTGAAGTTCGGGAAAAGCTCGGAAAAACTGCGAGACTACAAAGTTGTACGGAACCTTCAGTGGGTGAGTCTGACTCGCACTTGTCCTTTTTTATTATGTAATATGACCTCTACAGAGACGTATATATTTTATTGCAAGTACTTACTCCATTGTCTGTGCAATCCACAACTTTCTCCCGCAATCTGACCACACCCCCTTCCCCCCCCCAGACTTCTGTTTCCTGGAGAGGGACCCGGGCCCGTGCAACCAGGTGGAGACGCGCTGGGCGTACGACTCGCGTACCGGCGCCTGCGCACCCTTCCAGTACGGCGGCTGCGGCGGCAACCAGAACAACTTCCCCTCGCCCGACTACTGCCAGTGGTACTGCGTCTCTGTACAAGGTGGGAACTCAAGTCAGTGTTTCATCCTAGGAACCAGGAAAAGTTACTGTGTAAGACCTTCCACAGGCAGTGGCCTGCTGAGAAGAGGTTTAAGGCCGTCAATAAAGCGCTCTTACGTTCGATATCACTCTTAACTACACATTTTGCTCATTTCGAAAGAAAACAGCATTTTGACAGCGGACTCGAACGTGATCTAAGAGGCAAGAGCGCTTCTATCCTCGGCCACCCTCATCCAGCCGCTGCCAGCATTCTGCCTCAGACTGTCAGTCCTGGAAGCTGGTGGGCGTCCTTCGCTGCGTTTGCCAGCTCGTGGTCTCCACTTGAGAACCTTTGCACCCCATCGACCATCGGTTCTTCGTCATATTATGTGACCCACCCACTTCCATTTTAACTTGCTAATCCTATAGGCCGTGTCAGTCACCTAGTTCGTTTGGCGAATTGTTTCTTTTCTGATGTGGTCTCCGCGCATAGCCCATTCTCTAACACGCTGAGCAACTTTGAATCAGTGGACTAGAGCAGAATAACAATTAATGAATACCGAATAGGCACGTTAAGCTGTTGGTGCCGGCTGCCGTCGATAGATGGCAGTCGTTAAGCCAAGTCAGAGGCCTTAGGGCGGCTTGACAACTTCTGACAGTAGACGAGCCACTAGTCTACAAGCCTCCACCAATCCGGACTTGGCCCCCGTGGTGGAGTATGGCCTATACCTTCCTCAGGGAAGAGACCCGTGCCCCTCGGTGGGGACATAATGGGTTGATGATGATGAATACCGGTTCCAGACCTCTGCCAGTTGCCGATGTCTACGGGGCCATGCCGCGGCTCCGAGATGAGGTGGTTCTACGACGCTGCCTCCGATTCCTGCAGCCAGTTCACCTACGGAGGATGCGAGGGCAATGACAACAGGTACGATGTTCCGGGGCTATGGTGATTGTGCAGGGAATATCAAAAGAAATTAAAGTTTCATACATCATTTTATACACCATCACTCAGGTTTCATCAATTTACGCTTACCGTGCAAAAGGCTTTGAAGTTGCAGAGGGAGAGGAATTTTCACTTCAATCCCGTGGTTCAATTGTATTGTATCTTTGTAAATATTGTATGTTTTTGTACACCAGGGTGTACAATAAAGAATATTCTTGTCTTGCCTCCTCAGTCCTGACCTTGAAAATAACAATGGTTTTCAATTGTTATTTCAAGGCCAGAACTGAGGAGGTTAAGTAAAACTAGTATCACCACTTGACTTACCTCTATGTTTTTCAAGAAGATCTTTTCACGTTTCAAGTTAAACTGCAATAGTAGCAGAGCGAAGCACCCTGTAATAATCGGTGTTGTGTGTTATAGGTTCCAATCTCGAGAGCAGTGCGAGCAGCGCTGCAAGTCCGGACCTCAAGTGGCTCCCACAACACCGACCACTACGATCGCTACAGTAAGTCTTTGGTTCCTGAATCTGACCCGCAGACTCATTACCTTGACTAATAGTCAAGCACTACCAATTCAATCAATCAGCTCACAGCCGTCCACTGCTGAACATAGGCCTTCCTCAAGGCACGCTATTTAATCCTGTCCACGTCCATCCTTATCCAGCCGCTACTAGAGATCATCTGCCTCAGACCTTCGACAGCTAATTCATCCATTAACAATTTTGGATACCTACGCAAGATTGGATAACCCGACTAATATCCAAAAGTCAGTGGCGATCACAAATATGGTTAAGTTAATAATGTTTACGTTATTGCTGAAAACAGCAGTGTAATATATTCCTAATCAATTTCAATTATCGCATAGTGAATCTTTAGGTGTCACTTAGATGTCACAACAGAACTTGGAATCACGAACGCGGTCCATTTTTGAGGGAGCTCCGAACTTGATTCCAGTATAATGAATGAGCAGTACCTTTTAGTACAATGACATCTGCATGATCGTCGCAATTTCATTATCAGACATTCTGGGCATTTATAGTACGAAAAAAACACGTCACGTGGACTCGACCGTGTACTGTCATTGTACTAAAGGATGATACACACCAACGCCAACGCGGTGACGGTGGCGTGGCGGCGGCGGTCCATACATACGTCATTTATTGCAGGAGTATTTCATGGAGTAATTTGATGGATGAAGGAGTAGGTATTTGATTTGTTGGATGAAATGTCGTCAAAGCTTTTTTTTGGTGAAAATTGACTTTCAAATGCAGTCTCAGTTTTTCAAGCTCTTTTAATCCGTCCGGCGTCGTTTCGTCAAATTCGCAAAAAAAATGCCTTTACTACCTTAATTTTTTAACTGGCTTTACAGTTTTTTTATCAAAAACTTGTTGTAACATTGATGCTGCTTAATTTTTGTAGTATGTAGGTACTTAGTACATTGTCTTATCACTTAGTTGCTATTATTCTTTAGGTTGCAATTAAACTTATTACTCCCATTATTAATTTTTTTCTGTTAAATCCATTGGATGCAGGTTTTTTTTTTTTAGTACCTATAAGCCGCGCTAACTTCTAAACTGCCAAAGATAATTTAAAGTTAATTATTTATAAAACTCGTTACGTTTTTAATATGTCTGTAATCATTGCATTAATATGGCATTTAAAAGAAAGAGGATATAAAGCAATTTTGTGTTTTTTGTTTTCGCTTCCCTGTAAAATTCGTAAAACGGCTTTTACTGCATTTCCTCCTCAGAGGGTCGATTATGGACGTATGTATGGACCGGCAGTCCCGCGTTGGTGTGTTTCACCCTTAACAGAACCAAGTCCCCGTCTCATTCCCGCCCCCCGTTCCCAGCAAGAAGACTTCCCGCCCGAGTGCAGCTCTAGTCCAGTGGAGCCGTGCTCCGAGGCCGGCGAGGTGTGGTTCTACGAGCCGTACCGCGGCGAGTGCCTGCCGCATAGCAACGCGGCCTCGGGGCAGGGCTGCCGCGTAACCAACGTGCACCGTTCGCAGGAGGCCTGCGAGCGGGCGTGCGGCTCCTTCCGGGGCATCGGTGAGTTGGCCTCTCTTGGCTGGTGGTCATGCCTGCGGTCATGCCGTAAATCAACGACTCCTAAAAGGTGGTCCGCGGAACCCTGGGGTGCTGTGGAAGGGTCGCAGGGATTCCGCGGTCTGGCCGAGAGTTAAATAAAACGTTCGTGGAATGGACTTTTATGTGAAAAAAATTTCATTGTTCACATTAAATAATTAGCTTCATTGTATTTCTTTGTTACAATAATTGTTTCGGAAATACTTATAATAATAATTTTTCGTTTATAATTTATTCTATCTTTGCGTCTTACATAACTATATTGAAACTACAAGGTAAAAAAACATGCTGTCGGTGTCACGATCTCTCGCATTTGAGACAACAGTTTGTACACTCTACCACCGCACCGTGGCACAGTTCTCCCTGCTTAGAATCCTTAGTTCCTTTTTTCTATTCAGTGCAAATAAAAGTTGCCACAAGACGATTTTAAGCCGCCTGGCATCTAATATAGCCTACATGAGTAAAATCTAATCACCTTCTGACCTATACCTGACCATCTTCAGAGGTCTGCCGCTATCCAGTGGACGCGGGCGAGTGCCAAGACCGCGTGCCCAAGTTCTTCTTCAACGAGTCCGCGCAGCAATGCCAGCCATTCACCTACAGGGGCTGTCTTGGTGGACCCAACCGGTTCTCCACTGAGGAAGAGTGTGAGAGCATCTGTGCCCCAAGGGCTTCGGGAGGTGGGTTTTTTGTTTTGGGTCCATTGCTAAATGAAGAACTATTGTAGAACACAAGGCGTCTTTGAAACAGAGAGACAGGTACAGCGCATTTTCCTCAGATCCAACGTCTTCATTTAGCTGTTGTATACGCAGTTTTTTGATTACGTAACTACATAATTGGCGTATGTGGGTCACATGGCATCTCTCAAAGAGACAGTTTCTTTTTCAACTTTTCCTTACTTACGTTATCACGTTTTATTTTCGACTCAAATCTGGAAAACGAGTTCTCCTAGTGCACTTTACGTATTCATAATACATAATAATATTAATTAGAGGGTATTATTTTCCCGGAAACCAGCGTAGGGTACACCCAACAGCGGTAGGGTGAAATGCAGTTCGAGCATAAATGGGAAGTGAAGTAGTGATTTAAAATATACGCCTCACGTTGGTCGCGACGATTCCAGCCGCTGACCCGTGCTCCATGGCGAGAGACGGCGGTCCGTGCCGCGCCTACTTGGTCAAGTGGTACTTCGACCGCGAGCGCGCCCGCTGCTCGGAGTTTGTCTACGGGGGCTGCCAGGGCAACGACAACAGGTATAACTTCCACATAACACAATCATAAAGGCAAGCTTCCATTGTCTTGCAAAAGAAGCCGAGGGGGGATAATAAGGTGTTAACATTTTCTAACGTAATAAATGAACAGCACCTTAACATAGATCATGATATGGTAAGCGTGCTATGGTATCCAGGCATTGATATCACAAGCATGGAAACACACTCAGACTGAGGCCATACGGCGGCCTCTAGTGGAAATCGAATCCACAAACTCCGGCATGGTAATAAGACGTGATCCCGCTAGACCAACGCGGCAGTCAGGCAGGTTTGGTATTCGAAATAATTGTTAATGTTCACGAGATCACTATTCCAACGATAGTAGATTTTTGACAAGAATTGTTTAGCAGAACTGTATATTTATTTCCTGTCAGTCGATTAATGACCGTTTGCTACAAACAATCGCTGTTTATAGCAATCGAAATCCTTCATGAACTATGTTAAAAGGTGCTCTGTTCATTTATTACGTTAGACAATTTCAACACGTTATTATCCCCTCTCGGCTTCTTTTGCAAGACAATGGATACTTGCCTTTATGAACTTGTTTATATCCGCTCCCTTCAAATTGACTTACGTAATAAATGAAAGCCCCTAACAAATTGGTTCGAATGGTTGCAGCCCGTGTTTAAATGTATTTGTGATGCCCTTCTGTCGGACTACCTAACACCATAAGACAATGTGGAACTATGGTACACGTTAACACCTTGATTTTGTCAGATTCGATACTGAGGAGGAGTGCAAGGGTCGCTGCGTGCCGGCTCAAGCTCAGGTCACGCCGAGTCCAGCTCAGGTCATGCCGAGGCCTGAATCAAAAGTACCAGAGGCGGTAATACTTACTTCTTTTTCTAACTTTATAAGGTCTGTTTGTTCCTGCATCTGATTTTCCTTTAGCTCCGGACTGTAACCCATGTCATTTTAGGCTCAATCAATAGAAGAAAACTTCTTACGCCTAGGAAAATCTCGGCGCTCGAAAATTGTATGACGGCTCCTTTTTACTGACAAATTACTTATTATCATCATTTTCCGGCTTCTTAGGCAAATAATTTCGAATTGCATAATAATTGAGTTTCCCTTGAGAACCAGAAACGTTTTAATATTAGTGAACAAAAATAAAAAGAGATGATGCACAGGGCTCGTCTTCAATCACAGCAAAGGTTTCTTAATTTCCGTGCAGCACTTAGGTAAGTAGAAGGACGCCATGTAACTAGCCTATAGCCAGCGGCAGTCATATTGTATGTCGCTGCCTCATTCACTGTTCCAGTTTCTGCAACAAAAACACTGAAGTACGTATGAACATTTAGCAGAAAATACCTAGTTAATTTAAGTGAAACGATAGGGGTAGCGGTAAATATTTTGTTTTAAGTTTCAATCGTCTTTGCTATTAGTTGACTGTTTTTGTTACACTTTATAACTGAAAAGTTCGCATTATGATTAATGTTAATACTAGAAATAAACACAAATCGTCCTTTCCACGATTTAAACTTGCAAAAGTTAATGCATCCTTTATGGGGCACTGCATAAGGTTCTGCAACAAGATTTCTCAAGGTATATTAAAGTTACTTACCTCCAACGCGGTTTAAAAAATGTGCTAAGCACGAAGAAAATGAAGACAAAGATGTTTGGCATTAAACAACAGATAATTATTAATTACAGGACGATTGTGACTAGTGTTCATAGAATGTTCACACATTCATGACTAATATTTTAAGTTGAAAACTCTGTTAATTAAGTTAAAACGTGTTTTGAAAAGAATAAATGTGGAGTTTCTTTGTTAGCTTCTTCTCCGTTTAATCTATTAATTGTGAAACTAGCAACTTTGACGTTCATTAAGTAAACATTCTGTTTTTATAATGAATAAAAATATTTTAATTGAATTGAATACCACTCACTATGAAATAAAACATCATGACGAAACCCGAGGGTCTGAGGTGTTAACATACCTCAGTGCTCGAAATTCCACGGCGGGCACGCGTGCTAATTAAGCCCATACCCTCTCTCTCTCTCTCTGAGAGAAGGGCTGTGCTTACAGTAAGACGGATTTAGGCTGCATTATTTCATGTTACAGGGGTGGCCAAAGGCCAGGAGCCTCCTTCCCTGCCCCTTGTTAGGTGTGCCACTGGCCGTAGCTCCCCATCTCACAGCACTGTCCCTTCCCAGGTCGCAGGCACCGAGTGCCAGACGCCCGAGTCGCTCAGTCCGTGCGGCGAAAGCTCCACCACTTACTACTACGACGCGTCGCGAGGCCAGTGCTTACGAGGGGACTTCGGCGGATGCCGGTACGCCAACTCCTACCGCTCCGAGGAGGAGTGCGAGAGGAGATGCGGCGCTCCCAAGTTCAACGGTTGGCATTTGATGTTCTTCACACTTTCAAGGCCTGTACTCGGGAAGAGTGATTGCATGTGTAAACGCAGTGAGCATGGCAAAATGATGGGTCAAACCATGTAGCTTGTATCGTTTTCCATCGATTCGCTATCCAACTAGCAGGGGGCTCCTTTACGGATTGATGGTTGCAGAAAAGCTATAACAGTAAATATAACTTTTCGCCTTTAAGGTCTCAAGGACCTTACAAGGCGCCCCCTTTGGACTTTAGCGGTTGGAGAAAGATTCCATATAATTATGTTTTTAGCTGCAAGAGTTACTTTTATACTTTGTGTGTTGGTGGATGTTTTTAGTTTTGGATTCATTGCTCGAAAATCACAGAACATCTCTCAAAGAGAGAGAGATAGAGAAAGAGAGAGTGTGTGTTACTCAGATTCCAGATCTTGATTTGGTGAAATGGATGGAATATACACATTTTTTGTTTTGGTCCTATTGCTAAATATCGGCGTGCGTAGGACAGATCTCCCATGTCACTCAGATTTTCTGTTTTTTCTTCGGATGCTCTAGGAAACGAGTTCACCTGATGAACCTTACGTATTCATACCCGATATAAGCATGAAATTATGTTAATTAGAGGGTATTATTTTCCCGGAAACCAGCGTAGGGTACACCCAACAGCGGTAGGGTGAAATGCAGTTCGAGCATAAATGGGAAGTGAAGTAGTGATTTAAAATATACGCCTCACGTTGGTCGCGACGATTCCAGCCGCTGACCCGTGCTCCATGGCGAGAGACGGCGGTCCGTGCCGCGCCTACTTGGTCAAGTGGTACTTCGACCGCGAGCGCGCCCGCTGCTCGGAGTTTGTCTACGGGGGCTGCCAGGGCAACGACAACAGGTATGCTTTTGGAGATCACTAATGTTCGTATATTCAAGAGAAGACTACCGACCAGTAGTTTTTTTACTCAAGCTTGCTCGGAAGAACTGTAAAATGTTTGCTGCTTGGCAAACTGCAGAGCAGACTGAGATATGTTACTTCAGGGGCTGTTTATTTATCACTGTAGGCAATTTTAATAACTTTCTGATCGCCCCAATCTCCTACATAAGACAAAGGAAGCCTTACACCATATTGAAATTGTAAAGCTCGTTCTGACCCTCTCTACCCAAACTGTTGCTCGCAATATATAAACAGTTCTTATCAAGCCCCAGATGCGATTAACTACTTGTTTATCGTAAGTTCAATTCGATGCTCCGAGGTGTACATAAATTGTAGCAGTTAGTTTGTGTGTTCTGATGTTTGTAATGTCTTTAATTTTCGGACTACCAAGCATAGGATATTCTAATTTGACACCGGGATAAGTGATTATGTTGTGTGGAAATGTACACTCGGTGACCCTTTATTTGGTGTTGTCAGATTCGATACTCAGGAGGAGTGCGAGGGTCGCTGCGTGCAAGCTCAGGTCCCTCCGAGGCCTGAATCAAAATTACCAGAGGAGGTAATACTTGCACTATTCTTATTCCAACTTTATAAGCTCTGGTTATTCCGTATAACTTTATCATCATCATAATTAGTTGCATGAATTTCCCGCCATGCTATTTTGTTTGTAGTACTACAACCAGCCGCTGCCGCGCTGTAGCCAGCGCTGTGGCTTGGGCCCTGGAGCAAAATCCATGGGGCCGTTACCAAATAGTAAAATCATATAAATACCTATCATCATTCAGCCACAAGCAGTCCACTGCTGGACATAGGCCTCGTCCATGGATTTCCAAAAAGACCGGTTGGAAGCGGCTTGCGTCCAGCGTCTACCTGCCACTTGGACGAGGTCATCTGTCCATCTTGTGGCTGGTCGTTCTACGCTGCGCTGATATGTGGTCTCCATTCGAGAACTTTTCGGCCCCATCGGCCATCAGTTCTGCATGCTATGTGCCCCGCCCACTGCCACTTCCTCACAACACCTCAACTTAATCGTAAATTGTTATTCCACAGTAGGCACCCGTGATGATTAAGCCTCCTCTCTCTCTCTCTCTCTCTCTCTCTCTCTCTCTCTCTCTCTCTGAGATAAGGCCTGTAACTTACAGTAAGACGTACGAGTATATAGACTGCATTATTATATGTCAGGGATATGCTAAAGGGGCGTAGGCGGGTTAAAGCAAGAAGAAGATGGCAAGACGATCTCGACCGACACATGCTGGAGTGGTATCAGGTAGCTTAGGAGAAATATCTGGTCCAAGTTAGGGGAGGCCTGTGCCCAGTAGTGGGACACTAAAAAAGAAGGTAAGCTGGCCGACGGCCAGTGGCTCCCTTAGTATGAGGATAAATAGAGAAAACTTTATTGCACAACCAGAAAAAAACAATTACAACTATGATTTCTTTAATCTAGGTAATAGGACCTTGGTTGCCACGCCATCGGCCGTAGCTCCCCAACTAAAAACGCTGTCCCTCCCCAGGTCGTGGGTCCCCAGTGCCAGACGCCCGACTCGCTCAGCCCGTGTGGTGACAACTCCACTACTTACTACTACGACGCGTCGCGCGGTCAGTGCTTACGAGGGGACTTCGGCGGATGCCGGTACGCCAACTCCTACCGCTCCGAGGAGGAGTGCGAGAGGAGCTGCGGCGCTTTCAAGAACTACGGTTGGTATTCGACCTCCTTCACACACCTAACACCTGCACTCCGGAAGAGCTTATGACTGCAGGTTATAACGCTGTCGGGTTGTAAAATGTTGGGTGAAAACCATGTAGCCATTATAGCCTGTATCGTTTTCCATCGACACGCTAAGAAAAAGAAGAAGAAGGTATTTAGTGATGGATATGGAGTTATTGGTCTTTTTTTCCTTATCCTGTCCCTTGGTCCGACTATGAAAAGGTTTGATGATGCAAACCTTTTTTTTTTAGAGATTTGATGATGCAAACCTTTTTTTATAGATTTGAGGATGCAAACCTTTTTTGAGATTTGAGAGTGCAAAAACTGCCTTGAGGTTTGATCATCATCATCATCATCATCAGCCATTTGACGCCCACTGCAAGACATAGGCCTCCCTTATGGTTTTCTAACCATGAAGAGGTTTGCCATAATCGCCACGCTTGGCAGGCGGGTTGGTTATCGCAGTATACGGTTGGAATCTCAGGAAGACGCTGCTGTCTGTCTCCTGGTAATTGATTTCCTTAGTCGCCTTCTACGACATCCACGAAAGAAAATGGAGTTGATCACAACATCACAACGTGCTTTTGAATTTGGTGTAATAGACAAAATCCTTATTACTCACAGCGCTGTCCCAACCAAGGACCCAAAGTCGACCTTATTCGTAGTAAAAAAAACTATGTGCATATTCGGATCAACTGTTGTTAAGCGTTGCCTTTCGATTGATTATGCGCCGAATCAATCATCCTACATCCACCTCGGTTTTCACAATCGTTTCCGATGGTGCAAGACTCCCAGCCGTTTCTAAGCTCATCCTACTGAGTCATGTACGTCTAGCGCACCCTGGGCTAAAATCAGCGAGCTCCTCACGCTGATTGCCAAATCCTTTCATTGCGACTGCGGACCTCGTTTGCCATCAATAAGCTGAGAATATGAAGCCCATCCCATCAGCCTCCTTTCTCCCTCCAGTTGACGTGTGCCACGAGCCCCTTGATGCGGGTCCATGCTACGCCTCCATCACCAAGTACTGGTATGACGCCGATATGGGCGCCTGCAAGGTCTTCACGTTCGGCGGCTGCAAGGGCGGCCCCAACCGGTTCTCCACTGTGGAGGAGTGCGAGGAGCTGTGCGCGCCGGCCGGACCTGGTGAGTCGAGGAATGGGCCACTTTGTCTAGCTAAATCCCTGGCAATGAGACTTCAAAACATAAAAATACACGAGGTGTAAGAAAATCCTATGTCTGACAATCATTCGGTTCTGTTCCTCAATGCGAACATTTTTTACTATAACGAGATAAATGTTTGTAAGTATAGACGAATACCCACCCACCCCCTTACAGATAGGTGTGGGGATTTTGATACGTCCTATAGAAGTGTACACTTACTAGAGCTATAGAGCTTGAACCGTTGAATATCTAGAGAATTTGTTCCCAGAAGCATGTGAGTCTAAAAGCCTAGAAGTGGAGACAGACTGCAAATAAACATTATCTAACTTTTAAGACTGGATACTTCGCAAGATAGAGCTTGATGGTCTATGGACACCTTTATTACCAACAAGTGGCCTTAAAAACAGTCACCGAGTTCACTGTTATTTCCGCAAAGAAATTGAAGTCACTCCTGTAAAGCTTTACCTGGTGCTGTTCTTCCATCACTTCGCTACTTCTATAACTTGCATTTGTTGCCTGAACGTTCCATAATGGACATTGTCCTAAAAAAATAGTTCTGGTTTTATAAATTTTTTCGAGAAACTAGGTAATTGTGAGAGCCTTGGTTGAATATTTTGATTTGGGCTCTTAAAGCGAAAAAAAAGAAACAACAGTCTACGAAACCGGAAGTACGTCATGCACGGAAGTTCGTGATCAACTGAGATCCTACGAGCTGTCAGTTTCTAGTGTTACCATGGCTCGATACAAGAACTCTTTAAATAAACAAAACCTGGTGTACATACAATAAAGAATATTCTATCTATCTATCTATCTAAAGACTCCTAATTTGTGCAAACGTAAAAGATATAAGTAGGTTTTTTTTTTTTCGGAATACCGAGATGTCAATATATTGGCGTCGTATGACGGAGTTTACACGTTCAGTCTGGCGTCAGTCAATTCCATCAGTCTGGTTAGACTGACGGCAGACTGATCGTCTGAATGTGTTATCAGTCTCGCATCAGTCAACGCCAGTCAACGCTAGGTCAACTTTAGGCAGCATACTATAATCTTGAGGCAGCATGGAGGAGGATTCTCTTTTTAACAACCATTATGTTTACGCCACTTCCTCTTTTGGCGTTTTTTCATTGCCATAGCTATTATTATTGCAGCGCAGGTTTTTTTTAAATCTATAATCACAGATAAAGATCTGTGCTTGGTGCTGTCTTATTGGTGTTTTCGTTCGAACTGATGCAAAATCCATCAGTCTTGAGTAACCGTGTAATACCTCGCCTAGCTACAGCAGTCTGGCGTCAATCCGAGCTTGATCAAGGTCACGGACTGAACTGACGCCAGACTGAACGTGTAGACTCCGTCTATGAAACAAAAGTTAGAAGGATGAATTAGTCCGACCCTTTCACAAAAAAATACAAAAACTCGGTGAATATTATTAATGTATAATTGTAGCATTATATTCACTGACCTTATGCCTTTAACATGAAGTTTAGAAGTACCATTTGTAACTATTTTCAATACTTAGGACAATGCCTATTGCAGTCACTTATTCCTGTAAAGCTCTACCTGGCGCTGTTCTTCCGTCACTCCGCTACCTCTCTATCTTCCACTTGCCACCTGAATCCATAATTCAGTTGGTAGCCCCTACTTCCGTTACGTGAGCCGCGCTCTCGTCTGTCGCTTCCGCCCTTCCCACACTAACCCGTGCCCCGGGGTGGCCAGCTCCGCGCTGCCTGCTGCCCCTCAGCCCCGGCTCCCCCTCCTGCGGGGGGCTCGCCACCGGCCGGTATCACTACAGCCCGGCCCGCGCGGACTGCCTCCGGTTTATCTACAACGGTTGCCACGGCAACGGGAACAACTTCGACACCTACCAGGAGTGCGCGCTCGCCTGCCTGGGCACCGGTAGGGCTCGTTTGGGGCGACGCTTTTGCTTGGCCTTTGCTCTCGCGAAGGACCGGTTGAGTTTGAATCAGATCTAGTTGTTTTGGTTCCTTTGGACTTCAAATTTAAGTTCGGTCGTGATTAGTGTGGGCATGAGTTATCAAAAGCCATCTACCCCGATTTCTCTAACAGTCTGTTATTCTAATGTTAGCTGCTGTCAATTGTTTCTTTATGCACTTTGGTCAACTGCCAGCTGTTAACAGGGGATTGTTAGTGTTCGAGAAACAGGTGGTTAGTAAGTATAACAAAGTCTAGATTCAAGCTGAATCGGAAATATTGAAGGGCGGATTGAACATTGAGTTCGTTTCTGCGATCACGTTGGGTCCGGATTGCGTACCTACCTCAGAAAATTACCTAATATCTGCCTCGGAAGATATTAGGCGGGGCGCAGTAAAATTAAAGTAACTTGATGATACATTTTTGTCAGATGTTTGCTCAGTCTGGGCCCAAAGTTAGGATTCTCCGCAGGCTTTTCATTTACCATCACTGCATTGCATCGCTTGTTTCTTCGCACTCTTCCTTTTATTAACTGCAGAAGCTCCTAGCCTCACAGAAGAGACGGGGCGATGGCGCGATTTCTATACAACGCGTCGCGTCTTTTCCGCGCCCCCGCCCCACGTCCCTTCTGTGTGGCCCCCCTGGCCAAGATTAGATAAGATTAGATTAATACTCTTTATTGCACACCATACATGTTAAGGTGGCGATTGACCTGTATCTTTTCAACGTAATGTAACACGTATGATGTAATACGAAGTGAGCACTGTGTATGTAACAAAATCTTCATATACTAGCACCTATACTATGAGGAAAACTTTTAAATCGCCAAAAAGGAATATCAGTCGTTTCATACATTTTAAGGCCGTAAACGCTGAAATGGTTAAGAAAAAAATTTCAGCTGCTTAATACATTTTAAGGCCGTAGGCAACTTTAGTATGGAACATACATACATACATAAACTCACGCCTGTATCCCAGAGAGGTAGGCAGAGACCAGGGACTGTCATTTGTCACGATCCTGACAGATCACCTTCACTTTCTCAACATAGTATGGAACAGTTGATACATAGGTATGTGGATTTTGTTACACCCCGTGGAGTTATTAATATTCGCTAACTTAACGTGATCTGTATAAGATCACGTCGAAAGTAGGACATTACAACAAATAGACTTTCGCATTAAGTGGTATAGAGACTACTTGCAGTCAATTTACTCAGAAAATATACACCGATTTTAGCAAGCACTGTTGGATTCGAATAGTAAATACGTTGAAATTTAAACGTCATTCGCCACTTTTAAAAAATCGACAAGCAATTGAGTTACCTAAGCCCAGGTGGCACGATAAAACAATCATCTAATAGAGACACAATTTCCAGACTGCGACGCTTACAACGAGGAATGCTCGCGTCTGCGTTGCTCCGCCGGCATGGTGCGTGAGTCTACGCCCGAGGGCTGCGAGAGATGCGCGTGCGCGCCCGAACCCGACTGCCGGCAGTACGACGAGGAGTGCAGACGTCTGCGTTGCGCCTACGGCGTGGAGCGCGCGCCCGCGGCCGACGGCTGCGAGCGCTGCGCGTGCGCCGCGGCGCCGGCGCCGGCGCCCGAGGCCCGCTGCGAGCAGTATGTGCGGGAGTGCGCGCAGTCGCGCTGCCCGTTCGGTCTCGTGCGGAGCAGCGATGGCACTTGCGAGAGGTCAGTACTTAAGACTGTTCTTACTTGGAGCGTGCTGTCTCGCTCGCACAATTTAACATTTCTGTGTACCAACGATCTCTTGTTAGATACGCACACCTTCGGCTGTCCCAAAAATAAACACGGTAAGGGACAGGTGCAACAGCTAAATCGTCCATATTCCCGAGAAAGCAAAGATAAAAGCAAAATATTAAAAATGTTACATGTCAAATTAAATGGGGTGTGGACTGTATAGGTGGTGATGCAAACTTCCAGTAGTTCTCGATAGCTGTTTATTTCTTCCAGGTTCAGGGTGGTGTAGTAGCTAACTGAAAGCTCATGCTAATGCAGTGAATGTTCCGGCTTATATACTATTTGGGCCAGCCGTTCGACCAATCACAGATGTCGGTGGAATTTTCCACTGGTCTTGCACCATATTTACAAATGTTACATAATATTTAAAGGCCCTCGTTCAACATACAACTATCTGCGAACCTAACTTAGACTAACACATTTGAGGGATTCTCTACATTTATACAATATAAAAAGGCCTCGTTCAGCCTACAGCTAAGTGCGAACCTAATTCCACCTAACCCGTCTCGGCGTCCACAACATTCCTCCCCCCGGCGCAGCACGCGTAGCCTCCTTCTCTAGGACGACGAGTCGGCTCGCAGGACGTTTGAAGACTCCTGTCTTCGTTCGGACGTCCACCACTCGTACTCCGCCGTCTGGGTCCGGATAGGTGCCTGTTCGCCACTTTCGATGTGCTGGTGCTCTATCCGAGTCGGCTCTGCGCCGGCATATGTTAGTAAATGCCGGCACACGGGCGGTAGTTCGCACCTTAGACAAACGACCAGGTTCAGGCAGCCAGTCGTCTCTAGTTGCATTGTCTTCTCGTTTGGTGGGTGCGCGTGAGTGTGAGCGCACCTCAGCCGAGACTCGGTTCGTGGACTTGTTAAAGCCCAGTTCGTCTCGTTCGTTGTTCCAGAAGAGCCCCAGTATCTTGTTGCTCAGCTCTTCTCCCCCCAGTTGTACAGGAGTTGTCGCATGTAGATCGGCTGGAACGTCGAGCAGCACTTCTCTATAGTTTGCGCTCCATCCTCGCAGTGTGAATCCAGCAGCGGCGTGCACCGCTCGGATCTCCTCGATGCTGCATCTCGCTTCCTCTTCGCCGTCATAGCTCGCCACCAGATCATCCATGTTCTGCGTGATGGCCTCCAGCGCGCGCGGATGAGTTTGCGCATGCTGGTGTGCGTTGTAGTTGCGCACGTAGTGAGCTATGAACGGGGAGCTCGCTGCACCGAAGATCAGGCTCTTCATTTTGTAGAGGCGAGGTGGGTCGGTTCTGTTATCTCCTCTCCATAGGAATTGCTGCGCGGGTTGATCTTCAGCCCGGATCTTAATGCGCAAGAACATCTCCTGTACGTCGGCGGTGATAGCAATCCGTTTTTCTCGGAACCGGAACAGGATCCCCTGCAGTGACTGAAGCAGGTCCGGTCCCTCTAGCAGATGATCGTTAAGGCTCACACCGTGACTTTTGGCTGCCGCATCGAACACCAGCCGTGTTTTTCCCGGTTTGTTGGGATTTTGCACGGCGAAGTGAGGCAGGAACCAGCGGACGGCACTTGTTTGCTCAGAGCCGTCGCATGGTGCCGCATAACCTTTCTCCAGCAGGTTTTTCATCTGCTTGGTGTACTCTTGAGCGAAGTCAGGGTCGGCGTCCATCTTTTGTTCGATCTTCCGCAGTCGACGGAAGGCTTGGTTGTAGTTCGGTGGCATGTTCGTGTCGTCGTTTCGCCATGGCAATCCGACTTCATAGCCACTATCGATCTTCCTTATCGTCTGTTCGACAATCAAGGTTGCTCGTTGATCAGCGCTGTTCACCCTTGGTTTGAGGGCAACGCCGAGAGCATCTATACGAAAGTGTGCCTCGAGTAGTTCGTGAAGGCTGCGATCGTTTTGCTCGTTCTGCTCGTCTAGATCGGGTTCGGTGCGCCGTTCGGGCGCGTAGACGTGCAGTACGTTCTCGTTCTTGTAGATCATGCTGCTTGGCAAGGTCCCATGAATCACCCAACCGAGTTCTGTCTTAGAGGCAGCCGGTTCATTTGGCCTGCCGACACGTAACTCGCGTGAGACAATGTGCTCCCAGTGGTCTGTCCCCACCAAGATGCCTGGACGTGCTCGTTCGTAGCACACCTCGCTTTGCAGCAGATCTTGAAGATGCTCATGCTTCAGCAGTGTCTCCGGAATAGATTGTTGATGAAGCCTTAAGTTCTTGATCGTGCGCGCTCGTAGCTCGTGTAGCGCGCTGTTGTGCTTACCTCTCATTTGCACGGTAACCATCTTGCTTTCTCCTTCTTGCTGGGACATGTTGACGCCTTGTAGGTTCAGTGGGCGTGGTGGCCCATCTGCTCCGATACTATGCGCCAAGTCCTCGTCGACGAGCGTTATGGTAGCGCCTTCGTCCAGCAGTGCGTATGTGCTCATCTCCCCCCGTGGTCCAACGATGACAACGGGGCACATCTTCAGCAGCACAGATCGTGAGTCGGTAGCGTTAGTGGTTGCTACCGACAGTACTGCTTCAGACGGCATCGGTGCTGCAGGTGGATCTTGATGCAGCATCGGATGATGTGGGCGAGAACAGTTGTTCACACCGCAGGGCTTAGCTTTGCAGGACCTTCGCTGATGCTTGCTTTTGATGCATCTGAAGCATATACATTTCTCTCGTACGAAGTCCCAGCGCTGGCCGATGGTGAGTTTCTTGAAGCTCGAACACAGAGGTAGCGTGTGAGCTTGTTCGCATTTCGGGCATCGGTCGATCTCCTCGTTAGTTTCCACGACGGTGTAGATGGCGCTTGACTTCTTCGGGGCCACGACGGGTCGTTGCTCTTTCTTGGCAGGCGGTGCGGCGCTAGGAGTCGGCGTGTATGCGTACCGCAGCGCCCGGTCTGCCTCGCGCATGAGGAAGCGAGACAGAACGACGATCTCGGGGTCTGAGGTGACGTCGACATCTTCGGCGTAGTCGCACCATCGAGACCTGGTGTGCGGACTGACTTTGTCAAGCACCTCTCGCGCCAGCATCGGGTTGTAGAGATAACCGCGTCTGTCTATGTTCTTCAAGACGCAGGTTATGTTCTGAACTTTGACCGCGAAGGTGTTCATTTCGCTGGCCAATGTCCCAAATCGAGGCAGTGTCTTGATGTCTGCGAGTGCTTGTTCGACTATGACTTCCGGTCGTCCGTAGCACTGCTCCAGTGTTTTCATGATGGTCTCGGGATCAGACGCTGTGTAGAGAAGCGTCGCTACTGCATCCCGTGCACCTCCCTTCAAGGCTGTTCTTAGTCGAAGTAGATTCTCAATCGACGAGATCTCGTAGAGTTTCGTGGAGTCTCGCATAGCCGCTTGGAAGGGTAGCCATTCGTTCGGTGACCCCGAGAACGTCGGTAGTTCCGTATGGCAAACTCGTGGTCTGGCCATCCTCTCAAGCACCTCTGCCAGTCGCTCCATCCCATCCCTTGTTCTGGTGGGTGTGGGAGATCTGCTGCGTCTCGGTGGTTCCTCGAAACGCAGAGTTCGTGATTCTTGGCGCTCGTGTGGTTGAGCGCCGCTCTCAGTTCGTGGAGCGTTCAGTGGGTTTGCTCGCAGCCATTCATCCACCTTCTGGCGTTGTTCTGCCGGTGAAGGTGCAGGATGTACAGGGGGTTGGTCCGTTTCATCCTCGATGACTGACATCTTGACTGCGAGCCTCTTTTGTACCAGGTCCGTTTGGATTTGGAGCTGTTGCTGTTGCTGTTGTTGGAGCTGTTGTTGGAGCTGTTGTTGCTGTTGGAGCTGCTGCTCATTTAAGGCCGCAAGTTGTTCGGCGGCCTCTAGCTCGGCGCGGCGCTTTCGTGTGACAACGCTTGCCGTAGATCTTACTGACGCTGCCGGTGATATAGCGCACGTTCGTTCACGTTCCCTGGCGAGTAGTGACGTAGCACCAACGTTAGTTGAGGTGTTAGTCACGCCGGTAGTGGTTGCGCGGTCTTCAGTCGGGGGCATTGTCAGAGACGGCGATGCCGGCGGTTCAGCTTGCAGCCTCCTCCGGCGCTCTATCTCGACGCGGAGTGCTTCTTGACGTGCTTGTTCAGCCTCCATTTGTTCCCGTTCGATGTCCTCCGCAGGGTCTCCCATGCTCCGAGTGACAACCATTTTGTAAGAATGGTCGTGGGAGTTGCGATGGTACCTAGTTCGAAGCGGGTTCTTCCTTTTTCTTTGAGCCCGGACTTCACGGACTCGATCTTCGTTCTTCTTTACTCTAATTTACGGATATTAAAAGACAAAAGGGCAGTATTGTTTAATTCAGAATGACAGACAGTATTAAAAATGATTTACAAAGGTTACAGGTTACAGATTTTAGCTCTAAGTTTTCCAGGTCGAAGTCCAGGTCTTCCAGGTCCAAGTCCAGGTCTTCCAGGTCAAAGTCCAGGTCGTCCAGGTCCAAGTCCAGGTGTTCCAGGTCCAAGTCCAGGTCGTCCAGGTCCAAGTTCAGGTGGTCCAGGTCCTGGTTCAGTGGTCAGATGCGGCTCCAAGCCCAGGTTCGATGGCCGATCAGGGGCCGATCAGGTCCACGTTCAGATCTTCCAGGTGCAGCTCCAGGCCCAGGTTCGAGGGCTGGTCGCGAGCTGCTCCAGGTCCAATCTGCTCCAGGTGCAGTCCAAACCCAGGTTCGAGGGTCGGTTGATGACTGCTCCAGGTGCAGGTTCAGATTTAGATTTATGTTCACTTACAGTTTTTCCAGGTGCAGCTCCAGGCCCAGGTTCGGTGGCCGATCGCGAGCTGCTCCAGGTCCAATCTGCTCCAGGTGCAGTCCAAGCCCAGGTTCGAGGGCCGGTTGATGACTGCTCCAGGTGCAGGTTCAGGTCCGCTCCGCTTCAGGTGCAGCGCCAAGCCCAGGTTCGAGGGCCGTTTGATGCCTGCTCCAGGTGCGGGTTCAGGGACCGCTCCGCTTCAGGTGCAGCGCCAAGCCCAGGTTCGAGGGCCGTTTGATGCCTGCTCCAGAAGCGGGTCCAGTGCCGAAGGTTCTCGTTCAGATCCGTCGCTCGGAAGACCACTACGTGGGTGCAGCTCCAGGCCCAGGTTCGAGGGCCGCTTGGGGGCTGCTCCAGGTCCGCGTTCAGGTGCAGAGGGTGGTTCTCTCGTTCGGATCCGGCTCGAAGGACCAGACTAAATGGGGTGCAGCTCCAGGCCCAGGTTCGAGGGCCGCTTGGGGGCTGCTCCAGGTCTGCGTTCAGGTGCAGAAGCTGGTTTTCTCGTTCGGATCCGGCGCTCGAAGGACCAGACTAAATGGGGTGTGGACTGTATAGGTGGTGATGCAAACTTCCAGTAGTTCTCGATAGCTGTTTATTTCTTCCAGGTTCAGGGTGGTGTAGTAGCTAACTGAAAGCTCATGCTAATGCAGTGAATGTTCCGGCTTATATACTATTTGGGCCAGCCGTTCGACCAATCACAGATGTCGGTGGAATTTTCCACTGGTCTTGCACCATATTTACAAATGTTACATAATATTTAAAGGCCCTCGTTCAACATACAACTATCTGCGAACCTAACTTAGACTAACACATTTGAGGGATTCTCTACATTTATACAATATAAAAAGGCCTCGTTCAGCCTACAGCTAAGTGCGAACCTAATTCCACCTAACCCGTCTCGGCGTCCACAACACAAATGTTATTTTAATAAAATTAGTATACTTTTTAATGAATGTGGTGTGCGGGGTTTGATGGTTAATTTAATTGCAAATATTCAAGGCATATTTTTCTTATCCTGTAATAACTTTTTGATACAGAAAGGAGAATGATCAATTTACTATAGGAGTTAGTCTATTTTTGCGTCTGCTTGCGCGTTGATGAAACCAACGGTAAACTATAAGAAAATAGTTCTGGATTATGCAGGAAAAATATTATGAAAATATTAGATGGGAGTTTCGAGAAATCTTAATTTTGAGCCCATGAGACAAGACTATCCTAAGCTCACAATGGCGGTTTATTTTAGTTATTTATTCCACATATTGTTCATACATCATCTTAATCATCATCATTTCAGCCATTGGACGTCCACTGCAGGACAAAAGCCTCCCCCAACGATTTCCAGAAGGGCTGGTTGGATTTTTCATACACATGGTCATTTTAACAATAAACTACACTAATTAAAGTACACAACCGTCAGTACAGTTGCTTTACTAGCAACATATCACGGCCTTGCTGAATCGGTACTTAGATATGGTAGGTATTATCTTTTGGGGCAACTCAACTAATAAAGAAATTGTTTTTAAAATGCAAAAACGCTGCATTCGCGCGATGTTTCATATTGAACCCTCCGAGACCTGCAGGCATCTATTTGTAAAATACCGCATCCTGACACTTCCGGCACTATATATATTTGAGGTAGCTATGTTCGTAAAAAAAACACTCTGATTTGTTTCCACGTTTGTGTGCAACTGTAATGAGAAATAGACGTGATGAAAGTAAATTACGTCTTCATCGCACAAAAACAGCCTTAGTGGGCAAAAGCATTGTATGTGTGGCTCCTATAATATATAATAAAATTCTGACAATCTACAAACAATTAAACACAAATATATTTAAGACACGGTTCAAAAAACTGCTTATTGACAAATGTTACTACAATCTTAATGAATTTCTAAATGACACATTATAATTAATTTTTTCTTTTAATTTACTGACCATTACATTAAAGACATGTGCCTGTCTACTTTTTGACCCAATTTGATCATAATAATAAAGTGTAATTTTTGGCTTGACATACTTTTATAACCTTTTTATGACTGATTAATAATTACTATGATGGCGAAACTCTCTTATTTGCACGCCACCTTCTGGCAAAACATGTTGAAGCAAAACTAACATGACAATGTTATATTTAAGACCATAGTAATGCATGCATAATGTATCGCTCGTAGCCCCGGCTGCCTGAGTGATCTTAAACGATCACGAAGGTTAAGCAACACAGTGCTCGTTCAGTGCATGGATGGGTCGCCGTCTATGCCTAACGCTAGTGGCATTTTTCCGAGCGGTTCCGTGCTTCGCAAGGCACGTTAAGCTGTTGGTGCCGGCTGCCGTCGATAGATGGCAGTCGTTGAGCCAAGTCCGAGGCCTTAGGGCGGCTTGACAACTTCTGACAGTAGACGAGCCACTAGTCTACAAGCCTCCACCAATCCGGACTTGGCCGCCGTGGTGGAGTATGGCCTGTACCTTCCTCAGGGAAGAGACCCGTGCCCCTCGGTGGGGACATAATGGGTTGATGATGAATGCATGCCACTGTACTATTGACACATGTTTATGCGAATAAATGAATCTTTATCTTTAAACAGTATAAAATCCACTGGAATCAATTTGCAAAAATAAAAGCGTAATAAAACCGCTCGTTTGAATTCCCGCCAAAAACTCCCCATTTGCAGTTTGCACTTTCGCATTTTGTGTATGTACACGATTTGCGATTTTTGCAATAATGTAATCTAATCTGTGTTTGTAATCTGTATTGACTGACTGAAGTTTTTTAGTTATACAATCAATACAGATATTTTTTAATTATTACTTTTAAACCCCTGATTCTTTTAATTTATCAAATAGAACTATGAAATCATTTTTCAAAAGAAAAATTTTGAGGTATAAATGCTTAAAGCGCAACATAGACTGGTTTTGATCATTCTCCTTTGATCCCAATAAATAATTTTGGAAACAACTTTTTTGTGTTAAAAACTACGTAGGTTTAGGAAAATAAAAATATATTTATGTAGTTTCCTCATATTATTAAGAGAAAATTTCATTGTGCGGGCGAGGCAGCATGCTGGAGGACCTAGACCTCCCCCAAAACACGCCACTTCTCCTTCCTAGATAATATGGTTGTTACATTTTAATGCCGCAACTAGTAGCTTTTGTACGGAATCTATACTATGTACACTTCTACGTCTACACTAATAATAAACAGAGAGTTCATATGTTTATGATGAGTTGTAAGTTTGTATTTAGGCGGTAATGTCCGAGAGTACTTCACCGATTTCAAAAATTCTTTCAGCGGTATTTAGAATGGACCTTCCTAGAAGACATAGGCTTTAGCTTGATCCGTTTACCACGCGAGCGTCGCAGTCGCAGGCATTGCTAGTAGCTCATTACAATTTTTGAGTTTGCTCTAAGTAAAAGTTGATGATTAGAACACTCCATTTTCGAATGTACAGGGCGATTCTGTTACACCCTGTTTAAAGCCCCTGCATGAAGCAGTAAGATAACAGTCGCCTTGTTTCCAGATGCTCGTGCAAGGACCACCCTTGTGCCAACGTGCCGTGCCAAGAAGGCGATCGCTGCGTCGCGATGCCCTACCGCGACCCCGTCACTCAGGAGGTCGCCTACAACTCTACGTGTCGCACTAGTTAGTATCAAAATTGTAAAACACAGCTCTCTGTCACAGCTTAAAATATGACGCGATCGATATCTAAACGAAGACTTAAGCACAATGATATATAAACCTGGACATATTACATTCATAGTTGGACCTTTATGCAAAGCAAGGCTTTGTGATTTTCATTCAAGGCCAGCAACACTTTGATACCCAGTCCTCGTTAGCCTATTAAAGGGAAGAGATCCTGTTTTCCCAATTTAGTTGATTAGACGCTCCTTCAGCTTCGGGTATTTTTAGGGTCTAGCACTTACTAGGTAGGTACCCCAGCTAGTGACCAGAACAAGTAATCCGAAAATTCTATCGTACCTCCGCTCCCACACTAAGATACCCTGTGATAACCATGGTAACCATGCAAGGACATCATAAACATGGAAATACCCCCAGACTGATGTCAGTTGCACAATTATACGTCGGCCCCCAGTGGGAATCGAACCCATGACATGGTAATCACTGGTTTCCTCCATACAGAGACCGGGTTACACTTACTCACGTTACAGGTTGAATTCAGGCGGCCACTAATTTTAATATCAAAGAACGTCCTTTTTATATGTAACACCTGTTATTTTTATAACGCCTACTCTTCTTTAAAAAGAAAATAAAAAAGTACAAATATAAATCAGACCAACAAACGATCTCTTGTTGCCATCTTTGTTTCTGACGTTAATTCTCATCCCCCAGTGAACAAACCCGGCTCGTGTCCACCGGCGGACCCCTCCGCCGAGCCGTCGGAGTGCCGCCGCGAGTGCAACGACGACGCCGACTGCTGGGACCAGACCAAGTGCTGCACGCAGGGCTGCAGCCAACTTTGCCTGACGCCCTCCACTTCTGCGACCACGCCGTGGTACACGACGCCGCCGACCACGACTTATGTGCCAGGTTAGACTTATCAAACGCCTACGGTAGATGCAGACCAGCAGACCAATTATTATTATTTGTTTTAATTCTTTATTGCACTAATTACATTGTAAGTGTACAAGGGCGTGCTTAATGCAAGAAGCATTCTCTTCCAGCGAACCTTTGGTATTGACGGGTAGTGCATGAAAAAGATGAAACACAATAATAAAAATACGTAAACCCAGGGGAAATACATTAGCTTAGACTTACCAATATGGTATTGAGCATGATAGCAGGCCGCCTAGATTCGCCCTACATGCGTCACTGTGCCAGCCTGCAGGTACCCCTAATTTCAATGTAATTTATAATGTAAATTGTGTCTTTAGCTATAAGTACTAACATATATAGTTTTAAGCCTACTAATTAAAATTAGTGTTACTTACTTGAAATAAAATAAATATTATTATTATTATTGGAACCATTTTGGAATAGGTCTTTGAGATGGGAACGGCAGAGGGATACCAAAGAGAGTAAGGAAAAAAGTGTAACGATCTTATTTATAAAAAACACGGTTCCTTAAGGCCCGTATTACAGAAGCGTACTCAAGCGCCGATCTCAGTTTAAGACTAGATTTGAGTATGGTTTTCATTTTAGAACGTTACTTGAGTTGACACTTACCAATCACAACTCGACTGAGTAATAGCTAATTCGAGAACGATACTTGGGTTGCAATCTCTACTTAAGTCATGTTCAAATCTGTATTTACTCAAGTGTGGTCGGAACCACGCTTGAGAGTCGATTTTCCTTGTGAATTGTTTCGTAATTATTGTAAAATGAATATATTTGAAGATATTGATCCTTATGACGATATAGAGGGTTATTTTTAAAGTCACTGGATGCAGGCGGCACAAGACCGGGAAGCTTGGAAAACCATGAGGGGGGGGGTCTATGTCCTGCAGTGGGCGTCAAATGGCTGATGATGATGATGATGATAAAATGCGTCGTAATCATCATAAGCAGCCTATATACGTCCCACTGCAGGGCACAGGCCTTCTCTCAGTGAGAGTATGGGCTTAATCACCACGCGTGCCCACCGCGGATTGGCGATTTCAAGCGCTTAAAATGCGTAATTCCCCTAATTAGAGTTGCTGTCTGGCAACAACTTTTCATCATCATCAGCCCACCTCTGCCCACTGCTGGTATAGGCCTTTTCTCCATTACGCCATCTTTCACGGTCTATTTCCATTCGCATCCATAGGCCCTTTGACGACTTGGTCACATCGTCCGACGATCGACAACTTTTGTTCTATGAGTTTTTCTCAAGTTTTTTATTTTTGATATCAGACTTTATATAATTTTATAATTAAAGTTGTTGTCCCTTGTCTACGCAGAGGTCTAGGTACAATTGATCAGTGTCGAACATAATTGTTGCATGCGCTGTGCTTTCACAAGTGATGCGACACCAGCAGAGGATGAACAGCATAAGCATTCCTCTTCACTGTAGTGAAGTTCATTTTCCTCATTTTTTCGCTCATATTGTTTCAAGACAGCGCGTCTTATAAACAAACTAAACAAATTAATTAGATAGACGTCAGAAGAAATTTTATCGCTGACATTTGTTACGTTCCGTTCTTTAAACAAAACAAATACATAAGAGGCGTGCACGTCGTGCTTATTTATTTATTTTATTTTATTCAAATAACTAAATAATGAAAATTTAAACATCTAATTGACGAATAAATAAAAAAATATTTTATTTTCTTCTGTATATTTCACATAAGTAAACTAATTCTTATCAATATTTTATTACATCATGCGTAGAACGAAATAAAAGTTTATACTTGATTTTTCTTGTCACAGAAAACAAACATTGGTCATAGACAATCTGATTGCAGTTCAGAATCTCTACTTAAGCAGCGATTGGCTGAGGAACCCTTAAGTACTATTTAAAAATAAAGGGTGTGCTTGAGCATCGATTCAGCGCTCAAGTTATGATTGGGCGATCCGAGATCAATCTGCGCTTGAGGATCGTTCTGTAATACGGGCCTAAAACGTCGATTAAAATAGTCGGTGGAGATTTTACTAGGAAAAGTCGTAACCACAGATTAAATAAACTGCTTTTAGGAGTGCTTTAGAGGAATCGTGTTATTATGAATAAGGCCGTTAAATTGTTAATAATTAGTATTTTAAATGATTCGGGATGCTCATACATAGTTAAGTATATTATGATAGATACCTATTAAATTATCGCAATTAACCCTTTTTAATAAATAACTTTGTTAATATTGAGGATCATTCAGACATCGAAATATTGGACTTCCAAGTACTAGGGCGGATGGAGCACAAAAAATTAAGCAATACTACTTTTTGAATGACTTGCCAAGCGAAACAGGTCTTCGACGCTAGTTACGTCCGTCCATTCCCGAATGTTTATAAGCCACGACCTCCTTCTTCTCCCAACACTCCTTCCCTCAATCTTGCCCATCCTAATAATTTGTTGGTACCTGTGTAGGTACTAAGAGGCCTTTGCATCTACGTAATGAGATGATTTATACAGCTTCCAGTGGCACCTTCACTCACACTAGATGGGTGAAGGGACCACCCGGCCGCTGCAGTGCCTGGGGACACTGTTTTTTAGATGAAGTAGACTTGCCCAGACTTACCACCCTGACAGCTTAGTCGGCCTAGCCCACAGGAAAGACAAGTCAATACGTGCGGAGCCAACCAAGGCGCGGGTTTCCTCACGATGTTTTCCTTCACAGTTAGCGTGTGGTATTGCTTCTACGTATTCGCAGATGCACGTAACTTTGAAAATAAACAAACTCATAGGTACATGCCCGCACTGGGAATCGCACCTGGGGCTCCCGCTTCCGAATCCGTTGTTCTACCCACTGAACTACCACCGCGTACAGGTACTAAGAGATATTTAAAAAAACAAAGCAAAAATATAAATGTAGTATTAATTGTAGAGTGATAGAGTGTGATAGATAAGATAATATTTTATTTACACACCAAAACACACATTTATACATTTGGGTCAAATGAACACATAAAACGCAAAAACCTAAAAAAAATATATAAAAATAAAAAGACATTAAACAGCAACGGTCCCATTTATAAAAACACGATTCTTCCATTACACCATAGCGTCCTCTCCTATCCTCAGAGCTGCAGCAGGCGCCGCAGCCGAACCCCGCGACGGTCCCACAGGTGACGGCCGGCGAGGAGGGCATGGCCACCCTGCGCTGCCTCTTCCACGGCAACCCGCCGCCCAAGATCACCTGGCAACGCGGAAAGATCACGGTAAGCATTGGTGCCTGTTGCAATTTGTTTAATATTCAAAGTAGTTTAGACTTTAGTTAGGAGTGAATTTCGTGAGCTCCTCCCGAGTTCAGACTCCAATTTTGCTGGTCCTTTTTGGTGGTCTGCACCTCATATCTCTCAGTAATTCCCGACGAGGTGGTTACAAGTTTGTCGGTAGGTACCTACATTTAACATTAACATTAACATTTACATACAGTCACATACATTGCTTCTGGCCCCACACTAGGATACCCTGTGTCGTGGGAACCAGTAACAACGACATCACAAACATGTAAACATCCAAGACCTGGAGTTTTTTTTTGTCCCCAGCCGGGATTCGAACCCGGGACCTCTCGCATGGTATGCAGATGCACTACCGCTGCGCCACGAGGTCGTCATTTGTGGGAAGCAATTCCGTACATTTGTACAAATGGCCTCAGTCTGGGTGTATGTCCATGTTTGTGACGTCTTTGCCGGGTTATCATAGCACAGGGTGTCCTAGTTTGGGACCAGGTCAAGTGATTGTGTTTAAAAAAAAATCACTAACACCTTCGCGATGGACACGCGTGGTGTCGGAGCCGTTTTTCTCTCTCTCCGTACCTACATAGGCGTGCATAGTGTAAGTGACGAACTTCGGAATACAGGCATGAGTTTATGCATGTCTTCACCAGTGACTACTCCCCAGATTGACGGCACTGTGGGCCGCTACCGGCTACTTTCTGATGGCGCACTGGAAATCGTCTCCCTCTACCGAAACGACTCCGGCGTGTACATCTGCATAGCGGACAACGAGCACGGCACCGCCCGCCAGGAGGTCCACCTGCAAGTGACCGGTGAGCCAGACTGCGCTTTATTGCTTAGTAGTTACGGGTGACGGTTGCTGTGACACCTCTGGTCATTTTGGTGAGGGTTGGTGACGATGCGAAAACTAAGCTGTTGGAAGTAGAGCTTAGGTAATCTAGCCCGTAACTATTCACTGTGTTGGATTATCCCTTTTAGCGGCTCCGAAGTATGAAAATTATGTATGAACTGGCCAGTAGGAGTGGTTAAAAAGTGAAAGAATGCAACACAGTGAATACTCACGGAATAACGGTTCTTGCCTCAGATGCGATGCAGAGGTTCCGTCCAATCGCAATGACTTGGTCGTTGTAAGTCACTCATGTAGTGTAGAAACCATTCCGAGGACACCTGAGTGTTTCTGGTAAATCTTCAATCCGCAGGCTCGCTTGATGAGAGTTCTAAGAGAAGTCCTGTGCCCTGCAGTGGGACGCCATTTGCATATCTAGATTATGTCCCAGGTGGCCTAGACTCCTGAACAAGGATGGTCCATCACACGAAATCCCAAATCGTACGTGGACTAGCCCAACATCCAAGGGTGAACATTAGCTGTTGTACCCACCCTGCGTAATAAAATCCGTGAGATCAGATCACATTCATCCATATAATACGAGTAATATGATTATTTCTGTGCTCCACCGTCCACATGCATACAACCTCTTTAAGATCGTTTGTCCAGTGACAGAGGCGCTACCATTGCACAAGTTTAAGCGTCCTTAAGAACTCACAAGTTACCAGAGGTGTCGTAGCTTACACATTTTAGACCGCATTTTTCAATAGTCCGATAAAACTTAACTGGAGAATAAAACTGATGTCGTCACTGTCTTGTCGTATGATTTAGACAGTGATAGCATGCAATTTATTCTCCAGTTAAGTTTTATCTGACTATTGAAAAGTTTGCCCTTAGTAAGTAGTTATTTTTTGGTTTGGTGAAGGCTGTTTCTCTTTACGTATTTTGGCATTTTTATCCTGTCTCTTTTGTTCAATCTACTGGCCTACTACATAACACTTTCTTTTTTCAATAATTTGATAACTTTCACAAATCTAATAACGAATCACCACTGGGAGCCCGAAACTGAAACTGACGAATAGCTCGGAACAGCTCTCGAATAGAACGGAGAAGCGTTTATAGCTACCGACAGACGTCGCCAATAAATAAACACAGATGTATCTGCCGATGTTATAATCATCACATTGACACTTGGTCATAAGCCATACGCCGAGGTCATTACTTAGGCTGTATACCTGCCGCGTTGGTCTAACGGTTCACACGCTTGACCCGCTTAACAGAGGTTGCGGGTTCGATTCCCGCTGGAGGCTGCCGTACTTGATTTGTACAAACAGCTTCAGTCTTCAGTTTCCATATTTTTGATCTCCTTACTCGGATACTATAGCACAGGGTAGGTACCCTAGTTTGGGACCAGGACAAGTGTTTGTATTACGTCGAAATAAATGCTAGTCAGGTGCAAAGTTCGTGATGCAATTCCTTTATACCTTCAATTGTAGATAGCTGAAACTAGACTGACTGTGCGGGAGAAGCTTACCGTTTAGTTAAGCCTTCTAAAAAGGACAATTGACCTATGGCTTTTTTGTGCATTACTTTACTTACTGTATTTTATTACTGTAAGCTGTAATATCTCCAAATGTAAAAATAAATAAAATAATAATAAATAAATAAGTTCGATGCTTTCTATACATCATGTAGAGGCCTCGTTCATTAACCGACTTATTATTGTAAAGTTCACTCGGGAACCTTGTCTACTTTGACTAAACAATAAACATACACATTACATGTATTTATAGGTACTTAGAAGAGAAGTTGCATTGATAAGACCGTGTCCCAGATCTCTAAATCAATAAACTAACAGTCGATCTTTAGGTCCTTGGCCGAAGATGTCTCGCTTCTTTATCTAATGACCCTTCACCCCTTTTGCGATTAGGTATGTAGTTTGAAAGTCGGCTAAACATTGGTCTACGGAAAATGAACAACTCAAGGGCTAAGTAGGTAAGCAGGAATTTTGACACTCCGGGTCAAAAATCCGAATCAAAGTCTAGGTGGTTACGTTACTGCCTAGACTTTAATTGATTTCATCACTTTGACGTAAGATTGGCCTTTCTTAGTGAGAAATGTATCTATGTCCACTTAGAAACTATTACTGAAGTAATTTAGACATTCCAAGAAGAGTCTCAGGCACTGCCTAAATCTCAGATTTTGCGTTCTGTGGCCTAAATCGTCCGTAATAACGGACGCAAGGCCTATGATGATGGTAGAGAAAGGTCCAACGAGCTGACCGTCAATCTTTAATGATGGATACACTTTCTTCTCCTAGTGTTGTAGACTAACGTAATCTAATCTAAAGATAATTTTTTTGCGCATCGGAACTTACAAAATCTTTGAGAGATCACCATAAGTTGTCTTTAAAATGTATCATTATCACAAACCTATTACATTTATGTCAAAAATCAGATGATAATTATATTACGTATAATTAATTCATTACTAAATACAAGATCAATCAGAAGATCAGAAGAAGAAGAATCAGAAAAAGAAAAGCGGTGGTAGCCTAGTGGGTATAACATTGGACTCGGAAGCGGGAGACCCAGGTTCGATTCCTATTGCGGGTATGTACCTATGACTTTATTTTCTAAGTTATGTACATTTGTGAAGTTATGGTAGCAATACGATTCGCTAACGTTTAAGGAAAACATCGTGAGGAAACCTGAGTGTCCGAGCTAGTCATATAGCTCAGCGCTTGAAATCGCTAATCTGCGGTGGGCAGGCATGGTGATTAAGCCCAACTCTCTCTCCCTCTCTGAGAGAAGGCCTGTGCCCTACAGTGGGACGTATATATTCAATTCAATTCAAATATTTTTATTCATTGTAAAAACAGAATGTTTACTTAACGTCAAAGTTGTTAGTTTTACAATTAATGGATTATGTGGAGAAGAAGCTAACAAAGAAACTCCACATTTATTCTTTTCATTTAGGCTGCTTATGCAATCAGAAGATAATAATAAATGCCTATATTGAAGCAACAAAATCGTGGGATCCCAACCTTCAGATCTTCAGACACCTATTCTTATATTATTGGGATGACATGATTGAGTGGCTTAGAGCTAAAATGGGCCATCGTTACATATCATCTTGGGCTGGTAAGATAAAATCCTACCTAACGAACTATATTGTCTAGAACTACGATATCGAAATCGTATAGGTAAAAATAACATAGATACTTCCAAGTATTTTGTCTAATAACAAACACTCTAAAGAGATAAGACATACCAACAAGACACCAAAGTATAAAAAAAATCTCACACTCGAATTGACACTATCTTTGGGTCGCTCCCCGCTTTCCACGATCGTTTCGCAGTCAACACTCTGTTATCTTAACTCGATAGGTAGTACCTAATGAGTGAATTGACAATATAGCACTCGATTGAGATTAGAGCGATGCAGCCGCTACTTTTTTTATAGTTATTCAAGAAATTTCACAAAGTGCATATTTGACAGCAGACCCTCACTCAAACCTGTATAGGTTTATCTGTAAGGTGAGTTAGGTACCCTTTGCTTAAAATAAGCTTAAGAAATGTTGTTTTAAGACATTTCTGCATCTATTTGGTTCACACAAGATTTTTTCAACAAGTTCGGTAGGTAGGGCGTTTAATATCATGGGAAGAATGTACTCCGCTGTACACGTTCCATAATAATTGTTGTGATGCGGTAAAGTGTAGGTAGGAAGGTATTGTAGGTATTTCAAACTTATTTTTTAAAACATTTTATTATTAAGTTAATTCGTACTCCCACTTTTACTCCGCAGTATAGATCCGGGCTAGTTAGTGAACTGTCACCGCCCCCGGGGGCTAGACTTTAAAAAATAAAAATAATGATATACTTACTGGCTTCCTTTAAAATACTTGATAGGAGTAGCTACTTACTTACAACGAGTATTGCGGTAAGGTCCGCTATAATCTAGTCGCCAACGCCAATACGATAATTTTTTTCCAACTTAGACCAACTCTGAAATCGAGAAAATAATATCAGTTTTTCCATATATTTTGAACAGTATTTGCGCATGTAATAAAAAGCTGAATTTGTTTTTTCACGCTATAAATGGTGGTCCCATAATAAAAGTTATTGTACTGTTGAGTAGGTTAACCCACTGTTGTAGCGATATTTATTTGTCTATGTTGGCGTCGTATATAAGGCTAGATCGCGTATTATAATATATAACGTTTGGTTTGGTTGGTAATATATAAAGGTTTTTTGCTATTATAAAGGTGCCTTCAGTTCTGGATTTACTAGTATTATTTCAAGTTGCTATATATTATCAAGTAATAGGTAGGTCGGCGCCTGAACACCCCCTTAAATTCTAACGGGTTAGTGATGCATCACCGAGATAACTAGAAAGCTATCAAGCAACATAATCAGCAAGCGCTGCAAAGCTAAAAAGTGTCAGGAAATTATGAGTAAATTGGCTCGTCTCTCATATGTTCCGCGACAATGGAGCGGCGCGCGCGCATCCCAGTGGTGATCGTAGCCTTGCTGCTAAGCGTCCGAACCGTACAGCCGACAGAAGGTTAATAACATACAATTGCTACTAACACCAGTGACGGTTATCATCACTTAACTTCGCACTTTAACTACCCTAGAGCCCTCCCATTTTGGACGATTCCAGTTCCTACTCTGGATTGGAAACATTCAAAACGACCCCCTTGTATGTGTCTTACAATTAACAGAGTTTGTGATGCGATTCTAACTAACAGGCATAACCTTAGACCGCATCACAAGCCGCGTAGCTAGTTTACTAACGTGTGGGGTGGGGTAGGTCCCGTGGCGCAGCCCGCCGGGATCGCCGGGGACGAGGGCGCGCAGGTGACAGGCGAGCTGGGGCAGGCGCTCGCGCTGCGCTGTCTGGCGTTCGGTTACCCCGTGCCCACTGTGGCCTGGTACCGCGGCGACAACATGGTCCCCTACAGCAGCCACCAGTACGAGGCCCGAGGGAACTACTTGCGAATCAAGACGCTGGAGGTAGACACGCTGGGAGAGTACGCGTGCCAGGCGTTCAATGGACTGGGCAAGCCGGCGACGTGGTCCGTAGTGGTGCAGGCCTTCCGTTCGGACTTGAACTGGCAGGGTAGCCCGTACCTGGTGAACCGTGAGCCGGCTGTGGTGCGGGTCACCCCACGGCCTCCCGCGCCACCGCCGACCACCCTCGCCACGCCCCCGCCGGAGCCCGAGCCTCGAATACCGCTCTACACTGGTGAGACGAGGGTTCTGTATGTCCGCATGATCTGTTGCATGGTACACTAAGTAGATTGCATGGCATTGTCTTCTTCCATTTAACTTAAACTTATTTTACGTACCTACAAGTCTGAAAAAATTACCGATGTTTTCATTTCACACAGGTCTACCGAAACTTAAAACGTCAATTTCTAGCTGTCCAAGTTGTTACATGTCTACCTACAGTGATTCCGCAGCTCTTCTCAGTAAAAATAGCTCACACTTGACTTACCTAAGTACTTACTTCATGTACAAACCGATGGAACGTGCATGCGTTGCTTAGAACAACGATATCCTAAATTGTTATATACGTGGCAAAAGAACAGACAGTTTTTACAGTACCTACAGTTATCTTTGTAAATACCTGAAGCTATAATGCAATGTGAACGAAACAACCGAATGCATCGGCGTTACAGGCACATCGTGACCACCATGTAGGCGGTGGTAGCCTAGTGGGTAGAACCTCGGACTCGGAAGCGGGAGACCCAGGTTCGATCCCCGGTGCGGGCATGTACCCATGACTTGGTTTTCTAAGTTACGTACATTTGTGAAGTTATAGTAGCAATACCACTCGCTAACTGGGAAGGAAAACATTGTGAGGAACCCTGAGTGTCTGAGCTATTCGCATACCTCAGCGCTTGAAATCGCCAATCCGCGGTGGGCACGCGTGGTGATTAAGCCCATACTCTCTCTCCCTGGGAGAAGGCCTGTGCCCTACAGTGGGACGTATATAAGCTGCTATAATAATAAAATGACCACCATGACGTTCACTAGAGCCACTAATGTAAATAAAGTCACCAACGAGGTACCTATGTTCTTAGAGCTTTTTATTACGCCTCAGGGCTATTAATATGCTTAGTGTCCGCCCCTCCTTTTGAAGTTTTTAACTCCCTGAGCGTGAAAAATAAAGGGGGTTTTAGATTAGATTAGATTAGAACTTATTAGAATGCAGATATTTTTATTGCTCTACCTTTAAAACGGTTAGTGAATGCAGAAACCCGCAAAAACGCAAGTGTAATTATTGGTTCGATTTATTATACCTAGTGTATTTCTTATAGTAGTGATCTGCTATGAAAGAAAATAAATCTTTGCTAAGTAAGACACATTTGGACGGTTAAAAATCAGCCTTACTTAGCTAAAAGCAAAAAGTGAACAATAAAAATGTCAATAATTGTAGGGACCTAAGCTATTTGAAAATTGCTGTGCCCTAAGTGGGTATCATGTATGAGACAAACTCTAAATGTAACAACTAAACAACTACATGGTCGCAGTAAAGTTATGAATTATGAATTATTTTTAGAACGAAGGACGGTCGTTTTTGGCAGAAATGTTTGGAAGTCTTAGATTTTTTAGTCTAGGTTCTAAGCCTGTAGGCCAAAAAATAAATGTTTCATAACCATACTTTAAACTTTATTGCACACATAAAAGGCATACACAGAAAATAAAACTTTGCAAAATAAAAAAGTGTACATGGCGAGCTTCTTTCAGCAGAAATCTCTTCCAGCCAACCCTTGATGTTGTAATACGAACATTAGTGTAGGTACACTAATAACTATTATATTATATCATAGTATATTAATCTGGTACAATTATTACACATACTACCTATTTAAATATTTAGGGATTGACTATTATTGAGATTGGAAATTGTTCACATTTTACAAAAACGTAGGTATCCATTAGAAAAGATGATTTTATTTCCTTGGTGTCGCTAGTGAATTTCATGATTAAATACATGGTCTTCCAAAGGCTACATATATGAAGCTTAAACCGAAAGAAAACGGAGTCTACAGCATGATTTTGAAATCTTCTAAGGGAATTTTCTTTTTAATGTGAAAATAGTATTTAGGATGGATCAGTACCAATCAGTTTTTTTTTTATTATTCGTGATTTCCGTGGTTCCGTGGCTCGAAACTGTGAAGCCAAATTCCAAGTACCATAACGTTGAAATCATATTAGCTTTTCATGATTTTTTTGTCGGAAAAGTCCGACCAAGTTTCGGTCTGATCAATCATAGTGAGTAGAGATGGAGCTCGCGTCGTCTTGCAGTCAGAGACGGTCAGCTTATGCGTCTTACCAGACCTAACCATGGTGCCGCCCACAGTTCCTGTATCGACGCGCCTGAGCCCCACCCAGTCTACTTACCAGTCGGGCTCCGACCTGAGTATCGGCTGTGAAGTGGACGGCTTCCCCACGCCGGAGGTCTACTGGTCCAAGGATGGCGTCCCGCTTGCAGCTAGCGACCGAATCCAGATTTCGGGTAAAATATTGGCGAAGGATTTTAAATCGCTCTCACATTACTTAATCGCTGATATCACTCAAAATGAGGAACTCTGGAAGTGTTCCAACCAGAAACCAGTCCCTTTAGAGATCCTGGAGTTAACATGGCGTTGCACAGGCTCGACTACGTTAGGGATAACGCATGCCTGACCAGGCAGGCCCTCTATTTCGATTTCGGCATGCACCTACACTTGAAAAAGATCCAAAGTCCAAGAGGCCAAGTCGATCGGCACTAGCTGGCCTGAATTAGAAGCTGCCGCGAACCACCATTAGAACTAGACATATCGTTGTTTAAGGCTCTATAGTCTATATTATAGCCTATATGCCCATTAGGATTCCTCTACGAGTTAAAGGCCACACTGAGAATATTATAGATAGATAGAGAACACTTTATTGTACATAAAAATGGAAATTACACAGATATAAATATTATCTACTATTGTTTTCTCGAAAAGACAGGCACTGCTTGTCAATACTTCTTCTGGAGAGGACCACAAAAAGGCACGCGAAAGACCAATTGTAACACAGTACAATTTCGTAAAATTGTTGATCCATTATGAGAACCGTACACTGTGAATGAACCTGTGTCCCTAGACTCTCGGCTGTCGATATCGCGCGTCGTCCCGACCGATAGCGGCGAGTACGGGTGCCATGCGCGCAACGACCTCAGCTCCGACTATGCGCTTACGCAGATCAACGTGGAGGGTAAGCTGTTAACTCCTTACTTAACTTTATCTTGGTAGATGATTTAAAGTGTATTGTTGTGTTGACAATCATCATCATCATCCGTTTTCCGTCCACTGCAGGACGTAAGCCTCCTTCGTGGTTTAACCATAACCATGAGGGGTTTTTGCCATAATCGCCACGCTTGGCAGGCGGGTTGGCGATCGCAGTATGCGGTTGGAATCTCAGGAGACGCTGCTGTCCGTCTCCTGGTAATTTATTTCCTTAGTCGCCTTCTACGACATCCACGGAAGGAAATGCAGTGACGCTATTGTTAATCCGGCGCCAGACGGAATTGACAATACACTGTTTAAATCATCTACCAAGTCCCTCAGGTCTCTAATGATATTATAATATTTTTTCGCTGTTCCATTCTACAAAAAAAAAAAAAAAAAAACAGTCGTATCAAATGAATCGTGTTTTTATAAATACTTAAATCATATGTCTTGTACTTAGCAATCGGATAAAACATCAAAAGGAAGCCAATCAAAACTTACGAGTGTATTAGAGATCCATATTCCGTCCACAGGCCAGTACGTCCCGTCGTGGTGCAACGACAACCCATTCTTCGCCAACTGCAAGCTGATCGTCCACAGCAAGTTCTGTC
The DNA here is from genome assembly GCA_947310995.1 of Yponomeuta cagnagella. Lineage (NCBI taxonomy): Eukaryota > Metazoa > Arthropoda > Insecta > Lepidoptera > Yponomeutidae > Yponomeuta > Yponomeuta cagnagella. Next base: position 13,676,034 of record OX371287.1, read on the forward strand.
ACCACCAGTACTACTCTGGGTGAGTCTAATAGGGTCAGCTCTTGATGATGCCGAGTCGGAGTTCTCCACAATTACGGCACGATCTGGAGACTAGCGCCACCAATGAAAAACATTCCTTCTTTAATAATTAATAACGTTATACAAGGTTTCCTCTAAAACAGCGTATTTTGCTTTTGTTTTGTCAGATTGTTCTCAGATTGATATTTTTTTGAAACATCAGGATTTAAATCGATCATTTCATGAATTTCCTACTTGTACCAATGTCTTAGCCTCCAGAAAATCATTGTCCCAGAAATTGATCATTCGGTCGCATATTATGGTACAAGCAGCAGAGATAACCTTCTATCATAGGTACTCCGTGATTAATTATTATAATGGTTTTTTCAGTCATAAAGCAAGATGATAAACTCATTGTTTTTTACAGCTTCTGCTGCAAGTCGTGCGTGGAGTCAGGACAAATAACGCTGGCAGAGATTGAATCGATTCGAAAAAGAAAGACAGCCTAAGTTTGCTTTCGCCCTTCTCCGACCGATTATGTATTTTTACGTATGAAGCAAATTCAATACTATGAGTCACATTGTTTGCGTTTGTGAGTTTGGACTAGAGTTTACAATCGCTTCTAATACCTACTGTAGCAAATTCCAGTGCCATATATTTGTTATTATCTGTAAAAAAATAGATGTCCTTTTTGCAATAACAGTATACTTTTTTACGACGAAACCAATAGCTTACTGTAGATAGGGGTGTAAATAAATGTAATAGAATATACAAAATATATATTTTATATCACAAACTAATAAACCATCTGCGATGGGTTCAATTTAACTATAAGAAACTTATGTGCTTCTAAATTTAGTCAAGGTAACTGTAGGAATAAATAAATTATTTATTCTTTTAAGACCGATAGGTGCAGTGTAGAATAATTTTAGAGTATTGGAAAAGGCCCACTTCCACCGATTTCACAACATTGGTGCAGGCAGGTCTTTTAGCAATAAATTCTAGAGGAAGGCTCGTTATCTTATGGAACAAGTCATAATAATTCGTTTTAAATGATTTTTGTTATAATATAGCAACAATGTAAATATAGGCGATACAAATATAGAAAGATAATTTAATAACTTTTGTTTTCTTTGTAAGTTTCTTACCCTAGAATTGTCTAAATTTAACCTTAGAAAAGATTTGTTCTATCTCAGCAGTGCTCCTAGCATAACATAAGCAGCCTATATATATACGTCCCACTGTAGGGCACAGGCCTTCTCTCAAGGAGAGAGTATGGTCTTAATCACCACGCGTGCCCACCACGGATTGGCGATTTCAAGCGGTGAGGTATGTGATAGTTCAGACACTCAGGTTTCCTCACGATGTTTTTCCTTCACCGTTAGCGAGTGGTATTGCTACTATAACTTCACAAATGTACATAACTTAGAAAACCAAGTCATAGGTACATGCCCGCACTGGGGATCGAACCTGGGTCTCTCGCTTCAGAGTCCTATGTTTACCCACTAGGCTACCAACGCTTCCCAGCATAACAAGCGAGTTATTTTAACAAGCGTTTTGATGCAATGTGGGCCGCGTTTCACAGAATTCATAGTTTATTCGATATAATTCTATGTAGTCTTCCTACTTGTTCAACTGGGTTAATCGACTTTGCAATGTACATCGAATTGTCATAGTAAATCATGAATTGTAGTTTTATGAAACAGGCCCCTGATGGCTAATAAAAACCATCGTTGAGCGAAAAGGTTGTGAAAATGAAAGGAAATATGTGCGATAACATAAATTTTTATTTACATGTTCGAAATTCACAGTCAAATTTAACAATAAACGTCCTACGTTTAACTTACCCGACAATGAAAGTACAGAGTCACATTCAGAACTAGTTTACTGATGATTTTTATTATATTTTTTCCTCAATATTATGTACAAACGCAACGGATGCAATTTTATTCACGTTATATATTGTCCCTTAACATCTGTTTACACTGTACCAAATTATCCAACTAATCGAGTATAGTTTCTGTATCCTGTTAGTGCATTATTGTATAATTATGACACTCTCTTAGAGCGAATTTTCAATACATACTCGTGTATAAATATTCTTAAAGTACAAAGTTAAAATAATAGCGGTTATATACATCAAATTAATTTAATGTACACTCAATGAGGCGTGGATCTTACTGTTTAGTAGAACGAATATAATTCTCAAAGCAATAAGGTGTTAGTTCGGCATGCATCGCCGGCCTGACTCGGTATACGTCCCACGCTCGACTACAAATTAGTGTGCAACAGCCTGGCGCCCGCGCATGTATCCCTCATTAAATATCTTATCAGGCTCTATGAAGGCCCATTTTAGTATCACAACAATGTTAAACTAAACAGACCTCCCGTTACGTCCTAAATAAAACGCTAAAAACTATAAAAATCACGAAACCTCTCTAATACAAATAGAAAAAAAAAAAAACAGAAAAAAAATCACTACCAACAATAAAACGTGTTAATAAGAAACACAATAAAACCGACACGTCCTCTGTTTAAATATTGATACATTCGTACATGTCATTGTACAGTAAATACATGCGTACAATTCGCGCTCTAAGACTATTATTTCCTTTACTTTAGTCACGGTCTGTGAATATTACTATTATTAATGAAATTAAACCTGGCTACCTACATGTCATTTATACACACAGCTACATTCCAGAATTAAATTACAGAGCATGTGAACTACACGACATAAGTGCGTTATCGTCTGTGTGACGTCGGTGTCTACTCGTACTTTCATTGCGACACTCAGCTCGCTGAGCACAGAGAAAATTCGCTGAGCGCGAGCGAGCCTACGGCACACACGCCTAGCATTGTCCCACTCGCGCTACTACGCTAGTTTAAAATACACACTTGAGCTATTTATACAGAATGGTTATTTAATATTTTGGAAAACAAAAGCGGACACGGGGCTATTACAGGAGGCTTTACGCGATGAAGTCAGACAAACTAAAGTTCCTTGACAAATATAAGTAGAATTACTTACAAAATTAAATTAGGCTATTATGAACTTAACCACCCATTATGTTATCGGAAGAGACCCAACTAAGGTCTTTGTGAACCTTCTAATTCACACAGCGCGGTCGGGATTAAATTACGTTTGTATTACAACAATTTTGCTGTAAGATTAACCCCCGGTTTCTCGTACACTAACAAGCTGTTAATCTACTGTTAACAGCTGTCAGTGTTTTTTTTGTTTCACTTTGGTCAATTGACAGCTGTTAACAGTAGATTAACAGCATGTAAGTTGTACGAGAAACTGGGGGTTCGCCGTTTTAGATCCGTTCACACTCAAAAATTAGCTACAACAAGCAGAACAAATGTCTTCAAACATAAACCACCAGTTTTATTGGTACAATACAAATATTTCTACAGATCTACAGATCTACCAATGTATCTGGAGTGTTAACAGTAGAGGAACCAGAGTTTCCAATGCCTTGAGCCCGTGTCACTTCCACATACAACTTGGTACATCTATAAATTGGACGCTCGCCACTGGCAGGGAGATACTTCTCGTGATAACTTTACACGTTACTTTTGTAGCGATACGAGGTGATAAAATGTCTCCAACTAAAATTGTAGACGCTTAATGACACGGAATGTTATTCGATACGTGCATGCTTACAGGTGAGTATATAATTTACCTTCTGGTGCTATCCAGGGTAAGGAAATAGTTTGGTCTTTGCATGAACGCGGGCCTGTCATCCAGCATCCCAATATTGGTGGTGAGTCGTGTCAACTTAGGCCTAATATTCCTAGTATCGACATCTAGTAGAACCCCTACCTACACCAAATAGGTGAAGTGTCTACTCAGAAAAGGTTAGCGCCTGAGATATCTTTTAGATTAAGTAGGCTTGCTCATCCTCTCAGCTTCTGGGCATCTGTGTACCATCAGTCGAGGATCTACGAACTTTATTGGTGTATTGTTCTACATTGGGCTATTGTTAAACAAAGTAGAACAATTCCACATTTAAGCTATTTCTGTTATACATGCCACGTTAATCCACTAAACGTGCGAGCATTATTGATCTATTTTCGGTTATTTTAACTCAAAGTAGACAATACTGTGAACACCTATGACACGCGACACATTAATTGAGTAAAAATTCACTGTTATGTAATCCACTGCCTCATTGCCAGCATTGTTGTTCGTTCAGCAGTTCGTCCATTAACGAGCATTATCGTTCTATTTTCCGTTGTTTTTATTCGAAGTAGAACAATACTGTGACCCATCTCTCCACCGCCTCCCCACTTGCCTCCGCGTGCCTACTGAGCTCCAGCGAGCTACTAATCGAGCATTCTACATTCGGCTGTACAACCCAAAGCAGAATTGTACTGTCAACTCCAGGGTTGAGTAAGGAAAAACTACTTTCGACCGACGGTCGGTCTCGATCTGCGTTTAACTAAGCGTGTCAATCGAATGACCATGAATGTCGTCGTCCACTGCCTACCCGCTCGGCCGGGCGAGCCTACTGGGCGCCGGCGAGCCATCAGTCGAGCACCTGCGAGACGATCTTCTCCATGTCGTGGTCGATCTCCTCGTTGGTGGGCGGCGCGGGCGCGGCGGGCGGCGGGGCGGGCGGGGAGGGCAGCTGGAAGGGCTCGGCCATGTCCTCGAGCCCGGCCGGCACGGGCAGCTTGGCGAGCTCCTCTTGCATCTTTACGTAGTGCCTCTGTAAAGCGGCGGGACGGATTAGAAAGGAAGAATGAAAAGACATTATAATAACAACAGCTACCGGCAAATAGGTTTCGTCATCTCAGTCAGCACTCTCAGCATTTTGTGACAATTTTACCATTTAAATTATGACGAATAATGATCGAATGTTCTGATTGTCAAATCACTAAAATAAAAGTGCTAGGTTTCCTAGTGTCACAAGCTTACTGACAGGAACAAATGTCAATTCTACCATAAAATAAAACTTATGAAAAATCCTTATTTTTTTTTTGTCACTAGCCAAATTTTTTAGTATAATCGTTGATAAAAGTAAGATTAGTAAGTATGCGGGCCCGTAAGCAGGCTCAGCTGTATAGTGCTAATTAATTTATTTGTATGCACTTTGTCTATCTGACAGTCGGCAACCTATTGCTAGTGTGTGAGAAAACTGGTGTGATGACGTAAATATACAGTGAATAACTTCCACACAACACAATCACTTGCCCTGGTCCCCAACTAGGATACCCTGTGCTAAGGTAACCAGGCAAGGCCATCGCACACATGGAAATACACCCAGACTGAGGCCATGGAACGAGTCACACACAATGTTGAATTTGAAACCCGCCTGCTTAGTAGTTAATGTTCAGCAGTCTGGTTGTTAATTATTTTTTTATTAGTTTTTTTATTTTTTTTCATTTTAGTTACTGTTTAATTTCTTTGAATTTATGCTGATTTCATCGATTTCGACAAATCGACTGAGATCTTATTCGTCAAAATCTGACCATCGGTTAAAGATTTACGAGGGAACATAGAATCGGACATACATACGAGCCAAACACATTACCATCCTTTTGGGCTCCGCCGCAGTCGGGTAAAAAATGTTAGACCGTGACAAGTGGGTACCTGTAGCGCCATGAGGTTGAGCTGTATGGTGCGCTGCGTGCGCTCGTCGCCGGTCTGCGCCTGCAGCTCGCCGATCCAGCTCGCCACCGTCGACATGATCTCGTTGCGCTTCATCCAGAAGTGCGTCTGGATCACCTGCGGGGGACCTCGCGTTAGCGATTGATCAAGAAACAAACGCCACATGGGAAAAAAAATCCGAGCCGAAGCGACATCCGTTTTTTTTTAATAAAGAAAGAAAAACATTCATTGGGACAAATTAACACATCACAAGAAAAAAGGCAAGTAACATAAATACAAAGGGAAAAAGCCACATAAATACAACATATGACATGGCAAAGACAGAGCGTCAGAGTGCATCCTGAGGTGTCTAAAAGTAAATACATAAATAATAAATAATTAATACGAAGCAGCGTAGCAAGCAGCAGCAAACGCTGAAATAGTGCCTTTTTCGTACGCACACTTCTCTGTTGTAAAATTACTATTATTGTTACGTAAGCACGTTTGTTTGTGGCAATATATCAAATCATTCATTTATTCATTCGTCCATCCAACCATCCATATACTCATTAATTCATTCATTCATCCAGCCATCCATCCATACATCCATTCATTCATTCATTCATTCATTAATCCATTCATTCATTCACCTTTAGCATACGAGCATCGAAAACTTTCGCAGAGTTGAAGCGAGGTCCGAATGGTAAAAGCGCTGGCGCGGTATGCGAAGCCCGGGTTCTTATCCCGCTTCGGCTCGAAATTTTTCTCCCCGTTCAAGCTTTGGACTTGATAAATAGGACTGATGTCGAAAATCGATAGGATAATAAGTTCTCCTTTGTGGTCCACTGTAGGCAGGCCACTGGACTAATGTGCCAGAACAACATCTAACCGACAGGAATGTGCGAGACATCGTGAGGCACGCAACATAAGCCCACAATAAAACGTCTTCATGAGAACCACTACCGTTCTGTCAAGAACGCCTTCCATATCCAAGTTTCGCCGTTCAATTGCATAAGACAAATCTTAGGCTCTAAGTGTAATTTCTTTTTTTCTGGTGTGTACACTAAGAGTTCTTAGCTAATCTAACGAAGACACCCTGAGGTAAAGCGTACGTCCTTGAAGCAGGGCGAAGGATTCCGTGGGTGGCGAAATGTATTTCTTTTTTCTGGTGGGTACTATAAAGAGTTCTAATCTAACGACTTGGAAGTGACCCTGAGGTATAGCGTACCTCCTTGAAGCAGGGCGAAGGGTTCCGCAGGTGGTCAAGCATGGCCCAGCGCACGGCCGCCTGGTAGATGTTGGAGTTGTATTCCAGCGAGGCGTTGGAGCCCACGCGGGTGCCGCGGCTGCGCTCGTAGCCCGGCTCGTTGAAGTACGGCTCCGGGACCAGGATCAGAGACTGGATCGATACTAGCACCTGGGGGATTGCGGGTTACTTACTTAGTGCTCTACCATTACGCATAAGAATAAATAAAAAAAACTTTAGATCGAGATGTGAAAATGTGTAAATAAGAAAAATTATATGTGACATGACCGTGAGAGATGGCATTTGGGGGAAAAGGCATACACTCGGCAGTGGGCAGCGGTGGGCTGAGGTAATTGTCCAAAAACAATTGTGAAACAAATATTTGGCATTTTAGATGGACCAGGTTATTTTCAGTTAAGCCATTTTACATCAGTTCATAATTCCCTGAATTAGCCAGAGGTGCCTATCGCCGAGTAGAATTTTCCCCATTTTTCGTGAGATCTTGGTGTACCTATACTATGGCGAACAAAGCTTGGAAGGTTGGATGTATGATCCAGTTTTGCACAAAGACAGATTATAATCTAGCTTTATCCCGGAAAAGTACACATAAACACATTTTTGTCACTTAGTTACCACATGCGGAAACTTACTTTTAGCTTATATGTAGTTACTTAAAGTACCTATCTGTCCATTTATAATGTAAGCTATAAGTTTCCCAAATAAATAATCATCATCAACCCATTATGTCCCCACCGAGGGGCACGGGTCTCTTCCCTGAGGAAGGTATAGGCCATACTCCACCACGGGGGCCAAGTCCGGATTGGTGGAGGCTTATAAATTATTATAAAATAAATAATAATAATAATAATAATAAAATTTCCAAGTGGACGAAGTTGCGGGTAAAAGCTAGTTCAACGTAAAGTACCTAACATATTATCAGAGGTTAGTCAAAGGCAGTCTTACCTGAAGGAAACTGGACGTGTGTGCGTTCCACTTCTCCTCGGGACGGCCGTGCCACGTGTTGAGCACGGAAAGGCACACCTACAACAAAATAAGAATGTCATTAAAAGTTCAATAACCACGACGATCAAGACCGATGTCCCTGTTTTTTTTTTTTCGTGGTGAAAGAATAATCGTCAGCAACTTGCTGATTTTATTCCAGGTGTGTGTACAAGCTGCGCCAGGCTCCGTAGGCTCATTCTGAGGGGGCTCCTTCCGTGCACCTCCCTATGGCTATCCAGACTGTGGAAGTCTGTGATTCTGTATGCCTGAATCTATGCTCTTATGACTTAGGTTGTTGTCGGTTGTTGAGGTCAAATCTTTCCACTGATTCACTAAATCACAAAAATACTAAACACGAGCAACAACACTTCCATCGCATTTGGTTATGACTAGCGATACTCCTGCATTTAACGTAGGGAATTAAGGTAATTACGTTTGCCTAATAAAATAATCGCAATTAGATCTGATAAAAGTATAACACTTCTATCATACCGCGAGGTTTGACACGAGTTTACCAACGCTACTGTAAACAGGCGGCTCGCACACGTTGTGTACGCCATGCGTGACGTGATAGGGCCATAATAGTGACAGTTTAACTCGATGGTTGGTTTTATACAAAAACATCAATCCAATGACATCATGGATATATAACCCGACGAAATATTTAGGTACCTCGCAAGATGGCGGTCTGACGGTGGCAGGTACACCGTCTTTTGCCATGTAATACTGAACTCGCTCCGATTGGCAACACAATTGACAAGCCCCGCCCGCCAACTGACAATTGAACGTGGGGTAATTTTTTAACGCTAGTTACATCTATGTTATTGACTATCACTGAGTGATATGTTTCGCGCGGCCTCGAAGATTACTATCTTTATTTGTACTCTGGCATCGACGGCACTTACCTTGCCGTCGTTGTAAAGGTTAGGGTTGAACCGCACGGAGTGGCGGCCCGTGGTCTCCAGGTTGATGAGCATCGGCGTGGCGGGGTACTCGGCGGGGAAGTACACGTCGAGTACGAAGCAGCCGTTCGCGTACGGCGTGTCCGATGGACCCGTGATCAGGACCTGAGGGGAACCAGTTGTTTAGTCCACCTCATGGATTTATGCGTAGAGCTTACTATACAGTGATTTATATTTACATTGTAATCAATAGGTGATATATGGTATTAAGCGTTTTTTCAACTTAAATTTAAAGAAGACTGAATTGAGGATTTATTCTCGAACTTTTACCAATACCACCAATAAGAGAGGTGGTGGGCAGGAAAGGCATCAATAATCGAGAAAATAGAAGTTTCCTTTACTGCACAGCTGCTGAGTCTTTCTATGAAATTTGCGTAAAGGTTCCCTTAGATTCACCCATTACGATATCCTCTTACCATCATAACATCCAGCCAGATTGTATCCGTCTTCACGAATACCGAGAAGTAGCTACTCCTGAGCGCTCAGCCGCTCAGCTGAGCGGCAAACTTATTACGCTGTTTTATGTCTAAAATCAATAGCTTACCTTCATGAGCCGGTAAGACGAATAGGACAGCAGCAAGCTTGTTGTCAACGTGCGGGTCACTTGGTTGTATCGATCACATAGACATTTTGAATAGCCTACCTTCATGACATCGAGCCGGTCCGTATCCGTCCTCACGAACACTGACGAGGAGTAACTGAGTGGTAAACTAGTAGCCAGCGTGGCGGCTTCCTGCGCCAGTCTCTTCATCCGCTGCGGGTGTGCCCGCTCGCCGGCCGCGCGGACCGTGCCCTCGAAGTGGTAGGGCACAGTGAACCGGTAGCCGTTGTCGGGGCACTCCTCGATCATCTCGAACGTTTCTGCAGACGGCCGAGGGATTCAGTTGCGTGTGTCGGGGATGCAAGTACAAAATACGGGATAGGCTAGAAATTCGAGTTGACGCTAGCGTCTAAAACATAGAACAGCGTGCAAAGGTGCATTCTTATTTATATTAGTATACGAATTAGTTTTTTGTATTGAATGTATGCTTTTGCGGCAATAAATGTATTCGTTCCCTCTTTTTATTTCTACATAGAATTACGCACGAAAATTTAATGACACTTTATAGATACATTCACGCACGCACGCACGCACGCCCTGCCACATGCCACGATCCTGACAGATCACTTGCGCTTCCTCAACATTCATTAGTCGTTGCATGCACGCACGCCGGCTTCGGGTACTTTTTATTTGTCCTTTGTTAATACATCCCCATACATTTGGTCAAAGTATGTCCGCCTGGGACGTCCCTCGCCGGCCCTTCCGCCCACATTCGCTCGATATATTTGTTTCGTCAATCTTCAACCAACACCATTCATCAGCAGCCTATATACGTCCCACTGTAGGGCACGTGCCTTCTCTTAGAGAGTATGGGCTTAATCACCACGCGTGCCCACCGCGGATTGGGCGATTTCAAGCACTGAGGTATGTCAATAGCTCAGACACTCAGATTTCCTCACGATGTTTTTCCTTCGACGTTAGCGAGTGGTATTGCTACTATATTTATTAACGAATACATTTATTGACGAATACGTCTACTTAGGACAAACAGTCCAACTAGGCCGGTCAAACTTCATGAAAGAGGTCAATCGTCGAATCCAACTCGGCTGGGCAGCATTCGGGAAACTTAGAAAAGTCTTTTCGTCTAATATACCTCAATCGCTCAAGACGAAATTATACAACCAGTGTGTGTTACCAGTGATGACTTATGGCACTGAAACGTGGTCTCTCACTATGGGCCCCATAAGAAGGCTCAAGGTCACGCAACGAGCTATGGAAAGGGCTATGCTCGGAATTTCTCTGCAAGATCAAATCAGAAATGATGAAATCCGTAGACGGATGAAATCCGTAGACGAACGAAAGTCGTCGACATAGCCCAGCGGATTAGTAAGTTGAAGTGGCAGTGGGCGGGGCACATAGCACGCAGAACTGATGGCCGATGGGGCCGAAAAGTTCTCGAATGGAGACCACATATCGGCAAGCGCAGCCTAGGACGAGCAGCCACAAGATGGACAGATGACTTCATCCAAGTGGCAGGAAGACGCTGGATGCAGGCCGCTTCAAACCGGTCTTTTTGGAAATCCACAGAGGAGGCCTACGTCCAGCAGTGGATCTTTTGTGGCTAAATGACGATGATTGCTAGTATAACTTCACAAATGTAAAAAACTTAGAAAAAGTCTTAGGTACACGCAAGCACCCGGAATCGAACCTGGGTCTCTCGCTCCCGAGTCCAACGTTCTCCCCACTAGGCTACCACCGCGCGCTAAGAGCCTCTGTCCCCGACTCACCGAACTGCAGGCGGCGCATGACCTCGATGTACCGCGCCTCCCGCGAGGCGCCGCTGACGGCGCGCGGCACGGCGCTGGCGGCCGCCTCCTCCTCGCCGGCCGCGCGGCACAGCAGCGCCGACGTCGCCTGCGGGACACGGACACGCCGGCGTCACGAGAGCGATAACACCGCCGAGGCGAGTGTCACGCGGAAACATTCCGACCCACATTGAGTAACTTTTGAAACGGTTTTAATGTGCAGCATTGTTTTGTTTTTTTCTATCTTTTGTGTTCATATGCCTGAACAAAAACTTGGAACAAAACAATGTAATACATAAAAGAGTTTTTCTCGAAAGTTACTTACTTTGGGTTGGAACGTTTCGGCGCAGCACGGTCCAATTGTATAACACTGCTTAGATTTAAGAAATCATGTTATAGTTCTTTTTTTCTGGTTGTGCAATAAAGTGATATCTATCTATTCTTTATTGTAAAGCAGAGCACATGAAATAAAAACATGCACAGATACAGTGTACAATACAGTGGGACACAGATACAGTGTACAATACAGTGGGATATATTGTAAAATCTCGTCCAGCTCTTATACATATACCATTCTCACAGCTTAGTCGGCCTAATCTCCTGAGAAAGAATCTCTTGAAAGATCTCTTGAAAAGTGTCTCAGGAGATTAAGCCGACCTGGTATAGATGCTGGGCCAGATTTTAAATTAGATCCCAGGCTGGGTTCTTAAGTTTGTTAAATAGCATCGTGTGAGAACACGGGGGTATTCTTATTCATTCTCGATGTTTTCAATCACCGATAGCGTGGAAAATATCGCGTTTCCGCGTTTTCAGACGACAATCACAAGCATACCTGAACATCAGCTATGAGCGTGGCCAACCCCTCGTCCTCTTCAGAGAGCTCAGAGTTGCTCGATGAACTGAACCGTTGGCTGTACGTCATCTTGCCGTAGATGTTCTTCTTGCTCATCCTGTAGAAACCGCACTAGGTTAGCAAAAAGGTTGTTTGACTTGTAGTGATTGCCAACTTTTAAAATGCTTGAGTGGTTTAGAATTAAAGGCGGCGTCTAATGTCTCAAGACAAAACAGAACATTGCCAGATAGCCAAATTTGAATATTTAATAGAAGAGCAGATCTTGGACAGTTAAAGACTTTGTTTTTATAATAAATATTTTTTTTTAACTTTGACTTTAGAGCGCAGAGTTGACATGTGTTCGCCACAGAATAGATGTTACCTCAGGTTACTGGACGATACGGCAGGTCGGTGGAGATCACCTTACCCTGATGGACGTCACCACAGCTCGGTGGGCGTCGGCGCAGCTCGGCGGTCGTTACCTCAGCTGGATGTACGTTATCTAAGCTCGATGAACGTCACCTCAGCTCGACGGAGGCGACCGCGGCTCGGAGTGCGTTACGTCAGCTGGGCGGCCGGTACCTGAGCTTGGTGGCGTAGGAGTGTGTGGTGCGGGACATCTGGCGCAGCAGGCGCGGCAGCGGGCGCAGCGCGTGCTGCAGGCGGCGCGCTGCAGGCGCGGCAGCGGGCGCAGCGCGTGCTGCAGGCGGCGCGCTGCAGGCGCGGCAGCGGGCGCAGCGCGTGCTGCAGGCGGCGCGCTGCAGGCGCGGCAGCGGGCGCAGCGCGTGCTGCAGGCGGCGCGCGCGCAGCCGGTGCAGTACCTGAGCTTGGTGGCGTAGGAGTGTGTGGTGCGGGACATCTGGCGCAGCAGGCGCGGCAGCGGGCGCAGCGCGTGCTGCAGGCGGCGCGCGCGCTGCCGGTGCAGTACCTGAGCTTGGTGGCGTAGGAGTGTGTGGTGCGGGACATCTGGCGCAGCAGGCGCGGCAGCGGGCGCAGCGCGTGCTGCAGGCGGCGCGCGCGCTGCCGGTGCAGTACCTGAGCTTGGTGGCGTAGGAGTGTGTGGTGCGGGACATCTGGCGCAGCAGGCGCGGCAGCGGGCGCAGCGCGTGCTGCAGGCGGCGCGCGCGCTGCCGGTGCAGTACCTGAGCTTGGTGGCGTAGGAGTGTGTGGTGCGGGACATCTGGCGCAGCAGGCGCGGCAGCGGGCGCAGCGCGTGCTGCAGGCGGCGCGCGCGCTGCCGGTGCAGTACCTGAGCTTGGTGGCGTAGGAGTGTGTGGTGCGGGACATCTGGCGCAGCAGGCGCGGCAGCGGGCGCAGCGCGTGCTGCAGGCGGCGCGCGCGCTGCCGGTGCAGTACCTGAGCTTGGTGGCGTAGGAGTGTGTGGTGCGGGACATCTGGCGCAGCAGGCGCGGCAGCGGGCGCAGCGCGTGCTGCAGGCGGCGCGCGCGCAGCCGGTGCAGTACCTGAGCTTGGTGGCGTAGGAGTGTGTGGTGCGGGACATCTGGCGCAGCAGGCGCGGCAGCGGGCGCAGCGCGTGCTGCAGGCGGCGCGCGCGCAGCCGGTGCAGTACCTGAGCTTGGTGGCGTAGGAGTGTGTGGTGCGGGACATCTGGCGCAGCAGGCGCGGCAGCGGGCGCAGCGCGTGCTGCAGGCGGCGCGCGCGCAGCCGGTGCAGTGCGCGGGCGCAGCGCAGCACGCACACGTACAGCGGGATGTGCCGCGACATGTCCAGCACTGGACCGAACGTACACTCGTTACATCAGGGGCTTTCCCTGGACGTTTAAGAGGAGGCCCGGGCCTAGGGCGGCCGATCGCGGAAAGACACTAAGTCGCGAGGGATGTTTCAAATTATATAAGAACGAAAAACAATAAGATGATCCAGATAAAGCGACAATATATTCATAGTTTATGTCTCTTGTTTCTTGTGTGCAACAAAGAATATTATTATCTTCTTATATTATACAGAAAATTCCTTGAATATCATGGCTGAAAACCGACGCCGCCCAGGACCCAGGTCAGCACCAACTGAGCCTCTACCTTTTGGCTTATCATTGCAATAACACAACGTAGTTTCAAGTCGTATTTTGTTTTTAGTTGTTCAGAAAATACAGTTACGTTCCCAGATTCTATAAGTAATTTGCATTTAACAAATAGTCGTCCAAATATCATTTCAGTGTAAGTAAAATCAACCGCTAACACTCATCAACACTGAAGGTAACTGCCACTAACTGAGAAGAACATAACTTAAGGAGTGCTGTTGACAAAGATTGACAATCGAAATTTCGAGCCTCTTTACAAAGTTCTCTGTATTACGTACAGGCAGCGACATCTGGCCGAAGCATTTTCGCCGATGACTGCACTTGCCCATTAGCTCAGTTGGGAGACCGCTGGTACGGTTAGCCAGAGGTCGCGGGTTCAAGTCCCGGCATGGGTGGAATTTTTTGCCTCTAAATAGGTTTTAAAAATTGTCCTTAGCACGGGTTAGTGCAACAAAAATATACTTTGAATATAATATTATGTTTTGCTCAGCATAACCGACCTCACAAAACCATAATCCCATCACTCACCCGAGTCGTTCCTCAAGTAGGAACAGATGGCGGGCACGAGGCTGCTGTTGGCGATGAGGTCGATGAACTCTGCGGGCAGGTCGTGCGCCTCGTCCGTCTCCTTCTCGCCCTCTAGCGGCGTCTCGCTCTCCTCCTGCGAGCTCTCTTCGGGCGGCCACTTCTCGCCGGGGTTCATGTACGACGCTAACACCTGTGGGACGGACTCGTAAGTTCGGCTCTCCTACCCATTTGTTTTTTCAATACGCTTATCGCAAAACTATCTGTTTTAGATACGCCGTACATTGTTTTTAGGTTCTTTCCCTAGTGAAGAAAATTTTTTGCGCGTAGAAATGTTTAAATGTTTGCTAGTAAGAAACGTGGCTTAGGATTGACTTTATGGTACAAAAAAAAAATCAGGGACAAGTTACGAAGATTCAATTGGGACTAAATTGAAATGAAAATTATAATAAACTTTAATATATATCGCACCAACTCGATATCGTCTTTGAGTGGATATCTGAAGTGTGACACTAATATTGAGCCACATAATCTTGTGATATGACAGAGTAAAATAGATATTTTGTTTACTCACACATATGTATGCGTTAAAAGATAAATATTAAAAACGCACGACTTTCTTAGTCCTTAGCGCTGATCGTCATTATAGCCTCTCCGAATCCTCAGAGCTTGAGCAGTACAGACCTGCATGAGCGCCGTCACGTGCTGTTCCTCAGTCTTCTGTCGCACGAGCGCCTGCTCCACGTTCCAGGACTGCTGCGTGGAGCCGGTACCGAACCCAGTACCCTTGGCCCAGTACAGCTGCGACTTGTCGTCTGACTTGCCGGACCCATTGGACGCTTGGCTGTTCTGTTTATGAAAGAAGAGAGAACATTAGCACAGCTTAAAACAGTTTATGAATGTTTTAATGGCACATATCTTAATTCCGAGTTCCAGAAGTTTTATTAGAATTCCATGCAAGTTTCATTAGACCATAATACACAAATAATTTATTACCATTTTACCAAAACCCAGATCAAAACCAATCGGGAATTTTTAAACTAGACAGTTCTGCACTTGCATAAAATTTATTATATTTTATATTAATTAATTCTGCTGTGATGTTAACATTTTTATTATTATTGCTGTTATTATTGTCAAATATGGATCCAGGTCTAAAATAAATACGGTTTAGTGCAACAGAAAGAACGGAACGACTGTCCTGGTCAAAAGTATTATTTACACGACTCGCATTGGGCGTCAGCGGTTGTGTATGAAAATGGCCACGCACGGAAGTAACAATTGCACCCCTCCAGCATGTATTACCGCTAATCGCACTCCACCCATCTATTGCACTAATCTGAATACCTCACCGTTTGCACGACTCGCTCAAAGCACGCCAGTAGTATAAAGGACGGTGCCAGTCTGCAATAATACTCGCCGCATTCTGCTAGTCTAAGATGCCGTTTACACGAACAACATCAGGCTCATCATTCGGTGCGCGCGGATGCTGGCGTGTGAATACCGCCAGACAAGCCAGTAGCAGTCGCACCACACCGGCCTGCAGTAGCGTCCGCCTCAAAGTCCCCTTATCATTATTACCGAGATAGTTTACACAACTAACATCAGGCTCGTCGCTGAGCGCGCGCGGGCGGTGGTGTATGAACACAGTCAGTCACAATAGTCCGTGCCGCAGTCCGAAGACTTGCAACAACCGAATAGTCCGCTCCAGAATTTCGAGAGACCACGCGGGCGGTGATGTGTAAACACAGCCACGCCAGCAGCAGGCGCACGACAGTACCGCGGCCGGAGTCTCAAGTTCCACTACAGAGTCTGGAAGACAGTTTACACGACTCACATCAGGCTCGTTGTTGAGCGCGCGCGGGCGGTGGTGTGTGAACACGGCGAGGCAAGCCAGCAGCAGCCGCACGGCGCCGGCCTGCAGCAGCGCGCGGCGCAGCGCCCGGCCGTCGTCCGTCGCGCGGCCCGACGCCTCCAGCAGCCGGGAGACCACCACGAAGGGCAGCGTGCCGAGGGACCACGCGCCGGCGCCCGACCCGCCGCCGACCACGATGGCGCCTGGGGAGAACGGCGGAGGATTAAGGGAAACGGACAATCATTGGAGAAAATTATTACAGTGACTAATGCATTAAGCTCCCACATATCCCGGCTAAATAAAGCAGCGACCTATAGCGATGTGACTAGTGGCCGTTTCTCATAAGCGATCCATAGCTACAGATAATCTAGACACACAACTTGTCGAAAAAAGTAGACACAAAGCTTATCATCGATGAACAGGTAAATAAATTTATTTATGGCCTCTTTCCCATCAGTAACTCCAAGGAACAACCTCAATATTTGTTCCTTGTACATTTGTTCAGCAAAACCACAAATTCCGAGCTGCTTTACATCATATCATTACAGTCAATAACTTCATTAAGCAATCTTACGACATCATCATCGTCAGCCATATGACGCCCACTGCAGGACATAGCCTCCCTCATGGTTTTCCTAACGATGAAGGGTTTTGCCCGCTTGGCAGGCGGGTTGGCAATCGCAGTATTCGGTTGGAATCTCAGGAAGACGCTGCTGCCCGTCTCCTGGTAATGTATTTCCTTAGTCGCCTTCTACGACATCCACGGAAGGAAATGGAGTGACGCTATTCTTAATCCGGCGCCACACGGACATGCACAGTACTAATGTGTGCGTCCGAGCCTCGATGTTGGCCGACAATTCGATAATTTCAGCAGCAGGCCTAGCACCAGCGCGGCGCGTAGCTAGATACTATAGACAGATACTCGCCCCTCGGCCACGCTTACCTATAATATATCCTCATCACCAGTGACACCCAACAACGGTCGCAGCAGGTGCACGGGCCGCGTAGCTAGGCCACGCTTTGGTCCCAGCTAGCTAGCTAGACACATGCAATATACACTTACGGCCACCCGCATCGTCGGTAGCGGCAGCATGCACGACTCGCGCCTTACGGCAAGTCTCGGCCGCACTCTTACTGTAGCTAATATACTCACGACCATCCTCATCGTCGGTGACCCCGAGCAGCAACCTCAGCAGGTGCACAGCCCGCGCGCCCTCGTCCAGCAGCGCCTGCGCGTAGCCCGGCAGCTTCAGCAGCAAGCCCAACGCCAGCAGCGCGTGCGGCGGCACACCGGCGCACGCGCCGCCGTCGTCCGCCGCGCCCGGCCCGCCGCCCGCGCCGCCCAGCTCCACCACCTCCTGCGGGGGGAGGACGGTCAGCGACGGACTGACAGAAGGTGGGGATTGTCGGGATCGCGACCAGATGGACCGCGGAATTACTCTATGACGAAGGGGCAAATTTCTTCCTTCGATCACCGACCCTGGCTTTCTGCAATCAATCTACTGCAGTTAAAAATGGAAATATCTGGGTGATTTCCATAGTGTTTCTCTATCTCTATATATCTATCTATTGCAAAGATAATAATAAAAAGTTTGGTAAGTCCAAAAGCGCATACCTTTTTACCAACCTTTTTAAAGAGGGCATGAGAATATTATACATTTTTACCACATACTAAAATCGGAGGGATTGATTTAAAAAGTAAATTTTGACAACCGGAAACGCGTCGCAACTAAGACCGAGCGAGCGTCACCTCGTAGGGGTCGTCGAGCTTGACCCAATCCAGGTCGTGCGCGACGTGGTGCGGGCGCGGCGGGGGCGCGGGCGCGGCACGAGGGCGCGGCAGCCGCGCCGCCACCAGCGCCAGGCCGCCGCACGCGCCGAACTCGCGCAGCACGGCGCCCGAGCCCGGCGTCGCCGCGCCCGCCGCCTCCCACCAGGTCGGGGAGGACGAGTCTGGGGAAACAAACACGATTGGAGGACGAAAAAAATGTAATAAATAATAAAAACGACTTCAAAACAATACAACACAAAAAGTTACAAATAATTTTAAAGAATACCTTTAAATTAGAAGTATGTATACATGTAGGTATTGTACAAGTATAATTTAGATTCGGTAAAATACATATGTGCTGATCATGAAACTGATCTCTCAGTTGCAACATTATGCTGAGTCCCCCATTTTGATATTTTATTATACTTATTGGTTTTTGTGTTATCTATATTTTTTATGGTTACCCACATCGTGTTTTCTGTTTGACTGTTGTGTCATCAAATAAAATACTTCTTTAGAGCTATACGATCTTTCCACGACCTTTGTATTGAAAACGATCTGTTCACTGATAGCATTTCCGTTATTCGCAAAGTAACTTCTAAGTTTTCTGAACCGATGTAGGCTTCATTACCGATACAACTTATTATCACGGTGTGCTATCTTCCTTCTTTTATTTTTTTCGGATATAGTTACTGACTCTGGTGTTTTGTGTGTTAACCTATGCATATTGTCAAAAGCTTAGTTGAAAATTTCATTTATTATAATTAATTACCTAAGTTTTTTTTTTAAATTGATAATAATTTTAAGCTCTTCGAGTCTAAGTGTTTGCACCTAACTCGATAAAATGTTTACCAATCGCTATTAATACACACGTACGAATGACGATATGGTTGCCCGCGACACAGGCTCGGCCTAGTGCGGCAGTCCGCCAGTCCATAGTAGCACTGTTCTTGTTTACATCTATGACTCAATATAATTCAATTCTTAATTATGGCTACCCTAAGGATTCTGCCAATGTCCAGTTTTGGAGATAGCAAGTTTTTTTTTTTATATTTAACAAAATCCCGTAAGTTAGTTGTGGTGACTACATCTATGACTCGATACCCGATATTCTTTCGTTCTGTCAACCGTTTCTAATTATGATTCTGCGTATCCTACCCGACTCCCACGACACAGGCCGTGCCTAGTGTGTTAGTTGCAATTGTTCCTATCTGTAATACTTTGATTTTTAATAAACAATTTTTATTATTTATTTCTTATATAATAATGTGACGTTTTTTTTCTACTAGTAATATTTGTTACCCAGTACCGATTAGTGATTTCATACGGCTCTCAATAAGTGTATGTTGTTCCTTTATGGTGAGAAATAAACTATAAGTACAAAAAAAATTGCCTTTGACTCGCATGATAGATGGACAATATGATAGTAAGAGTTCGACAAATACTTGTTCAAACGCCGTGATACAAAAATAAACGTTGACTTGGACCACATCGTTTGATAAGGAAATGAAAGAGAAAATTAACAATCACTAGAGCTCACCCGAGTGAATTGTCTGATTATACCTGTACCACTAGGATAGCACTAGGGTAGCATCAAAATTTTCGAAAGTAGTTTTACCAAAGCAGTTGTAAATGACATACTGTAACCGACATTAAGGAATTGCGCATTTTTTGAAGCAATCCTGTATACCTCCAAAGCACTCACCGGAAGAGCCGTGATGCAGGGTGACAGTGAGGTGATCCCCGAAGACGTGCGGCGCGGCGGCGGAGAGTTGCGCTAGCGTCGCGCTCATCGGTACGAAGCCTTCGATGCCGGCCACTTGGACGCGGATGTTCATTTCTAGCACTTCTGTAATAAAGGGTAAGGAATACGATGAAACAAGTCCGAGTCCAACCGGACTCGCGCACCGCGGTTAGTGGAAGTTTTAATTCATTCAGTTCGAACTCCGGAATCCTGCTTCCATTTGGCCTTATTTACCTATTCTATGTGTAGGGATTGCAGTCACACCAACTTCAACACTTTTTTGTGATACCGTTTCTATGATAAAGAAAAAAAATAACATAACATAAACTCACCTGTATCCCGGAGGGGGAGGCAGAGACCAGCCACTTGCCACGATCCTGACAGATCTCTTTCGCTTCGTCAACATTCACTAGCCGTTGCATGCAGACACGCCGGTTTCGGGTACTTTTTATCTTGCCCCTTGGTAATACAGCCCTTATTTGGTCGAAGTATGTCCGCCTGTGGCGTTTGTTACCGGCCCTTCCACCCACATTCGCTCGATAAAATTCTTTCGACATTTTCTTTTCATTTCAAATATCATTTCATTTCATTTCAAATATCAATTCATTTCATTTCAAATATCAATTCTAGTCACTTACATCCTTTTACAGCAAAACAGTTTTAGTTTTGATAAAGCAAACAAAAAAAAAAACTCGTTTCTTATATATGAGACTCCATCACTCAGAAGTATCAACCTATCCAAATCGTCGCTTACCTTCAGTAGCCGACTGCACGGCGACATCGCACGTCGGTTTGCTCTGCTTCTTCTTCCCCTGCTGCTTCAAGTTGATATTCTTCACGTCCTTCACTCGCTTGTCCTTGGAAGCACTGGCCGCGGCCAGAGACAGCTCCCAGACCTCAGCCGCGTTCACTATCGCCGTGTCGGAGGCGCGCCGGAGCACGAACGTCGGGGCTGCCGCCGGCCCGGCGCCGGACAGCTTGGATGTCTCGTCGAGCAGAGGCACTGTGGAGAGGGTGGAGTTAGAGGCAAGCTCGTCGGGATGGGAACATTGGTGAATTGACTTCATTCATTTATTGCTGCAAACATGCTTACATAACAATAATAGTAATTGTACAACAGTGTGCCTGTGACAATGATACTTTTTCAGCGTTTGCGTTTCTATTCGAAAAAGCGCTGGTTTTCAAATAAGTAGAGCGCCCACTAGTTGATTGTTCACCAAGGGCGCAAACAAAATTTTTGCGTCGAGGTTGTGAAACTAAGAATCGTTGAAGGAGCGAGGGATTCAACACTACCGAGACCAAAAATGATTTGCGCCCGTGTATAGCACTCTGCTGTTCACTACCATCTGAGAGGAATGAAATAAAAGATAACACTTACATACCACTCAAATGTAACTTCTGGCAGGAGGTTTTGAATTGCTTGTGTTGCCTGTTTTTCTATATATTCTGGTGTTAAGAAGACACTATCATCATCGCTTGACGACATTTTTCCGAGAAAATAAGTGAAAATAGACAAAAAAAAAGCGCGCCATTGTTATTGATTTTTTACATAGAAAAAAAACTTGCGTTCCAATTTCAAATATTTGACAATTAGTTCCTTAAAAGTTTTGCAACAAAGAGTTTGGTAGTTCAGTAAGTAGTTCTTAACTTGGTTTTAAAACTTATTGCTTGGGTTGGAGCGAAATAGATATAGAACGAATCCTCAACAGTGAAACAGAAGTCCGACTTCTTAGTAAATGAGTGCATTAGTATATAAATTCAAAATTGGATTTGGAGTCTATTTACTTAAAGGTACCTAAAGGTAAATAGATTCAAACCCCAATTTTGAGTCTATTTACTTTGATACATCTTAGCTTGAACAACAATAGCGTGTTTTGGTCCTAAATTTGGGCATCAAAATGCATAATTTCGAGCAGATGGAGTGAAAAATTGATTTGAGATAAAAAGAAGATAAGGATGTGCGGTGGTCTGTTTACTGAGCAGGCATTCGCGCGTCGTTATCTGTTCAGGCAAGACAGCCAGCCGGCGAGAAAAGCGTGAAAGCGATATGAAGTAGCCCTCCGATCCTGACGGCGGCGAGCAGACTGCCATGACCGGTTCGCATCATACCACTTTCTACGGATTTGTACGCAGAGGTTTTCGATATTAGCAGTGAAGCACAATGAGTGCACTGACCGGGCGGGCGGTGGTCGCGCAGCAGCGCCCGCACGGTGGTGTGCGCCGCCAGCAGCACGCGGCGCGGCGCGCGGGCCGACGGGTGCTGGCCGGGCGCGGGCGCGGCGCAGGACTCGCCGGCCCAGCGCAGCGCCACGAGCGTCCGCTCCGCCGACAGCACCAGCCGCAGGATCAGCGCGCGCGTGAACCCGCTGATGCCCTCCGGCCCTGCGCCCGGGGAGAGACGTCACACGTTAAACTAGAACGCACACGTATCCGCGCTGAAAGATTCGAGCGCGTCGATTCCAAAAGCGAGATTTCATAGAATTTCATACAAATAACTTTGAACTTTGTTTCTCTTTTAAACTATTGCGCAAAGTAGGGGCACCGACTATATAAATCGCCATTTTCTATGTGGACACGTACGAAATCCGTAGATTTTAGGGCGCGGCGTAAGTCGCATGATTCGCGCAAGAGTTTACAGCGGTTTTTATAAGAAAACAACAGCTTACAAGCCATCCATCTCATTACTCCATCGAGAACTCACACTTCACACTATTTTCCATCACAGTTAGCGAAAATAAAACCAAGCATTAACTCAATATTTGTACGTCCAATATGCAGCACAAGCCTAATAACTTCGGTTCGCGACTCCAACAAAGCACGAAGAGGTTGCAATCTGTAAACAGTTGTCGAGAATCTTCACTCACCAGTACAGTGCAGGGACTCTACGATGCTGTGCAGAGTGGCAGCGAAAAGTTTCTGGTTGTCGCTATGGCAGGCCGTCAACTCGCCGAACAGGCGGATCGTGTTCTCTTCTAGTTGAGCGTACAGGGCGCCCTCTTGCCACGTGCTGCGGACAAGGAGACGTGAACTAATGGCCTAAGTATAAGTTTGTAATTTCTTTGACTGAATTGCTTTTTCAGGATTCCTGTCCTAATATTAATATTATGAAATTCTTTATTGCACCAAGAAAATATTGTACCATAGGCGGGCTCAATACATAGCAGGTTTAGACATACTTTGTTTTTTCTGAATATTATTGTGTTTCGCAATTCCTGTTCTAGTAACGTAGCCGGCGTAGACTTGACTTTTGTCTTCTTCTAAGCGAGACGGCAATGTGAAAGTTTCGTAGGCATAGACAAAGGCCGAGTCTTCGCCTGTCACGCAGTAAGCCGTGGTTTGAATAATGCAGTCATATGAACAACTTTTTCTATGGGGAAAACTTCGAAATGGCCAATAATTTTTATGCCGCAGGTGGTAGGTTTACGAAGGCCGCTTCTCATAAAACCACAGTGGTGAACTTGCACACAAAAATGTGTTAATACAATTGAAGAGGCCATGTTCAAAGATTAATCATCATCAGCCACTTGACGCCCACTGCAGGACAAAGATTAATAAACGTGGTAATTTTTTTTCTCTACGACTAATAATCTGACCTGTCGAAAAGTTATTCTAGTCACGCGGTACAAAAACGCGCCATAGAAATCGGACTCAGCTCAGCTCAGACGAAAGTTCCCCATTCATAGTTTATTATGACAATTCGACAATGTACATTGCGTGGCCGATTCCTACTTGCTAATCTGTAGGTTATAAGTTATGCAAGGTACATGGAATTGTCATGGAAAACCATGATTGTATTTTTTATTTATTTATATTTATTCTCAATAAAAACAAGAAAGACTACAATTTCATTAGTTTGCCAAACTGCTAATGCAGTTTATCGGCAAGCTCTTGGTTACAATCCTTATATAACTAACACAATCTACACAATAAACAGTATCGATAGTACTTTTTCATTACTCATAGTCGGAAAGTAGCTCTGTAGTTGCCTGAGAGGCGGGTTGAAAGTAATACTTTTCAGCCCTAGGGATAATAGTTTTCAACTGACTGCTGTCAAATTATTTAAAAGAAACTAGTTCTATTTTCAAATTTCTGTTGAAACATATTCCAACTTTTAAAATTTCACCTACCCAGCGACGAGAAAAAAAAATGCAGGAAAGCGGCAATCGGATCTTCATTTGTTTTTTCGAGTTGTAGAGTTTTGTTTGTAATTTCGTATAGCAGAGATGTATTAACATTTTAGCTAATTCATGTCTTTCATTTTTACTTTCCTTATATTCGTAATGAAAAGCACAGTGTTCACCTCGGTTGAAAGATTTATTTAGTCCCTCGACCTATCGGCGTCAAACCGCGTCTCGTGACTAAATAACTTACTTTCACTCCTGGGGTAACAATGTGCTATTGTAGTTTTAGGGCCAAGGCGGTAACTCGAACGTGGGACGTGAACTGCGCGAACCTTTCGCTGGGCCGCGGGTCGCAGAGCAGGTGCAGCAGCGGCCGCCAGAAGATGGCGCCGGGCCCGCCCAGCCAGTCCTTCAGCCGCCGGTCCATGCACAGCTGCCGCAGCCAGTCGACCAGGTGGCAGATGCTCTTCATCGATGCTGCTTCTGCAAACATTTTTTTTAGCACCCTATATACATCCCCCAGCAGAGCACGAGCCTTCTCTCAGAGAGCGAATGGGTTTAATTAACACGCGTGCCCAACTCGGATTGGCAATTTCCAGCGCTGAGGTATGTGAACACCTCAGACACTCGGGTTTCCTGAAAATGTTTTCCTTCTTTGAACCTGCACCTTTGAAAGCAGCCCGTTCATTGATTTAAAGGGTACGGTCTGTCGGTATCGAACCAGTATCGTTGTGTCACTTTTGCGCTACAGTTTCATTGAGTACATTCGAATCGACTTTTTGATAACTGGTAAGACCAAAAGGGAAAAAGGTGCGGGCGATCCGGCAGTATATGCTGAGGCTTAATTATGCGCACCACATGTATGGAATTTGACCGTTAGACGATTGGAATCGTTCAGGTTTTGGTGCGCGTAACGATGAGCATCCGCGTAGATTGAACGCAAAAGTTATTAAATTATTATGAATGCCTGGATAGCCTTTAGTCGCAGACCATCCAAAATACGAACCGTCCGCATGACGCAAACTGTCAAACACGCAAACCGTCCAAAACGCAAACCGTCCAACACACAAACCGTCAAGCCGCAAACTAAAATAAAAGAGGTTTCACGTTATACGTGTTACCGGGCAAAAACTGTCGAAAAAACCGGCCAAGTGTGAGTCGGACTCGCGCACAAGGGTTCCGTACCATTATCAGTACAACATTAGATACAAAGATCGAGAAGAAAACTGCAAAAATATCACGTTGGTGTATGGGAGCCCCATTTAAACATTTATTTTATTCTGTTTTTAGTATTTCTTGTAATAACGGCAACAGAACTGTCTAGCCATCACGGATCGAGATACAGCCTGGTGACAGACGGACGTACAGTGAAGTCTTAGTAATAGGGTCCTGTTTTTAACCTTTGGATACGGAATCCTAAAAATGATGGACTGGGAAGTGAGTGTTAAACGGTTTGCGTTTTTGACGGTTTAAGTTTTGGACGGTATGCATGTTGGACGGTATGCGTGTTGGACGGATTGCGTTTTTTAGCATCGGACGGTTTGCGTTTTGGACGGTCAGCGACTAAAGCGAAATCATTGCTGAATTGAAGTGGAACGAATATTACTTTTTACTACAATAGTCAATGGAAATTTCTAGAAGTGCAAGTACATGAATGTTCACCACCATACCTGTTTTCCCAGTAATCGTCGATTGCTTCTCGGCGTCAGTCATTTGTATGTCCTCTTGCGAGCCCATTTTCTCTTTTATCATCTGCAGCTTGGCAATGCTGAAATCTGTGTAACGAAAACTAGCGTCAGGGATTAGTAATACAACGATAAAGCTAGAAATCATTTTATCTTTATATAAACAACACATTCTCAAAAACCTATTTAGAGGCTAAAAATTCCACCCATGCCGGGACTTGAACCCGCGACCTCTGGCTAACCGTGCCCGAGCGAAATTTCGAGCCTCTTTACAAACTTCTCTGTATTACGTACAGGCAGCGACATCTGGCCGAGATAATTTACATCACTTCCAGTTCCGAGCATAGGTTTTTAAAATTGTTCTCAGCACGGGTTAGTGCAATAAAAATAATATAAACACATTTATGTTTTATATTTTAATTTGCAATCTAAATTGGGATTTTACGCACAGTAAAATTCAAATGAACGTCATCGGCATTTTTAGAGTGACCGAACTGTCGTCCAAACGCGATCGGTAAATTGAGCTAGTCAGTAATGTGTGCATCAGGATGATTCAATAAAACAAATTTTCGCGAAAATTCTAGGGTTATTGTAAAAACATGGATAATTAGATAATGGTGATGACATATCTTAATATTACTGCAAAAAGATAGGGTTTTTGCAAAAACGCGAGTCGCCTGAATAAGATTGGGCAAAGAATAGCTGGCTATCATGAAATAAAAATACTGATGGGCCGGTCAGAGCGCCCAAAACAGCATAATATTCTTTGATTGGTTGACGACTTGACGTTTTAAATGTCAATCAAATCTCGCACGTTGTTTTGTTTTTGATTACGACTTAGTTAGCGGTGTAAACAACACTAGCTCAGTCTTGTTTACACCACCAACTAGCTCAGTTTTTTTTACACCCATATTCCAAGACGTCCTTTAAAGACTCCCTCGACTCCATTCTAGACCAGATAAAGAAAATGGTATTATAAAACGTCATACATTTCCTCCACTCGAGCGGTCGGACCACGTGGCCTAAGGGGAATTTTTCACTCGAGACGAGTAATCAACTGTCAAAGCTAAGGTACTTCAGCTTGAAGCCTCCTCGAAAAAGGAAAACGTTGTTTTGTGAAGTTTTTCAAAAGAATTGTATAGTTTCCGCTTGTCATTGCGTTTCAAAATCATATCTGCCACATTGCCAACATAAAAAATCAAAATTTCACTCGAGTTACACCACAGACTATATCGGCTGCACTCACTCGAGTAAACTCGAAGTGACGACCGACGGTTTGACGACGTCACCGGATGCGGGCGGCACGAGACCGGGAAGCTCGAAAACCCACGAGGGAGGCCTATTTCCTGCAGGGGGCGTCGAACGGCCGATAACGATGGCGATGATGAATTACTGATAATACCACCTCAAAGAAATGCCTCCACCGTCTCCACCTTCGTCGAGTATCGATTCGAGGAGACTTCGAGGAACGTCTCAGAATAGGGTTGCGAGTCGACGTGAACAAGAGTGAGCCAGTGAGCCAGTGAGCCAGTGAGCGGGGCCGGCGACGGCGAGCCGTACGCACCGCGGAGCGCGCGCGCGGCGGCCTCGGGCAGGCGCGAGCGCAGCAGCGCGGCGCAGCACGCCGGCGACATGGCGGCGCAGCGCAGCGTGCTCAGCTGCCCCGCGCGCAGCCGCAGCGCCGCGTTGCCGGCCGGCGCCGCCCCCGCCGCCGCCCCCACCGCCCCCGCCGCCCCCGCCGCCCCCGCCCGCGGGGAGCGCACCTTGCGGTCGTCCGTCAGGCCCTCCATGCTGCGAGGTACGGTAAGAGTAATGTACACTTGCAGGTCTGATCACGATGTTTTATTGGGTAAACTTAATTACCTCGATTCCCGACGAGCATCGCCAGTCTTTGAATAATACTAATGTACACTATCGCCGACAGCAAAGTAGGTAATTATTGGAAATTGGATTGGCAGACGATTGCAGAAAAATAACACTGATAATTTTGGACTCGCGGAACCCGGAACCCCGGAAAAGAGTTTCGTTTCGTTGTTGGGCCCAATATGGGGTTCCATAAAATGAGAAAGGTAAAAAGTTTAGGAACCGTTGAATTACGACAACACAATTCCCCTAAAACTCTCCTAAAATTATGTTAAGCGAAGGGAAATCAATTTTCGAAAGACGTTTGTTCAGACGCTTCTAGCCCAAACGTAAGAGTTTGTACTGCCCGTTATAAAACCGTAATCTCATATGATATACCCATAGCACAGAGAATCTTAGTTTGGGAGCCAGTAACCACTCTTTTAACCCTTTTCTAAATAAAGTTTTTTTTTTTCATTATCATCTCCGCACACAATGTGCATCAAAGTTACGACACACATAGCCGGCATGACCCACGAAGTAAATGACGCAAGATAGAAGACAAAACTAGACCGCACCTGTCGATATTCTCCTCTATCGTTACATCCATCTGGTGCAGCAGTTTCCTGAACAGATCAGGCCTGATGTAGCACATGGAGCACAGAACGGCGTCCAACGACTTCTTCAGCAGACTGCTCTCGGGGACGTCCTTCACCCAATTGCTGATGAACTCAAAAAGGTCGTCCGTTATTAGCTCCTCGGGGTTGTCCATTAGACGCTCCTCGTTGAGGCTCCAGAGAACCTATAACAAGAGGGTTAACTTAATATTTCGTCGCTTAGCAAACACCGCTCAAATCGGAATTAGACGGTTTTGACATTTGACATTAGAGCGTGAATCGATCAATCTATAAGATTCAAGCATTCAGACGAATCAGAGACCATTATTTAAAAAAAAAAAAGTGTATGCAGTTCATTAAAATTTAAAAATACTTCAGTGGAGCAAAAATAAATCACTATGGCACTATAGTGTCAAGCAAAACTCCCGATTACCCAAAGCATATTTGTTTAGTTGTAATTTGTTCTTGTTAAATCGTATCGCTCCTGTCTTTCATTTTGATCCACCAAAAAAGTAGTTAATGGGATAAAACTGGTCGATAACGTTATAACCCGGATTAAAACTGGTTTGTAACTACTGGGTTATAATCCACTACCCATCTCTACTTGTATCACCAGGGGAGATCTGCTACAAAACATGACATCGCATTCCCGTTAAAACACTGCCACAACTCAACTGATTTCAGAATATAGACCACACTAATAATATGAAAAAATGTGTTTTTCGAATGCTCGTACCTTCGAGTGACAATATTTTAGAGGCCGTGCGACATGATTAATTGATTTCACCTTTCTGAATCATGGTGAAAATGTCCCCTTAAAAAAAAGGGTGACTGAAATCGAAGTTACTCTGCTCCTATATTAAGCGCACAAAATTCTGAACTAAATCCTGACTATGACTCGTAAGAAGGCTCAAGGTCGTCCAACGAGCAATGAAGAGAGCTATGTCAGGAGTTTCACTGCGCGATCGAATCGGTAATGAGGAGATCCGCAGAAGAACCTGAGTTACTGATAAAGTTCGAAGAATTGCTCAGATGAAGTAGCAGTGGGCGGGGCACATAGCTCGGAGAACTGGTGAACTGGCCGTTGGGGCGAAAAAGTGAGGCCTATGTCCTGCAGTGGGCGTCAAATGGCCGATGAGGACATCCTGAACGATTCCAATCATCTGTAAAATTTCACACTAGTTGCTAAAGCAAACGTCAGGATTTTGACATAATTTGGTGTGCTCATAATTGAATCGTGTGAGTTTAAAACAACACAAGTCACATGTGTTTTTAAAATAACACTTGCCCATTTTTTTTTATTAAATTATTTACATCTACCTATTGATTTACATAAGAAAAAAAAATTGTAGTTTATTCATACAGAAATCAATATAATATGCTAAAATATTGCTGATTTGAATAAATCAGTTTTTTCTATTTCCTGCAAAGTTGTAATGAAAGGACATGTGTCGTTTTAAAATCACACGATTCAATTAGACGTAGCAAGAGTGGCAAGAGTTGGCCGAAAGCAACCAAAGGAGAGGCCTTTGCCTAGCAGCGAGTCGAACTCCTGGGAAACAAATACTCGCATGTCATTGATCAATGAGCGCGGCTATAGATAAGCGAAACAATAAGCGAAGACGGTCGGCATTATAGAGTAGATTTACATGCTGACGCTAGTGGCTATTGAAGGTCACGCGCATTAACCGATGGGCGCACAAGGACGATTTTTTTTCGGGAGCTCGTTTCGTAGAGTGAAGTATAGACGCCCCTAAGTCGAGTCGGGCGTCACTTTACACAAACGCTGGGCGTATTTACAGAGCGGTACATACGGTGGCGATGGTGTGCACGAGCGCGGCGGGCGGCGGGTCGAGCGGCGCGGCGGCGCGCAGCCAGCGCAGGCAGGCGGGCGGCGCGTCGGCGCACGCGCGGCACAGCTGCCGCAGCAGCTCGCACAGCGCGCCCGCCGCGCCGCCCCCGCCGCCCCCACCGCCCCCGCCGCCCCACTGGAACGCTGCGGGCAGACAAACCGATGAATACACTCGCCTCCGCCAGACACGCTGACGCCCCACTGGAACGGTGCAGGGGAACGGCCAGTGGCAATATAAATGTTTGCGGATGTCTGGCAAGTATCTGGCCCCAAATCCAGATATGTGAAACGTATCATGACCTAGATATCTGACACACATCTGAACCCAGATTAAGGTAGATAGATAGATAGATAGATAAAACCATTTATTTGCATTTCTACACACACATAGATTCAGAACATATAAAGAAAGAGTAACAGAAATAAGCAAACACAAATCAATAAACAATACGAGAGAGCATTTTGTGGGTGTGGTAAGGCTGCTGTTACTATGGCTTTCTTTTTCGCTCGCACGTTCTAACATGTTAAACGATTGTAAAAGAAATAATGCTTGTCGTAAATGTAATCTGAAGCCAACTGATGTTTTATTTTTTATAAATTGTCTCCACAAGTTATTCGCTTGGGTGAACAGAAACCCCCTTTTTCGGGAAACTATAGGTATTGTTTGTGAAGATAATGTTACCCGTTTTTATTAGTTATGTTACTTTTATCAGTGACTTGCAATACTCATTCATACATAGCATCACCATACTCACGACTACGTTAGGAAAACCATGATGGAGGCCTATGTCCTGCAGTGGGCGTCAAATGGCTGCTGATGATGATGATGTCTCACGATTAGATGCAATATGTTATTGGCTTTGACTTTAATTGTCTCAATTTTGTAAATGTGCTCTCGTATAAGCTGTTGGTTTTCCAATAAACAATAAAATAAAGTAAATATATAAATATAGCAAAAATTTTATGGTTTTTATAAGCTACGCTAACATATTTAACCCAGGATATAGTCTATAGAGATAAAAGGTCGTTTAACGAAGCTGCGGGTTTAGTCAGGCGAAAAACAAAACTCGAACCCAACCTGCTACGCCGGCGGACCAGATCGGACCAACATGGCAAAGCCGCAAGTGGGCGTAATCCCACCATGGCGAGGTCGAAGACTTACATATGTTAGTTTTCAAAATACTACTGCTCTAAAATACTGCTCGAATGCAATTTAAGTAGTCTTTTGTAAAGTCCTTCCCTTAACCACAGATTATTTAAAGCTGCTGAATCATGTTTTCATAAACAAGACTTTAATAGTAGTAATGTTGTCGCTACTCTTACAGTAGTGAAGTGCATAGCAGTGAGAAGAAACACTATTAAAAAAACGGCCAAGTGCGAGTCGGACGCGCGCACGAAGAGTTCCGTACCCATTATCTATACAAGATTTGAATATTTCAAGCATTTATCTGTTGCTGTTATTAATATCGAGCAAAAAACGGCAAAAAAATCACGTTTGTTATGTGGGAGCACCCCCCTTAAATATTTATGTTATTCTGTTTTTAGAATTTGTTGTTATAGCGGCCACTGAAATAAATCTGTTGAAATTTGAAATGTCTAACTAACACGGTTCATGAGATACAGCCTGCTGACAGACGGACGGACGAATGGACTGACAGCGGAGTCTCGGTAATAGGGTCCTGTACCCGTTCGGTAGGGAACCTTGAAAAGCAAGAAAAACACTGACAAGGTATAGTGTGCAACGGACCGTTGTGGTGCGCGTGAGCGTCCATGTGCAGCAGCGTGTGCAGCAGCGGCGCACGCAGCGCCGGCCACGCGCGCGCCGCGGCCAGCAGCGCGTGCTGCGCCGCCGCGCCGCCCGCGCCGCCGCCCGCCGCCTGCGCCGCCAGCGCGTCCAGCGCTCCCCCGCCGCCCCCGCCGCCCCCGCCGCCCGCCGCCAGGCACGCCCACCGCGCGCCCGCCCCGCGCCCGCGCGCCAGCGCCGACACCACGCCCGCCCAGTTGTTGCTGCCGCATCAAACCGTGTTAGGGCTGCTGGTACACCTGACGAGCTGTGTCGCTCGCACGTTCTAACATTTTAAGTTGTAGTAGGTAATAAAATGAGTACACTTTTATAAATGTGGTCTGACGGTTTGATAGATAATAAAATTGCAAATAAACTCATTTCATTTCATTCATGAAGTATATTTATTATACTTTATTGTACACAAGAAAGAAATATGTTATGTACTTCTTTTATTAGTTTTTGATTGAGAAAATATCAGTCCAAAACTATTTTGGTAACAACTTTTCTTCACTAAAAACTACTTACAAGGAAACAACAATGTATTTGCACCGTACGTAACATAAATTATCTATCAAATCCTCCGATCAAAAGTATACTCATTTTTCTACAATCGCCGAAAATGTTAGGTTGTGCGAGCGAGACAGCATGCTCGACGTAGGAGCAGCCTTAAGGTCATGGCACATTGTACCGGCACCGCAACGGCACAGCTCCGCCTCGAATGAAGACTACCGCTAGCCATCAGCACGCTAACCACGCATCGGCCGCGAGATGCGAGCTCGCCTTATACGCGCCGGCTGCAGGGCGCAAGCTTGCTGATTGAACACGCCTACAACTAGGACTAGGACTAGCTGGCTGCTCGCAATCGGCGCGCTGGAAGCGTGGAATCCACTCGCTTGAAGCGCCCCGGTTGCTAGTCGAATTGTACGGTAGCGGAAAGCGCGCTGACTGCCCGCAGTTGGCTTTTTCGCAGTGACATTATGAAATATGTTATACGACGCACAACTTAATGCTCAAATTTGAATAAAAAGTTAATTGTCAGTCAGCTTTGGTAAATTGTGATAGTTTAGTCACAAAATAGATAGATATCTAGACAATCTGCGGTAGGCTAGAGTAGTGATTAAACCCATACTCTCTCTCTCTCTCTCTCTCTCTCTCTCTCTCTCTCTCTCTCTCTCTCTCTCTCTCTCTCTCTCTCTCTCTCTCTGCCCTGCAGCGCACAAGGTTTTTTCGGATAGACAGCTTGTTATACAAAGTTTACGCTGGAATACAACCGATCGAAGAATAATATCTTAAATTTAATTAAAAATTTAATTTAATTATTCATCACATGAATTGATATAAATCAAAGCTTAGTTCTCCCATACAATTTCAAAAACAGGAGCGCATTATATATCCATACCTACCTAATAGACAATGTCCTGAAAAAGTTCTGTTTTTATATATTTTTTCGATAAAATAGGTAATTTCCAGAGCATGGGCTGAATATTTCGATTTGGGCTGCTTTTTAATTTTCAAAACGAAAAAAAAGAACCAGAGTACGAAACCGGAAGTACGTCATCAACTAAGATCCTACAAGTGTCAGTTTCTAGTGACACCATGACTCGATGCAAGAACTCTTTAAATAAACAAAACTAAAAAGACAATCTAGGAAAACGTAAAAGATATATTATATTGTGTTTTTTTATGCAAACCCAAAAATATCAAACCTAATTTCATTTACGTGTGAAACAAACGTTAGAAGGTCGAATTAGTCACACACTTATTCACAAAAATACAAGAAATCAGTGAATATTATTAATTTTTAATTTCAGCATTATATTATTATTAGTACGTTTATTACGTAAAAACGTTTAACACATAAGTAAAAAATACAATGGCAATGTGGCGGACTTAATGCTATAAGCATTTTCTACCAGTCAACCACAGGTGGTGCATTTAAAATTAAATAGCATTTGTAACTATTGTCAATATTTAGGACAACGCCCATTGAACCACTAAACCACACTAATCTAGTAAAATCCTTGAAAGTTCTAACCAACGACTTTATGAACATTTTACCCTTGAATATCAAGTTAAGAAAAAGAGTACAATAAACATTTAGGACAGTCTCTTTTACTTCAGGTTCTATGGACCTGCGATCCCAATAGTTATGTTATTCTTGAAAGTGCCACAGGAAAGGGAACATTTAGTACAGTAAAAATTTGCATGTACTACAAAAAAATGTGCGAAAATGCCTGGCGTCGTTTCACCCAAAGACAGAACTTACGTGGTACTTTGTCCGGCCTGCGCCTTGTTGAACGCTGGAGCGCCCAGTAGCCTCAACTGGAGGAGACCCATGTTAGCGCTGTCTCGGGGCTTGTATAACCGTATCTGTGGATAAAAAAAAACTATTGCATCTTTGTTGCAAAATAATTCATGAAATTTTCACATCTTAACGTTGTGGCAGCAGTAAATAGTGGTGATAAACTAATTATTACACAAATAAAACACACGACTTTCAGTCTTGTTAGGTACCTCATGATACCCGGGATGATATAAGGATAAACACTACACGGTTTTAAATTCGTTCTAGAGTATAAAAGAACGGTATACATAAATATTGAAAATCTCTTTCTGTTTTGGACAGAAGTCAGAACTCAATAATTTATTTCAACGTAAAGAATTTACATCCTTTTTGTTGAATGTCAATGTACTATGCTAGCCGCTGCCTTCGGGCCTTACGACATTCATGCACATCTCGAATCTTTGTAACACACAATTCTGATGGAATAATTATAATTATATAGCAGAAGGAATTTAAATCCAATGTTTCCTAAGATAACAATCAGCACTTTGGTTCAGTTTTCGACTAAAGGAGGTAAGTTCGTCCACCGTGTAGACGAGCGGCGGACTCACGAGCACGGTGGTGCACACGATGGGCTGCGCGACGACCAGCCGGATGTACGTCATGCCGGCCGTGTTCTGCGGCGGGCCCAGCGGCGCCAGCGTCGCGCCGCAGCCGGCCTCCACCGCCACTGCGCCGGGGCACGCTGAAAGACCACATAACGCTGAAGAAACTGCTTATGCCATCTCTTGGGCACAACTCGGGAATGCAATCCCGGGATACTGGGTAAAAAAAAGGAATATTCTTATCCGGGATAGACAATATTCTTATCTTATCCTATACCGGGATGAAGAATATTCTTATGTTATCCTATACCGGGATCCCGAATTACCGGGACCCCCCTACGTTTTACGGGACTAATCTCGGTAGAAAATTTTGCGTGATCCCGCTAACAAAGAAGCGTAAGTCATACGTGTAGCTCTGCGCGCGGTGACGTGTGCTTGTCAATTTGATAATTATGATGTTTAAGTGACTATGGCAATTCACGTTTCTGATGTTTACTTGCGTGATTATGTCAATTCATATCTCTGATGTTTATGTTGTTATGTCAATTTACTTCCATTTCTAATGTACCAAAAAACTTATTTAATTTTGGTTTAATATAAACCATGAAAACGAGGTCTATTAGTTATTCTATTACGCTTGATTTCAAAGGACTAAGTCGACCGTGCTGGATCCCGCAAATACGTGGATCCAGCGGGACTAAGACGCATTTTTATTAGATTCCCGCAAATATCTGCATTGAAATTGTCTTACGGGATGGCACTCCCTAGACACAAGCCATTCTTCTTCTTACCTTTTTGGTGACAAGACCAATTACATTTTATTATCCCTGAACTCGGCCACGAGCACTCCAGCATCTGTGGCCTCCAAGTCCTCTCGAGTACATGTGGACGGGCACGAGGGCCGCCTGAGAGGTCCTCCATAGTCTGAGGGAAGACTCCGCAATAGCAGTGGTTTCGCTTCTTACCCATGTAAGCCCAGGCCCTAGTGCGGGTATTAAACCCAAAGCCAAAGGCATTGAAGAAGTGACAGGATGAAAAGCTGCAGCGCGCATGTTTGTCAATGTGTCATATTACATCTTGCTTCAATATCTGTTTTCGCCTCCGCTATAGCGCTACGATCCGAGGTAAGCGGATGCGTACAATTTGCGCCCACGCAACTTATCTCCAGGCTTAAACTGGCTCGTTAAACTCAACCGCCAAGCTAGCCAGACGAGGCTGCAATTGAACTTCATGCAGTTCCACGGCGTTTTTCCCCTTTTTGGCCTCGTGACGGCCAGTGCAGCACTCGCTAAGCTAGTCAGATGCTTCAAGCAGCGGTACGTCGAGGGGACAATCAAAGCGTCGTCGGCGCTGAACATGTAGTAGAGCCTGGACACGGCGCACACAGAAAGCTATGGCCATGTTTGAGCTTTCGCCGATCTTTTGGCATCATGAACTAGGATGTACGCACTCGCCAAACTAGTCAAATGCGGCTGCAACTGTACTTCGTGCAGTCGAACGGCGTAAGGCAGCGTCAGTGCGAGGGCCGACGAAGCGTCGCCGGTGCTGAATAAACGGTAGGTGCAGGCGCGCATCCGGAAGCCTATGGCCACGTTTGGCCTCTCGAACCGGATGGAAGTAAACATACTCACTCGCTAAGCTAGTCAGGTGGGGCTGCAGCTGGACCTCGTGCAGCTGCACGGCGTAGGGCAGCGTCAGGGTGAGCGCCAACGAGGCGTCGTCGGCGCTGAAGAAGTGGTAGGACCAGGCGGCGGCGCGCACGCGGCGCGCAGCACAGGCGCCGCCCCCCGCGCCGCCCGCCGCGCCGCCCGCGCCGCCCCCGCCGCCGCCCAGCAGCACCTCGGCCGCCGGCGCCGTCGGGTTGCCGCACGACACCGTGCCTGCGCCAGAGAGTCTATGTCTTTGTTGCGTTCCATAACATTTTATTTATTCGCTAACTGACTCGGCTAACGTTGTTGTTGCATATATTAAAATAGCCTACCGCCTATTCTCAGACCCAACGAATATACACAAAAAAAATCATAATAATCCGTGAAGCCGTTTCGGAGGAGTTCGATAACAAACGCTGATTTTTATATATTGCATTACATTTGCAGCTTACAATAAAAATTCATTAAATATTACAGGGATTTGGCGTGACGGCGAAGAGACCTATGCACAACAGTGGGCGTCTTTCGTGTTAACAATATAGTTAAAAATACTACACAGCATAACTACGAGCTGATAGTAAAATTCAATGTTTCGTTCTAAAGTACACAGTCCGTTAGGCCTATAAAAGTAGATGAAGTAGAATGCAAATAGGTTTCATGCAAAAAGATTATACAGTATTGCAAGATGAGGCATCGGGAGTTACCTCAATGGTTGGCGGGAATGGCATCTCGAAAAAAAAAATTACGATCTCTTTCATATCTTTCACTCTATCCATCGATCTATTTCTCTCTCAATATATATCCCTCCCAAGCTATCTCCCTCTCCGGCACTTACAGAGCGGCGCGAAGTTGACCAAGCCATTCGTGGCCTCGACGGAGGGCGGCTGGGTCTTCTTGTTGGTGGAGCAAGCCGTGGACATGTTGACCAGCTGCGGCGGCAGCTTCAGGTGGTTCATGAGGGACGACACCAACCCCTGGCTGTTGCTGGGCGCCGCCTGGTAACATACGCTGGTTAGACTCCATTCTTGAGCCACGAATTATGTGTCCACTCTCACGAGCCTAACCGATTCAGTCATGAATAATCAAACCAACTTGAAGTGAAGTTCAATCTGGATTATTTTGCCTTCGTTAGCAGACAATAATTGTCTGTTTTTATTATTCTATCTTTTTAACGTAGGAAGCCCACCAGCTCACTGGACCAACGATCTGCGATAGATTGCTGGCAACGCCTGGACCAGGATGGCGGAGGACTGAAAGAAGTGGGGTGTCTTTGGGGAGGTCTATACCCAGCAGTTAAATAGAAGCACGGACGCAACCTGTTCCTATTTGAGCTAAATCCTAAAGTGCAGTTATCAGATTTCATAGTAGTTTATATAGAAAACGTCAGGATTCCGACAAGATAGTTGTCGGCAACTGCACCCAAGCAAATCCCCATCGAGCTCTGCCTCACCTCCCTTCACCTTCATCTCTCTGCTGTTGACCCCGACTAGGTTCCTGCAACGCTCACCTGGTGACACTTGGTGAGCCTCTCCACGGCCAACTCCAGCCCGCCGGCGTCTATGAAGGCGGCCAGCGCTTCCGGCTTGTCCAGTACACGGACCATCAACTGTTGCATCGCTTGCGACAAGTGGATGATCTCCTCTTTTCCTGCGGGGGTAGAGTTACATTAGTGAGGCCTATTAACGTGGCATGCGAGGACCGTTAGACTTTTGTCTACTTCTTAGCAACTTCTACAGTACCGCAGGCTAAAAAGTGAAACAAGACTGTAAGCGTATTTCTACGCTCTCTAACGGGAGAGTATACGGCTAATATCTTTGTCCGGCACATTAAGTTTTAGTTTGAGACAAAACAATATTCGAGGATCGAAAAGACATGTTTATACGTTTAGTGGCACTTTCTCTCACACTAGATGGGTGAAGGGACCACTCGGACGCTGCAATGCCGTTTATTTTTTAGATGGAGTAAGTTTGCATATACATGGACATTATACAACGTGATTCAATATAACGCAAAACCTACAAAACGTTTTTACAGTATCGATATTAAAATTAAAGCAATTGTACAAAACAAAAGTTATTTATTTTCATTTTCATACTATCTTGAAACATGACGCGGTCGATTTGCATGAAAGAAAAAAAATGTCAATTTCAAACCACTGGAATTAGTTTACTTATCGACATTAAGGGTACAAGTCTCAAGTTCAAGTGTCGCGTCACATCAATACCACGCCGCAAGGGGGCCACGGACTCACGGAGGAAGTCGAGGAGGCTGTGCGCGACGAGCGCGGGGCTGGCCGCCACGTCCACCAGGTGCGCCACCACCCAGTACACCTCCTCCTTCAGAGACGCGCCCTCGCCCGACCCCTCGGCGGCGCCGGCTGCAACAGTAGAGAACTACTTGCTCCGGAAGGGAAATAGGCGGGCGAGTCTACTCGAATTATCGCCAATTCGTCCTCTTTCTCAACGAGCTCTCACAGTGCTCAGCACAACGGAAGTGTACAAAACTAGAAATACAGCTATTGTTGTTACAAGACGTAAAAGTGTCAATCAAATCCAACTAATATAGAAGAAAAAAAGATATTTTAACACCTGTTGCGCTGACAACGAAGAATTGTGTCAATTGAATCGTGTGATTTTAAAACAACACAAGTCACATGTGTTTTTAAAATAACACTTGTCCATTTTTCTTTTTATTAAAGTATTTACACCTACCTAGGTATTGATTTACATTAGAAAAAATGTAGTTTATTCATACAGAAATTAACACAATATGCTAAAATATTGCTGTTGTAGATATTAATATTTGAATAAAACTGTTTTTTCTATTTCCTGACAAGTTGTAATGAAAGGACATGTGTTGTTTTAAAATCACATGATTCAATTACGAAGATAATGACAAGTAAATGTCAATAACATTAATTTTTTTTTTCGTCAGTGGCGCTAGTGTTACTGCCAGGAGCCCCTTCATCTAATTTATTAGACTTTAGGTAGTAGTTATTGTAAACGAAAGAAATAAGCGCCGTCTGGTGCAAAACAGGTGAAGATCCCACCTCAGCAGGGGATGCTAAATAATTTTAAGTACAAACCAAAACATATACGTCAGTTGGTTTGTATTTTGTTTGTTTTGGTCAGCACTTAGTTTTTGTTACATAGGTGCATCACTACATTTTACCACATCCCTAATTTAGAGAGTGTCGCCCTCCTCCGCTCTCTCTTGTCAACTTAGCATCAATCGGTGTCTGTCTGTATTTTTATAATTAATAAATTATCGTGTCTTCATTCAACCAAACAGTCTTTAAATGCTGAAACCTAAAGACATAACATGGTGTCAGAAGTTTGAAAAGACCAAGTCCAAGCCATATCCATGTCGGATCAAGAAGATAAGACTGGATTTAAATTCGCCACTGAAGTCTTACAGCCGCCATTGCAAGCGACCACGTCGGAACCTAAAGAAAAGTCTGGGTCTC
Source organism: Yponomeuta cagnagella (assembly GCA_947310995.1). Taxonomy (NCBI): domain Eukaryota; kingdom Metazoa; phylum Arthropoda; class Insecta; order Lepidoptera; family Yponomeutidae; genus Yponomeuta; species Yponomeuta cagnagella. The sequence continues at coordinate 13,715,858 of OX371287.1, forward strand.
AGTTCGTCAATAAATACAGAGGTGCGTACCCTAAACATAAGTCATTCAGGGATAGTGCAGTGCCTGAATTTAATACAATGAAGTCTATAGAACAGTTGAACGTACAAAGCAACAACATGCCTTACGAGTGGAAGACTTGGAGCACCAAACTCAAAATATACCTGAGAGCCAACAGGTTAGAAGATGAAGAAGACAACAGAAAAGTAGCAATTCTTTTACACAACATAGGCACAGACGCACTGAACATTTTTTACTCCTTTGGACTAGACATAGACACAGTCACATTCAAAGCTCTTACAGACAAATTCGAGCAATACTTCATGCCAAAAGTCAATGTAACTATGGAGAGACATAAACTGTTTAACAGACGACAAGGTCAAAATGAATCGATAGACACATACATTACAGAGTTAAGAAACCTAAGTCAGTCATGTGAATTTGGAGATATACAAGACAATCTACTACGAGACATATTCAGCTGGAATCTGAACGGGAATAACCAGTACATTAAAGAGCGCATTCTAGAAGAGCAACCAAAAACGTTGGATGGGGCCGTAGATGTTGCAAAACGATACGAGTCTACGAGACAGCAAGCAAAAGTCTTAGAGCAGACTACGAATTCATTTGTTGGACAGGTGCATGCAGCCGCAGGACACCATCGTCAAAGTCAAGAACAACAAAGACAGAGTCGGAGTCATGACAGGAACAAGTCAGCGCAGTATAGATCCAAATTGTCGTCCACAGGTCAACAAAAGTCATCAAGTCAAGGTCCAGTGTGTGGAAAATGCGGTCAAAGACATAGAGTCAAATGTCCAGCGATGGGAGTGAAATGTCATAAATGTCACAGATTTAATCACTTTGCTAGTGTATGTAAAAACAGACAGATAAATATAGTTGAAACTGAGGTACCAGAGGTACAGACAGAAAAGCCTTTGCTATTTCTAGGTTCAGTTCAAGTCAGTCAGTCAAGTCATGAAAAGTCATGGAACACAATGTTGTTAATAAACAGTAAACAAGTACATTTTTTGCTAGACACAGGCGCAGACACTAACATTTTAGCATTAGACACATTCCAAACACTCAACATTCCACACAGCGCAATCATGAAAAGTCAATTCACACTTTCAACATTTAGTGGTGAAATAATACCAACTATAGGAGAAGTCAACCTACAAGTTAGCCTCAATGATAAGTCATACAGTGTAAATTTCCACATAGTCGACTTAAAATGTAAAAATATTTTGGGCAGAGTCACCTGCAGATCATTAAACTTAGTAAAAAAGATAAACAAAGTCACTTTTCAGGAAATGACAACCAAACAGACTGAAGATAGTTCAGAACAAAATGCTAAACAAATAATCAACGCAAATAGTGATTTATTTGAGGGCTTAGGATGCATAACTAATTTTGAATGCGAGTTAAAATTAAAGCCAGATGTCAGTCCATCAGTAGATGCATGTAGGAGAATTCCTTTTCAGCTACAGGAACCTTTAAAGAAAGAACTGAAATTCATGGAAAACAATAATGTGATTTGCCGAGTTGAAGAACCAACAGAGTGGGTAAGTTCAATTGTCATAGCTTCTAAGAAAGGCGGACAATTACGCATTTGCATTGACCCTAGAAAATTAAATCAGGCTCTTATGAGACCCCACTGTCAGTTCCCTACATTAGATGAAATAAAGTCAGACTTAGCTGGTGCCGAATATTTCTCGACGCTAGACGCAAACAAAGGCTATTGGATGTTAAAACTCACTGAGGCATCTTCTAAATTGTGCACATTCATAACACCATTTGGGCGTTATAGATATACGAGACTTCCTTTTGGAATTAATGCAGCCCCTGAAATATTTCATAGTGAAATGATAAAGCGTTTTGGAGACATTTCAGGAGTCAAAATAATGATGGATGATTTTCTAATATATGGCAAAACTCTTTCAGAACATAATGAAATATTGAAAAAGGTGTTGGCCAGGGCACGTGAAATAAACCTAATCTTCAACAGGGATAAGTCAGTCATCTGTAAAACGGAGGTAAGATATTTAGGACACATTTTTAGTAAACAGGGCATTCAACCCGATGTCTCTAAAGTCGAAGCAATTTGTAAAATGAGTAGTCCAACTAATGTCACAGAATTACAGAGATTTTTAGGTATGGTTAACTACTTAGGTCCATTTATACAAAATTTGTCACAGGAAACTGTCCATATGAGGTCATTACTAGCCAAAAATGTTGTTTGGTTTTGGTCAGATCATCATGAAGCAGAATTTAAGAAAGTCAAGGCTATGATTAGTTCAGCCCCAGTGTTAACTTATTATGACCCAAAAAGAGAGATAAAATTGTCAGTTGATGCATCAAAATTCGCTTTAGGAGGAGTTTTGAGTCACGAAAAACAGCCGATAGCATATGCTTCATGCTCATTGAATAAATGTCAACAAGGTTATTCACAGATTGAGAAAGAGTTATTAGCGGTTTTGTTCGGATGTACTAAATTTCACCAATACATTTATGGACAACTAATAACAGTAGAAACTGATCACAAACCGCTCATAAGTTTATTCAAAAAAGCTTTATATGACATACCCCCAAGGCTACAGCGCATAATGCTAAGATTGCAGCCTTATGATCTTAGAGTAATATACAAACCAGGCCGCTATTTATACATTGCAGACACCTTGTCGAGGTCCCCTTTGCCAGAAAATTCATTAACAGAGCTAGATCATGACATTGATCTGCATGTTAATCTAGTCATGTCTAACTTGTCAGTCAGTAGTGAAAAGCTCAAAGAAATTCAAGAGAAAACTTTGCAAGACTCTGTTTTGAGTCAAATAATTCAATATTGTCAGTCAGGATGGCCGGAACATAGAAAATCAGTCAGTGAGTCTGTCAAAGCATATTTTACTTTTAAACAACAAATACATGTCATTGACAACATAGTTTTCAAACTAAATTCAATAATAATTCCAGCATCTATGCGTGAATATGTTATAAGATTAGTTCATGAGGGACATCAAGGCGTAAATAGTTGCATTCGTCTAGCAAGAAAAACTGTTTATTGGCCTAACATGAACCTAGACATAGAAAAGTTTATCAGTCAATGTCAGAGTTGTTTAACATATCGAAGGAATAATACAAAAGAGCCACTAATTAGTCATGAGTATAGGCAAATGCCATGGGACAAAGTAGGAGTAGATTTGTTCGATTTCAACAAAAGCAAATATTTGATTGTGGTTGATTATTACTCTAAATATGTTGAACTAGCATTGCTAAGGACGGGATCCAATTCATTAAGTGTTGTCACACATTTAAAATCTATATTTGCACGTCACGGAATCCCTAATATTCTCATTTCTGATAATGGACCGCCGTTCAATTCAAAAGAATTCAGCAATTTCACAAGTGATTGGGACATCCAACACATTACTTCAAGTCCATACTTGAGTCGTTCTAATGGTCTAGTAGAAAGAACCGTTGGTACAATTAAAGACATTCTAAAGAAATGTTCATATGATAACACAGACCCTTACTTAGCGTTGTTGTTATACAGAAATACACCAAAATATAGCCAGTATAGTCCTTCTGACTTATGTATGTCTAGAAATTTGCGTACAAAGATACCTAGCTGTGAAGAGAACTTAAAACCAAAACAAATAGATCAGAAAAGAGTGCAAGATAGAAATAAACAACAAAAAATTAAATCAATAGTTTATTATAATAGAAACAGTAAAGTTTTAGAGCCACTTCATTATGGAGACAATGTTTGTTTCAAACACAAGCCAGGAGAGGTCTGGAGTCCAGGTAAAATAGTCCAAATAGGTCCAGAACCACGTAGTTATATTGTAGAAAGTACCGTTGATAAAAGTCAATATCGTAGGAACAGACAACACATTTTGAAACCTAAAACTACACACTATACACATCCACAAGTTACAGAAACTAGAACAGAGGCTAAGATGTATAGAAAACCTAATTTTTATGCATAATTGTTTTCATTGTTGTAAAGTAAACATAACCTCTAAAGTAGATAATGTCATTAGGTCAATGTTGTCATAGATTAGTAAGCACTCAGAGTAACCATAGAATAAGTAGACTACAGAGTAACCATAGAATAAGTAGACTAAGGTTTCGTTCAAAAAAAAAAAAAAAAAAAAAAAAAAAAAAATGTGAAATTCATAAATTAAAATTTGTAAAGACCTAATTAAAATAAGTATAATCAAGTGTGTGAAATGGTTAAAATTGACAATGAGAAGTGAAACTTAATAAGTAAGTGTTAGAAATGTCAAAGAATTAAAACGTGTAATATTTAGAAATAAGTCCATTGTCTTGTCAAAATCTTTTATTTAAAAAAAAGGGAGATGTTACATAGGTGCATCACTACATTTTACCACATCCCTAATTTAGAGAGTGTCGCCCTCCTCCGCTCTCTCTTGTCAACTTAGCATCAATCGGTGTCTGTCTGTATTTTTATAATTAATAAATTATCGTGTCTTCATTCAACCAAACAGTCTTTAAATGCTGAAACCTAAAGACATAACAGTTTTAATCTAGTATTAGACTTTTAAGTCACAGATAAATAACTTACTTATTCATCATAATCATCATCATCAGCCTATGCTTGTCCACTGCTGGACATAGGCCTCTCCTATTGCACTAAACTTACTTATTATTTTCTTTAATTCGAATTTAAATATTTGTACCCTTTTTTGTTCAAATTAATTTATATTAACCTCCTATAAAGACTATTACAGTTTGTCACGTACCAGCGTTCAGCCATAGCATGTTCATACCGTCGCACATAGAAAGGGTCTTGAAGAACTTCTGTATGATCTGCGGGTGTTGGAGCACTGTGGACAACGACGCGGACGTCAATAAAACACCACAAAACACCAGCCGTAGCCATCACAAGAGAGCTTGGAGAAGCTTATGACTGTTTCTCAAAAGAGAGACAGTGGTGGGATGAAGAAAGGAGGGAGGCCTCTATCAGTTGGTGATGTTTACACGGCGTCTTTCGGATAAACAAGAGTGTACGGGCGAGTCTGTTTGTTTGACTGTCCGCACAATATTTTGTTAATTGTTGTGTTGTTGGAGTTGACAGAAGAAGATTAAGAACGAATCCGATGATATTTTCACTAGATTTATTCCACAATAATGTTACAATGTCACGTTGTCAGAGGACAGCAGTCAACTGGCGTGGTATAGGTAAAAAGCTTACATAGCATTTTCGTGAAGGTGCTTACACACTAATACTAATGTACATATTCGTACAAAGAGCGTGCCAACGCCAACAGCGAAAGTTTTATTGATTTGAATAAACGCCAACCTTATTCCATGCGGCAAATAATGATATTATGAGATTAACAAATCTAAAGGGCGTAAAAAAAATCTGCCATAACAGATTGACATAATTAGAAAAATCCCTTCGTGATGTCAACTTCCCGCAAGGACTTCACCCGCACGCTAGAAGAATAAAACCGAACCTGTATCCGGAATAACATTTATGTGCTCTCATCTGTCTGGCTCGCCTAACCCGTTCGAAGTATCTCACCACTCACCACGCCAGTGTCTAAAATGCAACCAATTCTGTCTCCAAAAGTCACCAACTAACCAGTATCAGCGATGCAGGGCGCACGCGCCGCCTGCTGTTTTCTCTCGTCTTCGACATTAGTGGCCTGCTGCTGCAGAGAGGCCTTGCTCTCGTCCGTTTGGCTCGCCTCGCCCGTCGAACGGCTCGGGCTCGACACCGACTGTGGAGAAACAACAGTTGTAAGTAACGCACGGAGGTAAGACGAAAAATGTGTTTGGATGAAAATGGCGTTGTAAAACTGTGGCGATTTTTCGATAAACTTTTTTTGCAAAACAGGCAAGTCTTCGCCAGAGGTACGCTCTGCGTTTTGTTGTGCTCACAGAGAAGAACGCTTAGAGCCGCCACGTTAGTATCACGGGAGGCTGCATGGGCTGTGCAAGTTATAAATAGTGACGGCATAATAATTGTTCTACGGGCAACTGCTCTCAAAACAAGGGCACCTGGTACAGGACCATTGTGGACGAACCACCACGCGAACCCTGGTTTGCCTCGAGAAACCTCAACAGAAATTATTTAGTTGTTTGCTTCCGAACCTGTATTTACCACATCCTACTTAACAAGTTTAACTTCATCGTGCAAAAAAGAGACGATCCCAACTGTACACGATGTGAGAGAGAAGAGGACCTCATACACTTTAGTTCTCGAGTGTAAAATGAACGAACAATCTAGGTTGAATTTCTCAAAGGAAACTTGATGCTTTACTGAAGAGTTTCTCTTCTTTCTCTATCAAATCTTAAGTTCAAGGTTCAATGCCGAATATAGTGATATATTTATAAGTTTCATCATAGACTCATTGAACGTTAGATCTGAATATTATAAAAATACTCAATAAGTAGTAGTAATCCCAACTGTTAAAGTAACATCTGAAGTTCAAGCAACATTGTTATTATTTTTAAGCCGACTTAATCATTCGATTTATGGGTTATGAAATAAATAAGATTAAAAAAAACTGTTCGATATGATATTTATCAGCTCTGACATTCATCGGACTTACACAAAACCCGCTTCAAGTCGCCACCTAAATTACTATCGTTAACATGGGCGTTACATTATAATGTAGGATTTGTATGACACGCTATGTCACCTTTGGGTGTCGTTGTGTTCACATGGAGCCGGCTTCGAGCCGCCACCTAAATGACTAATTAGCAACACATTACTCGGCAGGCTGCGCCAGCGCCAGCGGCAGCAGCTGACGATAATAATGCAGGCAACTGCGCCAGCACGGACCTCCGCAGCGACGCGCGCTTGGAGCCGCCGGCGCCCGCTAGCACGTCAGCCAGGAGCCCCGACCGTCGGAGCAGCCCGAGTGAGGTTGAAGCCGCGTAATATTGCTCGGGCGCAGTAAATTTGAGCGATTTTGTGCGTCTTAGAACGGAAGCGTGGCCGCTAAAGTAGTATTATAGGAGTTTCTACCTTAGTAACTGTAGCGCTCTGCATAGTTCCATTAGTAGCACTACATATATCAAATTTTTAAAGCAGCAGTCCACTCACAGGTTGCACATACTGTGTACAAAGTACAAAGTATACAGGGCACAAGAATGATTCCGTGCGCAACTGTCTAATACACCACGAGTATATCAGCTCTGCGTTTCGTTGTGCTCACATAGAAGTCCGCCGGAATCCGCCACCTAAATTACTTATTTAAACACGATACTCCGGAGAACGGATCTCCGTAGCGACCCGAATGGCTCCACGATTGTACAGTAAGACTTACAGACACGGCGGGCTGAGCCAGCGGCAGCGCCAGCAGCCGACGACAGTAGTGCAGCAGCTGCGCCAGCACGGAGCGGCGCAGCGAGGCGCGCCTGGAGCCGCCGGCAAAGGCGCCGCCGCCGCCGCCGCCGCCCGCCAGCACGTCGGCCAGCAGCCCCGATATCCGCACGTCGGGGCAGCCCTCGGCGCAGGCGGCGCCGCGAGCGCCAGCTCCTTCGCTCACCCATGACGACGACATGGTGGCTGCGGTATTCATTTCATTTGTAAACTACTTTATTTGTGTATAAGATAAAACATCGTTTACAGTCCCAGTGTCGATGCTCCAAATTGACTCTTTATTTTGCTTCCTCTAGAAACGAAAATGTTTTGCGCAAAGAAAACAGAATGTTTTGTGTAATGTTTCATGATAAAACACGAGCAGGAGACACGCCTTTAGATAAAACCGTGGTGGCCGCGGGAGAGGAATGAGTTAAAGGTCGGTTATGAAGTGTCCCACCTCAATGTAGCCTATTGTGCAATACCAGTTTAGGATCTCAGGACTGTCATTTACGTCTCTGTCGTCTGCATGAGATAGAGTGTCTCATACATCCAAAAATGGAAAGTTCTATTTATTAAGACAAACAACTGTAGGGAAAATATGGAAGTCACGAAAATAGTAATAGCTTTGCCATACTGTAGTTTTTAGTGGCATAAAATGTATAAACAGCTTTAGTAAAAGTAGTTTGTTTTATCAAGTAAACGTCCCCCCCCCTTCCCCCCACTTTCGGTTCCATAGGAGGACACTTACACCATATAATATATTACGAATAATGATGTGATTTTTCCATGTCAACCCTATGTCCTCGCATAACAATATTATAGTCTTTTTTGTGAGCGAGAGGACAATAGGAATTATTGTCAGCCCAACCGTTTATTTCACTTTTAACAGCTCAATTTAGTGATATTCTATCAAGTTACCGAATCGATTTTTTATGATAACCGATTTAAATTGTGTTGAACTTTATATCGATTGATTGCACAGCTATTTTATTTTTGTCTATCTGAGCGCGATAAACTGCAAACTACCCAACGAGTTCTCATATTAATTTGTTTTTTATAATATTTAAAACTAATTTTTTATAGTGTAGATTTCTGTAATAAGATAGGTTTATACATTTTATAGAAAACCAACTTTATTCAAGTTACAGCCTCATAATCTACCCGTTATAACATTGCAGCAAAACACGTCGCATCACTATTGTGAAAAAAGTAAAAGCGTCCATGAAGTGTTGCATTTTTCGCCGGTTTCCAGTCGAATAAATAAGCAACTTCAGGAGCGTGCAGTCGTGCACCTGTTAGAAGTGAAATAAACGATCGGACCGACAAGAGCCGTGAGCAGTACCGACCGACGGAGTCGAGCAGCGCGACGGCGAGGTGCGCGTGCCGCGGGGGCAGCATCTGCAGCAGCGGGTGCGCGGCGCGCAGCAGCGCGGCCTGCAGGTCGGGCGCGGCCAGCGGCGCGCCGTCGCCGCGCCACGCGCCGCTCACCAGCCGCAGCGCCGCCAGCGCGCTGGCCGCGCCGCGCCCCGCCACCACGCGCGCCAGCATCGCCTGCAGCGCGGCGGCGGCGCCCGCGCCCGCGCCGATGCTCACGCCGCCCTGCCGACGTCGGACGTCAGACGTTATTGGCGCTCGGGAACATTCGCTCGGGGATTGTCGCGCTCCGGGACCGTACGACCCGTTTGAACGAAACTAAATAGGAACTCTATTGCAATCAAATTCAACTTTTTACAGGATTTGGAAATAACACATGTACGAGCAGAGGAGAGCGTGTGCGACTCGACTCTGTCGCACGGCAGATGTTGTAGATTGTAGGGCGGCGGTGGATGAAAAAACTACATGAGGATGTTACATGTTTGACGTATGTTATTATTTAATTTAATTTATTTAGTTAAACATTTTTAAGCTTACTAACATAGTCTTTACCGGGTTTTTACGGCTAAAAACATTATGGATCTCTGTTTTATCCGAAATAAATATTTTATTGTATTATTATTATTGAGAAGCAAAAGCCGACAGGCTGGCGCAGGCAACAAAACCCGTGAGATAGAATGTGCGCGGTACACAGTAAACAACACGGCGACCGTGAAAGGTGTACGGTGCCATAATCCATAAGAGGATCAGCTTCGTCAGCACACGGGACAGCACTGCGTGCAAGGCGAAGGCGAAGGCTGCGCCCGCGCCGCTGCTCACGCCGGCGCCGGCCTGCATTGGTTCTTTGGGGATCGGCGGCTCTCGGGACCGCACATGCGGCCCCTTATCGCGAGCCATTTGTACAAAAATAAATTCAAACTATAACGAATACTAGTTTTACAAAATATTGCATTCATTATTCAATTAATTATTTTTTATGGAATTTCGGCCACGAAACATAAAACGATCAAGGCCATTCGGCCGGGCGTGTTTAGAGATTGTTTACTCTTTGGGACTTTATGTAGAAGTAGTTAGTGGCAGCAGACGTAGTGACTTTCAGGAACACAAACTTGACAATTGCGATAAACTCAGCCCAGTGTATACACTAGATAAGATAAGATAAGAATATTCTTTATTGTATACCGGAAAAATCTTTACTTGATAGTAAAGACGGAAGATGACGAGACAGGCTCGGAGATGGCGACGGCGCCGTCCGTAGTGACGTACGTCCGGACGAACTTGACGACTGCGATGACGTCAGCAGAATTTACAATACCCTAGACTTGGTAGAAAACAGAGTGTAGTGCGGTAACACCTCACCCACACATTCATAGTCATATTATAAGTATGTAACATACTCTCTTCTCGTCCAGTGCAATACGCACCGTTATCTATCAAGACGTCTTTACAATAACAACCCTAAACCCAGGACCTTCAACGGCACAGCAGGATAGAGTCATAATCATAAGCGTCATCAGAAAGCGACTCACGAGATAGGGCTCGGAGCTGGCGACGGCTCCGTCCGCGGCGACGTTCATCCGCACGAACTTGACGACGGCGGGCACGAAGTGCTCGCACTCCAGGATCACGCGGCCCATCGTCTGCGTGCTGCCTTCCGTCTGCAAGGGAATGTTTCGGAGTTAAGACTTTCAAGGCAATGTCCTGTTAAATGTCTTATGTGCCATAAGGTATAATGAATGAATAATAAATAGGGGTTTGGTTTTTTTTTTTGTATGTATTTTTTCGTATTCTTGACGAAACTATTGGTGGATTTTCTATGGAGCATGTTTCATTAACGGAACTTTTAATTTTATATAATATATATTTTTTATAAATATACAAATTTATATAATATATTTTCTTTTATAAATATACTACACAGTATAATTGCTAATCAAATAGTAAATCAGATTTCATAGAACAAAGTATAAACGAAGCTGAGTGAAGCATGAAACTTTCAATAGAGGATACTTCTACATCCTCACAATTAGTGTCACGTTTGTTTATTTTTCTTCGGCGGTCGAAATATTAAATTTGAATGTGGGCCAAAAAAATTACGCAAACTGTAAGCACTATGTGAAGGCACGCGAGAAGCGTCAATCTCAATGGCTTAGCCCGTAATTAACATTAATTTTAGTTTTGCTTATAATACAATTATCAACAGTTACAAATTTTATAATCTTACAAACGTAACGGTACATGTCTGGTTCTGTGTCATATGAAGTTCTGAGGTTCTCGGTCGTCGCCAACCGATATATCAATACGTCAATGTACCTGTAATGGTAAGGTAGCGACCCACGCCAATGCTTGCATGGATAAAACCCAGCACCGCAGCGAGACGTGTTCCAATCTGTGGAAAATAAATTTAATCAGAAGCTAAGGTTTCTACAAAGACGTTATGGGAGTCAGGCAATGCCCATAAGCTAACAAGACCATCTGACCAGGCCTAGCTTAACAATGGAATGTAGTTGTGTAAAATGGATCGACCGAAGGGGTAATTGTATCGCATAACTTAGTGCACTCTGAACGCGTCTGTCTAGTCACAGTTGCAGCTACGAGAATACTCACTGGCACAAGGAGGCTAGCAGTCGCGGCGGTATCGGAGGCGAGCCGCACCCTCGGTCCATCGACCAGCACGGCCAGTAGTACGCGTCAGTCTACTCTATAATCACAGCGACAGGACCAGCTACGAAGATACTCACTGGCACAAGGAAGCTAACAGGGTGGAAGCGGTGTCGGAGGCGAGACGCAATCTAGTTACACCTGAGATTTTCGTACGTAGCCTCATAGTCAGCCTATTGTACGAAACAGGGCTGTGAGATCACTTCAGTCACACTCTATTTTCTGAAAGCCAGCAGTGCCCTGATGCCAACGCTGGTCTCCTAAAGGGATCACAGCTTCCCAACTCTTCCTCTCATAGTAACTGGTCACGTGGGCGAGTGCTTACTTATAATTTGTCCTTCTTTAGTCCCACGATGTAAAGTGGGCAGTGGTCGGTCAAAAGTGCCACTGCTTTATTCAGATCTCAACTCTTTAGCAGGCTACGCGTGTGTGAGACGTATCGAGATTCTTTAGAGGCGTCAGCCGCGGGAGTTGTCGGTCTGAACGCGTCTATTTTCTAATCACAGTCACAGTCGTAGCTACGAGTGTACTCACTGGCACAAGGAGGCTAGCAGAGCCGCGGCTGTGTCAGAGGCGAGCCGCACCCGCGGCCCGTCGGCCGGCACGGCCAGCAGGCCGGCCGACCACGAGCTGGAGTGGGCGCCCCAACTCGACCCGTTCACCGTCAGCCACAGCGACACCACGTTCTCCATGAACGTCGAGTCCATCTGGAAAACAGGGTGGTCGTGAATTGTACTACGCAGTGATTCGCCAAGTTTCTTGACAAGGCAGGAAGAGTGATAAATGTAGGGTGGAGGCGCTAGATGTAAAACTGAAACTTAATTAAAGGAAAAATCTGTGATTCTCGTTAGTCTCTAGTAAAAAATATACTTTTCTCAAACATGCTTGGAAATTTGAGCATTATTTCGACATCCTTCTTCGAGATAAATCGAAATTGCTGCACTGTCCAATTACACGCGAGCAGCGGCCGGAAAAAGTTCTACGAAAATTCATAACTGTCGTGTTTTGCGGCCAAATAAATTACATACTAAACTCATATCTGTCGTGTTATTTAAAAATGAAACGATCTTTTACTCCGAACAATGACAACCAAGGAGCTAACTTATCAGAGGTTTTATTTAAATTTCGAACTGGCTTGCGATAGAAAGCTGGATATAACTATTGAACAAAAAAAGAACACTTTAACGCGGCAAAAATTATTGTTGTTTGCTCGTGGTTCGTCTGATTTTGAAAGTTTATTGAATTTTTCAAATAAAAAGTTCTTTCTTAGTACTACTTAGTTTTAATTTCCGCGCATTATTTGAGAAAAATCATATACAAGCCTTGGCCACAACTACGCATTGATGGACTCACGTATGTGGGCCGAGGCGAAGCCACGTTTCCACGTTCGTCCATCAATGCCTCTTTTGCTAATCCCTAGAGAAGAGCGCCACGCACGAACTCATCCCTCCTCCTCTTCGAGGAAGTGTGAGAAGACCAATTGATGAGAAAATGTCATTTGTAAAGCCGGCGAGCAGGGCTACAAGGCTCAGGAACATTGCGTTAAGCCTGGTGAACACGTCCTAAAGAAAGCGTGTGCGTGAGCGGCGGCGCAGCTGCAGCGGGGCTTTCCCGCGGCTCCAGTTATTAGTGCATCGTTACTGCTGCACGGGCTAAAGTAACTCACATCAGTCAGTTGCAGAAACGAGCTTTACCTTTTAAAAGTGACTTTAAAAACTAATGCTTCATTAAATTGTTGCACAAAAGTATTTTAAAGGTGATTTTTAAAATTCCGTTAAATTTAACTAATGAAATGTCAAACGACGACGTTAGTGCAGTTTTACGTTGCACAAATCGTCATTAGCGTGTAATGTCACTTTAGTTGACGTTTTTGAGGTTAGAAATTTTAATTGGCCCAAAAGGGTACATTAAAGTAAATTAAAACAGAGTTCAGTGCAGAGTTTTTGTGTTTTCCTGTCACATAATGTCTATGTCGAGTCTTTCTTCGTTGTCTGATCCAGAAGAAGAAATTCATCGTCGTCGCCGTATCCCAGATAGGATAGATATATTTTCGAAATATGATGGTGAAGACTTCAGAATCCGGTATCGAATTTCCAAGCATGCAGTTTTGCAAATCCGAGACATTCTGGACGTAGAACCAATGACTCAAAGAAATAAATCAATTGATGGCTTGACCCAGCTGCTTATTTGTTTAAGGTTCTTTGCCACAGGAACTTTCCAGACAGTGCTTGGTGACCTGACTAACATCCACAAATCAACAGTTTGTCGGATAATACAAAGAGTTTCCCGTAAACTGGCGGAACTTAGCTCCGTGTATATAAATATGCCCGACAGTGAAGATTTTTGCTTCATATTATCATAAAGTGCCTTTAGTTGCTCGGTTTCTCTGGAACCACTTGTACAATTACTGTTGTATTTAATTGTTACTACTTTCCAGGCTTCTTTCTTTTTATTAATAAAGATTCCTCCTGTTCTTTTATCTTCAATAATATGCTTGTATCAAAAAAATAAATATGATTTACTTATAGAAAACTCTGAGCTTACAAAAGTGCTGGTTTACAGAAGAAGAAATTGCAACAAGACAGAACCGGATACCTTGTTCCGTAACAAAAATTACTACAGCTTACAAGGTCTGTCACTTTTTTATGTGGTCGGATACTATAACATAGAGCAGCGGCAATTTTGTAGCTTCACTTTTCTTATGACGAAGTTCAATCCGGAATTCTATAAGGATACGTGGGCAGAACCTGTATTATCCCTCATTGCATGGAAAAAAACACCATGGTAACACTTACTTCGTTACAAGTTCTGCCAATAAAATCTTTTCTTCAGCGGTATAGTTCGCACCACGTTCTCGCTTTTTCTTTTCCATTTCTTGTTCTTTTGCAATTTCAACCAGCACAACAAATCAAAATACTTTCTTCAAAGACCAAATCAACACACTCAGTGATAAATAAATCCGTAGAATGTCAAACAAAACAGACGTCACACAAATGTCATTAACGCGTTTTGTTTTTCAAAATTGCGTTTCGTTTTTGGAAACCCCGTGATGATTTGGAACGAACAAAACGAAACCATTCATTCATTTCCTGTCATTAACATTTTGTCACTGGCAATATTGTTTTAATGATTTCTTTAGCTAATGACACATTAACTGCCACTAAAAGAGTTTAGTGCAACGTCATTAAATTAATGAATTCATTAGCAATAATGAGCCATTACTTAAAATTCATTTAGTAGTGAGCTTTGTGCAACCGGCCGGTGCGGAAACTCGGCTGCCAACCGCGGGAACAGGTGGCAGTAGACACCGGGGTCCCCGTCTCCAGTTACGGCTACCGAAGAGACACACGGTGCGGGAACTCAGCCGGGAGCCAGAGCCTATGTCTATAATTACAACTACTAGAGTGACTCACCTGGTGCGGGCCCTCAACCGCGAGCCTCACGAACACGTCGTAGGAGACACCAGGGTCCCAGTGTTCAGTTACAGCGGTCGGAAAGACTGACCTGGTGCGGGAACTCGGCCGCGAGCCGTGTGAACACGTCGTAGAGCGTGTGCGTGAGCGGCGGCGCGTGGCGCGGCGGCGCGGGCGGGTCGGGCGCGCGCGGCGCGGCGGGCGGCGGCGCCAGCACGGCGGCGGGCAGCGCGCCCGCGCCGCGCAGCAGCAGGCGGCGCGCGCCCGCCTCGCTGCCGGCCTCCGTGCCGCTCTCCAGCCGCGCGTCCATGCACGACGATATGTTGCTGGGGGGGGATTAGTTAGTTGAGCCTCACATTTCCCCACTTAGCCTCGTGGTTGGGCCATTTTTATTTTATAGGTTCATACCATTTATTTCCGGAATTATTGCTAACTTATATTGTTATAATAATAAGATACAAATATTCTTAATAATAATTTAAGCTCTTACATACACAGCCTAAAATACAGGTTTATTCCTAGTTTAGGGTACTTTTTTCACTCTTACCTGTGTTAAATTTAATTAAGTACACTTTATACCTACGATTTCACCAATAAATTTTATTTTATATTTATTTTACGCAGGGAGCGCTGAAGTACATGAAAACCTCAGACACTTGGGTTTACTCACGATGTTTTCCTTTACGGTTTTTTATGTAGCTTTTAAGCGTCCCACGCAGAGACGCCTTCTCGCAGAGAGAAAGAGTACGGGCTTAATCACGTGTGGCCACCGCGGATGAGCAATAACATAAGTTGGAAAAAGTGTAGCGTGAACCATAAATATATAATTGCTACGTCTGAAACTGGACAAGTGCGAATCGGATTCGCCCACCGAGGGTTCCATACAAATTTGTAGGTACATATTATGAATAGCCTAGGAATAGCGTCTCGCAGCTTTTCCCGAACTTCAAAGACATTTTTTTTATGATTTAATTACAAATGTATAGTTTTTAGATTTTTCCCTGTACTTGTAGTATAACACCAAATTTCATAGTTCTAGGTCAACGGAAGGAACCCCATAAATGTTGATTCCCTTGAGTATATTTCGACATACGTTTTTTGCGGCATAAACGGCCGTATCTTTTTTTATGTTAACTAAGAAGTTTCATTTTTTTACGGATTCAAAAGACTGTAGACCTAAGTTTACGGTTTTAATATCAACTCGATACCCCCGCGTGTTCGCAACATAAAGGGTCTTGACAAACAGGCAGACGGACGGACGGACGGACAAAGAAGTGATCCTTAGATCCATAAGAGTTCTTTCCTTTTGAGGTACGGAACCCTAAAAAAGTATTTATTAAATTCAAATAACCACAAATACAGGCGAGAAATACTTAATTACTAAAAGCATCTTAAATTACTTTATGCCTAGTTTAGGCATCACTTGTTTTATGCTGGCCTCTGTTTTATACAAACTGTAAAATATGTTAATAACGTTATTTATTTATTTAGTTTTAGGAAAGCCATTGACATTATATAACTTAATGCTATTTAAAAATATACGAACAGAAAGTCATTAACAGGCTTCCACTGATAGCAACAAAATATTAAAACTAGTAGTTAAGAAGAACTAACAATTAAGTCACCGCAAAAACGGGTGTCTTTATAGAAAAATTTTAGATTTAAGCATTTCAAAAGGAAATATATATAGCTGAGACTAGGGGGTGAACCCCCTGCGCGCTTCGCGCGCCAACCCCCAGCCGCTCCGAGCTTCGCTCTCCGCGGCGCTCGGCCTAGGGCCTCGCTAGACACTTGACGTTGGGATTGTTTGAGTGGGAACATGTATGGTCTCGGCCTTCGGCCTCGGCCTGGACGAAGCTCGGCCTTCGGCCTCGCCGCGGCGGGGTTCTTCATGCCCGCTTCGCGGAGCTCGGCCTCCGGCCTCGCAAGTTTGTCCCATCTGGCTTTTGCGTTGTTGCTTGTTCGCCGAAAATGTATAGTCTCGGCCTTCGGCCTCGGCCTGAACGGAGCTCGGCCTTCGGCCTCGCCACGGCGGGGTTCCTGGGGCCCGCTTCGCGGAGCTCGGCCTTCGGCCTCGCAAGTTTGTCCCATCTGGCTTTTGCGTTGTTCCTTGTTCGCCGGAAAATGTATGGTCTCGGCCTTCGGCCTCGGCCTGAACGGAGCTCGGCCTTCGGCCTCGCCGCGGTGAGGTTCCTCATCCCCGCTTCGGCCTCGAAAAATGTTTTTTTTGAAAAAAATTTCATCTTTGTTTCAAATTTTGTACTAAAAGTCGATTTTCAGTACAAATTCTCCATACAACATTTTCAAATTTTCAATCGTCGATATCTCGGCCGCCATCTTGAAAATCCAAAATGTCAGATTTTTCTCATATACCTGGGTCCTTTGACAACCCGATGCCGTTTAGGGCACGTATCCAGCATGTGCCCAGTTGGCTGCCGACTTTTTTGCGCAGAGGTCGATTTTTTGGGCGGCCATATTCTCGCCCCTATTTTGAATTTCGAACGTTCAAAATTTTTTTTCAAAATGAGATCACAAAACAAACACTTGTTTCAAATTTCATCCAAATCGGCCAATAAACAAAAAAGTTAGCCCATTTGTATGGGAGAAGGCGTTCGAAATTCAAAAATCGGCTTCATAGGATGGCTGTATATCATACATTTCCTACAACTTTCTCATACAAAATTTTCACGTAGCTCTTACCGTTTCCGAGGAAACCTATAGATGATCTGTCAGTCAGTCAGTCAGTCAGTCAGTCAGTGAGTATACCGGATTGTAGCTATATATATTAGTAATTTATACATAAGTTATGATAAGAGAGCCTACTCACTCACTCCTAAAAAAGTTCGCAGTTAGCCGTCGCCTAACCGCTGCAATACTGTCGTCATTAATATCAATGTCCGTGTCCGGGTCTCTGATTAATTTATTAAAAGCAGAACAAGCTCTCAATAAGTAGGCGTTGCTTCTGTAATTTCTTGAAGCCTGCGGTACTAAAAATGTGCTTTTGTGCCTTAAGGTTCTATTTGGTAAGTGGAAATTGATTTTTGATAGCAAATCGGGATGTCTATGAACGAGCCCACTACCCAATCATCGTACCACCGGGTCGTTAAGATGACTTATTTACCAAGTCATTGACTCACCTGGAGCTGGTGTCAGGAGGCGGCTTGCTCTTGCTCTCCTTCTTCACAGCATCCAGAAGGTACTGCTCCAGTTTCTCCTCCGACTCGGAGTCATCAGACTCCGCCACCTGCGGCATGCCGCCGTAGTCTATGGCGATGGGGGAGCCTTTCACGTCTGTTCCAGGGGAAGGGTGTTAGCAAATTGATTAATATAAACATAGCATAAAGTTCTGAAAAAATATTCTCAATACTTGTACATTGCATCCTTGTGGTGGTAGCCTAGTGGGTAGAACATTGGACTCTGAAGCGGGAGACCCTGGTTCGATTCCCAGTGCGGGCATGTACCTATGACTTTTCTTTTTAAGTTATGTTATAGTAGCAATGCCACTCGCTAACTGTGAAGGAAAACATCGTGAGGAAACCTGGGTGTCTGAGCTATTCACATAACTCAGCACTTGAAATCACCAATCCGCGGTGGGCACGCGTGGTGATTAAGCCCATACTCTCTCTCTGAGAGAAGGCCTGTGCCCTACAGTGGGACGTATATAGGCTGCTTATGATATGATGAGAAAATTTAGTTATGAAATTGAGAATTTTAAACTTTCCCTTCCAAGTGGTTTAATACGCTAGTGGACCCATACCAAAATTGAGGTACCAAATAATAGCTGGCTGATTTAAATACATAAAAGTAGATTATTTATTCGAATGTATAAATACAATTTAAAAATAATGTTGATTGAAATCTTTGAAATGAAACACCCATGCAACCATGTCACGACGTCACTAAGTTAGTAAAAAATCGAATCGACATTGTTACGTCCCAGCCGAACGTGTGTGTTTGCAAATATGTGACGTCATGGCAGAGGTTATCTTAGAACATCATGGCCGACAGCGTTTGCTCTTGTTTATGAAAAGTTGAATTTAAAACTGAACGTTTTGTAGTTTTCTATGTCTCATAAAGAGCCGATATTGAATACCTATGTAAAATAAGGGTCCTATAGCATATTATCGATCTTGAAGACACGGTTTCCAGCTAATGCCTTATTTCAAAAACACGTTGTGTGTCAGAAACGCATAAGTACGTTTAAAACCGTGCCCTTACCAAAACTGAGTTAGGAATTGTGTAGAATAACTTACCGGTAACAATTTTCGGCTTGTAACTGTTCTTCGTTAGTCCAAAACTGTCAGCGAGGACGTCTGTAACAATACGCAATAAAATAAATGCAGTGTGTATAAACAACCGCTTATTTCCCCGAAAACGGGGGATTCAACTTACGACGACTTTCACTAAGAAGACACCTTTGAAATAGCAAACAAATTAACAGCTGCTTTGAAGTTGTCCTCAAAGTAAAAGATATTCGTAATGGAGGGAACAAACCCCATTAGCCACAAGCTGCAAGCGTGAACCTAGAATGAGTGTAGCTGATGTATTAGATGACACGAGTTTCCAATTTAAGCTGAAGCTTGCTTGCTTGCCCCAATGCTGGCAGACGGACTGTCTTGCGAGCGGGAGATCTAAGCTGAAGCTTGCGGCAAGAACCTAAAATAAGATGTCAATCTTAGGTAAAGATTGTTTGTTTGCTCGCTAGCCCCAGCGTGTCATGATGTGTACTCGTACCAGCGATCGTGGCCTACTTCCATGGACGTGGCGTGCCGCAGGCATGTAGAATAAAGCCACAAGATGCCAGCCAACAACGCTTCAGTTCTTGTGGCTACACTATTTCGATGTTCAGCTATGTCGAAGTCACAAGGACTGAAGCTTGTCTCCACGCCACAAGCGTGAACTTAGAAATAGATGCCGATGTAGCCGATCCGAACCACAAGGTGCCAATCTAAGCTGAAGCTTGTCTGCTAGCCCCAGTGCGGGCGGGTGGTATGTGTGTACCCGTACCGGCGATCATGGCCTGCTTCCCCTTACGTGGCCCGTCGCACGCGTGTGTTAAAGCTACAAAATACCGATCTAAATTTGAGCTTGATCCAACGCTACAAGCTGCAATATTAGTCAACCAAAACATGCCTGCCCCAACGAGCGTGAACCTAGAATGACCCCCAGTTTTTCGTACACTAACACGCTGTTAATCTACTGTTAACAGCTGTCAATTGGCCAAAGTGCATAAAAAAAAACCACTAACAGCTGTTAACAGTAGGTTAAGAGCTCGTTAGTGTACGAGAAACCGGGACTGAGCGTAGCCGATGTATTATATGTCGCAAGGCATGCACCCGTACAACAAACCGGAACCTCGAATGAGTGTAGCCGCACTATCACCCAACCTAAACTTAAGTTTGTCCAAACACTACAAGCGTGAACCTAAAATAAGTGTAGTGACGTATCAGATGCTAAAAGATGCCAATCTAAGCTGAAGCTTGTTTGTTTGCTCGCTAGCCCCGGCTCTCGTGTGCGAGGTGTGTGTGTATGTGTGTACCCGTACCGGCGACCGTGGCCTGCTTCCCCTTACGTGGCGTGCCGCACGCGTGGTCGTCCTGCGACACGCGGATGACGCGCGAGGAGCCGGCCGCCGAGCCCGCGCCCGCGCCCGCGCCCGCGACCGCGACCGCGACCGCGCCGCCCCACTCGCCCGCGCCCGCGCTCGCGCCCGCCTCGCCGCTCTCGCTCTCCACCAGGTCCTGGGGCAGACACCATACACTCAACATTGACTCGTTACATCATCATCATCACCGGCCATTTGACGCCCACTGCAGGACATAGGCCTCCGTCATGGTTTTCCTAACCATGAGGGGTTTCGCCATAATCGCCACGCACGGCAGACGGGTCGGAATCTCAGGAAGACGCCCGTCTCCTGGTAATGTATTTCCTTAGTCGCCTTCTACGACATCCACGGAAGGAAATGCAGTGACGCTATTCTTAATCCGGCGCCACACGGACGCTTAATCCGGCGCCACAGGGACGTTACTCGTTTCATTAACACCTAAACAACATAGCCACTAGTCCCGGGGACAGGCGGGGATACACTCAACATTTACTTGTTTTAAACAACATAGCCACTAGTCCCGGGGCAGGCGGGGATACACTCAACATTTACTTGTTTTAAACAACATAGCCACTAGTCCCGGGGACAGGCGGGGATACACTCAACATTTACTTGTTTTAAACAACATAGCCACTAGTCCCGGGGACAGGCGGGGATACACTCAACATTTACTTGTTTTAAACAACATAGCCACTAGTCCCGGGGACAGGCGGGGATACACTCAACATTTACTTGTTTTAAACAACATAATCACTAGTCCTGGCGACAGGCGGGGAAGTTTAATTTACTTGTTTTATTAACATTTCAACAATAAAAGCACTATTCCTGCTCCCAAACTAGGAAATGGTATCTAAGCATACAGGATACAAAAAATAAATAGTTATTTGTTATGCAAGGCTGCAAAGTTAATTTTTGGCGCGAGTACCTTGTATTGAAACCTGAGCAAGCGAAGGATTCTAGGATTGAGCCACGAGCGAAGCGAGTGGTTCAAATATAGAATCCTGAGCGTAGCGAGGGTTTCAAAGGTACGAGACGCTAAATAACTTTGCTGCCGAGCGCAACACACAACTTTTCACCTCACTAAAGCGAGGAAAAGTTAGGTGCAAGAAAAACAGTTTTAATAAATATTAAATTACTGTTTATTTATTTCAAAAATTAAAAGTAAAATTACTACAATTGGTAATATTGAAAGTTTTTTTTTTTTAAATCAAATTTTCTTGCCGGCCAGTGCGATTCTTTAAATGAGGCTGGCGCATGACATGAAATAAGTATTTGCATTTCAATCATCAATGGACTGGCTGCAGAGAATATAAACTATTACGAAACCAATGAGGTTCTATATATATGTAATTTATTGTACGAAACCTTTATTGAATAAAAATATTCGAATTTTAAAAACACTTTCCACGCTAGCGGATAAAGTGCGATTTTCCACGCAGATTTCGAATGATAAACGGAGCTTTTACGAGCTAGTGAGGTGAAAATATTTTTTGTTATTCCGTCTAGTAATCTTGTAGAATGTGGTGCGGAACCCATCAAGTAAGTATGAAGTCTGGTGGATCCCGCTTTTTCATCAGTTCTTAAGACAGATAAGATGGCATTGAGCCCGCAAGACATGGGCACAGCTAGTAAATAAATGAAAAATTCCACTACATTTTTAACCAAAAAAAAACCGACGTCATAGAAAAAAGAAGAGTTCGATGACTTACTGATGGATCTCAACAGATCTTGATCAAATTTATTGAAACCTCATTTCTAGAAAAAAAATTAATTAATTAAATCTAACAACGTAGTAAGGAATTATGAAATCGGACAACGTGACATCGCTGAACATACATAAAATGTACTTCCGTAGTAAAAAAGAACGAATAGTACTTTCACCACTTTTTGGAATCGGTCAAGATTGTCGGTCCAGCGAGCTGGGGCCTAATAATGCGCACCAAATCCTGAGCGATTCCCATCGTCGAACTACCAAATTCCGTACGATTGGAATCGTATAGGAGGTGGTGGGCGCGCTGCGGAAGGGTGCACATGAGCAGAAGCACCGACCTGCAGCAGCGTGGTGAGCGCGTGCCGCGGCCAGGCCGGCAGCGTGACGGCCAGCCGCGCCAGCCCGAAGATGCAGCCCGCCTCCAGCAGCGCCGCGCCGCCCGACAGCGCGCACAGCCGCCCCACCACCTAAGGCCAAGAGAGGACAAGCAATGAATCAATGAATCAATCAACCAACCAATCGTGTCGCAATATAACGTTATCTGTTTATATATTGAAATTAAATGAAAATGAAAAATGTTTATTGAGCTGAAGAAAAATCAACAATATATAAAGTATGTAACTCTGAAATATTATCTTTAATTTTGTGATTTCTCTGTCGGTCTAGACTTGGGCTGACTTAGTGTCAACAGTATGTTTCATACTTTGTTGTCTTAGGAACCAGTCTTTACCTGATTTGTCGACGGAGAAATAAAGTTTGTTTCTTTTGTATTGTATAGCAATCAATGAATGAATGAATCAATCAATCAATAAGTTCGACGACGAGTGTCGACGGCTGCAGTTGGCACTGTCGTTCGCAACGTGCTGTCCATGTATTAGGGCCTTGACGAAAAAAACAAAAAGATAATTGAAGAAGAGCAAAAATGGAGATCTAATCTCTTCCACACATTATAATGTCGTAGGTGGTTACTTTAGTATGGGACAGTACTGCTACGTGTAGAACCCCCAATTTTTGAAAGGTATATCGAGGATTTGTGATACCCTGTATACATCCCATTGCAGGGAAAAGGCCATCTGAGACATGGAGTTAGTCACTGAGGGTGTCGACCGCAAATTTACAATTTTAAATGCCTCAGAAAAACAGTTCACGATTTATGCAACAGTGGAAATAGGTAGTAAACAACCATTGGCACACATCAGCGCCATTGTGTCGCCATTTTCCTAGCTGTCTACGCCCAGCATATACACGGACTGACTGGGCCAACGCACGCATTTTTCGTTCATTTCTATCATTCATTTCGCATCTTTCATACGGAATGAAACATGTAACAGATGAACGACAAAATATCGAATGGAAATTGCTTTAGACAAAATTTTTACTTCATTAGAGCTATACGATCTTTCAACGATCGTTGTATTAAAAACAAAGACATTGACCTATTCACCGACAGCATTTCCATCATTCGCAAAGTAATAATTTGTAAGTTCTGTGACTCTGTATAGGCTTCAACACCTACAAAACCTATTACCACGGTGTGCCATTCTCCTTCTTTAATTTTTTGTCGATGTGGTTACTGACTCTGGTGTTTTGTCTGTTATCTCTCTTTCACCTGTGCCAATTGCCCGAAATATTGCTATCAGTAAAAACTTTTGGTTGGCTTTCTGTATCTATGTGTGTAAATTTAATGTGATAGTGATAAGCTGTTAGTTTTCCCAGTAAAATAAAATAAATCCAACTGTGAAAGTTTGTGAAGATGTTTGGATGTTTATTACTCAATCACGTAATAACGGCTGAACGGATTTACATAAAACTTGGCGTACATCTCGTTATCTCGGTAATGCGTTCCATGGAGATAATATTTATTTTAAGTGTAAAATAGATGGCGATGTGCGGGCGAACGTTGTTTTAAAAATAGATGGCGTTGTGCACGAATCGTATAAACGGATTCTGTGGCGGTACGAAGTTCGCCGGGACAGCTAGTCAATAATAATGAATTAGCGATCAGATAACGTGACATGTGGTAAACTCACCTTGGCACACAAGAGAAGCGTGTCGCCATTGCCCGAGCTGTCCATGGCCAGCATGTGCGCCACCAGCGCCTGGGCCAACTCCCTGGCCAAGGGCAGCGGCACGAGCCGGCGCGGGCGCACCTCGGACGGGGAGCCCTCGCCCTCCGACTTGGAGCCGCCGCCGCCGCGCTTGCCGTTCAGCATCGCCATGCGCGCGCGCAGGCTGAAGCGCGCTCGCTGTGGGAACAGGTTTAGTTAGGTTGGCAGTGTATCTTGAGCTTCGGGACAATTTTACAGGTGGATCCAATATTAACCTTTACAAACATACAACTGCGTTATGAGCCATTGAGCACCAAAAATATTAAGGCGATCTTCTGAAGGCTACTTGAACTCAACTAATATGTGCGTCAACTGCGAGTCCCATTAGCTTGCCGCTCCTCCAGCGCCAGTCGTATGCCGCGTCCACACCCCACCCCGCCGCCTGCACGGGTACACTCACCTACACCCACTGCTCCACTGCGAGCCCCACTCATTTGCTGCTCCTCGAGGGCCACCTGTAACACCTGCACACTACGCTTGCGGCCACCTGCTGCTGCTCCAGCTCCTGTCTAAGGGACAATTGGCTGCACCCTTTCGCCGGCTCACCTGCTGCTCCTCGAGCGCGACCTGTATGCCGCGGCGCGCCGCCTCCAGCTCCTGCATCTGGTGCAGCAGCTTCTTGTGCAGCTTGCGGCGGTGCAGCTTGCAGTCGGCGGCGCGCGGCGAGCCGCCCCCGCCCCCGCCGCCCCCGCCCGCGCCCGCGCGCCCGCCCGTCACCCAGTCCCAGCGGCTGCGGGGGACGTCGACACGGTTAACAGGGCTCGAGAGGGTCACTAGCGTTACCATTGAAAAAATCAAAATCATTTGCTATTTTTGTGTCACAAAAATCTCTCAATCATGTTAATAGTGATGTTTTGTGTTTTTTTAAATATATTACTCTTAAGAATTAACACATTACATTACATAAACTCACGTCTGTGTCCCGGAGGAGTAGGTATCTCTGCCACCGTTTGCCGAGATCCCGATAAACGTCATTCGTATCATCTTATCCTCCTAAATTCTTACCTTGAAAATAACAATGGTTTCCGATTGTTATTTTCAAGGTCCGAACTTAGGAAGATAAACAATGAATATACAACCTGGGCTTTGTTTCATATAACTTAACCCGACAGACATGTGTCAGTACACAATTCATTGTCATAGTAAATAATGCGTTTCAAAAAGAACTCACAAATGTCATATGCGTTTCATAAAACAGCAGATTTGACCGGCAGTCACGCAAAGTACCACAAAATGTCACAATTCACCATTAAAATATCGTACAATGTGGTCCATAAGGCGATAGTAGTGACCGGCAGCAACACTAGTAATGCGCGGCGGCCAGCGCGGCCAGCAGCGCGCTGTGTACTGTAGAGCGCGGCTCACCTGGCGTGCCGCGGCGCGTGGTGCGCGTGTCCGTCGAGCGCGGCGGCCAGCGCGGCCAGCAGCGCGGCGGCCAGCGCCGGCTGCGGGCGCGGCGCACGCAGCAGGGCCAGCGAGCGCGCCGCCAGCGCGGCCGCCACGCCGCCGCCGGCGCCCGCGTGCGCCGTCAGCGACTTGCGCGACATGTACATGATGAGCACCAGCACCCTGCGGGGGAATCGTAACGACGATTACGGAAACTTCTTTCGACGAAAACGAAGGCCGATTGCTACAGAGAGCTCGGAAAAGGCTTCAACGTTAAACGCCACATCAAGCAAAAGGCTACGAAAATACTGTACATAGTGTGGATATCCATCGGAATGGAAAGCATGTAAGCTTTCTGAAACATACTGAAAAACCATGTGAAAGAGCCAGAGGAGAAGCGTCAAAGTCCGCCAAACTCTCGACCAGCGTGTCGGCGAGGTGCGGGTCCTACCACGCTGCAGAGCCGCACAACCACACCAGCAGCGTAGGCAGTTAGCACCACCCCACTCTCACACCATAGAGTCAAATGACTGACATACAGACTCAGTAAGTATACCTGTCCAGAGCCAGAGGAGGAGCGTCGACGTGCGCGAAGGCCTCCACCAGCGTGTCGGCGAGGTGCGGGCCCCACCACGCTGCCGAGCCGCACAGCCGAGCCAGCAGCGTGGCCAAAGCCGCACAACTAGCCCCGCCCCACTCCCAAAGCAGAGGCGACACGCGCGCGCACCATTCCAACGTCACGTCTTCGTAGCGCTGAAAGGGACATAGTTTTGGTTAAAGTAGAATATTCAATCAAGCCAATAAAAGTTACTCAAGCATTCAATCATATCAATAAATCAGCCCGTCCACTGCTGCACTGACGACCTCCGTGGCGCAGCGATAGCGCATTTGCCTACCATGCGAGAGGTCCCGGGTTCGAATCCCGGCTGGAGGCAAAAAAAAACCCCAGGTCTTGGATGTTTACGTGTTTGTGATGTCGTTGTTTCTGGTTCCCACGACACAGGGTATCCTAGTGTGGGGCCAGAAGCAATGTATGTGCCTGTACGTAAATGTTTGTTTATGTTTACTGCACTGAATGTAGACCTGTAGATATAGGCCAAAAGGAAGTGGCTGAAGGCGTGCCACTTCTTTCCGTCCTCGGCCATCTTCATCCAGCCGGTCCAGCGAGCTCAATCGTTGCCTTGCTGTATGTAGCTAGTAAAAAAAATCGCAAATGTCGGGATTCCGACAGGATTTAGTTCTTTGGCTTTCATTAGACCTCTAGTTGGGTCAAGTTAAATTTTAAGACGGCAAAAAATCTCATACTAAGCACGTAGTAGAACAAAGCCTACAACAATTAAGATACAAAAAGAGCAACCTAATCGAGTATGAGAAAGTGATTTCATTCTCTGAAAGCCTATCTTTAGACAACAAACCTTTTATCAAATTTCCTATATGACAGTTGAAATAAAATAGGAAGCAAAATACTTAAAGATAATGCGTCGAATGTAACATAAAGAATCATCATCATCAACCCATTATGTCCCCACCGAGGGGCACGGGTCTCTTCCCTGAGGAAGGTATAGGCCATACTCCACCACGGGGGCCAAGTCCGGATTGGTGGAGGCTTGTAGACTAGTGGCTCGTCTACTGTCAGAAGTTGTCAAGCCGCCCTAAGGCCTCTGACTTGGCTTAACGACTGCAATCTATCGACGGCAGCCGGCACCAACAGCTTAACGTGCCTTGCGAAGCACGGAAGAATATAACATAAAGAATATTTCACTACAAACACGCGAAAGGTCCTTCATCCACTAAATCCTTCAGAACATTAGGTTAACTTATGCTACCAATTTCACTCTCCAACGGCAACACAAATCAACTCACCACTTCGCCAACTTGGAACAGGAAGTAGAGCAGCATATCAACAATATTCTCGCTCATAACCCGGAGCTTATCCGTGGAGGCGCGTTCCAGCAACGCTTCCGGGTCCACATCCCCTTTGCTAATCATATCCAGTACTTGTTCGTTGCAATCCGAGCCGTTCTGCAGTTTCCTCAGCGTGTTAGTGCAGGTGTGGAGTTGCTGCTGCAACTCTATGCACTCTTGGTAGGCGGCGAGGACTTTCGGGTCGGATTCGTTGGCCAGGTTGAGGTAGGCCATCATGTGGGCGGCGTTACCGTTGTACACCTCGAGGTACGGGTTCAGTAGGTCCATCAGTTTGCCGGTCGAGAGTCTGTCGAGGGAGGGTTTGGTTGTATTGGTTGGTTTGATACGTCTAAATATTATTTAGGCAACTTCAATAAGGGTTCACATAATTTGCGGAGACGAAATCTCGTTAAGAGATTTCTTTAAAGAAACCAACATCCTAACAGTTGCTAGTCAGTATATCTATGAAAATATTATGTATGTTAGGAAAAATATCAGTGACTTTAAAACTGTAGGTAGCCAACACAATGTAAATACTAGAAATAGACATAAACTTTCGTTCCCAAAATTTAGGCTGGCAAAGGTTAATACATCCTTTATGGGGCATTGTATACGTTTCTACAATAAGATCCCTGAGGATATAATAAGCTTGCCAGAAACGCGGTTCAAAAAATGTGTGAAGCGCACTTTGTGCCAAAAAAGCTACTATAACATTAAAGATTATTTAGATGACAATGATGTCTGGAATTAAAGCCAGTTCAATGCATGAGTTTTAGAACATTTATATAAATCCTGTAAATTAAGGACTTGAAAAGACTAAGTTTGGAGTTTTTTTTGTCCATTTTTTCTCCAAAATGATCTAGATTTTGAAATGGACACCTAGTTTAACTTGTAACGTTCATTAAGTCGCAGTTTCTGTGCTACTTTGAATAAAAAAATTTGATTTTGATTTTGATTTTGATTTTGATTTTGAAGCGGCGAAGAAACAATCACAATTATTATTATAGGCATAATGTCTTAATTAGCGCATCTGTCGCATTAGGCTTGTCCTGTAAAGATAAGAAATTGTAAGAAATTGAATAAATAAATAAACATTCCACAGCGGGGTACAGATCTTTCTCAGAGAGAAAGTATGGGTTTAATCATCATAAGTGCCCGCCGCAGAATATCACAATTATGTTGTGTTAATCTTATCATGCATCAGACATTATTTTACTTTATTGCATATAAGACATAAAAGGACAGTACATAATTATCTAAATAAAAAGCTCCCATCTACCGGATTCCCATTCTAAGCAGATTGCCTAGGTTCTAGGTTTATGGTCATCATCTCATCTCGACGATAAATACTTTTTATACCATTCCCAGTTTAAAAAGCTTATTTTATTCACTGAAAATAGTGAATAAACAGGCCTTTTAATCACTACTTTGGTATTTGAACTTAGAACACATATTCGACCTCCACCCGACAATCTCCTTGCGCAAAAAATACACGAAAGAAAATCCTTGCGCAACGAATACGTCGAGTATTATACAAACTCGTTGTGTAAATAACTAATCGAGATTTGATTGGTCGATATTTGCGACAAGGAGATTGCATTAGAATAATATACTATTTTCTCGTAGTCATGGTATTAAGTATATTATGTAACTCTTGAATAAAGTACGGATTTACATTGAGGGCCATGAATCACTCGCGTCGCTCTGGATTCTAATCACGCTCGTGATTCAATCATCATGAATCACACCCTATGGTCAGTTTTAGAATCCTTCACTTGCTCGTGATTCATCTATGACCCTCGCTTCATAGATGAATCACTTAAATCCGTCGTTTCTTCACTAACTGCATAATATATTATTTATCTTTAACTCACATTATCTTCAGATTTCTTACCTGTACCGGCAAGTCAAGTCCTGTTGCAACGCATTTAGGGCGTTTACTGAAGCTTGAACGTTGTGAATGTCGGCTATCTCGCCGTAGAACCATCCCAGCGGGATCCTGCACTTCATTGCTGACATGCCGTAGCGGCCGATCGTTGTGATCTGCGGAGTTAGGTCATGCAGTGAGATTTTTGTTGAATTTAGGAGTTTCCTGTATTGAACATGTGTGAATGCACTTCTAGCTCAGACTTTTGGGAGTTTGCTAAGACGTTTGTACAATTGTACATAAATAATGGGATATTGTGACCTTATTAGATTCTTTTCTTTTTTTTTAATTAGGACAGGATGACACTTTCAAAAACAACGACCACTCAAATTGCAAAGGAGTGGCCGATGTTGGCACATAGTATTCCAATCCCAACGGGGGTCATTGACACGAATTTAAAAAATATTCCCTCGGATTGCTCGTGCAGAATTCCCAGACCTAGCCGCAGTGGGGGTATGATGTGTATGCATTTACGAGTGTGTCGCGAGCAATCAACTGTAATAAACGTACTACCGTGGGATACAGTCGTGTTATTGATAGTCCAGGGTGGCAGTTGGGTAACATCGGGAAAAGTTGAGTCTGCGGCCACCCCTTTGCATTATGTTGGGATATATTTTAATTGCATTGTCCTAAATACAAAAAAATTACCGAAACCGGCGTGCGTGCATGCAACGTCTAATGAACGTTGAGGAAGCGAAAGTGATCTGTCAGGATCGTGACAAGTGGCAGTCCCTGGTCTCTGCCTACCCCTCTGGGATAAGGCGTGAGTTTATGTATGAATGTATGTATGTCTAAAATATGCTGTAGACATCTAGGCATTTTGTATAAAAAAACAACAGTTTCTGCTTTCGCAGAATTATTTTTAAAATCAGAACTCTTCATACGAGTACAAGACAACGGGCATTCTTCTCAAGGAGCATCAATGAGAGGCAGACTGGGTGCGTCAGACGCCATGGTTAGTGGTTACCTTCACGTAGCGCGCGCGCAGCGGCGGCTGGATGTCGGTGAGCACGAGATGCCTGGTGGCGATGTCGGTGGTTAGTGGTTACCTTCACGTAGCGCGCGCGCAGCGGCGGCTGGATGTCGGTGAGCACGAGATGCCTGGTGGCGATGTCGGTGGTTAGTGGTTACCTTCACGTAGCGCGCGCGCAGCGGCGGCTGGATGTCGGTGAGCACGAGATGCCTGGTGGCGATGTCGGTGGTTAGTGGTTACCTTCACGTAGCGCGCGCGCAGCGGCGGCTGGATGTCGGTGAGCACGAGATGCCTGGTGGCGATGTCGGTGGCGAACGCCAGCTTCACGCTGTCCGCCTCCTCGCCCCGTACCCATACGTCGATGCCCAGCGTCACGAGGTCGGAGCAGGACGGGATTATCTGTTGGACACACATTATTATATATTAGTTCGTTCTCTGCTAGTGATGCTAAAAAACTTTGGCCTTTGCAATTTATACGGCGTCCAATGGCACTAGATGGGGGACGGGACCACTCGGACCCTGCCGTGCCTGGGACATTGTTTTTTAGATGGAGTAGGCTTGCCCAGCACCTATACCATCCTGACAGCTTAGTCCCAGAGCGGGCATGTACCTATGACTTCGTTTATTTTCAAAGTTACGTACATTTGCGAATTTGTATTCGAAAATAACAATGGTTTTCGATTGTTAAGTTCAAGGTCAGGACTTAGGAGGACAAATAACACGATTTTTGACGTTGAAACGTCTTTCAGTTCGGCACTTACTAAAACCGCATGCAACGAAAAGGCGAGGGCTGTAACTCTGTAACTACGTGTCGTGTGCATTTCATTTATATATATCGCTGAGTAGAGCAAAGTAGCCATTACTCAGGTCCTCTTGACTCGTGCCGCTAGATGGCGCCAGTGCCGCGTAACACATTGCGCAGTTCGAACAAAAAATTAACGCTTACGTTACTCGTTAAACCAACGGCCGTGTAACCAGACACAACCTCACCCGCTTTTTGTTTTTTTCTTTTTAGGATACTAGATCTTTCTTTGTTAACTAATTATTTGTAAAATAAAGAACATTCTTATCTTATGTTAACCAAGATATTGTTATTCATTATAACGCAGGATCTACGAGTCAATGTACGTTACACACTAAACGTAACCTTGCATGTTTAACCTCAACTTTCCCATTCAAACAATTATTGATCTCTGCAACTCTTATGAGGAGCGCACCGATGGACCCGGTCGCTATTTGCACAAAAAACATTGCTAAAATTTATCTATAGATGGCACACTCAAACATTTAACTGTAGTCTTTGACAAGTGCAGCGCTCCACGACAAGTGTGTTTGTTGCGGAAGTAGCGTGACACTCACCACATCAGTCAGACGTACGGTGTGGCCGAAGTCCAGCAGCGGCCCATTTCATCCGAACTTCCAGCAGTTCTGCGGCAGTAGTGTGAACACGGGACACTCACCACATCAGTCAGGCGCACGGTGTGGCCGAAGTCCAGCACGATGCAGCGGTCTATCACATCCGCTGTACCAGCACAGTGCTGCGGCAGTAATGTGAACACGGGATACTCACCACATCAGTCAGGAACACGGTGTGGCCGAAGTCCAGTACGATGTAGCGGCGCGCGCCCGAGTGCATCCGTTCTACTACCAGAGTGTGCTGCGGGGGGCGTTGCACTAGTTGTGCCCACGGGATACAGCACTGCTCTTGGTCCTGGACGGAAAAGAACAAGACTGCCAGTTTAGGAAACCTATGTTACCCAGGATTTTTTGACGTGAAACGTCTTTCAGTTCGGTAGTAGGGGGTCACTTGCTAAAACCGCATGCAGCGAAAACATGTCGCCTCGCGAGGGCTGTAACTCTGTAACCACGTGTCGTGTCATTTAGATGTCGCTGAGTAGAATAAAGTAGCCATTACTCAGATCCTCTTGATTCGCGCCGCTAGATGGCGCCAGTGCCACAAAAAAATAACGCTTACTTGTAAACGTTTCATGTTAGACCAACGGCCGTGTAACGGACACAGCCCCGTTCGCTTTCTTTAACTCCATTTTTATTTGATATCTATCTTTTAAAGGCATTCCGCGATTTGTGTGTGTGTATTGTATGTTACTTGACTACCTCGTAAAACTAGCCGTTAAGGCGCTAAACTACCAAGACAGAGGTCATGGGTTTGATTCCCACTGTGGGCCGCCGTACATTTGTACAAATGGCCTCAGTCTGGGTGTATTTAGATGTTTGTGATGTCCTTGCCTGGTTACCATAGCACAGGGTATCTTTGTTTGGGACCAGGTCAAGTTTTGTGTGGAAGTTATTTATTTATTTATTGTGTCTGTGGCGTGTGCAGTGTAAGAACAGCGGTCGTTCTGCTAATGAATGCCTGCTAACTGAAGGGAAACATCATTAGAAAACCCGAGTGTCTGAGGTGTTCACATACCTCAGCGCTTGAAATCGCTAATCAGTGGTGGAGACGGTGATACTCAGTACTTAATTGCATTCCATTAAGTGTGCATGGTGATTAAGCCCATACTCTCTCTTTCCTTCTGAGAGAAGGCCTGGGCCCTGTAGTGGGACGTACATAGGCTGCTTATGCTATTATATAGAATTATTATAGAAGACCGACCTGGAAGAAGCTTTCCCCGGTGAAGTTCAGTTTCTCCTGCGGATCGCACTCCATAAGTGAGGACCCTTCGGCGTCGTCGATCGAGTCAGGGTCCTGCGACGCCGGCTTCGCCTGTCCCTCCTTCACTGCCGTCCACAGCTGGGTATAAACAATATGGAATACTATTAGACACTAGATAATGGGCTTCTAGAAAATGTTAGAAACAAAGTACTGGTACTATTCCCAGATAGCTTGGAACCAGCTCACGCTTTTACCCCTAAAGTAAGTCATTAGAACTGCCTACGATATTTATTTATTTGGTTTTAGGAAAGCCATCGACTGCAAACAACAAATGTAAGGTACACCGTATACTCGTATTATAGGAACAGGTAAGTCATTAGAAGGTTTAAAATAATAAATTAATAACTAGATATGTCGGTCGGTGGTCGCCTTCGCGTAGTAAATATTATGTTTTCCGGCAGCCAGCGTCTCGAGTTGTCGTCCGGTCCTAAGACATCTTGGTCCTCCCGGGCGGAATAAAACTGGGGCCTCATTCCTCAAATTCCATACTAATTTGACAGTTTGACGGTTGGAATCATTCGGGATTTGGTGCGCGTAATATAGGGGCATGTGGCCAATGAAGACCCACACCAAAGCCTAGATGACAAACACTGCTGTAAGTAGAAACTTCCGGAGAAGCTTCCCGGGAGTAGGGGCACGGCCAGGTTGTACCTGTACCAACAGCTGTGAGCTTAGTTCGCAGCTGCAGAAGACCTAGACGAAAACGACGAGATTAACTAGACTAAAACAGTCACCCGACTCACGTAGAGGGCGGCCAAGGACCACCTGGAAAAGATCTATAGCCCAAGAGGCCAAGTCTATCGGCACTAACTGGCCTGAATTGGAAGCTGCCGCGAACGAAATCTGTGGTTGAGGCCCTATGCTCTCCTAGAAGTTAAAGGACTGAAGAACAAGAAGAAAGACTCACCTGACTAGGGTCGCCAGGCAGCGAGCTGACCACCGCAGCCGGGTGCCTCGCGCCACTCGACTCCAGTTTGGTCCCGTCGCTGGCGACGTGGCACGTCACATGCAGAGGCATGGACTCACTGAGGCCAGCGGCGAACACACCCACGCCGTTGTTCTGCGTCCACCAGGCGAGAGACGAGGGCGGGGTTTTGCCGTCTGCAAGAGGTTTCGGCTCGTAATCGAAGGATATTTAGTTCGTTGGAATATCAAAGCAGTCGAGGGTACACGACAGAGGCAACGTTTATAATAAACCTCACATTAAATAACACGATACTGATATGTTGTTTTTCGGGGGCGAGGTTTTGCCGTCTGCTAGAGATTTCGACTCCTAATTAGAAGATATAGTTTCGTTGGGACGATTAAAGCAGTCGAGAGCACACGACAGAGGAAACGTTTATACAAACATCACGTTAAACGACACGATACTGATATAATTGTAATATTTATGACACCATTGTTTGCGTAAAATATTGAGTGATTTATGACAGTTTCCTCATAGTTGAAATTTGAGTTTTTCACTTGCATCCAAAGCTCTACAGAACGGCATACCTCTCGACATCGTACCGCACTATACTGATCATCTTCCAAAAATTAAAAACGACAATTATCTTAACTTTAAGTCTTATTTTAATGAGTGCTCTCAAAACAAGGGCATTTGGTACAGGACCATTGTAGACGAACCACCACGCGAACCTTGGTTTGCCTCAAGAAACCTCAACAGAAGTAATTTGCTTCCGAACCCGTACTTACCACATCACACATAACAAGTTTAACTTCATAATGAAAAAAAGAGACGATCCCAACTGTACACGATGTGAGAGAGAAGAGGACCTCCTACACTTTAGTTCTCGAGTGTAAAATCAACGAACAATCTAGGTTGGATTTCTCAAAGGCAACTTGATGCTTTACTGACGAGTTTCTCTTCTTTTTCCATCAAATCTTAAGTTCATTGCCGAATAGATTTGTAGGTTTCATCATAGAATCATTGAACCTTAGATCTGAATATTATAAAAATATGCATTAAGTAGTAATCCCAACCGTTAAAGTAACATCTACCTTCTTATTATAAAAACATGCGTTAGGCTGGGTTTAAACCAAGACTTAAAAGTCTACGCTTATTACGGTATTAAAGTTTAAGACAGTACTAAAATTTTATCGTATTACAAATCGTAGCCCAACCAAGGACTAGATAGTACCAAAGATCGTCTCTGGTTTAAATCAGATCCACAGATTAAAAGCAAAAAATGTCAGTTTTCATTCAGCCATTCGTTCAGTGATAGATGCACCGTTCCCTTTTACGAAATTTCGTTAATAATTTATAGAAAAAAATATTACTGATAGTTTCTTTTTCGAGTAAAATCCGTACAGTTTTGTAATTCACAGTTGTTTCAAAGTTGTGAAAACTTTAATGTTGGTCCTATTTTCAATATTAAGTAGTTAAACTTTGATCAACTATCTCGGTAACGTAAAACGAAACGAATCCTGGCGCGCTAATTTGAGTTCTTCTGATAAAGACATTTTTACCTATGTACTACAACATTTGCAGTAAAATAATTCGCTTTATTTCCTATTTTTGTGCTACTCAGTACTTAGTACAACATTACAAGTACGATCGTGTGTTAGGTTCGCTGGAAAATGGATCCAGGGAAGAAAAAAAGGGGTGAGAATTGGAGTACAGAGGAAAAGGTTAGTACAAGTTAGTCTACATAATTTACCAAATTATTGATGTCAGTTTACTTTAATTAATACTATCATCATAATTCCAGGAAATACTACGTCAACTTATCGCCCAGTCGGCTAAAATACTTGAGGACAAATCCACAAAAACAAATATAAATATATTAAAATTAAAGGAGTGGAAAAATTTAACAAATAAGTAAATATCTGGTCTACTTATTTCTTTATCCTATGAATTGATGCGATGTTCTAATATGTAGAAGTACTTTGTTAATATTATTGGATAATTTTTCAGATTAAACGAAATCACAGGGAAAAATCGCTCAGATACCGAAATTAAATTAGCTTGGAAAAGAATGAAGTTGGCAGCCAAAGCCAACTTGTCTCTCCACAGAAGAGAGCAGTCCCAAACAGGCGGTGGCACAAAGCCCCCATCACCTTCTCCTGAGGATTTGCAAATAATGGCAATTGCTCCTCATGACTTTGTCATAGAAGTAAATGATTTTGATAGTGATGCTGTGGTAAATTCAAATTAATATAAAAATTTGCATGTGTTTTTCCAATAATCTAGAATATTTGTAAAATTACATTGACAATTATATTAAATTTTTCAGATTCCAAATGTAACATCATCCAAGCCCTTACCGATTCCTGGCCCTAGCTCTCAAGTTGGCCCAATCATCACAATAAATGAGGAAACTCCAGAACCAAACGTTATGGAAAACCAAGGTAAACTATGTTTCTGTTAGGAAAGATAACAATGTATCAATTGTATTCACAGTTACTCTTCATTTCACACAGGAAAGAAATATCTTAAGCTTCAGACTTTTCAAATTTCAAATTAAAATGTTTCATAATTGTTTTTTATTGAAATAATTCAGCCTAGTACCTATTTTTTCAGTGATACCTATTACGGACGTTGAAGAAATAACATGTGTTGATCATACACAGAGAGAAGCCAAAGGAAAATGCGAGCCAAAAATTGCAGGAAAAAAAGGAGGAAAAATCTCCGAAAATAGGTATTTTTAAATACATATTTATGGCGGTACATTTAAAATAAGCAATTTTGAGAAAACAAATTATGAACCAAGTTTTGAGGTCAAATTACTGTTTAATAACACATAACTAAGGTAAAATTACATGTATGTACTTTATTTTTTATTACAGAAGTGAAGAAGGGCGCAAGGCAATCATAAATAGCAACCTAGATTTTAAAAAAAGACAAATCGAAATGCTGGAAGTGGAGCACACATACAACATTAAAATTTCAGAATTGAAAATAAAAAAATTACAATTAGAAATAGGATTATTGGAGAATCAGTTAAATACAGAAAAACAACTCTAGTATTGAAGAATGAAGGAAAAGTAGGTATTTTGTAACAATAAATGATAGATATCTAACAAAAAATTTTTTTGTTATATTACTGGAGTTAGTACTGTCAATGGTGCTCTGCATAGGCCTTTTCCCTAAGAACAATAACTATTATTGTACTAGCCTATCGCTTATGCATAACTTAATTTCATTTTTAGTATGTCATAGCGTATATATCAATATAAGGATTACACTTTATAATTTAATTTAAGAAAAATGTGTCTCAATAAACTGCCTTCTCCTTATATTCCCACGAACTGAATTTGAAATATTTGGGATGGGATGTGTTGGAATTTGATCGCTAGAGGGTTGCTCATAGCTGTCTTCACCAGGAAACAGGTCTTCCTTCATATCAATGGCTATGTTATGAAGCACAGCACACGCCACAATGGTCTTCCTGGCAGTTTCAATATCTCCATACATTCCTCTTAGAAGGCATCGGAATCTTTGTTTCCAGAGACCGAAGCATCTTTCAATGGTATTCCGAGTTTGTATGTGGGCCCTATTGTACCTTTCTTCAGCTTCTGTTGTTGGATTTAATAACGGGGTAAAAAGATATGAGGTACAGGGATAGCCACTGTCACCCAAAAGTAACCCGTTAAATGCACCAGCTTCGAATCTCTGTTTCAAGCGGCACTCGCGGAAGATTCTCGAATCATGAACACTGCCACGCCATCGTGTCACAATGTCCATGATTTTCAGATCTGCATTGCATACCACCTGAAAGGTAAAATATACCTAATTAGATAAATTTGAACAGATTCAGTAAGTAATAGGTAAGTACAATCATTTCATAATTTCTACAATAACTACCTGGACGTTGATTGATGGAAATCCTTTTCGATTAATATACAACTGACCCCCATCAGCTCTGATTTTTTTAACACGTATATGAGTGCAGTCTATTGCGGCAATCACCCTTGGAAAATCAGCAATGCTACGAAACCTTCTAATTACTTCTTCTTGCTCGTCCAAAGTAGCAGGCATTTTAATGAACCGCGATGACATACGTGCCAAAATTCCTGCTATTTTCTTGCAAGTTTTGCTGATAACTGGCTGAGATACACCATGTAAATCACCAGTATCGTCTTGAATCTGCGAATAAAACAACATTATTTTTTTTTACTACAGCGTTTGAACTAGGTTAATATCATTTGCATTACAAGATTTAACCACTTACTTCATGGCGAGCCCAGTTCCGTAAAGCACATGCTACTTGCAACTCAGGACTCAGAGCATCTCCTCGAGGGTCGTAAGCTAAATCCTCACGCACTAGGTCTACTATTTTCAGCCCAAACCTTTTGGTGAACCGATATTTGTATCGAAAGTCTTCGTCATCCAAATCAAAAGGATTTATGCGAATTCGGTGTCTTATAGTACGCCGGTGCGTTTGCAGTTCCTCCAAATCATCTAAATCCATTAAATCAATTGAATCAATATCCATTTTTCCCGATTAAAAAATAAAACCAGCTGTACGATAATATTCAACTGCTATTGCCAACACACTTTGATTTGACGTTTTGAGGTTAGTACCGAATTTAAACTAGGGGTCATGCAGGTTTAACTTT
Organism: Yponomeuta cagnagella; assembly: GCA_947310995.1. Classification (NCBI taxonomy): domain Eukaryota; kingdom Metazoa; phylum Arthropoda; class Insecta; order Lepidoptera; family Yponomeutidae; genus Yponomeuta; species Yponomeuta cagnagella. Next base: position 13,754,493 of record OX371287.1, read on the forward strand.
AATACCATAGACGATCCTCGGATCAACGATAAACTTCATTTTGTAATTAAGTTTTTTATAGTCCTTGGTTTAAACCTAGTTATAAGCTCGGTACTAAGTTTAGACTTGGTTTTAGAATAAGACGGCTAAAGTTTAAGCAACATTGTTATTATTTTTAAGCCGACTTAATCAGCAGCATTGATATTGCGGGCTGTTTCTGCCGCGTTAGTTCCGCGTCGGAACTAGTATTCAAAAATCACTCGAATTTTCGCAGTATCCATCTTTCTTGTCTAAATTGAATAACAAAAACAATTGAAAGTCGATATTCAAATGTTTCACATTTTTTAAAAAAAGAACATCATAGAAACCATTTGAAAAAAGTTTCATCCGAAAACCTCAAACCATGAAGATTCTATGTCAATTCAAAGAACCTATTGCAATAAAACGGCAATTTCATACTTTAACCCCTATTATTTGTTCTGTCCCATTGTGAACCCGCGACAACCACATATTCCCTTAGTTTTTTTTTTTTGTTAATTCGTTAGGAGTTTGTGGCATTTCCTTCTACTGAACACAGAAAGGGAAACACGGATCCCGTAAATCCCAAATTAGCTTTTGATATAAGCTTTTTAGCTTTTACGCGCGCGCCATCCGTGTGGCGCGAAGCGCAATGCGTCGCGTAAAGCTGGATTCTCACGGTTTTTGGTTCTGCGCACGACAGCGGACAGCCACGCACCGAGACTCCTTTGGTCTGCTGTTCTGAGATTGGGAGCCAATTTCGATGCCACTACCGAATTCCAGATGTAAGAGAACATGAAAGAGCGCCAGCACCGCAACTTTGAGGTAACTAACTCGCGATTGATTCGACGAACCGATCCGCACGGGTCCGCGTTACCACGTACGAGCCTCTTCACACGGTGTGGTCAGTGAGAGCTCGTACGTGGTGATCCGTAATAACGCGCACCGTGGCAATCCAGCTTTACGTGCTGGATAGTAGATGGAACACTTATAAGAAATGCTCACTATTCTATAAATTAAAACGAGACTACGCCTGCATGGGATCCCGCTGGTCTCGGCTGCCCTGAGGATACGCACCGAGGTTACAGTCGTCCCTCAGCCGAGCCTCGTGGCCCTTAGGGCTAGCGTCCACGGAGAACACGGGCTCATCTAGGTTACCGTCCCAACCACAGTTGTAAGCTAAGAATAGAGAGGAACTCTTTATTGTACCCCGTTAACTAACGTCCGATCGAGATTTTCAACCGAGAATCTTAATAATAGGGGTTAAAGTATGAAATTGCCGTTTTATTGCAATAGGTTCTTTGAATTGACATAGAATCTTCATGGTTTGAGGTTTTCGAATGAAACTTTTTTCAAATGGTTTCTATGATGTTCTTTTTTTAAAAAATGTGAAACATTTGAATATCGACTTTCAATTGTTTTTGTTATTCAATTTAGACAAGAAAGATGGATACTGCGAAACTTCGAGTGATTTTTGAATACGAGTTCCGACGCGGAACTAACGCGGCAGAAACAGCCCGCAATATCAATGCTGCGTTTGGAGAGGGGTCTACTAATGAACGCACCGTGCGATTTTGGTTTAAACGCTTTCGTGATGGAAATTTCGACTTAAAGAACGAGCCACGAGGAAGACCGCCCACACAGGTGAATAACGATGAATTAAGAGAGATAGTGGAAGCCGACAATAGTTAAACTACCCAGGAATTAGCGGCATGGTTTAACGTTACCTTACCCACAATATTGACTCACTTGCGTCAAATCAATAAAATAAAAAATACGAAAAATGGGTGCCTCACAATCACTCGAATTTTCGCAGTATCCATCTTTCTTGTCTAAATTGAATAACAAAACAATTGAAAGTCGATATTCAAATGTTTCACATTTTTTAAAAAAAGAACATCATAGAAACCATTTGAAAAAAGTTTCATTCGAAAACCTCAAACCATGAAGATTCTATGTCAATTCAAAGAATCTATTGCAATAAAACGGCAATTTCATACTTTAACCCCTAATATTAAACTTCATTGTTATGAGCCCATACAGATAAATTCATTTCAGTATGATATTAAAATACTGTGAGATAATCTACATGTTTCACTAACTGCCAGTTTCTCGTACACAAATAATATGTTAATCTACTATCTAGCCCTCATAGTTAGGGAGCTGGCGAGCATTTCGCTATATGATTTCCACATATTTTACGGCGAGGTGGATTGCAGTTTAAATCATTACGAATTGATTTGGTCCAATCAATTAAGGTCCTATGTCGCTGCATTTTCGCGTTACAGCGGATTGAAGTTGCTTAAAAAAATCGGGATATTGAATCATTCGTGCATGTATGCTTCTGGAGTTCATGGTCACAACCATCTTGGAAACGAAGAAAATCGAAGAGGCAGACATTCAGGACTCTGCATTATCATGGGAGGGAGTTGTAAAAATGTAAAAAAAAAAATTCTATTAAATTATTTGCACGCGGTTTTTAGTGCGCCCATTCGATTCACTATGACTCCGTGGATTCGAAAAAAAATGCGGCAGACACTTTGCTCACTGATTTTTAGCTGTACATCATATTTTTTCTGAATGCCATTCTGAATACGCTCTATACATTTAGTTTCACGATACGGAAAAGGTCGGAACCCAATTATACCGTTCTCACTCATATTCCCAAATAAAAGAGACACCACGAAAGGAACTATGGGGATATTTCTATACCTGCTTGGTTTGGTCGTGGTCGAGTTGAAAAAAAAAATCAAATAGTCTTATATTCCTTTGGAATATCTGAGGCTTGAGAGTCTGCCTCATCGATTTTCTTGGTGTTCATAAGGAATTCAAACATCAGTCGAACAAGCAGATGTGTCCGCATAATATAGCACACTTTTTTTTTACATTTTTGAAACACTGCCAAAAGACAACACAGAGGTAACATGTAGGCAGACTATTTTTCCGTGGTTCTTCTCATTGTTATTGATTGAACAGTCCAAATCTGCCAAGTGCGCACTTCATATACAGTTTTTTAAATCATAAAAATAAATTAAAAAATTGATTACTACAAAAGTTATTGGGATGGATGTCTGCTTTTTCAATTCTTTGTGTTTCCAAGGTTACTGTGATCTTCAGCCCCAGAGGCAGGCCTGTGCGCATATTATAGCACACCTTTTTTTTAAACATTTTTGAAACGCTGTAACTTTACAACGCATCGCCACCATGGTGACAAACAAGGTCCTTAATGTTTCTTAGGGCATAAATATCACTATTAATAACGCTTGCCTAGTGCGCTGATCATATCGAAATTTTGCTCGCCAGCTCCCTAACTATCAGTCTAGCTAGTCAGATCTATTTGTATGTATTTTGGCCAACTGATAGCTGTAGTAGATTAACAGATTTTTAGTATACGAGAAACCGGGGCTAAGACTAAGATCCTTCTAGTCTTCGTCGAATTCTGTCTCGGTCGGACCATGCAGTTAACACAGGTCTACCCTTTTTTCACCGAGGAAATTCACCATAGTGGACTATGGGAAACTCACTTTCCCATTGATCACTATCGCCAATGTCGTTAGGGCCTTTATCGATTGCGGTAGGCCCTGCGGAAAATACCTCGATTGCGGATAACTAGCTTAGTGGACGCCACAAGTTTTGGGCAATACCTAGCTATAATACCGCTTTTACTCACGATGGACGCGTGAAGTGATTATGATAACACTGTTATTCCTAAACTTTGCATCTGATCTCGATTTGCCCAGACGGTCGAAGCTGGGCCGGTAGATAAAGAGGGTGTCTAAAGATCGATAGTGCAGACAGACCTGGGCGTAGCTCCTCGAATTGTAGCGGATTAATCATTTTTGGCAACTGTGAACTGTTTGCGCTTTATCTAATTTACTTCTAATTGTGAAGACTTTTAATTGGCTTAGTGTGTCCTAATTTTTCTATGTATTATAACCTTGTAATAGCTGTTAGTCTTCCTAGAAACTAAACTAAAATAAAATAAATAAATAAAATAAAGTCTCAAAGTTCACAAAACATACAAAAAAATATGTAAACATTTACTTATTGTAAGTGTTCATAAAATAAAACTATTATCCTAGAATATATTTTAATACCTGTTGTGCTGACAACAATGAAATGAAGACAATGAAGGCGACAATTTTGAAAAGATTCACCCACGTCAGCCAATTGCCTCAACAGACTAAGCTCTATGGGGGTGTGTTAATGAACTGCATCAACCTATCGCTCGCATACCTATCGCCAGTGTGATAAGCAGTGATCGGAGTAGGTATATTACGATAATAATAAAAGGAAAAATTAACAATAAGATGTATGTCATTTTTTTCCGGTATACAATAAAGAATATTCTTATCTTATCTTATGTCATAATTTATGACAAACACTTATTGCTCATAAAACACACAATACATCATTACCGTTTACATTTCGTGATTACCATTTACAAAAAACAAATGGTAATGATGACAATGGCAATGACGTTTAAGACTTTAAGAAAAATGGCATGTCCATGTTATGATAATACGATGATGCAAGTACGAAAAATCAATATACCTACTCCGATCACTGGTGACAAGGCTATAAAGGCCAGTCCTGGCCATCACATAACGGCGCTTGTTATGACACCCTATCTCCTAGGATTTAAGCCTGGCATGGTTTGTGTCGCACTCTCCAGTCGCCATCGTGTATACCAGTCGTGCGTCTTGACGACGCATTTTAAGAAACCCTAGCTTCAGATAAGATTTTTAAGCCTGGAATGGTTTTTGCCACACTCTCGATACGCCACAAACAAACGTACGTCTGAGCGTCAAGCAAAAAAAAAAAAAAAAAAAACGGAATCACTGCAAAACTCACCCAGTTCCGTCGCAAGCGTATACAGCTCCTTCAGCGGGCATTCGACCTTCGGTGGCAGCACGACGGCAGAGTCGCCGCTGAGAACGCTGGCGTACGTCACTGGGGTTGCGGTGCTTTTGCCCAGCACTGGGCCCTCCACGTCGAAGATCGTGCGCTCCAGCGGGAGGCCGTAGAGGCCGAATCTGCGAACGGAGAGGTAGGTGAGGAATTGCTGGTGCACTGACGTGTTTGACATTTCTGGATTCACACGGTGCGCGATGTCGTGAACCAATACACGCGAGCCCGCACCAACGCACCGAAAAGGGTCGGTAGCTTCAAAGGTGTTACGCATTCACGTGCGCAGAATCACACACCATGGAAGCCCAGCTTTGGAAACCATAAAGGCTAGCGCTGCCACATTCTGATCAAATTCAGCTCTTCTGGAGTGCTGAGTGTGGGTAAAAAGGAGTTTTGACAAAACTAAATTCAACAACTGAGCTTTGAGTCTCCTAAAATGCATAGTTTTTCGATAGAGTGATGTTATATTACACGATTTTGTAGTCTACTAGGAGGAGAAACCATTATGTATAGTCATTTAAATGGGGCGACCCACGCGTATGTGGGTCAAAATCATGGAGGTGGAGAATTTAATTTCTACTAATGTTAAAAATTAAGCTTTATTATTGAATGAATTTTTCACTGTCAATAAATGGGTCAGGTCATCGTTATTTTAGTTTATAACGTGCCCATCATAAACTAAACCCACAAAATTATATACTTTTAAATTTATCGCCAAAACCCACAACTGAGACACGAGTAATTTTGGGAGCGCTTTTAAAACATGAATAAATAATACAATTTATACTCAAAATTTTGCTTAATTCATTTAATATAGTAAATATTTGTAAGAGAGTATACCTATATTACCAAGCAAATTACAAATCTCATTAGAATATAATATTATTTAAGATTAGATTAGAACACTTTATTGTACACTCCAGAAAACAAAATACATAAGTTGCATTTTCTTTGCATGTTCCACAAACACGTTAATTTCATGTGGAGAATATTACTTTATTGTTACAATTAGAACTTTCAACATCCGTCTTTCATTAATTTCGTATTCGGCTTAAGTAAAACTTTAATTCTATAACAAATAGAACTTTGTATGTGTAACGTTTTGTTTTTACTATACAAATAAATCAACCTTACCATGTGTCATACCGTTGACTTTGCAATTAAAACGTAAATATTGATGCGCTATCGTATTTAGAATAAGCACTACATACTAACCTAGAGATAGACATCCCGTATGCCAGTGGCAGTCCTCTCCAGCAGGGCCAGCACCGGGCGGCCAGGGCGGCGGCGGCGTGATACCAGCGCCACGGGCCAGCGCACGGGGCCGGTCGATTCGCGCGACTTCGCAACTAAAACTAGAGTCACGTACTAACCTGGCTCTCAGTAGATTGTGGTAGACATCGGCGCGCTCCCGTATGCAGGTGGCAGTCCTCTCCAGGAGGGCCAGGCACCTGGCGACCAGGGCGGCGGCGGCGTCCTTCCCCGTGGCGTGCTGGGCCAGCGCCACCAGCCAGCGCATGGCGCCGGGCGAGTCGCAGGCTCCCAGCAGCGGAATGCACGCCGCCACGCTCGCCGTCAGGGTTTGCTCGTAAGTGGACTTCCACGGTTTGGTGAGTTGTTTCACGCCGCTGTGGCGAGAGGAGTGAAATTGAAATTAAGGCTTTTAAGTTAATTCTTATAGCATTTGACATTGCGGACACTTTGGTGTCTGGGGCTTTGCGGTATACGATATACACAGGCCTTCTCTCAAAGAGAGTATGGGCTTAATCAGCACGCGTGCCCACCGCGGATTGGCAAACTGAGGTATGTGAACACCTCAGCCACTCAGATTTACTCATATTTTCCTTCACCTGTTGGCCATGGTATTGCAACTAAAATTTCACAAAATGTATATTTCAACATCTACCATATTGTTCACTTGTCCCTGGTCCGGGCTTAATTCAAGAAATATCAACCCCTATTATCAATTCCTCGATTTTAATTATATTTAAAAGCTTACCCAGACAAAAGCTGGATAGAATGTAATACACTATATGTGACTTACATAACAAAGTCATTGGTAAATGCCAGAATTGAACCCACAACTTTCGAATGTGAGGCGTTTAATCACGGCTTGGCGACCAATAAGCAGCATAAATACTTATACTCACTCGCTAGCAATCAGGATGATCTTGATACACTTCTTCGCAATACTCCTTTTGGAACACAGTATACAGTTCTTTATCAGCGCATCCGTGTATTTCTCCACAACCCTCACACATTCTAGCTGCTGGTTTTCTATAGGATTCTGGGACTCTTTCCCTCCATCTTTGCCTTTCTCTTTCGTCAGTCGGAGCCTTTGCAGCCTTATAGATATCACCCAGATTAGAAGATCCAGAGCGAGCTTCCGCTTCCCAGAATCGCATTTTGACACAGCTATTTCGAAGAGCGTATTCAGGAACCCATTTGACTCAAGCATCGCTATTCTTTGCTGCCTTTCCAAAGGCACATCTGTGTGCGGGCTACTGCGTACAGTGATCGATATCTGATGCAGCCAATCGCAGCCGATGAACCCGGCCGTTTTCTTCGAGCTGCTTTCGCTGGATTTGATCGGCCCTTTATCCATATCCTTCGCTGGGTCAAACAATGTCTTAATGTGGATGAGGAATGTACGTCCTTTGGCACGGAAGAGACGAGGGCTCGTCAAGATAAGAGTTCCCGACTGCTGCGTCAGATCTAGCCCTGAGGATAACAGCACCGGTCCAGCGAGGATCTCCGCGTTGTGGGCTTGTAAGTACTCTTCACTGTTGACAGGGTTCTCCAGATTCGAAGACATGTCAGCGTCTATGAGTGGGAATCTGATCGGAGAGTCTGGTCTGGCTTGCCCGAATGACGCGTCCTTTTTGTACCCAATACCGTGCAAGTTTTGTTTGAGCAACGTCACTTGAATGATCGGCAGATGGACCGAGCAAGGTATATGCAGGGTGAAGTTGAATTCTATATGGGCTAGCGACACGCTGTACGGTAGGGTTAGTTCTAGTACGTGCTCGTCCCACGTAGAAGACGTGCTCTGTAGTCTCCAAGTCCTATTGTTTTGGTGGTCCGACCGGGAGCGCTGCGCCGGTGACAGCTCGCACCAGAAGCCTGGTACAACCGCGCTGTACGGGACAGTTGTGTTAGTGCCGTAGGAACCAGTGAGGGTTATAAGAGTTTCTAGATCGGCAGTGCCTAAGTCAGTCTTGTTTGGCAGAATGACGGGCGCGGCCGTCGGGCCACAGACTTCGTCTCTAGGCGCTTTCTGGAGCATGTCAAAGTCGATGTTCGCGAATTCGTCCTCGTCAATATCGCCCGTGGAATCCTTCTCTCCGTTATTCAGTGCGTAGAAGTATATCATTCCATGTTTGGTCGAGACGCTGAGACGCTCGACGCTAGCGCAGTAGACTACCGATGTGAACTGCCCTTTCGGTACGCGCTTTTCGGACAAAACTTTGAAGTCGGGAAGGTAGTACAGTCTCAAACTGCCGTCAATTCCTACCGAGGCAAAGGAATAGAGGTCGTGCTTATCTGTCGGCAGTAAGCACAAATCTACTGGACTCTCGCCATATGAGAGCACCTTGAAAGACACTGGATTATCGTCTAGCGTGAAAATGGACGTTTTGTTATTTATCTTGTAGAGGAGGAAGTACGCTTTAGCGTCGCTGGTTTCCATCGCTTCCGTAGCGTCATCGACGTCCATCTTGACGTCGCCGTCACTGTCGGTGTTCTCTTTAGCCACGTCGTTCTTAACCTTCTCCGGATCGACGCTAGAAATGACCACCAGGAGGTGTTCTTTGTCGTCAGTCGGGAGTAAATGTGTCACTTTCGAGTGTTCCGTCAAGTCGAGTGTGTTAGGAAGACTCAGGCATTGGACAGCGATTCCCTGCGTGATCGCTTCCTCTTGGGGCGGGTCGCTGTCAAATCCGTCATTGTTACTGTTACTAACAGCCGTCTGCGTGCCAGCCTTGCCACTTCCGAACGCCGTCACTTTGTGCTTTTCAGTTCCGTCTCCACCCTCGTACCACTTCAGGTCTGAAATTTCGAGCGGCCCGTTCATGTTTAGATAGTGCGAGATGGGGTCCGCATGCTGCAACACTGCCGCGTCCGTCTGGTCAACCAGTTTCGTCCCCACCGACTCTAGGTTCCCACTCTTCCAGCCTTTAATCTGGGATATTTTACCCACGAAGTCCAGCATGCTTCCCTGACCGGATTCGGGGAGTTCTGGGAGCAATACCGTCGGGGGCGGCGGCGGTAGCACTTTGAACTGCTTGGTGAAGATGATCTGCTTGGGCTCCCAGATCTTGGCCATGTTCTGATCGTCTTTGCTCGACGACGCGTTCAAGTTGATGACGTTGCTTATGGAGTCTTCTAGAAGGCTTTTTGTGCACTGTGGAAGCTCGGTGTCCTCGTCCGAGTACTGTAGGCAGATGTCGTCGTAGATGTTGGCGTCATCAGTCCTCGGTACTGGGCAGACCTTTTTGCTGCCTCCGGCTTTGGAGTTGCCACTGCTGTTGCTGGTGTGGACCATGGTGGTGATGGAGCCGGCTAGCGAGCTGTGTATATCGTAGGTGAGTAGGAAGAGCATCTTGTTGGTGGACATAAGGTTGCTTTTCGCCTCGTTCTCGTCGTTCATGGCTTGGACGCTTTCCTTGGACTTGTCAGCGCCGGAGTCGAATAGCACCTGGAACAAAGGGGTTTGGTTTAGTATTTTTGTTTTGTGAACAGTTCACAGAGTGAGAGTTAGTTTGGGAGCGGACTCGCTGTTACACTATTTTGTCACACCAGTGTGACACAGAATAATTTTTTTCCTCACAGTCCGACCATCACATTTTGACGGAAAGGATAAAGTAGATAGATAGATAAATAAAATATCCTTGATTGTACACGGAAATTACATTAACATAAATTAATAAATCGAGGTACAGTTGGCGGGCTTATTACTAAAAGCAATTTCTTCCAGGCAAGTATTAACTCAACCTCATTGATATTACTGACTACTTATAAATCAATTGTTTCCGCATGTCAGTACTGTCAAAGTACAGTGAAAAATAGTTTTTTTTTTTTCGTTTTTCTTTTGTTTATTCTTACGAGTACCTACATAGTACGACGCTTAGTCTTAACGGTGCTATTGTTTATTGACAGTCACACCAGGTCACACCATCTAGTGTGAATGTGAAGAAAAATATTATTCTGTGTCACACGCACTGATATGATGAAATGGTACGACAGCAAGTCGGCCACCATTAGTTTATATCCTCAGCCTGCGCTTCGGGCCTGCATCCCAGCCCTCCTGCGACTCACTTTAGCCATATTTACAGTGTTAAACATCTGAGTTTATGTTTACGCTTAGAAAGTCCAATATTTATTTATCACTCATTACGCTCATCACTCTTCATTAGTTAATTAATTCACATTCAGTCTTCAACTTTCATGGGTTGCTTTTTTCGTTATTCATTTAAGAACATAAAGTATAGTACACTATATTTGAGGGTTGAATCACCAATTTTTTTTTAAATATATTTGTAAATGTAAAGTATTGTGGTGATCCCTCAAATATAGTAGACTGAAGGTGAACTAAAAGACTCGAGAAAGACCTCAGCCTGGGCGTACTTCTATGTTTGTGATGTCCTTGACTGGTACTACGGCCTAGTGAATACTAGTTTGGGGCCAAGACAAGTGATCGTGTTGGGTGGAAGTTATTACTAGTGTATTATATTATTCGGGCCAGTGAAACTTTTCCTGAGCTTGTGTAAAAATAAAGAGGATGTGAGGTGTCACCTTCCTGGCGTCGTCCTCGGCGCGAAGCGGGCGCGGCGCGAGCGCAGTCCGCGTGACGGTGGCGGCGCACAGTAGCGCCGGCTTGGCGCGGCCCGCCGCCGGCTCCTTCTCCTCGCCGGCGCCGGCGCCCGCGCCCGCGCCCGGGTAGGCCTCCGGGGCGGCGGTCATGCCCACGAAGGCCATCGCGGTCAGCTCCAGGCCGTAGGTCGCTGGAAGGGGGGCGGCGGTTAGTTGCGCCGGGGGTTCTAGTTCTAGTTGAGCCTGAGATTTCCGCACTTAGCCTCATAGTTGGGCCATTGTACGTAGCGAGCGCTAAGGTATCTAAATACCTCAGACAGTAGGGTTTCCTTCACAGTTAGCGAGTGATATTGCTACTACAACTGCATAAATGTACGTAACTTAGAAAACAAAGTTATATGCCAGGATTCGAACTAACGACCTCCCGAATGAGGAGCCTGCGTTCTACCGCTCCGCTACCATCGCTACTTGCACTGGGGGTGTTTGGGTGGTAAGGTCATTTATCCATCAAATCGCGACCTTGACTATAGTTTTTTAAGCCTATATACTTCCCACCGCAGGACGCAGGCCTTCTCTCAGAGAGAGTATGGACTTAATTACCACGCTTGCCCACCGCAGATTGGCAATTTAAAGCGCGGAGGTATGTGGACACCTCAGACACTCAGATTTCCTCACGATGTTTTCCTTCAGCGTTAGCGAATGGTATTGCTAAATACGACTTCATCACAACCTTACTTTATGCTTAGGTTGTTACACATTAACTGTGACTTCATGAACATCAAAATTCAAAAGCTAATAACCACAGTAACTGTGACCAATGTTGGAAGTTTCAGGAACTAGATTATTTGGAGAAAGTGAAATTTGAGGCCGCTGTCGAAGCGTCACACGTTGACCTTTCCATTGAACTGAACCAACAAAACAACACTCACTGGTATCCTTCTCGAGGCTCGCCGACCACACTTTGTTGCAATCGGTGGTTAGTATTCTGCTGAACATAAGCGATGGATGAACTTGACGAGTTTAAAACCGCAGTCGAAGCGCCACACGTTGACCTACCGCTCCACCGTAAATATGGAACACCCGACAACTGCACAAACTGAATCAATACACACAGGTATCCTTCTCGAGGCTGGCCGACCACACTCTGTTGCAGTCGGTGGCGAGTATCCCGCTGAAAATGGAGTCGCAAGGCGAGAGGTGGATGAACTTGACCAGCCTAAGACCGCAATCGAAGCGCCACACGTCGACCTTTCCCTCAAACTGAACCAACAAAACAACACTCACAGGTATCCTTCTCGATGCTCGCCGACCACACTTTGTTGCAGTCGGTGGCGAGTATCCCGCTGAAAATGGAGTCGTACGGCGAGAGGTGGATGAACTTGACCAGCTTGAGGCCGCAGTCGAAGCGCCAGACGTTGACCTTCCCCTCGGTCGTGCCCGTCGCTACTAAGTCGCCCGTGTTGCCCTTCGAGACGACAGCCACGTGTGGACTGGGCACCGCGCACGCCGTCGCGTTTGTGACCTGCAGAGGGAGACATGGGATTTATGTGTCGGTAGGGATTCGTGTTTTCGCAACTCGACTGCTAATGAGCCTATTTTGCGTGAAACAGCCCTCTGTTGATATATACATTTTCGGCCCTATTTATAAAAACAATCTGTGGCTACATCTTTTCCTAGTAAAATCTTCACCACAGACAACTTTAATCGGCACTTTGAAGTGTTTTAAAGAATCCAGTTTTTATAAATAAGACCGTTAGAGCAGAGCTTACCCCGTTTTTCGAACGTCTACTGTAATCTACTGTTTACAGCTGTCAGTTGGCCAAAGTGAATGCAACGAAATCAACTGACAGCTGTTTTAAACCGATTGTTATGTTTTAACCTGTGTTTAAAACAGTTTTAAACACACGAGATGCCAACCCTGCGCATTACGTAGCAAGGCTATGCGATTACTTCAGACAGCCTATATTTTTTCAGAAAGCCAGAAATAGTGCTCTGATGACACCACTAGACTCCTGAAAGTGTCCCAACTTCCCAATAATGTTGGTCAACAAAAGCGTCCATCCGCTACATCCAATACTTCCCTTACTATTGCCTGTCACTACAATCCCCGCGAAGTCCTCCGACCGTTATTACAGCGGGGCGAGATACCGAAGAAGAGGGTACCATTCAATCTCATTTTCATTTTACTATTTTTACAATGATTAGCTACTTTCAAAGACTTGTCTTTCCTGTGGGCTAGGCCGACTAAGCCGTTAGGATGGCATAGGCGCTGGGCAAGCCTACTCCATCTAACGAACAATGTCCGAGGCACTGCAGCGTCCGAGTGGTCCCTTCACCCATCTAGGGCGAGTGGAGGTGCCACTGGACGCTGCATAAATCATCTCATTACGCAGATGCAAAGGCCCAAGCCACTTACGGAGATGGGGACGTTATGCGTGTACTCGCCGCGCACGAAGGGGCAGTTGGGCGAGTGGCGCTCGTGCTCGACCCAGGGTTCGTCGCTCTTCTCCCAGCAGACCAGGCACACCATGCATGTGAAGCACATGGCGCGGTCGTCGCCGGACGGAGAGGGCTGGTGGTAGAAGCCCGCCTGCGCCATCCGAGCAGGCAGCGCCCATCTGGGTGAAAAAATGGTCGGAGTTGAGCTCTTTCGCCGTGAGAAACTCGACCCGAAGGCAGCTTACAATCTACATTGATATTCAAAAAAGAGAATTAAATTAATTAGAATAAGTTTAGATTTTTTTTTATTAGAATAAGAGACTTTATCTACACTAATGTTGTAACATTCTACTTATGTTTTCAATACTTGACTTATAATTACTACTGTTATAGCGCAGACAACAAAACACTCAATTTAAGCAATTTCACATGATGGTATAGTATTCACATCGATATGGTAAAATCTCATTATAACATCAATAAAACGCGACCAACTTGATTGCAGGGCCAATCAGGTTGGTCGCGTTTTATTGAAGCGCGCAGCTGCGCTCTCATTGGTAAAATTTTAATGGCGGCAAAATCACTGTGATTATACACGTACGCGTGAATTAAATAAACTATTGTCAGCTTTTACTCTTGTTGTTTGATTAATTGCATTAGTGAAGATAAAGTAGTGTATGCAACTGCATATAACACGGGTATTAAAACACTCGTTACTATTATGAAACTCGCTGCGCTCGTTTCATAAACTCACACTCGTGTTTTAATACCCTTCATTATATGACAGTTGCATAAACTACTATTACTTTATGTCTATAAATGTTGCATGTCAAGAGTGATGCTTCGCTTCGCTCGGGCTTTAATGCAAGAATCGCCTCAGTTCGCTCTGGATTCAATTTCACAACCTCGACGCAAAAATGTGCGCCCTAGGTGAACAATCTACTATTCTTGTTTACTTTGGTTTCATTTATAGATGAGTGAAGACAAAAGTAGTGTATGCAACTGCATATAAAACGATATTACAATGTCTCTTATGACAGTTGCATAAACTACTATTATGATCTGTCCTTATATTTATGTAAGTATGTACTTCCACATTCTAGCAAATAAATGAACTGAATTGAATTGAGGATGTAAATTCTTGACGTTGAAATATATTTTTTTAAATTACTGTAGATGAAAATTTTATTTTTATTTCGTGAGTAAATCTGAGTATCTGAGGTGTTTACGTACCTTAGCGCTTGAAATTTCCAATCCGCGGTGGGTACGCGTGGTAATTAGGCCCATACTCTCTCTCTCTCTCTGAGAGAAGGCCTGCAGTGGGACGTAAATAGGTTACACAAAAAAAACCGGACAAGTGCGAGTCGGACTCGCCCACCGAGGCTTCGGTACAAATTTGTAGTATCGCAGTTTTTCCAAGCTTTTCCCGAACTTCAGACTTATTTTTTATGATTTAATTACAAATGTATCGTTTTTAGATTTTTCCCTGTACTTGTAGTATACAACGATATTATTTGCCAAATTTCATAGTTGTAGGTCAAGGAAGGATATTCCGTGTGGCGCCGGATTAAGAATAGCGTCACTCCAATTCCTTCCGTGAATGTCGTAGAAGGCGACTAAGGAAATAATTACCAGGAGACGGGCAGCAGCGTCTTCTTGAGATTCCAACCGCTTACTGCGATCGCCAACCCGCCTGCCAAGCGTGGCGATTATGGCAAAACCCTTCATGGTTAAAAACCATGATGGAGGCCTATGTCCTGCAGTGGGCGTCGAATGGCTGATGATGATGATGAAGGTCAAAGGAAAGTACTCTATAAATTTTGATTCCCTTGAGAGCTTCGAAATATACGTTTTTGCGGCATTAACACCCGTAACTTTTTTCACGTTAACTTGGAAGTTTGATTTTTTTCAAGCTTCAAGGGACTGTAGATCTGAGTATATGGATTTAATTTCGACTTGATACCTCCACGCGTCCCCGAGATAAAGGGTCTTGACAGACAGACGGACGCACGGACAACAAAGTGATCCTATGGGATCACCTAACGGGACCCTTCCGTTGTTCCTTTTGAGGTACGGAACCCTAAAAACTGTGGAGGGTCGGGCGGTTAAACTGGTTCTGAGCATGTAAGTACCAGCTTGCCCGAACGGAGGCGTAAAAAACCGGTTAAATTGGCGTGTGCTGAATGGTTAAGGATATTAAAGGCGTCTTGCGTTGTGAGTCTGCCTTGGATAAGATAAGGATAACAAATTATTTTGGTATTCTTTGACATTTTGAAATATCAGTGATGAAATACAATGTGACTTTTGGTTTTGTTGATGCCAATTTCACAATAGAAAATAAGTTCAGGAGTCGAAGGATAAAGCACGCTACTCCTTATCAGTACTTCCGCAGGCATTTCAGCGATAAGCCGCATGTAGTTTGGATGGTGCAATAATCGCTCTCTGTCTATAAAATGTATCTTAAATACGCTTAAGGCTGGATTCTCCGAGCGCACGGTCTTGTATGGGACTTATTGCGCTGCGCGAGCGAAAAGTTGGGGGAAAGTAGGCATTTTTGAGATCATAGATATTAGATGCTATTAGTAACTATTGTAAAACACATATTATTATGTATTTTATTATCCAAAACTCAGTGCAGCCCAAATAAAACCATATCTAGTGATGATTTAGACTTATGTTGGCGATTTTTTTAATGCAATAACATTAATAAAGTTTAAAAAATCATTAAATAATTACCGACGGCCCTAGACAGGACATTGAAAAGTAATAAATATTTTTTTCAGATTTTAAATACTAACCATTAAACAGTAAATGTATTTTAATGCCTGATTTAGGGGTAATGTCGGAGAAACCAGCCTTAATATACAACATCATGTCCTGCGACAAGTTTATACCATCACCCAGAGGGCCGACTAATTAATGACGAACCATCCAGCAGCGTACGCAGCGTACCCAGCCCTAAGCCAATTAAAAAGTACACAAAAATTTCAGAAGTCCTACTGTCTATTGAGTGTGCTTGCTGGACCATTTCTTAATAAAATGTGAACCAAGAAAAAGAAACTTGTTTACAAACAAAAGGCCCACCCATACCATAAACGCGGGCAGACCATGACTCTTTTGCAGCGGACCGGACGCGTATATTTTTGCGCGTCCCAGGTGTCCGCTCAACCGGACGCGAATAGTCCGCGGCAATGTACGTCATGGGCCTTTTTATGCTTTTCTAACTTCCAATTGCAATTTGATTCATAATTACGATCTCTTTTACTTCATTAAGGAGGTATCGCCGCGATAAAATATAAAATTACCTATAGTAATAAAATAAATGTACTAAAATATGACGCTCTCGTTTTATTAAAACTAGCTGACTCGGCAAACGTAGTTTTTCCATATTAATTAGCCTACGACCTATTCTCGATCCTACCAAATATACACAAAAACATTCATAGAAATCGGTAAAGCAGTTTCGGAGGAGTTCGTAAGCAAACACGGTGACACAAGATGATTTGTATAAACAAATTAAATTATCATTAAAAAATATATTCTCGGGGCGCGGGGCCCCTAAGCAGTCGCCTACACTGCCTAATGGCAAATCCCGCCCTGCGACTCGGAAGCGGGAGACCCAGGTTCGATTCCCAGTGCGGGGATGCACCTATGACTTTTCTTTCTAAGTTATGCACATTTGTGAAGTTATAGTAGCAATACCACTCGCTAACGGTGAAACATCGTGAGGAAACCTGGGTGTCTGAGCTATTCACATACCTCAGCCAGCGCTTGAAATCGCCAATTCGCAGTGGGCACGCGTGGTGATTAAGCCCATACTCTCTCTCTCTCTCTCTCTCTCTCTGAGAGAAGGCCTGTGCCCTACAGTGGGATGTATATAGGCTGCTTATGCTTATGCTACAGGGACATCGATCATCATCTATGGTCCTGTTTTATTTATTCGTTTTGTGTGTTGTGTATTTAGTTTTTCTTCTGTGTTGTGCATATTATGTTACTTATGTGCTTATTTTGTTTCTGTGATGTATCTTGTTGGTATAATAAATGTCTTTCTTCTTCTTCTTCGATACTAACTTGTAATCCATATGCGGCCACCGCTTGAAGGTGTCCTTCCGCTCCGCCTCCGAGTACATGAGCGCGCGCGACTCCTCGTCCCGCGAGTACGGCACCAGCTCGTTGGCTCGCTGGCCCACCGCGGACGCGATGGCCATAGCCGGAATGCGCCGGTTCTGGCCCTTCAGCTCTTGCACCACGCCGGTGGTCACCAGACGGAGCGTCGACTGCGGCAGCTGGATCGTCACTGTGCTCCACTGCAGGGGAGACCCGGGGGTGAGACATTGTTTGATGGCTTGTGATTTGCGGCGGGGTTTAAAGTGGTAACATTATTTTTGATGCCTTGCGGCTTGGTTTCGCTAACTTTATGGGCCATATAAAGCTGAACGCCAATTCAAACGACTAATTGGTACTGTTTTACTTGATCAATCAACATAATGAAATGAATACTGGACTATATTAGCGAGGAAATTATTTAAGGAAAAACGCGTTAAAGGTAAAAAACCAAAGTTAATTCAAATTTTCCAATTTTAAGTTTTTAGGTACCTAAATTACATAACATAAACTCACGCCTGTATCCCAGAGGGGTAGGCAGATACCAGGGTCTGCCGCTTGCTACGATCCTGACAGATCACTTTCGCTTCCTCAACATTCATTAGTCGTTGCATGCACGCTCGCCGGTTTCGGCTACTTTTGCTAATACCCTTTGCTAATACATCCCCTATTTGGTCGAAATATGTCCGTTTGGGTCATCCCTTACCGGCCCTTCCACCCACATTCGCTCGATAATTTGTTTTGTCAATCTTTCTTCCTTCATCCTCTCCACATGTCCAAACCAACGCAACCTAAATTATTGTTACTGAAATGAAACCACCCTTCTGGGTGGTTTCATTTTTCTAAATGTTTCTACACAACACCTTGCCACGCAAGGGGATCTCACAATTTTGCACGGTTCCAACCACAGCTGATATCGCCACAAATAAATAAAAGTACCAGTTTGTGTTAAACAAAACTGTAAAGGAAAGAACAATGAGGAACCCTGCAGTGAGAGTTGAATCTCCCATGCTAGCTACTTGTCATGTTGGAATGTAATAAGTCGGTTAAATGTGGTACCAATAATTGAGGTGATGCTGATGATTTCGTGTCGAAAGCGTTTAGTTGGCGCTAACTCGATCACGCTGGCGTTGAGTGTGTTTGTGTGTGTGTGGGTGTGCTTATGTTATTCATTTATTTAGACATTAACATTATGTAACATACCTTCTGGGCCTTGACGCCCTTCCGGACGGGCTCTGCGTCGATCGCATCCTTGAGCTCCTTCACGAAGTCGGCCAGTCCCTCGATGGACAGCACGTCTAGGCTCTGCAGGCACTGGTACAGAAGCACCGCCTAGGAGGAGGCCAATCCATTGATTTCTATATTTTAACACAATCTGATGGACTTTCTGATTTTTTTTTATATTTGAACTTAAATCAGCCGTCAAAAGGCTTGCCAGTTAAAACATATGCTAAATGGTAGTTGATAGGCTAAAATTCAAATCTGACAACCGACTGATTTACAGAAAAAAATCTACTGAAAAAAAATATTTTGTCTGTATTTGGTCACTGAAACTTCGAAAAAGGGCATTATATTATCAACTTTCTCTGGTACAGCCAGCTTAAAGCCTGTCTAGCTATCTAGCTTTGGGCAGGCTAAGTTGGCAGCACTGACTGTACTGATTTTGTCGAGTCCCAAAATATGTAATTTTTTATGTTGTTCATATTTATGGTAAAATCCAAAACTTTGAGAACTAACAGTTTCATAAATTTTATAAAATCTGCGGCCACATATTTTCCTTGTAAAATCTCCACCACAGACTATTTTAGTCGGCGAATATTTTGAAGTGTTTTAAGGAATCGAGTTTTTATAAATAATGCTGTAAGTGTTTAATGTGACAGACCATCTATTCCTACCATAGCAAAAATTATTGAATCATTTTATGGCATTAGGTTACATGCCGACTGCACAACAATTTAATAAAAGTATAAAACTGATTCTTGTTACAGCATAACCACAATGGAAAACCTACAGGGAGAGTTTTCTACAGTGTATCTGCTATAGAAAAACCTCAATTAGTCCAAGCATGAAATACCTACTTTTAGAAGCCAAATCTTATTACAATTTAGTTTAATTATGTCAAAGCAACTTATTTATTTTGGACCTGTTAGTAAAGCTTAGTAATGTACTAGAAGTTGAGTGATAAGTTGAGCAAATAGTCTGGCTAGTAATAAAAATTTCTTGTAATATATCAACCCTTTGAGGATGGAATAGCGTAAAAGACATTTTTGGTGAAAATGGACTTTGAATGCAGTCTTACTCAGTTTTTCAAGCTCTTTCAATTTGTATATTTTGTAAAAGACAATGATGCTACAAAATTTTTGTCGTAAGACTTTTTTTTTATGTACTTTATGGCTTATACTGTAATTATTTTATTTGTTGCAATCCAACTTATAAGTAGAATTAGTATGGTTTTTTTTTATGTAAAGCCATCAGATGCAGGTTTTTTTTGTAGTAAAAGCCATGCTAACTTCTAAACACCAAAGATATTGAATTTAAAGTTGTTATTTATAAAACTTGTTACATTTTTAGTATATCTGTAGTCATTGCATTAATACGGCATTTAAAGGGAAAAAGATATAAATAAAGCATTTTTTATTATTTTTTTCACTCTCCTCTAAAATTTGTAAAATGACTTACTTTCCCCAAAGGGGTTATTCAAGTATTACGTAAGCAATGCAGGGGGCGGGCGGGTCTTTGCTTTGCTTATTTTTGATGACATGGGGGGTTGGAGGGTCTGGATGGTGATTACGTCAGCAGTAGGTATAATTTTTTTACTTTTCCCGATTTTCCAAAAAATTTTGTTGATTTTACTTTGAGCGCATGTTCAAGGATTTCCAAAAATAATTAATATGTTTAGGTACTTGCTTAGAACTGAGTAGGGGAATTACCACACACAATTCCGTTGTCTGAACTTCAGGGGGGGGGAATGTCAGGGACAAGGGGGAGGTAAATAGTTGTAATAAATCTGCTTACATAATACTTGGTCGATATGCTGAAACTGGTACACAATAGAGACAGCAAAGTCGAAACATGGGAAGCTTATAAAGCTTAGATACCTTTAAATTAGAAAGAAAGAACCCTGTTCTAGATGATCTAAGTAATTTAAAAAAGATTATATTGTGAAACAAAATTACAGGCATGTGATCAAATTATATATTTGGGAAGTTATCAAATCCAATAACAAACTAGTGCATGTCTACAGTCCATATTATGTTCCTTTTTGCCGCTAACTTCATGTAGAGTGACACAGTATTTACACATTTGCTCCTAAACTTCCAAATTACACTAAAAATCATGCGATGCCAATAATGTAAGTCGAATGAAGCATACACTCAAAAACAGCATGTCTGATATACAAATAAGACATCAGGGCCCAAAATGTTAAACTAAGACTGAGACTGTGTATAAAACTAAACAGCTGTAGTAGACAACATAAGTATTGTGGGTATAATTTAAAATCTAGAATAACACTGCTTATTATTGAAACAAAGCTGTTAGGGCACAAACCTCGGACAGTACAAGCTCGATTTTGATAACTTTGTCAGCCTGCATGGTCGAGAGCGGGCGCTGGAGCGCCGTGTGCAGGAGCAGCACCCCATTGTAGTCCGTGCGGGCGCCCACGCCGGTGCGATCCCACACGAACACCCGGTCAGCCCCCGGTACGTACTCCACGCCGATCGCGCCCCCATCGTCTGCAAAACGCACGCCAAAATTATCTCCCGAACAATGAAAATTATGTTTATCTTCAACTGTCAAACTTTCATGTAGGACACCCGGATTTATCGCTATAATACCCTTGGATGCGGAAATATGAGCGGGAGCTTAAGTAATGAGCCGAAATGTTGAGTAATAAGAAAGAATTTGCCATAAACTTACCCGCGGACAGTGAAGTAGACTGGAGAATCACACCAGAGTTGACGTCCAAGACGTGTACACTGCCTTTATCATTTTTCACCAAGATTATATTCAAGTTACTATGGTATGTTAGAGAATTAACAGGAAAATTCATACGTATATAACCATCTTCTCGTAATATCAAAGAATCATCGCCCATCGTGGCCGTGAACACATCTGTCTATTCTACCTAAACGCCATTTGTAAATTATATTTTTTTGTGTCAAATAATTTTGGGGAAAGTGGCCAGCTACAAACTTCAACACTTGCAATAAATCCGTGCAAAATCATGGATAAAAAATTCAACTTATTATCTTTTAGATAAAAAGTTAGAAAATTAACTAACAAAAGCTTTGTTAGAAAATTAATAGCAAGAATTTCCTGTTGAAAAATTACAAAAATATAAGAAAATGTTACAAAGAAGTCTGGCTCACATTATGGTAATTATTTACCATAGACAAAATTTACAAAGACGATAGAACGTATCTTTGAGGAATCGATTATTGCCCGTGAAACTGAGAATCGAAGTCAAGAATCGATTTCCTTGGGTGATGATGATCTCAGATAAGAAGTGCTTGCAAACTACTCCCACATTGCAGAAGAACGTTTGACGTCCCGCCACAACCCTTGGCAACATAATGCTGATTTTTAACAGACTTCAAAAAAGGATAAGGTTATCGACGCGTTTTTTTTTTTTTAGTGTACTCACACAGGCAATCTTGTAAGATGTTCGAACATCTCAAATTAGGGCTCCTACATAATCCGTCAATGTAGCTGCATTCTAATGTAACGAAAGACCTATATTTTTTAGAAAGATTTCCTAATTTTAAATTTGCCAAGACAAAGATTCAATTCCTTTGGTCGTGAATCAGCAGATCGGGCGTCGGACTCCCTTCAGTATCCGCGTCTGATCTGATAGCAATCTCTACCTCACCTCAAGTCAATGTCTGTATAGAAGAAGAAGAGACATTTATTATACCAACAAGATACATCACAGAAACAAAGTAAGCAGATAAGTAACGTCATATGCACAACAAAAGAAAGAAAACTACTTACACAACAGACAAAACAAATAAATAAAATCGGACCATAGATGTAGCCTGTGGTGTGTCAGAGTTGCCAGAAAAGGCAGCTGACTCAGCGTTGTGCCGAGGAAATGATCCTGAGCGCTGATTTGATTTTCACTCAGTGCCTACGGTTACTCACAGTCGTATTACGGAGTGCGTGCCGTGGTGCATTTAAAAAGAATTAAAATAAATGCAATAACATACATACATACAATAAAGTAAAAAATAATACTGTACCTAAGGAGGTGGTGCAATTGGATTGCTAGTAAACGGATTATCACTTATTACTTACCCTCTATGAAAAAAAACCCTGTACCTACGCTGAAATAAAAGATAAAGCGCGTAGTCCACCTGAGAAACCACGTTCAAAATCCATTGACGCTCACCTATTAAACTCTCCGTTAATATAATGGAGGTCAATGAGTACACCACAACACAACTGGTTTGTCATTAAACGGTATTTTATCCTGCAAATATAGTCCATACTATCATTATATTCTTTATTGCAAAAACATAAAATAGAAAAATCATTGCATAAAATTTGTTCCAAAGTACATTACTTAGAAGTACATGCCCGCACTGGGAATCGAACCTGGATCTCTCGCTTCCGAATCCAATGTTCTACCCACTAGGCTACCACCGCCGCCAATGGTATAACCCGCGCAAATTAAATAGGCATCTCTCCCGAAGATCGAATTGCGCGAGGCGCCTATTCCAGTTATTGCACGGGGTGTACCATTGAAATGTGATTCGTTACTAACAATATCAATGCAATAACCATTACCGGACTAATGACTCTATTGAACTGTGCGTTTTAGAGACGCACCAACCTGGCGAACGAATAGTCATATTCATATTAGCTTCATACTAGAAAGGCACACACACGAAGTTGAAACTAACTAACTTGTTAGAATCACTTACGAAAAAAAAACTGAGCTTTAATATAAAAATCTTTATTAA
The DNA here is from genome assembly GCA_947310995.1 of Yponomeuta cagnagella. NCBI lineage: Eukaryota > Metazoa > Arthropoda > Insecta > Lepidoptera > Yponomeutidae > Yponomeuta > Yponomeuta cagnagella. The sequence goes on from OX371287.1 coordinate 13,777,718, forward strand.
AATAGTGGAAATACTGAAACATCTTTAATCTGTACAATTCTAAATGACCCGATCGGACGACCATAACAATGTTTTTTAATTGTTATTTTCAAGGTCATAATCTAACAGGAATTATAGCATAAATAATTATAGAGAAATACTTCTGCACGACAGGGACGGAATTGAGTATACGAAAAATCTAATAATATTTAACGATTTAAAAGATCATGAACTTAGCAAAAAATTATTCAGTTTTTTAGAGAGCTGTGGCCTACTTATGCGCACTGCGCACCGTATCCAGAGCGAGTGCCATTTTAATCGGTCAGTATTTGCTGCGCCTTATATAGGGGCTGTTCAGTGTACACATTTTTATATAGGGTTATTTCCAATATACAATTCCTGAAACATGTCGATTAGAGTTTTTAGTTTACAAAAACTTTTCTTTTACGGCTTTTTTTGTTCAATTTTCGATTTAAAAAAAAGTTTTTTACGGGTTTTTTTGCTTTGTAGTGGCGTTGTTTGATGGATAATGCTTAATAGTGATTTTTTTTCTATTTAGGACAATAATTTACTGAAGGTTACGATTGGTAGAGCGGGTAAAGCGCGACATTAAGAAAATTATATAATTTCTAAAAATTATAATGTAAGAAAACACTCATAGAAAAAAGTTGTCGCCATACACAAACTCTAATTAGGGTGTCTCAAGAATTGCACATTTTAGAAACATGTATATGAACTAAAATACTAACAGAAGAAATGACAAAATTAAAAACTTGATTTACACATTAACCTTGTGACAAAAGATACAAAGAATTGAAGAAGAAAGAACAGAAGGACAATATTAAGAATGTTATTCTGGATAAACTGTTGAGTTTAATATAAAATTACAAGTCCTTGTAATTTTTTTCGGAACAGTTCGACCAGGTTTCTTCATATAATGTTACACTCTGCAGAGTTCCACATATATTCAAATGTTTGTTCGTTCGTTTGTTCAGTGTATAGATATAGATCAGTGTTCCGCAAACTATTTGTGTTTTAAGGCACACCAACGAAACCAGAAAATTTCAGAGGTACACTAACATAACAATTTTTTTTTCACCACCTATATATATAATAAGTAAAGCAAAACAAAAAAAGTTTTTTAAATGTAATTTTAAAATGTTTTTGCAAACAAGCGTCAACCAGAAATCTCAGTACTAGCTTTTTTTAGAACTTAAGGCCAAGGGCCTTGTACAAGATGGCATTACCGCTAAAACCGCCGTTTTCGGCGAAAACTTGTCGTTTGTCAGAGGCACACCAACTTTCAATCGCGGCACAGGCGACATCACATCGACCTTTATTCACACGCATTTATTCAGTTACGTTACGACCGATTTTTCCACTAAAATGTAAGCCCGAGTGGCACTTTCAATTTTTTTATTCAGTTGCGTTACGGGCGACTTTGCAACCAAAATGTAAAGATTGAGCTGCTGTCGACTGAACACCGCGGCACACACTTTGCGGAACACTGGTATATACCAGAAAAATCGTCTAAAACTCCCAGGACTCCAGCCACTTCAGGCCAGTCATCGTAGAGTTCGGCTCGTGGGCTAGCGGTCCACTCATGCCGTACGCCAGGGGCGAGAACAGGTAGAAACTGTACACGGTGCTGGAAATGATGATGCCGAGGACGCCGTGGTAGACTGTCCTGCCCAGCTCTGGGCTCAGGTAACTCCTGACGCTGGCCAGAAGATACTCGGTTAAAATACCTGGCGGACAGAAGGAAAAAATCAATTTGTTTTTTTAATTAGGACAGGTTAACACTTGAGTCCAGTCACGCCTGATGGTAAACGAAGACAGGGTCTAAGATGTTGTGTGCTTTCAACGTAAAGAATTTACGTTTGGCTGCTTTCGGTTCGAGTTTGTAGCGGGGAACAAGACAGAGTAGTAGCATGTGTAAAACTAATAATATATGTATAGTAGTTTATGCAACTGTCATATAATGAAGGGTATTAAAACACGAGTGTGAGAAACGAGCGCAGCGAGTTTCATAATAGTAACGAGTGTTTTAATACCCGTGTTATATGCAGTTGCATACACTACTTTATCTTCACTAATGCAATTAATCAAACAACAAGAGTAAAAGCTGACAATAGTTTATTTAATTCACGCGTACGTGTATAATCACAGTGATTTTGCCGCCATTAAAATTTAACTAATGAGAGCGCAGCTGCGCGCTTCAATAAAACGCGACCAACCTGATTGGCCCTGCAATCAAGTTGGTCGCGTTTTATTGATGTTATAATGAGATTTTACGATATCGATGTGAATATTATACCATCATGTGAAATTGCTTAAATTGAGTGTTTTGTTGTCTGCGCTATAACAGTAGTAATTATAAGTCAAGTATTGAAAACATAAGTAGAATGTTACAACATTAGTGTAGATAAAGTATTTTATACACGATATTTTTTACTTTATTGTATGTATGTTATTGCATTTGTTTTAATTCTTTTTAAATGCACCACGACACGCAGTCAGTAGAACAATTATGAATAACCGTAGGAACTGACTAAAAATCAGCGCTGAGGGATCACTTCCTCAGCACAACGCTGAGTCAGCTGCCTTTTGTGGCAACGTAGACACACCACAGGCTAAATCTATGGTCCTGTTTTATTTATTTCATTTGTCTGTTGTGTATCTAGTTTTATTTCTGTTGTTATGCATATTATGTAACTTATCTTTTTATTTTGTTTCTGTGATGCGTCTTGTTGGTAAAATGTCTTTTATGTATAAAGCGTATAGCACACGCACGCTATTCTATATGACGCGGTATAGCACGACGTAAGATTGCAAGGCGTATAGTATAGCGCCCTTGTGTGGACATCTGGATTTTGTACGATAGCAATGCCGTGCTATGCCGCGTTATGACATAATACAGCGCGCTTGTTGGTCTGCTTAATCTGCGCGCTCCAACCTTTGGGATTTGAGTGTGCTCGAGCCACCCCAGCTATAGTAGTCGGCAAAGTCGCCTCAACCCTTGCAAAACAAAGCAATGCATGAGTTCTAGGTTTTAGAATAATTTTGTAGACTGTTAATTAAATGACTAAGTTTGGAGTTTCATCATCATCATCAGCCATTTGACGCCCACTGCAGGACATAGGCCTCCCTCGTGGTTTTCATAACCATGAGGGGTTTTGCCATAATCGCCACGCTTAGCAGGCGGGTTGGCGATCGCAGCATGCGGTTGGAATCTCAGGAAAACACTGCTGCCCGTCTCCTGGTAATTGATTTCCGTAGTCGCCTTCTACGACATCCATAGGAGGAAATGGAGTAACGCAATTCTTAATCCGGCGCCACACGGAAATAAATCAAAATTGTCTAGATTTTGAAATGGACACCTTGTTTAACTTGTAACGTTCATTAAGTCGTAGTTTCTGTGTTGAATAAAAACATTTTGATTAGATTTGAAACTATAGACTTTTTGTTAGTGTGGATTTTTTCTCGTTAGTATGAATTTGGGACAAGATCTCGTCAAGGGTAGAAGCGCTGGGCAGGGAAGTGGTGAGACAAACGGCATAACTCACACTTACCAGTAAGCATAGAGCTGAAGACCAGGGCAGGGAAGTAGTGGTGGAAGTACAGGACGCGTCCCATCGCCCAGAAGGGCACGTAGTGGAGTGCCCAGCCGCAGAAATTCCAACCTGCCGCGTTAAGAAGCTCCCGGTGCTTCCCGCCTGAGGGATACTTCATCAGCGTCAATAAAATGTGCCGTCATCATCTTCATCTATCGACACGATAAGAAGAAGATCATCATCATCAGCCCACCTTTGCCCACTGCTGGGTATAGGTCTTATCCCCGTCACGCTATATTTCGAGGGCCTCTGAATTTGTCGTCAATCGTCAAGCACAGACGCAAATTAACAACGTTACAAAATAAAGACTTAAATACAACACAAAGGGTAAAAACACAGGCCAAGTGCGAGTCAGATTCGCGCACGAAGGGTTCCGTACCATTAATTAAAACGGCAAAAAATCACGTTTGTTGCACGGGAGCCCCCCTTAAATGTTTACTTTATTCCGTTTTTAGTATTTGCTGTTATAGCAGCAACTGAAATACATCATCTGAAATACATAAAATAAAAATAAAATAAAATAAAAAATCTGTGGAAATTTCAACTGTCTAGCTATAACAGTTCATGAGAAAGACAGACGGACAGTGGAGTCTTAGTAATATGGCTTACCCATTGGGTACGGAACCGTAAACAAACAAGAAAACTCTTTTTACTGACATAAGTTGAGGTGGGTCTTGTTGCTGCAAAAGGCAGCTGGCTCAGCATCATGCTGAGGGTGTTTTTCCAAAGCGCCGATTTTCAGCCAGTGCCTGTTCGTCTCACGAGTAAGCTAGGGTGCGGTGTAGTACATATTTACCAATAAATACATGGCTAAATAAATAAACGAATGAATAGACGATGAAATAAAAAAACGAATGTGTTAATAAATAAAATTACTTAAACTACAAATGAAGTAAATGTGTACTCTGAAATAAATGAGTTAATAAATAAAATTACTTAAACTAAATAAAAGTCAATGAGTACTCTGTTGGTGACCCTAGCTAATAAAATAACAAAATAAATAAATCTGACCTTCTAGTTTGACTCCGAAGGCCTCCGCCCGCTTCTCCCTGACCGAATTGACTATGAATATCAGCGTGAAGACGGCGAGGAAGGCCAGATTCGTCCACCATACCACCGGGTTGCCCAGCAGGTAGATGCGATGCGAGCTGCCCGAAAAGAACTGACCCTGTTGGTGAGAACATAACTTATAGATAGATAGCATTAAACCCACCCATCCGGAGTCTAATAAAAAAAAAAACCGGCATTTGCGTGTCGGGCCACGTGCAGTGTAGGGTTTCGTAGAAAGAGGGGGTTTTACCTGCTTTACAGAACTAACAACTTCATCAAAGTATTTTGTACGAAGTTTTCCTTTGATAAATTGGTCACCTATTACTCGTTAACTTGTAAAGCCTACTTAGCCGTGATAGCTTTCCTTTTAAACTGTTTTATTATAACCTTGAAAAGAACAATTAAAAGCCATTGTTACGGTGGCCCGATCGGGTACTTATAATTCTACAAATTACGTTAATTATATGTGCTACTGCCCTGAATGTTTTCACATTTTTGCAATCGCCGTTTAGCCGCAAGGGCAAGTGCAAGCATCGGCGAAATTTCGAGCCTCTTTACAAACTTCTCTGTATTACGTACAGGCATCGACATCTGGCCGAAGCAATTTACATCACTTGCATTTCACATTTCACAAATACCAATTCTATTGCTTTTACACTGAATAGCATAATTTCACGAATTGTTCAAAAGACATCAAAATACTTTGCAATAATAACAAATTGCGATAACCTAAATGTGGCGGGCGGGTGCACATTATGTTGTAATTCCTCATGGCGCGTTCCAATTATATCAATTTCATCAAAAAAGCGCATCAATGGAGTACTAGATGTTCAAGATAACAGTGATGTAGTAATTTTTTGGTTTGTTCAAATTGGAACGGTGAAAATCGTCGACTTTGCTTACGGACATACGGTGTCCGCTGATCACCCTAGGCGTCATCAATTTTACGGCCAAATGGTGTCCGTTAAGCGCTTCTTGGGTTAAAAATATAACTTTTATTAATGTGTCGAGTTTCTTGTGTGCAACAAAGAATAATCTTATCTTAAATCCTCACCCGGTAGTTAATCGGCCACTGCCACGGTTGAGAGGTGACTTCACCCTCCTTGGGCTTGAGGCCGGCGTTACCCTGGAACATCACCGCGTGGGACTCGATGAACCGCTCCAGAAAACCCGACGCGTACGCCTCGAAGCTAACTTTTGGCACTGCAGTAGTAAAAATATGTAAAGTAACGAATGAGCTTCGTCAAGCTGTGAGTGAAACTGTCGTACAACCTTTGATTAAAAGTAACGCTACAACTTAGGCCCGTTTCTCCGGATACGTAGCAACTCGTTTGTTTAACGTGTGTTATTTTTTGGTCTAAGCAATTTTTTTTTTGTTCCTGAACTTTTGTTATGTTTTTTGTTTTGCGCCGTTAAACAAAAGTAAACCTTTTATTTAGTATGTTCGTACATATACTTCCTTCTCCGATGTATTAGTCCAGTCCAACCAAAGGTTGTCTGAAAGAGATCATTTTTGGCGATAAGGCCGCCGTCTGTACTCTTAGGTTAAGAAATATCTGTGTAATTTCCATTTTTATGTACAAAAAAGTATTCTCTGTCTATCTTTTTAACGGCACAAAACTGATCTCTCCCATTTAAAAAACAATAATTAAAAAGTGCTTAAAAAGTCACATGTTCAAATAAACATAGTTACATTGAATCTAAATAGTTGAATTAAATTACGTACATTCATCAAACACGTTATCCTCAACGTTCCACAGTGCGTTCTTATCTCTCAGATTAGGGTTACACGCCACTTCTTGTTGCTCAAAGCCCCATTTAGGCAGCTGCTTGCCGGTGGCAGTGAGGGCGCAAGCCTGGAGGTAGTGGACGAGGAGCAACTTGCTGCTCACTGTGAGGACTTCGTCTCCATCCGCGCCGCCTGAGACTGCTAATTTCCATACGTCGTTCGCATCGCCTATGCCGTCCTGAGGTTGGATAAAATGGTCATTCGTAGATTGTGTTGATTAATACGCTGAAGTGGCAGTGAGGTAGGGCAAAAATGTTCTGGAGTGGAGTGGAGACCACCGGCATTTATTACCAAGTGCTCGGCCAGTCACAGTGGTCCTCCTTCATCTGAGCGAGACAAAACTGGACCGCGCTTAAAAAAACTGCAATTCATAGTTCATTATGACAGTTACATGTACATTGCGGAGCAGCCTACTTAATTGTTAATCTGTGGGATAATCGGCTATACAATGAATTATTGTTCTATGAAATCGGGCGCTGGCCGCCGTCAATGAACTATGCGCAACCATAATATCCTCAGGAGACCCTGACCCAGGCTTCAGTAGCTCAGAATTCCCATGCCCAAAAGCGCCAAGACAATTATGACCTCCACACCTGCAACTCGACGATAGGGCGCACAGAGCGCGCACGCTAAAGGGGCGCACAGTGCGCGCTACTCACGTCGCCGTAGCCGGTGACCTGCATGCACTTAGACGTGAGCGGCGCACGCTCGCGGTGCGCGTGCAAGTTGCGGCCGGTCGACACGTGCGTCAGACGCACTAGGTCGCCGCTGCGCACCAAAGTTAGCGCGTCAGTGCGCTCCCGGTTGTAAGGCTTGATCACGAAGCGGTTGTTCTCGTCTTTGTGCGTGTATGTCGTTATCTGCGGAAAGAAGCGCGTTTAATGTCGCAACTAGAGAGAAGGTTGTCTGGAAGCGATTAGTCTACGCGATAAGATCGCAAATTGTATATTACTAGTTAGATATAGGAAATAATTTGTAATTCTTTCTTCTGGTTGTGCTATGAAGAGTTTTCTATCTATTTAGAGAACGCCAAAAGAAACAGTTGGAAGAAGGTTGGTATGGATTGCCTGGATCATCGTTGCTAAGAACACTTTGTCATTTTAAAGAATAGATAGATAGAGAACACTTCATTGTACATAAAAAAGGAAATAGAGTAGCAAGTTGTTTGAAGAACCAGTTTTTGAGATCTGCCTGGCACCCACTCCCGCGGGGCACAAGTGGTGATGAGAGTGCAGATATCCTCTGGTCCTGTGGTTCATCAGCGTGATGGTAGAATGAATGAATGAATGAATGAATATACGAAAAGACAGATGTGTTACACTTAACTTACAGACTAACTAAAAACTTAATTGCTTATATTTTATTTTAAAACAAGTTCCAAAGCAGAAAAAAACTTGGCAATCGGACAGACGCTCAGCCTGTGCTGCGGGATGCGGGGCATCCTACAGCGCTGATTTTCAGCGAAGCCCGAAACTTAGAGTAATTAAATTATTTTTATTATGGTGAAAGAAAGGTAGAACAGTGATACCAGCCAAAAATAAGAAAAAAAAATAGTACAACTAAAAACGCACACTTAGGAACCAGATATACCTACCCAATTTAGATCTGAACAGAGATACAAAGCTGAAACATATATATATAAATATATATACCTATACATTGCAAAAATATCTAATAAAAATAAAATATAGTCTGGAAGAGCAACTAAACATGTTGACACGAAAAATATTTTTATTTTTACCACACAATAGATCGCGAATAGCACGCGCAGCAAAAAGACTCCCCCATACCATACACAACACAAACAAACTCTTATTATTATAGCTTTTTATAGTCAATATAAAATACCAAGTGAATAAATAATTTATTCATTCACCTAGCACTCTACATTGAAGTTGGTATAACTTTATATTTTTACGATAAGTATAAGTTTCTTGTGTGTAAGTATTTTGTTTTTGTAATAGTAAATGTTTGAGTTTATATTTAAAAAAATGTGTTTATTGTCAAATTGTCCAGTAGTGGCGGAGGAAGGTTATTCCAAACCATCGAAGCCGCGTACTTGAAACTCCCCTGGACATTAAATTTTGAGCCCTACTTCTCGTGTTACGACTGTGTGTGTCTCCAAGCTATTCGAATTTTTCATGTAGATACTTTGGTCTTTTAGGGTAGCGCCGTAGGCTAGGAATACCAAGACTCGGAGATACAATTTTGAGCTCTATTTCTTTACCGCTAAAGCCTAGACTTACCTGCTGCTGCCTGGCACCCACTCCTGCGGGGTACAAGTGGTGATGGGAGTGCAGATACCCCCCTCCGGTCCTGTGGTTTTTCAGCGTGATGGTAGCGCCGTAGGCTAGGATCCGGGGCGCGCTCGCGTTGTTTAGACTATTTCCCTCGAGTCGCGCCTGGAAGCCGGACGAGTAGAAGCCGTCGCCATTGCCGCTGCGTTTGGATTTGGAACGGGTTTAGTTTTTATTTTTATAGCGGCTAGGTTGCCAGAGAGATATTGTAGCTGTTTTTTTTTACTTTTCTTACCTATGTTTTAAACTAAACTACATATCACAGCAACATACGATATACAAGTGACACATCGATATTATATGTAAATGTCCGTTATGCGTCATTGATATATTCAATGATTATTGTCGATTCCACAATAATAACTATTCGTAAACCTCGATAGGTTATCAAATAGTTTTTATTTAATTTATTTATTTAAGTAAAGATTAAATGGTATTAGTTGCCTCATAAAAAAAAAAACTTAAAACAAAGTAAGGCTTAACTAGTGATGACCTAAAATAAGGCAAAAGGTAGTGGCTCAGCTGGTGCAGACCCGAGTCAGACCCGGGCAGCGCTGGTTTGCAGCCACTGCGTTCTCCCTGAGATGTACATTTATTTATTGTGGAATCATCAACCAATTACTCGTATTTTGGAAATTAAAAACAAACTATGTTTGTTTGTTTGTTTTTGCACCGCTACAGCGCAACTTATTTACATTATTTACATTACAGCGTTTCCTATCAAATGTTGCGTTAGGATATAAAATTTATAAAATATAAAAACAAACACTATGTTGATACGGCAATGCCACTCACCTCTTACTAAGGACAGTGAGATGTATCCAGAAGAAGAATACGTAGAGACAGATCGGCCATAAGATCAGTGTCACTGTACGACCAATCAAATGTTTCACTGTCAAACTCTGCAAGACAATAGGTTTTTTTAGTAAGCATAAAATTAGATCTGAGGTTATCAACTGGATACAATATAAAAGCCATATAAAAGTTATTGTAATAAACCAAGAAGGGCTAATAAGTAAACTATATTTCTGGTGCCAACAATTTATCTGCCCGTTTTGTGAAGCGTCTACTATTTCTTAATTATTAATTCAATTGAGCTAAGATTGGGTCATTTTGAGGATTAGAATAAACTAATCCTCAAAATGACTCACGACAGGCCGCTCAAAATCCCCGAACACGACCCAGAGGTCAGCCACGTTGCGCAAGACCACAAAAAGAACCGTGAACAGGCCGACGAACTTGAAGAGAGAGGCGCCACGCGCGTCTATGTTGAGACTACTAATCCTCAAAGCAATTCACGACAGTCCACCCTAAGGCAGCTCTAGACTAACCCAATTAATTTTCAAATTAACCCACGAAAGGCCGCTCCAAGTCGCCAAGCACGGCCCAGAGGTGAGACTCGGTGCGCAAGCCCACAAACAGCACCGCGAAAAGGCCGACGAACTTGAAGAGAGCGGCGCCACGTCACGCCCGCCCTAAGTTAGCTCTAGGCATATCCAGTTTATCCTCAAAGTGACTCACGACAGGCCGCTCCAAGTCCCCTAGCACGGCCCAGAGGTCGGCCACGGTTCGCAAGCCCACAAACAGCACCGCGAACAGGCCGACGAACTTGACAGAGACGGTGCAGGCCAGCGCGACGCCCAGCAAAGTCTGCCAGAACAGCATACGGCTGGAGAGGGGCGGCTCGCCTGCCACCGTCAGCGATCGGACCTGTGAGAACGGGGACGGTTTATTTAAGATAGGGACTGAATAACGAGTTCCCGTACGCTCACACAATATACTGTAATATTGTTTGAGAGGGAGGCAAGCAGTGGCAAGTTTATTTTGTTTAATTAACAGTGTTTTAGGAGCTTACTTCCTGGAGAACCCTCTCGTATACTTTTGACAAATGTGCTGTGGTCTCACATTTTAGACAGTAGTCTAGTTTTTGATAAAGAAAATTTTCAAGAGAAATTACAAATACAAGTGTTCTTACTTTGTTATTATTCTTGATACGCTTACAGCACGTAAGCAGTAAATACAATTGCATTGTGGCGAACTTAATGCCGCAAGCTTTTTCTACCAGTCAACCGCAGGTTCCTACACCTGTAGGTAAATAACTGGTAGGCATACTTACGGAAACGTTAAAAAGGTAACTTTCTTTTTACCCGACTGCGGCGGAGCCCAAAAGGAGGTTAATGTGTTTGCCTCGTATGTACGTATGTATGTGAGTAAGTATGTCCGATTCTATGCTCCTTTCCCAAATGAGTTATTCATTAACCAACGGTCAGATTTTGACAAGATCTCAATCGATTCGTGTATTTGCGCGAGTGTCATAGGCTACACAAAAACAGGACAAATGTAACAAAAAATTTAATAATCAATAAAAAGACATAAATAAAAAAACTGAAATAAAAAACAACCAACAACCCGACTGCTGAGCATTAACCACTAATAAGCAGGCGGGACTCAAATTCACCAATGTAACTTCTTGCGATGTACCTAGGTTGGTCCCTAGTTAATGCTCGACAGTCGGGTTGTTGGTTAGTTTTTATTAGGGTTCCGTACCCGAAGGGTCCCAAACGGGACCCTAGTACTAAGACTTCACTGTCCGGCTATCTGTTTGTCTGTCAGTCTGTCTGTCTGTCTGTATCTCGTGAACCGTGATAGCTAGGCAGTTGAAATTTTCACAGATGGTGTATTTCTGTTGCCGCTGTAACAACAACGCTGGGCATTCAGTAATCAGTCTAGACCCGTACGGTAACTATTGGACATTACCTTAAAAGCTAGGTAGACAGAGCAGCTCATGAAGAAAAGTAATATAGGATCCAGCAGAATATATCTGTTGAGAGTCAGGACACCCACGTCTGAAAAACATTTTGTGTTTTTAGTGTTATTCGCTAATGAATGAATTAATGACAAATTATTTATTGCACTGAGGGCCGGTTTCTGAACTGAGAATTTTACAAAGTAAATACTTAAGTAACGTTCTGCCACGCTCTTTTCTGAGAAATTCGAAGAGACAGCACTACAGTTACAGTTAACAACTATTTACTTAGCGAAATTCTCAATTCAGAAACTGGCCCTAAGACAGGATTTTTCAATAGTCAGACCAAACTTAACTGGACAATAAAACTGATGTTGTCAATGTCTTGTCGTATGATTTAGACAGCAATAGAATGCAATTTATTTTCCAGTTAAGTTTTATCTGATCATTGAGAAGCTGGGATCCCTTCAGGAGACCTGCAGTGACATCAGAGCACTGCTGGCTTTCTGGAAAGAGATAGGCTGGCTGGAGTGAGCTTACAGCTTTGCTACGTACAATGGCCCAACTATGAGGCTAAGTGCGGAAATCTCAGGTCTAACTAACAACTGAGTTTTATCTGAAAAATTGGCCCTGAGAAAACTTTGTACAAAGGCCAGCTTAATACTAGATAGTATTTTCTTCCAGCTAACCCATTGATGTCGAGAGTGGATGGGGTAGTGCCAGAAAATTATGAAACTAATAATGTTCTTGCAAGAGTAAATAAAGGAAGAGAAGTTGTATTAGGTAATTAATTATCTTACCACAAAGTAAAACCACGGTGCCAACAAAGGATGACTCAAGCGACTTCGTCATTTCCCAAATCGTCAAAAACGTTAATGGAACCACCAGCGCTCCAAGAGTTGTGCAGAACTGAAATAAAGACATCCTGCTAGTTAATAACGTTGACAAAACCACAAACAAATATACATAATCTTACGCCTGTATCCCAGAGCGTACCACGATCTTCACAAACCTAAAGCACTTCATCAAGATTAATTAGTCGCTGCATGCACACACGCCTGTTTTGAGTAAAATTTTTCAGGGTTCCGTACCCGAAGGGTGCGCGGGACCCTATTACTAAGAATTCACTGTCCACCTGTCTGTCTGTGTCACCAGGCTGTATATCATGAACCGTGATAGCTAGGCAGTTGAAATTTTCACAGATGATGTATTTCTGTTGTTGCTATAACAACAAATACCGAATAAAATAAATATTGAAGGAGGGCTCCCATACAACAAACGTTATCTTTTGCTCGATATTAATAACGGCAACAGGAAGACACTTGAAATATTCACAGAATATTTAGTTCTATATTTGCTTCAAAAATCATCACCATCATCATCATTCAGCCACAAGAAGTTCACTGCTGGGCATAGGCCTCCTCCATGGATTTCCAAAAAGACCGGTTGGAAGCGGCTTGAATCCAGCGTCTTCCTGCCACTTGGATGAGGTCTTCTGTCCATTTTGTGACTGGTCGTCCCACGTTGCGCTTGCCGATATGTGGTCACCATTCGAGAACTTTTCGGCCCCATCGGCCATCAGTTCCGGGTGCTATGTGCCCCGCCCACTGCTACTTCAACTTACTAATTTGCTGACTAATTCGACGACTTTCGTTCGTCTACGGATCTCATCATTTTTGATTCGATCTCGCAGAGAAATTCCGAGCATAGCCCTTTCCATAGCTCGTTGCGTGACCTTGAGTTTTCTTATGAGGCCAATAGTGAGACTACGTTTCAGTGCCCTAATGCTGTATAGATAATGGTACGGAAACCTTCTTCCGCGAGTCCGACGCGCATTTGACCGGTTATTTGGTCGACATATGTCCGCCTCAGCCCCTGGCCACACAGAAGGTACGTGGGGCGAGACGCATCGTTACTTTCATACAAAATGTACTGAAAAGACGTGATGAAGCTCACACAAAGGAGACGGGGCGAAGGCGCGATTTCTATGCAACACGTCGCGTCGCGTCTTTTCCGCGCTCTCGCCCCACATCCCCACATCCTCCATTATTATCTCACCCATATTCGCTCGACATACTTCTTTCGTCAATCTTTCCCCCTTCGTGCTGATTCCTTCCTCACGTTCAAACCAACGCTTTCTTACTTTCAGTCCACAACATTCTCTAAACACACCTACGTATCCTGGCATTCAAAGTGAAACCACACATGTTTCTGAAGGTCCAAAATAAATATCTATCTGTCTAACCAGCCTATGAGGTATGAACCAGTGCGAGATGTGAGAGGCAAAGGAGGCACCGACCTCTTTCTTTTTACGCCAACTCGGCCTTTCAGGGCAGAGAAAGACAAGCTCTAACAATATACTGAATATACTCAAACTCATGTCTATCCAGAAAAACCCCCTTTTCGGATTGATGTTATGGAGATTTAGATACACCCTGTATAAGTAGGTGCCTAAAAAGCTTTGGCCTTTGCATCTAAGTAATGAGATAATTTATACAGCGTCTAGTGGCACCTTCACTTACTACACTAGATGGGTGAAGGGACCATACGGACGCTACAGTGCCTGGGACATTGTTTTTTTTGATAGAGTAGGCTTGCCCAGCACCTATACCATCCTGAATTCCTGACAGCTTATTCGGCCTAGCCCACAGGAAAGACGAGTCAATACGTGCGGAGCCAAGCAACCCTAGGGTTTTCTCATGACGTTTTCCTTCACGGTTAGCGTGTCGTATTGCTACTAGAAATTCGCAGATTTTGAAAATAAACAAAGTCATAGGTACATGCCCGCACTGGAAATCGAACCTGGGTCTACCGGTTCCGAGTCCATTGTTCTACCCACTGGGCTACCGTTCGCAAAAATAAGAAATATATCAGACATGGAGGCATGATTCATTCTTATACAATGTCGCCGAGGTGTTTGGGTATGAATAAAACCGTAAACATGCAAAAATAATTGTTGTAAAATGCCAAAACAATTAATAATAAACAGGGAATAACTAAGACGAGCGGGTTGTAGGTATGTAATTGTATCAACAAAAAAAACGTTGTCGAAATTCACTTACTTCCAACTTAAACATAAATATAACATTTCAGGCTAGCTGGAAGAAATTTCTGTTGAAATAAGTCCGCTGTTGCACGTAATTTTTATCACATGTTTTTTAAGTTTTTATTTATATTAATCTGTTATTTTTTACAATAAAGTGATAACAAATAAAGAAATAAAATTTATATAATTATGAAATATAAGTTGTATTTAATTATATATAAAAAAAAAACTTTACAAATAAAAAAAAAATTGTATTATTATTTACTAGCTGTTGCCGGCGACTTCGTTCGCGTGGTGATTTTGATTTGTATTTTTCCGGGATAAAAAACAGCCTATGTTAATCCAGACTATAATCTATCTCTGTGCAAAATTTCATCCGGATCCGTTCAGCCGTTTTTGCGTGAAAGAGTAACAAACATCCATTCATACATAAACTTTCGCGTTTATAATATTAGTAAGGATTAATACACAAGCTGCTTTAAGCTGTTGCATTTATATACAAATATCTTTATTGAGAAATACAATTTGCCACTGTGAAATTTGAAACCCTTGCTCCCAAACTAGGATTACCTGTGCGTCAGGAGCAAGTGACTTCCCTTAAATATGCGTACAGTACAATGCAAATTAGTGCAAAATAATAGAGACAAATCAAGATAAACTAGGTATACAAGAAGAACCAACAAAATCAAAACCAAGTAGTTAGTAGGCCAGGTAAACCAAGTAATTATAAGGTAACAATAGGTTATTTTGAAGTTTCGAAGGTTGAGTTTTGAAGGTAAAAATAACTAACTTAGATAGATAGATAGATAGAATATACTTTATTGTATTTACACCAGGAATTACATATTGTATGCATGCTTAATGTATTTTAGTGCTGCAGAAGTGTGTGTGTGTGTTTGTGTGTGTGTGTGTGTGCGTGTGTGTGTGTGTGTGTGTTTGTGTGTTTGTGTGTGGGTGTGTGAGTGTGTGTGTGTTTGTGAGCCCTTTATTTATACATATGTATATATATTTTATTACATATATCACTATCATGTACTTGTATATTTAGAAGTTTAGCAACAAATTTAGGTCAGATGCCACATCCGGAATGCCCTTCTGCATTCAGAATAAATTGATCTACATTTATTTTTAAGCCACATGCTGTGTTCTACCATCATCATTAGTGAATGATTGGGTCCTTCGAATTGATCTATTGACCCATATCTCTTATTGTGTGTGACATAAGAGAGAGTCTGCATGGGTAGTACGATGACACGAGTCACGCGTTTTGTGGCGCTAACATATCAGAATTTGACTATTAATGCAAGGTGCGGAGCCCACCGATCTGGCGTCTGCGGCGGACATAATTCTTTTTCATTCAAATACTGTACCAAACACACGGTCATAAGGTCATTATTTGAACGCACTCAACAGCCTTTCGTCGGACTTGCTCTAACACGCCATTTCGGCGCCCGTTTGCAGTCAGTTCCTTCGCTCCACGCCTTTTGTCATGCTCATGCCATACCGTGCCAGATCAGTGGGCTCCGCGCCTAATGCAAAGTCGATACTTTTGACATTTAAAACGCGCCGTACTACCCTTGCTGGCTTGAAAGATAGTTCCATTTTCCAAATTTAATCTTTTTTTATTTTTAAAGTACCCTGAAACTTGCATGGGTGCATGCAACAACGAATGTTAATGAAGCTAAAGAGTTTTGTCAGGATCATGCCTAGGGTAGGCATACAGGATAGGTACAGGTGTGAATTTACATATGTAGGTATGTTCAGTTTTGTCTCACATGAAATAAAAACGAAACAAAAAAAAGCTTGTCTACAGCCGAACAACCAGTTTTCTTCAGAGCTTAGTTAAAGTCAGTTATAATACCTAAAATATAGTACTTACGACTCTCATGCCTTCGTATCTCGCGCCATCATACTTGTCTCCAGGCTTGTCAAAAGGGAATGTACCATCATAGCCTGTCAGCTTGCCAGATAACGCTATGAGCATCTGAAAATTTAAGTATTCATTGGTGTTTATTATGCTTGACTACCAAAACTGAGATTGAGAGTAGATTTTCACAGAGGCCACCATACATCATCACTATCATCAGCCATTTGACGCCCACTGCAGAACATGGCCTATGGTTTTGTAACCATGAAGGGTTATGCTATAATCGCCGCGCTAGACAGGCGGTTTGGCGATCGCAGCATGCGGTTGGAATCTCAGGAACACGCTACTGCCCGTTTCCTGGTAATTTATTTCCTTAGTCGCCTTCTACGACATCCACGGAAGGAATTGGAGTGACGCTATTCTTAATCCGGCGCCACACGGAATATATAACTTGTACCAAAAGGCCTTACAGCCCTATAACACTTGCGATTTGCGAGCGATTTGAAAGCGATGTGAGCGCACCGCGTTTTGGACACTCAGTAGCAAAATGGATTCATCTGAAGAGGAAACACTACTACTGCTGGCTTTGTTACTTCGAAGACGCAGAAAACGAAAGCAGATACAAGTCGGCGACGAATCTGGGAGGATTCATTATCAAGTAATCGACTGGGAGAGAGCGACTACCATATGTATCCCATATAACTGGACGATTTTGAATTTAAGTTATAAATAACTTTGTATCCATTGTATCAACGACGATTGTACCTCTAAAAGACGCACATCTACTTACACACTTATCTTTGATATGACTCAACTCTGGCTGGTCGGACTGTTGAATGCGATTGTCCAAATGGCGGCGAGGCTCGCTGTGCAATCGCATCGCTTTCAAATCACTCGCAAATCGCTAGTGTGATAAGGCTCTTAGTCCGGGTGCTAGCACAGGATTTTCTAGCTACTAGTAAATATACATAGCTACTAGACTCAAGATTGTAAAAAAAATCATTAGATGTTTCTAACATTTGAATGCTGCAAATGGTCACTCTTAGTGTGAAATTTTTTAAATTTTTTTTTGCTGTTTTAAAGTTGTCAATAAAAGAAAGATTACCTTCCCCAGTGGTGGATGGACATCAAAGAAGAATGTTCTATTGATGTACCAACTTGCCATTTTGCCAAAATGTGTCTCATCCCAACTGCAAATGTAATGAGTAAGAGTATGGATTGAGTACTACTAATTAGATAGTGAGTTATGGCCTTATTTACCAAAACACAATTCACCTAAAGCACTTCTCAGAGGCAGTTTATTTAATCTGCGGTTTGGTCTTTCCCTTGTAAAATCTCCACCACAGTCTATTTATCATGTTTTAAGGAATCACATTTTTATCAATAAGACCATTATAGTAAAGGAGTGAGAGGGAGGGCGAAAGATAATCCTAGTAATCTTATGAACTTCAAGCAATGAAAATAAATGAGATAAAACTAAGTATTAAAAGCAATGCTCCAATAACTTTGGTGCCATTTCAACTCCTTGACATGCAAACAAATTCAAAGGTAAGTGGTATTTTGATGTTGAGTTTAATTTAGAGCCAGTCAATGGCTAATAATAACATAAGCAGCCTATATATGGGCACAGGCCTTCTCTCAGGGAGAGAGTACAGGCTTAATCACCACTCATACCTAATGCAGATTGGTGATTTCAAGCGCTGAAGTATGTGAATAGCTCAGACATTCAAGTTTCCTCACGATGTTTTCCTTCACAGTTAGTGAGTGGTATTGCTACTATAACTTCACAAATGTACATAACTTAGAAACAAAGTCATAGGTACATGCCCGCATTGGGAATCGAACCTAGGTCTCTCGCTTCCGAATCCAATGTTCTACCCACTAGGCTACCACCGCTCATATAATGATAACAAATGAAAATAAACAATAACAAGGCGCCAGCGTTTAATGACCATACTTACCATACATGGTCAGGCTCCAAAACTTTGTAAAATCTAGTCACAAAAGTAGCTCCACAAAGTATGCCAAATGTAAGCCACCACCTAGAACACATAAGTATTGTAGTAAGCCTAAACTTGAAGAGGTTTTAGTAGCTGTAAACATTTAACCGAAAAACAAAATTATTTAACAAAGTTTCGTACACTTTATGTGATTCTGTCTTGATATGTAATGGTTTAGTTTTATCTGGCATCGTCTCAATAATCAATATTGTCAGTCCGAGTCCAGTCCCAGTTTTAAATCAGTACATACACCATGTTCCGTGAGAAAATAAATAAAGTAACGGTGAACATAGGTACTTAGCGATACGTCATTTGACAGATGATTTGGTATGAACTAGCAATCAATCACACACAGAAAATCACAGAGTATGTCTCACAACTGGCATTGATCTTGAAACGGATTGTGTATTTTTTTCTGCAAATGGCCATGCTTACACTGCGCCACATTCGGTCACTTTTTATACCAATTTGCCGAAATCTGAGACGGCACACATCCTTTTGACCGCCAAAGGTTCCATGCGCAAATGTGCACCGACTGTACGCTACAGCAATTTTTTACTCAAAACTTCAACACAAAATAATTAGGCATGTGCCACTACACTAACCCCCAGTTTCTCGTATATAACACGCTGTTAAATCTACTGTTAACAGCTGTCAATTGACCAAACTGCATACAAAAAAAAACCACTGACACCTGTTAACAGTAGATTAACTTAGTGTACGAGAAACCGGGGGTAAGAGTGCATTTAAATAAGTCTTAAAATAAGCTTTATAAATTGCTGCAATAAGTCTAATAAGAAACTTGGCCTTTCCATCTACGTAATGAGATAATTTATATAGCGTCAGTGGCACCTTCACACACATTAGATGGGCCACTCGGGAGCTGCAGTGCCTGGGACATGTTTTTTTAGATGGCTTGCCCAGCACCTACAGACAGCTTAGTCGGCCTAGCCCACAGGAAAGACAAGTCAATATGTGCGGAGCTAATCAAGCCCCGGGTTTCATCACGATGTTTTTCCTTTACTTCGTTTCAAAGTTACGTACATCTGCGAATTTATAGAAGCCTAATAAACACTGTATCTGTATATAACTAAACAAAATAAATAATCGGCCAAGTGCGAGTCGGACTCGTACACGAAGTGTTCCGTACCATTTATACAAAATTAGACAAAGATCGGAAAAAACGGCAGAAAATCACGTTTGTTGTATGGTAAATATTTATTTTATTTTAATTTAATGATTTATTTTTGAGACGCATATACAACATGTCCCAAAATTCAACGATAAGCCGGCACCAGAGGATGGACCTACTAATGACTACTCGAGAAAAAAAAAGAAAAAAAAAATACCTCTACTTTTTTTTAAATTACTTAAAAAAAAGGAAATTCTTTGAAAATGTATACCCCTTATGACACTTTTAACTACCATGACCATAATTTTTCAAATATTTCAGTTTTTTTGTTTGTATCGGCAACCTAAGTAGTACTACTATTCACCATAATCTTTGAAAATTACAGATATTTCGTAGTTTTATACAAAAAACAACCAAAAAAAATTATTTCCCTAAAATTTTGAAAGATTTTTACGTTCAGTAAACTTTAACTCATCGTAGTGTAAAAAAAAAATATGGACACTACTATGGCAAGTTTTTTTAAAAATTAGCGCAACTACCCTAGATTTTAAAATGGTATAATACTTTAGGAAAACTAGCCACAAAAAAAAATAATGACACTTTTTCTAATCAAGAACCAAATTTCATAAGTTGTTGTTAATAGTAATCACTTCTACTATGTGCCTAAAATAGATTTCTTTCGCAAATTCTTAGAATTTGGAAGGGACATGTGCGTAGTCAGTGAAGTTCAGAAGTCAGAAAGAGATAGATAGTATACGTTAGAGAGAGATAGATAGAGAGCGATTATACGTTAGAGAGAAATAGATAGATTGCGATTATACGTTAGAGAGAGATAGATAGATGTTTGTTGTTAAATAACAATAGGGCAGGTAGGAATGTTGCTGTTCTCTACAAAGTACAAAGTCAGTACGCTCTGCCAAAAGTCGTTAGTACGAGAGTCACATCAATTGAATACGAAACGGTGCACAGTAAACAAAGAAGCA
Source organism: Yponomeuta cagnagella (assembly GCA_947310995.1). Lineage (NCBI taxonomy): Eukaryota > Metazoa > Arthropoda > Insecta > Lepidoptera > Yponomeutidae > Yponomeuta > Yponomeuta cagnagella. The sequence goes on from OX371287.1 coordinate 13,798,221, forward strand.
GAGCGTACTGACTTTGTACTTTGTAGAGAACAGCAACATTCCTACCTGCCCTCTTGTTATTTAACAACAAACATCTATCTATCTCTCTCTAACGTATAATCGCAATCTATCTATTTCTCTCTAACGTATAATCGCTCTCTATCTATCTCTCTCTAACGTATACTATCTATCTCTTTCTGACTTCTGAACTTCACTGACTACACACATGTCCCTTCCAAATTCTAAGAATTTGCGAAAGAAATCTATTTTAGGCACATAGTAGAAGTGATTACTATAAACAACATATTATGAAATTTGGTTCTTGATTAGAAAAAGTGTCATTATTTTTTTTTGTGGCTAGTTTTCCTAAAGTATTATACCATTTTAAAATCTAGGTTAGTTGCGCTAATTTTTAAAAAAACTTGCCATAGTAGTGTCCATATTTTTTTTTTACACTACGATGAGTTAAAGTGTACTGAACGTAAAAATCTTTCAAAATTTTAGGGAAATAATTTTTTTTGGTTGTTTTTTTGTATAAAACTACGAAAATTCTGTAATTTTCAAAGATTATGGTGAATAGTAGTACTACTTAGGTTGCCGATACAAACAAAAAAACTGAAATATTTGAAAAATTGTGGTCATGGTAGTTAAAAGTGTCATAAGGGGTATACATTTTCGAAGAATTTCCTTTTTTTTAAGTAATTTAAAAAAAAGTAGAGGTATTTTTTTTTTTTTTTTTTTCTCGAGTAATCATTAGTAGGTCCATCCTCTGGTGCCGGCTTATCGTTGAATTTTGGGACATGTTGTAGAATTGAATATGAATATTTCATGAATATTCTTTTATTTTTTGTGTTGTATTCTGTTATTTTGTTAATATTGCTTGAATATTTCAAACGTCTACCTGTTGCCGTTATTAAACCTAGACACCTAACCTTCTCACATACCCCATAATACCTAACCATTTTTTGAAGCGTTATGTTTTAAATAAAACCTTTTTGTTTTTGCTACTTTTATTCCATTGAAAGTGATCTGTCAGGATCGTAGCAAGTGGCAGTCCCTGGTCTCTGCCTACCCCTCTGGGATACAGGCGTGAGTTTATGTTATGTTATTCCATTGATGATGTTTCAGGCATGTTACCTATATATTTTTTAGACAAAATATTTTTTTGTTATTTATTGTTGTCACTCTTATTTTTTCTTTCTATTTAAAATGGCTCGCGTTTCTACAGATCAAACCCGACATTCTTATGATTTTTGATGACGACAATTTTTTATTAAAGCAGTAATTTAAAAAGTAGAGTTTAATTTTAATTTCATTAATAATTTTTGTAGACATTACAGAGAAGAAAAACATACTTTTTTACGCCCACTCAGTACAAAAAACGATTTTGTGTACAACATGTACATGTTGCCATATTGTACATATTTTTGTAAAATATCGAAAAAATAGTACTTGGCTACCGGAATTCGTTGTAAGAGTGCCTTTAAATAAGTCTTAAAATAAGCTTTATAAATTGCTAAAATAAGTCTAATAAGAAACTTGGCCTTTAAAACTACGTAATGAGATAATTTATATAGCGTCAGTGGCACCTTCACACACACTAGATGGGCGAACAGAGAGAGCACTCAGGCGCTGCAGTGCCTGGGAGATGTTTTTTAGGGCTTTTTAGGTTTAGCCTCTAAATAGGTTTTGAAACTTGTCCTCAGCACGGGTTAGTGCAACAAAAAGAATATAAAGTAGCAAATAGCTGAGAATCGTGTGTTGAAGTTTTCCATTTTCAACCCCGTATTTATACGTCAAAGACGGTCTGGGTGCATTTTTCCGTCAGTGGTGGCCAAGGATTAAAAGTCCTCTCACTATGGAAGGTTTTAACTATTGGCAGGCCAAAGTCGTACTAAATACTACAATTAATGAACCTATCACTGGTGTTCGCAATGATTGCAACAGTCTTAGATCACATAAAAAACTATCAAATAGCACATTTGAAATTACATTGAAAATTTACTTTGGTGAAGTTATTGCAGGAGTGAAATAAAATCCTAATGTAAATCAAAAACACCTCCTTTTAAAACAATAGGTTCGTATATTTTGATGACCAACTACGGACCTTACTATGCGCGTGGTCCGATATGCACTTGGCCGGTTTTTTTAAGATAATTTTTAGTCGGACCGAATGAATGAACGAAACTTCCCTACTAGGTACTATGTGTGTGACCAGCTGTCAAATAGGGATAAATGTTGGACATAAAAAACGATTTTTAATATAATCAATTTATTCTGTTCTTATAAAAATCTATTATTAACAAACGATTTTTGTTATCAAATTAATCGATTTTTTCCAAAAATCGCTTTCGTCACAAAAATTAAGTTGAATAGAATACAGGTTTTTAATTACTATGCATTGTATGCAGTGTAAGTCAGGCATATTTTGAATAGAAAATACCTTAGTTACTTGAAGACTGTATCAAAGAATTACGATGTTAGCTTTAAAAAAATCATCTAATAGAACGTTATTTACTAAAACTTATGATCACATTATTTTTCTATTCGACGTGTATACTTATATAAATTTTATAGTCTGCAACTATAATTACCTCACGTTTTTTATTGAGTTTTTGTAATTAAGATGAAAAGTCAACGGCATTCTTAGGATGACAACTAAAACAAAGATATTGTAATTGTAGGTATAGCAATTGATTTTTTTTTTGCAATGAATCTGCAAAAAAACATTGCTGTTTTACCGACATTTTATAACTACACGGCGCGCCAAAATTCGAAGAAATTGTAAGTGATGACTATGAAAAATTCGAAAAGACGCTTGTAATATACAAAAAAATAGATTTTTAATAATCCAAAACTTGTAGTCCAAAAATGCGATTTATCCGAAAAAAAAATCGACTTTTTAAAAATCGATTATTTTGTCACATCCCTACTGTCAACGCGAACGACGGATGGAAGAGTGTGCGTGCGAGTGTGTCACAACTGTCACACACAACCAACAAAAATATTTACATTAGAGTTTTACGTCGCATGTTCATTTCTCATTAATTTTGCTACCTTCGAGTGTGATGGTCGCGTTTTAAGCTGTTAAAATGCGCCGCGCGAACCGTTTATTTGCGGTGCAGACACTTTTACTCGTTAATATTTGTTTTCTCGGCCTCGGGTTTGCTCAGAGGGACAAGTTTTTGGGTGGCCTTATAGATTATTTGAATAATCTGCCGAATCAGCCATACGTTTACGAAGACGGGCTACTGCTGACCAGTCACAATGCCGTAAGTTCATATTATTCATTCACCGTAATGTGAACCCTTTTTGAACCTGATATTTTGGTCAAAGGTTATCTCTTGACCTGGAGTTATCGCTGCATTAACAACCTTGATGTCTATGTTTCCCAACTTTAACAACTAATTTAATTATGCATTGATTATGTTTACTGTGTTTGGTGTACAAGAACTCTGACAATTACAATGGTCACTTTTTTATATAATATAGTTACATGTACATATGATAGTTAAACATTTATCGGGTCCAATCGCGACTGTTTAGGTAGATTATGTAGAAGTAAACCTTTATTCCGGATATTTCGACAACATTGCAAATGCCATGCTAGTAGACTATTATGGCATTTGCAATATTGGTACTGGCCAGCAACCAGCAACTGGTAGACTGGAGTGGAGAGTGCAATCAATGGCAGAATCCCCCAGAGATCTAGGTAAAATGCTAACCAGCCTCTGCCATGCATAACTGCAAGTTGGCCTGTAAATGAATGCAGAAAAGACAGGTAATGGGCTCTACCCATATGTCGAACGATCCAATTTCCATAGACTTGGCGAACCGTGAACTGCAGAGACCGTGAACAGGCTCACAGTCGCCCACAGAGCATTGCAAAGCCGATGCTCAGAATATCCTTCTGCAACAGAGTAAGGAACATGCACAATGTTCTGATGATATCAGGGCTATTACAGGGTCGACCTGGACTACAATAGCCGTAGACCGATCGCGATGGAGGACTCATGAAGCATACATCCAATAGTGGATAAACAAATGCTGAAGAAGAAGATGTACAATATTTGTTGATTGACTGTTATTATTCTGGTTGACAATAAAATTTGTGGATAAAAAATAGATACCTACTCCTGTCCTTGTGACATGGCGGGGGTAGACTGAAATTTTATCTAATTCTAACATAGACAGTAATTTTTTAGGTTACAAAGGGATGCTAGACTGTGACATAGACATAGACAAAACCAGAATCTATACCTGCCATCTTAGCCTGCCTAGTTTATGATTTGAGAATTTTCGTGGTGTATTTACTGAGCAACATACAAAAAAATTACCTTTGTTACCGAAATTCTCAGAGTTAATGACAGACTCTTAACAATAATAACTTCAATACAGCACAATTACTTGTTCTGGTCCCAAACTAGGATGTCCTGTGCATGCTATGGTAACCAGGCAAGGACATCATAAACATGGAAATATACCCAGTCTGAGGCCAATTGTACAAATCAAGTATGGTGTCCTTCAGTGGGAACACAAAACCTCTGTTTTGATAGAGGCAGTTAAGATTGTGTTATCAATATTGTTACCTTATTTAAGACTGTTTCAACGGGGCTGTAGTTGATTTTAATCAACTCTAGTGGTTTGATTGACTATTACCTTATAATCTAGATATATTTACGCTTTAAAGTAAATATGAATGAAAATAACAAGAAAAATTATTAAGTTCATGACCGCAATATAGTGGGCTTAACAAAAACAATCCATTATCATCCAACTATAGTAAGTGCTTTGCACTATTTCATTGTTCTGGCCTTAATTGTGATACCTAAGTTTGTTTTCAATATTTGTGTTGAGAAAATGTGCACTGTGTTAGTCCGCTTATTTTTCTTCCTTGGGGTACTACTTAATAATGCAAACCACTTATCGTAGCTAAAGTTGTTTGTATGGGGACACAAAAATTATGAGCTTCTCCATTCTAAAGTTTAAAACCTATGACGCTGCGATGAAAAGGTGTACTGAGAAATCATTTATTTATGTATTCCCGAAACGCGCGCATTGTCCGTATCCGTCCGTCTGTCACCAGGCTCTATCTCATGAACCGTGATAGTTAGGCAGTTGAAATTTTCACAGATGTTGTATTACTGTTGCAGCCATAACAACAAGTACTAAAAACTGAATAAAATAAATATTTAAGAGGGGCTCCCATACAACAAACGTGATTTTTTTGCCGTTTGTTGCTCGATATTAATAACGACAGCAGGTAGACGCTTGAAATATTCAAATATTCAAACCTTGTAGGTAGGAACCCTTCGTGCGCGAGTCCGACTCGCACTTGTTTAAATTTTATTTTATGTGTATTTGACATACCTTATATATTTGTGTAATGTTCAGGGTGGCCCCCATCCTATTTGCACACTACACCCGGTGAACACGTCGAACCAAAATTGACAGGACAATGTTATAAACATCTTGATAATACATCTTATTGTACTACTATTGACACAACGTCTGTGCAAATAAATTCAGTCTTATTTATAAAAACAAGATTCCTTAAAATACTCCTCAGATGCATTGTTAACAAATTGTTTAACATGTTTAAATAGTCTCTGGTCAAGGTAAAAACGTAGCCAATTGTTGAAACTGCTTGTGAGGAGTGTTTTAGAGGAATCGTGTTTTTTATTAATAATACAGTAACGGTCTATGTCATATCATCATCAACCCATTATGTTTCCACCGAGGGGCACAGGTCTCTTCCCTGAGGAAGGTATAGGCCATACTCCACCACGGGGGCCAAGTCCGGATTGGTGGAGGCTTGTAGACTAGTGGCTCGTCTACTAGTTTGTGGCAAAAGTGAAGACGTAACCACAAATGTTTATCTCTAGGGCGACAACGTCTACAACCTGGAAGTGAGCTTGAAGGCCAGAGACGTCCAAGACCCGAAGTCCTTCAAGCTCCTCAAGTGCACTGCCACCGTCCAGGACAACGGCGATTCGGGCGTGACGGTCCTGGAGAATGAGCACCACTGTCACGAGGACATCACCCAGCCTCCGGGACCGCAGCCGGGTGCCGGAGGAGAGGACGGGGGCGAGGTGGCTGGGGTCACCGACGCCCCCATACAGGAGGTACCCGTGAAGTTGGACAACGAAGTGCAGTCGGATACTGCGGTAAGTTTCTGCATATGTAGATGTTTTATTTTTCAAATCGACAGTCGACCCTCGGTGGTCCATTGAGTGAAGATACTTGTAGCAACTAGCCTGAATTTCTACTAAAAAGATCAGGAGTTTTACAGAATGGAAAATTACAAAATTCACAATGAGTTTAGACCTTATCTTCCGAACTGATTGTGGAGAAAGCCAAAGAAAGCGAGCCTTCCGAGTCTCCATCCCCAGTCCCCCAGCCCGCACCCCCGCTCGCCCCGGTAGTGGGGTGAGATAATGACGATGGCCACGGTGCTCATACAATCTCATTAAGTTATTTATCTTCTGGTATTGAGGGTTCCGTAGTCAACAAGGAACCCTTATAGTTTCGCCATGTCCGTCCGTCCCTCTGTCTGTCGGTCCGCGGCTTAGCTCGCTTAGTACAAAAAAGGTGAAATATATGCCAAATTTCATCTTTTAAATCACGCCGACGAACCGGAGAAATAACATAAAAAATTTATTTTGTTTAGTTAGTTATTTTTTTAATTATTTTATATTTAGTTACTCCTAAATTAGGTATGATTTTTTTCTCGTCTACCCAATAGTGTGTGACATCGTTGAATTCACATGTTTTCATTTCTAGCCAGGTGAAAAAATTTAATGTCCATTGATAAAGCCTTTCTTTGTTCATTCGTTTTAGAGATTTTTATAAATTAATTAAATATTGAGGATGTGGGCTGAAGAGCTGCAATACCTTTGCCTAGAAAAAAAACTAACTGTCAATGTCATGTTTACATCCGAATATAATCTGTGATCTTTCTGTGAATTTGACGTTTGTTTGACGCGTTGACATCAGTGTTGCCACTTTGATGGTTATAGTTTCCCACGTCTCGTAGGCTATAGAGGCACGCATTCACTTCTTCAAAATTATTCAGTATGATTTAGGTAGTTTTTTAGGGTTCCCTACAAGAAAAAAAATCCCATTTGAAATACATACGCCATTTTAGATTACTTCAAGCTGCAATGGCACAACAACTGAAACATAAATGTATGAATAGGTAATTAATAAGTGAATTATTTTTAAAATCAATGGAATAAAAGCCGTACGTCCTAATGGGAGAGGGAAACTTTCCCTTTCTTCGCATCTCAAGCCTAAATTCCTTTCAAAAGGAAATTTAGAAATTAATATAAAATAAAAAATCAATATTTTGGAAAAGGGTTGGAAGCAAATCCCTTAGTTTTCTACCTACTTTCAGCTAAGCTATTAAAATATCCGGGTTACTATTTTGAAAGGTTGTCAATTAGTCGTTTCTAAAATATTGAAATCGAAAATATTGTGGGTGTAGGAAAATAATTTTTCGATTTAGGGATGCGTAATATTAAGTTTTGAAGCAAAATAATTTGTTAGAGTGGGATGTCGCCCTGTCTTCCGGCTAAACGGTAGTTTGTATTTAATAAAGGTGAAAAAATTCAGGGCACTAGCACATATAACGAAGTTAAAAGGACAACTGACATAGGCTTTACAATTTAACGAGTAATAGTCGATCAACTTAGATACACCACAGGCTACATCTATGGTCCTGTTTTATTTATTCGTTTTGTCTGTTGTGTATTTAGTTTTCCTTCTGTTGTGCATATTATGTTACTTATCTGCTTATTTTGTTTCTGTGATGTATCTTGTTGGTATAATAAATGTCTTTCTTCTTCTTCTAACTTATGAAAAGAAAACTTCGTACAAATTCCATTAAAAAATGCTTTTATGAAGTAACCGTTGTTAGTTAAGCCGTGAAATCAATATGTTCATACTGTCAATCGAAAAACCCCTACTTGTAAGTCCGCCTATCGGATCGCTCCTTGTTTGTTTCTATAGATGGCGCTGTTCTCAAGGTACCTAGTCTATCTTGTCTCGATCTTGTCTAATGTTGTATAGATAATGGTATGGAACCCTTCATGCGCGAGTCCGACTCGCACTTGGCCGGTTTTTTTATTTATTAACAAGCGCTCCGCAGGTGACGTCAGGCGAGCAGTTCGTGGCGATCCCGCGCGTCGTGCACAATCCGCCCTGCATCGGGTGCTCGTCGCCTGTCGACCCGGCCGCGCCGGGGGTCCGCGAGCTGGCCCTGCTCGGGGTCAGGCACCTGGACCGTCACGACCCCAACGTCAGGCACAACCTGAAGGGCGTCTTCGAAGTCGAGAGACAAGTCCAGGTGAGCTGTGGTGCTATTTATGAGCGAAACGCTGTGACCTAGTTCTCGTTAAGAGGAACAAACGCTAATTTTACATACAATACATTACAATACAATACAATACACTACATAAACTCACACCTGTATCCTGGAGGTGTCGGCAGATACCAAGGTTTGCCACTTGCCACGATCCCGAGAAACTAAAAAAAAAAAAAACTGGCCAAGTGCGAGTCGGACTCGCGCACCGAGAGTTCCGTACTCGCGGTTTGCCGTTTTTTATCATTTGTCGTTAGAATATATTATAATGAGTCCCACAATCACGCCAAGTTTGATGCCTGTATGTAATACCGTTTTTACGATAGAGCATAAACAAAAAAGGTTTGGGAAAGTTTGTTGTATTTTTTATTATTATTTAAATTTTATTATTTCTTAGGTAATCCGCCGTAATAAAATATATTCTGTGAAAAATTTTACCTGGCTAGCTATTACGGTTCTAAATTCTAGAGCCCTTTCAGACAGCGGAGGCAGAGTAATAGGGTCCCGTTTGGCACCCTTCGGGTACGGAACCCTAAAAAAGTACTCTAAACCGGAGAGCGTGCATGCATGACATGACAATGTTAGTTCGGATTAAGGCTGGGTTCTCCGAGCTCACTATACAGGGCGTCCCAAAGTTATGGGACATGAAGGGAAAGTACCTTAAATATCGTAAATAGGGTATTTTGTTTAAAGAAGACTTTATGTTATTTTTAAAAGTTAGTAATTCTGCATTCAAAGATTTTCTAAAAAATACTTGCCTTGTCTGGGAATCGAACCGACTTAAATAAAAAAAAAAAAACCCCTACTTTTATGATGCCAATTCAATTCAATTCAAATATTTTTATTCATTGTAAAAACAGAATGTTTACTTAATGAACGTCAAAGTTGTTAGTTTCACAATTAATGGATTATGTGGAGAAGAAGCTAACAAAGAAACTCCACATTTATTCTTTTCAAAACACGTTTTAACTTAATTAACAGAGTTTTCAACTTAAAATATTAGTCATGAATGTGTTGAACACTAGTCACAATCGTCCTTTAAATAATATTAATCTACTGTTTAATGCCAAACATCTTTGTCTTCTAAATAATCCTTGATGTTATAGTAAGCCTTTTTGCACAGAATGTGCTTAACACATTTTTTAAATCGCGTTGGAGGTAACTCTAATATATCTTAAGGAATTTTGTTGTAGAACCTTATACAGTGCCCCATAAAGGATGTGTTAACTTTTGCAAGTCTAAATAGTGGAAATGACAATTTATGTTTATTTCTAGTATTAAAATTATGGTGGCCACCAACATTTTCGAAGTCTTTGATATTTTTTCTAACGTACATAATATTTTCATAATTGTATTGACATGCAACTGTTAAGATGTTGGTTTCTTTGAAGAAATCTCTTAGCGAATCCCTACCACCTAACTTGTAAATAAATTGGATGGCTCTCTTCTGTAAGATGAAGATCGTCTCAATATCTGCTGCCCGACCCCACAGTAGTATGCCGTAGGACATAATACTATGGAAGTAACTAAAATAAACAAGCCTAGCAGTTGCAACGTCAGTGAGCTCTCTAATTCTTTTGACTGCATATGCTGCAGAACTAAGCCTGTGTGCTAGTTTTACAATATGAGAACCCCATTGCAATTTTGAATCGATTGTGATGCCTAGAAAAACAGTATCTTCTACAAATTCTAGTTTTTCTTTTCCGAGTACAATGTTGTTTTCAACTAATCTTACGTTTGGTAAGGTAAACTTTATACATTTTGTCTTTTTGGAATTTAGAAGCAGATTATTTGCCGTGAACCAATCCAACACACGCGAGAGAGCATCATTTGCATCGTCAAGATAATTTTCTTGTCTCTTAATTTTAAAAATAAGTGACGTGTCATCTGCACATAATACTATCTCGGACATGTTTTGTACCATAAACGGCAAATCATTTACGTATACAAGGAAAAGGAACGGCCCCAAAATTGATCCCTGTGGTACTCCGATTTTTATTTGTGAACCTGTGGATTTTATACGATTTATGTCCGCTTTTTGAACCCTTCCTTTTCCATCTCATCAGTTCTAAACCTTTCCCCTTTACTCCGTAATGCTCTAGTTTTAGCAAAAGTGTCTCGTGGTCCACGCAATCAAATGCCTTTGACAAGTCACAAAAAACACCTATAGCATCCCTACGATCCTCCCATGCACTATAAATATGTTTAACTAGCAAGACACCAGCGTCCGTCGTCGACCGTCCCTGCGTGAAGCCGAACTGCTGGTTATGGAGAAGTTGATAATTATTAAAGTGCGTAAGTAGTTGAACTAAAACAATCTTTTCGAATATTTTGCTCAATACGGGTAGGATCGAGACGGGTCTGAAATTTGTGGGATCATGCCTATCGCCACTTTTAAACAACGGAACGAGCCTACTGTATTTCATTAGGTCAGGGAATGTACCCTCACCTACACATTTGTTAAAAATTTTTGCTAAATGAGAAGCGAGGACATCTATTACTGAACTATGATTACTGACATTCCCCACAAATCTTCCGTTTTTTTAAGATTTAATAGTTTAAACGCTTTAATTACGCTGTGGGGATTAATGAAGTCGAACGAAAACTCGTAACCGCACGAGGGGACATTGTCTTTTAATAAACTTGCAGCAAGATCAGGAGACGAATCTAAAGGAGCCGTAGTTTCAATTGGAACATTTGTAAAGAATTGTTCAAAGGCTGTCGCGAATGAACGCGATCTTTATGTTCATATTTTTTATTGGGGGTAGTCATATTTTTTACCTAGCGGCGCGCGGATAGCCGCCGCGCGGGGAAGACAGACAGCTACCGAGCGGCCAACCAAGTGGGTGATGTTCTGAGGAAACTCAGGTATTTATTCTCAGAATATGTATTATCTCGATCTGGCTGCATAACATTTATTGAGTTGTGTTTTTAATGTTTGAATTAAGTATGTGTCAAGTTCAGTGTCTCAGCAATGCTCAGTGTCCCGCCTGCTACATGTGATGATCGTGGTCAACTGGCCAGTGTAGTGGTTGCGATGCTCAGTATCTCAGATGTTATCAACCAAGGTGTGCTCAGTGAACTCAGTACGTGTGGAAAGGGGTCGCTATTAGGGGAGGTTGGAGGCGACGAGGAGGCCAGCTCCGATAACGCTCAGTTGATACTCAGTTTGTGATCAGTTCATGCTCAGTCGATGCTCAGTGGAAGCTCAGCTAAACTCAAGATCGCTCAGTAAACCCATGACGTTATCATCCGTAGGTATCATTCAAGCAAGATCATACATCTCTGGTATTTGACACCTGAATCATATTCGCCAAATCATGTTTTTATTTTAACTTGGCTCAGGCAATTGAAGGAACTTGGCGACATGGTGGAGGAGCTGGGATCCTCTTCATTCTCATGGCTACTTTAATAAAATTGATTACTATCGGCACCCGGTCAACTATAGATATTTTGTTGCGAAGTCGACCTCGATGTAATTGAGTGAAGTGTGAACGTAACGGTATTGTTGTCCTGTCGGCAGTACCTATGTTTTGTCTGTAAAATTTCTTAAAATAACTATGATCTAGATTAACTAAATTAGCTAAACACCGAAGTGAAGTAAAACATGATCAGACACTATTTAGAAGAAATTTTTTTTTTGGTTGTACATATATCTCATACCTATTTATCATCATTTCAGATCGATAATATTTACTCACTTGCGTATTCTTGTGGTCCTAAGTAAATACTTTCAAGACATTTCGACCTGTGTTAAAATTATTCGTTGCTCAAGAGTAGCCTTTGTTGCACGCAATCTATATTTATTCCGAGATTACCTGGCCACCTGGTTTCTATTGTGCATTCGAAATTGTACTTTATTTCCTACATATGAAAACTATATTAGCTTGAATTATTAACGCAATAAGAAGGGAATAGTGCCTGGTTGCCCTTGCGGACTGCCTCGTCGGTCTGGCGGTTGGGGGCGCTTGGCTGCCGAGACAGAGGTCGTGGGTTCGATTCCCGCTGAGGACTGCCGTGGATTTGCAAATGGCCCCAGTCTGGATGTGTTTCCATATTTGTGGTGTTTTTGTCTCGTTACCATCGTGCGGGGTGTTCTGGTTTGGTACAGAGTCAAACGCTTGTGTTGTGGAAATTTATTTAGCACAAGTTTCAAAGGTGTTATCTGCCTGGATGAGACAAAGGGTATTCTGTTGTTGATTAGATTGACGACCTCTGTGGCGTAGCGGTTGGCGCATCTGCTTACCATGCGAGAGGTCCCGGGTTCGAACCCCGGCTGGGGAGAAAATAAGAAACCCTATATCTTGGATGTTTGCATGTCTGTGACGTCGCTGTTTCTGGTTCCCGCGACGCGGGGTATCCTGGTGTGGGGCCAGGAGCAGGTAGGTATGTTCCTGTATGTAAATGTTTATGTAAATTAACAGCATCCTGTTCTAAAATTTGTCAATACTGAATGTTATTTACTTAATAAAAAGTTACTTTAATAAACGGGAGAACCGTGAACGAGTGATCTTTATTAACCCGATTTCTCTCATTCGTGTTTAATAATTGTGGTTTTATTTCCCAATTGGGTGCGATACCGGTGCGACATCGGCAAGGATAATATGCCGTAAAATACGAGACGTTTTTCTGTATAACTCAGACGGTTTTTTTTCATTGTTACAGCCAGAACTAAAGACTTGGTTGGGTTGCGTTTTGATAGTTTCGTGGTAGCCTGTGCATTTTATCATTTACTCAGTGTTGACGGACTTAGTTACTTTTCACACTCAGCAATGGAGGAGGTGGTCAGGACTAGACTCAAGCTAATTATAGAGCACTTAGTATCCCTTATCGAGGTGGGCCAAGGTGCCTTGCAAAAACTAAAAAGTGAACCTGGTGACACAAATGACGCGCAAATGGTGTCGTCAAAACTCAAACTTGCAGTAGAACGTTTTGTCTCAGAAACCTACAATTATTTCAAGGTAATCCAAAATCCATGCGCTGATGAGATATGTCAGTACACACAAATCCAAATTAAAGGAGAAGAGTTGGTCACAGAATTAAACTTCTATACTCAGAAAAGACTTTGTCCTACTAACTCATCACTGAACACCAAGGCCGATACACTCAATGTCGCTAGTAAGTTGCCGAAGATGGAACTGGCAAAATTTGACGGAGATGTCTTAAAATGGCATCAATTCTGGGACCAGTTTGCATCCAATGTCGATAATCGCAATATCAATGACGTCGACAAGCTCCTATACCTACAGTCAGTTCTAGAGGGTGAAGCAAAAAGAGCTATAGATGGCTTAGATACGACAAATTCAAATTATCACATAGCTGTCTCTACTCTCAAGGATAGATATGGTAAGCCCGGTACCATAATTGATGCTCATTATGCGGCATTATACAGAGTCAAAATGGCTGACAAGTCAATATCTGATTGTCGACGTGCGTTCAATGAGATTGAAAGGCATCTCCGTGTTCTGAACTCCTTAGGAGAGGACGTTAATCATAATCACTTAAGAGTCATGATAATGCAAAAATTCTCAGAAGAAATCATATATGAATTGCGCATAAAAATGGGAACCGAGACCGATACGATAGAAAATATTCGAAAACACCTGGAACACATTATATCTGCACGCGAAGCTTCCAACAGGATGAAAGAGGACACATTCCAATCTGAAGGGCCTAGTATCAGTAAAGCTGAGGGTGAAAGATTTACATTGGAGGCGCTACACGCTCGAACGGAAGGTCACACAAAGCCACGGTTTCCATCGAGGAAACAATTTCTCTCTCATCATCAAGACCGAAGTAGATTTCTAAGAAAGGGCAATCATGACAAATCTTACACGGAAAGGAGATACTCGCACAATAACACTAATAAAATTGGTGATAAACGGAAGAGGCAATATACTAGAGAGACACACAACCCACAAGAATCAGAAACAAAGAGAAAAAGACCTACATGCATCTTCTGCGGACACGGACATTTCAATGATGAGTGCAGTATTGCCAAGACGGTACAAGAAAGAAAAAACAAACTACTAGGGCGATGTTATAATTGTCTGTCTAAAGGCCATAGGTCATCGGACTGCAGATCACATAAAAAATGCCATCACTGCGGAAAATATGGGGACCACAATCGAGCTTTATGTCCAACTAAGGATCCTATCAAAACAAATAACTTACATGTGAGCCTACGACCAAATAGCAAGGGACTTATAATCTTACAAACTGCAGTCGTACGCGTAAATAAAGTTGGAGATACATCACAAATACTTTGTCGAGTTTTACTTGACTGTGGAAGCCAACGCACGTATGTAACTAAAGATCTGGCTAAAAAACTAAAGCTCTCGGAATTGGAGGTGAATAATCTATCAGTATTTACCTTTGGTGCCGACCATCCAGATGAAATCGAAAGCCCAGTGGTAAAGTTTGAAATTACAACAAGGACCAATAAACGTAAAACACTTTATGCCAACGTGGTTCCACATATTACTAATAGTGTTCCAACTTTAACTTGCAATGGCGTACAGTACACGCACGCAAAAAACATCATCATGGCGGACGACGCCTCACTGGGTGATCGCGTGGATGTATTGATCGGCAATGATTATTACTTCGCCTTGATCGGCGGAGAGAAACTACAGATGGCTGAAAATCTATTCCTTGTTGAATCCATCTTCGGATGGATTTGGTCTGGAAGGTGCACGGAAACGATTAAGGATGAGCAAGACAAACTTTCGGTACTCACATATTTCCAATCGAGCATGGAATACACCAGCCTTTGTGAACCTGATCCACCGCTTAAGAGCGACAGTCTGAAGAAATTATGGGACTTGGAATCCATCGGGATCACAGATTCTCCAAAGGCTGACAGAGATGATGAAGCTGTCAAGCAATTCAATGAAACTATTGAGTTTTCCAACAGCAGGTATCACGTGAAATGGCCGTGGATTGAGTATCCACCACTACTACCCTCAAATTTTGGACTATCTCTCGGACGATTAAAGAGCTTATTGAAGAGACTTGACGATGACACTATGCTGTCTTACGATAATATTATCAAAGAACAGCTTGATAAAGGTATAATAGAGATTGTGCCAAACGCTTTAAGCTCTGTGGAACATCCTGTCCACTACCTCCCTCACCACTGCGTGGCGCAAGGAGAGAAGCTGCGTCTAGTTTACGATGCCTCGTCAAAAACTAAAGGCAATAAGAGCTTAAATGAGTGTCTGTATCGAGGGCCACTTCTTTTGGAGGATTTGACTGGCTTATTAATACGTTTTCGCGAACATCGTATAGGCTTAGTAGCTGATGTGGAGAAGGCGTTTTTACAGATAGGACTGCAAGACAAAGATAGAGACGTTACACGATTTTTGTGGCCCATGAACTTAAAGGACGACTTGTCTCCCGAAAATTTGATGCATCTAAGATTTAAAAGAGTACCTTTCGGAGTGATTTCAAGTCCTTTTCTATTAAATGCGACAGTCCGTTATCATTTGAATAAGAGTCATGACGTTGTTCATAAGCAGATTGCTCAAGACCTTTACGTTGATAATCTTGTCAGCGGAGCTGAGTCAGTTAACAAGGCTATGAATATTTATCAGAGTTCCAAACGGGCCTTCGACGACCTCTCAATGAACCTCCGTGAGTGGAACTCTAATTCAGATGAATTTTTAAAGTCTATCCCCACGCAGTATCGCAGCCAAGAGAGAAAAGTCATGAAAGTGTTGGGCTTAAATTGGGATCTCGTAAACGACACAATAGGTTTAAAATTCGATCTAGCAGCGAAGGACGTGGATCAAGTAGATACAAAAAGAGAAGTCCTCAGGCTTCTTGCGTCAGTCTTTGATCCATGTGGATTTTCGGTCCCTCTTGTGCTACCGATCAAGTTATTTCTTCAGAACCTGTGGCACCAAAAGTTTGAGTGGGATACGAGACTAAGTGAAGTAGCTCTTGTGGAACTGAAAACCGTAATAGAGAGCTTAAGCTATGTTCACGGCATTAGCGTCCCAAGAAGTTTTAAAAACCTAAGCGAGTCCGAAAGTGGTACCTATTATCATGAACTACACGCTTTTGCAGACGCGTCGATGCAGGCCTATGCAGCGGTAATCTATCTCAGGAGTGTCGGCGAAAGAGATATTAAATTGAACTTTGTTATAGGCAAATCTCGTTTAGTTGGAAAAGCAGAACAGACGGATCTACAGATTCCAAAGCTGGAACTATTGGGCGTTTTGATTGGTAGTAGGCTTATCAAGACTGTGTTAAAATCACTGCGCTTAAAGGTGAACCACCTGTATTTATGGACGGATAGTCAGATTGTTATGAGCTGGTGTAAATCAGAGAAACTGCTTCCGCCTTTTATAGCAAAACGTGTAGATGAGATTAAGCGAAGCGATGTACGCATAAGATACGTTCCATCACAGCTTAATCCAGCCGACATTGCGACCAGAACAAAAGCTTGTCAAGAGGACGTAGAACGTTGGTTAAATGGGCCCGATTTTCTGTATAATAGCGGCGACAAATGGCCTGTGAATTCAGCAGGATTAATACATAATCAATATCTTGTACATAATCTTTCGGCTGGGCAGGGTCCTACGGAATCCTCACAAGATGAGAATGGTAACTCAGAAGCACCGCAGCAACACACTACTCAGAGCGTTAATCAACCCGAAATAAGACCCCAATCCAACTCCATGGATGTAGACTCAGAGACAGCCGCGCACAATCACGTCAGTAAGTTACGACAAATACAAGCAGAATGTTTCCCGAGAGAACTTGATGGAAAAAAGACGGACCTAGTAAGATCACTAGGATTATACAAGGATAATGAAGGACTATTACGCTGTGAGGGAAGGCTAGGAAATACAGATTGGCCAGATCATCAGAAAAATCCAATTCTTCTCCCAAGGAATCATAACTTCACTTCGAAATTGATTGATGATATACACAGGAAAAATTATCACGTAGGTGTTTCCCAGACACTTTCACTAATTCGACGGCGGTATTGGATTTCCAAAGGTAGAGCTCAGGTGCAGAAAGTATTAAAACAATGTCAATCTTGCCGCAAGTATGCAGGAGGTCCTTTAAACTGCCTCCAATGGCCTCATTACCATCAGAGAGAGTCACATACAGTGAAGCTTTTTCATATGTCGGAATTGACTATTTTGGGCCTCTTTTAGTCAATGTTAACGGTGCCTCAGTAAAACGTTGGGTATCTTTGTATACTTGTTTAGCTGTTCGAGCTATCCACATGGAAGTGGTGGCTGACCTTACGGCGGAGGAATGCTTACTAGCGATGAGACGTTTCGTATCTTCACGGGGCGTACCCAAGATAATCACTTCAGATAACGCTTCACAGTTCAAATTAACAGCTGAAGTGCTGACAAGCGAATACTGCATAACCAATGGTATAAAATGGAAGTTTATTCCAGAGCTAGCTCCTTGGTTCGGTGGTTTTTATGAGCGACTGATAGGCATTGTGAAAACTTGTATGAAAAAGACACTTGATAAACATTTATTGAACTATACACAGTTATGCACAGTTGTTAAAGAAATTGAATCCATAGTTAACTCTCGGCCTTTGACGGTTGTAGGTGATGAGTTGGAACATATTTTAACTCCGGCGGATTTCCTGCGCACCGGCGGACCCTCAATGCCTGAGACTTCGGATAGAGATTTTTTGGAGCCAGCAACCGTGACAAAGGCTAATTTGATTGATGGTTGGAAACGTGGCCAGAGAGTTTTACAAGAGTACGTCCAAATGTTTTCAAACCACTATTTAAACAGCCTAAGAGAACGCAGAACCACTCATCGTCAAGGAAGGGTAGTGGTGGATGCAATTCCGAAAGTGGGCGATCTAGTACAAGTTAAGGGTGATTCCAATAGGGCACTTTGGAAGGTAGGTCGGATTTCAGCTACATTTCAAGGGAAGGATGGCAAAATTCGTGTGGCTAAAGTAACCATTTCTCCGAATGAAACCTTGACCCGATCTATAGCTCACCTTTATCCGCTTGAAATTCAAGAACCCGCTGACACATCTCAGGCTTTAGGGCAAGGTGAACGTAACGAAACCGAAACGCCAGTTACTAGCTCAGATTATACTCAGATGCCAAACTCAGATACCAGATCTCGTACGACTGACCAGACTCTCAGACCATCTCAGACAGACGATTTCTCTGACCGTGCACAGGCTACTCTCGATAACTCAGATCAGGTCTCGGCGTCAACCCAATCGAGGAACACTCAGCTCAGACCAAAGCGATTAACAGCTCAGAAGGCAATGGAAAAGATAAAAATGTGGACAGCGCATTTGCTCAGCATCCTGCAAACTGATGAAAGTTATTTATTTAATTAAATTTGCTAGAAAGGGTTATTTTGTCATTTAATCAGAGTTTTATTATTTGTCGATTAAATTTGATTGATTCCTTTCTGTCATCTAATCCTGTGTTTCCTTTGGTGTCCCTCAAGGTAATATATTATGCCCGATTTAATTTATTTTCTCAATAAATTTATTTCTCGTGTGGGGAGTGTCGCGAATGAACGCGATCTTTATGTTCATATTTTTTATTGGGGGTAGTCATATTTTTTACCTAGCGGCGCGCGGATAGCCGCCGCGCGGGGAAGACAGACAGCTACCGAGCGGCCAACCAAGTGGGTGATGTTCTGAGGAAACTCAGGTATTTATTCTCAGAATATGTATTATCTCGATCTGGCTGCATAACATTTATTGAGTTGTGTTTTTAATGTTTGAATTAAGTATGTGTCAAGTTCAGTGTCTCAGCAATGCTCAGTGTCCCGCCTGCTACATGTGATGATCGTGGTCAACTGGCCAGTGTAGTGGTTGCGATGCTCAGTATCTCAGATGTTATCAACCAAGGTGTGCTCAGTGAACTCAGTACGTGTGGAAAGGGGTCGCTATTAGGGGAGGTTGGAGGCGACGAGGAGGCCAGCTCCGATAACGCTCAGTTGATACTCAGTTTGTGATCAGTTCATGCTCAGTCGATGCTCAGTGGAAGCTCAGCTAAACTCAAGATCGCTCAGTAAACCCATGACGTTATCATCCGTAGGTATCATTCAAGCAAGATCATACATCTCTGGTATTTGACACCTGAATCATATTCGCCAAATCATGTTTTTATTTTAACTTGGCTCAGGCAATTGAAGGAACTTGGCGACAAAGGCCGCAGCAATGTCCTCATTTGATGTTATTACTTTATCATCTATCTTTAGAGAAAATTCGCGATCTCCTGATTTGGCTTTACCAGTTTCCCTATTTATAATAGTCCAGATTGTTTTAGATTTATTTGAAGACTGGAGGATTTGTTTCTTTATATGTTCGCATTTAGCTTTGTGGCAGACGGCCCTGATTAATTTAGAATATAGTTTAACATACTCTATAAAACTGTGGTCATATGTGTATGTTTTTTTCTCATACAATGCATACAGTGTGTTTCTACTTTTTCGGATGCCCGCAGTGGCCCATTCATTCGAATTCAATCGAAATAATGGCCAAAAACTAATAACTCTTCTTAAGATTTTCTAAATGAAGGTTTTCCTACTTGGATTAGTACGAATGGACCGATTAGATGGCTGGCCAGATCCCCGGACCTTACACCATTAGATTTCTTCTTTTGGGGATACGTGAAAGATATGCTATACAAAAAGCGATACGAGAACGTGGGCGAGTTACAAACAGAATTGTGCCATATCATATCGAGTATTCACTATAAAAAAGATAAGAAAATCAACAGGCAGCGGACTCATTAAAAGATTGGTGATTTGCGTAAGACAAGACGGATCACATTTTGAGCATTTAATTAATTTATTTACAAAAAAATACCTACTTAATTGACTACGGTAGTTTCATGTATGTTTTTAATTTGATTAAAATGATTAATTTTACGCTTTTCCTTTCTTTTAAAATACTATGTTACTTAAGAAGAGTTGTTAGTTTTTGGCCATTCTTTCGATTGGCATCATAAAAGTAGTAGTAAGTAGGGTGTTTTTTTTTACATTTAAGTCGGTTCGATTGTCAGACGAGGCAAGTAATTTTTAGAAAATCTTTGAATGCATAATTACTATCTTTTAAAAATAACATAAAGTCTTCTTTCAGAAAAATACCCTATCTATGATATTTAAGGTACTTTCCATTCATGGCCCATAATTTTCGGACGCCCTGTTTACAAATGGGACTTATTTCGCTGCACGAGCGAATAGTTGAGAGAAAAGGAGGCATTTTTGAAATTGCAGAAATACAAATCCTATTAATAGAATTTTGACGACCGACGTCACTAACACATTTAGTGATAGTCATTTTGGTATATTTTATATTAGCCAAAACTCAGTACAGCTCAAATAAAACCATATCTAGTGATAATTTAGACTCGTGTTCGCGATTTTTTTGCTATAAAGTTTAAAAAATCATAAAAATAATAACCGACTGCCCTAGATAACACAAAAGTAATAGATATTTTTTTCAGATTTTAAATACCAACCATTAGAGACAAAGATGTATTTTAAAATGCCTGATTTAGGGGCAATGTCTGAGAACCCTCCTTAAGGAAAAAGTCTTTTAAACATATATATTTTTTATTTCATCATATTATTTTTAAAGTCTTTAAACATAAATGTCTTGTCATAATATAATATTTTATTGCATTGAAAATGCGTCAATACTTCGAATGTAACCGAACCCTGTGCTTTAATAACTTATAACCAAAATGTATGCAATATTTTCCAAGAATATATTACCACAGATTACATAGTCGTAAATAATGTTGCCGATTAACTGTCACTTTCACTTCAAAACTAAACACTGCCATGTATATCTTCAATTTGACAGGTGAATTTGAATTTGGTTAAAAAAAATATATATATATATATTTATTAGGGGTTTTATTGCAATAGGTTCTTTGAATTGACATAGAATCTTCATGGTTTGAGGTTTTCGAATGAAACTTTTTTCAAATGGTTTCTATGATGTTCTTTTTTTTAAAAAATGTGAAACATTTGAATATCGACTTTCAATTGTTTTTGTTATTCAATTTAGACAAGAAAGATGGATACTGCGAAAATTCGAGTGATTATGAGGCACCCATTTTTCGTATTTTTTTATTTTATTGATTTGACGCAAGCGAGTCAATATTGTGGGTAAGGTAACGTTAAACCATGCCGCTAATTCCTGGGTAGTTTGACTAGGGTCGGCTTCCACTATCTCTCTTAATTCATCGTTATTCACCTGTGTGGGCGGTCTTCCTCGTGGCTCGTTCTTTAAGTCGAAATTTCCATCACAAAAGCGTTCAAACCAAAATCGCACGGTGCGTTCATTAGTAGACCCCTCTCCAAACGCAGCATTGATATTGCGGGCTGTTTCTGCCGCGTTAGTTCCGCGTCGGTACTCGTATTAAAAAATCACTCGAATTTTCGCAGTATCCATCTTTCTTGTCTAAATTATAACAAAAACAATTGAAAGTCGATATTCAAATGTTTCACATTTTTTAAAAAAAGAACATCATAGAAACCATTTGAAAAAAGTTTCATTCGAAAACATCAAACCATGAAGATTCTATGTCAATTCAAAGAACCTATTGCAATAAAACGGCAATGTCATACTTTGACCCCTAATATATATATATATATATATATATATATAAATAAATAAATAGAAAAATAGAAATATAAATAACGTTTATGTCAATTTGTAGGTAAAAAAAGTTTAAATTTTAATTAAATTTAATTTAATTTTAATTTAACTAAGCTTTAATTATAATGCGAGATAGTCAATAATGTCATTCATGAATAAAAAATCTAATACTTATAAAAAATTATGACAGGATTACTTAATTCTGTTGTTTATGAATAAGAATGCGGCGAAATTTGTGCTTAAAAACTTGAATCATTGTTGCAGGTCGTGAACGGCGTCCGGTACATACTAACTCTAAACGTAGATTACAATAACTGCACCACATCAGAAACTGATGCATGCAGCAGCAATAAAACGTGTAAGATATCCATTTTGGAAAAACCTTGGGTCAAACTTCCTGATGGGTCCAAATTCAGGGCCATTTTGGCCAACAACTGTACAGAAAATTGGTTATTTGGGGATGATGGCGAAGTATTACCACCGGAGGACAGAAACAACGAGAAAACTAAAATAAATTCAATAAATGTTCATGATGATAAAGACGTACAAGGAACAGATGAAGACTTTCTTAAAGTAGTGTACCAAATTAACACTCAAGCTAAACCTGCGACTGAAAGAACTTTGTCCGAACATGATCTTAAACTGTTAGAAGAACAAATCATTCCTAATAACGACGAAAATACTGCTGAAGTACCCAACATCAAAGTTACAAAGGAACCAATAAGTGTAATACAAAAAAAAGAAAACACGGTACAAAAAGAATTATTCTTAGTGCAAACAGAAGAAAACGTAGCTAACAATATCCATATTGATCAAATAAAAAAAACCGCAAATGCTAAAATAAGTACATTGTCTGATCAAAAAAAGAAAGATATTGATGATTTATTAAGTTTTCTGAATTATGCTGACTTTGCACCTAAGCAGTTAGAAAAAGAACAGTCCCCTCGGATGAAAAGAAGTTTCGACTTTGACCTTAAAGTTTTAGGTCTAGCTGAGAAGTTTAAGAATATTAAAAAACAAGTAGCTGATGCCAGAACTGTGACAGAACTTGCGAAATTTCTCGTCAACTATATGAATGAAATGGACATACAAATGAAGACTCGTGAACTAAAAGATGTTTTAAAAGCTGAAGAGGAATTTGATAATGACCAACAGTTTGTCTACATTCAAGTCCGTGTTTATACACCATGCGGTGGAATGGGATGTGACATTAACGATGATGTGACCAATATTTGTAACGCTATTATCGATAACAGCGTCTCAAAATATCCAAAAATTCTTAATCATTTTTGTTACGAAGAAAAACTAAAAGACCCCTTTCACGGCAAAGTAACAGAGATTCCGTTGGACGATCCAGTTCTTCAATATCTTGTGGAGGATGTTTTGAAAAAAATTGAAGCTGAATCAGATATCCCTAATGCTATTAACCTACGTGTGTTGCAAGCCAACACACGACAAACTGTAGGAATTGTCACGGAAATGATAACAGAAAACGTGTACACGAACTGCAACAAAACAGTACCCCACAGTCTCAGAGATAATTGCACTGCCTTAAAAAATGTAGGCTCTAAAGTTTGTGAAGTTGTCATAATGGACAGGTCGTGGTTGAACGAGAAACAAATCTCGTACACCTGTACGAAACGAGGCGTGGATGAACAAGTCACTACAGAGTCAAGTAAAAAACTTAGAGGGAATATAAAAGACCCGGAGATATTAGCGATGGCACACCTTGCTCTTCGACAACTTGAAGAACTTTCCAACATTGACTATAGACAGAAAGTTGTTGACGTAACAAAAGTATCTACTCAGTTAGTCGCTGGTCTTTTAACAAACTTGGAATTTGATGTCGGCTACACGACGTGTTCACACACAGATTCAGAAATTCGATTGGAAGATTGCAAATTAGTCAAAGGTATGCCTTTAAGAAAATGCGAAGCACAAATATGGGACCGGTCATGGTTGATAGATGGCAAGCAAGTGAAAGTATCATGTGATGATACGTCAACGGTGTCCAGTGATCTTAACAATAATGAGATATTCAGGAAAAAGAGAGACGTGGGGGAAGAAACGGAACAAGACTCTGATAAGGAGGAGTATCAACGTCTCGCAATTGATGCAATGAACACATATGTGCAACAATCTGGTGACTGGACCTCTTCAGTTACAAAAAACAGAAGATATGGAGAAATGGATCCAAAAGACCCCAGATATCAAGTTTTGGCAGAAGATGCTCTGCAAGTGTTTGTTACTAGAGAAAAGTTATCTGGTGTATGGAAAGTAGCTGAAGTAAACCAAGTCAATCTTAGTTCAATGCAAGCACATAATCCATACAATGACACACATATTTTCTTTACAATTTCTAATAATGAGGGAGTCTCACGTTCTTGTCGCGCACTTATTTTTTACATGAATAATAAAAAACGGATCAGAATTCGCTGTTCGCCTACCCAAACACGTCATTTAGTTGGTGCCGTTCAACTAATGAATCCAAATGCACAAAAATATCAAATTCTGGCTAAAGAATCGCTAGAAAAGTACGCTAAAGAAACCAAGTTATCTGGCGTCTGGAGAGTAGATGAAGTGACCAAAGTAACTTATCAAATCATATCTGGAAGCTTGACACAAATAGACTTCACTATTTCAAACATGGGTGCATCAATTCCTTGTCATTCACAGATTTGGGAGCAACCTTGGTTAAATAAAAAGGACATCACTGTTAACTGTCAGCTTGTTGAAGAAACTGATAAAACTATTATGGTACGTGGTAAAGAAAACCAGGATTCATCTGACCCCAAATATAAAGTTCCTGTGATTGGGGGCGAAGAAGAGAAAACCACGAACAAAAAGAAGTACAAACGGCTTGCCAAAGAAGCAATGGAGAAATATCTAAAACAAACATGTTGTTCAAATGCTCAAGTTATACAAGTTCTTGGCGTTACCACTCAACTAGTGGAAGGACTAAAAACGAAAATAGATTTTGAGATTCTTCAGGATGATTCCTTGATTCTTATTTGTCATGCTTCAATTTTAGAACAGTCTTGGCTGAACAAAAAAGATATTACGGTGACATGCTCGAAGTCACGTAAAAGTGCTGGAACTTTTGTTAAAGATCCATCAAAACCGAAATATATGGAACTTGCAAAAAAATCTATGAACCTTTACTTTAACCTTATTCCGAAAATGAAAGGTGGTGGAGCCCAGTGGACTTTATTTAATGTAACCAACGTCTCGAATACAATGAATCCGGTTAACTGGTTATCTGGATATTTGATAGATCTGTATTTTAAAGTAAACAATACAGGTTCCACTACTGTCGGTAAAGTTCTTTCTTGCCATACAAAAATATGGGCAAAGCCTTGGTTGAAAAGAGAAGATATTTTTGACGTCGAGTGTGGATTGGATAGCAGACGGAAAAGGGAAATAGTAGGTGGTCTAGGAGACCTAATTCAACTAGTTGGTGGTCAAACAGAGCAAGACCCAACTAATTCAAAGTATTTAATTCTTGCAAAGCAGGGGCTAGACAAATATGCGCAACAATCAGGCACAACGGCTGAAGTGACAAAAGTTTTACATGTCACCACTCAAGTAGTAGCCGGCGTAAAGACTGTAATAGATTTCGAAATACTTCAAAATGGCACTGTGAACTTGATCTGTAAAACAATAGTTCTGGAGCAGTCATGGTTAAATAATACAGATATTGCGACTGAGTGTCAAGAAACCGAAAGAGAGAAACATCAAGTTCCTGGTGGCAAAACGAAACTAGATCCAAAAGACCCCAAATACCGGATTCTGGCAGAAAAGTCGCTACAGAAACACGTCTCACAAAAAGTGTTGTCTGGAGTATGGAAAGTGGCTGAGGTGACTGAAGTGACTACTCAAGTGGTGTCTGGTATTTTGACAGAAATTGCCTTTAATAGCGTAGAAAATGGCGGACAATTACTCTCCTGCAAATCGACAATACCG
The DNA here is from genome assembly GCA_947310995.1 of Yponomeuta cagnagella. Taxonomy (NCBI): domain Eukaryota; kingdom Metazoa; phylum Arthropoda; class Insecta; order Lepidoptera; family Yponomeutidae; genus Yponomeuta; species Yponomeuta cagnagella. Next base: position 13,824,158 of record OX371287.1, read on the forward strand.
GAACGGCCTTGGTTGAATGAAGAAGAGATTACAGTTGACTGCACAGAGGCTGCCAGAAAAAAACGTCGAGTTGTGGGTGGTTCTACGGAAAAAGATCCAAACGACCCCAAATACCAAGTTCTGGCTGAAGAATCACTACAAAAACACGTCTCACAAAATGGGTTGGCTGGGGTATGGAAAGTAGCTGAAGTGACTAAAGTAACTTATCAAGTGGTAGCCGGATCCATAACCAAAATAGATTTCAACACAGCAGAAAATGGTAATCAAGTGTTATTCTGCCATTCAGAAGTATGGGAACAACCGTGGTTAAACAAAAAAGAGATTACCGTTAATTGTCAAGAAATCAAAAGAGAAAAACGTCAACTTCCTGGTGGCAAAACGAAACTAGAACCAAACGACCCCAAATACCAGATACTGGCAGAAAAGTCGCTACAGAAACACGTCTCACAAAAAGGGTTGTCTGGAGTATGGAAAGTGGCTGAGGTGACCGAAGTGACTACTCAAGTGGTGCCTGGTATTTCGACAGAAATTGCCTTTAATAGTGTAGAAAATGGCGGACAATTACTCTCCTGCAAATCGACAATATGGGAACGGCTTTGGTTGAATGAAGAAGAGATTACAGTTGACTGCACAGAGGCTGCCAGAAAAAAACGTCAAGTTGTGGATGTTCCTACGGAAAAAGATCCAAACGACCCCATATACCAAGTTCTGGCTGAAGAATCACTACAAAAACACGTCTCACAAAAAGGGTTGGCTGGGGTATGGAAAGTAGCTGAAGTGAAGAAAGTAACTTATCAAGTGGTAGCCGGAACCATGACCAAAATAGATTTCAACACAGCAGAAAATGGTGGTCAAGTGTTATTCTGCCATTCAGAAGTATGGGAACAACCGTGGTTAAACAAAAAAGAGATTACCGTTAATTGTCAAGAAATCAAAAGAGAAAAACGTCAACTTCCTGGTGGCAAAACGAAACTAGAACCAAACGACCCCAAATACCAGATACTGGCAGAAAAGTCGCTACAGAAACACGTCTCACAAAAAGGGTTGTCTGGAGTATGGAAAGTGGCTGAGGTGACCGAAGTGACTACTCAAGTGGTGTCTGGTATTTTGACAGAAATTGCCTTTAATAGCGTAGAAAATGGCGGACAATTACTCTCCTGCAAATCGACAATACCGGAACGGCCTTGGTTGAATGAAGAAGAGATTACAGTTGACTGCACAGAGGCTGCCAGAAAAAAACGTCGAGTTGTGGGTGGTCCTACGGAAAAAGATCCAAACGACCCCATATACCAAGTTCTGGCTGAAGAATCACTACAAAAACACGTCTCACAAAATGGGTTGGCTGGGGTATGGAAAGTAGCTGAAGTGACTAAAGTAACTTATCAAGTGGTAGCCGGATCCATAACCAAAATAGATTTCAACACAGCAGAAAATGGTAATCAAGTGTTATTCTGCCATTCAGAAGTATGGGAACAACCGTGGTTAAACAAAAAAGAGATTACCGTTAATTGTCAAGAAATCAAAAGAGAAAAACGTCAACTTCCTGGTGGCAAAACGAAACTAGAACCAAACGACCCCAAATACCAGATACTGGCAGAAAAGTCGCTACAGAAACACGTCTCACAAAAAGGGTTGTCTGGAGTATGGAAAGTGGCTGAGGTGACCGAAGTGACTACTCAAGTGGTGCCTGGTATTTCGACAGAAATTGCCTTTAATAGTGTAGAAAATGGCGGACAATTACTCTCCTGCAAATCGACAATATGGGAACGGCTTTGGTTGAATGAAGAAGAGATTACAGTTGACTGCACAGAGGCTGCCAGAAAAAAACGTCAAGTTGTGGATGTTCCTACGGAAAAAGATCCAAACGACCCCATATACCAAGTTCTGGCTGAAGAATCACTACAAAAACACGTCTCACAAAAAGGGTTGGCTGGGGTATGGAAAGTAGCTGAAGTGAAGAAAGTAACTTATCAAGTGGTAGCCGGAACCATGACCAAAATAGATTTCAACACAGCAGAAAATGGTGGTCAAGTGTTATCCTGCCATTCAAATGTGTTCGAACAACGGTGGTTAAACAAAAAAGAGATTACCGTTAATTGTCACGAAATCGAAAGAGAAAAACGTCAACTTCCTGGTGGCAAAACTGGCAGACAAAAACGCGAAGTGTCTGGTGGTTCTGTGGAAAAAGAGAAAGAAAAAGAGCACAAACAACTTGCCGAAGAAGCACTGAAAAAATACGACAAGGATTCAAACAGTAAATACTCGCATAGAGTCTTAAAACTTCGACACGTATACCAATATAATGTATCTGAACATGTTACTGCTATCGAATTTACTATGGCAACGACCAAATGCGTGCGAGCTGATGAACAGAAAAAAGTTAACTGCGATGTAGATACGTCGACGATACCCTTTATTTGCCAAGCAGTAATTGAGAAAAAAGATAACGATTCACGAATGTTTACGCAATGCACAGAAAAGAAGGCTCTACAGAAGAAAAATATTTTTTCCGCCAATGAGCACGTTGAGAAGTCCACAGACAAATCCAGAGTTGTCACGCCACCGATAACTTCAGACGCGAGATTCAAAAGACAAATTAGACCTGATGACTTTGAGATCGACGACGATGTTAAATTTATTTACGCCGAGAAAGCTCTTGAACAATTAAACTTACGGAGTGACACGCAGAATATGCAAAAGCTTGTAGCCATTCACTCTGTGGCCACTAGTATGCAAATGGGAACTCTGTTGGTTAGGATGTATATCGAGGTTGGGTATACATTCTGCTTGAAGCAAAACAAACCATCGGACATGGCCTACTGTGACGAGATGGATGGATTAAATCATCGGTTGTGCTTAGTGAAGATTTACCCGACTCCGGAAGACGACACTATCGTCAAACACGTAGCTACTGTCTGCGACGATGAAGCAGACTTTGAGCAATCTTCTGGCCTTAACGTCTTGGAGTTGATAAAAATTTCTCTAAATCACATCGAAGAAAAGGACAACCTGCACTATAAACTTGTCCATCAAGGTGAAGCCAACCTAGTGCCTAGTCTCGACACCTCAGAGCCAATCAAGTTGAGCTTCATTGTGGCCACAACCAACTGCTCTAAAAACGACGTAGACGATATATACGACTACAGAAGTTGGCAAGAAAATTTACAACGAAAGGATTGTGTTGTGCTAGAGTCAATCCATCCACAAGGGTGCAGTTCTTTTATTTGGATGTCTGAAAAAACAGTGAAACACGTAAAAGCCATATGCAGATCAATAGAGGCAGCCACACGACTTAAAAGATCTACTAATAGTATTGATGCAAAGAACTCTACTAGTGCGACTGTCGAAGAATTGGTAAACGAATCTATACACAAACTAGAGATGACAAACATTTACAAGTTTAAACAGAGGGTGTTGCAAATTAACAGTTTCAACACCAAGATAACGACAGGACAGCTCACGACTATCGACTTCGATGTCGGGTACACATCTTGTCTAAAATACGAATGGGTAGATGATATTAGCAAGTGCGAGTTCCTCGAGCACCTACCGCGGCGGCACTGCGTGTCCATGATCTACGAGAGACTGTGGATATCAAATGGGAGGAGGATCCACGTGAACTGCGAGGACGATGAGACACCGCTAGAGGTCCACACGGAGTTTGAAAACGCGCAGCTGGCCACCAGCCTTGCCGAGGAAGCCTTGAAGCATATTGAGTTTAAATACCCGCACCCGCAGAGGCAGAAAGTGGTCCGAATATTCTCTGTGGACAAGCAAACAATCGCCGGGCTCCACTACCGTATCAAACTCGAGGTGGGCTTTACCGACTGCTTGGCTTTGAGCGTTAGTACAGATTGTAACTTCGTTAAGGAGAAAGGCGAAAATAAGTTTTGCCGTGCTAACATCTGGGTGCGGCCGTGGACGGAGCACCCGCCAATTGTTCGCGTCACCTGCGACTATCAGGAGGCGGCCACCACGGAGATCTATCATCAGGTGCAGGCCGAGCATCTGTTCTACGACTTCATAATCACCCACAAGCCGTCCTACTCGAGTGATCCAATAGAGATGCGTGAAAGGTTCCAGATATTCAAGGCGAACTTGAGGCGGATACAAGAGCTGAACACCCGGGAGAGAGGCACGGCGCGTTACGCTGTGACGCAGTTCGCTGACCTGTCATATGAAGAGTTCTCCAGCAAGTACCTGGGACTGAAGCCGGGACTGCGACATGAGAACCAGGTGTCGCGAGCGCCGGCGCATATCCCGGACCACGAGATTCCGGACAGCTTCGATTGGCGGGACCACGGCGCGGTCACTCCGGTCAAGAACCAGGGCTCTTGCGGTAGCTGCTGGGCGTTCAGTGTCATAGGTGAGCTGCGTTACATTAATTTATTATTTCGCACTCACTGACTCAATCTGAAGTTTAAATCAGACGGATTACGTAGGCGATCGGTCACTCGAGTCACCGTCCATTTTCTCTTCATTCTTCGATCCACGTCTTGGTCAAAATGAATGGATCGGAACAAGGAGAAGAGAAAGCATATCATGTGAGCGAGAGTTAAGACAGTTGCTAAATGCAATGACGTACGAATCCGAATGTATGTACATTCCTTTCATCCTGAAAAAAAAAAAAAAACAAAATGCTTTTAATGAAACGATCCCTTTGACCAGCAGTGGACGAATACAGGCTGATTGATAGATTGCTTTTTTTTTACTCTGACTGTGATTAAGCCTATTCTGCCTCTATAAGAGAAGGCTTGTGTCCTGCAGTGGGGCGAATAGGCTGTTGATTTTATACCACGCCTTGGTGTGCAGGAAACATCGAAGGGCAGTACAAGCTGCGGGCGGGCAAGCTGCTGTCACTTTCGGAACAGGAACTGGTGGATTGTGACACGCTAGACGAGGGCTGCAACGGCGGCATGCCCGACAACGCCTACAGGTGCGTACCGCGACTTACTGCCAAACCAGTCATTTATAGATTAGATTACTCAAATTACATTACATTACTATACTCTTTTTGTTGCACTAACCTGTGCTGAGGACAGTTTTAAAAACCTATTTAGAGGCAAAAAATTCCACCCATGCCGGGACTTGAACCTGCGACCTCTGGCTAACCGTGCCAGCGCTCTCCCAACTAAGCTAATGGGCAAGTGCAGGCATCAGTGAAATTTCGAGCCTCTTTACAAACTTCTCTATATTACGTCGCGGGTTCAAGTCCCGCCATGGGTGGAGTTTTTAGCCTCTAAATAGGTCTTTACATTACATTACGTTACTTTATATTACATTACGTTACATTACATCACGCCCGTAACCCGGAGGGTTGGGCAGAGACCAGGGTTTGCCACTTGCCACGCTCCTGACAAACCTCTTTCGTTTCATCAATGTAAACAAACATTTACATACAGGCACATACATTGCTTCTGGCCCCATATTAGGATACCCTGTGTCGTGGGAACCAGAAACAGCGACATCACAAACATGTTAATGTTATATTAAATAGTCGTTGCACGCACGCCGGTTTCGGGTACTTTTTATCTTGCCCTTCGCTAATACATCCCCTGTTTGGTCCTAGTATGTGCGTCTGGGACGCCGCTTACCTGAGTAAGGCCACCCACATTCGCTCGATATATTTCTTTCGTTAATCTTTCTTCCTTTATCTTCTCCATAAATATCCAAACCACACACACGCAAAATTCCTTTCTCAATTATAGTCACTACACTTCAGTCCACAAAGTTCTCTAATCAATCTTGCATGACCTGTCATTCGAAGTAACACCAGACATACTTCTCAAGGACCTCATTTCTACTGCATTAATCCTACTTTCTTGCTTCTTTTGTCATACCCAAGTCTCGCTAGCATACGTAAGTGTTGGGACGAGCACTCCATTATGGATAGCCAATCTAGCTCTTTTGGAGATGTTTTGGCCACTCACAAAGGCGTGCAATGCACCGTTTACACAATTTCCTGCTTTTACTCTTCTTTCTATATCACCTTCACACTTGCCATCCCTGGTAAAGAGGCTCCCCAAATAGACAAATTCTTTCACTTGTTCCACCCTTTCACCTCTAATCCTTATCCTTACGTACTGCTCGAGGGTACTCTTATACAGGGTGTAAAATAACTTTAAGGTTCCGTACGCAAAGGACGCCAACGGGACCCTATTAATTTGCCTACAATGTATGTCTTTCCGACTGAAACACTATGCTATACAAGTTACATACATTTGTAAATTTGGAGTAACAATACCACTCGCTAACCGTGAAGAAAAACATCGTGAGGAAACCCGAGTATCTGAGGTGTTCAGATACCTCAGCGTTTGCAGTGGCCCAACTGTCATAGCCGGATTAATCTTACTACTCCTAATGTGAGATCTAGCCGAATAGTACTGTTACGTTTTAGGGGTGGGTGCGTGATTGAAAAAGCACTTTATAAACCGATGAATAAGAGTAGGATTTATTTGCACACTATTTCTTAACTTCACAACACTTCTGTAAATAAACACTCTTAATGACACTGCACTAATCCGATAATTCTAGTAGTACTTCTTCCTTCGATGTATTTCGTTTCGCCTTCGCTTCTAAAACAAAATTGACTGGCGGCACGCGTCGTCCTCGCTTATATACCGTTTGAAATGTTCTCGAAAACGCCATCAAGTCGTGGAAGGTTCTACAATACTATCGTCGCGCTCCATCGTGTTGTCTCTATCACATCTTTCCGGAGATTCGGACTGTAGCTATCTCTCTCTAATAGTGCTATCTATTTCACTCCTATTGAAATTTCGTCATATATTGAAATTTACTTCAAGGGCCCATAAGGGGTCCTGAAAATGCCTGAAAGCGGCTTTTCAGGTTATGGCGTCATCGGATAGAGGGTGGCCAGAAACGGACTGAAAACATGTTTCGGGCGCCTGAAAACAACGGTAACTTTGGTGAAGTTTTGATAAAAGAGTATGTGACAGAGCACGCTCTGAAACGGTCCGAAACGGTATTTCAGCCTGCTGGCACGGCTGTTTCAGGCACGGAAAAACACGTTCAAAGTTTTATCTCCTATCCACCGTCGTAACAGTACTATGTACGAGGCACACATACGTAAGTCCATCAACGCCTTGTTGTGGCTAAAGCTTGTATATAAGCAGCCTATATACGTCCCACTGTAGGGCAAAGGCCCACCGCGGATTGGCGATTTCAAGCACTGAGGTATGTGAATAGCTCAGACACTCAGGTTTCCTCACGATGTTTTTCTTCACAGCTAGCGAGTGGTATTGCTACTATAACTTCACAAACGTACATAACTTAGAAAACAAAGTCATAGGTATTTGCCCGCACTGGGAATCGAACCTGGATCTCTCGCTTCCTAGTCCAATGTGCTACCGACTAGGCTACCTCCGCTCTTCTCTTCTAAGTACGTAAGTATAAAAGTAGTACCTAGGCAGAACTTTTTACTTTTCAAAGTCAATGACGAACAACGAACAATATTTTTTCCCTAGTTAAAGTGTTGATTTATTTAATTTTTCAATAAACTGCTATCTGTTTGTAAGCCAGTTTGAAATGTAAATAAAACCTTTGATAAGGTACCTCCTTGGTTGCTATGTTTCGGAGTAAAAGATCGTTCCATTTTTAAATCACACTACAGATATGAGTTTACTGTGTAATTTATTTTGCCGGCCGCTGCTCGCATGTATTTGGCCAGTACAGCAATTTCAATTTATGTCAAAGAAGATTGTCAAAATAATGTTCCAAGCATTTTTGAGAAAACATATTTATTACCCAAGCTGTCACAGTTATGCTAAGAAAACAATGTATAGGTAAGTCATGAAATTGCATTTTCCAAATTTTTTAAGGCGTTTATTATCGCGAAAAATACGGGTGGATAATTTGGATAACCTTGCGGGTTCTCCACGTCTGGACAGCTTCTATATTATGTACAGACACTCGGTATGCGCTCACATTTATTTCACCTCCATTTCACACAATAGCTTGTGTAAAAACCCTTTATTTTCATCAGCTACCGTCTTTGTTTTTACTACTTGCAGCGGAAAATTGCTTAATCATTTCGATGAGAGTGCCAAAATGACGTTTGTTCACTGACTGCGCTTCAAAAGCAAATCGAACGGATGATTTTATTTATACTTGCGAATATTTTTGCTCCGACATTCTTGCAGTGTTATCGCGCAACGCTGGCTAACGATTGCTCACAAGTATTTAACAAACAAATAACTTGTTTTAAAGCTACCAGTATTTAAATACTGTAGTTGTTATAACTTATAAGTAACATAATATAAGCCATTGTGTTGCACGATTTATAGTGGATATTCGCTATTAAATATTATCCTACTTTATAACTTGCAAAAGAATATACGGTGTTGATTTGTAAATCCTAAACCGATAAATGAATAAAATAAATAACTTCCACAGAACACAATCACTTGTCCGGGTCCTAAACTAGGATAGCCTGTGCTATGACGACCAGGCAAAGACAACACAATATGGGCAATATGGACATACACCTAGACTGAGACCATTTGGGCCAATGTACGATTGAGGGGTCATTCTACTTAATATACTGAACAATTGTTTTCTTTACAAAATTGCACAGAGTACAGTCGCCATCGCATAAACTTTTACACGCGTACACTCTACTCAGTTGCGTTACGGGTGAGTTTGCAGCCAATATGTAAAGGTTGATGTGCTATCGACTGTACGCCAGGGGCCCCTTTTTATAAAACTACACTTCATAGTTTATTTTGTTATTTATTTATTTATTGATACAGTTATTGCACATTAAAAGTACATTAAAAAAACCAGCCAAGTGCGAGTCGGACCATTATCTATACAACATTAGACACGAAGAACGGGAAAAAACGGCAAAAAATCACGTTTGTTGTATGGGAGCCCCTCTTGAATATTTATTTTATTTTAATTTAATTGTTTATTTTTGAAGCGAATATTGAACTAAATATTCTGTGAATATTTCAAGCTCTTACCGGTTGCCGTTATTAATATCGAGTAAAAAACGGCTAAAAATTTCGTTTCTTGTATAGGAGTCCCCCTTAAATATTTATTTTATTCTGTTTTTAGTATTTGTTGTTATAGCGGCAACAGAAGTACATCTTGTGTGAAAATTTCAAATACCTAGCTATCACGGTTCATAAGATACAGCCTGGTGACAGGCAGATAGACAGACAAACAGACAGACAAACAGACGGACGGACGGACGCCCTAAAAATCGTACAATGCGGCGGACTTAACGCCATAAGTTTCCTATGTGACCATTCGATGTACACTACACAGCCGATTAATCGGCTACGCAATCTACGTAGCATTGCCATAATAAAACATAATGAAACGTGGCCCAAAATAAGTTCTTGGCCGGCTCGCTATATTGACATAAACCCATGCGCGCCGTTTTCGACGCCACGTGTGTCACAGGAAGGACTGTTTGTAGATAGATGAAGGTTACCGAAAAAAAAAATACTCCATAGTTAAGCTAGTAGAGTTTAAAGGATGTCACTGACCCATCATCAAATGTTTAGGGTACTTCTGATTGAACTAGTGCTCTGTTTGGGACATCATCATCATCAACCCATTATGTTCCCACCGAGGGGCACGGGTCTCTTCCCTGAGGAAGGTATAGGCCATACTCCACCACGGGGGCCAAGTCCGGATTGGTGGAGGCTTGTAGACTAGTGGCTCGTCTACTGTCAGAAGTTGTCAAGCCGCCCTAAGGCCTCTGACTTGGCTTAACGACTGCCGTCTATCGACGGGACATAAATAGTGTCTAATGGCTGGGTAAGAAGAAAAATCGATAGTTTGACTCGGTGAACTTCGTATCAGCTATATCTATCTTTTTTTTGTTCTCACCATTTAAACTTTCCCTGGCCTTCCACATAAATAAAAACCAGACAAGTGCGAGTCGGACTCGCCCACCGGGGATCCCTTACAAATTTGTAGGTCCATATTATAATTAGTTCAGGAATCGAGTATCGCAGTTTTTCCTGAGCTTTTCCCGATCTTCAAAGACTATTTTTTAATGATTTAATTTTACAAATGTATAGTTTTCCGCCTTTTCCCTGTACTTGTAGTATAATTACTTGCCAAATTTCGTAGTTTTAGGTCAACGGTAAGTACCCCATAAATGTTGATTCCCTGGAGTGTCGAAATATAAGTTTTTTGCGGTATAAACGGCCGTGTCTTTTTTTTATGTTAACTTAGAAGTTTTTTTCACAGCTTCAAAGGACTGTAGACCTGGGGCCTTATTATGCGCACCAAATCCTCAGCGATTCCAATCGTCTAACTGTCAAATTCCATACTAATTTGAGTATACAATGGTTCTAATTTCATCTCGATACCTCCGCGCGTTCCGGAGATAAACGGTCTTGACAGACAGACGAAAGGCCTGACAACAGAGTGATCCTATAATGGTTACGTTTTTTTCCTTTTAAGTACGGAACAAAAAAAAAAAAAATTTGCCATGTCGGTCCAGCCGTTCTCGAGTTTGAGCGAGACTAACGAACAGCAATTCATGTTTATATATAAGATTCACGTAACTCTTACCGTTTCCGAGGAAATCTATAGATGATCAGTCAGTCAGTCAGTCAGTCAGTGAGTATACCGGATTGTAGCTATATATATTAGTAAAGATTGTACAGGGTCGTAATTTGAAACAGCATATATAATACCTAATCGTTGTAGATAGCGAAAAAGTTGGGAGACCTTAATTATTAAAGTTATCCCGCAGGGCTAGGCAGAGTGGGGCTAGGGTTTGCTTCTAACAACGATCCAAAACACAATTTTAATACAATACAGAATTTTATAAGTAATTTAAAAAGTACCTCATTCAATTTGTCATCTCGATTTAGTGATTCGGTTCTGAGGTAACTTCTTATTAATGCTTACATAGTTACCAAGAATAGAAGTGTCATAATAAACAATGTGTTAGATCGTCCGTCTATTGTTTTATTCATTTCACAGACAGTTTTCCTTAACTGGCTGCTGTGGAAATATGTATAAGCATCTATACTTTGCGCTAGATAAAACATCCACAGATGTAAACAAATAATAATTTACTAGTCCATCCAACACGATCGCTTCTCTGGTCTAGGAGGTCAGTATGCAAGTTTAAAATTCTCAATGTAATATTTTTAATTTTTCACACGAACTTGAAACTTTACGCGGTCAACATATTAACATGAAGAATAAATTTGATAATTTTCAACTTTTTCTTATTGGGAGTGGTTTAATAAATCAATACTAAAGAAACGGTTTTCAGGTTTTGCTGTATTTCAATAACGCTATAATAATAATAATTTTATTAGTACAGTCTACATTTTTTATCTTAGGATAGTTACACTAGTTGATTGTACACATTGTCGCTATACAATTCGAACTTCTGACCCCTAAACTAGGTAAATACCTGTGTCTTAGGGGTCGTTGGTTCTCCAACTGAGTATTGTCTACAGCTATATTTAGAGAGTTACGTAACAGCGAATAGGACAGAATCAAATAAATAAAATACTTGGTACAACATTAAATTGAAAATAGATTGGGAATTTAAACTAGGATTATACAGTAGTTGTCAACAATATTTCAGTACAATTGAATCGTGTGATTTTAAAACGACACATGTCCTTTCATTACAACTTTGCAGGAAATAGAAAAAACTGTTTTATTCAAATACTAATATCAACAACAGCAATATTTTAGCATGTTATATTGATTTCTGTATGAATAAACTAAATTTTTTTTTCTAATGTAAATCAATAGGTAGGTGTAAATAATTTAATAAAAAAAAAATGGGCAAGTGTTATTTTAAAAACACATGTGACTTGTGTTGTTTTAAAATCACACGATTCAATTGTAATCGAGTTCATGTAACCATTTTGTTAATTTATTTTTAACTTCATATTGAACTAGTGTGTAAATAGGTAAGACTTTATTAATCTTATTGTATATAACTGAGCTAAGAGCTAGGAACTGGCGACTGGCAAACGCAGTGCGGCAGCCGGTCCCGTCACATACTGGCATGCCTGTTCGTTTTAAAAGCATTTTGGGGTCAAGAGGCATAATTGAGTGTCTTCGCAAAACAGCTTTAAGTTTTGGCTAACCTAAACCCCATCAACTATCGGTTCTTCGGCATAGACGACCTCGTGGCGCAGCAGTAGTGCATCTGCATACCATGCGAGAGGTCCCGGGTTCGAATCCCGGCTGGGGACAAAAAAAACCCCAGGTCTTGGATGTTTACATGTTTGTGATGTCGTTGTTTCTGGTTCCCACGACACAGGGTATCCTAGTGTGGGGCCAGAAGCAATGTACAAAAAAGAATAATAATAATATAAGAATTTGTTTATATCTAGGAAGCATCAATTTGGTTCACGGTATACCTTATAAATACGAGTTGTATAGTGGCTATGCATTATGACGTCATGCCCATTACTCATCCAGACTGATGCAGAGTAGGTAAGGTCCTAACAATAATTTAAACCTGCGCCGCGTTTCATAAAACTAAAATTCATAGTTTATTATGACAATTCGATGTACATTGCGCAGGCGAGTCTTCCTACTTGTTAATCTGTGGGTTACTTTACTACTTCTAAAACTTCACAAATGTACGTAACTTAGAAAACCAAGTCACTGGTACATGCCGAGAGTAGAACCCACTAATTATGAACCATATTACGAAGGATTATTTACAAACCGCGTCTGAATCCCGAAATACGTCCATTCGCAGTCGAATTCATGTGCTGGGCATTTTACGGACATCTTGAATAATTCATTAGGTATTGTCTGAATAATGGGTTAGCATATAAATAACATATTGTTTTGACGAACATAATATTACGCGCACCAAATCCTGAACGATTTCAATCATCTCACGGTCAAATTCCATACTAATTGCTATCGCAAACGTCGGGATGCCGACAGGATTGGGTGCGCGTAATAGGACCGCAGTACTTAGATACTAGTTATTATGAACTTGACATTCTATGTGATCGCATCAAGGACAGCTTACACCATCACATCTTATTTTGTTCGTTTTTATGTTTATTAAGTATTTCTGATGCATATGGTATTTTATTATTACCGGATATATTATTATATACGTAAGTTATTATTTATATCAGGACATACCGCGCCGCGCATTGGGTCACTCTTGAGACACCTGTAGGTACCTACTGACTGAAAACCAGCGCTGAGTCAGCTGCCTTTTGCAGCAACGGAAACACACCGCGACAAATTGTATTTATATGTATAATAAGTGTTCTGTTCTTTTTGATGTTTTCTGTTCATTTTGTTTCAGATTTATCTAGTGTTTTGTGTGTGTGACTGTTGGTGCAATAAATGTTTCTCTTTCTTTCTAACTAACTCTTGGTCTTCTGCTAGCCCAGTCACTAATAAAATTGACCATAGTGGTCAATGTCTAACGGTACATGCGCACGCTCTGTATGTTCTGACAGAAATCCAAGAAATGTAAAGAATGCCAAATATGAAACATGGACGCGTAGTTTTTTTCATAAAACTCTTATCATCTGCCTTATTAGGGTTCCGTAGCGGAATCCTACACTGCGTGTGCCTACACGCAGTTGGCCGGTTGTTTATACTTTAAGTGAGAAATTATCCACAACAGGGATAAGTCCTTATTATTGAAGATATTTATTAGGAAAAAAAAAAAATTGAATATTTTTAATGACCTGGGATCAGCAAGCGACTAAAGCCTCGTCCCCCGCAAGTGTGCAATACCTCTACACCAAACTCAACAACAATACACAAATAAATTGATGTGGCTGTGCACTTATGCTTTTGTTTATGTAGCCGATGAAAAACAAAAGCACACACATATTGGATTTTTAAAAATATATTTATCTTTTTGAACAATTCATGGTTTACATAGATATGTAGATAAATAATTTATTTACATAAGACACACACACGTATACAAAACATTACACACGAATAAAACGAAGAACAAAACAATAGCATACATAAAAAGCAGTTAGTTGAAAGTTATCGGCTACGCAATGGAAGTTGAAGTTATGAATGGTAGTTTTATGAAACACGGTCCTGCTAGGTACCCTGTTACTAAGACTCCGCTGTCCGTCCGTCCGTCTGTCAACGGGCTGTATATCAGGAACCGTGATAGTTAGACATTTGAAATTTTCACAGATGATAATTTTTGTTGCTGCTGTTACAACAATGACTAAAAACAGAATAAAATCAATATTTAAGCAACAGGTGGACGCTTGAAATATTCAAATGTTGTATACATAGTCCCACTCGCACTTGGCCGGTTTTCATTAACATTATACAAAATCTGCGATAAATGGGCGTGGCTGTCCAAGTACTAACGTCCTTGTGTAGCATGTCTACAACGATTAGGTATAAAAGCGGTGGTAGCCTAGTTGGTAGAACATTGGACTCGTAAGCGAGAGACCCAGGTTCGATTCCCAGTGCGGGCATGTACCTATGACTTTGTTTTCTAAATTATGTACATTTGTGAAGTTATAGCAATACTGGTCGCTAACGGTGAAGGAAAACATCGTGAGGAAACCTGAGTGTCTGAGCTTCAGCGCTTGAAATCGCCAATCCGCGGTGGGCACGCGTGGTGATTAAGCCCAACTCTCTCTCTTAGAGAAGGCCTGTGCCCTACAGTGGGACGTATATAGGCTGCTTACGTAGCATGTGCAAAAGCCTCAATATTAAAATGATGTAAAACGAATCGGTTTTTCAGTTACTTAATTGAGCCACAGTACTGAAGAAAATCAATATTCTATGGCAATGTAGTTAGAATGCAGTGTAGTTATATTACGTAACTTCATGAAGAACTATCTTAACTTCATAAAGAGTATTGTTATCTTGTCTTATGAATTGCCAGAACAGTGAATTGAATGGCTTGCCATGTTTGAGGTTCTGGATTCGTACACTTGTTAATTCAAATAATTTGGAGTCGGTGCCCAAAATATATGTGCTGTTCATGAAACTGGGCACCGACTACAAATTATACTTCTACAATACCTACATGTATACGTACTCCTAATTTAAAGGTATTCTTTTAAATTGTTTGTAACTTTTTAGTACTGTAGTGTTTCGAAGTATGTTTTTATTTAAAAAAAAAATATTTTTAAATTTTTAGTGGGGGGGGGGGGGCGCAAAATAAAGTCCCTTACAACGATAATTTGCCCTACTTCATTCTTCGCTTTAAAATTTAAAGTTCTTAATTTCCAACTCCGAAAGTCTTCACCAGAACATGACCAAATTACCCTGGGACTACTTTTACGCTATATTTTATGAAACATAAAATATGCATCTTACTAAAGGATGGGCCCCCTTAGGCCTCATTTACTGCTGTCCATTGAAGATTTCCGTTCTCCGTCTCTGAAAGTCTTCATCAGATCTTCACCAAATTAAAATGGGACCAATGGGACGTTATATCTATTCGAAAAAAAAAATTCTCAAAAAACGGTTAAGATTTGACAGAGTTATTATGAAGCAACACAGTAAAAAAATAACAAAAACATATAAATATACGCGTGGAATTGAGAACCTCCTCCTTTTTTGAAGTCTGTTAAAGATTGTCTTCAGAATAGAAGGATGTTCTCAGTTCGCTTATATATTTTTTGTGTATGTTTTAGCGATAGTAATTCTATTATTTTTTTCTATAGTGTACCTCGTGAAGAAGTATGATAAAAGATAAAATAGATCGTGAAAACGCAACTCCACTCAAATATACCTCCTATTCACAGAGCGATAGAGACGTTGGGCGGTCTGGAGACGGAAGACGACTACCCTTACGAGGGCGAGAACGACAAGTGTACCTTCAATAAGACGCTAACGAGGGTACAGCTCAGCGGCGCCGTCAACATCTCCTCGAACGAGACGGATATGGCCAAGTGGCTGGTCCAGAACGGACCCATTTCTATAGGTAAGTGGACGACAATGAAACGGGGTGATTAGAAACTGGAGTATGAGTAGAAACAAAAGTGGATTAAATAAAAAATAAAAACCGACTTAGAAACACTACAGCACTAAAAAGTTAGAAATAACTTAAATAATTAGAAGTATGTATACACGTAGGTGTTGTAGAAGTATAATTTGGAGTCGGTTCCCAATATATATGTGCTGGTCATTACACAGGGCTCTTCATCAGAACTTCACCAAATTGAAATGGGACCAATGGGACGTTATATCTATTCGAACAAAAATGAATTGTCGAAATCGGTTAAGATTTAACGAAGTTATGCGAAAACACTGACAGTTCGAAAATGTAAGTGGTCAGTAGGTAAATTCTAAGTGGCCAGTATTATCAATAAGTCGAGTGTAACCACCGGTAATGGGTATGCTCAGTGGTTACATCAGTGTGACCATCGGTCATGGGTATGCTCAGTAGTTACACTAGTGTGACCAAGCAATGTAACCGGGTCTGCATCGGGAGTTTCAATAGGCGCATGTACCGGAACGAAGGGGGATTCGTTCGCTACAGTTCCACATTGGTCTCATTTCTTTAATACAATGTTAACAAATGTAGGGTTTGCAATAATATATTTTAATGACTCGCGATGGCAATACCTAGCTATACATTTACCGGGTCTAATCGCGATTTCAGTGTACCTAATTAACAATCGCGATTAGACCCATAAAGTGTACCCGTAATTAAGTATATAAGGTTTTATTGAGTGTGTCAATATTGATTATATTGCCCGGACTTCACAAAAACGGAAACGTGACCCTGAATATTTTCTCGATGTGAATTGTGAAGTTCTATTACATCTTATTGCTGTACGATAGAACAAAGTTAATATTCCGTCTCGCACACGATGTATGCGTCAAGAGATACGCAATTAATACGTTGAAGTGTTATATAACTTACTTAGTTATTTCATGGTACTTAAGTGGGTACTATAAAACCAAAGTTAAAAATACATCGTCAGCGACAGCTATGGAGGATATGAACCACTTTAAAATAAAAAAATCAAAACCAAATTTTTTTATTCAAGGTAGCACAGAAACTGCGACTTAATGAACGTTACAAGTTAAACTAGGTGTCCATTTCAAAATCTAGATCATTTTGGAGAAAAAATAGACAAAAACACTCCAATTATTATATCCCTGTCCGTTGTGTTAGGTTATCCACACAGACATAAATCCAGGTAAACAACGCAATTACCTACACCTACTTTCCTTACCCGACATAAGTGCCAGGCACCTATGCGGCCGATACTTTCAGTCCGCGCTAGCATGTTGTCGTAGTACGACGTCCTCAAAAATTGACAAAATGCCTCGTTTGCGTACACTAGACATAATACAAGAGACTAACGCTTTTAAAAAATGTAAAGCATGCTCGAAACTGCGATCGCCAACCCGCCTGCCAAGCGTGGCGATTATGGCAAAACCCTTTATGGTTATGTTCGAAGCTTGGAAAACCATGATGGCCTATGTCCTGCAGTGGGCGTCAAATGCCTGATGATGATGATGATGCCCGAAATCGGCGTGCGTGCATGCAACGACTAATTAATGTCGAGGAAGCGAAAGTGATCTCGGGATGGTGGAAAGTGGCAGGCCCTGGTCTCTGCCTACCCCTCTTGGGCGTGAGTTGATATTTGTAGGTATGTAAAGCATGCATTTAAATAGCACAGGGTATCCTATTTTGGGACCAGGTCGAGTGATTGTATTGTGTGGAAGTTATATATTTTATTAAATAATCTTTAGTAGCCCTTTGCAAAAAAGAAAGGCTATTAAAGATTATTTAGGTGACAAAGAAGTCTGGAATTAAAGACAGTTCAATGCTTAAATTACTAGTCCTTACCAACATTGAAAATACTAAGTTTGGAGATTTTTTCTCCATTTTTTAGTCGACTGCGCCAGAACGAAGGTTACGTTTTTCGAGTGTATGTATTTATATCTCTTTGTTACACGCTAGCCTAAACGGCTTGGTGGATTAAAGCTTGAGAGGTGTAGTTAGCTTCTTCTTAAATGTGAGAGTGACACTGGGTACCTGTATAGAAATTAAAATGGCCGATTTTTGGCCCCATATTATATGGACCATTTCTTCTGAGTCGAGGTTGTCATTGTAAAATATGTTGTTTTGTCTCTTTAATTTATTCATCACTTTTTAATCGGGTTTTTGTTTTTTCTTTTAAATTTTTAGTCCAAATGTTTTTAACATTTAGTTTTAGATTTTTTTAAAAACCTTTTTAACTGTCTCTTTCACATTGCAGCGATAAACGCGAATGCCATGCAGTTCTACGTGGGCGGCATATCTCACCCCTGGAGGATGCTCTGCAACCCAAATAATTTAGATCACGGGGTGCTGATTGTGGGGTATGGAGTCAAAAGTAAGTCTCTAGCTGCTCCCATGACACATGACACGCTTGCTGTACATCTGCTGTAACATGTAGCATTCCGTCTCACTCGCCCATTATAATTTTCTTTATTATCTCTCTCGTTAGAACTACTTTTTCGTGAAACTATAGGGAACAACGTATTGAACAACTCCACGCCGGTATACTCACTGGTCATAAGGCTAACATCTAGCGTGTTAACTTGCATACCCGCTGTTCGACAATTTTGTTTATGCTCTATCGAAGCACCGTACTAACATTTACTTAATACAGCAGCGAGTCTGTGAAACTAGAGGGAACAACGTATTGAACGGCTTCACGCCGGTCTACCCACTGCTAATAAGGCTAACATCTACCGTGTTAACTTCCAGAACACCCGCTGTTCGATAATTTTGACGTTTTTCAGTTCGGTAGTGGGGCTTACTTGCTAAAACCGTTTGCAACGAAAACATGACGCCTCGGCGAGGGCTGGAACCCTGTAACTACGTGTCGAGAGCAATTCATTTTGAACCGTTGTATAGAGCAAAGTAGCCATTACTCAGATCCTCTTGACTCGTGCCGCTAGATGGCGCCAGTGCCGCGTGACACATTGCGCAGCTTGAGCTAAAAAAAAATACGCTTACTTATAGACGTTTCACCTTGATCCAGCAGCTAGTCCGTTAAATTACAGTGAACAACGTGATGAACATCTCCACGCCCGTCTACGCACTGCTAATAAGGCTAACATCTACCGTGTTAACTTCCAGCATACCCGCTGTTCCACAAGACCCTGCCGTACTGGATAGTGAAGAACTCGTGGGGCGCGAGCTGGGGCGAGCAGGGCTACTACCGCGTGTTCCGTGGCGACGGCACCTGCGGTCTCAACACGCTTGCCAGCAGCGCCATAGTAGCCACGCCCAACGATGAGTAAAAGTGGCCAGCGGCATACCAATTGCCGGTAGCGGTTGCCACGTAAATATCCAAAAAGAAGTCAAGGGGGTAGTTTGCAATAAAAGACAATTTAAAGGGTTTTTTTTACAAAAATGGAGAGTCGGTGTTTGTTATTTATTGGAATCTATGCAAAACTTTCCCACATGTTGGAATTTAGATGGCAACCATGCTATACCTATGTTAGAATATAAGCAGATTTTTGGGATAAAGGCATATAGCGAAGAACTGGAGCTCTATTTTTGAATCACTCGTATCGCGTCGAGCGCTCGATTTCTACTGATTTTCGTTCGACATCTGAAATTCCGTATTTTTTAATCACTCGAACTGCAACGAATGGTCCTTACCACTCGTCTCGCATGGCGATCGGTAGATTAATTGTCAAAAAACGATTTCGACATTTCGTTAAAACACAAACCAAAATGACAGTAGTAGTGTTTTGTTTGTATCAAAAGACAAATATTTTTTATTTAAACAGCCAATAAAACAGTGTTTTACGTTCCGTTTCTGTTACGGTAGTTTCCGGTTTTTTTAATTTCTGCGTGGAATGGATAAAATACAATACTTCAAATTGTACTGGCAACACTTCAGGCGAACGATTCAAAAATACGGAAAAACGACATCATGCGACTTAGAAGACGAGTGTGACTTAAGTCGCATTCGACGATACAATTTCATACGAGTGATTCAAAAATAGAGCTCCTGGTGTGGTGCACGCTGGGGCGAGCAGTGCTACTACCGCGTGTTCCGTGGCGTCCGCACGCTTGCTAGCAACGCCACAGTGGCCATGCCCAACGATGAGTATTAGGGACCAGTGGCAAATCGATCGCCGGGAATGTTTGCCACATAAAACTCCAAAAAGAAGTCGACAGGGGAAATTTACCACTAGTAGTTTTTTTTTTGGGGATTTAAAAATGAAATGGGTATTTAAATGGCAGAAAGGGAAAAGTAATATTCTGATAAGTATTCGCCAACAATGAGGATCTGAACAGGTCTTTATCACACGTGGAAGTAACTGCTACAACTTTACAACAAATTATAATTTTTTATTTAGCCTCTTTCGCGCCGCACCGCTAAATTGCGAATTGTCTCCTAGTTTGCCATATCTGCTAATTTTGTAATACAAGAGAATTCAAAGGTAAATTTTGCCAAGAATGGGACTGGAAATTTAAAGGCCAAGTTTTGCTGGCAAGGGATTTGTGTAATGTTGTGTTGACTAGTGCCAATTTGCCATAGGCCCACGAGTGAGATTGTTATTAATTAAGTTTTAGAATAGTTTTGGCATAAGTTTTGTTAAGAATAATTTACAAGATATAAAATCCATTATCCACAAACCAAAGGTTGACTGGTAGAAAATGCTGCTTAGCGTTAAAAACGCCTTTGTACCAAACATGTGTTTTGTGCAATAAAGAATTGTAATAATAGTAAAATCATTATTTGAAATGTTAAATTGCAAATAACTTTGAGATAAAAATTTACTTTCTTATCGACTCATGTGAGCGTTTAAACTCTTACATTGTGTTTGGACATGTTTATTTTAAGAACTATATTAAAAAACAAAATGTGAAATCTGTCACTATGTACTTGGCTTAAGCTTTGGCCTTTGCATCTACGTAATGAGGAGATTTATACAGCGTTCAGTGGCACCTTCATTCACACTAATGGATGCAGAGAACACTCGGACGCTGCAGTGCCTGGGACACTGTTTTTTTTTTGTAACTATGGATTTGTTGGTTGATTGTACCTAACCTAATACTGGCGTACTGTAACACTTGCTATAATTTGTTATACTGTTCTGTTGTTATTGGTGTCTTATTTATGTCCTATCATTGAATTTTAAAATCCAATCATCCTATATATGTGTTTAAGGGGCTCCAGGGAGTAACACTAGCGCCAACGGCCAAAATAATCATATCTATTTTACAGATCATATTTGCATAAAGTGTCAGTACAATCTCTCAACCATGTTAATAGTGATTTTTAGGATCCATGGCCCTTAGGGCAAAAAACCTAGGACTAGATAGCATTAACGTCAGAAACGGCCGTTTCAGCCGCAGTCCCAGGTTCGTGATTCTAGGTTCTTTGTCGTGGGTCCTAAAAATCACTGTTAACATGATCTGTGATCATGTTGTACTGACACTTTTTGCAAATTTGATCTGTAAAAAAAGATATGATTTTGTTTCCTCGTTGACGCTAGTATCACTCCCTGGAGCCCCTTAACTTATAAATTTATGTATCTATTATATGTATGTATCTGTTGATATTTTATATATTGACTTTCTTAATTAGGCATGTATAAATCATATAACTCCGAAATTTATATTTTCTTTGTTTGTACATCTACTTCCTTCTAGAATGTATTGGTCCAGTCCATCCAAAGGTTGCCTGGAAAAGATCACTTTTAGTAATAAGGCCGCCGTCTGTACTCTTAGGTTAAGAAATATCTGTGTAATTTCCATTTTTATGTACAAAAGTGTTCTCTATCTATCTATCTAACCTAATACTATATGGAAAGTGGAGTTTCAGTCCCATTTTAAACTTGTGTTTGCCGACTTTTAGCTGCAACTTATATTTTATAATCTATTTGTATTTTAAATTAAGTAATGAGAATAGATATGTTATGCCATACTCGAATACATCATCGTACTGTAAAGAGAAAATTACTACTATTATTTTTATACTGTTTTATACCGTATATTATGTATTGGGCATGGACATGGTGATTTTGAATTCGTTTTCCGTATTTTGAGGACTGTTCTTTTCATTGTGAAAAACAGTATTATTAATGATTTACAGTATATCGGTGAATATTCGTGATTTCAGATCTATGTCTCCAAACTGTGCATCCAAATTCGAAGTGGTAGGAACAAGGATGTTTTCTTCTTGGGTAGGAAGTATCGTAACGTTGAAAAATGTTTTGTAATATGTCAAATGCTTAAGAGTCTGACGTCCGATATGCGTAAACCATTAAAAAACAATTGAGTCGGCCGGCGCCGATCATAAGATGCTCAAAACATTTTTAAACGTTTTTGGATTTTCATTTTGTTATTTTTCGTCCTAAAATTGTTTGTTTATGTTTAAGTGAAGTAATGTTGGGTAAAAAAAAATTTTTGCACATGTAATTTTTTTCAAAACTAGCGCCATATGTTTCTTAATTACGGTGAACGAAAACAAGGTCACCTGTAGTTATTAGGTACAGTAGTTATTACAGTGTTAAAACAAAAATATTAAAACTCAAAATCATCATCATCATCATCATAATCATCATCATCATCATCATAATCATCATCATCATCATCATCATCATCATCATCATAAGCAGCCTATATACGTCCCACTGTAGGGCACAGACCTTCTCTCAGGGAGAGAAACTCCAAATACATAAGCCTAAATTCACTAGTCATCCAAAATATCCCATAGAAATTGTACCACTTATTAAATAACAATTCGCGTGCAATTCTGTGCCTATCAAGAATCACCAAACTCCATGGATCCTCTTAATTTGCCATAATTACTCGTACTTAATAATTTTCTAATCAATGCAGACAGATGAGACTATCATGACGTCTTGTTATATTAAGTCTAAGCGGTGAATAAAGTCACGTATTTGGTTCCATACAAGTGTCTTATTTTTAGTCAATAAGGTTATCGTCATTATGTTCAGCAATTCGGTGTACGGAGGCCTATAGATGCGCACCAATTCCTGTCGGAATCCTGACGTTTGCGATAGCAATTAGCACAGAGTACATTATTTATTCTGAGAATCGAGTCATCAGTCTCTCAAATGACTCAGCGCCATCTGTTGATAATATAAGGAACTACGAAACTAATGGTAGGTATGTATCTCTTTTTTTGTTCTGTGGTATGTATAGACCGCAATTACATCCATGATAGACCGTGTGCCCCTATATTAACGTCTAACTGGATTGGAATCGCTCAGGATTTTGGTGCGCGTAATATTGGAGCAGTAAAAAAATGTCTATTAGATAATTTAACTCCTGAGCTGCCCTCGCGGAACGCAACGTATAGGTGGCCCATACTAAGTTGGACACAGATCTGTGTCGCGGCAGACGAGTGGTTAATATTCTGTAAATTAACGGGGTTATTTCTATAATGCGCAAATCCTAAGACACCCCAGTGTGTGTTCGAAAACTTGTTCTATGAATTTTTTCTTGCGTTTTTTATTTTTTAAATAACATTTTGAGTAAAAGCAACCTAGTTCTATTCTAAGCGCTAACTTGT
Source organism: Yponomeuta cagnagella (assembly GCA_947310995.1). Taxonomy (NCBI): domain Eukaryota; kingdom Metazoa; phylum Arthropoda; class Insecta; order Lepidoptera; family Yponomeutidae; genus Yponomeuta; species Yponomeuta cagnagella. Next base: position 13,847,656 of record OX371287.1, read on the forward strand.
AATGAACATCAAAACCACTTGTTACACTTGGTTGCAAATAAATATTGATAAATCAATCAATCATATGTATAACTGTTACGCATATGATTGATTGATTCATTGATTCAGTGATTTAATAAGTTATACTGTAATAAGTTATATTATATCAATTAAATCACGCTTTAAGCCCTCTACCAATGACGCAGCCTTCAGTAAACCGTATATAAAATAATGTCCATTCTATGTACTTAACATATAAATATGGCTTTAAGCATTATTTATCAAACAGCACCAATACAAACTAAGTAAACCGCGAAAATTCATACATGGAAAATTTCAAAAGTAGTTTCATCACCAAACATGTTGCAAATGCCACACTGACATGTTCCAGGAATGGGCATTGTCCTATATTATGTTCGGTTTTTTATAATTTTCGTTTTCGAGAAAATAGGTAATTTTGAGAGCCTGGGCGGAATATTTCGATTTGGACTGCTTTAATTAACTGAAAAAAAAAAGGTACCAGACTCTACGAAACCGGAAGTACGTCATCAACTGAGATCCTACGAGTTGTCAGTTTTTAGCGATACCATGACACGATACAAGTACTCTTCATAAGCAGCCTATATACGTCCCACTGTAGGGCACAGGCCTTCTCTCAGAGAGAGAGTATGGGCTTAATCACCACGCGTGCCCACCGCGGATTGGCGATTTCAAGCGCTGAGGTACCTATGTGAATAGCTCAGACACCCAGGTTTCCTCACGATGTTTTCCTTCAAAGTTAGCGAGTGGTATTGGTACTATAACTTCATAAATGTCTCACGGCATCATTCCATCAATGACATCGTCCGGAGGGCTCTTATTACTGCTGACATTCCTGCGATTCTTGAACCACCAGGGTTGTGTCGCAGTGATGGGAAACGTCCGGACGGTCTCACTATGATTCCGTGGGAGAGGGGTCGGTGCCTGCTCTGGGATGCCACATGTGTCTGTACCTTTGCTCCGTCTCACTTTAAGTGAGAGAGTGAGCCTAATAGGCTCAACGGCCATTTCTCCAGGGGCTGCTGCGGAAGCGGCTGCTAGCCAAAAATGTTCAAAGTACAGCTCGTTAATGAGTAGCTACTTCTTTGTGCCTCTAGCTATTGAGACTACTGGGGTATGGGGAGTCCAGGGAAGAGCCTTTATAAAGGAGTTATGGCGTCGCTTGAGGAACCGCGGCATGGACTACCGCTCTGGGGCATACTTGATGCAGAGGATCTCTCTCGCTGTGCAGCGGGGTAACGCTGCCGGCGTTATGGGAACCTTTGGCTCGAGTATGTCTCGGGGCGGTTTGTTTGACAGTTAATTCATTCGTCATCTTGATTTATTACTTTGGACGAAACAATTGTGGATGTATTATTATTATTTTTTTTTTTTAAATTATTAATTTATGTTTTTAAAAATTGTAATAACTAGTAATTGACTAATGTAAGTAATTTTATTTTATCAGTTCATTGACTTAATTGGTAAATTGAATAAATTTCGGTCACAATGTACATAACTTAGAAAGAAAAGTCATAGGTACATGCCCACACTGGGAATCGAACCTGGGTCTCCCGCTTCCGAGTCCAATGTTCTACCCACTAGGCTACCAGAGCTATACCAAGTACTCTTAAAACAAACAAAACTAAAAAAAAGACTCCTAACCTGTACAAACGTTTAAGATTTATTGCATTTGTTTTTTTACGGGATACGGAGATGTCAATATCTTGGCGTTTTTTATTAAAAAATATTTAGAATACTTTCATTCGCGTGTGAAACGTACGTTAGCAGGTCGAATTAGTCACAAAGTTATTCACGAAAATACAAGAGATCAGTAAATTTAAGATTAAATTAAAGATTAATTAATTAATTTCATTAAGTTTCACGGGCTGCGCTGAAAATCAGCGCTGTTTTTGGGATAGATCTATCCAACAGCATTATGCTGAGCGTATGTCCGATTTTCATGCATTACTACTGATAGGACCTTGTGCAAACCACATTAGTTTAAGTTTGTATAGTCAAGTCCTGTCTACTAGCTATAGTTTAATTAATGTAAATCTTGCATGGCAATAAATGATTATTCTTTCTTTCTTTCTTTAAATTTATATGCAATTGTAGCATTAGGTAAATTTACTGCCCTTTAAAATGAAGGATCATTTGTTACTATTTAGGATTGTCAGTATTTAGGACAATGCCAATTGCATTTTAGAAATAACCCTGTATACTCTTAGAGCAAACGAAATGGTAAAAATCGATCGTATAGGTAAAACCTTTTAAATAAATAATAACACGTAGAATGTGCACATTATGTGTAAAGACATCCACCACGAGTATTTTTCTTCTCTAGAACATAGCACACAATCAAGAAACTGAAGCTAGAGTAGGTATTTCGTACATAATGCGTAACACCAAGTACAGTCTCCTTCAACATATTAGATTCCAGGAAGAGACCTGGGAGTACAAAGTTTTGGCTACACGCTTACGACACTTCAGTTTCAACAGAGTACCAGTTCCTTGTTTGTATTGGCAGCCTCGAAAAGCAAGATAGCCAAATTGCTTGCCAACCTCCGAAACGAGATCTCACATAATGATGATGATGATGAGAATATACCAAGCTTTTAGTTTTCTTTCAGTCATGACGTCTCGTTAGGCTTAATCGAAAGCGAATCGCTTTCTTTCGACACGTTGGTGGTATCCCCAGTGGCGCCAGAGGCGTTCAGTAAATCCTGAGCGAGGTGTGCGACCTTAGCGGTGTTGAACTGTTTCTTCAGCTCAGCCTCAAAGTCTTCGTAGTCAGGATCCGATGTCGCGAAACTCTCAGAGGCGTGCGGGATATTGAAAATGTTCTTCATGACGAACTTGAGGACTCTGCGTACGTTTAGAAGCTCTCTTCTCAGTCTGTTTATCAGGTTGCACTTAGTTTCGTTCATAGCTTTGAGTTTCTCGTTCTCTAGTCGAAGAGATAGCAGCTCTTTTTGAATGTCCGTTTCTCTTTTGTTGGCTGCGTCGAGTTGCTTCTTCAGTTCTGAGACGATCGCGTTGAATCCCCTACGAGTCATTTCTAGTCTCGTTTGATTCTTGTTCAGTTGGTGCACTAGCTGCTGGTTGTCTTCGCCAAGTTTTGCCACTGCATTTTCGTGGCACTTCGCCTGTGCGTGGGACTGGTTGGAGCTGTGACATCGTCGCTTGTCACCCTTCGCCACGTCTTTGACGATAACTTCCACGGCTGTGGTGTTGTTTCTAAATACTTCGTAGGCGGTCTCGGGGTCGCCGCTTCGCATTCGGTTTGAAGAGTGACTCTTGACGGAGGTGCTCGGCGATTGCGCCATTGTTACTGGAAAAGATATGTGTACCTTTAGGTACGTTTTTGAGTAGCAAAGAATATTAACTCACGCACATTTTAGCTAGTTGGACAAAAAAAGGTATCTAAAAGCGATTTTTATGTTTTGACGTTTTATTTTTGATAGAGGGTTTGTGCCAAAGTCCGATGTCAAACGAGACCACAAATTAGAAACCTGTAACTTTAAGATTCTTTTAGGGAAGCTTATAAAAAAGAGTTTGGTTCAAAATTAACTGAAAAGCCTTATACCTACGGGTAAAGGTTTTTTTTATCTTAGCAAAATCCCCACTATCCCACTGCTTCTTTGGTCTATAGCGGTAACATGCTCGATTACGGCCGTGGGTTTGATTCTCGAATTTTTATTAGAGTTCCGTAGTCAACAACGAACCCTTATAGTTTCGCCATGTCCGTCCGTCTGTCTGTCCGCGCCTTAGCTCAAAGAAAATTAGCAATAGAGCTTTAACGCCGCGCGCGTCTCAGATTTTTTCATTATACCTATTTCATAAAACTATTTAACCATTTTTGTTTTTTTTTAAATAAAAAGTTAATAATTAGACAGGTACCTCCTTATCCTCGATCGATCATCATGCCTTGTTAACACGGGCTGTGTTAACAAGGCATGATGATCGATCCATCTTGTTCCGTGCACGTTTCCAATAAGTGTTCATCAATCAACAGCCGGTGAGGTAGACAGGGGGTGATACGAACACATGCGAGTAAGAAACACAAAAGGATTAAATTGCTTATTTCTTATATTTTTCCCTCGACTACTACCTTAACAAAAAGTCTTCTTTCTCTCTTTCTCCTACCTAAGTAGGGATCTCACCTCGGTCGAACTGACCCTTTCACTCACCAGTTAAATTTTAAAAAATCAGCATTGTTTTGCAAACTTAAACAAACAGCCGAAACCTCGTGCTCCCGGTGACACAGATTTCCACAAAACATGGGTAGAACGACCGACCTAGGTACATAGGCACACCTACATAATATGCATGCGCAGGCTAAACTAGGGCACGGGAGCGCAAGTACTTACTAGCAGACGTTCAACTCAGTAATAACGGTCTTATTTATAGGAACACGAATCCTCTAAAACAAGGCAGTTATATAATCTGTGGTTAGGTTTCTCTCTCTATCACATTCTATCTAAACTGACTCTAAGAAGTGTTCAAGAATCGTGTTTTTATTAATAAGACTATAGTATCTACGCAAACCTTACCCACCCATGCAGGAGAAGATGCGATAGAAACACGATAACGCTTTATATTAGGTATTTCAGAAAGGTCGTTAAAACTTATGGGGGGTTAAGATGAACACAGACAGAACACCGCACGCGCCGCGGTCACCGCATTCGAATTCTTAATATGAAGTTCTGTGCAACCTCGCACACCCACCCGCGCCGCGGTCTCCGCAGTAGGTACCTGAAGCGGCCGAACTCCCCAAGCCGCAGCTCATGACGTCATCCGCGCCGACCCGCCTGCGTTGGACGCTGCGGCCGGCGCTAGTTGATCCAGTGCGATGCGTGGGGCAACGGGAACGACTGCGGTGATTGCGGCGCGGACAGGTGTGCGAGACCTTTAACAAAAGCGATGACTGCGGCGCATGCGGTGCGGCCAGGTCTACGTTCACCTTTATTCTACTCAGTGACACAAATAACTTTTATTATGAATTCTTTGTATTAACTGCGCAGATTCCCAACTACCAACTCGACCAAAACATCAGCTGTTTCGTACTTAATTTTGATATTTGATCTGACGAATGTATGATACACCTGATATTTTTTTCGATATTACTGATATCAAAATTATTTGCACTGATGAGTAGTAAACCTTACCTACCCTGGTAGGTAATAAGGTTCAGAATCACTTTATTGCTAGCCCATTAAAGTAAGAAAAGAGAATATTCTTTATTGTATGGGTACCAGAATAATAAAGACAGTAGCTACAAAGAGAGATGAACAAAAAGAAAGGAGAAAAGTACTGAGATAACGTTCTTTGAATATTTTTGACGGACTGGAGGCAGTATCCACTTCAGCAGAACAGGGGCTCACTCGGAATAATAAAGGGAAACTGGCTGCAACAACTCCGAACAAATAAGAATAAAACTTCTAACAGGTTGAAGGGAATTTTGCACACCTGAGTCTTAAATAATAACAATAACATCGACATAAGCAGGTCGAGATTTCTATCAAAGCCTTCGATAGGGTAGTAAGTATCTCGTTATGCGTCACTGTGAGGTAATTCTCGAGGAAACTTGAGTGACCGAAGTTTTGCAGACGTATTTATAAAGAATAAGAATTTTTTTTTTAAATTTAGAGTCTAAATAATAAATTCTAGTATGTAAGATATATTCGTCTAAAATTTAGACATACATCCGAATACATACAAACATCTTACAATACATACTTTGGAAAAGTAATATAATAGGTAATTATTACTTGCAGGTGCCTAATGCATAAAATATGACAAAATGTATGTTTATTACCTAATGGAGTCTATTAAGGGACTCGTAGAATCGTTATAGTAGTAATACCTCTAGCTAGCTGTGAAGGAAAACATCGTGAGGAAACGAGAGTGTCTGAGCTATTCACATACCTCGGCGGTTGAAATCGCGAATCCGCGGTGGGCACGCAAGGTGATTAAGCCCACACTCTCCCTGAGAGAAGGCCGGTGCCCTACAGTGGGACGTATATAGGCTGCTTATGTAAGGGAATCGTGGAAATAACACTACAACTTAAAACACTCCTTAAATGCCGTATAAAGTAGTCTGTGACTACAAGGGAAAGGCCACAGACTATTTACCTATATTGCGTTAAATATCGTGGAAATAACTCCACAAGTTGTGGAGTACCATAAACGCCGTAGAAAATAGTCTGTGGTAGAGACTTTACAAGGGAAAGGCCACAGACCATTTATACTACGTTTATAAATGAAGTGTTTTAAAAGAATCGTGTTTTTATAAAATAGCGCCGTTAGTATATGAGGGTGCATATGTTCGGTTACATTTCAATTCCCCGTAGCGTCCCTATCGCCGAGCCGTTGTTTCTGGAGCCGGGAGGGCGTGCCACCCGGGTGCAGGAGGCAGTGACCGGGCTGGGCCGGGTCACCGGGCCGGGCCGCGGCCGGGTCATGCAGCCGTGCACCGGGGACACCCGCCCGTCTGGTGCGCCGCCGATTGATTTGCTTATCGACTGCCTGGGATGTAAACCGGCTCGTATCCGTTTTGACAAACCAATCCCTTGCGTGTGGCCGCGTTCTGGGCCAAAGAAATTTGAATAGTTTGTCACCGTAAGAAGAATACTTACCCGTTTTCACCAAAAAATTCCTAATGTCCTTCTATCAAGGAATTTTTGTCATAAGTGAAGTTGGTGAAATGGGAGTAATTGTCAAGCCCTTAATATCTGTCGGGGAGGACACTTCGACATTGTGTCACAAGGGATGGGAGGGGTCCTAAGTTTCGTGACGTTACATTTCGAAAATATAATTAGATAGATATAGAGAACATTTTATTGTACATAAAAAAGGAAATTGCATAGATATAAGAGTACAGATGAATAATTAATAGTTTATTGTAATGTTAATTTTTCCAATGTTTCATATGATGTTGATAATATAAAAAAATAATTTAAAGGGAAATAGAAAGAAAGAAAGAAAGAGGATATTTATTTAAATTGTCACAGAAACACAAAGTAAACAAAAGGTACACAAACAAAAGACACGAACGTCAACAAAACAGAGATAAAACAAAACAATCGTGAAGAGAACATGTGAGGCATATAGAGTCAAAGGCAGCCGGGTACCAAACAGTAATGTATGGCACCCAGCCACCTCGGACCTCAAACGCCTCAAGTGCCTCCGTGAGAACAAAAAAGGGGCTCCAACTCAGCATACTTTACTGGTGTGTGCTATGGTTAGCATAACACCAGCAAAACTGATTTTCAGTTGGGACCATATAATTTCTTCTTTGGCACCCGGAACGTGGTACATAGGTACATACACACATCTCACTATAGAAATACAAATAATAATAACTACTTATATGAATACCCATAAATATGCTGTAAAATTAAATAAATGTACTAAATATACTAAGCTTATATTAAATACTAACACCATTGCAATTACGATTTACAATAAATAATAAATACATACACAATAAGTGCTGGATTAGGGAGGGGCTTTCTGCATTTCCAGCAAATAGCTTCCAAAATAGAACTATTTAGGAACTGCTGTTTTAATTTAATATTTTCTAGATGTAAAATTGCAAAATATGTGACGTCACACTAGGGAAGGGGGGTTCTCACCAATATAACCAAACTGTGACAAGGACTAGGGAGGGGTAAAAATATCATGAAATGAGTGTGATGTACTTTATGGGTGACCCCTAACACGAAAGGATTTTCAGAACTGAACTTAGAAAGGGTTGAGTCAGTGGTGCGTTCGCACGAACGCGAGAATCATCGATGACTCTAATAAGAAACAACGTAGGTAGCTGAATGTAACAGCTGACAGACTACGCGATAGAGAGGTTACGCCTGCCGGTATCTAAGTATTTTTTTTTAATAATGGGTAAGCGGCGTGGCGTCATCGATCACGTCGTCACCTGGCGGATCAATTTCTCGTTTAATTAATGTCACACTGAATTAAGAAGACTCGCTTTCCACCAAGGGTCCTCTCCACATGACGGCGGCGTTCGCAGCAGTAAAGGACTACCCATATTACAACGGGTCGGTGATGGTGGCGTGCGGGTGCAAAGTGCAGCGATACAAACTAAAAATAAACCTTAAATACTTTCCAGATTAGAGAGTCAAATATTATATTGGGTTATGAGACAGTGGTTGTGGGTTCGAAACCCGGCATTTACCAATCACTTTGTTGTCTGAAATTACGTAGGTACATTTGTGAAGTTGTTGAAGCAATACCATTCGCTCACGGTGAAGGAAAACCTGTGTGTCTGAGGTTTTCACATAACTCAGCGCCTGAAATTGCCAATCCGCGGTGGGCTCGCATGGTGATTAAGCTTGTTCCCTCTCTGTAAGAGAAGGCCTGTGCCCCGCAGTGGGACGTATATAGACTACATAAAGAAAACATGAACAATGAAACAGTGGCACTTTCAGTGACAAATGACTAATCTTAATCTTAGTATTTGATATCGAGGTTCCTTGAAACAAAGACAAAAAAAAAACAAAAACAAACAGTGTTCCATAGCCTTTGGCCCAAGTGTAAACAGGGCATAATACAAGCTGCATTTCATCCTTCTTTCGTGTAGGGGGCAGATAATTCCTAAAAATATACAGGGTTTCAAAAGTGCGCAATTCCTCAAATCCGCCGCACTAGACCATATTATATTATAGTCTTAAGTTTTCGACACGAAAACCGTACACATTTTCTGAGGCATCAGACTCGACTGGAAGGCAATCACCGTTAAGAGGAATGGAAACGTAAACAAACACTGCGCATGCGTCCCGCCTTAAGCAAGCCGATTTTCACGAAAGCTCTCGGAAATGAACTGTATGGGTGGACTTAGCTCGAGAGCTTTCTCGTTATACTCGTATGTACTGCAAACTGCAAGTTAATGAAGAGCTACTTATAGGCCTTTTACGTCAAATTTAAAAGGTGACAGGTACCTGCATCCTGAAATCCGAACCCAATCTCACAAATGTGACGCATTTGATGTTACACTGCGCTACTTCCGCTTACGGTCTCGCTAACAATAAGGAATACTGCACTCTAGGTCACCAGTGTACAATACAGCGTATGGGAAACTACGTTGAGTCGTCACATCGCCAATCCCACAGAGTCTAAAGATGAAAGTTTTCAATCAGTGCGACCTACCCGTCATGACAAACGGTGCCGAAACGTGGACACACACGGTGGAGCTGGTCCACAAATTTAAAGTCGCTCAGCGTGAAATGGAAAGGGCTATGCTCGAGATTTCTCTGAAAGATGGAATTCGAAACGAGGTGATCCGACAGAGCACCAAAGTCACCGACATAGCCCACCGAATTAGCATGCTGAAGTGGTAGTGGGCCTGCCATATCATCCGAAGAACTAATAACCGATGGGGTAGACGAGTTCTTGAGTGGAGACCGCGGATCGGTAAGCGTAGTGGAGGAAATCCTCAGACTCGGTGGAACGATGATCTTCAGAGTGCGGCTGGCAAGAGCTGGATGAGAGTAGCCGAGGACCGTGCTCAGTGGCGTGCTATAGGAGAGGCCTATGGCCAGCAGTAGACAAGCGTAGGCCGATGATGATGATGATGGTGATCATCATCATCATTCAGCCACAAGAAGTCCACTGCTGAACATAGGCCTCCTCCATGGATTTCCAAAAAGACCGGTTGGAAGCGGCTTGCATCCAGCGTCTTCCTGCCACTTGAATGAGGTCATCTGTCCATCTTGTGGCTGGTCGTCCTACGCTGCGCTTGCCGATATATGGTCTCCATTCGAGAACTTTTCGGCCCCATCGGCCATCAGTTCTGCGTGCTACGAGTATGTGCCCCGCCCACTGCCACTTCAACTTACTAATCCGCTGGGCTACGTCGACGACTTTCGTTCGTATACGGATCTCATCATTTCTGATTCGATCTCGTATTATGGTGATGATGATGTACAATACATGTTTTACCCAATGTGGAGACCACCACGGTAATGTCTGTGTAGATAGATAGTTACATAAATAATTTATTTGTACTTTTTGTCTCACGCACACACACACACACACACACACACACACACACACACACACACACACACACACACACACACACACACACACACACACACACACACACACACACACACACACGCACGCACACACACACACACACACACAAACACACACACATTTTAAGATAATCTCATCCTTTTTGACATTCAACATTTTTATTCTCTTACATCGTTACATACTATGATTTTATAAATGTTTGATATGGTTATTCATCGTAATTGTGTTACATCATTAACTTTATTCCGGATTTACCGGGATTCAGAGTGAGCAACCGACGACGCGAGCTCCATCTCTACACATTATTCTGAGCGAAACCGGGTCGGACTCTTCCGACAAAAGAGCAAGTAAGTGAATCCGGTATTAAGTACTTAATTCAAAATTAAGAATTAAGTACGAAAGTTTTAGTTCTAAAAGTGTGTTACATTTTTGCTTTCAAGATAATTTCATACACTATACATGTTATTATCGAATAAACTCACTGATACTCTGATTGCAACATAGATCTGATTGGATTCCAATGAAGGAGGCCTTCACCAAGATGAAAAAGCCATCACCAAGTCGATGATGAAGTTGATGATTGAATGAATAAAAAGAGTATGCCCTCGACTTCTATATTGGTCGTTTGTGACGCGCTTCGACTTCCTCGTTGGTCTAGCGGTATCACGTCTGATTACCATGCCGGAGGTCGTGGCTTCGATTCCTACTCGAGGTTGCATACATTTCTACAGATGGCCTCAGTCTGGATGTATTTCCATGTTTGTGATGTCCTTGCCTGGTTACCTTAACACAGGCTATTCTAGTTTCGGACCAGGACAAGTTATGTGTATTGTGGATGTTATTATGACTATACAATACAACAGTGTGTTTGGGTGTCTTGTTTCTTTCGATTATTTTGCGACACAAGTAGACCTCCCCATAAAAAACTCTATAAAAGGTGCCTTTTAATGTATTTTGTTTTCTGGTGTGTACAATAAAGTGTTCTAATCTAATCTAATCTAATCTCTCCATTAAAACTGGGAGAGATTAGACTTGATGAGAAATCCAATTAAGTCTGATCAGATTCTGGCTAAGCGAACCGTTCTAGATTAGATTTTATACGGGGAGCTCTCGTAGCACGGACGTGCCTATTTTCCTGATAATACAAGGTGTTTTCTCAGTCATTGTCCTATCCACTGGGCTACCACCGCTCTCAGGTTCGATTTCCAGTGCGGGCATGTACCTATGACTTTGTTTATTTTCAAAGTTACGTAAGTCTGCAAATTTGTAGTAGCAATACCACACGCTAATGTTGAAGGCAAACATCGCGAGGAAACCCGCGGCTTATTTCGCTCCGCACGTATTGACTTTTCTTTCCTGGGAGCTAGGCCGACTAAGCTGTCAGGATGGTATAGGCTGGGCAAACCTACTCCATCTAAAATACAATGTCCCAGGCACTGCAGCGTGCGAGAGGTCCCTTAACCGATCTAGTGTGAGTGAAGGTGCCACTGGACGCTGGATAAATCATCTCATTACATAGATGCAAAGGCCTAAGTTCTCAGTCAGAATTTCCGTCTAACTCAGAGGTAAAAATATTACTGTCGAATCACGGAGTTCCTTATTATCTCGACAATACGGGGTGTTTTTTCAGTAAGTATTTCCGTCTATTTCAGAGGTGAAAATATTTTCTACTGTCGAAAATATCTACAGTAGAAAATATTTTCTACTGTCGGTGTTTTCCCACTCTGAATTTCCATCTAACTCAGGGATAAAATCATTAATGTCGAAACACGGAGGTTCATATAATCTTCGTAATACAGGGTTCTTTTTTTAGTCACAATTTCCGTCTATTTCGGAGATAACAATATTACTATCGACAGCACACACGATCTTCACACGCACGAACTTCACTCTTTGTCCTACGTATTCTCAGTCTGTGATTGTCTGGAAGTAATACCTTTTTAGTATTAAGGTCACCAATCGTGCATGGTTTACGGTCAATTTGTGTAAAAATTTATTGGTAAAATTGTGTATTTTAAGCCTTTTCCTAATTAAGCTGAGAAAACGGGTTAACTTTAGTATGCATCTCTATACGCATCTGTACACAATACACACACAATTGTACTTAATGCAGCTCCACGTTGGGTGCCAGTTTTGCGGCGTAATGGCCTTCGACGATAGAGCAAGAGACTCTTCAATAATTCATTCTCCTGTTTTCCCATACACTAACTATCTATTCATCTAATCTTAACAGCAGTCACTTAACCCAAAATGTGAACAAAGAAAGCAACTACTGTTAACAGACTGTAGCGTGAGTGCTTAAAAAGCAACTGACAGTTGGGTTGCAACAAATAAAATAATTGCAGTAAACCCATAAATGTGGCATATTTTCTTAAATGTCGCTTAAACAGCATTTAACTAAAATTCTTCATCCAAAAGTCGATTTAAATAGCGACTTAAGTGACATTTAAGAAGTGGTGCAAGTCAACTGTCTTTTACGAAAAAAATTATAAGTAGCATCAGTGTCTTTTACAGCATATTTTAATTTTAAAAAAACTGTGAAGCCTGTTAAAAAATCAAGGTAGTATAAGCAATTTTTTGCGAATTTGAGGAAACGAAATAAACAGATGGAAAGACTGAGTAAGACTGCATTCAAGGTCCATTTTCACCAAAAATAGCTTTTACGACATTTCAACCTCAAAGGGTCGAGCTGTTACCGGAAGATTAACAGACTTATATTACAGGAAACGAGAGTAAATGATCTTTGTAATCTTCTAGATACAATCATACATTCGTTACCAGTAAAAATGCAGTCTTTATTATGAAACAAGTACCTACATACTCGACTGCTTCGCTAGTCTAACGGTTAATACGCTCGATACCAAAACAGAGGTCGTGTGTTCGATTATCGCTGGAGGCCGCCGTTTTTGATTTGTGCACATGGCCTCAGTCTGGGTGTATTTCCATATTTGGAATTAAAGCTGGTGTTAAAGCCAGTTCAATGCATTACTTGTAGGTTTTAGAATGATATGTAAACTCTGTTAATTAAGGAACATATTTGAAAAATAGCAGTTTTTTTGTAAAAAATTCAAAAAATGCCTAGTGGGTAGAACATTGGACTCGGATGCGAGAGACCCAGGTTCGAGGTGCTTGCATGACTTTGTTTTCTAAGATATGTACATTTGTGAAGATGTAGTAGCAATACTACTTCGCTAACTGTGAAGGAAAACTTCGTGAGGTAACCTGAGTGTCTGAGGTATTCACATACGTCTGCGCTTGAAATCGCCAATCCAAGGTGGGCACGCGTGGTGATTAAGCCCATACTTCTAAAGTAATACAACATATAAATTTGATTTCAATCACTTTTTGTATGGGAGTAAGCAATGTTTTGAAATACTATCAAAATCAAGAAATTAATAACAGCCAACAAACTTTCCCATTTATGCTAGTAGATAGTAGTAAATATAGAAAATGTACAATTTCGAAATTTTTGAATTCAGAACTTATCTAAAAGGCCGATTCGACCAACTAAGCTTTATACCAGGAATAACTAATCCGATTATAAATTTACTCCCTCAATTTTAATCTTTGTATAATAGTGTGAATTATCCCGGGATTAGTAGTTGGTAGAACGTGATACAGGTTTACTCCAGAGTATTTCTCGATTTATTCCGAGATTACCACTTATACCTAGCACAAATAGTTTGGTCGAATCGGCCCTAAGTTTAGTAGTGGACTCTTCTGTTGTTCCAGACAAGCAATTGTACATATGTACACATGTAATGCTCTAAGCACTCCCGAACGGATATAGAGCGTTACTTATGTAGTAGAGAGATGGGCAGAGGGACTCCCGTATTTGACTGAGAGCGCTGAAATCAAGCCTGATTCCGAATACACCCGACTGCGAACGGAGATTCCCGAGCGCAGAGCTTTTCCAACCAGTACCTTTTCGACCTCCGTGGCCGTAGCCTCTATACAACCTTTTTACACCAACCTCTCACATGTGATTTTGAAAGTTTATTTTTTCTAGTTAAGTGGCCAGTGTTTTTTGTACCTCTCGCTTCGGTTGATTATTATTGGTAGAAACCGGTAGTGATTCTTGGGACATTGTGTTTTAGAAAATGGGTTTCCAGACTTGCGATCGTCGAAGAACCCAGTTGTAAGGACCCCACGCCCGGTTAGTAGGTCCTATGCTATAACAATGTTTTTTTTATAGGTTCTTACTAATAGGTAGGTATGTATTGTCTCAGTAAAGCTGTCTGCAAGCTGTTGCAACTAAAATGGATTTTTTAGCGCACGAGCGGTGTTTTAAAAGGAATATTATTGAACTCTATTCCATCTACTCACGTGTCTGTCTGTCAAGGCGGCAGGATTCACATGCATTTATACAAGTTTATCCCACTATTCTCATGGACCCTCCATTTTGACAATATCTTGGATAGGCACCTATTTAGTAAATTAAATTAAAAAAATCTGCTTTCACTGGCTACTCTAATTTATTATAATAGTTAAAGTAGACTACAGTAAATATTATCAGAAGAAATAAAATAAATTTATTTTCCCAAAGAAAATGTTTTCTCAAGAGGTTCTGGAAAATAAAATCTCTTACTGTATTGCCTACTTCTAATGCATAATTAAGAACTTGTGCAAATGTTGACTTAAAGTTTAAGATAATATTGATCTATCTTCTAAACTAGGAAATCTTGTTTAGAAGATAGATCAGGGTCTTGTAGGGTACAGTCGACAGCGACCAACTTATAAAAGGAAAGTTTCGTACAAATTCCATTGAAAATTAATTTGATGAAGTTATTAGTTCTGGTAATATTAATACTATTATTAGCAGGTAAAAAAACCCCTTTTTCTACGGAATCCTACACTCCGTGTGTCCCGACACGCACTTGGCCGGTTTCTTTAAAATTATAACCAATGTATACAATTAGGTATTCCCGTATTTTATTATTATTATTAAAAAAATATAAAAAATACAAAATATATTTTATAAACCTATCCTAGTTGGCCACCGGTAACGGAGCTAGGCTCAAGCTACCGGTGGTTAGGGCCGTAGAGAGAGAAACCTCCGGACGATGCGCGCCGTGTCCAAGAGCACCGCCTTCTGTATCTGCCCCTTGATCCGGCCATCTAGCGAAAGAGCCTTAAGATGTTGGTCAAGACTCTTCGCTATGAGACCGTTATTATTATTATTATTCATACGTTTATTGCACATAAGTAAAAAATACAATGGCAATGTGGCGCCGGATTAAGAATACGTCATTCCTTCCGTGGATGTCGTAGAAGGCGACTAAGGAAATCAATTACCAAAAGACGGGCAGCAGCGTCTTCCCGAGATTCCAACCGCATACTGCGATCGCCAACCCGTCTGCCAAGCGTGGCGATTATGGCAAAACCCTTCATGGTTATGAAAACCATGAGGGAGGCCTATGTCCTGCAGTGGGCATCAAATGGCTGATGATGATGATGATGAATGTTTCTAAGTCATTGTTGGAATGTCCCTTTAAAGTACGGTGAACGAATTCAAAATTACCCCGTAGTATAGTATTACATTTCGGAAGCCCTATTAACTTACGTCTTTTGTTCAAGATCACCGCAGCAGTTACTATCTGGCAGACGTAGTAACTTTCTACGATGCCCACACTGTTTGTAGTAACTTTTTTTGACGCTAAGTACGAGAATTAAGGTTTGAAAGAACAATGGGTAATTTTGTATTGACACCGTACCCACGTTAAGTAGATACACCACAGGGCTACATCTCTGGTCCTGTTTTATTTATTCGTTTTGTCTGTTGCGTATTTAGTTTTCTTTCTGTTGCTGTGCATATTATGTTACTTATCTGCTTATTTTGTTTCTGCGATGTGTCTTGTTGGTATAATAAAGGTCTTTTTTCTTTCTTTCTTTTCTTTCAATTTCACTAGGTGTTGTTTAGAAATATATATGATTAAAAACACGGCAACAACGGCTGTGTAGTTGAATTGAATAAAGCAGTTCATATATGTATGATTACTTATTTTTCATTAAAATTAATAATTTAGCTTGGATCTCATAAACACCCTAGTAGCGTTCTAAAAACGATTAAAACAAACAGACCACGGATTGGCAAATTTCAAACGGTGAGGTATGTGAAAAACTCAGACACTCTGGTTTCCTCACGATGTTTTCCTTCACAGTTCGCGAGTTGTATTGCTACTAAGAATAACTTCACAAATGTACGTAACTTTTGGCCGACCTCTCCATTGTCGGAAGATTAGATCAATGCACCGTAATCTCTATTACAGCCTTAAGTGAATTACAGGTTCAAAACGCATGTCACCAGACGGGTTCCAAGTTGATCTAAATCAAATTTAGAACCCACATAAAGCAGTCACTTAGAGCCAATTTCACCAAAAGCGAGAGCCAGGTTACTGGGAACTCGGCTTAGGGAAGCTCGGCTTGAAATCCTCAGTCAAACGAATCGGATTTCACCAATACATTTTGATCGCAATTAGAGATTGAAGATAAGATAAGATAAGAATATTCTTTATTGTATATTGAAAAAAATGTTACAAAAACAGCTATGACAAGAGAAAAGATACAATTGGCGGCCTTATTGCTAATAGCAATTTCTTCCAGGCAACCTCATATTGCAGATTTGCCGAAGAATTGAAAGCGGTAACGTCAAATTCACAGACGAAATATCATGTTGCTTCCATACAAGAGGCTAATACGATGACGTTTGATCATAATAATGGGCCGATTGTGCGTCGATCCGCTGATGGTAAAACTTACATGCATCTAACATATTCATACGACTTGACTTTATGAGTGCCATTATACAGACCCCTCTTTCCCACTGGGCACTCTGGTCACGTGCTTAGGGCCCCGCAATCGATAGGGGCCCCCTTGATCCTGCCAGATCACCAAACGATAACGATTTTATTGAGAAAGTACATGCAAAAATTATACACAATATGTTTTACGTTATATTGCTTATCTACTTTTTTGGTCTAATCTTACAAAATAGTGTTCTGTCAAGGTTGTAGGGGCCCCATTATCGTAATGTGCCCAGGGCCTCCAATAGGTTAAAAACGGCCGTACCATTATATGTAATAACTCAAGGAAAGGCGTAAAGGCCCAGTGTGTGAAGGCAACATAATTTCAAGGAGAACTCCAATCAAAGGAGAGTTTTCATTCGTATTTCACGAGTGTACCTAACGAGAAATTGGTTAAAGCTGATGCTTATGTCCTATTGATCCAGTTTCAGCTATTCGTTTACAAATACAAATGCAATAAGATAATTTTGATGGGTATAATAACAAAATATTCAAATGTTTACCAATTTCAGAACCAAACTTAAAAGGAACTTTGTCGGAAAGGAATTTCCATCTGCTAAAGTCTTTACTAGAACATCACCAAATTACATTGGGACTACTTTTTCGATATTTTATGAAAAATACGGATATCTCTAAAGGGTGGGCCCCATTAGGCCTTATTTACTGCTGTCCATTGAAGAGTTCCATTCTCCATCTCTGAAAGTCTTCATCAGATCTTCACCAAATCAAAATGAGAACAATGGGGTGGAATAGATATAAATCTATTCAAACGAAAAAAGAATTGTCGAAATCGGTTAAGATTTGACGGAGTTATGCGAGAACATAGCAAAAAAAAAGAAACATACGCGTCGAATTGATAACCTCCTCCTTCTTTGAAGTCGGTTAAAAAGTAACAGTCAATAATTCAAAGGCTCCATTTCAGAAGTGGGACGGGAGGGCTACGAGTGAAACAATATGCAACACCATTCTTCTCAGCCTATGTGAACATTGGTACTTATATCGTCATGCCGTCACTAAGTTAGTAAAAATTCAAACCGTCCTAGTTACGCTCTATTATTATTATTATTACTATTAATACGTTTATTGCACATAAGTAAAAAATACAATGGCAATGTGGCGGACATAATGCTATAAGCATTTTCTACCAGTCAACCGGTCACAGGTGGTGCAAGAAATTAACTCTAGCCATAGGTGTTTGTTTGTAAACTATGTGACGTCATACCAGAGGTCATCTTAGAACATCCGGGTTTTTATCTGTTCATGAGAAGTTGAATTTAAAAATAATAATTAAAAGTGTGTAATTTTCTAATCCTTGAAAACAACCAATATTTTTAACTAAAAAATAACTTTGAACTTTGCATCTACGTAATGAGATGATTTATACAGCGTCCAGTGGCACCATCACTCACCACTCGGACGCTGCAGTGCCTGGGACATTGTTTTTTAGATGGAGTAGGCTTGCCCAGTTCCTATACCATCCTGACACCTTAGTCGGCCTAGCCCACAGGAAAGACAAGTCAACGTGCGGAGCCAACAAAGCCGCGGGTTTCCTCACGATGTTTTCTTCGCAGTTAGCTTGTGGTGTTGTTACTACAAATTGGCAGATCTACGTAACTTTAAAAATAAACAAAGTCCGCACTGGGAATCGAACCTGGGTCTCCCGCTTCCGAGTCTATTGTTCTACACACGGGGCTACCACCGCTTTTAACAACAACGTATTAACGACTTTATTTACTAGAGTATACAATAGCGTATTGAATGGCCCGTTTGCTGATGCCGACTATTTGTTCCCACAGGTTCCCGGAGAGAAAAATGTTCTCCCTATGCCGGCGGTATAAAGATGAACACGGTAAGTGGCAGAATTGTTCAGTTTCTATATTATGCTTTGTTGATTAGGTTAAGGCGGGGTTCTCAGATATTACCCCTAAATCAGGGGTTTTAAAATATATTTTACTGTCTAATGGTTAGTACTTAAAATCTCAAAAAAAATTGATTAGGTACCTTTCATGTCCTATCTAGGGCCGTCGGTCATTATTCTTATGATTTTCTAAACTTTATAGCATAAAAAAAACCAAATGTTAACAAGTTTAATGATTGTAAAAGAGTGAATATACTTAATTTTGACAAATATAGTCTGAGGTGTCAGTAGATAATAAAATTGCGCAAATTTTCGATAACTACATGTTTTAATTTTTTATTCCTTATTATGTTGATGGAGAAACAGTGGCCAATTTTCTTTATCAAAAACTGATTGAGTATAGGACAAGAAAAATATATCGAAAATGTCCTCGATTTCACTTTTCAGTACAGTCTTGGACCTCTTTTGTGAAAAGTGTAACCAAAACCGTCCTTTTATGATCGTATCGTTCTCGGACGCCTTAGGGGGAAGCGGGGGCGCGGAGGGGTCCAACTCGAGCCAGCCATTCATAAAACTAAGCTCCGATCGATACGGGAGTGGACCTCTGAGGACACATCGCGAGTAGAACCACAGAGGATGTAGAACTCTGATGATAGGATCTAGTGGACCAGGAGCCAGTGCCGGATTGAACCTTCTTGATGCCCTAAGCAATCCAGGCCTATGGTGCCTTGTGCCGTCCTATCCAGTAGACCAGTTTTTATTTAAAGGTATTTTGCCAATAACAGGATCGATTAGGCACCCAGGGATCCAGAGGTCATGTCTTAAGTCACTAATAGAGCTGAATGCGATTCGAAACCACGCCTCTAGCATACCATAAGGCGCGGCACTCGGGTTCGAATCACGTTTCGGCCCATAATTTTTATTCGGTTCATAAGTCGGATTCCTGTTTGTTTATAGGACTCCTGTTGGAAACAATTAAAAAAACAATACCTATCATAGCCTGCACAGTAGCTATACAGACCGCTCTGTACCTACAATCTATCGATCTATCGAGAGCCAATTCTGCTGGGTCAATATCGTTACATAATAGCGCTCTCAGATGGCAAAGTCAACACAGATTAGCATAAAAGTAATATAGCCGCCATCAGCGAACACCTGGCGGGGGTTAGGCGTTACTGATAAATCGGCCGAGGTGTCTCCCAAAGCCTCAGTGGTCTGGGTAAAGGTGGATAATTTTTGATTTTCACGTCAGCTGTCTAGTTAGATACTCACAGGCGACAATTCAGTAAATTTCTACGGTTTTATTTATACATACACACACATACATAAACTCACGCCTGTATCCCAGAGGGGTAGGCAGAGACTAGGGACTGCCACTTGCCTCGATCCTGAAAGATCACTTTCGCTTCCTCAACATTCATTGGTCGTTGCATGCACGCACGCTGGTTTCGTGTACTTTTTATCTTGCCCTTTGCTAATACATCTCCTATTTAGTCGAAGTATGTCCGTCTGGGTCGTCCCTTACTAGCCCTTCCACCCACATTCTCTCGATATATTTGTTTCGTCAATCTTTCTTCCTTCATCCTCTCCACAGGTCCAAACCAACGCAACATTCCTTTTTCAATTCTAGTCACTAATCCTCTCCAGTCCACAACGTTCTCTAATCAAACTATTGCGTATCCTGTCATTCAAAGTAACACCAGACATACTTCTCAAGGATCTCATTTCTACTGCATTAATCCTACTTTCTTGCTTCTTTTGCCATACCCAAGTCTCGCTAGCATTCATAAGTGTTGGGACCAGCACTCCATTATGGATAGCCAATCTAGCTCTTTTGGAGATGTTTTGGCCACTCACAAAGGAGTGCAATGCACCGTTTACACAATTTCCCGCTTTTACTCTACTTTCTATATCACCTTCACACTTTCCATCCCTCGTAACAGTGGCGTAGCATGGGGGGGGCGGAGGGTGCGGTCCGCACCGGGCGGCACTTTGCCGGGGGCGGCGCTGCGGAGGTGGCAGTTAGAAAAAAAAAAAAATAAAATTAAAAAAAAAAAAAATTTCTTTCAGTGTTTTTTTCGTCTTTTTTTTATGTTACCAAATACCCAGGTACCTATGCAGGTTCTATGCATGGGTGATGCAAGCGCAAGGTTTCTCAATAACTATTATTTAGGAAACTTATTTCGTTTCAATGTTATTTTAAATAAATATGTCTCCTTACGCATTCTTTGTACTTCACCGTAATACGGTAATGACAGACCGTCGTTTCACAAGGCATTGATGACTTTGAGTAAAAAGCAAGATATAAAAACAAGCTTGCGGATTGTTGCCCCAATTTGTCGATTTCGCGGCTTCTCGTATGAAACTACGTACATATTGATATTCTGCGTATCTAGTTTGCAGTATAAATCCTTCGATGAATACTTAGGCAGTATATATTAATATAATAGTTGGTAAATGGCCTTTTGAGCTAAAAGCTACTGGTAAAAAAACAGCGAAGATACGCGTTACGCGTACATTGTTGCAACACGAATTACACCTTGGAGGTAATCGACAGCATTTTTTGCTTACCGAAAATAACGATTCAACGATTACCGATGACCGTTTCATTGGATATATTCACAAAGTTAGCGAGTAAAAAGATTTAAAAAAATTTTTTTAAACGGTACATGGATTACAAAAATAAGAGGGCGGCAAATTTGGAATCCGCACCGGGTACTAGTGACCTATGCTACGCCACTGCCTCGTAAAGAGGCTCCCCAAATAGACAAATTCTTTCACTTGTTCCACCCTTTCACCTCTAATCTTGCACTCAGTCATTTCATTATCTTTTTCGAACACTATTGCCTTTGTCTTATTCACATTAATGTTCATTCCTTTCCTTTTAAACGCCTCATCCATTACTGTTACTTGTGTCTGCAGGTCTCCAACCGACGACCTTTATAAAAAACACGATTCCTCTAAAACCCTACTCAGAGGCAGTTTACATAATCTGTAGTTACGTTTTTCCATTTACTACATACTATTTAAACTGACTCTGATGAGGGATTCAGGGAAGCGTGTTTTTATAAATTAGACTGGTAAAATACAAAATTAAATGTAAAACAAACAATCCATATAGAACTTTACAGAGTTGCCTCTGGGGTAAAATTATGCATTTTCGAAATGCATTTTGAGGTGGATCTGGATATATTCGTATCTGTATGGAATTCTGTAGTCTCAAAAGAAAAGGAAACACCCGCTGACGTGACCACTCACTGTGAGAGCGTAGAAAAACAACGGGCTGCCATAATTGGGAATCCGGGATCCCTTCAGGAGGCCTGCAGTGATATCAGAACACTGCTGGCTTTCTGGAAAGAGACAGGCTGGCAGGAGTAATCTCACAGCTTTGCTACGTACAGTGACCCAACCACGAGGCTAATTGCGGAAATCTCAGGTCTATCTAACTAAGAACTGGCACAATAACAGGAATATATGGAAGTTGCTGCATCAAAAATTATCTAACTCTGAAATGAAAAGATGATTATTAACTAAATTCTGGAATCACGTATCTGATTTTTGTCGGAAGAGTCAGATCATAATCATGATGATGACCTCCAATAGGAGATTGCACCATAAGGAGAGGACAAATGTCGAAATAACTACATACCTGAACCGATGACTGTCTCTTCTTGCGGCGTCCGTAAACTCTCCCCATGACGATCTGACCTTGGGCCCCCGTATACACCGCTGCTACGGGCCGCCCCGGCTCTCTGTTCCGGAGATTGTAGTACACATTCTCTATTATCAAGTCGTGCCGGCACAAAGTATAATTACGAGTCTCGTTCACGAAGTCCTCGAAGTAAACGTAGACGCATTTGTGCAACTTGAAGTTCCAGGCTTCTTAAAGGAGGACGAACGTATTGTCGTCATACTCTGGAAATGATTGTTTAGAATCTCTAATTGTGCCTTAATTTGTGATGTCACTTTAGTATATTCGTATGCATAAAAAATGGTGTACACGTCCTATAGCTTGTGATCACAATATTATGCCTTGTCTATGAAAGTATTAAAAACATATTATATTTAGATCGATGACTTTCCTTAATTCCCGGTATTCTCTCACTTTTTGCGTACTACGAAGTCCGCAAGTCCCTAAAGGTTCGTATAATAATAGAGAACAAGAAAGAAATAAAGAAGACATTTAAAAAAAAAATATAACATAATATAACATAAACTCACGCCTGCATCCCAGAGGGGTAGGCAGAGACCAGGGACTGCCACTTGCTACGATCCTGACAGATCACTTTCGCTTCCTCAACATTCATTAGTCGTTGCATGCACGCACGCCGGTTTCGGGTACTTTTTATTTTGCCCTTTGTTAATAAATCCTCTATTTGGTCGAAGTATGTCCGTCTGGGTCGTCCCTTACCGGCCCTTCCATCCAATTCATCCTCTCCACATGTCCAAACCAACGCAACATTCCTTTCTCAATTCTTGTCACTACATCCTATTTCAGTCCACAACATTCTCTAATCACACTATTGCTTATCCTGTCATTAAAAAAAATATATATTATTAAAAAATAAATAATTATAATAATGCAGACGCCAGCGCTACGCTACGCGTGCTACGAGAAATCGTACCTACTCGGGTGGAAGTATGCTCGCTACTGCTCCGTGTGCTACGTGAAATTGTATCACAGTCAACTTGTGCGGAGGTGTTTTTTATTATTGGTGACTTATTTAATTGAAAGTGTAAAATTTTGTGCGAAGTAGAATAATTATTTTAAAGTTATTTCCATTATCTTTAAAGAGCCTTTAGATGGGTGCCATAGTATTTGTAGAAAATATTCAACACAACAAAATCAAACTATTATGACAAGTGTAATTTGGCGGAACCCTGGTGACTTTTCCACGGAACCATTAGATTTCGCGAACTCACTTTCGAAATCACCCGTGTAATATAACACACTGCTGGTACGTCGCCCTTTTCACCTCAAACTTGAACGTGTCTAAATCCATTAAGGCGATATTTTATATCTAAGAGCAATAAGTTTTCCAAGTTTCCACGAGCACTATTTTCACAACTTGTGAACTCGTTATCTTTACAATGTCTTCGACGGTTTCTCCTCTTGTTACAGAACATAGCGGCACTCAGATCAAAGGCGGCTACATGCTCCGCTATAAACGTAAGTGATCCTCGATATCAGCTCAACAGTAGAAATACTTCTACACTGTAGAAATAACACCGGCATGAATTTAGCTAGACAACAAACAGCTGGATGAAGTAGCCGAGGACCCTGCTCAGTGGCCTGCAATAGGAGAGGCCTATGTCCAGCAGTGGACAAGCTTAGGCTGATGATGTAGGCTTCTCGTGCCCGACGTAAGAGCTAGTGATGTAAACCAGGTCTAAGAAAAACTGTAAAACAGGTTCTTTACAAAACCGATGAACCGTTTTTGTACTGTAATTTATACGATACGGTCGGTAGAGAAAATTCACATTGATTTTTAAACAAATTCACATTGATTTTCAATGTGATTTTCAAATCGCGGTACTTGCTTTGTCTAGTCATGTCTGTGGTGAGAACAGTATCAAGTTCACTGTCCTTGAGATTAAAGGTCTTGATCAATCGCTGTATAGGTGTCCCAGAAGGTCGTAAAAATTGAGAATATTAAATTCGGGGATAGGCATCCTTGGCGATTGAAAAATGAAAAAATGAAAAATGAAATGAATGAAATGATTTGTGGAAAACTTATTGAAATTTTTGATAGTGGACAGCAGGTGAACTACCTATATAAGTTATATATTTTATACCACACCCACTCTGAAAGTGCTCGTTCATTTAAAACAGGTTACAAAGTTCGTCATTTCTCCCTTATAACGTTACATGGAATGTTGTATGAAAATCCATTCTTGCCCTGCTAGCGTTCTTTTGTTTTTTAGCAGCGAGCTAACATAAAAAAAACTAACGTCAAAACTCAGAGAGGTTTTATATCAAATAATTAGAAAAAGCGGTGGGATTTTTTTTTACTCGATTTTCAATGAAATGAGGCTGGGAAACTTTTTCTGCGCTTCGAAAAAAAAAACAAGCGCGGCAATTTGTTTTGTTAAATTTAGTTTTTTAATAAATTAATAATTTAACAATTTTATTTTCCTCGTAGGTGTAGTATAAAGCAATAAAGCCTCCCCTGCGCATCGGGCTAAAAGATGCTCTCGAATAGAAATAGATCGTTTTCTCCGCTCGGTGTACAATGTACTAGGCGCCTCTCTCAACTTTACTAACACTTACACCATCCTAGTAGTAAGTAAGTGGCTTATTCTATTTATCGAAAGCTTTCAATGAATACTTTTGTTACGTTTTTTTATTTTTCTGTTGGTTGGTAAATGTGTTTTGATTCCACGGTCTCAAGAGCTAACAAAACTCATTCACCAAGCTACAATGCCATACTAACTATTGTGAAAATGGTGAGTTTATCATACGGGGGTTTGCAGAAAGATTCGATGAAACTTAAGGGGCTTTCACATGAGTAGATTTTGATCATAATATGTTGTTATCATCGCTTTAAGTACAGTGTTATTTCTTGTTTTGTCATTTACAACAACTTGTGTTCAATTTTCTATTTTTAGGGTTTTGTACCTCAAAAGAAAAAAACGGAACCCTTATATGATCACTTTGTTGTCCGTCCGTCTGTCCCTCCGTCTGTCTGTCAAGACCCTTTATTTCGGGAACGCGTGGAAGTATCGAGTAGAAATTACAATATGTTACAACGTACAGTCCCTCAAGTATACTCAAGTCTATACAGTCCCTTGAAGCAGTAAAAAATCAAACTTAATAAAAAACAAATACGGCCGTTTATGCCGCAAAAAATTTATATTTCGACACTCAAGGAAACAACATTCATAGGGTACTTTCCGTTGACCTAGAACTATGAAATTTGGCAAGTAATATCGTCTTATACTACAAACACGGGAAAAAATCTAAAAACCATACAAAAATTAGTCTTTGAAGCTCGGAAAAAACTGCAAAACCTGATTTCTAAACTATTTATAATATGTAAGTACCTACCTACAAATTAGTACGGAACTCTCGGTGCATGAGTCCGACTCGCACTTGGCCGTTTTTTAATTTTTTTTTTGCTTTGGAGTTTGCCATTTGTGTTAAATAGAATTAATATATTTATTTCAGAATAAATCCACATATGGATTGGATATTATTGTATAGAACAACGATTTACATAATAAGGCTGCGACATTGGTAGAGTGCGTGAAGCACGAATTCATTAAAATTATATGTTAAATCGAAATATTTCGAAAAATATCATCATCATCATCAGCCATTTGACGCCCACTGCAGGACATAGGCCTCCCTCATGGTTTTCCTAACCATAAAAATATAAATCTGAGAAAAAAGTCATAGAAAAAAAAGTTCTCGTAAAACATTTAACTCTAATTGGGGTGTTTCTGGAATTGCGTATTTTAGATGTTACAAGGTAATTTCTAAAGCACGCAATTCCAGAAACACCCCATAATAATAATAACTTCCACAAAATACAATCACTTGACCGGGTCCCAAACTAGGATACCCTATATTGAAGTATGTTACGTCTTTCACAGGGAATTATCTATGGAAGTCGTGGTCGGAGGAGTGGGTGGTGCTGTACGATGACTCCACGATGGCCTGGTTTAAGGTATGTAAGCCATTTAAGGTAAGCCATTAAATATCTCCAAAACAAATAATGCTAAAAACATGGTAAGACCTGGTTTAGGGTGAGCTATTTAATATCTCCAAAACAAATAATGCTAAAACATGGTTCTAAGACCAAAAGACAAAGAATGTAGAGTTTTATCATCATCATTCAACCACAAGAAGTCCACTGCTGGACATAGGCCTCCTCCATGGATATCCAAAAGACCGGTTGGAAGCGGCTTGCATGTAGAATTTAGTAATATGAAATAATTTTATATTATTTTTGTTGCACTAACCCGTGCTGAGGACATCTTTAATAAACAGGCTAAAACAGGCATTTAGAGTCTAAAAGTTCCACCCATGCCGGGACTTGAACCCGCGACTTCTGGCTAACCGTGCGAGCGCTCTCCCAACTGAGCTAATGGGCAAGTGCAGGCATCAGCGAAATTTCTAGCGTCTTTACAAACTTCTCTGTATTACGTACAGGCAGCGACATCTGGCCGAAGTAATTTACATCACTTGCAGCCCAGCCCCGAATAACCCACACATGGGTGGAATTTTTAGCCTCTAAACATGAAATATTTTTTTATTCTTTAACTACCTATTTAATCAAATTCAATTTAAATCCAATAGCCATGTATGAAATTGACTCTATTGCCCGATGTAATTTTATTGTCAAAATTCTTTTACATATTTTTAATACTGCGTGCTACTTGAAAACTGCTGTGCCCTAAGTGGGTTATTATGTATGAGACAAACCCTGAATATAACATCGAAACAACTACATGGACTTGCGTCCATGTTATGAAGTTATAAATTATTCCAAAGTTATGAATTATGAAAAAAAAAATCAAAACCGAAAAAACGCCCAAGTGAGGGTTAGCCGTTTTTTAGTCAGTGGAGGGCAGCACAGATCAGAGGATTTTGTTGCACCCTGTATAACTTCTATCAGGAAAGACGTGCCGATCCAACTAATCTGCAGATTCAGTCACTATGTTGTATTGCGAGTGGCAAGCGTGTGGTAAATGGCATTACAGCCACGAAAGCACGGTTACAAATTCTGAAGCGCAAAAACTTGTAAATAGAAACATGAATTTGCGCAGTTCTGAAACGGTTTGAAAAAATTAAATTTTGTGTCAACTACAGAGTTCGCAAAAAAAATAACTCTGTTTGTTTGAGGGGTCAACGTAATTAAAAATATCAGTTATGTCAGTGTTTTTCCACTGATTTTATACCCTTTTAACTTCAAAAAGGAGGAGTCCTCAATTCGTCCATAATTTGTTGGTGGGATCCGCGAGGAAAACACCGAAATCTTGCTATTTTTCTTAAAGTCGGTTTATTTTACGAAAAACATTAACAGAATAACATCCCAGAAGTGTTATATATAACACAAAATATAAACCCGTTCAGCTGCGCAAAGTCACAAGCATGTTAAATGTACTTACCGTTGACAACAACAGCTAATACCTCAGTGTTCGTTAGTCATCCTGGCCATCATCATCATCATCATCATCATCAGCCTATGCTTGTCCACTGCTGGACATAGGCCTCTCCTATAGCACGCCACTGAGCACGGTCCTCGGCCTTGGCCATCGAAGTTATTCAATTAAAACTAGTTGAACTAGCTGGCATGGTTTGCCAACTATTCACTCAATATATAAACTTGAGCATTGATTACTAAGTCAGTTTCACTATCAATAGATACCTAATGCGCTTACATACTAAACAAGAGTGGTTGGTTGGGATTGGTCTTTTTCTTGGTAGCGTCAGCAATTTATTTTGACGGACATGCGTCAACCAAATAGGGGATGTATTAGC
The DNA here is from genome assembly GCA_947310995.1 of Yponomeuta cagnagella. NCBI lineage: Eukaryota > Metazoa > Arthropoda > Insecta > Lepidoptera > Yponomeutidae > Yponomeuta > Yponomeuta cagnagella. The sequence continues at coordinate 13,875,863 of OX371287.1, forward strand.
AAAGGGCAAGATGAAAAGTGCCCGAAACCGGCCTGCGTGCATGCAATGACTAATTAATGTTAATGAAGCGAAAGAGATCTGTCAGGATCGTGACAAGTGGCTTGACCCTGGTCTCTGCCTACCCCTTCGGGATACAGGCGGGAGTTTGTGTAATGTAATGTGGTAATTACAGATTCAAAATATTAGGTATCGAACCAACGTTTCATAAGTATAGCCACGTGCGACTGGAACAAAATGGGAGCAAATAAAATACTCTCTCGTAGGCAGTCCAGCCGAGCCGGTGCAAATGGAAAATGGCGGTTGACGAGATCACGTGTCTACCTACGTCAAAACGACCGAACATTTGAATTTTCTGGGCTGCTTTTGCTTCTGTACTAGATCAGGGGGGCGAGTCTCCTAAAGGCATTGTCGTTTAGTAGAGTGCCATTAGCACGGTTATGGTTATTTCACTGACGTTAATAGTAGTATACTAACCTCATACTAACCAATCGTATTCCAATGGTAACCCGTGCAATATAACTCGGTGCCTTGCGAAATTCGATCTCCTTCGCGAGAGGTGCCTATTAAATTTGCGCGGGTTATAGGAATGACATTGTGATGCTATTGCTTAGTAGAGGGCGTGAGAAAGAAACAGTTACCTAATGATTATAAATTACGGTAAGATTAGTTCAGGCTTTAGTTCCTCCATCTTCCTGTATGGAAACCTGGACGATTAAGGTAAAAAAGCAAGATAGATGCAATTTATATGTGGTACTGGGGCCACCTGTTACCGGTCCAATGGACACTATGAGAACCAACATATCTAAGGGCTCAAGATTCAAACTAGCATATCGAATACATGGCATCGCGTATTCTGTCCTTCTTTGGGCACATCGCACGATATTCAAGGGTATTCGGTCGTCGCGGCGACCGAATAGCCTTGAATATAATATAACGACAGGCAAAGTGTCGGGGAAGTGAGCTCGATTCAGAAGTGTCCTGTAGTGAGTTGTCTGATGTAGCCTACTCCGAAATGTCACATAGATATACATATTTTGATACTAAATGCTTAACCCAATATAGTGGAAAGTTATGTGATACAAGGGCAGATCACCAAGCGGACAACGCTTAAATTCCACCAGGAACAACATGTATAGATGGAGAGCTCTTCCAACCCCGTCATAGCGGCCACGATCCGCAGCATCGAGGGAGAGATTAGTTGGATTGAAAAAGAATAAGTAGGTACCTATACTTTTAACAAATCACTCGTCCGGAATAACAACATCATGATTATATTTTTGCGAATTTTATAGAAGAACCCTTCGTTGATGTTTGTACAGAAACTACAATAGCGCCATTTGACTGAAATTAATAGAAATTGAATTGTTTCGACTTAACTATTTTTGCAAAAGCGTAATTCCGTTATTCCCGGTGAGCGAAATGTTGTCTAGAGCCTACTAGAAAATACATTTACGGCCAAAGTTTTAGACATAACTGACACGTTCATTGAAGAATAAACAACTCACTCAACAAAAACAAGGCCCGTAATTATTTATCGCCTCTTTAGCCCAGTTAATCCAACTGCACTTATACTTGCTTAATTTACACTTTATTGCGCACATAAAAGACGTACCTAAAGAAATAAAACATATCTTCCAGTGTATTTCAGCAGAAATATCTTCCAGCCAATCCTTGCTGTGGTGATACGAACATTATAAACTAGAGGGGGAAAGTGTACAATAATTATATTATTTAAGTACTTATTATAGTCCTGACACTGACAGAAAATTAGCGCTGAAGGCTTGACCCTCAGCATTCTGCTGAGTCAGTTACCATTTGTAGCAGCAGTGACACGCCGCGACCTTTCGTTTTCCTTTCTTTTTATAACATTTCTGTTGAAATATTTTCTTGGTTGTTTTTTTGTTTTGTTATTGTAGCGTGTGCACTGCTTTTATAATAAATGTTTTTTCTTCTTCTTTATTCTTTCTAATTTAACACAATCACACGTAATATGAATATGCCTACTTAAATATTAGGGGTTAAAGTATGAAATTGCCGTTTTATTGCAATAGGTTCTTTGAATTGACGTAGAATCTTCATGGTTTGTGGTTTTCGAATGAAACTTTTTTCAAATGGTTTCTATGATGTTCTTTTTTTAAAAAATGTGAAACATTTGAATATGGACTTTCAATTGTTTTTATTATTCAATTTAGACAAGAAAGATGGATACTGCGAAAATTCGAGTGATTATGAGGCACCCATTTTTCGTATTTTTTTATTTTATTGATTTGACGCAAGTGAGTCAATATTGTGGGTAAGGTAACATTAAACCATGCCGCTAATTCCTGGGTAGTTTGACTAGGGTCGGCTTCCACTATCTCTCTTAATTCATGGTTATTCACCTGTGTGGGCGGTCTTCCTCGTGGCTCGTTCTTTAAGTCGAAATTTCCATCACGTTTAAACCAAAATCGCACGGTGCGTTCATTAGTAGACCCCTCTCCAAACGTAGCATTGATATTGCGGGCTGTTTCTGCCGCGTTAGTTCCGCGTCGGAACTCGTATTCAAAAATCACTCGAATTTTCGCAGTATCCATCTTTCTTGTCTAAATTGAATAACAAAAACAATTGAAAGTCGATATTCAAATGTTTCACATTTTTTAAAAAAAGAACATCATAGAAACCATTTGAAAAAAGTTTCATTCAAAAACCTCAAACCATTAAGATTCTATGTCAATTCAAAGAACCTATTGCAATAAAACGGCAATTTCATACTTTAACCCCTATTATTTAGGCACTAGTTTGCAAACGGAGTTTAGACTTACACTGGGGTCGTTTTTCTATACGTACGGTGTCACAGTCGCGTGGTCCATACACGTGGTAAAACACGTTTGTTATTATAATTGTATTCCACGCGCGGGGCGTCATTGCAAGGCAACTTTTGTTACCTGAGGCATAAGCGCGAGTTTTGAATAGTTTTGTTTTGAAAACGGGGTAACCGGTGAAGATGAGGTGGTTTCGAAGTAACAGTAAAAATTGTAACGAATGTCATTCGTAAATAGGTTTCGCTAAAGTATGTAGGTATGTATGGATGTATTTACGGATGTTCTTCTGTAGTGCCTAAACTACGCATCCGATTTTGATAAATGAGGTGTCATTCGATTGGTTACTAAGGTGATCCAGTGGGCTAACTAGAGCCATCAATGAAAAAAAAAGTTATATCTTCTTTTACAGATCGTATTTGCAAAAAGTGTCTGTACATCTCTCAATCATGTTAACAGTAACTTTTAGGACCTACGACAAAGGACTTATTACAAAAACGGCGGTTTTTGGAATAAATGCTATCTAGTACCAGGTTCGTGATCCTAAGTTCTTTGTCCTAAAAATCAACGTGTTTGAGAGATTGTACAGACACTTTGCAAATTCCACCTGTAAAAAAAGATATGATATGCCCGAGAATTCACTTGAATCAAGCGACAAATACGGTTAATTTTTTGAATAGTATGGAACCTATTCCAAAAGTATATTCAAAAGTATGTTCAATAGTAATTCGAAAAAAAGAACCGTATTTGTCGCTAGATTCGAGTGAATTGTCGGGCTCAAGCGCGACGTTGACGACCTTTCCGATAATGTCGCATTTTTCGTGATAAGGACCCAGAGCTTCACAATGCACGAGCTGTATATAATGTGTATTGGACATCGCAGAAAGCTATGTATATACAGTCGACCGTACGTCAACCCGTAACATTTTTGTTGCAAAGTCGCCCGTAACGTAAATGGGTAGAGTGCAAGTATGTTAAGGTTTATGTGCTATCAAGTGTTAGATTGTTGGTGACAAGGGACTTTAGGTTGCGTAACCTTACTTTCGTTGCTTCGAACCGTTGCTTTCAGTTTTGATAGGCCGATTGGACCATTTTCTCCGAGTGATTTTCTGACTGGATAAGCACAATACCAAGTTACTCCAAAGTTCTCTCAAGTTTGCGTTCATAGAGTTACAATAACGTCCTTTTAAAATATAACTTGTATATTCGAACCGTGCTTTTGCATAAGTTGAGCCATCTGAAATCAATCCCCAATCTCCAACCGTTAAGAATAAATGACAAAATAATCAAAGATACCTATAATTTTTGGGCTTAAATTTAGAGTCTAATTGCGATTGGAAAGACCATGTAAATAATGTGTGTTCTTAGGTGAACCAATTTAAAATGAAAAATGAAATGAAAAAACTTTATTGTAAAACGGTTACAAAAAACATGTTTGCTTATACCGTAACGCAAGTTACCGTAAGTAACGACTACAATAAACAACAAAATAGCAATACCAGCTTATAAACGTTGAAACACGAGTCCTACTAATTTTACAGTATGAAAGTTCGTGGTTTTTTTTTAAAATTGTTATTATAACAACAATGGATGTTTGTTAGCACATAGTCTTAATTACTTAAATTTCAATAAAATGTAGATTAATTTGCTTTTTTTTTTAATTTGTTAGTATGCACCTGTTTCTGAACTAAGAATACCACTAAGCAAAATACCTAAACATCAGTTCATCTCTTCAGAATTCCCAAAAAAGAACGAGACAAAAGGTCACTTAACCACTTCAGCGAGACTCCTGTTCTAGAAACCGATGGTTTGTGTTTAAACGTAGCGTCATTGTTAAAAAAGAACAAGAAAAGTTTTCGAATATTCCGTAAATCCTTATTGTAGATAGTTGGTATTTTCCATATTCCATAAGTCAAGAATCACATGCCAAAATAACAACTTCAACTTGGTGAGGATTTCAGTTTTAAAGTAGGTAGGTACTGTGCTTATTTTGTTTTTTGGTATGTATAATAAGGAGTCCTATAAAAAAAATTAAACTGTTTATTTCAGAAATTAGAGAAACACATTATTAGTCTAGCTCTGGAAGCTGAATCTTAAATATCAGATTATAGTCCTTCCAGAGGAATGCTCTATATTAAATCTAATTCTATCTATTCTATCTAATGCTAGCGCTTCTATCCATTAGAAGTTGTACATTCAGGTAGGGAATAAAACTCGGTTTAGAGCCATTCCAAAGCGACGGGCTCTAACTAGCAATATGTAATATGTATCAAAATAATAACAGTATGAAGACAGATTAGTTTTAAAAGAAACCATTAAAATTAAATCTTTATCTACATAATTAACCCAGGAAATCGATGTTTTTCTAAATGTGACGGGTGGGACACCCATGACACCACCTTGTCTAAGTTGGATGGCTTCGCTTTCCAAATTACGACAAACCATTAATATTTTTGAAGGAGTTTTTTCATATTATTATGTTGTAACGAAATTATTAAGGTCCCATTTTATATGTAAATAACATTTATTCTATTAACAAATATTCAAAATAATGCCTCGTATAGTGCGTGACGGGTGAGACGAGTAACTTTAGACGACATCATAGTTCTTGAATAAAAGCACATAACATGCAATTTGTTATATTATTTTGAATCAAAGTAAATAAAAAGTCAGACTAACAATATGCTGGTGAACGAAACATTTATTTTTCTGAAATGTCAATGGGATTTTGGAATTCGTAATACAATCTGTCCCCGGTGTCGTTTAGACATGTGGAGAGGATGAAGGAAGAAAGATTGACGAAACAAATATATTGAGCGAATATGGGTGGAAGGGCCGGTAAGGACGACCCGGGCGGACATACTTCGACCAAATAGGGGATGTATTAGCTAAGGGCAAGATAAAAAGGACCCGAAACCGGTGTGCGTGCACGCACACAACGATTATTGAATGTTGAGGAAGCGAAAGTGATCTGTCAGGATCGCGATCCGATCCCCTTGCCACGGGAAGGGGCAGTCCCTGGGATACAGGCGTGAGTTTATGAATGTAGGTATGTATGTATCTATGTAAGGCGTTGTTATAAAACGCATTTTCGAAAGTAATAAATAAATAAATGAACGAGTATAACACTGCGAAAACACGAATCCATAAAAACTTGTTCAATGTCCTTTCAAGCCAAAACCGCTACCCATGGCATAATTGTTACTATTGCAAAGCCGAAAAACCATAAGTTACATATTTTTAGATTAGGGTAAAAGAAAACATTATATTCAAATCTTATGACAATTTCAAATACTCATTTCGTATTGGTACTTTTATTTTAAATAATTCAGGAGTTGCTACATTCGTAATTTATTCATTTATTATAGTATGAATTCTGTTGTGTCTTGTGGAGGATCAAGTTGTATTGATGGTTATCCTCATTTTAACGTAACACTTATTAATATCATCATCAACCCATTGTGTCCCCACCGAGGGGCACGGGTCTCTTCCCTGAGGAAGGTATAGGCCATACTCCACCACGGGGGCCAAGTCCGGATTGGTCTTAATATATCAATTATTTAATTTAATGAATTCTTTAGTGTATGTCGGGGGATGAGTAATCCTTTGTGTGTAAACGCCTGACCAGTGCTAATCTGTGATGGCTGACAGCTAACAGCTGTGCCTATACTCTATGAATCAGTAGTACGATTTCCCGCCATTATGGGGGTCATCGTCCGTGCCACTGTGCACACTGATAATTAATAAAATATAATCAAAGAGACTGCGCTCGAACTAAATAATACTAGATTATCCGACATGTATTTGTAATTTATTCAATTTTATAGACACGTCCAACTCTAATAATTCTAATTGTAACTGTAATGGTAATTGTTATTATTTAATTTTATTAGATCGAAAATTAAACAGGGACTTGCTGAAAATCAGCGTTGTGTCTAACACAACATCTATGCCGAGCAAACCCCTTTTTATCAATATCCCTAACTTTAGAATGATTTATATTATTATGATTTTTTTAAATGTAATTTGATGAGATAAATAAATATATTTTCAATTTCAATTTTAAAAACATGTTTTGCAGTGACGGGTGGGACATGAGGTAAGCATTTCGTCAAACTCTTACAACTTTCCACAACAAATATTCTTATGCAATAACTTACCACCGTTTTACACTCCTTAAATTGTATTTTCTTATTTTTCTTTCAAGATAATCACTTATTACAGTAGTTCTATAAATGGCGGCAAAAAGTATTGCCAACTTAAAGAAAGAACATGCTACCAAATACAACCAAACAATAAAAAATACAAAAATCGTATAATTATGGAAATAAATGGTCGATTCATGTTGAATCAGTTTATTGGCTTCACTTTAGTCACAGATTCAAGCACAAATTAAGTAATTTATTTTTTTGGCCTGGGGTGTCATCTTCGCTGGAATGACAATTTAGTGTATCCCTATATCGTCTGTGCCTTTAGCCAAACGATGCCATATAGAGGTTGACTGCATTATATAGGTTACTCTATGGTTGACTGGCCGCCTACTTACACCAGTAAATGAAGTGCGGCCGGAGGGCACCGCAAGATAGAATAGTTTTATCACATATGCAGTTCTATTTGGGGATACGTGCTCACATAAACTTTACTAACCCCACCCAGAGGCCACCACAAACATTCTTATTATTATGTCAGAGTAGGCATTTCTTTACGCTCTAAGAAAAGTTAGCGAAGTGGTGTCAAAAAAGCAGCTCTAATGGCTTACAGCGGCTTTGTGGACCCCACTCTGCGAAATTCGGTGGATGTGCATAACGTATTTTTAATTCGAAAACGCTGCGTGAGGGTAATTTTCGGAATTAAGCAGATTGAATAATGCCGTCCTTACTTCAAAAAGTAGTAAAGTGCCTTTTTCAAAGTAATCAGGATATATGAACGAGAAATCTCCGATCGAAATACTCACAAAAGCTACATAAACCAGCAACAAATTTATCTCTAGTACCTAGAAAGTCATTCATAATGTGCGTAAATATTTATAACTTACCTGAGTATTTTAAAAAATAAACATACTTTTAAAAGATCAACAAAGAAGTGGCTTCTAGATTATTGTTTTTACAGTTTGAAAGAGTTTATGGAATATGATATTGAATAATTTTATTATGTAAGGATTAGATGAAATTATAAGATATGTAGCTATTTAGTTTTTAAGCTGATCTCATACAGTTAAGGATTTTTATTTTAAAATGTTATTATAATTCTGACTTGTTACTCTTTCCATCATACATATAAAAATACTATGTGAAGGATGGATGAATGTGGGTACGCCCTTTAAGGTAAGATTTGGTGATTCTATTTTAAATAGCAACTGTTTCTGCTAAATGTGTAACCCATGTCTAAGCTCACAATAAATATTCTTGATTCTTGATTCTTGCAATAGGGCGTTTGAATTGTTTCAAACCGGCGAGCGTTCATGCAACGATTAATGAATGTTGTCAGGATCGTGGCAAGTGGCAGACCCTCGTCTCTGCCTACCCTTCTGGGATACAGGAGTGAGTTTATGTATGTATGTATGTATGTATGAATTGTTTCAAATCAGTAGTCCCTACATGTAACATCTATGCAAGCCTTATTTCTGTCTATCCATTGGGGTTGCTTACTGGCTTATCTTTTCAGCTCTGCGAAATAAGTTCCACTATACTCCGTTCCACGAGTCGAAGTCCCGGAGAACCAAATAATCGCAACTCATTGGTCAATGCGCGCGGCCAGAGATAAGCGAAACAATAAGCGAATACGGTTCATAGGGTAGGTTTACTAAAGCAGTGGCTATTAAAGGTCACGCGCATGAACCATGGACAATTTTCTTTTTGAGCTCGTTTTGTTCAATGTTACCTACATAAAAGATTTTCCTATACCACACAGGAAAAAAGGAAACGTATACTTAGTAAAGTTGTTCATATTGACGAGTAGAATCCCTGTCCCATATCCCAGAACCCACAGCTCTGTTTTTATCCGACTACTGTGGCGAAGCCCAAAAGGAGGGTAATGTGTTTGGCTCGAATGTATGTATGTATGTATGTATGTAATAGGGGTTAAAGTATGAAATTGCCGTTTTATTGCAATAGGTTCTTTGAATTGACATAGAATCTTCATGGTTTGAGGTTTTCGAATGAAATTTTTTTCAAATGGTTTCTATGATGTTCTTTTTTTAAAAAATGTGGAACATTTGAATATCGACTTTCAATTGTTTTTGTTATTCAATTTAGACAAGAAAGATGGATACTGCGAAAATTCGAGTGATTTTTGAATACGAGTTCCAACGCGGAACTAACGCGGCAGAAACAGCCCGCAATATCAATGCTGCGTTTGGAGAGGGGTCTACTAATGAACGCACCGTGCGATTTTGGTTTAAACGCTTTCGTGATGGAAATTTCGGCTTAAAGAACGAGCCACGAGGAAGACCGCCCACACAGGTGAATAACGATGAATTAAGAGAGATAGTGGAAGCCGACCCTAGTCAAACTACCCAGGAATTAGCGGCATGGTTTAACGTTACCTTACCCACAATATTGACTCACTTGCGTCAAATCAATAAAATAAAAATATACGAAAAATGGGTGCCTCATAATCACTCGAATTTTCGCAGTATCCATCTTTCTTGTCTAAATTGAATAACAAAAACAATTGAAAGTCGATATTCAAATGTTTCAAATTTTTTAAAAAAAGAACATCATAGAAACCATTTGAAAAAAGTTTCATTCGAAAACCTCAAACCATGAAGATTCTATGTCAATTCAAAGAACCTATTGCAATAAAACGGCAATTTCATACTTTAACCCCTAATATGTATGTATGTATGTATGTATGTATGTATGTATGTATGTATGTATGTATGTATGTATGTATGTATGTGTGTATGTATGTATGTATGTATGTATGTATGTATGTAAGTATATCCGATTCGTAGTGTTTGCGCGAATGTCATAGGCATAAATTCAGCATAAAGCCATTCAACAGCAATTCAGTTTTTTAAGCTGTTTTTGTTGTACCCTACGACTGCTCACCCTCACGCGCTTGCCATTCACACAGACAAAAAGCTCATTTTTCGGGAAAAGTGCCGTCTTATGAGCTTGTTTGTCGGGATGAAGTGGTAAAGAGTAAGGACGGAGGAAATAATAAAAGAATATCTAGCTAAAAGCGTATACTTCAGGAAGGCGGGAGGGTTCCGTAGTTTTATACCGGACGTTATTTACTTCTAAAATGTGCAATTCCTTGTATATTGACATTCACGCTTACGGTCACATTGTGTGTTCATAAGTTCAACAAACATGTGTACTGTACACATTTACCTTGAAATAAGTTTCTGGTTTCTTGAAACACCCCAATAAAAATTTGTATCATACAACTTTTGTTCTGAGTTTTTCTCATTTATTTTATTGTTGTTAATCATTGATTTATATTTTTTGAAAAAGTGTATGTGAGGGTTTCGATAATTTTATTAAATTTGCGCTTTTCCACGGAACACTGAAATTACGTCTTATTTATCAACAGCGAGTCCTTGCGGCTTTTTTCGTGGGAATTTTTTATTGCTTTGTGAAACATTCGTATTGATAAATTGGTTATTCGAAACTTGCCGATCGCGGCTGGGAAGTAAGAGACATAACATTTGCAGTACCTTTATGTTCGTCTGGGTCACAAGTTGATACCGTGGAGCTAGATATTGGTGTTTTGGTGTCAATCGTCGGCAAGTTACGTCACCACAAACAAGAGCTGAACGAATACATCTTCCGGTCTTTTCTGTCTATCTGTCTTTAAGGCTGCATGCCGTTACGTTTAACATTGCGTCTCGCTCGCACAGAGCGGTGGTAGCCCAGTGGGTAGACTAGTGGACTCGGAAGCGAGAGATCCAGGTTCGATGCCCAGTGCGGATTTGTACCTATGACTGTTTATTTTCAAAGTTACGTACATCTATGCATTTGCGTCTAAAAATTCGCGTAAATTATACAGATAGGTGCGGGCATGTACCTATGACTTGGTTTTCTAAGTTATGTACATTTGCGAAGTTATAGTAGCAATACCACACGCTAACCGTGAAGGAAAACATCGTGAGGAAACCTGAGTGTCTGAGCTATTCACATACCTCAGCGCTTGAAATCGCCAATCCGCAGTGGGCACGCGTGGTGATTAAGCCCATACTCTCTCCCTGAGAGAAGGCCTGTGCCCTACAGTGGGACACATATAGGCTGATTATGCTTAAGCTTATCCAGACTCCAGGTGCTAGCGTTGCATGCGACAGTCTTTCTGAGTCCAGACTTCTGGCCAGAGGGGATTGTGTTCCGTCGCTACAGGGAGGCGAGACAGTCAACGAAACTTCCAAATCAAACTAGGCTTTAAGATAACTCTATATTTCCTTGTTGTATTTATGATTAGGTTAAGGTTTTATTGTACGGACCTAGTTGCCTGAAATAAATGGCTTATAATTAAATAATTATAGCTTGAGAAAAATTCTAGCTATTTAAAGCTAGGATTGAGAAAGGAATGTCGCGTTGATTTGGACATGTGGAGAGGATGAAGGAAGAAAGATTGACGAAACAAATATATCGAGCGAATGTGGGCAGAAGGGCCGGTAAATATATAACTTCCATACAAAACAGCCCTTTGTTCTGGTCCCAAACTAGGATGCCCTGTGCTATGGTAACCAGGCAAGGGCATCACAAACATGGAAATACACCCAGACTGAGGATATATAGAAATAAAGTACGGCTATTCCAGTGGGAATCGAAACCACGACCTCTGTTTCGGTAGCCAAACGTATTAACCACTGGATCAGTGAGGCAGTCAGTTAATAGTTTTGAAGTCGTTTTTTTTTCTAGTCCACATTTTTTCTGCGTCAATTTAGAACACAGTGTTAGGGGGTGAAAAGTGGACGGCCCTCAAGCTCGAGGCCCTCTGAAGGCCCATTGTCCCCCACTCCTCTTGTCTTCACAATAAAGAGCCCCGGGCCGTAATGGAAGGCCTTCTTTTGAGCAATTTTCGCCCTTCCGTGAGATTGTAATTAGTCAAACACTCCGTTGATTTGAAACACAATTTTACTCGTTATTCGCGCTCTGCTCAAGAGCGCGATTTATGATTAAAAAAAAAAAAAAAACCGACTTTGAAACACTACAGCACTAAAAAGTTAGAAATGATTTAAATAATTAGAAGTATGTATGCATGTAGGGTAGGTATTGTAGAAGTATAATTTGGAGTCGGTGGCCAAAATATATGTGATGGTCATGAAACTGGGCACCGACTACAAATTATGCTCCATTCGCTCAATATATTTCTTTTGTCAATCTTTTTTCCTCCATCCTCTCCATATTATTATGTCCAAACCAACGCAACATTCCTTTCTCAATTCTAGTCACTACATCCTCTCTCAGTCTGCAACATACATACTCTAATGAAACTATTGCCTATTCTGTCATTCAAAGTAACAGCAAGTGGTTCTGGATTAAGTCTGTCTAAAATTATATCTATAATCAAGTCGTTCAAATTTTCCCTTTTTCTTTTCCATCAGGACGCGACGGGCAAGTGCCTGACCACGCAGAAACACTTGGTGAAGGAGAGCGGAGACATGCTCGCTATCGCCAGCTGGACGGGCCAGGTGCCCCGGCGCCCCAGCCTCCCCCCGGGCGCGCGGCTGTCCCAACTAATGGCGCTGGGGTCCCGTCGGGACCCCACGCAGGTCATCTGGATGCTGGCCAAGTCCGAGCAGGAGATGAGGTCAGTAGTTTTCTCAAGAATCATGTGCTCCTCCACGCGGCATATGCTCCTCTAAACACCCTACGGTCTTCCTTGTATAGTAGACTTCTCCAGATACCGCATTCTGCTCCTAGCGTCCTGGTCTCCTCAAAGTATCGTATTCTCTTCCTAGCGTTCTAGGCGTCTCCTAGTACCGTATTCTTCTCCAAGCATCCTAGACTCCTCCTGGTACCGTATTCTCCTCCAAGCATCCTAGACTCGTCCTGGTACCGTATTCTCCTCCAAGTGTCCTAGACTCCTGGTACCGTATTCTCCTGCAAGTACCGTATTCTCCTTCTGGACATTCCATATTATTATAGCTATTCTACTCCAACCGTTCTAGGATCTCCCAAAAACCGTCATCATCATCAGCTATTTGACACCCACTGCAGGACATAGGCCTCCCTCATGGTTCTCCTAACCATGAAGGGTTTTGCCACGCTTGGCAGGCGGGTTGGCGATCGCAGTATGCGGTTGAAATATCAGGAAGACGCTGCTGCCCGTCTCCTGCTAATTTATTTCCTTAGTTGCCTTCAGACGATTTTCTTCTAACCATCCTTGGCTCCCCCTGGTTTGATATTCTCCTCAAAGCATTCTAGACTCCTGCGGGAATCGTATTTTCGTCCAAGCGTCCTAGGCTACCTAGGTCGTCTAGGTAGTCTAGGACGTACCGAAACCTCGGAAATCCGTGCAAATTCAATTTTTATTATATTACATGTGTAACCTCCTTTCATTATACAATAAAGTGTTCTCTATCTATCTGACTATCTCCTCCAGATAACATATTTCGTTGAAGCATTTCTAGGTCTTCCAAACATCCTATGCTCCTCCAGACGTCGTCTGCTACTCTAGACATTCTACGCTGTTGCAGACTCGCAATATCTCAAATTGAAAACTTTCTTCGATTGATTTGAATATTTTTTTTTGTTCAAGGCTAGCGTTTGCAATATAAAAGTATCAACGGCCTGACTGGATTTGAACTTTCAGAGCTTAAACTCTCCGCTTCGGATCGGAGCCATTATTCAACCTTTGGACAGGTACTGTCGAGCCGCTAAATTGAAAATGGAACAGTTTCGTTTGACGGTATCAGTCGATTAATCTGGGAGAGCCATCCAGCTATTGAAAGACGGTCATCTATTTCTCATTAAGAATATGATGTTTTGGAATGTTTTAAGGTTTGTAACTCAATCATGCATAAACTGCCTCCTTGATCTAGTGGTTAACACGCATGACTTTGATAGTCAGAGGTCCTGAGTTCCAATCCCTCAGGAAGCCGCCGTACTTCATAATATGTACAAATGGTCTCAGTCTGGGTGTGCCTGGTTACCATAGTACAGGGTATTCTAGTTTGGCACCAGAATAAGTGATTGTGTTGTGTGGAAATTTATCTATTGTTTAATATAGCTTTGCAATCGCGCGTTTGACAAAATACTCATTAGTATTGCTGAAAACTATCAAAGTGTAAACGGCCTATAATATAAGTGATATTTGTCGGTCAAATATGGTTATGTACCGGGATTCAGAGCTCATTGAGGCTCATAAGAAGTTATGACCCTATAAAGTGGGTAAATGTAATTTCTTATGTAATGTCCTGTTAAATGTCTTGTGTGCAATAAAGTATAATAATAATAGTAAAGTGGAACCCACGAAGGAATAACCGAATATAAGTAGCGTAGCAACGTGGACCGTACTAGTAAAGACATCGAGTTGAATTCAATTTGTCTTGTCAGAGCAGTACAAGCCCATCTAATCTCTGTTATTGTGTTCCAAATTGCGCGACAATTAAATGCAATTATTTTTGCCGTTATATTTTGAATATATAGGGTGTCAACTCCGAATATCAACCTTCATCGGATCTTTCTGAAACACCCTGTTTTAAAGCTATCGAAATATCTCTCTACTACATTTGAGACAAGAAAATCTACCAAACGATGTCAAAATTACGGAATAAAGTATTTAATGATTTCTCTCTATCTTTTTCAATCTTTATGCGTCGACTGGCCATTGATTTTACGAAAATTACGTAGATTATGGAACAAATAGAATGATGATGAATGAGGCAAGGTAAGGATAATATTATGATATTCTTTGAAGTATAATAAACCTTCATATTGTATGTATTCATATTATATCACGTTGTATGTAGCACACGCGTAGATCGTACTATGTTAAATCTTCTTGTTTTTGTTTGCTCAGAATTGAATTTATAAATAAGAACGATAACATTAACTTTCTTAGTAACGTAATATGTGTAATCAGTGTTCACAATATCTTTTATCACAATACTTACTATCATACTATTCTAATCTACCCCCGAGGACGTCCTACACTACGTTTACCGATCCGCAGTCTCCACTCAACTCGTCTACCGCATCGGTTATCTTTTTTTTTTTTTTCTTTTTTTAAATTACACAGGTTCCGCCACTATTAATAATGTGGCGACCTTTAGTCTATGATATAAAACTGTCATTTGATAAAAATTTAAATTAAAATTACACAAATAAAAATGTCCTATGGTAAAAAGTTAAAATTGAAAGTATACAAATAAAAATGTCTTACTATTAAAATACAGTGAATTGATAAAATGTCATAAAAATAAAATCCAAATTTATATACCCCGACGCCTTATCTCTGTCTACTCTTTCGAGTAGTGACAAGTAAGGCGCCGGGGTTCTAGAGTAAAAGTTAAACAGTAAAAAAAATATAAAAATTGCATCATTAAAATGTAAAAATATTAAAATGTAGAATTTAAATGTCAAAAAGTTAAGAAAAAATATTAAGTAAAGATGTCGACAATTAAAATGTAAAAACAAGGTCCGTTGTAATGTAAAATATAAAAAGTAAAAATATTAGAATTTTAAAATCTGTACAATAATTAAATCGCCCTCCTCTCGCCCGGCGTGTCTGTAAGTATAAATGTATAGTAATTAATGTTAAAAAGAAGTGAAAAATATAAATAGAAACAGAAACAAGTTTAAATCCAGCCCCCATTAGCTTTGGAGGCCGCTTTTGTCACCGCCAGGGCGAAGGGCAGGAAAAAACGTCTTCCCCATCGGTTATCAGTTCTTCGGGTGATGTGGCCGGCCCACTATGTCGGCCCATAATTCGTTGGGCTATGTTGGTGACTCTGGTTCTCTGTCGGATCAGCTCGTTTCGAAGTCGATCTTTCAGAGAAACCCCGAGCGTAGCCCTTTCCATAGCACGCTGAGCGACTTTAAATTTGTGGACCAGCCCCACCGTGAGTATCCACGTTTCGGCACCGTATGTCATAACGGGTAGGACGCACTGATTGAAGACTTTCGTCTTTAGACTCGGTGGAGCGATGATCTTCGCAAGGTGGCTGGCAAAAGCTGGAAGAGAGTAGCCGAGGGCCGTGCTCAGTGGCGTGCAATAGGAGAGGCCTATGTCCAGCAGTGGACAAGCGTAGGCCGATGATTAAGTGCTAATCAAAGCTGACAGAAATGTCTCCCAGTCTTGGCAAAGAATCAGGAATTAATCTTGAAGACTTTTGGAGCCAAAAGGCAATCCTTTTGGCTCCAAAAGTCTCCAAGATTAATTCCTGATTCAACGTGTTGCATTTCAATCACTTCTTTTTTAATTTTATCAGATGCTTCGGAAACGTTGACAATGAGAGGATTCCAGATCAGTTTCCTAATGGGGACAAACCCCGCAGTCAGGAAAATAGCGATTGTATTCACTTTTTAATGGAGAATCATTTTCTTCTGTATTTCTCCTTTAATCTCTGCACCCTGTCCGTCGTCAATTGGCTAAGCGTACTCGTATCAAATGCAGAAAAGTTTTTTCTTTCGACCTTATTGATCCATAGCTCGACTTTAGCGATAAACTCGCTGATATTATTTTCATACGCTAATATATTGCTCATACCTTGCAGCTTCAAATTTCCTGACCCTTGCAGTTGAAAGTTCAATTTACTTATTTGCACAAAAAAGTCGACAAAATAAGCAAAAAGTATTTGAAATTTAGGCCCACAGAACTGATCAAGCAACTTTGTTTTGCTTTGTTAGTTAAGAATATTTGTACTTTATGTTGTACCTTAGTTCGTAAAACCTCGACAGCATGTTCCCTTTCGAAAGCCAACGCACGTCCGTGTGGAAAAGTAGAGTTTCGTGTTCAGGGTTCATGTCAGAATACAATTGTTTGAAAAGATGAATTTGAGTGCTTAATGAAGTTAATCACGTTTATAGTACATATGGTGCTACATTACCGCACTAGTGCGATAATGAGCACTTTACGTGCCTATGTCGAAACTTCAAAGGGCCATATGTACTATAAAACGTTGTACGATACACGTGCGAATAGGTAATCCGCAACTCGTGTCGATATAAAACACTCCCTTCGGTTGTGTTTTAATTTATCGCCACTCGTTGCGAATTTCCTACTTTTCGCACTAGTATCGTAATGTACTATTATAGCGGTTTTCATCGTCAAAGCAAATCATTCCGGGAGCGTTTCGGCAGCCAAAGCTTGACGATGAATAACGCAGTGCGCCGTAATTGCGGATAGATTCTTGGTTTTTACCCAAAGACCGAGCAAGAACCAAGCACATCAGGCATAGCAGCACTGTCCGTACAAAACTTCGCAAGCCTTTCCCGCGTAAATCCACGTTTCTCCATATATTGACTCCATAACATCTGCACCTGTCAACGCCGTTTCAAGTTCTTGAGAAAGCAATAACTCTTCGACTCGGCTCATCACGTTACGTCACTTATTAGTCTACTCTGTCTGAAAAGCCAGAAAGAAATAGTCGTAACTTACGACAATTTGACAGCACATCAAGCTTTACACGCGTGCACTCTACTCAGTTACGTTACGGGTGACTTTTCAACTACATTGTAAAGGTTGATGTGCTGTTGACAGTACGTAATTTCAGAAGGCACGCCGTCCGTTTCTTTCTTATTCTTAGCGTGCCGGCGGCAAAACAAATTCGACTGGGAGTCAGTGGTGTCTTTTAAATATGGTTTCTTCCAGAATATTCTATAATCACGTAATATACATTCCCGAGTATGCCTAGACCCTTCTCTGTAACTCCGCGCGAGATATGACAACTTCTCGTGTCTATAAAAAAATAATAAAACGTCGTCGATAAACTACCCCTCCCTTATACAATCTAAAACGGTCTTTATCGCGTCAACCATAGAGTAACTTTTGCTGTGATCCGTTGAAGAGTTCGGTGGCGCGTGTCAGGACGTGCGTCTATTGCGTTGCCGAAATGAATTTTTCCCGTTTGTTTCGAATTTAAATTGCGGTGAAATTGTATTTACACCATAAAAACTCACAATGGACAAAACACGCACAAAAATATTTTTTGCTGTCCACCAGGTTTAAGACAACTTTCAGGAAAATCAAGTGGCTCTAATAATAAAAAAATATGTAATTTCTGTTTTTCATTTAATTCTGAACGTTTTCTAATAATTATTTTACGAAATAAATTAAATAATGTTAAGAGCGTCATAAATACGGTATAAGCTTCGCTGTAAGGCGTCACCTGCAGCTTGTGATGTTACAGCTTGCGCCGCGTTTATGAACCACGTGAATAGGAACCCTGGTCTGTGCACACCCTACAGTATACTGGCATGAGTTTATGTATTATGTATTGTGTTTAAATACATTATGCGTCCGTGTGGCCGGATTAAGAATAGCGTCACTCCATTTCCTTCCGTGGATGTCGTAGAAGGCGACTAAGGAAATTCACTACCAGGAGACGGGCAGCAGCGTTTTCCTGAGATTCCAACCGCATACTGCGATCGCCAATCCGCCTGCCAAGCGTGGCGATTATGGCAAGGCCTATGTCCTGCAGTGGACGTTAAATGGCTGATGATGATGATGACGATGATACGCGATTAAGCGTGGGCACGCGCGGTGATTGCCCACCGCCGAATGGCGATTTCAAGCGCTGAGGTATGTGAATAGCTCAGACACCCAGGTTCCCTCACGATTTTTTCCTTCAAGGTTAGCGAGTGGTATTGCTACTATAACTTCACAAACGAACATAACTTGGAAAACAAAGTCATAGGTACATGCCCGCACTGGGAATCGAACCTGGGTCTCTCGCTTCCGAGTCCAATGTTCTACCTACTAGGCTGCCACCGCTCGTGTATATTATTTATCGTCAGGTTATACTCGTATTGTCCTAAGTATTACTTGAAGACAAAAAAGTTAATTAGACTTGTTAATTTAGAAAGCAAAAGAAAAATATGTTTAGCTTTCTTTTGAGACTCCATGTTAACTCTCAAAAGTAACTTGCACTTGTACTTCCACATAACATAATCACTTGACCTGGTCCCAAACTAGGATACCCTGTGCTATGGTAACCAGGCAAGGCCATCACAAACATGGAAATACACCCAGACTGCAGTTGAACTACCTGGTAGTACTACGGACACGGAGGGACTGAGACCACCCAAAGAGATTGACGACACAAATATATCGAGCGAATGTGGGTGGAAAGGCCGGTAAAGGGACGTCCCAGGCGGACGTACTTCGACCAAATAGAGGATGTATTAGCAAAGGGCAAGATAAAACGTACCCGAAACCGGTGTGCGTGCATGCAACGACTAATGAATGTTGAGGAAGCGAAAGTGATCTGTCAAGATCGTGGCATTAAGTGGCAGTCCCTGGTCTCTGCCTACCCCTCTGGGATACAGGCGTGAGTTTATGCATGTATGTACTGAGACCATTTGTCCATATTATGAACTACGGCGGCTTCCAGTAGGATTCGAACTCAGGACCTCTGACTATCAAAGTCAAGCGTGTTAATCACTACATCAAGGAGGCAGTTTATGCATGATTGAGCTACAAACCTAAAAACATTCCAAAACATCATATTATTGAGGAGAAATAGAGGACCGTCTTTCAATAGCTCCCCCAGATTACTCGATTGATACCGTCAATCGAAACTGTTCCGTTTTCATGAACATGAAAATACACCTCTCAGACTGAAGCCATTTGTACAAATGTACGGCGGCCCCCCGGTGGGAAACGAACCCACGACCTCTGTTCGGGTAGCCAAGCGCCTTAACGGCTCGACCAACGAGGCACTCAAGTAAAAAAAAAAAGAGAGTAAAACATATTAACCTATTTTTTTCCAACTAACCTATCCTCAAACCGGCAGTTTTCTCAAGCTGTTTCATGTCAAGTGAAAACTCAGTCTCGTAACTCAATGTACCTAACTTAGTGTAAGAATGCCCTTTCTGGAAGGTGCTGCTCTTTCAGCGTAACACAGGTAGAGATATTTTATCATTTTCGCGGATAAAGGGACACATTTGTCACGTGCCCGACCGAGCGTTCACAGGGGATCATTTGTACATAATGTGCCAGGGGAAAAGGGACCTTATGGGCTTCGAAAGCTTATTACAGAGTCCCAAAGCTTTACGATTGCTAAAGATTGAAATAAAGAGCAGATAAGCTGAAACTGTTGATACTATGAATATAGTAAATAGTAAAAAAACCGGCCAAGTGCGAGTTAGACTCGCGCACGAAGGGTTCCTTACCATTATCTATACATTTGAATATTTCGAGCGTCTGCCTGTTGCCGTTATTAATATCGAGCAAAAAACGAAGAAAAACATCACGTTTGTTGTATGGGAGCCACCCTTAAATATTTATTTTATTCTGTTTTCTGTATTTTATGTTATAGCGGCAGCGACAGAAATACATCATCTGTGGAAATTTCAACTGTCTAACTATCACGGTTCATGAGATACAGCCTGGTGACAGACGGACGGACGGACGGACGGACGGATGGACGGACGGACAGCGGAGTCTTAGTAACAGGGTCCCTTACCTTTTGGGTCCGTGTGGCGCCGGATTTAGAATAGCGTCACTCCATTTCCTTCCGTGGATGTCGTAGAAGGCGACTAAGGAAATAAATTACCAGGAGACGGGCAGCAGCGTCTTCCTTAGATTCCAACCGCATACCAAGCGTGGCGATTATGGCAAAACCCCTTATGGTTATGAAAACCACGAAGAAGGCCTATGTCCTGCAGTGGGCGTCAAATGGCTGATGATGATGACCCTTTGGGTATGAAACCGAAAGATTCCAACGAATTGAGAACCTCCTCCTTTCTTAAAGCCGGTTAAAAATCAAGCAATTGAATTCGGAAATAAGCTAATTATATAGTAAATATTGCTGGGTAAAGATGAAAAGAACAAATGCAACGTGGACCTCAGAACTAAACGTGGTTTATCTCTTAGCTGAGTTTCAATCCATAGACAGTCCTTACTCCTGAGGACAGTGGTCGTAATGACTGGGGTGGGTACAAGGCAAGATTCCAGGCAGAAGGAGGCTTGGGTGCGCAAAGATATCGTGGCTACACAATTTACAACCAGCAGTACCAGTTCTATGTTTGTTTGCTGGCAGCCTCGAAAAATAAGATAATTACGTGGTTGGGACAGAGTACCAGTTTCTTGTTTGTATTGGCAGCCTTGAATAATGAGATTGGTTACTAGCCTCCGACTGGAGTTTTTTTTCTTTTCTTGTGTATGTGATAGACAAGAAGAAAAAAGCCGGCCAATTGCATGTCGGGCCACGCGCAGTGTAGGGTTCCGTAGAAGGAGGTGTTTCTCACATGGTTTACAGAACTAACAACTTCATCAAAGTACTTTTTAATGGAATTTGTACGAAGTTTTCCTTTTATGAATTCAGAAGCGAGAGACCATGGTTCGATTCCCAGTGCGGCCATGTACCTATAACTTTGTTTAGTTTCAAAGTTACGTACATCTGCGAATATGTAGTAGCAATACCACACGCTAACTGTAAAGGAAATCCGCGGCCTGTTTGGCTCCGCACGTATTGACTTGTCTTTCCTGTAGGCTGGGCCAACTAAGCTGTCCGGATGGTATAGGTAGGTACTGGGCAAGCCGAGTCAAGCCGGGCAAGCAAGTCCGAATGGTCCCTTCACCTATCTAGTATGAGTGAAGGTGCCACGGGACGCTGTATAAATCAACTCATTACGTTTTCCTTTTATAACTTGCCGCCTATTACTCGTTAACTTGTACAGCCTACTAAGCCATTAAAGTACATTATATGTGCTATTTTGCCCTGAATTTTTTTTACGTCTCTACATTCAACCATTTAGTCAGAAGAGGGAGGGACTCCCTACACTCACAAAAATTTGCGCTTTAAAGCTTAAAAAAAATAAAAAAATCAAAATCAATTTTTTTTATTCAAAGTAGCACAGAAACTGCAACTTAATGAACGTTACAAGTTAAACTAGGTGTCCATTTCAAAATCTAGATCATTTTGGAGAAAAAATGGATAAAAAAACTCCAAACATAGTCTTTTCAAGTCCTTAATTTACAGGATTTATATAAATGTTCTAAAACTCATGCATTGAACTGGCTTTAATTCCAGACATCATTGTCATCTAAATAATCTTATAGTAGCTTTTTTGGCACAAAGTGTGCTTCACACATTTTTTGAACTGCGTTTCTGGCAAGCTTATTATATCCTCCGTAATATTATTAATATTCCGTAAATGGAATTCTAAAGGCAAAGAACTGACGAATCCAACGATATCCCACACTATGGTGCAGGTGAGAAGAAAAAAATTACATCCCTAATTTAGGTGTAGGGGAGGAACTTTTTAGGAACGTTTTGTCGGCGTGGGTAATATGTATATCTATGCCATATTTCAGCTCTCTAGTACTTATCGTCTCTGTGCTAAGCCGCGGACAGACAGACGGACAGACAGACAGACAGATGGACTGACATGGCGAACCTATAAGGGTTACTTGTTGACCACGGAACCCTAAAAAAATAACTCAGGCTGTCCGATTTCGCTGACAGCACAATTTATCTGTTTATCAATGGGGAAGCTCTATCCAGTGAATACGTCTCGCAAAGTCCAATAACGTCTTGCCCAACGACATTTGCAGACTTATCCATAGATAAATAAACTGACAACCGATAAATAAGTATTTATCTACTTACTTACTTATCCAGCGATTTGGCGCAAGTCTCCCATAGTGACAAACTTTGTTTAATTTCCATTGTGAAACTGGGAGCATTAGAGAGTCTATCAACGACGACCTACGGACCTCTAAGGTCTATTTTCTTACAAAACGACGCCATTTTTTCAGCTAAAAGAAGGTAAGCACCGTGAAAAGCGTCTCGGCGGAATTGCGTTACTTTCATGAAGTGCCTATCTACCTACAGGGTGACTTTGAATTCGTTTACCGTTTTGAATTCGTTGGTCATTCTAACCATGATTGAGAACCATGAGGGGGTAGCTTTGAAAAAATTGACGCGTGAAATACATTTTATACTACACCTGCTTGGAAAGTACCTTGATACTTTATCAAATTTACGGTAGAAAGTACGTCATTGCATATCGAACAAATATGCGTGGAGAAAACGCATCTGAGCGGGAGAGAAAAGTGTATGAAAATCCATTTCTTACGTGGTTTTTGTTTTTTAATTTTGGGTAAGACTATGCGCCGGTAACCTAAATATCAAAAGCCAAAAAGTTTTTACAGTGAGTTTTTATCTCCAAGTTCGCAAAATGACACTGGCCACTAGCTGTGTGTTGGATGGTGTCGGGCTGGCAGTGCGACACTGCGGCGGCAGGATAAACAATTTGAAAAAAGAACATGTGAAAATTGCAGACGCCATTGGCGCCATTTCAAATTTGTGTGTTGTTTGAGGATTCAGTTTTCGAAGAAAGTAAAATAAAACTATCAAGCAGGTGTAGTATAAAGCACTATGTATCACTCGAGAGAAACTGCGATTCCCGATCTCGGGTGTTTTAAAGCCCTCGCCTACGGCTCGGGCTTCAAACGACACCCTCGACGGTAATCGGTCACTTTCTCCTCTCGGTGAACAATGTACTATTTTTTTTGTAATCCAAAATTATTTAACCGAAGCATAAAAAACAACCTCGGTTCGTGTTGTAGTGGACAGAAAGACAGCGAAAAAAAACTCTGTCCATCTCTTGACAATAGCAAATGAAAAGGAAATCTTACGAACAAATAAAACAAAGCCGTTTGGCACTCCATCCAAAGGGGTGACATTTATTGCTCGTGTTAACTGGCTTTTGAAGTGTTTTTCTGGCCCTTTTGTTGATCGAAAGAATAAGTACTGCTTGTCGGTTCACATATACGAACTTTTTCGTTTTCAGGGTTAAATCTATAGATAAATAAAACGTATTTCTACTTTCTTTTAATTTTTTTTTGTTCCTTACCGATGGGTCTGTCCTTGTATCCGTCCGTCCGTCTGTTTGTCGGTCTGTCTGTCTGTCTGACCTACAAAGGGCTTTGTCTTTTGAACCGTCATAGGCACCCAGGGTTAAAATTTCACATTGACCCATAATGTACTAAAACACGAGTATAATGAAGGGTATTAAAACACGAGTGTGAGTTTATGAAACGAGCGCAGCGAGTTTCATAATAGTAACGAGTGTTTTAATACCCGTGTTATATGCAGTTGCATACACTACTTTATCTTCACTAATGCAATTAATCAAACAACAAATTTATTAAATTAAATTCACGCGTACGTGTATAATCACAGTGGTTTTGCCGCCATTAAAATTTAACCAATGAGAGCGCAGCTTCAATAAAGTGGTGGCCCTGCAATCTAGTTGGTCGCGTTTTATTGATGTTATAATGAGATTTTACGATATCGATGTGAATATTATAACATCATGTGAAATTGCTTAAATTGAGTTTTTTGTTGTCTGCGCTATAACAGTAGTAATTATAAGTCAAGTATTGAAAACATAAGTAGAATGTTACAACATTAGTGTAGATAAAATTGGTTATTGCACCGAAACTAATTTGTACAAAGGCGAGCTTAAAACTAGGTAGTCCCCATACAAGAAACGTATTTTTGTGTTGTTGTTTCTCTGGCGTAAAATTGTAATTACATTATAGTGTCGAACTTATAGTATAGACCCTATAAATAGCCCTTGATTATAGTATTGACCCTATAAATAGCCCGTTTACATCTATGTTAGCTGATGATTTACACTAGGTAAGTGAAGTGACCATTCAGGCATTTTCCGTAGGAATTGGAATTGGCTCTGAAAGGAATAATTAGTCTCCTGTTTTATCGTCGTCTTGTTCGACGGCACGAGTCACGCGTTTTGTGGCGATAAAAAGTCAGAATTTGACAATTCATGAGCTGGAAAGTCGCGACTTTTGTCACTTAAAACGCGCGACTAGCTTCGCAGTACTACCCATGCTGGTCGACCTACCGCCTTCCCGCCTCGCCAGGGGTACTATGGCACGAGTCACGCGTTTTGTGGCGCTAAGATGTCATAATTTGACAGTTAATGTACTGGAAAGTCGCGACTTTTAGCGTCACGTCGTCGTACTACCCAGGAAGTGTGTCCCGCCCATTACCACTTCAATCTCGAGACTCTTTATGAAACTGATAAATTACAAATAAATATTATTTTCATATACCTCTGCTGCAAGTACCTCTGCTGACATAGTTAGACCTGGGATTTCCGCACTTAGCCTGATGGTTGGGCCATTGTACGCAGCAAAGCTGTAAGCTCACTCCAGCCAGCCTATCTCTTTCCAAAAGGCCAGCAGTGCTCTGATGTCACTACAGGCCTCCTGAAAGGATCCCAGCTTCCCAATGATGGCGGTCCGTTGCTTTTCCACGCCTTCACATTGAATGGTCACGTGGCCGGGTGTTTCCTCTTCTTTGAGGCATCCCCGGCAAAGCGGGCTGTCGGTTAGTCCCATGTTGTTGAAATGTCACCTCTGCTGACATGTCACAATCTGGTAAAAGTGTGGGATCCAAACCACACAACAAAAAAATACTTGTTGTTCTGTGGATGCAAACACTTTGTAAGTTAGTAAGTAGTTGTTGGTGTTTTCCCAAGCTTTTCTCCTGGCAACGACTTCAGAACTAACTTGTCTACTCCACCAATCTTACATGCAGACGCTTTCTTTTCTTGCTTTGGACAAGCCGTATCTGTCCTTGCGCGGTCGTTGAAGCGATAAATCTCATGCAAGGTCGGTAAAAGCATCTCACGCTCATATCTTTACTAAGGGCGTTCCCATATCGGATAGCGTGCACCGGGGGTGACCGCACTACAACTGCGCGAAAATGGAATTTTGATACCCTGATACTGACCTGGGTCAGGAGTTCAGGACCAGCTGAGCCACTACCTTTTGCTTTATCATTATAATATACAAACCTCGTTTTAAGTCTTATTTTCTTTTGAGCTGTACTTTGATGAGGCAATAAATACTTTTTAGGGTTCCGTACCCAAAGGGTAAAAACGGGGCCCTATTACTAAGACTTCGCTGTCTGTCTGTCCGTCCGTCCGTCCGTCTGTCTGTCATCAGGCTGTATCTCAAGAACCGTGATAGCTAGAGAGTTGAAATTTTCACAGATTATGTATTTCTGTTGCCGCTATAACAAAAAATACTAAAAACTAAATAAAATAATTATTTAAGGGGGGCTCCCATACAACAAACGTGATTTTTTTGCTGTTTTTTTATCTTTGCGTCTAATGTTGTATAGATAATGGTACGGAACCATTCGTGTGCGAGTCCAACTTGCACTTGGCCGGTTTTTTTTATCTTAGGTATTCTATGGCTCTCGCTGCCCGTACGCATTGGTTTTAAAGCCTTTGTTTTAAAAAATGTGAAGTTAATTTACATGATTCATGCTGCCAGCCTTGAATTGGACAGGGAGATGAGAAGGGTTCGAAAAATAACGTTGAATGTAAATCTAAAACCCATCATGAACTCATTCTCGCGAACTCGAACGCGAGGGCTTAGTACCGCCGTTAATATAATATTAGGTATTTATTTAGCGAAAATGTCCTACTACATTTTAGTTCAGGGGATTCCTAATCTTGCAGGTTTTTATTATTGGTTGTTATATTAAAGGGTTTTCACGATAATCACACCACGTTTAAGATGGGACGATTCCCTTACAAATGATTTGGAAATAATAATCATTTGTACGGGAATCGTCCCACCTTAACACTTGCATGTATTACCGTTTTTACGATAAAGCAAAAACAAAAACTACGTAAGAAAATCGCTCGACCCCTTTTTTAGGGTTCCGTACCCAAAGGGGTAAGGGACCCTATTACTAAGACTCCACTGTCCGTCTGTCTGTCTGGCTGTCTGTCACCATGCTGTATCTCATGAACCGTGATAGCTAGACACTTGAAGTTTTCACAAATACTAAAAACAGAATGAAATAAATATATTTAAGGGGGCTCCCATACAACAAATGTTGTCTAAAGACAGCGCTCGCCATCTAGCGGCCATCTATGGTACCTTCACAGCACTGATTTCATGTCGTTAAATGTCAATGCTAATCACTTTTTGTTGGTTTCTATAGATGGCGATGTTCTCAATGTACCTAATCTATCTTGTCTCGATCTTTGTTTAGTGTTGTATAGATAATGGTACGGAACCCTTCGTGTGCGAGTCCGACTCGCACTTGGCCGGTTTTTTACTTTTTATATTCTTTTATTTGCAATCCGCTATAATAACACATACCTATTCTGTAAAACAAATTATTGGCAACCTATCGCAGTTCAAGAGACAGACAGATAGACAGACAGACCGGTAGACAGACCGGTAGACAGACAGACGTCGTAGTTATTGTAAGATGGTTCCGTTTGCAGTGCCGAGCCTAGTTGTAAGAAAGAGATTCGGTCTAATTTATAAAAACATGATGCCTTGAAAACATCCCTCAGATGCAGTTTAAATCATCTATTGTTACGTTTTCCTTTTTCCACAGACTATTTAAGCTGCCCCTGAGGAGTGTTTTAAGGAATCGTGTTTTTATTACTTATGTTTCTTTTTATTTTACAACTGGCTCACACTTGGCCTCTATCATATACCATCAGGTGAAACGATGTGAAGACAAGGCCTAAGATGTTACGTGTTTGTCTGTTGACGTGTTTACCTGACATTATTCTGGAATACAACTAATTGCTTGGCGGCGTCTCGTCTTTTGGTAGGTGGTGGCTTTCGTCATCATCATCATCATCAGAGATGATCTGCGCAAAGCTGTGGTAATCCTAACAGGCCACTGCTCACCGAATAGACATTTCCACAACATGGGACCAACCGACAGCCCGCTTTACCGGAGATGCCTCAAAACATCCGCCCACGTTACCATTCACTAGGTAGGCGTGGAAAAGCAACGGACCGCCTTCATTGGGAAGCTGAGATCCCTTCAGGAGGCCTGCAGTGACATCAGAGCACTGCTGACTTTCTGAAAAACGCTAGGCTGGCTGGTGTAGACTCACCGCTTTGCTACGTAGGTACAATATAATGGCCCGTACATGAGGCTAAGTGCGGAAATTTCAGGTCTAACTGACTATCATCATCAGCCCATTGCTGCCGACTGCCCACTAAGTAATATCTTTTCCGGTATCTCGGTCCCTTGGGATCTGCATACAGGGACCCTCTGCTAGCTCAGCGAAGGCCATTGTTGAGTAGGCAGTGAGTCCATGGCTGCAGATGACTAGTGAAAATTGGAAGCAAAAAAGTTGCAATCGGCTCTACTCAAGGTTTTATTTAGGCTTCCCTCATCTCTGGTTGCAGCTGTCTTGAGAACTAAATAAAAAATATAAATCTATATTACAGCTAAAGGGTTTACGGTTTGAAGTGCCAAAGGGAAGGCCGTTGACATTTTAAAATTGCAAATCCCCGACCCTGAGCCTTGAACCACAAAATAACATTAATTTGAAGTACAGTCACTCACGTTTCGCGCTAAGCTTACGATAAGTTAACTATCAGTTTTGTTGGAGAAGTTTGAAGTAAAATGCGCCTTCTTCCTTAAAATCCGATTTATTAGAATAAACACGAGACAAAATACACAAGCGCCGCGCGCGCATACGTAGAAGCAGTAGAGAAAAAAAGTGTTGCCAGTGGCCTACTTGTGTTATTCCCTAACATACTGGGGCGGCCAGAAAGACGAAACAATCTAATTTAAAAGGAATTGAAAATCAGAGTCAAAAAACAGCAAAATTTCTGGCTAATTAAACAATGCCGGATAGATTTGAAATTATAAACGTGAACTGTACATTTCTCCCTGAAATTCTTATCATACATTGTTACATACTATTTATTTGAAACGCTCTATAGATTTTGAAACGCTGAGTACAACACTTACATTTATTCTGCCCCCCTAAAGAGTATGGTAAGTATTTGATGCCTTGCTACAATAAACATGTTGTTTACTTACAAAATAAATGCTAAGTTTACAGAATAAGTTTTTCTTTATTACACTAAAAACTAACACGTTTGTAAATGCCTTGGAATTACATAGCGAGAACATGATCCTATTTAATATGAACATATTCAATTGACCTTACTTGTCTTTACAACGGCTTAGTTACAAAAGAACCTAACTGTATAGGTGTTTGTAATATCTAACTATAAGTAGGTGCGGAGGTCCCTAGCGGTTCTTGGCGTCGTGCGTGCTGCACACAGCCCTTGGGTTGTCCTGCGAACCGCTAAAGACCCACACATTTTATGCTAACCTAATTCTTAACTATCTTACTGCTACGAATAAGATAATATATTAAACCTAATGCTTACTGAGAAACATTTTTTATGTTGCATTACATTGCTAATGACATTGGTCATCATTAATGGGCAAAGGTACAATTGTTGAAATTGACCTACGATAAACGCCGTTTGTAGTACGCACATCTGCGACCCTGACCCTCTGATCCGCACCGGGATAGACCTTGGTTACCCTGCCCACCGGCCAGTGTTGACTGGGCGCGTTGTCCTGTTTAAGTAAGACCAACATACCTTCCTTCAGATTAGGATGAGTTTTGAGCCACCTTGTGCGTTGGTTCAGCGAGGACAGGTAATGACTGCTCCAGACTCTCCAGAAGTGCTGCTGTATTTGTGTGCATCTCCGCCAAAATGTAAGTCTGTTGGTGGGTACCTGAGTGACATCACGCTCGGGATGGCTATTAGGGACGGTGCCCATCAAAAAATGGCCAGGTGTCAGATATGTATAGTCACTGGGGTCTGATGATAATGGGGTCAAAGGCCGCGAGTTTAGAATGGACTCGACTTGAACGATTATCGTATTGAATTCTTCGTATGTAAATGGCATTGTACCAATTATTCTTTTGAAGTGATGTTTAGCCGCTTTAACAGCTGATTCTGCTAAGCCCGCAAAATTAGGTGAATAACTGGGAACAAATTGTCCGAGCGGGGCGTCCCCCCCCTCTCCTGGCCTATGCCTACCAGTTAATTTCTTGCACCTCCTATGGTTGACTGGTAGAAAATGCTTATAGCATTAAGTCCGCCACATTGCCATTGTATTTTTTACTTATGGGCAATAAACGTATTAATAATAATAATAATAACCCCCCCAGGGGACCACCTTGCCGTGGTGGGGGGGCTTACGGGGAGGAGGAACCATAACTAGTCTTAACATCTAGACATCATAACCCTTTACGGGAGAACAAAACTGGCTCTATATCATCCAGAGCTACCCTTCCCAAACTAAGGTCCCCAACTCCAACTTTAAATATGAATAGTGCGGAACCTAAAGAGTTACTACCCCAGGAGGGTACCAGCAATGCTGGAGAATCCCTCTCCGAGCTTAGCTCGGGCTGCTCCTCGTACTCTGGGGGGAGCAAAGGACCGCCACATCAATCGAGGACGACTGCGCCTAGCGTCGCTAAACGAACACAGAGATATTCACTACGACCTCGTCAAGGAGGTCGCCAAGAGACTCTCAAGCCCAGCAGTGACACCACTTGCAATGAGGAGTTGAATATGCAAGCGCCCGAGATTCATCCTCCATCCCCATCACGTGCATCGCCGCGAAGTCTGTTCTCTTATGAGAGCAATTCTTCACGACATAGCTTCTCGAGCCAGACATCGCCCATCTCACTCCCATCATCACCTTCAACCAGCCCATTAGCAGATGTTGTACAGGAGGCAGTCGCCGATATCCCTGCACCCACTGTTGATAGGAAACGCACGAGAATCAAATGGACTGACGAAATAAACAGATCCGTATGGCGTGCATACCTAATTGCCTCTTCGTTAGAGCAAAACACTAAAAATTATTTACCGGAACTACACCGCTTGTTTCTGTTAGAACAGCCAAATGTCGACGTCTCTCGGCAAAGAGTTGGAGATCAAAAAAGAGCTATAATTAGAAACCAACTTCTTACACAAAAGGTCCAAGATGACATAAGATTAGAAGTGGCTTTATTGTTACGCAATCAAGCACAGCTAAACGAAACAACTCACAATATACACGTATCACAAGAAACTTCTTCAACACAGATACGCAATCCACGCCAAAGGATGTCCTGGAGCAACGAAATAAACGAAACAATAATCCACAATTACTACAAAGTTACAAACCTAGAGTCGAACAAAACGGGATACAGACCAGCACTACATGCTGCTGTTATAGCCGCACACCCGCAATATGCACATTTCTCTGAGCAACGAATTGCTGATCAGCTGAGAGTCATCATCAACAACAAGTACATACCCGAAAGTAGGTTACAAGAAATACGTGATCAAGTAACTATCGAACTACACACCCACGACAATGCTTCATCACAACATAACATGTCACACACAGAATCACACTCCGTGCCTACATTACAATCTACGAATCAACTAGGTTCTGAGAGAGAGCAAGCTATGGATATGGAGGACGGAAACTTGACGACAGGATTACAAAATTCAATATGGCCACAAGATATTGTAGCGGTAATAGAGGAAGAATTTCTGAAGGCACTAGAAGAATTTAGAGACGTAGACCCCTCGTCAAGACCCTATATACCCAAGCAGAAACCGTCTAGGAAATTCGCTACTACAGTGCTTACGATGGACACTGTAATACTGCCTAAATACTTAACTGACAAAACTGACTTTCTGACGATGGACACAATAATATATTGTGCAGCATATGCAGTCATTACTTATAGTAGAGGCAAAATAAAACACGCGCAAAGGGATCCCAACAATGTCCATATTCCAGCATGGCAGACACGTCTAGAAAAAAGAATAGAAGATCTGCGAGTCAAAATAGGAAGAATAACCCACTACATGAGAGGTAATGCCAGTGCTACCCAACAACATCACGTAGATTTGATAAAGCTCCGATACAAGGTACACTCCCAGCATGAACCAGACAACACCGATTTATCGCACTTCCTTGACACGCTTAAACAAAAACTTAATGCGTTATCTAGTCGCCTTCGTAGATATAAATTAACAACGCAAAGAAAGAGTCAAAACAAATTGTTTTCTACTAATGAAAAACAATTCTACCGAACTCTGCTTAAACATAACTCCAATATTACAGCAGAAATACACAGTGAAATACCAACATCAGACGCACTTCATAAATTCTGGTCTAATATCTGGTCAAACCCAGTAGAGCATTCAAATTCCAACTGGATTGAGCAGGATAAGAAAACACTTGAAAATGTGCCAGAAATGAATTTTGAAGAGGTAAGCCTTGACTTACTTAAATTAGTCATAGCTAAAACTCACAACTGGAAAGCTACCGGCTCAGACAAAATCCATAATTACTGGTACAAAAAATTTACAAGCACACATTCAATCTTACTCTCGCACATCAACCAATTTATACTAAACCCAGACACAATGCCATCCTACATTACACAAGGAACCACGTATATGCTACCGAAAGACCTAAGCGATACAAAAAACCCAGCTAAATACCGACCAATAACTTGCCTTCAAAATATTTACAAGATCATAACATCATGCATAAGTCAACTTATATATGCACACACTGACAACAACAATCTTCTAGCAGAACAACAAAAGGGTTGTCGCAAATTTAGTCAAGGCTGTAAAGAACAATTGACGATCGACGCTATAGCCTCCAAACAAGCTTTCCGAAAGAAAAGAAATATATATACCATGTATATAGATTATAAGAAAGCGTTTGACTCGGTGCCTCACACGTGGCTCATCTACGTTCTAAAACACTATAAAGTTCACCCCACAATCACTAGATTCTTAACATCTACCATGCAGAACTGGAACACCATCCTTAAGTGTCACAACAACATCTCTTCAGTACAAACAGACACCATTGATATCCGCCGAGGAATATTCCAAGGCGACTCACTCAGTCCCCTCTGGTTTTGCCTAGCTCTCAACCCACTCTCTAATGTATTAAATGACACAAAAAAAGGATTCCACATCAAATATGACGAAACCCAATACATACTTTCACACCTGCTGTATATGGATGACATAAAACTATACGGCAGAAACCTAGGAGAAATACATCAGTTGGCAGATTTAACTCAACAGTTTTCAACTGATATTCAAATGGAGTTTGGTATTGATAAGTGTAAAATACAATCAATACACAGAGGCAGGATAGAGGAAAACTCGTACGAACTTAATAACGGTGAACAAATAAGCCCAGTTGATAATGAAATTGGCTACAAATACTTAGGCTTTTTTCAAGCACAACTGATACACCAAAAGCAAACAAAAACGGCAGTAACGAAAAAGTTCAGAGAGAGACTCCGCCATATACTAAATTCGAAACTAAACGCAAGAAATACCATAAAAGCTATAAATACATTTGCCATACCAATACTAACATATTCATTCGGAATCATCAACTGGTCTCAAACGGATTTGATTAAACATCAACGCATCATTAACACCATGATGACAAAATACAGAAAGCACCACCCACGCTCCTGCGTTCAAAGACTTACACTACCAAAAGTTGAAGGAGGAAGAGGAATTATTGACATTCAAAACCTTCACAATAAACAAATTAATACGCTCAGATCATTCTTTCACTCACGAGCACTTAACTCAACTTTACATAATGCTGTTGTAAGGGCAGACACTCAACACACGCCGCTCAACTTGGGAGACTACCAAACACAGAAAAATGAGGCTATTACCACAACACAACGCAAAATTGATACCTGGACACAAAAAACCCTTCACGGCAGGCATCGGCTTGACTTGAGTAACCCTAACGTCGACAAAATTGCGTCGAATGCTTGGCTCAAGAGAGGTGAGTTGTTCCCAGAAACTGAAGGGTTCATGATAGCCATACAGGACCAGGTTATAGATACGCGGAACTATAAAAAGCACATCATCCATGATAGAACACTTACAAGTGACCTGTGCCGACACTGTCACCGCAGCTCCGAAACCATACAGCATATTACAGGAGCATGCTCATCAATCACACAGACAGACTATAAACATCGCCATGACCAGGTCGCATCTATCATACATCAATACCTTGCATTCAAGCATAAACTCATTCCGCAAAGAACAGCTTACTACAAATACACGCCGCAGACTGTATTAGACTCGACAAACTACAAACTTTACTGGGATAGGACCATCATCACTGACAAAACCATACCGTACAACAGACCAGACATAACACTACACGACAAAACCAACAAAACGGTATACCTAATAGATATAGCCATACCAAATACACATAATCTTACATCTACACATACACAAAAAATCACAAAATACACTGATCTTGCCATAGAAATAAAAACTCAATGGCAGGTGCAAACCGTCAAAACGATTCCAATAATCCTTTCTTCTACAGGAGTTATACCTTACACTCTGCACACAAGCCTAAAAGCGCTAGACATACACCGATCAACCTACCAACTGCTGCAAAAAGCTACTATACTAAACACCTGTCGTATCGTCCGAAAGTTCTTCGGCAAAGACAACGAGCTCTAACATATTCGATTAATGCACTTGGCTTTGGCCCGTGCCAACTTGTACCTCTGTTAAAAGAGTGAAAACTGAAAGAAAAACATAATAATAATAAACGGTTGATTGTAGAAACGTGAAAAAAAAAGGGTAGTAGCTCATATAATGTACTTAAAAGGAAAACTATCACGGCTAAGCAGGCTTTACTAGTTAACGAGTTGGTTGCCAACTTACAAAAGTAAAATTTCGTACAAAATCCATTGAAAATCGCTTCGATGAAGTTGTTAGTTCTGTAAAGCAGATAAAAAAAACCCTCTTTCTACGGAGAGAGGTGCGTACTTACAATAAAGAATATTCTATCTATCTAGCCCGACATTGTGCGTGGCCCGACACACACTTGGCAGGTTTTTTTTTTGTTTTAATTTAAGCGATTTTATTTGTTACGTCTGAGTCGGGCCCTCTGGTAATCAACCAATCGTAGAGGTTTATGCTGAAACTAACGCCTTTGTAATAAAATTACAGTCGAAAGTACATCAGCCTTCGCGGCCGTGTACTCTACTCAGTTTTTTTACGGTCAAATTCGCATATTATGTAATGTTTTTGTTAACTATACATAAGCAGCCTATATACGTCCCACTGTAGGGCACGGACCTTCTGTCAGAGAGAGAGTATGGGCTTAATCAGCACGCGTGCCCACCGCGGATTGGCGATTTCAAGCGCTGAGGTATGTGAATACCTCAGACACCCAGGTTTCCCCACAATGTTTTCCTTTACCGTTAGCGAGTGGTATTGCTACTATCGTATTGCTACTATCGCTCGTAGCCCCGGCTGCCTGAGTGATCTTAAACGATCACGAAGGTTTAGCAACACAGGGCGCGTTCAGTGCATGGATGGGTCGCCGTCTATGCCTAACGCTAGTGGCATTTGTCCGAGCGGTTCCGTGCTTCGCAAGGCACGTCAAGCTGTTGGTGCCGGCTGCCGTCGATAGATGGCAGTCGTTAAGCCAAGTCAGAGGCCTTAGGGCGGCTTGACAACTTCTGACAGTAGACGAGCCACTAGTCTACAAGCCTCCACCAATCCGGACTTGGCCCCCGTGGTGGAGTATGGCCTATACCTTCCTCCGGGAAGAGACCCGTGCCCCTCGGTGGGGACATAATGAGTTGATGATGATGATTGCTACTATAACTTCACAAATGTACATAACTAAGAAAACAAAGTCACAGGTACATGCCCGCACTGGGAATCGAACCTGGGTCTCTCGCTTCCGAGTCCAATGTTCTAGCCACTAGGCTTTCTATATATCGCTAACAATATCTGAATTTACTCTTTTTTGTGCTGTCTCGAAAGGGATTGGATGTCAGCCATATCAAAAACTGTAAGTATGATTTCTGGCTGGGTTTTTTTGCTTTAAGGGCGGGCATACTTCGACCAAATAATATGTATTAGCGAAGGGCAAGTTAAAAATTATCCGTAGTCGGCGTACATGCGTGCAGCGACAAACGAATGTTGACGAAGGGAAAGAGGTTTCTCAGAATCGTGACAAACCTTTGTCTCTGCCTACCCTTTCGGGATATAGGCGTTAGTTTAAGTCTCCAACTCAGACCAGGGCTTTCTGTCCTAGGCCACCTTAGACCACCTCGATCGGAGATTGATCGAGATCGGTCGAGATCGTCTCGCCCCCTCCTTCGTTATTTGGACGTTTTACGCAGAAACATTCCAACCCACAAAAAGTGAATTTCGAGAATGACTCTTTTTAAGTTTAACATTGTCTTGTTCCATGTTTTTGTTCAGACGTTTTAATATTATATTCTTACAAATATAAAACGTCTGTACAAAAATACGGAATAAAACGAATGTTAAACATAAAAAGCGTTTTTTTCGAAATTTACTTTTTGTGGGTTGGAATCCAATTTAATTGTAGTAGCTCGATCTTGCCCGGGGATTTTTCTCACCCCCAATTTTACTACATCACTGACGTCACCACTGGAAATAACGGAAGCTGGCGTGGTAGAGGTGCACTATTCGTAGTCGGAGGAGGCGTGGACTGTATACCCACCGGGCTAGTCCGGTTCGTCTTTTGGCCGACCATTGGGTTTTTTCACCAGTGTCTCCTCCTTTAATCAGCAGACTATACTGCGTACAGGTTAGGTCTGCTTGGGCTCTAGAGATGCTTGTTAGAGACTGACAGATCACTGAGAGCTGTCTTTTGTGCCAACTCAGATACACCACAGGCTACATGGTTCTGTTTCATTTATTTGTTTTGTTTGTTGTGTATTTAGTTTTCTTGCTGTTGTTGTGCATATTATGTTACTTATAGTCCGCACAGATCTTTTTGGCGGTAACGTGAACATAGTCACAGATCGTTTGCACATCGCTTATTGTCTTTGCAGTGTATGTGTGACTAATTCACAACTTTAGTAATTGACTAATATTACTACGCATCACACTACGTCAATTACTCACCCATACACTGTAAAGACAGTAAACGATGACTACGTTCACGTTACCGCCAAAAAGATCTGTGCGGACTGTATCTGCTTACTTTGTTTCTGTGGACACATCGTTGGTATAATAAATGTCTTTCTTCTTCTACTTCTGATGGTATATAGAATTTAGTTACTGATTTAGTTGGTAAATAAAGGCAACATCTGTTTCAGCTACCGCCCCCGCCGCAAATAGAGTTGGTGATGTCCATGCCCTACCTGAGGACCGCCTTCAAACGCCCCACTGTGCGTGTCAGACGTAAGTACTAGATAAGCCACTGTCTTTGTACTGAAACTTTCGTAAGCACTACACATTGACTTAATTCCGGAATCACTTACTTGAATTTTTATCGCTAATGAAGTAAGTGATTCCGAAATGAAGTTAATAAGCCATTTTTGTCTATTGTAAGAATTCGCTTCCTTTGATTCTTGGCGAAAATTCGTTAATGTTAAAGAAAAATATATTTTCTGAATGAAACATGGAAAATTGTAATATCCACTTGCGTGACTCCTTGTTATGTCAGCATTTTTGGATAGTGTGTTTCCAGTGACAACTATTGAGGTTTTAAAAACCTATTTAGAGGCTAAAAATTCCACCCATGCCGGGACTTGAACCCTTTATACGGGGTCTTAAGTCACCATTCATGTTTATACTTTATTGGCTGTATCTACTTATTAAGTATACAAAGATTCATTTCCTATCACGCAGGAAGGCGCGCAGTGACGTATTTCTAACCGACATCAAAAACGAAGAAGGTTCTCAATTCGTTTATTTTTAACCGACTTCAAAAAAGGAGGAGGTTATCAATTCGACGCGTATATATATATATTTATTTGGCTATGTTCCTCCATAACTCCGTCAAATCTTAACCGATTTCGACAATTCTTTTTTTGCTCGAACAGGTATAACGTCCCATTGGTTCCATTTTAATTTGGTGAAGATCTGATGGAGGCTTTCAGAGATAGAGAACTATTCAATGGATAGCAGTAAATAAGCCCTACTGGGGCCCATCCTTTAGTAATATCCGTATGTTTCATAAAATAGCGTAAAAGTAGTCCCAAGTTAATTTGGTGATGTTCTGGTGAAGACTTTCGGAGATTGAAATTTAGAACATCAAATTTTAAAGCAACGAATTAAAAAGGGTAAATTATGGTTATAAGGGACTTATTTATTTTTCTCCCGCTCCCCCACTAAAAATTGAAAAATAAAAAAAATTAAATAAAAAATAAAACCAACTTCGAAACACTACAGCACTAAAAAGTTAGAAATAATTTAAATAATTAGAAGTAGAAGTATTTATGCATGTAGGTATTGTAGAAGTATAATTTCTAGTCGGTGCCCAGTTTCAAGACCAGCACATATATTTTGGGCACCGGCTCCAAATTATACTTCTACTTCTAATGATTTAAATTAGAAATAACTTTTTAGTGCTGTATTGTCTCGAAATCAGTTTTTATTTAAAAAAAAATTATGCATGGCATGTTCAGCGATAATTCGTTGATAATACATTGGCCAATTTCATTAATTCTTTTTTTGTTACAAAGAATCTTGGTTCCAAGATTCCTTCATTCCAAGATCAGTTACTAGGATCCTTGAGAAAATTATTGAACTCTTTAGTGCTTATTTTTCTTGAAGTCGGTTTTTTTTACTAAAAAGTTTGTTACAAACGTATTTTTTACCACGTTTTTTATAACCATATCTCAATATTTGTATACTGAGTTGTTTATGAGCCATATTAATATTTTGGAAGGAGATAAGCTCAACCTATGTACCCAGACCCACGTAACCTGCATTAAGACAAACGATGCTTAAAAGTAATACAAATCCCACGTTTGTATTCTAAGCACAACTGGTTTCGCAACTAAATGAGCAACAAAAATTAACAAGCTAATCAACAGAGAAATCCTACATCCATCGTTACATTATTAAATTATAATTCAACGTGCAATTACTTACCACACGTGTTTCTGCGAGGTCTAAAATGGAGTGGAAGCCCTATTAAGTTTTCCAACGATTTCAGAGTACACGTTTCGATAAACTTTTCGTAATGAAAACGTATATTTACATAACCTTCACGTTTTGGCACATTTGAGCGGAGAGCGGTTCGGAGTTCGAATTAAGCATGCCCTTCGTATTTGCAGTGACCAAGTACTTTGAACATGTTTATTTATTACAAGTTTGCCGTTCGGAAATCTGCATTAGCGTGCTGTTTTCCAGAGGGATAGGCTGGTAAGCAGAGTTATAATATATTAAACGTGTGTTATTAATCGCGTTTATTTATTCGGTAGAATTAATTTAGCTTAATACTCGACTTTTCGGCAACTTTGCGGTAGACTGAATTAACGTAGTGAAATTTTATGTAATAAATAACTAATTAACAATATATGAGCATTGCGAGTCAATAAACATACAGATAGCAAGATTTAAAATTAGGGGCATAATAGCAATGTTGTTTGGTTGGCGCAAGAACGACAGTGTTAATTCAATTCAATTCAATTCAATTCAAATATTTTTATTCATTACAAAAACAGAATGAACGTCAAAGTTGTTAGTTTCACAATTAATGAATTATGTGGAGAAGAAGCTAACAAAGAAACTCCACATTTATTCTTTTCAAAACACGTAACTTAATTAACAGAGTTTTCAACTTAAAATATTAGTCATGAATGTGTTGAACACTAGTCACAATCGTCGTAATACGTGCAGAAACAACTGTCGCGAGTTTTCAAACGATGTTGAGGGACGCAGGGGATGGCCAGAAACGCAATAGTATACGAGTATTTCATTACGAGTGCGGAAAGCCTGTCATTGCAAAGAGTTCCGACAAATAAATGTCTACCCGAGCCGAGGCGCAGCCGAAGGTGAGGGTTGACAGTCGGAACAAGTTGCAGTGACGGTTCCGCACGTGTACTGAACAAATTTTTAATACAGTTGCGAAAGAATGAATCAATTTAAAGAAAGTTTTTGGAAAATGGCGCCCGCCAACCGTACAAGAATATAAGCAGAGATTTTTTTTTCTTCACCCAGTCTGGGTAGGCAAAGGGGACTATGCCCATACAGCCAAGTCTTCAGTAATTTTTTTTATTGATATGAAATGAAAATGAGATGAAATGAAATGAAACCTAACCTAACTCATTGAACAAAATTACAAAATCTGATATTGAAACAAATTAGTAGCTTCTT
The DNA here is from genome assembly GCA_947310995.1 of Yponomeuta cagnagella. Taxonomy (NCBI): domain Eukaryota; kingdom Metazoa; phylum Arthropoda; class Insecta; order Lepidoptera; family Yponomeutidae; genus Yponomeuta; species Yponomeuta cagnagella. The sequence goes on from OX371287.1 coordinate 13,915,798, forward strand.
TTTAGAAATATTTGCATGAATCATAAAAACTTCTATGATTTTTTTTTATAGTAAAAACGTCATGGTTAGTTTTTCTTTTTAATAGACATTATTTTGACAGTTGGGAAAGAGAACGCACGAGTTCGGAAAAGGTAAAGAAAAAGCTCGAGTATGTAATAGTCCACATCCCGAACGCTATACGTCACTGCAATACGCCACTTTTTGAGCAACTGTATTAAAAAATTAAAAAAAATATTTGGACATTTAAAAAAAACACTAGCAAGATAACCGGCTTCACCCGTGCACGGGGAAAACAGGAGAACCGGCTTTACCGGTGCACGGGAAAACAATACGCGCAGATAGTTGGCTTTTAGTTGATTGTTTCATGCAGGTTTTATGCAGATCTATGCAGCACAGGTATTCTACCTAGATCAGAGAGACATACTTGTACAATTCTTAATTCAATATACTTTTTTCGGGTGTACAATAAAGATTATTCTATTTTTTCTCAAGGAAATCCAGTGGGCTAACTAGCGCTACCAATAAGAAACAATCTTCTATTAAAGATCGTATCTGCAAAAAATGTCTGTACAAGCTCTCAATCATGTTAACAGTGATTTTTAGGACCCACGACAAAGAACCTTGGATGGCGAACCTGAAACTAGATGCCAAAAATGGCCGTTCTTGGCGTTAATGCTATCTAGTCCTAGGTTTTAGGTCCTTAAAATTACTGTTAACACGATTGAGAGATGGTACACACACTTTATGCAAATTCGCTGTTTAAAAAAATATGTTTTGATGCCTCGGCGGGGCTAGTGTTACTCCCTGGAGACCCTTAATACCTTTTTTTTTTGTATTTGTATTCCACTCTGTCTAAGCTCCGCATGCATTGACTAGGCTAATTGGCCTAATTAATTCCAAACCAAGCTTAATCATTATTATGAATACCGACGCTTTTTCGTAACAGGCGTAGCAGCCGCTCCCGCGCCTGTGTGGCATGCTACGCTTTCTTGTAGTAAGCGTAGCAGCCGCTTCCGCGACTGAATGGCATGCTACGGTTTCTCGTAGCAAGCGTAGCAGCCGCTTCCGCGCCTAAATGGCATGTTACGTCTAGTTTCCAGCCACTCCGAAAATTTGAAAGTACTTTCTAATTTTCGTGCCATAATTTTCCTGTCGTAAAGTTTTGAGAAGTTGGTGCATATGCTGGGCAAAAAAAAAGGAAAAACAGCATAAATATGTCGCAGAGCGGCAGAACGATGATTTTATGACTTTTATAAGCATGCTACTAGTTATTGTTAAAATAATTTGAAATTTTATTTTAATAATCCCATGGCTTAGCAATTTTCGTGTCATAATTTGCCTGTCGTAAATTAGAAGCTCGCCATGTGAACTAAGCCGTTAGCCGTATGTAAATTAGTCGTTTATACCCCGGGATTAATTAAAACGAATATTGCCTCATAATAGTGTTGCCAGCCGACCTGTTTTACCCAGATATTTCCTATTTGTCCTGTATATATTTTAGAATCTTGGGATTTGTTGCATGTGATTTACAATTCTAAAACTAAAGTTACTTAGTCACTGTTTATTTCATTAATCATGAACTGTTAGCTTACGCTCGACTAGAAAGCTGCGCATACTGGACATCAAAACAAAATACTTTATATGTAAACTGTTTGTGTTACTTTAATAACAAAAATATTAACTCGCAATAGACACGGAATTTCTAACATTCTTGTGGCACAGAGCGTATTTAAATATAAACCTAGATGCATTTCGTAACTCCGGGGACACAACTCAACTAGGATTGAACATCTTACGGTACCACCACATTTCAAACTGGTTCAATTAAAAAAAAAATGCTATTGTCATTCATTTGTTATTGGTGGTAACGCGTAGTGATCAAGCCTATACTCTCTCCCTGAGAGAAGGCCTGTGCCCTACAGTGGGACAGATATCAGCTGCTTATGTTATATAATGTATGTCATTCTTCTGTTTAGACCCACGCATTTCCACCTTTAAGCCGTGGCTATCAAAATTTGGGGCTGGCAACCCCTTCTCATAAGCCGCTACAGCCTCGCGGATCCATATTCATAAGATTCGAATTCAGTATGAAATGGGATTAGAGCGTCGGATTCTAATGTCGGATATTACAGAAAGGTTTGTTTCAAGGGATCGTTCAGCTTATTATTACAAATAAATATTGGTACACTTTAACGAGAACGAAATACATTCTGTTTCTTGAACGTCAATATCATCATAAGTCAATACGTCCCACTGTAGGGCACAGGCCTTCTCTCAGAGAGAAAGTATGGGCTTAATCACCACGCGTGCCCACAGCGGATTGGCTATTTCAAGTGCCGAGTTATGTGAATAGGTTAGACACTCAGGTTTCCTCACGATGTTTTCCTTCACAATTAGCCAATGGTACAGCTGTAGTAGCAATACTGAGTAAACTTCATAAATGTACGTAATTAAAAAAAACAAAAGTATTGGTATATGCCCGAATTCGAACCCACGACCAGCCGAATGTGAGGCCAGCGTTCTACCGCGCCGCTACTATCGCTCTAATTTAAGAGAGCAGTTTTATATTTACTGACCTTTAGAATGCCTATTTAGGACAATGACTGTTAGGGCGCTTATACACGGGCGGCGCGTGTGCCCGAGAGAGCTCTCTCTCTCTGAGAGAAGGCCTGTGCTACAGTTGGAAGCAAATAGGCTACATAAAAAAAATATGACGACTTTCATCCGACCTTCCCACGTTTTGAAAGAGGGTTTCAGATTTTTGAGTAAAATGAAACTGGTTGTCCTTTCTTTTTGCTAAGTTAGTGCTTAGTTTTGAGTGTACAAGAAACAGGGTTTAAGACTTTTACGCCGACTTGCACCACTTCTTGAATGTCACTTAAGTCGCCATTTAAATCGACTTTTGCATCAAGAATTTTAGTTAAATTCTGTTTAAGCCACATTTAAGAAAGTGGAGCAAGTCGATCTTAAAGTACTGCAAAGATATTTAAAATTCAATTGGATTTTTGTAAATTGTACCATAACTGGTATCATAAGGAATTGACAACATGCCGCAGAGTTAGTAAGTTTTTACAGGATTTCAGTCGATGACGTACGTCCTTTGCAGTGACGTACTTTCGGTTACATGAACATAAACATAAACATTTACATACAGGCACATACATTGCTTCTGGCCCCACACTAGGATATCCTGTGTCGTGAATACACAGATTCTTCTTTTCGCTTTAAAATTTAACCCAAATAGCCTAAGACGATTTCGGCCCAGGTTCATAAAATTAACAATTTTCTCGAAAACAAAAATTATAATGAATAAAATCAAAATTATAAGCTGAAATAAAAAAACCGCTTGTAGATTAAGCTTCACAGAATTTTTCTGTAGTTTTGTCTCAGAGACAATTGAAAAATTGCAAAATTAAAAATTTTGATTTTTTTAGGGCATTCCGGCCCTAAAAAATCAACTTTAAAACGTAATAATGACTATTATTTTCAAATAAATACAAGAAATGAAAAAATACGTGTCTCCTATTTTTCTGTTTCTTATCAAAAAAGCGATATAATCACAGGGCTTTATTTTTGCACTATTGTCCATTATGGAACTTTTCATTTTTAAGACAATGCTTATTATAAAAGATGAGTTAGTTCACGCATTGCGGAGTTATAAGAGATGGAGGAGGATTCATTTTTCTAACAAAGAAAAGTAAGTGTGTGAGAAAGAGAGAGATGGTTTCACCTGTCGAACTCTTGTTATTTCTTGGTACTTTATGCACGGAAAATTAAGGGGCCACAAATACCTTATTATAAGTTTCAAAGCGTACCTCTCAAAGTTACGGCGATCGCCTAGCAAACTCTGTTCCCCTAATGATTATTCTGAATTTGTTTTTGGAGTTCAATTAAGCCGCTTAGAGGTTTTTTGGAGAAAAAAGTTCTATGTGAGAGTGGCCGCTCGACCCACTTTACGATGTTGCAATCTGACAGATTTGTCTTCGAAATTAGAAATCGTTGCCACTGATGGCCCGATGAATAACTTGAACAAATTACTTTGTATTGCGGGTCTTAATGGCCATGGTCCTAAATATTGACAATAAGGTCGGCCACAGAGGTCGGCAAATATAATGCTATAATTATAAATTAATTATATTAACTGATTTATTGTTTATTGTTTTTGTGATCTGTCATTATAGTGGCAAGTGGCAGTCCCTGGTCTCTGCCTACCCATCTGGGATACAGGCGTGAGTTTATGTATGTATGTGTGTATTGCTTTTTTGTGAATAATTGACTGATTCGACCTCCTAACAGTCATTTCGCACGCCAAGATATTGACATCTCGGTATTCCGTAAAAATATAAAATATAATATATCTTTTACGTTTGCACAGATTAGGAGTCATTTTAGTTTTGTTTATTTAAAAGGCTCTTGTATAGAGTCATTCATGGTATCACTAGACACTGACAGCTTGTAGGATCTCAGCTGATGAAGTTTTTCCTCTCCGAGAGTTTTTCCGTGCATGGCGTACGCCCGGTCTCTAAATTACGTATTTTCTCGAAAAAAATTAAATAAAAACCGAACTTAATTTTTTAGGACAATACTCCTAAAACTTCTTCGGACCTTAATTTGGTCAAATTAACAAATAATAAACACACTTCTCTTGCTTGTCCGTCGCAAACTCATCCTGACGCACGGTTTTTTATTAAAGATATCTGTCGGGCATTATACGAATACAGGTCCTAAATATTTGTCAATATTTGTCTTGCGCCAAACAAAATTTATTATTTAGATTGGTCACGAGTTAACCATACAAATATGCTGAGTTTTATTTATATCTTGTTACGCGTATTTTAGTTTTTATTTTTTTATAAAATTCTAGTAAAGTATATTTGCAAATACGGGAATAATTTGGTATGCATTTTTATCCCTGTTTTGCAAACCAACTTTACTAAAAATTTGGTATGCATTTATTTACTACCCTTTTATATTCTGTATGAGCGGCGCGCGGCCGCTCGCGCCAATGTGTGGCATCTTAACTGTGAACTGTGAAGGATAATCTCCATTGAAACCTAAATCTACCTGCAGGGTGGTATTTATTAATTAATTTATATTATTACCACCTGTATTATTACCATGACATGCAACAAATAAATGATTATTATGACTATGCCATAGCTGCAGGGTAGTTCTGAGATGGGACACCTAATATATTCTGGCTACTGGAAAACCTTTTTGGAAGACCATTATAGTCCGCACAGATCTCCTTGGCGGTAACGTGAAGATAGTCACAGATCGTTTGCACATAGCTTACTGTCTTTTAATTTATTGATTTAATTGACGTAGTGTGATGCGTAGTAAATTACTATTAGTCAATTACTAATGTAGTCAACTACTCACCCATACACTGTAAAGACAGTAAGCGATGTGCAAACGATCTGTAACTATGTTTAGGTTACCGCTAAAAAGATCTGTGCGGACTATACCTTAATAGCTTGACAGAGATCTTCGCATCTATTGCAGATGATTTATGCAGAATTTTTTGACCATTTACGCTCGTGACGAAGAAGATGAGAGAGATGAGAGGACTCCCTATGCTTGATAGTTTTAATTATTATTTTTACCAATTATAATAGGTAATAGTGACGTCCATACAATACAATCACTTGTCCTTACCCCAAAATATGATACCGTGTGCTTTGATATCCCGGCAAGGACATCACACACTCGTAAAAATACCCTGACCGAGGTCATTATTTTCAAGGTCATAATCTAACAGGTTGAAAATGTTAAGTAATCATTTGAAAAAGGGCACGAACTCATTTTACCCGGATGCGAGTTTCGCCGGTGTTCGAAACTCCTAATGCAGAAGTCTTGTACTCCCCCCCCCCGCTTTTGCTCTACATACATAAGTACATACGGTTAATAGGGAATTAACACCGATATTTTCCAGTATTACTGATACTGAATATTAAGTCAAGTAAGAATCGCTCGTAGCCCCGGCTGCCGAATCGCTCGTAGCCCCGGCTGCCTGAGTGATCTTAAACGATCACGAAGGTTAAGCAACACAGGGCGCGTTCAGTGCATGGATGGGTCGCCATCTATGCCTAACGCTAGTGGCATTTTTCCGAGCGGTTCCGTGCTTCGCAAGGCACGTTAAGCTGTTGGTGCCGGCTGCCGTCGATAGATGGCAGTCGTTAAGCCAAGTCAGAGGCCTTAGGGCGGCTTGACAACTTCTGACAGTAGACGAGCCACTAGTCTACAAGCCTCCACCAATCCGGACTTGGCCCCCGTGGTGGAGTATGGCCTATACCTTCCTCAGGGAAGAGACCCGTGCCCCTCGGTGGGGACATAATGGGTTGATGATGATGAATATTGTGAGCTGACGACCTCACGGCTACCAGCGGTAGAGAGCGGAAGTAGCATTTTTGAATGACTCTCGATGCTCATACATCTTGTATATAAAAATCTTGTGTCACAATGAACCAGTGTTTAAATCCCGGAACAATGAAAGAGAGGATTGAAGAAGGGAATGAGGCTGCTACGACACTAACTTAACCTATACTGAATATCGATGATATCCATCTATAAATCAATCCATATCATTTCTATTCTATTCTATTCCATATCGAATTTATTTGTGACTACGATACGTGTCGTAGAATGTTAACACTAAAGATTCGTGTAAACATCTCAGCGCAGATTACGACAAATCATTGTACACATCAAGTGAACACCTCAAACACTCAAAGGTGTTCACTTGATCCGGGTACAAAGAGGACGAACTCTAATTCGTCCTCTTTGTCCGTGCGTCTGAATCATCTAACTACGATGGCGAACCTCGTTGGCAACGATACGCTTAGATGCGAGTTCGTCGGATCACTAATATAAGAATCCATTCAATATTACTGATATTAAACGAATAGGAATTTATTCGTTCCATCTTTACAATGTGGACTGGCTCTAGGGCCAGTGGCCAAGGGGGTGGGCTCAGCCTCTGCCCTCCCTGATCCACGACTTACTTGCTTTTTACCAATATCTAATTTAAGGTTGTAATAGCGGGACACCTAAAAACCAACTGAAACAATAAGGGTCTCATTTTTAAAACACTCGTTAAACCCCAATTAGGGCAAGGTAAAAAGTACCCGAAACCGGCGTCTGTGCATGCAACGATTAACGAATGTCGAGGAAGCGAAAGTGATCTATCAGGATCGTTGAGGTGGCAGTCCCTGGTCTCTGCCTACCCCTCTGGGTTACAGGCGTGAGTTTATGTATGTATGTATGTATGTACTATTCGTATTAGTACCACCTACCCGTCTCTCTTTCTCCTTCGGAAACCTTTCCGTCACAAGGTTGTCTGGAAGAAATTGCTGTTAGCAATAAGGCCGCCCATTGTACTTTTTCATTGTAACTTTCATATTTTATGTCTCGCTTCTTGTGTGCAATAATAGTAGATTATGCATTAAGGGGATAAAGCAGTGTATTATGTCTCGGGCGATATTTTGAACCCCAAGGACGAGGGATCCTAGGGTTAACTCACGAGCGAAGCTAGAATCCCGAGGCCGAGGGGTTCAAAAACGCCCGAGACAAATACACGGCTTTATCCCCAAAATGCATACTCTACTTTATATAAACACTGCGAGGCAATAAAACATAATACAATTAAAAAGAATTCTCCTTGATTTAGGGCTCTATGAAAAGTTTTCATTCTAATTTTTAATAAATTCTTCTTGGTGAAGGGCTCTATGAAAAGTTTATATTCTAATTTTGACGTTTGGTCATGGATTGCAAGGAGCTCGTATATTCAATGTTGATTGCATTCCAAATTCAAATGTCATAATTCCCTAGGGGATTATGAAATTCAGTACATTTATAATGACCCGGCTAGACCATAGGACACAAATGACTTGCTTTAAGTTCAGTTTGCATGACACATAATATGCCATTGACGAGCAGGTGTTATATAAAGAATATTCTTATCTTATCTATCTTACGTCAACGCCAATTAAAATAGGCTGTGGTGGAGATTTTACAAGGAAAAGACGCAACCACAGATTAAATATACGATTAAGTATTTTAAGGAATCGTGTTTTTATAAATAAGACCGTAAGATTCGAGATACCTAGAACGATTTAGTTTTAAAAATTTTCGCGAAAAATAAAATCAGCTTTTCAATACAAGTCGTGGTCTCATTATTTGCTCAAGATCTGCCCCTCTACTCTCGACGCTAATATGTTCAAATTGCATCACAATTAAATGCAATTAGTCAGAAATAACGGCTTAGTAAACCTTTAAACTTATTGAAACTTCAGAGCGCATCGGAAACTGAAGGCGTATTTTGACTGAATGAATAAAAAAATGCACATGTAAATTAGCGTCGAGAGTAGAGGGGCTGTTGATGAGATCTATGGGAGGGTCATCGAACTCTCCTTTTTAGTCCGTGTTTTTCTTAAAGTATTTTTTAAGTTTTAATAAGTAAAGACGTTCATAGTTATTTGAATTAGGTGGTTTTTCACGTTCCTAGTTATTTAAATATTATGTACTAGCTGTTGCCCGCGACTTCGTTCGCGTGGTAGTTTGATGTGTATTTTTCCGGGATAAAAAATAGCCTATGTGCTAATCCAGACAATAATCTATCTCTGTGCAAAATTTCATCCGGATCCGTTCAGCCGTTTTTGCGTGAAAGAGTAACAAACATCCATCCATACATACAAACTTTCGCGTTTATAATATTAGTAAGGATCTAGAAGGTTATTAAGTTTAAAAATATTAAATTCTAACTTACTTTTTTTTTGAAGAAGAACTGTGTTTTTTCTCTCATATTTTTTTGATTTTTGTGTCGTTTTTTAATTGATGTCCAGAACTCGTAACATTGCTCCCGCACAACATCTTAGGGAGAAGGCTGTGGCTGAAAACCAGCGCTGCCCGGGACTGATCTTTTGCCTTATTATTATAATATAATAACCCACGTTTAAGTCTTATTTTGTTTTAAGTTGTATTTTGATGAGGTTATAAATACTCTTTAAATTAAATAAAAAAAAGGAAAGAAAATGGACGAAGGTCAGCTTATTATATTATATGATAATGTATCGCTATCACAAACACGAGGGCAGTTTTCCCGCCGAAACGTGTCCGCCATTACATTGCGTAATTAATTCCGCCATTCTCATTTATCTTTATGCCCGGCGGGCTCCGGTGAGCGTAATCTCGATGGATGACAGAGATTAAACATAAGGGCTTATTAAATGGGCACTGTCAGCAACATCAGGTGGTTTAAGTTACCGAGCCTTTGTCCAGGATAAGGACTCGGATCAATATATTACTGTATAAGTTACTGTAGTTACTGAGCCAACGAGAATCAAAAGACAAAGGGGAAAATGAGATTTGATAACTGAATACTACATATTTTGATTTGATATTGATTTGGTATCCTACAGGTATTGGCTGACAGGCCATTTTGATTGATTGATTGATTGGTTAGTTGATTTGTTGACTAATTGTAATTTGTTGGTTGTGATCTGTTTTGTACACCAAATAAAATAAAATAAAATAAATAAATTAATTAATTGATTGATCCGCTGATTGACTAATTATGTTTAGTATTAGTTAAGTTATAGTTTTATCTATATTTTAAGGTTAAGTTAAGTTTTTTGGATTTTATGGTCCGAAATAAAAAATTAATAATAATAATAATTGTACACCGAAGAGTATAGAAGAGAATAGCTATGTATGAAATTCACTCTGTTGCTAGATGTAATTCTATTGTAAAACGTTTTAATACTGCATGCTGCTTGAAAACTGCTGTGCCTTAAGTGGGTATCATGTATGAGACAAACATTTAGGGTTTGTCAACAACTAAACAACTACATGGTCGCAATAAAGTTATGAATTATGAGTACTGAATAAGTCGGATTGCTCAATTTTCGTCTACCCATGATAAAGTTTAAACACAGACCGTACCTAACACATAAATGTATGGGTAGGTACGACCTATGAAAATATGCTATAAACATTCGAAAGGAGCTAGTTTGGTTTACGATATAATTAGTAAATTAGCTAGCTACCAATAACAAATATCAGAAATTGAGACCTTTTATTTTTTATACAAATTAACCGCGTCAAGTTTCAAGATTGTATCTTAATTAATTGCTTTGCTGTTCGTTAGTCTCGATAAAACTCGAGAACGGCTGGATCGATATGGCAATTTTATATTTTGTATTTGTGGAAGTGCAGGGAAGGTTTAAACGGTGACAACAAAAAAAAAAAGATAGATGTAAGAGATATGAAGTTCACCGAGTTAACAATGAAATGAAATGAAATTTTTCTATTGTTTAGCATTTACATGCTACAATAAGTAGGATTAGGTGTAAGTAATGGTTACATGTGAGAAAAGGTCCACCACCCTCCGTAGTAGTATAAACTGCATTACGGCAGGGTAGTATCACGTCTCTAACAAAAAAATCTTTTCTTGGTAAACTATGCAACGGTGGATGTATATATTACCTATGCAAACATAATAGTACTTATAAATACCATAAATATTTATTTATTTATTTATTTATTTTATCGGTCCGCTTAAAATGCTTCCCCATTCTTTTAATAAATCCTAACATTTTGTTACAAGTATCCGCTAGATGATTAATGTGTGCATTAAAAGTAAGTTTACTATCGAGAATTACTCCAAGATCCCTTATCTTCTAGTATATCGGTATTTAGATTGTACGATGAGTTAATTGGAAGGCGTTTTTTGGTGAACTTTATGTGGAAGCATTTTTTTGCGTTCAGAGACATTCTGTTACGAATGCGTCGAATTTAGCATGAATATGTCTATGCTAAATTTCAGCTTTCTCGTGCTAATCGTCTTTGAGCTAGGCCGCGGACAGACAAACAGATAGACGGACGCACATAGCGAAACTATAAGGGTTCCTTGTCGACTACGGAACCATAAAAGCCTACTGTTAGGCATAGGGGTTTTCTCTTTCACGCCAACTCATCCGGTCCGTTATTTGTCTAGTCGAATGTGTCCCAGCCGAAAATTCACTTCACAGTGATGAAAATTCACAACCGTTTCGCCTTCAAGATTGTATGAAAAATTAAAATTAAACTGTATATCATTATTTCTTTTCGCTTGACCGCAGCCTACACGTCGGATGTGCAGTGCGGGCGCAGCGGCACGGGCGCGCTGGACGGGCGCGGGCTGGTGGCGGTGATCAAGCGGCAGGTGCCGTTGGCGGGGCAGCTGGGGCACGAGCTGGCCTGGGGCCAGGGCTGGGGCTGGGTCACGCTGCCCAACGGGGTCTGGAGTGGACGTAAGTACTGCGCGCACTCTACGAAAGGCAACACTCCTGTATCGCGAGAGGGAAAAACAAAACGTCAAACTAAATTGACCAGACTGGTCATTAAACAGTGTTTGCGGCAGCTGGTGCCTGCTGGCGGGGCAGCTTTGGCTCGAGCTGGCCTGGGGCTCAGTAAAAGGGGTCTCGAGCTGATGTACCTATTTTAAGTACCGCAGGCGTACTACGAAATACAACATTTTTTGTTTCTTGTGAGTTGGCATAAATACAACGTCCAATTGAGAACCGTCGGACCGGCTGCAGCTGTCACACGAATTTGACCAGTGGTAATTAAACAGTAGTTGCGAATGACGAATCACTTAGGCCCAGTATCGAAGAACTAAATTAGGTTTCACTAATTTAGTAGTTAGGTTATCTATTATAACTATTATTAGTTTTGTAGATTTTTGGAGCAGGTCGGGAGTAGACATAAGTACCGACTAGCGACTCTAGTGTTGTAACGTAGGGCTAATGGTGTGACTGATTATATTATGTACAATTGAATCCGAAATAACAGAAAAAAACAGTACCGTCTGCCTCTCCCACTTCCAGGGCTGACGTGGTCTCAAGATGGCGACGACTTCGCCCTCCACGCCATGCCGATCTTGCACCACACTAACGTCTCCGGCGCTTGCTCTGTCCTGGACGGCGTCACGGCCTACGAGGCCACGGCCTACGAGCAGGCACTGGCCGAGTATGACGACGCAGCCACCGACGACTGGGACCTCGGCGTCGACTGCGGCGACTTCATGATGTAAAGGAACCTCATGCTGAACGGCCTACAGACACAAATTCAAACGGGTGCGATCCTTTTGGCATAATGGTCACCATGATTTTGCGGGAATTTTTGAAAAAAGCGGCGCACAATGATTATGAAGTCTGGGTATAAAGTAAAGTCCTAAATCGAAAGTTTTTGGAGATCCGAATAAGAACGAACGCCACCTTTTTGAAAAAAATGCCGCACAATCATGGCCACTACTATGCCAAAAGGTTTCTGCCGCACAGACTCGGAACCAATTTCATTATTAAAATATACCAGTTTGTCACTTATCTGAGTTTAGTGATCAATTTAGCTCAAAGGTATCTATTTCTTTCGCAGTAGATAATGAGTCGAGAAAAAATAATTATGAGAATATTGTACCAATTATCAAGAAGTTAGCAACGTCTTATGAATTTTGTTCGCTATTAAAGCTCTTGAATGTTCATAAAATACCTATCGTATTAAGTAGTGGTAAAATCTCCATTCTAAAAGATTTCACATGATTTATAGGTATTTTCTTTCGTACAAAAAATATTATGTATGACGTTTTTGAATGAATTTACCAATCAATATACATTCAGGGTACGAAATAAGTCGCAAAACAAAGTTTACTTTATACTTACAAATTAAATAAAGCCACGTTGATTTTGATATCGTACAAACAAGGAGAAGAAAAAAAAATATTAAAGCTTGGTACACACTATCACCACGTGCAAAAACTGGAGCTGTAAATTAGCAGGTTAAATTAGCAGGTGCTAATTTCAATGATTAAACTCCAAACCAGACAAAACCTGTTTTATGTAGTTTTAATTGTGAGATTAAAGTTAAGGCCAGCCACACATCCAGAATCTTTCTGAAGTTGAATTTAAAATTCATTCATGAACACCTGCTCATGAGCCGGGCGCGACAAAAGCTGCGGTTCGTTAAAGTTCAGATTAATAAACTAAGAAGGAAGTTCTAAAAGATCTTTTACCTTCTTGGTTCTCGTACCGAGGAGCTCAGTGCTCTAGTTTCATTAATCGGTTTTTCAAAAACCCAACGAAGCCATTTACATTTGACTAGTGAGTTTGGAAATACTCAAAAATATTTACGGTCGGCAATAGACAGTCTACCGATGCGTTGACGATAGTGTGACTCTAGCTTTAAATTATATAAGGTTAACGCTAGGTTAAGAATTTATAGTGCTTGTCCCCATGACACCAATTATCGAGAAATAGACAAAATAACACCTAAGTAGTGTTCGTAAATGTAACTCGATGTTTAGCTATGTAGATAAGTGGTCGGTAGTGAGTATAAAACAATATTTGTATGTGTAGGTTTTAGTGATTTTAAAGTTCGAAAGACCATAAGACAATTGGAACATCAGCAAAAATTTTGTTCTACTTATACCAAAATGTTCGGTTGTAAAGTCATACAATTTATATTATCATTGATTCCTATTAACGATAGATTGATTCCAATCAATGGTTAAAAAATACTGTTAAAATTTGGTACATCTTCCCCGCAACTTATCGCTTGGCATATTTTAACTATGTATCAAATATAAGGGGTAATATAACTCACTCGCTAACGGTGAAGGAAAACGTCGTGAGGAAACCTGAGTGTCTGAGCTATTCACATACCTCAGCGCTTGGAAACGCCAATCCACGGTGGGCATGCGTGGTGATTAAGTCCATACTCTTTCTCCAAGAGAAGGCCTGTGCCCTACAGTGGCATGTATATAGGCTGCTTATGGTGTGATATAACAAAATCATTATAATCATACTTATATCCCAAAATAGGTGGTGCTACATGTCGACAAGAACCACTTTCACCAAAGGAAAAACTTCGTAATCAGCTTTTCAGTACTAAAGCTGATAATTTTTTTCGCGAAAATGTTCTTAAAAACTGTACATGAGAGTAGATTTTCGGATTGCTATAAGAATTTTGTTACACCCTGTATAGCTCCGAAACATCCTTAAGCTAACCATTGATAGCCAGACAGGTATTTTTTTTATGTTTTTCACTCAACAGTAAAGCTGTGAAGTTAAATTTTATGCTGTATTTAATTTGGATATTTACGTATACAATGACAGTGTTTTTCTCGTCTTAGATGTCTTTCGCAACGTTTAAGTTAATTAACCGTGTCGATATTTAAATGGACCTAGTGTGTATAGTTGCTATTAAACTTAGACCCAAAGACTGCCTAACGTTATAAAATACCCCGTTCGTGCATCACTACATTACAATCATGTTGCGATCTAACTCAACTGTCAGTGCAGTCGACAGCACAAAGACGCCATTAATTTATGGTTTAAGACAATTTTTGGTAGTTTTTAACCCCTACAAAAAAATGAAAGTAGGCCGACTCCCTCCCTCCCCCCCCCTGTTTAAAATTTATTACGTAAGAATCTAAAGGACAAAATTTATTTACGCGGTTCCGTTGCCATGGAAATCGTTTGCCCATACGCATCCGAACGCACCTCGGCACTCTCGTGGTGGCCCGCGCTTTTTCGTTTTTCGAAGTATATTTTTGTGATTTTACGTAATAACTGTCAAGGGGGTGGGAAACCCTTGTCAAAAAGGCATGATCACCACCCCCCCCCCACCTAAATTGTCTTACGTAATAAACGTATGACCCCAAAGTCTTTGACGCCTCAAAAGCTTGGTACATCTTGGCAAAAAGAGTTGAAACCGAAAATGGCAAAAAGGATTACAGTAGAAGACCTTGCTAAAACTTTTCGTCTTTAATTATTATTTCTTGTACTTACATGAGGTACAAAAATAATCAATTGACTAATGTTTGCCAAAATAATCACCTCCAGTAGGACACTAACAATCTGATTAATCTACTGTTAACAACTGTAAGGGGCTCCTGGGGGGGGGGGGTAACACAAACGCCATCGAGGAAAAAAATTCATATGTGTTTTTACAGATTGAATGTGCACAAAGTGTCTGTGCAATCTCTCAATAATGTTAAATAGTGATTTTTTGGACCCATGGCTGTGAACCTAAGGCAAAACACCTAGGATTTTTTTTTAAACATAAACATTTACATACAGGCACATATATTGCTTCTGGCCCCACACTAGGATACCCTGTGTCGTGGGAACCAGAAACAACGACATCACAAACATGTAAACGTCCAAGACCTGGGGTTTTTTTTTTGTGTCCCCAGCCGGGATTCGAACCCGGGACCTCCCGCACGGTATGCAGATGCACTACCGCTGCGCCACGAGGTCGTATTTATTTATTTATAGAATTAACGCCAAAAATCGCCGTTTTTGGCATAAATGCTATTTGGTTGAAGGTTTCTGACGCTCAGTTCTTTGTCGTGGGTCTTAAAAATTACTGTTAACGTGATAGAGAGATTGTACAGACTTTTTGCAAAGAAAATATGACTTTTCTTTCATTGGTGGCGCTAGTTAGCCCACTGGATCCCCTTAACAGCAGATTAACAGATTATAATAATAATTGTTACTATGTCGTATTGCGGTGGTAGCCTAGTGGGTAGAACATTGGACTCGGTAGCGAGAGACCCAGCTTCGTTTCCCAGTGCGGGCATGTACCAGTGACTTTGTTTTCTATGATATGTACATTTGCGAAGTTATAGTAGCAATACCACTCGCTAACTGTAAAGGAAAACGTCGTGAGGAAACCTACGTATCTGAGGTGTTTACATACCTCAGCGCTTGAAATCGCCAATCCGTGGAGGGCACGTGTGGTGATTAAGCCTATACTCTCTCTCTCTCTGAGAGAAGGCCTGTGCTCTACAGTGGGACGTATATAGGCTGCTTATGTATGTCATATACTGACGGGTTCAAAAATAGGTCATCTTACGATGATTATAATGTAGTCACGTACGATCAGTCCGTTTTACTCTTGACGTCTTTAGGGACACATTGCCTTTCAATTATGATTACTATGATGACTCAAAGGTGCATTGTGAATAAACGACAGACGTTGGGATTTCCGCCATCAGATAGTGCAACCGGCGACGATAGCACATCTGTGCATACGTGCACTCTGATTAGTTAAATTAGGGACAACTTTGCAACAAAAATGTACAGGTTGACGTGCGTATGTTGACACTTGCGTTAAGCCTTTACGTAAGTTTTTAACCGGTACGGTAAGTTTTTACGTAATTTTTAACCGGTACGGTAAATTTTTACGTAAGTTTTTAAGCATATCCTAGGGACGTACGTGGGCTGCTTGTTCTGTGTTTATATTTAATGTTTTCTTGTTTATGTTCATGGATTTTCTTTACTACTAAGGACCGTGTTACGCAGAAACATTCCAACCTACCATATACGAAATTAACTTGCAAGAAAAACGTTTTTTTATGTAAGGATAAGATTGTTTTGTTCCATGTTTTGGTTCAGACGTTTTATATTTGTAATCACTTACATTGAACACGTCTGAAGAAACAGATGGCAAAAAACAATTATGTAAATACACAAAAAAAGCGTTTTCCTCGCAAGTTACGTATTCTGGCTTGATTTGTTTCTGCGTAACACGGTTCAATTGTGAAATAACTGCACCTAATTGAAGCGCAATGTCTCTTTACTGATATTGAGACTAATGGGGCTAACCCTATATTATGTGTGTGTGCGTGTTAGTTATTACAGGTATCTATGCTGCAATGAAAACGTGATGATGTTCAAAATGTCCTCTGTCCCGCGCAAAGCTTCAGGAGAGTCTCTTTGTAAGATTTTTTTCAGCAGTTAGTTAAGTATACTAACCATTGGCGTAGGTTGGGGAAATCAGAAATCAAACATTTATTTATTTCAACGTTAAGAATTTACATTTTGTTTGCTAAAGGTCAATGTACCTACAATGTAAGCCGCTACCTTCGGGCCGTATTTGTAGCGGAGAAAAAAGACAGCGGGAAACTCGGGAGAACTGTCCATCTACAATGTTTCACCCACCTAAGGATGTTTGGTTAGTGTATAAATACATGCATTGGGACACAATTCAATTAGAAAAAAAATATTCATTATAAAAACAAAATGTTTACTTAATGAATGGCAAAGCGGTTAATTTCAGAATTAAAGAGAAAAAGAGGAGAAGAAGCTAACAAGGAAACTCCACATTTATTCTTTTCAAAACACGATTTAACTTAATTAACAGAGTTATCAACTTAAAGTTTTACTCAGGAATGTGTTGAACACTAGACTAACCACCAGTTTCTCGTACACTAACACGCTCAAGTCTCGGCATGGGTGGAATTTTTAGCCTCTAAATAGGTTTTTAAAAGAGTCCAGTAGTAGATTAACAGCTTGTTAGTGTACGAGAAACCGGGAGATAATCGTCCCCGTTAACATTATTTTAATACCAGCGGCCTATTTCATAGAAGTACAATTTATGGTTTACTATGACAATTCGATGTACATTATCGTCGATTAACGCACAGATTATCAAGTAGATTCTGCTACGCAATGTACCTTGAATTGAAATTAAAAAAGAATAACTGGCTTTTTAGAGTCAGAACCTCCTTGGAAGGTAACCCTGGATACGCCAATGGTCTGTTTTTTTATAATAACAAAAACAAAGAGACCTCTTGATAGAAGCTGTAGATTTAAGAATTATTGTGTAATTAGATGTGCGTAAGAAACGTACTAGGAACTCCTATTTACATTACATGGTTAAATTAAATGCTTATACAGGGTGCCCCGTAAAATTTCTTGGACGTGTACAACTGCTATTTAGTTCTCTCACAATTTAGCTTATGTTCGTATCATGACCAATAATCTTACAAGATTACAACATAAAACATTTCAAGTCAGTTTTCAATTTCATACCTTATTTTTGTTAAGAATTAGTATGAATTTTTGATAAAAAATATCCAATAAATTACTTTCTTCATAAGGCACGTCTAGTATTACGAGACATCCTGTGTACAGCTGCACTCATGGCACTTAAGAGGGGTTATTCACCAACTCGACACTTATTATCATCAGCAAAATTAGTATCACTTATTATGTCGTCATATGGACACACCAAGATTTTTACGCGTGTCCATATTATCATCATCATCAGCCATTCGACGCCCACTGCAGGACATAGGCCTCCATCATGGTTTTTAACCATGAAGGGTTTTGCCATAATCGCCACGCTTGGCAGGCGGGTTGGCGATCGCAGTAAGCGGTTGGAATCTCAGGAAGACGCTGCTGCCCATCTCCTGGTAATTTATTTCCTTAGTCGCCTTCTACGACATCCACGGAAGGAAATGTAGTGACGCTATTCTTAGTCCGGCGCTACACGGAATGTCACCACAGGCGTGTCCATATAGTGAAACTTAAATTAAATCACTTCTATGTTTTCGCCAACTGGACACATGTTCGCATTTTAGCCGAATTTGTAACAAAGGACGGTCACGCAGATTAATGTTTTGTCACAATCATCAAAAAATAGAAACCAAATTTGGTACAGTTTCTGGTCGCGATTAAAAGACATGAATGATTTGTAGTGCCCGGTTATGATTGACATAAAAAAACACCTATATAAAAAAAATTAAGCGATCAGCCTTTGAGAGAGTTTGAATCAGGAGAAATTAGCATCGGTCACTGTATCAATAAAATTAAGTAAATACAAGTATCTTTAATCTTTACATATTGTCATTATTCTGTTCATTTTATTGATGTCTATATTATCTTAGTCCTAGTAAAATTATTGTGATACAATGACTTTAACTATTACTGAAATACTCTATTTCCAAAGTTTCAAATATTGTTGTTACAGAGTTAGAATGTTTGTTGTTTGTAATTACGTTACTATCGATGATTGTTTTGATATTTTATTTTATTATTTTATGCCACATATTTGTCATATATTTTAAAAACCTATTTAGAGGCTTAAAATTCCATCCAGGCCGGGACTCGAACCCGCGACCTCTGGCTAACCGTGTCAGCGCTCTCCCGACTGAGTTAATAGGCAAGTGCAGGCATCGGCGAAATTTCGAGCCTCTTTACAAACTTCACTGTATTACGTACAGGCAGCGACATTTGGCCGAAGCAATTTCACTATGTGGACACGCCTAAAAATCTTGGCGTGTTCAGATGATGATATAGTAAGTGATACTAATTTTGAGTTTCACCAACTGGACACACGTGTGTCCAGTCTCTTGTGTCGAGTTGGTGAATAACCCTTTGAGAGCAGGCAGTATATTATTAATGTGTGGAACTAAAATAAATTTTACGAATGTTATGAAAAGTAGTCGGATTGCAAAACATTTATATCGCCTCTAAGGCAATCAAAATGATTTTGTAATATTTCTTATGTAGTTAGGGCCTGTCCAAGACCTAGGAAAACAACAAGTGAGATAAGCGCTTCGACTTTTCGCGTTTCTTCGGAAATTTCTGCGGACATTGTGGGTACATCGAGATCTCTCTTATCGAATCTACCCTCATGCAGGTGGAGCGTTTGATTCTAATAAAACTGAAACGCGAGACTGTTCTCGTTCAAATTGGTGTTTCGACTTCATCGTGTTCACTTCGAAAAGATGGGAAGGCCCCGAACCTTCGATACGGACGAATCTGATGACGACGAGCGCGACTGCAATGGAGACGCCCCACCGTGCAAGATACCGAGGCTTGACGACCCCACAGCCAGCTGCCCTGGTAGGCGAGGCTTGCCGGTCACCGATTCACCGCAGCCTGGCACTTCGCGAGACTGGATGGAGCCCCCGGGTTCTCCAGCGTATTCCGTCGTTACTGTGACACCGCCTCGGTCTCCGCCAGTGACCGCAACACAGCCACGTGCCGAAAAATCGCGTGCCAACCAAACTGTACCTGTACCACGTGTCGATGTGGAACGACAGCTGGCTCAGCTTTCACGTGAGTTTTTAGCTTTTCGTGAATTATTTCAATCCCGCCTTGCCTCTGTGTCACCTGCTTTGAGCTGCCAGGCGCCTGG
Organism: Yponomeuta cagnagella; assembly: GCA_947310995.1. Lineage (NCBI taxonomy): Eukaryota > Metazoa > Arthropoda > Insecta > Lepidoptera > Yponomeutidae > Yponomeuta > Yponomeuta cagnagella. The sequence continues at coordinate 13,935,766 of OX371287.1, forward strand.
GCTTCCACCCACGGAGCCGGACGATGTAGACATTAATGTTCTGGGTGACCTTATGCCTCCCGTCCTGCCGCCGGCGCCTGAGCTCGATGTGGTAGACACTGATATTGCAGAAGCGACGCGACGGGCGGTTCCAGATCGAGTGACCGCATTCATACGTCTGCAGCATTTCAATGAAGCAGATTGGGCCGGGGTGCGTTATGCTGATGTTCAGAAAAAGTATTTAGCCTTTCCGGCTTTTACCCATTTGGAGCTAAATGAAGAACTCATGCCTTTTGAGAACAAGCCATTTTTCCTACGTTCTCTAGATCAAACCTTTGGCGCTCTTACAAATATGCTATTGGCTCAAAGAGAGGCTATTCAGACGGCCATTAGGGAAATCATGGCGGTTCCTGGTGTGCCTGATACGCTTAATACTAAGATTGCAGAATGTTTTGCGTCTGGCAGTGTGTTCGCAGGAATTTCAAAGGATTTACTGCAGGTCGTTTGTGGAAGAAGAGCGAGCCTAGTCGAGCAGCGACGCGACGCGGCCCTCAGTGGCGTTCGTGACAAATATACACGGGCATCGCTCCGCCGCATCCCACCCAGCTGCGAGCATCTGTTTGAAAAGGCTACCTTCTCCGATACTGTAAGCAAACTAGGAGGTGGCTCCAAGGTATTCCGAAAGCCTTTTCAACCCGCTGAGGGTAGAAGATCTTCACCACCGCGACAACCTAGCACTGTTTATCGCGCCCCCGCTGTCGCCTCCACCGTGCGACGCGCCCCCGCGTCTGCTCCCAAGACGAAAGCCCCACCCACTGGCAAGCAGACCCAACAACGTGCGCGACCCAACTCTCATCGACGGCGTGATGACGGCCGGTCCCGCCGACATTTCTGACTTTCAAGCGGGCCAGCTACATTTACATGCGGCCACGTGGCTGGCTCTCGGTGCACCGCCACATATCCTGCGGATCATTCAGGGGTATCGTATCCCGTTCGTGAGAAAACCTCCGCTGAGGAGGTCCACTTACCCCTTATTTCGTTTGGACACTTCGCAAGCCATGACGAACGAGATCAACAAGATGATTGCCCAGGGAGTTATCGAGAGAGCACCGAGCGACGCAGGTTTCGAGTCACACCTTTTCTTAGTAGAGAAGCAGGACGGTTCGTTTCGTCCAGTGCTAAATTTGAAAGGCCTGAACCGGTACCTAGACCACGGCAAATTTCGCCTAGTAAGTATGCACAAGGTTCCCAATTTTCTACAGCCTCGCGACTGGCTCATGAAAATCGACCTCAGCCAGGCGTACTTCCACATACCTATCCAGAGGTCACATCGTCGGTTCCTGCGCTTTGCTGCCAGGGACAGGGTCGGCCAACACCAGTTCTGGCAGATGACCTGCCTACCGTTCGGCCTTGCCACTGCACCAAGAACCTTCGCTACACTTACGAACTGGGTGGCTTTCCAGCTTCGTCAGCGAGGTGTCCGGCTGATTGTCTACCTAGACGACTTCCTTTTGGTGAGTCAAAGCCCACACCATCTTCGAGAGCATGTAAGCTACGCTACGGCCCTGCTCCGCAAGCTGGGGTGGGTGATAAACAAGGACAAATCGTCTACCCGGCCGTCACAAGTGCTCGAGTTCTTGGGCATCTTGTGGGACACCAGAGCCAACTACAAGGCTTTGCCACTCAAGAAACTTCTCTCACTGGACAGTTGTCTCTTGAAAATGAGTTCCTCCAATATTTGGACTCCTCTGGATCTTCAAAGGTTGGTGGGTCGTCTGAATTTCGCCAGTTTTGTAGTTCCTATGGGCAGGCTCAACTATCGCAACCTTCTGTCCCTAATGCGACTAGCAGTTCGTCAAGACTGCTCGGTGAAGGCTACCGCCCAAGCGCAAGCAGATCTAGCTTGGTGGCGACTTCATTACAACAAGGTGAGCGAGATATGGCGTCCTCCGGCATCTCATTTCTTGGTAACCGACGCATCGGACTTGGGCTGGGGAGCCTACGTAGACGGAGCTCATATACACGGAACCTGGTCGGAGCAACAGGCGATTCTACACTCAAATCTCAAAGAGATGTTGGCAATATGGTTCGTACTGCACGAGAAAGCTCGAGTATTTGCAGGAAGGACAGTTCTAGTGCAGAGCGACAACCGAACAGCATTATCATACCTGCGCAACCAAGGCGGCACCCGATCAGCCAATCTCATGGACCTCACGAAAATAGTCTACAAACTCCTCGAGAAATATTGCATAAATCTAGTGGTGAGTTACATACCCGGACCTCTCAACACTGTAGCAGACAGTCTGTCTCGCCTCAAAACTCAACCAGAGTGGCACCTACTCCCCGAGGCATGCGAGGTAATTTTTCGAAAATGGGGAAGACCAGTCATAGACCTTTTTGCCTCCGCAACAGCACATGTAGTCCCTCGGTATGTGAGCTGGGATGTCAGGGACCAGAGAGCAGACCTGTGCGATGCATTCAGCGTACGATGGTCCTACAAGCTCGCATGGATCTTTCCGCCGCCGTGCCTCATGCCACGAGTGCTGACCGCGCTCAACTTAGCAGCAGGCAAGTACATTGTCGTGAGTCCCCGCTGGACAAATGTGCCCTGGAGAGCAGACCTCAAAGCACGGGCGCTGAGCCCGCCGTTTACCATTCACCGGCTGGAGAGCGTGCTGGTGGACACGTCCACAGGCCGAGCACCTCCGCAGATAGAGACCCTTGCATTGGAGGCCTGGTTGATTCGGGGTGGAGTAACTTGCTCAGTAAGTGGCCACGCTCTCTCGCTACAATTGTTGAGTCCAGTTGGAGAAAGTCCACGCTCAACACGTACAAATACGCCTGGGGAAAATGGACGTCCTGGTGTAATGAAAATTCTGTAAACTACAAAAACCCTGACGCTGATACTGTTGCTAGATACCTTGCTTATCTATATAGATCGTTGGGATTAAGTTACTCTACAATCTTAGTCCACAAATCAGTTGTTACAAATTTTGCAAACCCACTTGACGCAGAATGTTTAGCTTCACACCCACTGATCCGGCAAGTCCTAAAAGGCATTGGAAATGAAACAAACTTTAAATCTAAAAAAGTCAAGCCCCCTGTATGGAACCCACAAATAGTTGTGGACTGGCTCCTGCGAAATAGTCCCAGAGTGGACAGCCTTTTTGATGTTTCCAGGAGGTGTGCTGTATTACTGCTATTGGCGTCGGGCCGGCGCGTACATGATTTGACTCTGCTGTCGATCAGCTCAGGTCATATGGAGAACAAGGAACACAGCATCACGTTTTGGCCTGAATACGGTTCGAAAACAGACTCGTTGCGACACAGACAGTCTGGCTGGCTACTCTCCACGGGCCCTCATCCGAATTTAGATCCAGTGCGCTGGCTCAAAGCGCTGTTGGACCTGTCAGCCTCGCGGCGCTCGTCGGGTTCCATAAACAGCCTATTCGTGGCCACGCGGGGCGCGTCACGACCCGCTTCACGCACTGTTATTGGCGGTTGGGTGCGCTCACTGCTCGTCGACGCAGGCGTGCACGACACGCCGGGTTCTACTCGCGCTGCCGTGGCCTCTCTCAACTGGCTCGAGCATCATCCGCTTGACGACATACTTGCCAGAGGCAATTGGACTTCGGAAAATACGCTGGCCAGATTTTACAGACGACCTGTAGCTCAACCATCTGCAAGCACTCCGTCAGTAGCCTGTACCTTCAGGCCCGTATAGCGTGTAACTCAAGCAATTAAATATGATTCTGACTTAACAATCAAATCAACTATTTTTGTTTAAGTTTTATTTACTACGTGCAACATGTCATGTTTATTTATTTTCTTCTATAATTAAATGATTTCTGGATCATATGGTTGTTTTACCTTGTCAGCTTTGTAGCCAGGTACACATACTTACCCTTCCTGGTGGCTAAAACACATTGAACACATAGGTACGCATACAGGCTGAATTAGGTACCTGCAGTGCATTGACACCAGCTACAACTTTCTTGTTAGATAAGTACCTACATTTCCACTGCATTAACAAAGTGGAGTAGCTGGCGGTCTTAGATGCACTGAAAGTTCCTGTTTCCTGTAGTGGGTATTGTCGATAGATCTCTCTTTTCTCACCATGCGATAATAAACACATCTCACTTGTTGTTTTCCTAGGTCTTGGACAGGCCCTAACTACATAATATGCGCATTTTTCCTGAAATAAAAATGACTTATTATGTATTAGGCCTGTCCAAGACCTAGGAAAAATTTCCTGCATGGTAATAGTAAACACAATTGAACGAGAACAGTCTCGCGTTTCAGTTTTATTAGAATCAAACGCTCCACCTGCATGAGGGTAGATTCGATAAGAGAGATCTCGATGTACCCACAATGTCCGCAGAAATTTCCGAAGAAACGCGAAAAGTCGAAGCGCTTATCTCACTTGTTGTTTTCCTAGGTCTTGGACAGGCCTAATACATAATAAGTCATTTTTATTTCAGGAAAAATGCGCATATTTTTATACCTACCCTAAATCATAAAATGTTAATATTTACATTTGTGTTACCATGGATTCTGGTTGCTATTCAATTAAATCAAAGCCGATTAAATCAAAACCTTACATCAACTTGATCTAAGTCAGTAAAAAATTAACTTAGCTCAAGTACTACCCCAACTCAAATTCAACTCAATAATTCGTTGACTCGTTTTAGTAAGGTTTAACAACATAAAAGCTTGTGTACCACCAACTAAAATTGTTGCGTGAACAATAATAATGAAATTATAGGGCTCCATACCCAAAGCGTAAGGGACCCTATTACTAAGACTTCACTGTCCGTCTGTCTGTCTGTCTGTCACCAGGCTGTATCTCATAAACCGTGATAGCTAGACAGTTGCAATTTTCACAGATGATGTATTTCTGTTGCCGGTACAACAACAAATACTAAAAACAGAATAAAATAAATATTTAGGGGGGCTCCCATGCAAAAAACGTGCTGTTTTTTGCCGTTTTTGCTCGATATTAATACCGGTAAAATATTCATGTAATATTTAGTTGTTTATTTACTTTAAAAATTATTATTAAATTTAAATAAAATATATATTTAAGGCGGGCTCCCATACAAGGAACGTCTTTTTTTGCAGTTTTTTGCTCGATATTAATAAAGGCAACAGATCGGCGCTTGAAATATCATATAATTTAAAAATTAATAAATAAATTAAGATAAAATAAATATTTAGGGGGGCTCCCATACAACAAACGTTTTGCTGTTTTTTACTCGATATTAATAACGACAACAGGTAGACGTTAAAAATATTAAAATGTTGTATAGATAAAATGCTACGAAACCCTTCGTGCGCGAGTCCGACTCGCACTTGGCCGGTTTTTACTTCACCTATTTTAATTTATGTCACTTTCTTACCACAAATTTTGTGAAACTAGTCCCACTTGAAATTATAATAACTGGATATAGAAACCTTAATAATATGTATTTTTGTAAAATTAATTTTCGTTGTCCAGGGTTCAATTAAGCCGGCAATAATGAAAAGAGAGTAATTATATTATGAAAAGACGCTGGATTCGTCTCAAGCAAGAGAGAATTGTATTTTTATAAAAATGGAAGCCTACAATTTATTGTTGTACACCTAATATTATGTAATACATGTTGAGATGTTTTGATATTGACAAACTGCGGATAAATTTTGTATTGGGTTTGATTCTAGCTTTTTTGGGCGTATAGATAAAAATTGCTTGTTATTCATGTTAAATATCGTCAAATTTTTTTAACATTTACTATTAAAAATGTGAAAAAAAACGCCATATTTCAGTTTACAAAAATACGTGACACACATAAAGTCAAACCCAGAGATGTTAAAATTCAATTATCTTTTTGCAATCAAAAAATGTTTTATGTATGCGTTCTTACGTATAATATAAATCTTGCATTTTTTACTTACACAAACAATAGCATTGGTGGATAGACTATTAGTTGTATTTTAGATAAATCTTTATGGATTTACAGTCTTATTTATAAAAACTCGATTCCACTTCAAAAACGCCGATTAAAATAGTCTGTGGTAGAGATTTTACAAGGAAAAGATGTAGCCACAGATTAAATAAACAGAGTTTTAGATTGGTGTTAAGAGGAATCTTGTTTTTATAAATAAGGTCGTTAGTATTTGTCTTAGAGTTAGCTTTACAAATGAAGCAAAACGACAAATTAGTAAGCAACATAATGTGTGTAGATGTAATTAAAAGTGGCCAATTTACTTGAAACCCATCACAATGGCACCGAAATATGCAATAAAAAGTCCCAACTTGTTTGAAGACCACTAGCTATAAATCAATTAAGAAGGAATTTTGTCCTCCAACTTTGATTCATTAACTAAGTATGTATTGATAAGTAAAAATTCTTTTTTCCTCTGCTGCCGTCTGCCGTAAGAGGTTCACTAGAGCAATATGCAATAGAGCAATTATGCAAAAAAAAAACGAATCGCAAATCTCTCCAACATGTAAATAAAGATTTTTAAGATCTACGACCGAGAATCTATGGCTAAAAACCTAGAACGAGATAGCATAGCTCCTTGAACCTAGGTTCTCGATGGTAAATAAAAAAAAAAGCCGGCCAAGTAAGAGTCGGACTCGCGCACCGAGGGTTCTGTACTTGCGGTTAGCCGTTTTGTATTATTAGTCGTTAGAATTGTATAATAAGTCCCAATATCACGCTAAGTTTGATGCCTGTTTAACGATTTTACCATATAGCATAAACATAAGACACACGTTTGTTGTGTGGAGAATTTTTTTAATTTTATTATTTGTTAAGTAATCCGCCGCAATAACACATATTCTGTGAAAATTTCAACTGGCTATTACGGTTCCAAAGATTCATTTGAAGGCCGGACAGACGGACAGACAGCGGCTCCCCTTTGGCACCCTCTCGGTACGGAACCCTAAAAATCAAAATTTACATGAGAGAATAGAAAGATACTTTTTGAAAATAAACTGTAGGAACGAACGAAATTGACGATATGATTTTTTTAATTGGTGGTGCTAGTGGTGGCTTGAAGAGGTACCTAGATACCCATTTAGCTTTGAATTACAGATGAGAAAGAACGTTAATGCTAGAGGGAGCTTATACACGGGCGGCACGTTGCGAACGACACGACACTGCCAACTGCAGCCATCGACAGTCGACACACGTCGACGCGACGACGGCAGTCGCCGACATGTCAGCGTTGAATATCCGCGTCGGCGCATCGACGGCTACCGAGGACGTGTGCCGGCGGCTGCAGTTGGCACTGTGTCGTTCGCAACGTGCCGCCCGTGTATAAGAGCCCTAAGTTCTACGTCAGTGGTTTTCAAACCGACGGAGTTTTGTTCAGTGATAAATGAAATTTGTGGATGGCCTCAAATAAATTTGGCCATAAAACGTCGTTTAAAAAGTCTGTCAGACAGACAGACTGACTTAACGAATATTAGAGCGATGTTCAATACGCCGATATGAATGTTTGTATGTACCTAATTTTTGTAAAATAAATGCCTGCAAAAATGACGGCAAAAAATGTGTTTTCTTTGTTCCTCTACATTTTTCTTTGACCCCTTTTGTAAATTATTTTAAGGAAACGCAAGATTCCGAAGGAACACATTGTTGTGGAAGTTTTTTTGGACAAACGAAATTTCTTATTACCTACATATAAAGGATCAAACTCAACGGTGGCATAGTTTTTTGACATTGGAAATGTCTTTTCGTTCGCTCCAGTGTAGGCTCCGATTTCACGAAAAAGTGCGATCCCCCTATATCTCGGAGAGTTGTGAAGATTTAATATTCAAAGACGACTCAAAAGATGCGTATTTAAGAGAGCTGTAAGGTGCAAAAAGAATTATTCGAAAAAAACGAAAAAAGTTATGGCCGAAAAAATCAAATAGAAATTATTTTTTCCCATTTTTTGATTTTGGCGCTCCATATTTTGGAAACGGAGAATGACATCAAAAATTTGAGAAGAAACCCTCTTTTCGGGTCAAGGGTTCGCCCTTGACCCGAAAAAAAGTCGAAAAGTCGAAACGGCATGTTTTACATGACATTTACGACTCGATTCATTTCCAACGCGCTCGATAGCACAGATTAAAAAAAATTAAATAAAAAATAAAAACCGCCCTCAAAACATTACAGCACTAAAAAGTTGAAATAATTTAAATAATTAGAAGTAGAAAGTATTTATACATGTAGATATTGTAGAAGTATAGTTTGGAGCCGGTGCCCAAAATATATGTGCTGGTCTTGAAACTGGGCACCGACTACAAATTATACTTTTATAATACCTACATGTATAAATACTTCTACTTCTAATTATTTAAATTATTTCTAACTTTTTAGTGCTGTGTTTCGAAGTCGGTTTTTATTTTTTATTTAAAAATTTTTATTTTTCAATTTTTAGTGGGGGAGCGGAAAAAAATAAATAAGTCCCTTATAACCATAATTTACCCTACTTAATTCGTTGCTTTAAAATTTGATGTTCTAAATTTCCATCTCCGAAAGTCCTCACCAGAACATCACCCAATTAACTTACGCTATTTTATGAAACATACGGATATTACTAAAGGATGGGCCCCAATAGGGCTTATTTACTGCTGTCCATTGAAGAGTTCCGTTCTCCATCTCTGAAAAACTAAATCAGATCTTCACCAAATTAAAACGGGACCAATGGGACGTTATACCTGTTCGAACAAAAAAAGAATTGTCGAAATCGGTTAAGATTTGACGGAGTTATGGAGGAACATAGCCAAATAAAAAAATATATATACGCGTCGAATTGATAACCTCCTCCTTTGTTGAAGTCGGTTAAAAAGAAAAAAAGACAAGCTCGATAGTCGTATGAGGCACGAAATCTGTGAATTTTTTCGTAACCTTTCACTTTCATGCCCTATCGATTAACGACTTCACCATTTTTCCAAAATTATAAACTTTTTTAGTTGCTACAAAAGTTCCTCTTGCTGCCTCATCTCTCAACCGAGTGCATGATATCAGAATTATTAGATTATTAAATTTCAACGATTTAACTATAACATCCAGATTACAGCATAATTATTAATATTTACACCCGTTCATCCTACTCCGTTACGTTACGGACGACTTTGCAACTAAAATGTAAAGGTTGTTCTTTCGAGTATAACTATGCCCAAGAATTGGGTTAAAGAATTTGCAATAAAGAATTCAATAATAACAGTAATTTTCTCCCAAATTAATTTAAGATTTAATTACATTTCAACTATTTTACTATTACGTACAGCACATCAATCCTTATGCCCGTGCATTCTACTCCGTGACGTTACGGGCGACTTTGCAACCAAAATGTAAAGGTGCCCAAGAATTGAGTTAACGAATTGAGTTAAAGAATTTGCAATAAAAAAATTAATAATAATAGTAATTTTTTCCCAATATTTTTTTTCTTGGTTCAAAAAGAATCACAATCTGTGCAAACGTACAAGAAGTTTTTTTACACAATACCGAGACGTCTTGGCGTTTTATTTAAAAATATTAAACTTTCTATCATTCAAGTGTGAAACGACCGTCATACAAAGATACAAGAAATCAGTGAATGCTATAAATTTACGCATTATACTGACCTTTAAAATACCGTATCATTTGTAACTATTTTCAATATTTAGGACAATGTCGTTGATGATGGCAAATAAAGCTTATACAACTTCTTATTATTTAAAATCTTTATTGCATTACAACAGAGTTGTTTATCGCCTATGTCCAGGCAAACCTATGCTTATTCTTGGCCTCATGGCCCTACAGCCACCTCCTTGGGACTTATAAGCCTCCTTGGTACCGCTACACCGGTTCCCTGATACAGACCATGGCTCAATTAGGCACTGCAGTCAGCTAGCAACACTTTAACCGAACTCAGATGCGGGCTTGCAATCGAAACCACTCCAACGATTTCACTTGTTCAATCCAAGCAACGCACCATTATACTCTGTTATTAGAGTTGTAAATGGCGTGGTAGACTGGCATCTGGTTACTAGGGCATGTAGGTGCAATGCAAGCCTGAGTCACCGTGATGCCGGTTAGGTTAGTTCACCATTCAGCCGCGCATTCGTGACCGGTCCCACGACGCGACCGCACTGTTAAATCGTTGTATCCATAGCACGCGGGTCTAGAAAAAAAAAAGTTAAGTGTCTGAGAAAAAGGTGCGAATTGTTATCAAAACTTTTTGGTGGTGTAATTTTCGGCGGGAACTAACAGTTTTGGAAATTGTCAGTTTTCTGTCTGTCTATGTTTGGTTTGTTTACGTTGTGTGCTTACAGAAATGATTTGAATAATATTATTTTTCTATATTTTCTAGTTTTTTAAACTACTGCAAGTGCTTAGTTAAAGTTGTAATTTAATTCCAGTAGAACTGAGAATATAAAAAATAAGTGAACAGAACAGTACCTACAAAACTTACAGTCTTCCATTATTTAGTGTTTTTTTCAAAATAAATCTAAATTTACAAAATATGGACCCGATTGGTGGCTCCAGACTTCTACAGATGAAGGTAAATACCTATTTATTTATATTTTAACGGTAGACATTATTATATTACCTTCGAATAATACGTTTTGTACAATGATTGTTTTAATACAGCGTCTACTTCTTAGAAAGGTAACTTAGAAAGCCTACGCTATCATGTTTACTTATGTACCTTCTCCATACAATCCAGTTGCATTATTGACCTTACCTACGATACATAATCACACATAAACCTCACAGGTTTCAGTGATTTCAGTTTTGTTTTTTCTTGTCCATAAATAATAAAATGAAATAAAAATTTGATCTAAACTAGTATTTAATTTTGTCATTTGGTGCTCTACATGACCTAAATTTTTATTTTACTTGTTAATGTATGTACTATTTACTGTACTAATTTCTCCTTAATTTATATATTTATCACAAAATTCAGATCACAAAAGAGATACAAAGAAAATCTCTAAGAATAGCATTTGCTATATCTTTAACTTGCTCCATGCATGGAAAATCCTACATGTAATGTCTAGTTTAGCTTTTTTTGCAATGGCGTTACTCCCTAGGGCAAAAATTTTGCGGAATACAATAAAACTAAAAAGTTGTAGAGTATCTAATCACTCTTTCGGTGTTCATTGAATCTGGCAAAGCTAAGAACAGGGTCCTGTTAGGAACGTGACCTTACCGTGACGATTCGGTAACAGTTTTTAAACTATCGGTGTTATTTCTAAAAACAGGGTTCCTCTAAAACACTCCTCGGAGCCAGTTTAAGTAGTCTGTGGTATAGCCTTTTTCTTGTAAAGTCTCTATCACAGACTATTCGTAAGGCATTTATGGAGTGTTTTAAGAGATCGTGTTATTGTAGGTAACACAGTAGTTTTTGAACTAAACCTGTCGTAAGCACTACGTATATTAGCTTAATTCCAGATATTTATTCTATACATATTTATTCTATTAACCCTGAGCAAGCCCCAGGCGTGCACGGGTAGGCAGGAGCCCTGCACAGACTAAACACGCCCTATTTTAGTTTTAATTAGTTTTAACAATAGTTTTAAGATATATCATAGCATTGATCATAGCAATAAGTAGTTTAAGGGGTTCTCTGCCTTTTTGCAGAAACATTTTTGGCCGATTTTCATTTGGCAACTAACGTTTCGAAGAATATTATTTTGCGGAATAATCATTTGCCAACTTTTCTTATTATTTTTTTTTATTTCCCAACCTCGCAGTTGCCAACTGTTTGTTTGGTTTGCTTTTTATAATGACATTTTTTCAAAATGCCAACTTTTAAGTAGCGTATGTTTTACTTAGCGTAATATATACAAATTCTATACAGGTATTTATGATTTATCATTATTATATTGGTAAGAAGGTTAGGGCAAACCTATAGATTAACCTAAAGGTTAGGAAAACCTAGTAAAATGGATAGAATCTGTGTGTTGGTCACAGTTCTAACCTAACCTAACCTATAGGTTTGCAAAAAAAAAACTGTATTGTTATTCATCTAATAGTTGTTTGGCCTAGTAAAAGATTTGAAAAATAATAAATACCCAAAACGTTTTGTTTCATTATAATAATCAGCTTAACAACAATCCTACCAAATGAAACGTTGCCATACAAAAATTTGTAAATCGTTTGTTGTCAAAGTGAAAAATAGGTGAAATGTTGGTTGGCAAGTGATAATCAGCGTAACAATTTTCTGCGAAAAGGCAGGATCCCAGTTTAAGGTCAGCGTGTCGATTTTCAACCGGGTCGGTATTTCACGGGTCGGTATTTATATGGGTCGGTATTGTTGCATATTTTCTAAATGATAGTCGTGTTTTTATTTTATCTTTTATTTTACCCACACACACACACACATAGTTGTCCGTGTGGTGCCGGATTAAGAATAGCGTCACTCCATTTCCTTCCGTGGATGTCGTAGAAGGCGACTAAGGAAATAAATTACCAGGAGACGGGCAGCAGCGTCTTCCTGAGATTCCAACCGCATACTGCGATCGCCAACCCGCCTGCCAAGCGTGGCGATTATGGCAAAAACCCCTCATGATTGTAAAACCATGAGTGAGGCCTATGTCCTGCAGTGGCCTTCAAATGGCTGATGACGAAACACATAGTAGTGCTTTTGTAAACAACATTTTATTTTTTTACAATCTATGAGGCTACTACGTTTTAACTTCTTTAATATATGGACTCGTGCGATATTCCGAACGGTCAAATACATACATACATATATATTTTGATACTTCCGAAACGTGAAAATAAAGAAACCAATGCAGTAGACAGTTACATAATAATAGGATCTTTGAACGGTAATCGATGCTCCGTGTTGTGTCTAGTCGCATGAAAAAAATCAAGAGCTAAGAGCCACCGCCACAGAGTGATTTGGTCCTTCGAGCCGGACTTTACCAAATCTATGGATAATGCTACAAACTATTTGAAAAGTAGAAAATTAAATAAGCATTAAGGCCACCTTTTGTACACTATCTTTGCGCAATAAGGAATTAATAATAATAATAATTACTGTGTTATTAGTTTAATTCCTGATCCACTTAGGTACTTGCTTTTTTTCGGAAGAGTCCAACCACGTTTCGCTCTGAATCACATAACTTAATCATTAGAGACGGAGCTCGCAAGGAACTGAATCCGGAATTAAGTTAATAATGTATAGTGCTTACGAAAGTTTTAGTCCGAAAATCTAAACGTAAATTTTGATCACCACCAGCAGTCCAGGGGTGCGACCACGTAAGTCCTCCACTGTATGGAGTTGTTGGATTTAGCCTACTTCGAACTGTCAACTACATAGAGTTTTTGACACTTTGGAGTCGTCTAAATGCGTCACCCATCATAAGCTGCCTATATACGCCTCACAGTAGGGCACACGCCTTCTCTCAGAGAGATAGTATGGGCTTAGTCACCACGCGTGCCCACCACGGATTGGCGATTTCAAGCGCTGAGGCATGTGAATAGTCCAGACACTCAGGTTTCCTTACGGTTTTTTCCTTCACAGTTAGCGAGTGGTATTGCTACTATAACTTCACAAATGTACATAACTTAGAAAACAAAGTCATAGGTGTGGGCATCCGCACTGGGAATCGACCCTGGATCTCTCGCTTCCGAGACCAATGTTCTACCCACTAGGCTACCACCGCAATACGATGTACTACCTATTATTATTATAATCTCTTAATCTTAATGCTTAACCCGATAGAGTGGGAAGTTACGTAATACAAGGGCAGTAATCTAACATGATTTCTGTAAAACACTCTACAGATGCAGTTTAAATAGTCCGTGGTACAGTTTTTCCCTTTATCACAGACTATTTGAACTGCATCTGAGGAGTATTTTAAGGAATTGTGTTTTATAAATAGCACCGCAAGCAGGTACCTATGCAGTTGTGAATATAGAACTGCATACTTAGTCATAACACGATGATAAAGTGCAATTCGGTTTTTCGCATCGACTGTGCGCGTATCATCAAATCTGTAATAGGCTCATTCTTATGTTCCAATGGCTGCCTCGGTCGAGGTCAAGGATCGCCTCCGCTCGTTTTCGCCCAGTCGGGCAACATTCGAATGCGGCGACCGTTGGGCTTGAGTCACGATGAGTTTGGTTACTTCGGCTATCGTCATCTGGCGATGAGTCATCCGCTCGTGGAGCGAGTGATGGTGAGTGATAGAATTGCCGTATCAGACGATCGCAAGGCAAAAAAGATAAGTATCTATCAGCAACTTAACAAAAAAAAAAAAAAAACTATTGTCATAGAACAAAAATTGTTGGAAATGACGCTTATTGATATGTGTCACGAATTGCGCATTTTTAGTTAATCCCACAGGGTAATCCCCTATACACTTATCTGCCTAGATTCTAAGGACGAACCGCTGTCACCCGCTGTGCTAGTTCCCGCGGCTCATACAAAGAGATGGGACAACGGGCGCCATTTGGGTCACATCGAGTCGATAAATGACAAACAGTGAGCCCAGCTGGGCTGATAACCCCAATAGACTCCGTATTGGAACGGTGGGGATATTACAGACAGTCATACGTTTTTACCCGACAGTGAAATAGCAATAATAATAATTTATTGCTGAAAACACACTGAGATGGCTTTTGGAGGGGAAATAGGGCATTTTCCTCTCTCCCTGAGAGAAGGCCCGTGCCCTACAGTGGGATGTATATAGGCTGCTTATGTATGTTATGTACGGCATTTTACACTCTGAGACAAAAAAGAAACAAAAAAAAAGAAAGACTACAAAACAAAATAACACCGAAACTTATGTCACACCAGTTTTTACAGTTTTGGGCGACTAAAATGTCATCAGTGCTGATGAATGATGAAATGGCTACACCATGCCCACCTAACCTAGCTAAGAACCATCCCAATTAAATAAGATTCCATTAGAATCACAGTTAAATCGGTTAAACCGTTTGGATGCTCTGATTCCACACACACAGACCGACAGGCGATGTCAATCTTCAAACTCTTTCCGACTGCAAAATAATAATAACATAACATAAACTCACGCCTGTATCTCAGAGGGGTAGGCAGAGATCAGAGACTGCCACTTGCAGCAATGCATAATAATAATAATAATGAGATAACAAAAAAAATAGAATACCTAACATAAAAACCTTACTTATTTGGTAAGTCCTAATATTAGGGGTTACAGTATGAAATTGCCGTTTTATTGCAATAGGTTCTTTGAATTGACATAGAATCTTCATGGTTTGAGGTTTTCGAATGAAACTTTTTTCAAATGGTTTCTATGATGTTCTTTTTTTAAAAAATGTGAAACATTTGAATATCGACTTTCAATTGTTTTTGTTATTCAATTTAGACAAGAAAGATGGATACTGCCAAAATTCGAGTGATGATGAGGCACCCATTTTTCGTATTTTTTTATTTTATTGATTTGACGCAAGTGAGTCAATATTGTGGGTAAGGTAACGTTAAACCATGCCGCTAATTCCTGGGTAGTTTGACTAGGGTCGGCTTCCACTATCTCTCTTAATTCATCGTTATTCACCTGTGTGGGCGGTCTTCCTCGTGGCTCGTTCTTTAAGTCGAAATTTCCATCACGAATGCGTTTAAACCAAAATCGCACGGTGCGTTCATTAGTAGACCCCTCTCCAAACGCAGCATTGATATTGCGGGCTGTTTCTGCCGCGTTAGTTTCGCGTCGGAACTCGTAGACAGGATGGACAGCCCCATAAAGCGCCACTCGGTGTCGATGCATGTAATGCCGACTGAGTATAACAAATATAATTTAATGTAAATTTAACTTTAATGTATCATCATCAGCCTCTTGACGTCCACTGCAGGACACAGGCCTCCCTCATGGTCTTCATAACCATGAGGGTTCTTGCCATAATCGCCACGCTTGGCAGGCGGGTTGGCGATCGCAGTATGGGGTTGGAATCTCAGGAAGACGCTGCTGCCCGTCTCCTGGTAATGTATTTCTTTAGTCGCCTTCTACGACATTCACGGGAGGAAATGGAGTGACGCTATTATATTGTTATATTGTAATATTGTTACTTAATCCGGCGCCACACGGTACTAATATATAGTTATATTGTAATATTGTTAATTGTAATATTGTTACTAATATAAGTCACCATTGTTACTGACACTATATACAAAATACAAATACAAAAAATACAAAATACAAAATTTCTTTATTTCATGAACAGGATTCATTTGACAGGGGTTGGGACTCTCCTGTTAAGTTAAAAAACCTGTGTTAGGAGAGGCCCGCTCTCTCAACGTATATACATTTATTCCTGTGGTACATTTAAGGTGTAAGCTATTACTAAGTTAACGATAATAATACATCTAGGATTTAGTCTCAGGTTTGGATACTAATAGGAACTTTATATGTAAAACTAGTTATTAACATGCAAAAATTTTAGTTCAGTTAAGCAATTCTTCTGTCTGCGCATAAGACAGCGTTTTCAACCAAATTGACAGAGCTTTTTTACATTCATGATATGTCATGGTATAAATGTTGATTTGTCTGTTAACTTTATTGTATAGTCTCAAAGATTGTGCGGAAAATTGTTTTGACGCAAAAACTGTTCTCGTTTTTTTAGTTTTTACAACGGTATAAGGATTACTATATGGGCATTGCCTGAAATAAATAAATACATTGCATTACATAATCCCTTTTTATTTTATGATGCCACAGACAGATACACACAGATGGACGGGTTGCCAGGTCAAAAATACACCTTTGATCCGTGGTAGACCCTCTACAAGCCTATGGGGTGGGCAATAACCCAAATTGACTCCGCAACGGAACTGCTACAAAACATTACATAATTGTTACGCGTTTTTGGGCAATGAAAATGTAATGAATGACAAGCGGTTGAATGTAGGGCATTTTGTTACGTAACTAGTTGTCGCCGTAAATATTTCAGAA
Organism: Yponomeuta cagnagella; assembly: GCA_947310995.1. Classification (NCBI taxonomy): domain Eukaryota; kingdom Metazoa; phylum Arthropoda; class Insecta; order Lepidoptera; family Yponomeutidae; genus Yponomeuta; species Yponomeuta cagnagella. The sequence goes on from OX371287.1 coordinate 13,952,648, forward strand.
CCCGTCAGTTCTTGTCTTATTATATTATAAGATATATTATTACTAGAAAGGATACAAGATTTCAAGAATGATTTTGTGTAATGTTTGTGTAATAGTAGATAATATTTTGCATATTGATTTACGAAATATGCAAATAACATGGTCTTTTCCTTCACCAAAGACTATTTCAACTGCATTCGAGGAGTGTTTTAAATTAATCGTGTTTTTTCGTGAACTTATTATCAAAATCGGCGAAAACGAGGAGCTTGAGAAAGTTCATATTCAGCATGCAGGTCTCCTCCCGTCTTTGGAGTAGGCAGATTTTATTAATTGAGAATTTTACCAATGGCTGTCTGGAAGAACTTACTTTTAGTAATAAGGTCGCCAATTGTACTGTACTTTGTTATTGTTATTCTTGAATGTAATTCCTGTTAGTCTTGAATGTAATTCCTGATGTAGGTACTTACAATATAGAATATTCTATATATGTATTAAGTATTACTTTGTACTAGTCTGTGGTAAAGGGAAACGGTCTTATATTTCAAAACACTCCTCAGAGGCAGTTTAAACAGTCTCTGCTAAAGGGAAAAACGTAACCACAGATGAAATAAACTGCCTCTGAGGAGCGTTTTGGAGGAACCGTATGGCGCGAGATACACAGATGGGACGTGGGGCGAGGGCGCGGTAAGATGTTAGAGTCACAGACCAAGAGCGACCGCAGAGCAAGGACTGTGGTCTGTGACTCTATAGGTACATCTTACAGCGCCCTCGCCCCACTTCCCATCTGTGTGTCTCTCGCCTAAAACTTTATCACAGACTATTTAACTGCGTGTGCGCAGTGTTTTAGTCGAATCGTGTTTTCACGGTTATCACGCTAATGCGAATCGTTTCGGTCACTTCACCTCAGATTACTCAAATAAGATCGAGTCATACAGATACTTGAGTGTTTACTCAGCGCAATTCTCCAGTCAGAAACCTGTTATGTCATTGTAGGCGTAATTCCATCAGGCATTGATTTATAGTCTTGAAGTACCTAATACTAGTTTGTCAGTCAACCTCCGCGACAGTTCAAAACCCGAAACAGGGTTCTCCTTGGCTCGGTGTGTAGGCGATAGCAAATCTGCATCGGTCCCTAAGTATTACCATAATGAGCCATTACCACTGACTGCGAAATACGTAATGTTACAGGCAATATAATAACTTCCACACAACACATTCACTTGTTCTGGTCCCAAACTAGAATATCCTGTGGTAGGATCACCAGGCAAGGACATCACAAACATGGAAATACATCCAGACTGAAATGGAAGATCAACTCTTACAATTATTAGCAAGTGTAGGATGTAGGTAGTCTTTTCCTTAACGGTAGTTAGTAGGTACAGTCGACAGCCGGTCAGCAGGTCACCTCACAGAACACATCTGTTTTCTGTGAGTCACCTTTATACGTAACTGAGTAGAGTGCGCGCTTGTAAAGGATTGCCGTCGACTGTACCTAGAGGAAGATACTTATCCTATATTCAGAAACAAGCTGTGCCCGCGGGTCCGCCTGCGTGGAATTCAACTCTAAATTAATGTAGCCTATGTACACCTCCAATCAAGAATAAATTAACCCAGTTCTAAAAAACCTTGAAACAAAAAAAAAGCTCAACATCAAAGATTCTGTGGTCCCTCTGCATCTTTTTCCTTCTCGGTATAATAAGGATCAGTGGCATTGTATTACTCCTACCACCCACTTGAAAGCTGACTCTTTGTTTACTTCACGCTACCTCTAAAGGAATACTTTGTTGACTGCTTTTGGAGGGCGCTCTTTTGTTCTCTAGGGTTCCGCATTTCTGATTTCTGTAACACGCGTGACTACCAAAACAGAGGTCGTGGGTTCTATTTGATTTAGACAAATGACCTGGGTCTGGGTGTATTTCCCTGTTTTACCATGGCACAAGATATCCTAGTTTTGGGCCAGGTCAAGTGATTGTGTTGTGTTAAAAATATCTACAAATTTTCAGTCCTATGACATCATCATCATCAACCCATTATGTCCCCACCGAGGGGCACGGGTCTCTTCCCTGAGGAAGGTATAGGCCATACTCCACCACGGGGGCCAAGTCCGGATTGGTGGAGGCTTGTAGACTAGTGGCTCGTCTACTGTCAGAAGTTGTCAAGCCGCCCTAAGGCCTCTGACTTGGCTTAACGACTGCCATCTATCGACGGCAGCCGGCACCAACAGCTTAACGTGCCTTGCGAAGCAAGGAACCGCTCGGAAAAATGCCACTAGCGTTAGGCATAGACGGCGACCCATCCATGCACTGAACGCGCCCTGTGTTGCTTAACCTTCGTGATCGTTTAAGATCACTCAGGCAGCCGGGGCTACGAGCGATTCCTATGACATAATTGGCATTAAAGATGGAAGGGGTCGAAAAGGGCTCGAAAGGCGCACTATGCGCCTTGATTGTTATTATTGATGTTGATTATTGATTGCCATTGGGCATGAGTCTTTCGCACACAAAAAACGCGTTTTCCACCAGACCATTCTCATTTTGTACTCCAACTCCGGGAAACAGGTACGCCCCAGTAAAAAGTATTCCAATAAAGGGCGATGCACACGCAGCGAGATAGCCATCGCGTGTCTCATGCTATCTGTGTGGGTTTGTAGGTCGCAGACTAACAGACTGATCGATGGCGGTCCGCGGGGCGACGCCCGCCCACGCCCGCGGCTGACAAAACTGGGATAGGCGCCTGGGGCACTTAGGTACCTACTGTCATTTTTATTTCCATCCTTACTAATATTATAAACGCGAAAGTTTGTATGTATGGATGGATATGTACGTGATACATTGTATGTATGGATGGATATGAAGTTTGTAAAGAGGCTTGTTTCGCCGATGCTTGTACTTGCACATTAGCTCAGTTGGGAGAGCGCTGGCACGGTTAGCCAGAGGTTTTATAAGTTATACAGTACATTTATGAAGTTATTGTAGTAATACCACCCACTAACTGTGAAGAAAAACATCGTGAGAAAACCTGAGTGTCTGAGCTCGGCGCCTGAAATCGCCAATCCGCGGTGGACACGCGTGGTGATTAAACCCATATGCCCTACAGTGGGACGTGTATAGGCTGCTTATGTGTTATGTGAAGTGAACGCTAGTAATGCCGCTAACATCATGAGGAAAGGGAAGAAAGAACGAACGCAAAGGCAGAAAAGAAAGTACTTATAGGCAGCTGAGGTTGCTGCAGGGACCGGTCCTCCAAACAATCCTCATTGCCCAGCTGACGGCCTCCTCGGACTAGCGGTATCACGTCGATTATCGTGCCGGAGTTCATGCGTTCGATTTCCACTGGAGGCCGGGGTACATTTGTACACGTGGTCTCAGTCTGGGTGTATTTCCATGTTTGTGATGTCTTTGTCAGGTTACCATAGCACAGGGTATCGGGGCTAGTTTGGGACTTCCAAAATAATTTTTGAAATACGATCGGCTGCTCGACAGTCGACAGTAATTTGGTACACGGTCTCTCTGTTCACCTTACAAGGTAGTGAAAGGTATAATGATCTCTTCAGATTAGTCAAATCTAGTCTTAAGTCTGAGTATTCAACTCAAGTTACGTAATTACAGTCAGCAACAGTTTGGACTGCAGTCTGGAATATGGAAAATTCCCGCGCGAACGAAAGTCACGGGCAACAAACGCTGATCATTTCCAAAAAGTTATAGCCGAAACGCTGACGAATGCATTCACAGATTAATTAATTCTCTATTGATGTGTCAAAAAATGTTCAAGACGTTCAAGTCGATATTTTTTTTGTAATGGCCTTTGCATCTACGTAATGAGATGATTTATACAGCGTCCAGTGGCACATTCACTCACACTAGAAGGACTCATACTAGGACGCTGCCTGGGACACTGTTTTTGGATGGAGTAAGCTTGCGCAGCACCTATACAATCCTGACAGCTTAGTTGGCCTAGCCTACAGGAAAGACAAGTCAATACGGAGCCAACCAAGCTGCGGGTTTCCTCACGATGTTTTCCTTCACCGGTAGCATGTGGTATTGCTACTACAAATTCGCAGATGTAGGTACGTAAGTTTGAAAATAAACAAAGTCATAGGTCATGCCCGCACTGGGAATCTAACAAGGGTCTTTCTCTTCAGAGTCCATTGTTCTACCCACTGGGCTACCACCGCTTTTGATAATTACAGTAACGAGAAATTGTTCGTAGGCACCTGAACAATTTGGTTCATACCAACAAACATCGAGTTGGCGACTGTACATACAACTTTCTTTATAATCTCCCACGCGCGCTACAACTTTTATAAGTGCAAGATAAGATAAGTATAGCATAGTTTGTGGGATGACGTGTTTTAACTCTGTAATACTTACCAGGATTATGCTAAGCTGCTTCCGCTTACAAAAGGCCTAATAAACGCCTTCCCAACCCAGTTTTTTTACCATTGCTTGACAGTTCAACTATGTCTTTAATTCATATGTACACTTTCTACCTACGATTTTATGAATAAATTTTATCTCATCTTTTCTTATCTTATCTTAACTTGGCCTGAATCTACTGTAATTTCGCAGCCTATATAGATCGCACTGTAGGGCACGTGCCTTCTCTCAGAGAGACAATGGGGTTCATCAACACGCGTGCCCACCGCAGATTGGCGATTTCAAGAGCTGAAATGAGTATGTGAGAACCCCAGGCACTCAGGTTTCCTCACGAGGTTTTCCTTCACTGTTAGCGGGTGGTTTTGCGACTACAAATTCACAAATGTACGTAACTTACGAAACAAAGTCATTGGTAGATGCGAACACGCCGGGGTTCGAACCTACGACCTCCTGAATGTGAGGCAAGCGTTCTACCGACTGCGCCACCACCCTATGTCTGAACCTCCCAAATATATTATTATTATTATCTTTGATTGCACTTAAACAAACAGTTTTGCATATAGGCGAGTTTAATGGTAGCATTTAGCAAACGAATTTTTCGATAGAGTAATTTATCGGTACAATATAAAAGGTTTTCAGGTTTTTTTTTACAGACCACGTTGTATGTAGAGGTGTAGCGACTTCATAGCAATGAAAAAGCTTCACTGAGTATCACTTAAATAAATGTTTTTTAATTACGCTAATTTATTAAAGTAGCAATACCACTCGCTAACGTTGAAGGAAAAACATCGTGAGGAAACCTGAGTGTCTGAGCTATTCACATACCCCAGCGCTTGAAATTGCCAATCCGCGGTGGGCACGCGTGGTGGTTAAGCCCATACTATCTCCCTGAGAGAAGGCCTGTGCCCTACAGTGGGACGTATATAGACTGCTCATGAATGTTAATTACGCCATAGTTTATTAACGAAACTTTTAACTAAGTAGTAAGAATTGGATCATGCCTCTTGAAGCATGGTTCATATCAGTATTGATTGCATTTATCGCATCGGTAACCATTATCTAATACAAGTACATTATCTGTGGTACAGTCGACAGAAGGTCGAGCATTCAATTTTTCTTGCATAACCGCCCATAACGTGAATGAGTGACTTTTTCACTTCTTGAGAATGGAACTGCATACTTTCACTCTCAGGACAAGTCGTACAGAGTATGTAATTATTGGGTATCACACACATGCAAAGTGATTCTCATATTTAATTTATTGTTATTATCAGCTCGACGAGGGCAATGTACTTTCTGAGAAGTGGAACAAAGTGTCAATGGAGTCTGTAAATTTTTCCTTGTTACAAGAAAAATCTTGAATGTTTTTTGAACATTTAAATATCAAAAACGATGTGATTTTTTATTTTTTGGAAAAAAAGTATCTGCTATGATTGTTCACTCCCAATCTTTCCATAAAACGATAACTTCTACAATTGCAATTTCTTAGATTGACGAAGCCAAATACAAATTCGTAATGACAACACGATTTTCAATACAATTACCTAAGCCTTCGATTCACTAAACAATATTCGATATTTTTTAACATAAACTTAAGCTCTATTAATATACGCCCCTAAACTAAGTACAATCAAAAGAACATGTTTTAGGTTTTGCATTACATATTTCAATAATATGTGCCTTACAACATTTTTCACGCGTTTATTAACTTCGTACGTTTATTTAGAATCTAAATGTGTTTTACTATATAATTTATTTCGTTAGGCAGACAGGTTCCATTTTTTCATCGTATGGACAAAACCTCAAAAATATCTCGTTAAATGTTCTTCAACTCTTATCACAGATATTTTAGCTTTAAGTACCCATAGTCATGCAATGCAACGCGATACGCCTTTTAGACAACTCCACCGCTCTCTTTGTTCCCTATCGCAGTTAAGTGTCCGTTCGAGTTGCATTCTTCAATCAACGTTAATGGCTCCCTAAATTTATTTACTAGCTACAATCAACGATATATGCATCTGCACCCACAGCGAATGCTAAAGGGGCATCCCTTTACGAATAAAATTGGTTACCTACTTACAGTAACTATACGTATAGACCGCGAATTGGTTACTATGTTACTTAGATATTTAAGTCATTCATGTACTTTTGTTTCTGTGCAATCAGGAGTTTTAATCTAATCTAATCTATCCGTGTGGCGCCGGATTAAGAATTGCGTCACTCCATTTCCTTCCGTGGATGTCGTAGAAGGCGACTACTAAGGAAATACATTACCAGGAGACGGGCAGCAGCGTCTTCTTGAGATTTCAACAGCATACTGCGATCGCCAACCCACCTGCCAAGCGTGGCGATTATAGAAAAACCCTTCATGGTTAGGAAAACCATGAAGGAGGCCTATATCCTGCAGTGGGCGTCGAGTGGCTGATGATGATGATGAAATCTAATCTAAAGTTTCATGGATTTTTGTTTTTAGTTTGTTTTGTTTTACTATCGCTACTTCTCTTACTAGAACGAATTGAGACTAGTATGTGAACACCTAAGACTCGGCTTTCCTCACAGTGAGTTCTTTCGAAGTTAGCGAGTGGTATTGCTGCTACAAATTGACAAAATGATCTAACTTAGAAATAAAAGTCAAAGTTGATGCCGGAATTCGAACTCATAGCCTCTCGAACGTGAGACCAGCGTTCTAACGTTGCGACGCTGTTATGCCTGACGTCATCTAAACTATATTTAAGTCATCAAGGAAACAACAACATTTTATGCACTGCTCAAGTTTTGAAACCACAATTTCCTGTTAAGTATTATTGAAACAGCTGGTGACAGACTAATCCACACAATTAATTATTAAACAACTATCTGTGCCCTTGACTCCATTCACGTAAATATGTATATTTTTTTCTGTCGATAGTTTGTTTGGACTATAGACAATCGACCCGCCACACTCATCCAACGGCCGCTTTCATTGGACGAAAACCACAAGTGCACGATATCTTTGGCGGCATTTAATTTGAAACGTGTCAAAGTAAAGGATTATCCACATTACAACCAACGAGCCGCTGACGTGCGATAGCAACGTGACAAACTGTAACAAACCTTAAATACTTTTATCTACACTAATGTTGTAACATTCTACTTATGTTTTCAATACTTGACTTATAATTACTACTGTTATAGCGCAGACAACAAAACACTCAATTTAAGCAATTTCACATGATGGTATAATATTCACATCGATATCGTAAAATCTCATTATAACATCAATAAAACGCGACCAACTTGATTGCAGGGCCAATCAGGTTGGTCGCGTTTTATTGAAGCGCGCAGCTGCGCTCTCATTGGTTAAATTTTAATGGCGGCAAAATCACTGTGATTATACACGTACGCGTGAATTTAATTTAATAAATTAAAAGTTAAAAATGGATAGCGACGATGATATTTTTACGCCTCCGGATATTCTAGAAGTGGCAACAAAATTAACTCACAATCTTTTGCCAGAAAAATCTAGAAAATTATATGAAAAAGAATATAATAACTTTTTGGCATGGAAGATCGAAAAGAAAACTACATCATTTTCTGAAAATGTCATTCTTGCGTATCTCAAAAACCTCTCCGACAAATTCATTAGTGAAGATAAAGTAGTGTATGCAACTGCATATAACACGGGTATTAAAACACTCGTTACTATTATGAAACTCGCTGCGCTCGTTTCATAAACTCACACTCGTGTTTTAATACCCTTCATTATATGACAGTTGCATAATAGTACATTACGATACTAGTGCGAAAAGTAGGAAATTCGCAACGAGTGGCGATAAATTAAAACACGACCGAAGGGAGTGTTTTATATCGACACGAGTTACGAATTACCTATTCGCACGTGTATCGTACAACGTTTTATAGTACATATGGCCCTTTGAAGTTTCGACATAGGCACGTAAAGCGCTCATTATCGCACTAGTGCGGTAATGTAGCACCATATGTACTATAAACTACTATTACAGTTTGAGACTACAGTACTAGCGTAAATGAAAGCTCAACGTCGAGTGGCCAACACAGAGCCAGATTAAGTGGTGTGGATGCCCTAGGGCAACAAAGGAGTGGAGGCCCAAAAATAATAAAAAAAATAATCTACAGGGTAACTATGAATTCGTTCACTGTATTGTAAGGAGACATTCTAAGCATCATTTAGAAACATATAGTGCTTCTAAATAAAGTTTTGATAAAAATTACCCATCAAAAAATTTTTTTTTAATTAATTTATCAAGACTAAAACTAATAAACATAAAAAAAACATGTTTTAAGCATCTTATGGTCGACGACGGCCAACTCAATTGTTTTTTTAATTGTTTACGCATATCGGACGTCAGACTCTTAAGCATTTAATATATTAAAAATTTTGTAACGTTACGGTGCTTCCTACTACTTTGAATTTGGTTTCACAGTTTGGAGCCAAAGGTCGGAAATCACAAATATTTACAAATATGTTTTAGCATTACTGACGAATCATTAATAATACTGTTTTGATAATGTAAAGAACATTCCCTCAAAATAAGGTGAATGAATTCAAAGTCACCCTGTATAAATGTTGGGGCCCCTCTTATGAGCTGCAGCCCCGGTTGCCCTCCCCTGAATCCGGCCCTGGCCCGACGGGCACGACACGGGCTTTTAATTGCATTTGTATTGTAGTCTCTAACTTCGTCAGTATTTAAAGGTTATTTTAGATTGAAATCGTGTCGTCTGCACGTCGCCAGCCCGTTGTAACGTGGATAGACCATAACGGTCTTATTTATAAAAACACGATTCCTCTAGTACACACCTCATTTTAAATAATCGTCTTTCCTTTTACCACGGGCTATTTAAACTGCATCTGAGGAGTGTTTTAAGGAATGGTTTTTGGCCGTTTTTCAAATTAATTGCCCGTTGAAAATAACCTTGTCCCATGACTTCAAACCAATTTTTCTGCTATTTGTTGCTTAAATACATACTATTTATACTAATAAAAACGATAAAATACATCAAAACTGATTGAATTATGTAAAAGTTGGCCCTGAAACCTTTTTTACATTAAACTTAATAGAAAGAAGTTACCGAAAAAGATAAAATCTCAGTGTCCCACGCAGTTTGTGACGTATGGAACTTTTTGTTAGAGATGGCTAGGTAAAACTATGTTTCCTATTGAAACTAAATAATATTCATATACATAGGAACTGTAATAATAAAATTTTACTTGTCTGCTATAGCTTAAATCAATTACTTATTTATTTGTGGAATTCCATTACGCTACATGCAAAAAATTTGACAACGCCCCTTTGGGTTCCGAACCCTTATAGGATCACTTTGTTGTCCGTCATTCCTTCTGTTATCGTTTCTTTGTCCGTGAAATGAAAACCATATACTCAGGTCTACAGTCCCTTGAAGCTGTAAAAAAATCAAACTTCGTAAAAGTTACGGCCGTTTATGCCGCGAAAACATATATTTCGACACTCAAGGGAATCTTTATTGGGTACTTTCTGTTGACCTAGGACTGTGAAATTTGGCGAGTTCGTATTTTGTAAGATTCGTATACTACAAAAATAGGGAAGTATAGGGAAAAATCTGAAACTATACATTTGTAATTAAATTATAACAAAATTAGTCTCTGAAGTTCGGGAAAAGCTCGGAAGAAACTGCGAGATTCCTGAACTATTTATAATAGATATGTACCTTCAAATTTGTACGGAACCCTCGGTGGGCGAGTCCACCTCGCACTTGTCCGGTTTTTTAGTGAATAAGACCGTAAGTCGTTTTACACCATTTAAGAACACTTAGGGCCGGTTTCTGAATTGAGAATTTCACTAAGTAAATACTTAAGTAACGTTTTGTCACGCTCTTCTCTGAGAAATTCGAAGAGATAGCCTTACAGTTAACTATTTACTTAGCGAAATTTTCAATTCAGAAACTAGCCCTTATTTTATCAGAATAACCCTGCTACTGCCGACGTAATTACACCTGTCTGTGGCCATACATGTAAGAAGCAGCCATGACACAAATGGTTGTTTGGTGACAGACAACTAACAATTTGTTGGCTCACCCACCGTGACTTAAAATTACTACCCTCAAAGGCCGGCTTCACTTCTTTCTTTCTTTAAGCAGCCTATATTCGTCCCACTGTAGGGCACAGGCCTTCTCTCAGGGTGAATAGCTCAGACACTCAGGTTTCCTCACGATGTTTTCCTTCACAGTTAGCGAGTGGTATTGCTACTGTAACTTCACAAATGTACATAACTTAAAAACAAAGTCATAGGTACATGCCCGCCCTGGCATTCGAACCTGGGTTCACATTGAACGATAAAATCATCGTAAGTCGTAAGTGTTCTGCACGACATCGCTGAACTAATATTCATACAACGTTTGCACAACAGCGGCCTTAGTAAAGGAATGAAATTACCAGGGGGCTGATCACGGAACAGAAAAAAACAGCTGATATACCTTCATTCATACCTTTATTAATTTTATTGGAGGTATAAAAAAACATTTTATAAATATTTTACCGTTTTGTCCGCGTGATTTTTCAATTGTCAGCTTTCTAGTACTAATCGTTTCTGAGATAAGGCCGGCCGGTCTAAGTAAAGGTATGAAACTACCAGGGCACTGTTTCATATAAGTACAATTTGGTTTACTATTACAATTCGATGTATATGGATGGATTACACTCTAGGCGATTATTACTTGATGCAACCTTCCTCTTTAAAATACTGAGAAATAAAATGGACTGTTCGCAAATACCATCCTGAATAAATCTCAAAGTACCAACCAAATATCCTAGGTATAGAATAAATAAACTGTTCAACCCGCCTTGTTACAAAACCAACCTTAAACACAACGCTACAATGCCTCGTCTCTTGCGACTGTACAATAAATTATCAGCTTTCTCTGTCGACATCTTCTCTGATAATGTGTATATATTTTAGGAACAAATCAAGCATGTTTTTAAAACTGGAGAACCTACATAATGTTTTCTTGCTTTCAACTTAATTTTGTTTATAGCTTAATCGTAGATTTATAAAATTAGACATAAATTTTAAGTTAACTTAATCACTAGCAAAGGTGCATGCTGTGGCAACCTTAATAGGCTAGGCACTTACCTTATAACCCTTTAATTTTTATAGTTTGTAATGTATTAGTGTACTAGCTACTGGTTGTCCTAATTACATAAAATAAAAAATATCGCAAAGTCGATAAATCCACATATTAAAAGGTACCAGTACATCGAATTGTCATAGTAAAGCGGCCCTGGTAGTTGCATACCTTTACTAAGGCCGTTGAATACTAGTCCAACGATGTCGTGCCGAACAGTTATGGTAATCGTTCCCAGTCTGACGATATCGTGCAGCTGCGGTAATCGTCCAATGTGAAACTAGCCATTGCCAAAGTACAGTCCGACACCCGGAAATAAGCCCTTTGTTCGAAACTGGCACGTATTCCAAGCGACTTCCACAAGCGTAATCCACATCAATTTTTATAGATGTCCATGGGGTGAAAGATCAGGCAAAATCTTCTTTAGGAAGAGAAGGGTTTAATAAAAATGTTATAGTGTAACTTGTAAATCTGCAAGCTGGTCATATGTATAGATATAAGTCATACTACCAGCTAATGTAGACTGTACACATATTCAAGGATAATACTTTGACTTCGCGTCTAAAGTTACGTGACCGAGAGTGAGACAGCAACACCGACAAATAAAAAACCGGACAAGTGCGAGTCGGACTCGCCCAACGAGGGTTCCGTACAAATCAGTAGGTACTTACATGATATATTATTATAAATAGTTCAGAAATCGGGTCTCGCAGTTTTTCAGAGCTTTTCCCGAACTTCAAAGACTATTTTTTATAATTTAATTACAAATGTATAGTTTTCAGATTTTTCCATGTATCTCTGGTATAAGACGTTATTATTTGACAAATTTCATAGTTCTAGGTCAACTGAAAGTACCCTATAAATTTTGATTCCCTTAAGTGTCGAAATATACCGTTTTTAGTGTCGTTTTTGCGGCATAAACAGCCATATATTTGTTTACATTAACTTAGAAGTTTTATTTTTTCACAGCTTCACGGGACTGTAGATGTGAGAAAACGGTTTTAATTTCAACTCGATACCTCCACGCGTTCCCGAGATAAAGGGTCTTGACAGACAGACGGACGGACGGACGGACAACAAAGTGATCCTGCAAGGGTTCCGTTTTTCCTTTTGAGGTACCGAACCGTAAAACATAATAAACCCGACGATTTCAGATTTAAGACATAGACAAAACAAACATGACATCTTTATAACATAATTAGTTATATCTTTTGTTTGCAAAAACTTAAAAGATTGATTTTTTTACAAGTTCAAGAGGCCCTGGCCAATTTGAACTCCAATAGTTTCTAGTATTTTCGTCTGTTACTTATATGAAATAAATCTTGACAGACGGACGGACGAATATACAAACAGACGGAGGGACAACAAGGTGATCATGTAGGTTTCGTTTTTCTCCTTTTGAGGGGCAGAGCCCTAAAAATACTTGACGTAATTAATGAACGTCCCCTTTTTAGCATTCTTGGGTTTCGACTTATTCTACTCATTTATTTGTCAAATAAAACCGAAAAGGTCATTACCTTCAAGAAGCGGTTGAAAGAGCATTATCTATCCCTGTAATAATTATATATATATATATATATATATATATATATATATATATATATATATATATATTATTTATGTATATCTAAGTAGGCATGTATTTTTATTCTGATATCTAGTTTATGTAGTTTTCCTTTTTACTTTGTGTTATTTAGGCCTTTTGTAGTTCATGTAGTTTATTTTGTGCACATATATAAACCCGTTTTTCTACTGCTTCTCCTATACCCGAAGGTTTGCTGGAAAAAATAGAAATCTCTTACAGAGATAAGCTCGCCTTTGTACATGTAATTACTTATGTAATGTCCTGTTAAATGTCTTGTGTGCAATAAAGTATAATGATAACTGAGTGTAAACACAGATAGGTATGTTTGAACAAATTTTTAGTCCATTTCCCATCCTATATCACTTGTTAAGATTTTCTCAATAGACTATACTGTACTGATGACGTATACTATACTGATGCAAAATACAACTATCTCACCTAGTAATTACTTGAATTTTACCTAATAAATTATAACCTGGTTACATAACTAAGCAAGCAATTTAACTTAACTGGCGTATAGTTGTTCTTAATTTTAGTTTCCATTATGCCATACGAAATTAAGTCGTACCACCTTGCCTTACAGTTTTGGACACGATAGCAACTTCGCCCACACGCTGCTGCATGGGGCTCCATAACAGTGCAGACAATGAGTTAGATCGCTGCGCATGAGTCACTGACACCTTGTAAGGTGTGCCGAGATCGCTTTATTATCGTCTGTAACTAGACGCGTTGTTTTAAGTTTTATCGGTATGTTATACTAATAAGTTTTGATTAGCTTAGCCTAGAATACATACATTATACTAAGGCGTATCCCGGAGAGACCAGGGTTTGCCACCTGACAAAACTCTTCCGCTTTATGAATATTAATTGCTCGCTGTATGCGCGCTGGCCGGTTTCAGGCACTTTTTATCTTGTCCTTCGCTATTAGCTACATCTGCTATTTGACGCCCATTACAATTTATAGCCCAAAAATAAATTACCTGGTAGCAATTTCATCGAAATCCGCTCTGGCTTTTTTACAAGCTTGCGTCACAGATTACCCCTAACTGCTTGATGAAAATCAAAACATTTTCATAAGTCAAACCAAATATTTCATTCATTGCGGTTCATTAAATATACAAAAAGTTAAACATTATCGGTTTTATTTATAAAAAAGATTCGTTTCAAACACCCCCTCAGAGGCAGTTTAAATAATCTGTGGTTACGTTTTTTCCTTTAGCACAGACTATTAAAGCACTCCTCAGAGTTAAGTTAAATTTTAACCTAACTCTGAGGAGTGTTTTAAGGAATCGTGTTTCTATAAATAAGATCGTACCTACATAACAATCCATGAGGGAGGCCTATGTCCTGCAGTGGGCGTCAAATGGCTGATCATGATGATACATAACAATCTAGTAACTGTTGTC